>OX493406.1:21998567-24409104 GCA_950371165.1 Lacanobia oleracea
ACAACAACCGGTCCTGCGCGTCTCGCATCCATCGGCTACCCGCGACCTTCACCAGGTCATCGGTTCACCTTTTGAGAGGCCTTGCAACATTGTGTCTTCCGGTACGCGATCGCCACTCCAGAACTTTTCGGCCCCATCGACCATCTGTTCTGCGAGCAATGTGCACTGCCCACTGCCAGTTCAGTTTGCCGATCCTTCAGGCTATGTCGGTAACCTTGGTTCTATTGCGGATATCATCATTTCTGACTCGATTACGCAAAAAAACTCTAAGTGTTGCTCCATCCCGTTGCCTTTTGAGTGACTCTAAGCTATGACACAGACTAACTCGATCCCACCACAGTCTAACAACAACAGTATACCAAATACAACAGTTCCAATAATTGTATCATAATTATGTAAGACGACAATACAATAGCGTACCAAGCTGAAGGCGTATTGATTATGTTCAGCGGATGTGTGCCGCATGATTTATTACGTCACTACATTGGATCCTGATTGTCAAATGGATTGAATCATTAGGGAGGGCGGATCGGAGGTGATCAGTTTTTGTTTGTGTAACTTGTAGCCTGATAAGGATTATTCCTGTTGACTTGAACACAGGTCTTCTTCTTTTCGCGTCAATGGTTAACTCCTTAAATTGTTTGGTCCTAGTAAAAGAAAATTTACTTAAATATCACAGCATCGGTTTAAATTCCCTAAAGCACAGGTATATGAGCACTTGCCCGGACACCCAACATATTGCTTTTATTCTGGACCGGGGCACCGCACTTACATTGGGTATCCAACCCTACTGCAGTTCACATCCAGGTGGCAGATGTTTCTGGGCCTTCAAAAAGTAGGCTAGTTAGGTGAAGTTCTTCTCACAACTCGTTTCTCAAATTATACAGAAGATCTTGGATGTCCTGGCGATAAAAGTAAGCCAGTGATTAAAATATCGCAAAAATATTTTTAAGTGCTTGTTTGCATGAGAAGAAGTTAGTAAACTTACGATTACTTATTCTCTTCTATTCGTGTTGAAATTAGATCATGCTGCATTAAAGATTTTTCATTAATGCATTTTTCTTTTAGCTTTGAGCGATCATTACGGTACCCATGAACTAAATTCTACTTCATTACGGTACCCATGAACTAAATTCTACTTCATTACGGTACCCATGAACTAAATTCTACTTCATTACGGTACCCATGAACTAAATTCTACTAAAAGGAGTCATTGATTTTTTTTCAAAACAAGTCAGATTATCACAGATTTTTTTATAGGCTTATAAATATTAGGACACTTAATGAGCATGAGCAATGATGTGTAGTCCAGGATAGAGCTTGCTTCCCTAAAAGTGACCTTTCCTATTTAATCTTGACATCAACCTTATTGTTCTCACATCATGTCGTGCGTATTATACGTAATGTCAACACGATTTAGTTACCAAAAGGATGAACAGAGGTTTGCATGAATCAATCCTACGTTAGATATACCAGTTACATTTTCGAGTTCGATGTAACAGAAGACAAGTCTATTGTAAAGACCCAATGACAAAGACCTATAATGTAATCAGCTGCCTGTATTCTCTCAAAACTCATCGGAAGCCTCTCCCCCCCCTCACCTGCATACACTCCGATAATAACCAAGATTATTAGACATGAGTTATAGTCGCAATTAGACGCGACAGTTGGGGAAGCGGTTCTGTCGCGACAATGCGACGGACGCGCGCCGGACAGACGCTAACGTAAATCAATCAGTGGATGAATGGAGGCTGTATTATCATAATGTTGTAAGAACTGTGTTATGATCTAATTAGATTAATGACGTAATAAAGGCTAGGTACTTGGACTGGTAACGTAACAGAAGCAAGTAAGAGCATCTAGGCAAAGTAACATTATTTCAGTGATAAGTGATAACGATTGACAAAATCAAACATGGGAATGCATAATCATCATCATCCACTTCGCCCCGTTCCTGTGCCAGCCTCATCCAAGTTCTACCTGCGATAGCAACAATGTCATCCATCCAACACTTCTTCCAGTCTTCAGACGCCACTCGGTCACTGTCTTACTCCTCCTATCATCACGGCGCAGAATCTTGCTTTGCTCCATTTTAGTACCGCAATTCGTTTTCCGTTGTCAAAAACCTTCGTACGTTTTGGTGGTGATGGTGGTGGTGGTGATGGTTAACAAAAGTGGTTTTAAGTGGTCCCAGTTAGAAGCATGCAAGCAAGCATGCAGCTTGCAAACAGGCATGTAGCTTGCAAGCAGATATGCAGCAAGCAAGCAGGCACGCAGCATGCAAGCAGGTATGCAGCATGCAAGCAGGAATGCAGCGTACAAGCAGGCAGCATGTATGCAGCATGCAGCAAGCATTGTTTCTGTCACAGCTCCGGCGCTGCAGGGTTTGGGCCCCACGCGAGCTTATCGTCGCAGATGGTTTTAATGCTCACCACCGCAATTTTTCGTCTAATTTCTAGACGGTTGCCACCGCCGATAAGTTTTGTAGTCACCCAATTATGCAAATCGACTGGTCCTGTGCTGGTATCCAGTTGAATCCCACGGTCCTCCCAGGTCACCATTGTAGACCTTTTGACGCTGTATCTCTTTTGCGCTATTGCAAATCTTTCGGCTCCATAGGCTATCAGATCTGCCAGAAATTGCCCTGCCCACTCCCACTTCAGTTTGGTAATTCTTCAGGCTACGTCTGTATACTTATCTCTCCCGTGAATCCTTCACATATCCTTTTCATAACGTTATTCAATAAACTAATGAAACAGGATTTACATCTTCATGTTAGGTATTCAAAGTATCTACAACTATTCTATCACGGCTGTGAGTACACACTTACAGCCGTGCCTATGGCAGTGCGGGCACAGATCGCGACGCATAGTTATCTGGACGGCAGCCACCGCCGATATGTTTTGTAGTCTCGCAGGCAACGCCGCTGTGGACGCGTGTTCATAGAGCTAGGAATGGAATAGAGTCAGCCGTTTTAGAAACAGATTAGAAATACTACCACGAGAGACGAACATTCATAAAATACTGTTTGGGTTAGAGGGAGATGAGAAAAGTGGGAAGCTTTCTGGTAAAGACATCAAGACCTCTACATACATACAGTCAATTTAGATCTATTAAATTGTAATCAGAATTCATGATCGAATAATCGTTATATACTAACCATAAGTGCCAAACTTGTTCGAGAAAGCATCCTTGCATTTGCATCCTTGCTATTGTCACTATTGGTGATGTGGGATGCTCAATAATACCATGCATAACAAGAAAATACTTCAGCAGGCTATTTGAAAACAATCCAAATACAAACAAATAAATAAAAACATTACGTACAGAAGATTTGTGTGATACTTAAAATTAGGCCTCTTTCATACCTCACAACACCAGACAACTTTCCATATTAATCCATTAATTTTATAAATTAAAAACATAAACTGCCCGCTCTAACATAAGGCTAGCTGCACACCCCACCATACCGTGTGGCTAGCCGAAATTTAGATGTCACAAGTGTAGCTCTTCTGGCTAATGTCCGACTACCGAGTTGTTTGTTACTGCCGTGCGGCGGCGCACAAGATGGAAGATAGCAGCGAATTATACGCTCTTGTGTACCCGGCGTAATGGGCTCGCTTTACTTTGTGATGTGCGCCACAATTTGCATGGATGGCAATTTGATTGATGGCGCCAGTTTTGATTTAGTTGCGTAGAAATTAGTTCCTGTTATGCCTACTACGCTTAAATGATTTAGGAACTTCTGTTTTTTTGAGATTTTGATCTCTATTTTTTTTTTGCTTGTAGACAGAACAATACGGTAATCCTTTTATCAGAAATGTTTAGCTTATAATATGCAACCCACCTACTTTACATCTGCTTTTCTGTCAAGTCTATCCAAAGGAGGCTTGTAAAAGATTACTATAAAACCGCTCATCGATATACCCCATTAATTATTATTCAAACTTGAATTTGTTTTTGTGTAAAATAAAAAGTATATCCATCTATCTTAAATCAGAACAATAATTTTGCAGAAAAAACTAGCTTCTATTGGTGAGCTGAGAACTAAGTAGACAATCTGTAAAACCACTTCTGAATCTAAAATCCTTCAAAAGATTTTTTAGACTGTAGGTAAAGTACGTATAAAGTTTGAATTGTAGAACACTATTCCAACACTTTCAGTAACCCATTATACACGCAAGCAAAAAATCCAACAACACTAGATAATCAATCCGCAAACATAATAAGGCTGTACACACACCGCGCGACAAAGCACCACAAATGACGCGCTTGCGATCAACAAGCCGCGCTTGTTATTCAATAACCGTCCCGGGCGATATCAATTTATCACACGTTCAATGAAGGCGAAACTATATTTCATTGCTGTACGGCCTGACATTGAATCTCCGATGGTATCTGCGAATAGATTATGAAGTTTCAACCACCACTGAAAATTAAACCCTAAATCTAACCACTAGAGTTTTATTTCCACTGGGGGTGGTCAAGAAGATAGGTCCTTTAGTGAGATGACGAAGGTTGCAAATTGACGTCATCCGAAAAGGGAGTAGGCAGTCGAATGCAAAACGGTTGAACCATGGATTTGGCATATGTTATAGGGTGGTAACTATTGTCTGACACACGGTTGAATTAATATTTTGATTGGTGTTTTAAATTAATATTTTATCTGGAAACTGGTTGATGATATAAATGGACACGTTCTTTCCTCTGAGTTTTTAAGTTTTCCTTATGCTTAGGATATCCAATCCTAAGCATAAGGAAAACTAATAGGCCTCGCTTCCTTTCCGACTAGTAAATTCCAAATATGCGACGAAAACATCGGTTGACAAAGTCCTGGATTTGGCGTGGGATTTCCTTTGTTACCTTCTACGTTTCGCACCCGTAGAGCAGCTCAGATTTGAAATTGAACACGAAGATTTTGTGTTTTACTCTTTGGGTCAGTTTCCGTGATTCCCAGACAAGTCTTAGCTGATCGAAGCTAGTTTGGGCTTTGGCAATCCGTGAAGTGATATCCTATCCAGTCCCTCCAGTCTCCGACATGACGCTTCCAGTCAAGTGAATTTGTGGACTCGTTCCACGCCTTCTGCCTGACGACTGACCAACATGCTTCCTACAAAATATGAAACGCGTCAACAAAATAAATTCCACCCCTGCCAAACAAATCGTCCGTGTGTAGCCCACCTAATCTATATGTCTTAGCTGATTCGGGCGGCTGTATTTCATATCGAAACTAGTGAGCATGCTACTAATTGCTGCCCGCGCGCGTATTGCGACAATTCCATTTGTCTGCCTGTCTGTACGAGCCCTTTGATTGAGCCCGTGTATTGGTACATTTGTGCCGTATTCAGGATTATGGCAGATATTGTTTGAGTGTAAGCTGTGAACGTAAATAATACGTGATTTGAGGCGGTTATAGTGACAATGATAGATGTTTAGTAGTTAAGGTTGTGTTTTGTTATGATTGGAGAGGTATGAAGACTATTAAGTGTTGACATGGTTACTATGAACTTATATATATATATATTTTTTTACAGTTGATAGGCACGCGTTTGGCCGCTATTTCAGCCGATTGGGGTTTAAATATTAGGCCCATGGGGTCCGAGTGCTCATCGAGTCTTTTGGGACATCAGTAAATAACTTATCTACTGTTTACGTGACCAGAGGGCTGGGCTTTTCTTCAGCATTGCCGTTCCACGCGGTAATGCTGCCAGTGTTCTGGGTACTTTTCCCATAGACAGCGATGTAGATTAATTTTTTGAGTCCTAACGGTTTCTTTTACTTTTATACGCGTTTGTACCGACAACATTTTGTGATTTTATTAGTCTAGTTATTTATTAGTATTTAGCAGTTACTTAAGGTTACTTGTACCTTTTTTTTTAAGGATGGGAAATCATCATATGACTCCTCCAGCTCTGGGTGAAGCAGGAGGGAGTGTCAGACTCTTACTGACTAAAACCCATCCGTGTTCTTCCTGGTGCCCTTTGCGTTCCAAGGCTACGGCTACTCTTTCGAACAGATTCTGCAGCAAGGTTACTTATACCTACATAATATATCGTGAACATTTCGGTGACTGATTAGCGACCGCGGACTGGAAAAGGTGTGGGTCGTCCGGCAACGAGATTGGCTGACGAATTGTTGCCATCTCGGTTAGAACCTGGATGAGGCAGGCACAGTAGCGTTGAGGTTGGTACAAGAAAATAAAGGCCTGTGCAGTGGGTGAAGTCGAGCCTTCCGTGATCGAATCAGGAATGATGATATCCGCAAGAGAACCAAGGTTACCGACATAGCCCGAAGGATCGCCAAACTAAAGTGGCAGTGGGCAGGGCACATTGCTCGCAGAACTGATGGTTGATGTGGGCGAAAAGTTCTGGAGTAGCGACCGCGTACCGGAAGATGCAACGTTGAAAGGCCTTCTATAGGGTGGACCGATGACCTGGTGAGGGTCGCGGGTAGCTGATGGATGCGAGACGCACAAGTCCGGTGGTTGCGGCGATACTTGGGGGAAGCTTATGTCCAGCAGTTGAAAAGTTTTTCGAAAGAGTTTCATAGAGAAGGCAATATTGTCCATGTGATTCGGAGTAATGAGGAACATACTGGTAACAAAAAAGGTATCGTATGAATGTGGATGAACAAAAAATACTGACCAAAAGGATAGATTGTTGGACAAACCGTTTGGTTTAGAGTTCTGAATGTGTATCTTTGTATTTCTTCATTGTTATTATTTTCGTTCACTATTTAGCTTGTGATTTTTCATAACATTCTAACTGACTGAACAAAAACAGTCTTATTAGAGAAGACTTCTGATATTCCATTACATCAATCATTCGTTTTACTTCCAACTTTTATAGATTCATACAAAAAGGAATGTTTAATCTAACCCCCCAATGCCATCAAACGCCACAAATTAACAATTCCAACTTTCAATATACGTCATAACCCTAAAAAGCGGTGGCGGGCAAAAACGACCAAGTTAATAGGATTGACAAGATTCCGGAGACGACCAATAAAAGATGGGGGCCGATCCCATAAAACTATAAGGAGGAAATATGTCTAGAGGATATTTTCTGAGCCATAACCGTGACCATTGGAACCCCGAATGTCATACCAATGAATTCATGTCCCGTTTTTTAGCACGGTTTATCGCGTTTCTTTATTGCGGTCGGTCGTTTTTTGGCTTGTTGGGTATGTATTTTTACGGGCAGCATTCGAGGGGTTAGTCAGTTTCACCGCGAATTTGTTTATCGCTCACATATTGGTTCTGGTGATCGCATTGTCTGTTTTATTTTTTAATAATGCTGTAATAGGTTGGTGTAACGTTTATTTCTATTTTATTTCAGTTGTAAACGTTTGGAAATTGGGGACAGATTCTTTCAGCCTTATGGATATGTATTAAGGTTCATTTTATGCGTGGACATGGAGTGTTTGATCATTAAGAGCAGAAAACCTGAAAGCGCTAAAAAATATAATTGGTCCAGCATCTATATTCAATGCTGAAATGTAAAGAAAGGCTGTTTTCGCGATTTCAGGGCTAGTCCAATATCTGCTGAAAGTAGTTCATAATTAAATCTTTATGAACAACTTTTGTACAACGGAATAAAAGTTTTCAGTTCTTTCATTACTTCTTGTAATAATATCAGCTCAGAAATTTATGTTTAGTAAATATGTTGTCCACTTACCATTCGCTAGCAATATTTTATACATTCAACGTGGCAATACTACAAAAATAAATTAAAGTTAGCACGTACTTTTAAAAGATCACAAAAAATACCAGCAAAATTTCGTCGAAAAATATTAAAAACTCGAGCACATTAAAAACCCGTCTCATACCAATCGAACGTCAAGTGAAATGCATCCTCTCATCGTCCAATATCATAGAAATGTCATAATTATGACACTCAAGACTAGGGTGACATCAAACACTCGAATAATAAGACAAAGCATTGAATACAAAGGGCTGTATTAAAAACGCGAGTACTGTGGCCACCCCAATATGGAGGGCTTTCGACTCGATCTCGGGAAGACATCCATTAGGTATTATTGAAAATTTTAATATCAAAAATTGCGGAGAGGGATTTTTATGTTGCGATACGATTGTGGGTGGCTAAAGTCGTTTCAATGAAACGGTAGATGTTTCAAGGGAGACCTACTTATACGTATACCTGATTCTTTACAGTTATTAAAATTATAAAATTTACTATATGCAATACTATATGTTATATTGTTAGAATAAATTCAGTCAATCAATCTGTCAACTTCAATTAGGTTTCTTTCCATTCTTAAAAGACCCTTTTTTTAGGATGGGAAATCATCAAATGACTCCTCCCGCTCTGGGTACAGCAGGAGGGAGTGTCAGACTCTTACTGACTAAAACCCATCCGTGTTCCTCCTAGTGCCCTTTGCGTTCCAGAGTACGGTACCTCTTTCGAACGAAGTCCGCAGCCCCAAAAGTCTTAAAAGACCCTGACTTTTGACAATATTTTGAATTTGAAGATTCTCTTCACCATTAAGTCCGCCTCTATAAGTTTGTG
The DNA here is from genome assembly GCA_950371165.1 of Lacanobia oleracea. Lineage (NCBI taxonomy): Eukaryota > Metazoa > Arthropoda > Insecta > Lepidoptera > Noctuidae > Lacanobia > Lacanobia oleracea. The sequence goes on from OX493406.1 coordinate 22,007,096, forward strand.
TGCGTAAATTGATAAATCAGCAAATAGACTTTTTCCTATAATGTGGAGAACTCATATTTTCCATGTTGTCTATCCCACAGAAACCCTGTATTTATCCGGGACAACAGAAGGTAATATCACTTGAGGTCCGTAAACTATCTCTTAACAAAAATGACGTAGGTAGATCCGTGCTTGTGTGAAAAAGGACAAATCATCAACCACATTTTCCCACGTAGGAAAATATACATACGATTCTGTTACGACAACGTCACGACTAGGATCGTCTCCACTAAAATTCGTCGGAAACGTTTCAAGGAATATCATTTGGTATCGCGACTGAGCCACTTCTGTTTTATAGTCTTCTCCGTATTGTGCGATTTGAATGTTACATTCTTGATATTTAGATCAATATCTGTTTCAATGTTTTGCTATTTTATACTGGTCTTGCATGTGTATTGTACGACTTTTATCATAGGTATGTGTGTAAAGCAATTTAACAGGCGAATGTATTTTTGAATAGTTTTGTTACGGGACTTTTTTTTCCAGTTCTTAAAAAAAAAATCGAGGGTATTTTAGACCAAATAGTGCTGGGTTGCAGTCTAAGTTGAATAAATGACTTTTGACTTTGATTTAGAGGGAACAAGGAAAATAATATCAAAGTTCACGTGTCAAAATCTTAAGTGAACGAGACTTCGAACTACCACAAAGCGCAAAGTACGACGGCTCACCTCACCGCTTTGCCGTCACCTGCAGTGCAATTCTAGAAACATCCAACTGTGTACACTTGGGTGAAGTGAGCCATACAAACAAGGTGAAATGACAGTTCACTTCACGCTCACTCCACCTAAATGTACATTTTTTTTTAATTTGTTATGGGCTTGCTCTTGACTCTCTAGGTCAGAGACGACAGAGACAACAGACCCATAAGGGGCCTGTTCACTCTAACTTTGAAGAGATTAGGGTTGTAAGCGTATGGTGAGGTGCTGACTGCTGTTGCCGCATCTTTGGTGGTACCAGTTGTGTCAAGAGGAATCATGTTACCCAGTTATAAGGTTGTACACGCCAGATAGGCAGTCATCATTATCATCATCGTTATATCAGCCGAATGACGTCCACCGCTGGGCATAGACCTCCCCAAGTGTCGCCACAAAAACCCGTAGGCGATGGCTCCATGAAAAATACATATCCAGGCTAGGCAGAGTGCACCGCCGAGTCCTCGTCGAGGCGATCGGCGGCGGCGACCTCTCGCGACCGGCCCTGGTTCAATCTATGGTCCGGAGCGAGGAGGCATGGGAAGCGGTTACCTCTTTCTGCGAAGCAGTAATGCTAGCAAAGGAGGAGGCCGAACGTGTGGGAGAGAGGGAAACCTCACGCCCCAGCCACCGCAATAGAAGAAGACACCCCGGGCATTGGGAATCGCAGAACGATTCCCGGCTACCTTAGGCGTGGGCTTGCAGACGGCGAACATTGGGTGGCTCGTCGTCTGATCAGAACCAGGCCCGGGTCGACGGCGCGCTATTTTCCACGTGCGTTTCAAAGAGCTGTCAGCACAGAATTCGGGGCCCGCTAGGGCAAGTGCCTGCTGGGGCAGTCTGACACTCTCTCCTGCTTCACCCAGAGCGGGAAGAGTCATTTAATGATTTCCCATCGTTAAAAAATAAAAAAAAGCTAGGCAGAGTGATTGTGATGTACATGATAATGATCGCCTGAAAGTAATGTTTTAACAACTCTGAATTGAGCCAATTTCTTACACTCCGTTCTAATTGACAACCGCATCAAAACACCAACAGAAACATCGTACGGTTCTCAAAAATTCACACAGAACATCTGTCAGACATTTTTTCTACAAATCTTAATCCGTGCTCATCAAAGATCGGAAAAAAGTCGAATGTGGACGATTTTGTTGTATTTTGTTAAAAAATAAAATTATAAAGCGTTACATATCCAGCTGGGTACGTATCGAGCTTGATTGTGAAGTGTGTGAGATGAATTAGGGTTCCGTAACGGACAGTGGAATAAAATTAATAATTATTTTCGTTTCGAGGGTAAGAACTATTACATTATGTGTAAGATTTTGAAAAGTCGAGCGATTAAAACTGTTACAGCAAAGATGAGATTTCACTTTGAAAAATTAAATAATTCAGTCACTGTTTGAAAGCGCACAGAGGACTAGCCACTGAGAGTTGCGAGTTATCTTTACTAATATTATAAAGATGAAGAGTTTTTTTTTGTTTGGTAGAACGCGCTAATCACAGGAACTACTAGTTTTTAATTGAAATTATATTTTAATGATAGATAGCATAGTTATCGAGGAAGGCTATAGGTTATATAACATCACGCTACGACCAATAGGAGCGGAGCATTAATGAAAAATGATATGCAGATGAAGCGCGGGTCAGCTAGCTAAAAATAACTAATTTACTTCTTCTTCTTTGTCCTCGCCTTGTTCCATGACTCGGGGTCGGCTTTCCTGATCATTTGGCGTCATCTATCCCTCTGGTAGGCATCTCGGTCTGTTAGGCCTAACTCTTTCATGTCCCTATGGTTATTCGTCAACCATGTGGCTTGGGGTCTTCCTCTCCCTCTCTTTCCTTCAGCAATGGAAAGGCATTTTCACAAATAACTAATCTGATAAAAAAAATCTAATGTGATAAAATGGATGGTGAATGTCAGTAGTCTTGTCTATCACAGAAAACAAACGTCTTGTTTTGAAATAAAAATGTGATCATATATTTAAAACAAAAAAATAAATACTGAAAACTGTATACTATTTATAAACTGAGTTCAAGACCTATCTATCAATGATGACACTGTCGGCTGTTGATATACTTTTAAAAATTCCCCACAACTTACCTAAATACATTACTATACATATACTGCTTTAATATTGTGAGGAGCTCGTGGCTAAAGAATAACAGCCGCACAGCTCGATCTTCAAAGTTAAGCAACGCTTGCCAAGGTTGGTCTGTGGATGGGTGACCATCTCAACATACCGAGTTTCCTCCGTGCCTCGGAAAGCACGTTAAGCCGTTGGTCCCGGCTGTTATTTGTAGATCTTTGGCAGTCGTTACGGATAGTCAGAAGCCAGTAAATCTGACTCCAGTCTTGCCAAGAAGTACCGTGTTACCCAGTTAATGGGTTGTGGGGGTCTGGTAGGCAGCCGCTCCACGTAAAACACTGGTATTCAGCTGAATCCGGTTTGACTGGAAGCCGACCCCAATATAGTTGGGAAAAGGCTAGGCAGATGATGACTGCTTTAATATTGTATCCAATACTGAAAGAAATTTAAAAAAAAAAATCAAGTACCAATAAAATCAATCTCTGACCTACGGAACTTTCAGCACCAAAACAAAACAACAGCACACCCCTGATACATTTTTAAAAAAGGAAAAAAAAGCTGCCTTTCGCGATTCGACCTGTGTTTAACCGCTGTCAAGGATTGTCAATCATACCGTTTCGCCCCGCCCGCCGACTCGCGCTTGACGGGCCTAGTCTGATATTATTTTACTTGTTTTTGATCTTGTTTCGTCTGTTAGTTGTTATTGTTTCTTGTTAATTAGGGTTTTATTGTTTTTGGTAAATAATATTATTTGTTAATTTTGTGTTAGTTCAATTGAGTTTCAATGTCATAACAACTTTGATACGGCCTAAGATAGAGAGCCTTGAATAATTTGTTGCATACAATAATATTGATGATTAATTTTGTGAGCTAATAAAAAATAAAGATAAATTTGATTCCGATTAACTTCTAAAAGACACTGCAATAACCCCTTGCTGCACCTACAATTTTCAATCAATGTATAAAATATTCCTCCGTTACTGACTGGAGTGACTGCGGGAGTCAGTGACTGACTCTTCGATCGTTAATAGTACTATTATTGATCGGAGGACAGACTGACAGACAACGCACATCTGAAACTACTAGAAAGCGGACATTTGGCAAATAGCTTCCCTACACTCTGTAGAGAAGCACTTAGAGAGAATTTCCCGAAATTCTTACGAGAAAGGGGAAAAACGGGATACGCGCATACGTAGTCGCGGGCAACAAAAAGTTTTAAATGAAATGAGCAAGGAAACTCCATCATCGGCTTTGTCTCTGTCACCTCTGACCTAAACTAGAGCCAAGAGCAACCCATCTCAATTAAAAAAAAAAAACATATTTCAAAAATCTCAAAATATTCGACCACATCGCAGCATTGACATGAAACTGACAGCTGACAGATGGACAGACAAACCGATATTTATATACGTAACATCTCTTATTATTAAATCATCAATCAGAATTAAGTTCAGCTTGGAATCCATGTTTAATTACTGGTTACGGGTTATTGATTAATTTCCATCATATGTTATGGATTTTGTGGCACTAATGTAAAAAAGTGCATTTTGTTTATGATTTTGTCTTATTTTATAAATATTATTTTTATAAATGACGTAAGCACAGTTTTGGACCAAACAGTATTGAATTGAGAGGTCAAGTCAGAACGTTGATGATTAAAATTATGTTAAGAAATGAAGACAATTTATTTATATTGGGTCAGAAATGCAAAACAAAAATTTAGTTATCTAGTTACTGCAAATATTTTAATTTTACATTTGTAATTAATTTTGGGAAGAGGTATAAAATGGTATAAACAAAAGAATTGGCACTCAAGAATAGGTAAAACTAGTCTTTTGTAGTTTTTTTTCAATCAAAATAACCACATATTTAGTTTCTTATAAAACAAAGTCCTCCGCCGCGTCTGTCTGTCTATTCGCGATAAACTCAAAAACTACTGCACCGATTTTCATGCTGTTTTCACCAATGGATAGAGTGGTTCTCCAGAAAGGTTTGAGTACCTATATAACTATTTTAGAAAAAAATTAGGGATCCTTAAGAAAATTGCAGCGCGGACGAAGTCGCGGACCATGTGCTAGTTAATATTAAACTAAGCATATGGTTTACAAGTTTTATAAAATAGGGCTGCAAATCCATCCCAACCCATCACAAAAACATTACATCAAGTACTACAGATTTCATCTACCCCAAAAACTCGACGTATCAAAATAAATCGATTACGCCACCTCAAGTACGGTTTTTGTACAACACTATTGTGATCCACCCAATAATCTTGATCCATTGAGTATCATTGAAGAGGGTTATACGCAAACCAGTGTGGCGTACATTTTCGGAATAATCGGATCAACACAGGTAGGAAAATGACATTCATCGAAAATACCGCAAGCTTTGTTTTTTTTTTGTGTTGCAACACCTTTTTTGGTTTGTTTTTGTCACATGTTACTGAACGCGTTACATGGGTTTAAAGGTAAAAATGTTGGTGATGTCTGCCGAATTGTGCAGTGTTTACCGATTGAAATCGTTTTTGAGACAAATAATACAATTGTATTGTTTTAAACTGATATCTATTCTTCTATACTAATATTATACAGAGGTAAAGTTTGTGGTTTGTGGGGCAGTAGGGGCTAGTCTCTGGGTCTACTTAACCGATTTAGAAAATTCTTTTACCAATAGAAAGCCACGTTAGTTGTGAGACGAGAAACATCGCCCAACGAAGAGCCCACGCAATATGAATATCGAGTCACGGTAATGGAAGACAGGTAGACAGTCATATCATCATCATCATAACAGCCAAAAGACGTCCACTGCTGGACATAAGCCCCCCCAAAGGGGTTTGCCATAATCGCCACGCTTGGCAGACGGGTTGGCGGGTGTTGCGTTTTACAGAGAACGCTGCTGCCCATGCTCTGGTGAGTCCCTTAGTCGCCTCTTACGACATCCACGGGAAGTGATGGGATGGTATTATACTTTTACGGCATCATGCAGCACCGGCCGACACCATACGGCAAAGGCAGTAGGCAGTACTCCATGCAAAATACCGGTAGGTACTCAGTTGTATCCCTTTAGGATGTTAAAACTCTCTTATACTTGTAGTATAAGACGGTATTAATTGCCAAATTTCACAGTTCTAGGTCAACTAGAAATACCCTATTTCGATTGCCTTGCAAGTGTCGAAATATACGTTTTCTTGCGGCATAAACGGCCGTATCTTTTTTTTTACGTTAACAGTAGAACTGCAATTTTTTTACAGCTTCAAGGGACCGTAGACCTGAGTACCTCTACGCGTTCCCGTGATAAAGGGTCTTGACAGACAGACAGACGGACAATAAAGGTATCTTATAAGGGTTCCGTTTTTTCCTTTTGAAGTAAGGAACCCTTAAAGGTCCTTTGGAAAGTGCCACACGAACGAATGAGGGAGAAATATTAGTCTAATGAAAAGACTCACACTGCAGTTGTTCACCTTTTTCTTTTTTGTTCTCGCGGGGAAACCTTCAAAAGGCGCCTGGACTTTTGGGGTAAAGACCAGGGAGTGTGGGATTTTTACCTAAAAACTAAAACCACCATCAGCACATAGAAGGGCCCTTTATCTCTTAAAAGACCACTCCGGAACCACATCTGTGCAACGCCTGTTAGGGCACACCCCTGGGGAGACTGTAAAGGGTTATCCCTTTAGCCTCGCTATGCACGGCAGCACGTGATCACTGTGCCACCACGGCCTCACAGAAAGCAGCCATTTCCCTCCAGTTTTCATTATATGCCACGCAGTTGTTCACCTATCAATATACTCTCACCGTGATGCGAACATGAATTGAGTTGTCAGTCAGTTGACAGTTCACTTCACCTAAGCTTCATGGTGGGATGTTCACAGAATTGACTAGCTGAACTACAGCTTAAGAACTAAGATGTTTAATTGACTGGAATTGACTTGAAGTGCAACGTGCCCGGCTTGAGATCATCTTCATAGGATGCCACGAACTGTGAACGATAGTGTGTGGTCATGATGAGAGACGTAGTGATATGTAGATGCTAGTGATGTTCAGTAATGGACAGTGAGCTGTCCATTACTGAAAATAATGTAATGTGAGCATCTAGGTACAATAATAGTATAGTATTCGCATCGTTCTATTTCGTGGTTAATTTTGCAGTTTTTATCTAATTATTATATCTATACTAATACTAATATTATATAAAGCTGAAAAGTTTGTTTGTTTGTTTGCTTGAACGCGCTAATCTCAGGAACTACGGGTCCGATTTCGGGCTATCTAACACTGAAATTCTTTCAGTGTTAGATAGCCCATTTATCAAGGAAGGCTATAGACTATATATCATCACGCTAAGACCAAAAAGAGCGGAGCTTTAATAAAAATTGTGACGCAGACGAAGTTGCGCTGGTCAACTAGTTTCAAATAAGTGGAAAAATTAAAATGTTAGACATAACAAAATGGATTGAATATGACGAATAGGAATATTGGAGTGAATGAGTCGTGTTTATGAAATACCGTCTCTTTACGAAGACACATACTGGGATTTAGAAGCCGAAGCAAAATTTTGGTGGACCCTCAGAATTGAAATCCGATAGTGAGGTAAGACTTGAGCAAAATAAGCTCATACATTTTGCCGAGTTATTCGAGCAAATATTATTTTTCTTTTATTTAGCGCGAGCAGTGGTGGCCCGGTGGTAATGGCTGCGACGTACGAGTTGTACGTCGTAGGTTCGAACCCAGGCAGGTGCTTTACTTTGTGTAAGTTATTTCATCACCATTGCTCTCAAAAACATCGTGAGGAAGCCGGCATGTCCTAGAACCAAAAATTCGAAGACATGTGACATCTACCAAGCCGCACTGGGCCCGCGTGGTGGATTACGGCCCACTCCCTCTCACCGAGAGGAGGCCTGTGTCCCAGCAGTGGGAACATTATAGGCTGATTATTATGCTATTTAGCATGATTTTTTAAATAACTGTCTTAGAACCTAATGCTTGCAAAAAAATTGACTGTTCATGAAAAATATCCCTTTACAAACAAATATATCATAATTCCACTAGGAAAGTTGACCCAAATCTCCATAAAGCAGGAGAATGAGAAACTCCTCGTCAATACCATTGAGTATTCAATGAATATCGTTGGCTATATGTAAAACAATCTTCCATATTGGCCGTAAGTTATTCAAAGCTGTGCCAGTTCAACTTTCTTGTGTTTTATTTGCTCATCGAGTTGCGATACTCTGTGTGTGGGCTGTGGTATAGAATGAAGAGAATTAAACAAATGATGAATATCTTTCTAAAATCACTTAAAAAAAACCATGTTACCCATTTAATGGGTTGTGGAGGTCTAGTAGGCAGCCACTCCACGTAAAACACTGGTATTCAGCTGAATCCGGCTTGACTGGAAGCCAACCCTTATATAGTTGGGAAAAGGCTAGGCAGATGATTATTAGTACTAGAACCATTTTTCGCTTCATCATCATCATTTCAGTCAACATCCGTCCACTGCTGAACGTAAGCCGCCCCTCAAAGAGCACCAACTCCTCGTGTCATTTCTAGCGAAATAAACAAATTGTCTTTCATTATTTCTTCTTCAAAGTGTTTCAAAAACACAGCAAAAGTACATTCGGCAGAGATTGACGAGAAGAACCGATCCCAAATAATGCATGAAATAATGAATGAATTGCCGCCAGTCCTTTGAAAAGTTCATTAGAAGTCAGAAAACCAGCATCAATCTGTCTGACATAATTATCGCTGAAAAGCCTCGAGACAAACACTGAGTTTTTGTTTGCGTATCATTTTTTTATATTATTTCTATATCAAAATGTATAAAATTCTATTGTTACTGAGTGAGTGAATGACAGACAAGGCACATCCAAAACTACTGGCCGTAGGAAGCTGAAATTTGGCATGTAGGTTCCTTGGAGAGCAAGAGAAAGGAATTTCCGAAATTTCCACAGGAAAAAACGGCATACCTACGCGCGTACGAAGTCGCGAGCAAAAGCTAGTATTTTACTATTTCTTTCTTTGACACTATTCGTATATCGTTTGTGGAACTCGTGAAATCTCTTCAGTCCCTCACTTGCACCATATTATAAAGGGGATGTCAGAATATACGTCAAACGTCATCGGCCTGGAAGACAGCTCTTCGGTTTTGATACAACCGTGTCTTATAAATATTATATTCATGTGCCTTCGACCTTATATCGACAACCTTGCCATTCGAATTTAAACTGTGCCTGACTGAAACTAGAGTACATTTTTGATTGATGGTTACAGGTCCTTAAAGGTTAGTAAGCTAAGACTTAGTAAAGATGAGCAACCAATTATAAGTCAAGTTTGATATTACTCTTTAGAATTTTGATTTCTTTCAATTCTTTTTGTATCAGTTTGACGAGCGAAGTGGTTATTTATAATTAAAATGGCGATTTCTGATCTCTTTGGCGTATGATACGATTTTAATTTGGTGTCGATCAAAAGGATTATGTGATTCTTATTTAGGATTCAATTTTATAACTGAAGATTTGCTTTGCATAGCTGGGAGACTCGTTAATTGAACTGGTATTAGCAGACCCAGATGCCTCGTGTAACTTGCAGATTCTTTATCGATGAGTCAGTATAATAAAAAAGAGGAAAGGAGTGGGACTGGGCGGGTCACATTTACAGGATGCGTGATAGGTGATAGGTCAAGATCGTCACTCCGTACGCCTAAAGAGAGACGTCGTCACCGACGTAGTCCTAAGAAATTCTGACGTGACGAACTCGGTTCTGACAGGTTGGCCAGATCTACTCTGAAATGAAAAAAATAAACTACCTGAAAGACTGTCATTCTTAGTTTGGTCTTCGTCATTATTATTATGAGTTCTCTTAATCAGAAAGATTATTATAAAACAACATATTTATTAGTTTATTATTTAAGCATTACCTATATATTTATATATATATATATGTATTTATTTATTTTTGTTTTTGTTTTTCCGTAACTAAACTGTATTTTAAATCTTATTTCTTTGCTGTACACCTACCACAGTGTATTTCTTTTTAACCCAAAGGTTGACTGGTAGAGAATGCCTTTTTGCATTAAGTCCGCCTATGTACCACTGTTGTACATGAAGTTTAAATAAATAAATAAAAGAAAAACTGTTTACTCACGTCCGTACAACTTGCCTATACACCCACTATCGGTGACGAACCTATTGTCATCGATCCAGATAACATTACAATCACCTAAAATAGCCTTCATTGAAATTTCTATGTATACCTACCTAATATAACTTTTAGAGAGAATATGAAGATTCTAATAAGATACTGCCAGAATACCTATAGGCAGTTGCAAGCAATTGAGTGAATTTTATTCCCTCAGTAATTTCGTGCGGTACTTGAAAGAGGTGGGTGGTCTATCGTTCGAAAAGGACCACACTGCAATTTCTGAGTATGCATTGATTTAAATTTTCTGAAGGACTAAAATTTGCTTTTTTTGGCAGCCAATGAATTCATCTTGGCAAAAATGTTGTATCGATAATAGGATTTAAATAAAAAAATACTGTTTTAAAAATAATTAAGAGTTCAAATTGATTGTTCCTTTGCAGAAGATATCTCTTCGTAACTAGATAATGATTCTACAAAAAAATGATTTACGTATAGAAAACTAAATTATATCTGAATTTCAAGTTTCGCGTGAAGAATTTGGAGTTGAGATCGTGTCTAAAACGAACTCTGTCAAGATTCCCGGCTGAAGTAGAGTTCAATACTCAACTGCAAATTTTTAATTCAGAATCCGGCCATGAGTGTCAGCTGATCCTTTTTATCCTGAAAGAATTTGGTTCTTGTGGGACATGCCATGGGAATAAAACCGCAGAAAAGGCTAGTACAAATACTCATTTAAATTTCGAAGCCAACGCTACTAACTCTTACTGGTAAAGAATGATCCAAAACCAATTTATATGACCTCGAACATCGATTCAAGAATACTTAATCAAACGACCCCATTTAGAGTCAATTCCACCAGAAAGAACAACAAAATACACTATTATTAGTCATTTATTTTCCAAATGACAATAATACTGCTACCTTAAAAGATCAGGCCAATAAAAATCAATACAAACTCAAAGTGACCAGAAGTCCCTGGTCGATTGTCAGTGGATATTGTACGGGAAGTGGTCAGCTACTTACGGTCCGATACGTCTTGTAAATATGGGAATGAGCAAAAAGATTATCCGTGATTGTTTATTGTATTGAATCGTTTATGTACGGTCAGGAAAGCAGTAACTAAATTTCGCATGCAGAAGTTTGATCATCCTATCGTTTATTTCCCACTGCAGGGAAACAGGCTTTCGATCTTTAGTTTGGAATGGGTTGTAATCCACCACACGGTTTCAAGTCCCAATGCTCTGAAATATTGATTGATGTCACAAATGTCTGAATTTTTTCTTCCTAGGGCATAACGAGTTCCTCATTAGTTATCCTCACAGTTTTGCGAACACTGGTTATGTTAAAAACAGAACAGTGCTAAGCTGGTTTTGCAATATACCGCGACCAATCTTGAGATTTTTTGTTTCTGAAATCACTTTTGTTTAAATGATTTCTTTAAAATTATGTTCGAGGTTTTGATTTTGCTGACCGTCCTGAAAACGGTAGGCAAATGAGTTGTGCGAGTGCCGATACCCGCGGTAGAGAACTTATTTTCATATTTGTCCCTCTACATTATTTATTACATTTGTCTTAGGGCTGCCCCTGAAACCACCAATAATAATATTTTCTCAATAATAGTACCAAAATTTTCTTTAACATAGAATCATTTCACCTAACATACATTTCACATTATACCTTATTGGATAAGACCTTAACTCAAGCCAGCCTCAAGTAAATCTTCAATATACCTTTTTTTTTTTTTTTACTGTTGCTGGGTTGTGATATTGGTTCGTAGTTGTTAGATAAAGAACTTGAACTTTAAACCGAAAGTATTATTATTAGAAGTATTTTCGAAAAAATATGAATTAGTAAATACCAAAGTATCGTCTGGAGAAACCCCAAATTCAACAGAATAAAATATTATAATTCAAGATTAAAATTGCGTCATAGCAAAATGTGACATAGACAAGTTCGACCATTTAAGGCATCACTACTGAAACTCACACCCGTGAGACTTTCAATATGACATATTATCACCCAGGTACTCCACATGGACCGTAAAGGTCATCCATCATAATGAATAAACCACCATATTCACTTTATTGCCGTCCAAAAACAATTCCGAAAACTAAAGGACATTGAAGAGCCGATAGACAATTAAGATAAATTTAACGAGCCCCGAAAGAGACAACCATGGGCTTTGACGTGACCACGCGTATTGTTCATATTTTTTAGTCTGCCGATTGTCCCATAAGCATGGTATTCAAATTAGGTCCGCGCATTGTGCTCAAGGAATACATCGCCAATGTTTGTACTGGACTTAGGGTGCGGTTATGGTAGATGGAGTTAGTATTAGGGCGGATTTCATCAATGAAACAGAACGCGCTCAGCATATTACCACATTTACGAGCTGTCTCATTATTTTCTATAGAATATTGACACTAACAGTGTTTATTAAAATAAACATTTTTTCTTTCTTTCTTTAGATGCACTGATCACGTTTTTCAATAGTGAAATCCGCTTTTGGAGATAAAGGACTATTGCGAAATAAATGCTACACGATCATGGACCAATAAGTTCGCATACTCATCATCTGCCTAGCCTTTTTTCCAACTATATTGGGGTCGGTTTCCAGTCAAGCCGGATTTAGCTGAATACCAGTCTTTTACGAGGAGCGGCTGCCTACCAGACCTCCACAACCCATTGACTAGGTAACACGGTACTTCTTGGCAAGACTGTAGTCAGATTTACTGGCTTCTGACTATCCGTAACGACTGCCAAAGATCTACAAATGGCAGCCGGGACCAACGGCTTAACGTGCTTTCCGAGGCACGGAGGAAACTCGTTATGTTAAGATGGTCACCCATCCACAGACCAACTTTGGCAATCGTTGCTTAACCTTGAAGATCGACCCGTACGGCTGTTATTATCTAGCCACGAGCTCCTCAATAAGTTCGCATACTAGTCGGACTAAATTTGAGGAATTTGGATATGAATAAAAGAGAGACTTTAAAAACTGACACGACCTCGATCTTTTTCTTTTAAGATAGGAAAAGCGTTAGAGGATGTTAAGATTCAAAATGGAAAATACTCGTATAGTGAGAAAAATCAGAAGTGTCCGTTTATAGAAAAGAATATCAGTGGTGTCAGTATCCAGAATTCACATAGGGATTAAAAAATAAAGAAGATTATAAAACGAATCAAGCAAATTGAAAAATTTGCAACTAACATGGGTCGGATAGCAACAGTCGTTTGGTTGAAAATAAGATATCCGCCGTATCGACACCATCGGCCGGCGCCGTATGGTGCTGTAAAACAATAATACCATCTCATCACTTCCCGTGAGTGTCGTAAGAGGCGACTAAGGGACTGTCCAGCAGTGGACGTCTTTCGGTTGATATGATGAAGATATCATAGCAACTTATTTGAAACGGTGCCTCTTGGGGCACTTTATATCAATAAACCTCTTCCATTACCGAGTGCGCACAGCCGAAAGTAGTCGTAGGAAGCTGGGCAGTGTACCCCTCTATTGCCTAGATGTCAACGACCAGTACTAAGAGAGGATTTCACGAAATTCCTACGGGAACTGGAAAATCCGAGATAGTTATGCGCGTACGAAGTCTAAAATAATTTCATTCAAAAAAACTGCTACTAAATAGTCTTCACTAAAATTATTCCCCACTATGTCCGCACCTTAACATCTTGAATAATTATCCTATTATGTATCGCATTCTAAACAGATAGCTCTATTTGAACGTTCGCTAAATCTTTCGTTTTTCTTCAAGATAATCATTTTTATGTGAACTTCGACTGAAAATAGAGACTTTACGCCGATCCTGAATAAGTTGAAATAAAGGAAAGAAAATGATGATACTCAGATATTAAGAATATATACTGGATATAATATAATTTAGTGTGTGACGGTTATATCTTGACATTTGTTTCTTGTGTAAATTAAAAATGACAATATTTTTATACCTACAAAATTTGTATGCCACTATTGGCAAAATATGGACGCTCACAATATACTGTTAATACCTTGCATGTCTGATTCGACAGTTCATGTAAACGCATAGTTGACAAATAAAATATCTTTCTTTCTTTCAAAACATGAATTAAAATAAAATCTTAAGGGGTCACTGTACTCTTTATTATGAATAACTTTACAACGAGATCAACGCGCAAAAAAGATTACTCCCTCTATGTGCGTATAACTTGACAGAATGTACTGAACAGCTGTTTATTTTTGTGATTTCGGGGTTTGTCCCTTAGTAAAAAAATGTCATAGTACGATGACACCTTAAGAGTTATTGCATAATTATTCTGTTAAACGTTGTGTATTTGTAGAAAAGTTACAATAAACTGTCAATGAGGATAAACATCACTACGCCTGTAAAGAAAGATAAAATTATGTCAACGAATATTAAAGAGTTAAAACTCGTCTTATTTTTTGCAGGAGGTAATCAAATGGCAGTTCCAGTCAGATGAAGTAATTTCTTCTTTCTGGAACATTACCGATATGGATTGACCACGAAGATAACAATTTTTATACAACGGGACTAGGTATACACTACTATCAATTTGAAAATTGATGCCAGATACCAACTTGATGCCCTTGAGGCAATTGAGAAACGAGCCAAGAGGATCATCGGCAATGAGAGGCTCGTCGCGACGAAGCTCCAAAGTCTTAAACATCGACGACGAGTTGCTAGCCTGTCGGTTTTTTACCGGTTGCATTTTGGGGAATGTGCGACGGAATTGCATAATTTAATTCCGCCAAGCCCGTTCCATCATCGGACCACAAGACGAACGGCGATGCACCGCCGGTACACGGTGGATATCCCACCCATACGTACAAAAAGTTTTGGTAACACATTCATAGTGCGTACAGCTAAGGAGTGGAATTCCCTGCCGGAGTCTGTGTTTCCTGATAGCTACGAGTACAACCTGGGAGTCTTTAAGTCAAGAGTGAATAGGTTATTTCTAGGCAAGCGTGCTCCATCTTCGACCACATCATCACTAACCATCAGGTGAGATAGTGGTCAAACGCGTGCCTATCTATAGTAAAAAAAAAAATGCATCGAATCGATTTGAAATTAAAATTAAAAGGTTCATAGCTAGCGATGGGCGACCAATAACCGTTACAAAGCATCGTCAGAAACAAATTGCTATAACTGCCAAGCTTGAGATAACAGAATGCTGATCGCAACAATATGTTATAGTAGATGACAATAACAGGTGGATGCAACGAGGAGCTCGTGGCTAGATAATAATAGCCGCACGGGTCGATCTTCAAGGTTAAACAACGCTTGCCAAGGTTAATCTGTGGATGGGTGACCATCTTAACATAGCGAGTTTCCTCCGTGCCTCGGAAAGCACGTTAAGCCGTTGGTCCCGGCTGTCATTTGTAGATCTTTGGCAGTCGTTACAGTCAGAAGCCAGTAAATCTGACTCCAGTCTTGCCATAAAGTACCATGTTACCCTGGTATTCAGCTAAATCCGGCTTGACTGGAAGCCTTTTTTTTTTATAACGGGGGGAATCCTCATGGATGTCCTCCGCCCTAGAGCGGGCGGAGGGGTTTGTCAGACTCTTACTGACTAAAACCACCCCGGTGCTCCATCTCTCACCAACCGGGGATCGCGAGAACTAATGCGACTTCCGTAATCCCCGGCTGGTGCCGTCCCGCCTCTGCAGGCCACCTCGGGTCAGCGGAGGAAGTGAGGTGTTTGACTCCCCCCGCGACGTCAATGAGGGGCGCACGGGAACACCACGGGCCGCCACCTCGGGTCCGAATGAATGGGGGGCGACGGATATTCCCAAGTCCGACGCCTCAGGACCCAGTTAGGGAGGCCGGAAGAGGGCAGCGTATGCCCTCCTCCGATGCCCGGTGCGCCTACTGCGGGCCGGGAGAGAGGTGGAGATCTCCCTCTCCCTTTCCGCAGCCTCCTTCTGCGCGTTGACTGGAAGCCTAACCTAACATAGTTGGAAAAAGGCTAGGCAGATGAGTAGATGACAATAACAGGGTCATATTAAATTTAGTCTCAGAACTGTAGGAAGGATATTACTTCATTTAACAATTACGGACATTTTTTGCATTTATAGTATTATTTTGATTAGATATTTTATTGTGTTCCAGCTTTATGTATTCTTTAATTTGGTAGTATGGAGGTTAATTTAGTACAATATATTCCATCTTGGCATGTACAGTTAGACCACCCAAGTCTGTCGTACAGCAGGAAAACGCCTAAGGGAGGTTTTATGTATACCTCTATATTTGTTAAAGTAATGACGTAGTATCTCGTTTAAAACTTTAATGCGATCTCATCATGTACCAAAATATTATGAACTGTAGTAATATGCATGTGGGAGGAGCTCGTGGCTAGATAATAACAGCCGCACGGGTCGATCTTCAAGGTTAAGGAACGCTTGCCAAGGTTGGTCTGTGGATGGGTGACCATCTTAACGTACCGAGTTTCCTCCGTGCCTTGGAAAGCACGTTAAGGCCGTTGGTCCTGGCTGTCATTTGTAGATCTTTGGCAGTCGTTACGGATTGTCAGAAGCCAGTTAATCTGACTCCAGTCTTGCCATGAAGTACCGTGTTACCCTACCCATTAATGGGTTGTGGAGGTCTGGTAGGCAGCCACTCCGCGTAAAATACTGGTATTCAGCTAAAATCCAGTTTGACTGGAAGTCGACCCCAACATAGTTGGGAAAAGGCTAGGCAGATGATGATGAGTAATATGCATGTGGAGGCTTGTCCAAAATGTTTGACAGGGATTTTTTCAGGATTTTCCATTTGAAACGAACAGAAGTTTGTCTTTCCAAAGGTACACCTCAAACATGTCAGAGAAAATTTTAGGAAAAATTCTGTTGTTCGACAATTCACATCAAAGAACCAATGTAGGTAACATCACTTTTTACAACAACGAAAAAATGAACAAACACACAGTGGTACACAACCTTTTCTTACCGCAAAAAAGTTTTCCGTGGGCCAACCGGGCATTTTTCCCTCCGCCATACAAACGAACCGCAGCGTTTAAAATACAGAAAAAAAAAGTTGTCGGCACTCGCCTCGACCGACAAAAGAGGATTTTTTATTTTATATTCCAAATATTAAAGGACATCGTTAGCGGTTAGCATTTGTTAAATATCTGAAATATTTTCGTGAGCTTTTAGAGCTTGAGTTTATTTATTTTTTCGCAACGGCACGCGAGCGAGTTGTCTTGTTTAAGTGGGCTGTTTAAAAAATAAAGTTTTTTTTTTCGCCCAGCGGTTATTGTTTTGCGAAAGTTGCAACCTTTCACCGCAAAGGGTGTTATAAGTTCTTGAAAGGAAAGTTTTTAATTTTTTTTTTTGTCCAGATGCTCGGACGCTTTGACGATCTGTGCGGTTGGAGATTTGTTCTATTTCTGCTGTCTTGCGTTTTTGGATAATTGTGTGTTTGTAGAATTATTTTTTTGTAATCTTGTGATGGATTCCGCAAATCTATGCTCCTGTCTTTTCCCACGTGAGTGACGAAAGAAGACCATGTGGACTTATTGTCGGCAAAATTTTACAGGTATATAAGTTACTAGTTGACCCGCGCAACTTCGTCTGCGTCACAATTTTCATTACTGCTCCGCTCCTATTGGTCTTAGCGTATAGCCTATAGCCTTCCTCGATAAATGGGCTATCTAACACTGAAATATTTTTTCAAATCGGACCAGTAGTTCTTGAGACTAGCGCGTTCAAGTAAACAAACAAACAAACTCTTCAGCTTTAAATATTAGTATAGAAATATAGATAAGGTTTTTAGAAGTATCTGAATTATGCATGGATACCCAGAAGATGTACTGGTAAGCAAACCAGTACATGTTCACTTCTTATCGTGTGGGCAAGGTCTAACGACCCACACACCCCAGTGTCAGAGTTTCTCAACCACCTCAAGGGCCTCTGACATAGAGTATTTCACGACAGCCATTTGACGGCCGGGACCACCTGCTTATACGTGCCATCCAAATCACGGAATCATATTTTTATCGGACAATCAGGTGATTCTAGCCTGCAATGTCTTTGAAAACTGGAAACAACTTTACAAATTATGATTCCCGTGGGATTTGAACCCACGAACACCGGATCACAAGGACAACACCTTAACCAATCGACCACGGAGGTAGTTAATACATAGACTGGCGTCTGCCTGGCTAGCTGATTGAGGTGAGACACAGGTGAGACCAACAATGCCTACTCACAATATAATCAAAGTATCGTCAAAACCACGATGATGACAACAATTTTGTAAAATCTGTATTTGAAAACATCTCATTTCATCATTAGCTACGCAAAAACTTACAAACTCCTAAATAAATTAGCCCCAAACTACTTACAAACGAAAACGCTAAACCGTTTAAATATTAACGCTAGTACTTCTGAAATTCAATGAACTATATCAACATTCCCGATTGAACCCTCGGGGCGTGTCGGGGACGTGCAAATGTCATGCAATATGTTGACAATTGCACCTCTCTTGCCAACAGGTGGGAGAGTTCGATCAGGTGTGTTCAGATTGGGGGAGCTGATGGAGTGGGTACTTGTGCTAGTAACTGTTACAAGAGAAAATGATGTTTGAATGGAAGCAATGGATGTAAACCATGACAACACTCAATAAAATATTTCTCGACTTTTTACTTAGCTTTTAATTTAAAATGTCTCTGTACAATGTTGATCACAACAGTGCCCATTGTAGTTTCGACTTTGAACAGGGAACTTTAAATCTTTCAAAATTACATTCATATACGGCAGATCTGTTAAAATATGAATTGGACATGCACGTCTTATAAAATAAATGGATTACAAATAGCTATGTCTTTCCTATTTGCTAGAAGTTATATTCGTAAGTCAAACAAGAGGCTCTAAACAAAGTTCCTTTTAACAGCGATGACGATAGTTTAAATTCTAAAATATAAATTATGGATCACGTGACTTTTCGACAGCGTTTGACAATCCCTTTTTTATAGTTTTGTCAATCGCCATCGCCACACTATTGCAAACAGAATTTCACTTGTCTAGAGCCTACTAAGTCACTTCTAAATCGATTTTTTAAAACGTAACTCGAAAAACTGATTCAAGCAGCTAACCTCGTCTAAACGCAGCACAGTGCATACCATCTAACTCTCAGCGGAACGTCTCTGCAACGACATTAGACATTACGTTACAACTTAGTTCAAGTAGTCTCTGATTCGTTCACACTTACACATTATTTGAATAGCTTTTGTCACTATCCAAAGACTTGGAATATGCGAGAGTAGAGATTTAGCGGAGGAAAATTAGGTGAAGATGTTATATTCAAGCTATTTGTGGTTTTAAATTTCGGAATACATAATAATATGTCTATTTCTTACTCAGTGTCAGAAAGGTGAGGAGCTCGTGGCTAGATAATAACAGCCGCACGGATCGATCTTCAAGGTTAAGCAACTCTTGCCAAGGTTAAGCCGGAAAGCACGTTAAGCCGTTGGTGGTCATTTGTAGATCTTTGGCAGTCGTTACGAATAGTCAGAAGTTAGTAAATCTGACTCCAATCTTGCCATGAAGTACCGTGTTACCCAGTTAATGGGTTGTGGAGGTCTGGTAGGCAGCCGCTCCGCGTAAAATACTGGTATTCAGCTAAACCCGGTTTGACTGGAAGCCGACCCCAATATAGTTGGGAAAAGGCTAGGCAGGTGATGATGATGATGATGTTACTCAGTGTCAGAAAAAAACTTAAATGAGGTATTGAGTCAGCTGGATGCTAGACGCACAGGACTGGTCGAGGTGGTGACGTTCGAGGCCTTCCTTAAGCGTCGCCACTTTGACTAGTCCTGTGGGCAGTCTATCTCCAGCAGTGACCTTCTTTTAGCACAAAACTATGATTATGACATAGCCCTACTGATTGCCTGCAGTAAATATAAAGGAGAATCCTATTTTTTTTAAATCGGCCAAGTGCGCGTCGGTTTCGCACACGAAGGGTTCCGTACCATAAACCTTAGATTTTTATTATTTTTTGTTATAGTGGCAATAGATATACACAATCTGTGAAAATTTCAACTGTCTACCTATTACGGTTCTTGAGATACAACCCGCTGACAGACAGACGGATGGATGGACGAACGGACAGCGGAGGCTTAGTAACAGGGTTCCGTTGGGATACCCTTTGGGTACGGAACCCTAAAAAGATGATGTAAAATGTTTAGAGAAGTCCTAGCTGTCTATGGAGTGGACTTCTCTGCCAGAGTCTGTGTTTCCTGTCAGCTTCAACCTGGGAGTCTTTAAATCAAGATACATAGGTTACTTCTGGGTAAGCGTACTCCATCTTCGACCACGTCATCAATTGCTATCGGGTGAGATAGAGGTCAAACGTGTGCCTATTAATAGTGAAAAGTTGATTCAACAGAAATAGTTACCAACTTAATTCATGAAAAGCCTTAGCAGATGATAAGCTTCCCATGTGCCAAAGCAACACTAAAAGAGTCAAAAGCAAAAAACCAAATCACAAAATTACAACTATTTCCCCATAAATCTGTAAAATCAAAATCAACAGAACCAAACGACTCATGCACATCTAAAAATACACCTCTATCTCCATTCTCCGATCTTAAAAAAGCATATATTCAGAAATATGTCGCTTAGATAACATGTCATTACGCTTTCTACGCTCGGCTAGCGTTGCGAGCGTAATTTTTATCGTTCTGCTCACATCTGAAACTTCAGGATTAATGATCCGGCGCGTCTAGTCATACGGTTCCGCCGAATGCCGTAAAAACGCTATGCGCAATTCAGTTTTGGTGAAGGATTCGTGAAGTTTTTTGGAGCTGGTAGTTTTCGGTGTGGATTTGGGTGTTCAGATATTTTATGTCAGAATCGGTCAGGTTATATAGGAAAGTAATAAGACAGTTAATCACTAGATTATAACTGTATACCTGTTAGACTTTGTTCCATAACGCCCTTGACAATATAATTTTATTCAGAGAATTCGTGGTTACATTGTGACGTAAAAATGCAATGTTTTTCACTTAAAATCAGTTAGTCTATCTATTGGATGGATATTGAGAATATTATTTTGTCTTCCATTTTGCAGGTAGATAGTTATTTCTTAGGTACGCGCCTCTTTATGGAAGTCAAAGACTGATTACTCCACACACACACACACACACACAAAACACACAGCAGTCCATCAAAATTTAGTTTCAATTTTTTATGTGTTTTCAAAAAACTTCTATTGGCGTATTCCTTCTCTTCTTCCTTTCTTCTTCTTGTTTTCTTCATCTATCTTTTCTGTAACTTATATGGTGTACCTACATAATAAAGAGTATTCTATTCTATTCTATTCTATTCTTCTCTGTATCATTTTCTTCTTTGTATTATATTTTATGTTTCTACGTTCAACAAATACTATCGTATTCTTTACATCTTCAAATGCCACATCCACATCCCTCACGTCAATCCCTGTCACCCGACCTTTAATTGCTCTCATCCTGATACGGCTGGTATATCGAGCGAGAAAATGGGTTTTTCGCTGTGGTAAACGGTAGCAACTTTGTACTATGGCACATTATCGGATTTGCTAGCTGCTCTGTACGATTGCATGTAAGCTTGTCGCGAATCCGTACTGTGACATAGTTGTCTGACGCGTTTTCGAATGTGTATGTTGGTTAATTATGAGTTTATTTCTACTTTGACTGTATAGTTTTATTTTGGTTGAGACCCATGTAACTACCCCAACATAGTCTATATTATAGACGTTCTTTAAATCTAGTCATTATAATGTTACAATCTGAAAGCTACCGGGGAGATATTGTTCTCATTTAGTCTATCACTATTCTAGTAATTCTCTTATTATTGATGTTGATGTGATAATTATGTTAGTTAGATCTTAATCATCTCTCTCAAAAATGTTTTGAGTTTGAATGAGTTTTCAAAGTTCAGTAATGGCAAATGCTGATATTCAGCAGCATTTTTACACTGGCAGGCAACTCCAACATATTTGGGAAAAAGCTACAGGCAAATTTGAATGATTTGTAGTAAATCCATAGGATTTATAAATACATTAAAGTCTCTACTCTTTCACTACCCTGTACAAATACGAAATAGCCTGCAGCAACTCATCTGAACATATAGACGAGCGTATCGAACAAAACCTTTAAAAAAACACTGTTATTAAATGTTCATTAAGCTGCGACAACATACTTATAAACAAAGCACCAACAACCAATAATCACTCCTAACTCTAAAGAAATAGAATTCAAGTCAACCGCATTAGCAACTTCGTCACTTACTTTACATAAATGATGAAGTTATTTGCAGTTTGTTTAGAGGAAATTTAACCTTATTGCGGGGGAGGAATTATGAAAGTCGTGGTTTAGTAGTTGGTGTAATGAAAGCCGCAATTGAACGAAACGTAACTAGTGATTTTGAAGTGAACCGATTTGGATTAATGAATTAAATACACTCGTATGCCTGTGTTTACGTCTGGATAAAAATACGTTTGAAGCATCTACTTTAAATATAATTTTGATTATAAAGAAAGAAATGGGAAAGGTAAGTAATCTGAAAGTTGAAAATAATATTGATGAGGATGCGCTAACGTAAAAGCATTGTGGATTATTATCATGCAGTAATGTTTTGGTTTTGTAAATATGTTTTGTTTTGCTATGAATATAATTTAGGTCAAGCTTCTCAAAATATCTGGGCATTTCAGTCTTTAGTGTTCAAATAAATGTCACAACAGGGGAGGAGGAATTTGAAATTATATAAAATTGAATATCTTTTGAAATCCGTTTTTAAATTTGGAGTCCTCAGGGCACAATAATGGGCCCAATAATTATTCCAAACTTGTAACAGAAGTATGTTAGAACTGATGAGAAATGACTCCTATTAATACAGTGAAATTAATACGGTTCTTCTGCAATGTCCCGGTAAATTAAGGAATTCAACCTCAAATCTTCGTCTCAAATCAGTAGAACGAAAAATCTGAGATTAATGAACGTATTTTATCCGCACATTAGCTTCGAACCGAAAATATTTTAGGGCAATTAAAATATGGTCTGTTTTTTGTTGCAAAAGAGACAAAAAATCACGCGTGACGCCCCGGGAGAGGGGTGGGCAGGATAGCAGCGTGCATATCTAAATAATTATATGGCGTTAACGGATAATGATTGAAAGGCCTTCAGATGTGGCCAGAGTAGTTTCTGACACAGAGGATTTATTATTTGTAGAATCAAATATTGTATCCTTTGCTTCAAATACACCATTCACAGGGACTTTTGTCTTGTTCAGATGTGAAATGTGGAGAAAGAGGTTTTTGTTTTGATCCTGATAGGTAGGTACTTACCTATCTACGTTTTTTTTTAGGAGAAATTTAATGATATTGTTTGGAGCAAGCGTGATTTTTGTAGTTTTGCTACTGATCGCGTTTAAGTCATATTCAGTTGGTTTTAATGATCTACTTGTTAACTTTATTAGTCAACTGCAATATAGGTTGTCCTACACTTAACTTAATCCGATAGGGATGATTAAGCCCGGTTTCTGGGTTTTATTTAAAGTTGAGTAGTTATTCAAATTTTACTTTTGACTGAAAATCCTGACACGTTCTAAACCAAAGAAAAATACTCAATTTAGAAGCAACCAGACCCAAATTTGGGTATTATACACGGTCATTGTAGTCATCTTTAAGTACCGTAGATTAGCTTCTTTTGTTTGAGAATGGGCAGTCTTTCGTTAAAATTCGACGGTCAAGAAAGTATGATAACATAAGATAAACATTTTAAAATACAAGCGCAAACCGTTGAGTTGCAAAATGTGTTAAAAAAAATTTAACTGAGCATTCTTCTAAGTAATTTTTTATCTCATAATTCAATCAATTTACATAACCGAAACGGCTTCCATACATCTTTACTTTTCGCTTTAAATTACGCAAAAACCAGTAGCAATATCATAAGGAACCAGTCTAATAAAACATTCATATGAACTTACAGCATTAATCTTGTTAAAAAATCAAAATACATGCAATAATAATAATTGTGCTGCATCTACACGTACGGACCGGACTATTACGGTACATAATATTCTAAAACAAGACACTGTCCACTTTCTTGTTCTGAGAAAATACATAGTCGCGCGCGCACTTCATTGGAATCGATCGGGCGTAACGTCTTCTATCTCTCTCACTCCCACACAGTCAAACGGAAAATCTACAGGAGCGAGGAGCACAGATATAAATCCTACCGATCTATAAGCCACGCCCCACAATCGATCTGATAAATGAAAAACCCGTTTGAGTGCGCGGGCGCAATGATTTGAATCTCGTCATGACTTGATGTTCGTTTCGCGATTACTCGTGCGCCTGGTTGCTTTGTATTTAAAATTATCTTTATTACCCCATCCGTGGGAGTCTTAAATCTCGCATTTTAAATGTTTATTACTACATGACTCATAATTATGTACGTTTTAAATGTTCAAACGTGGATCTTTCTGATCCTAGGCAGTGATTGAGGTCAATGCTAGTTCGTTGACATGCTTATTGAGTTATTTTTGCTATTTTTATTCGCTTTTTCCCAAGTCTTAATAGGCGAATGAGTCATTTTTTCTGCACGAAAAATGGTAAAGATCGTTTAGATCTAGCGATGCACGTTCTAAAATAGCAATTTTTATTACTACCAAAACCACGATAATTATCGTTTCTTCTTACCTTTATTATCGAACTCATTTTGTCTTTTTTAAATTTGAGAACTACAATAATTCGGTATAAACTTTTATTAGTAGTTATCCAGTTACCATCATTTTGAAAGAGCTTTTGAGCCCAGAGCTTTTAAAGAAATTATTGAAAACTTCTCAGATTCCATCTATTTTCATTGTTCCGTACATTTTCTATCAGTTGTATTGAGTTTTAGTTCAAATCTACTAATTTCATTAGCATCGAGCTCCCAAAACTGGGTATTTAATTGTACTTACTTACTTACTATAAAAGATCCGTCAAATACTAACCTTGAAATTAAAGAAATTATACACCTGAAAAACAAAGCTTTCAAACACAAGTTTATGCTACTCTACGAAAGATGGCGTGACTTACCTCGCAACTTTACAATCGACTCTTGCGCACCGCACATTAACGCCATCTCTCGTCAAGCTTTGAATACTACCGCCACTATCTTCGACCAATTTGATCAGAGCTCCAATCTGAGACAATAGTTCCGGGAAGAGGGTTTATCAATGTTTGGTCATCAATAATTCGATTTTAATAGCAGTCGGAGAGGTTTGATACATTCGTACGGACTGTACAATTACTTTTACCTCGAATGATTGCTTGAATGATGTCTGATAATTCGTATGAAGCATGCGCAGCCTGATTGCGTTATTTCTTATAGCATATTTTATTGATGTTCCCTTTAAAGATATTTATTACAGGGAGATGTGTCGTATTTCTACGTCTATCATCAGCTGTGTCTATTTGTGGATCCGGTTGATTTTTATGAACGTTCATCTGTCATCCTTTCTTTTTTGTGAAATTGTGAAGGCACTTGCAATTAAGAGTAAGCTGGCTGTATCAATTGTTTGGAAGAAAATTAAACATTTTATGATTTGATCTTGGATAGAACTGTTTTTCTGACATTATTTAATAGTCCATGTCTAGATAGCTATTTTTATTTTCTTTACTTTCACTAAAGACCATTAGAAGATCAGTGTTGTCAATCAAATCTTTTTCGTTTTTTAAGTTATTTAATTCTGTGAATTAGTAATCCCTATATCGTAACATACTTGGGACAGCTAGTATTTAAATTCTGGAATTTAAAACACTACTGTCGATGCCGGTTCTATCGCAATTACCTGAAGAAAATATGATTATAATAGTTTCAGCGTGTTTCTACCATGCAGAGCTAATACCGAGGAAGGCGGTAAATTGTTGGGTCATGAAAGTTATTGATGATAGTTCATTTGAATTGATATCTGATGCTATAATCGTGAGATCAGGATGATCACGATTTTAAAATAATTTGGTGGATGCATTATGTAGTAATTTGACAAATCTAAGTGTTTCAGTACACTACAGTTAAATTGTTATGCTTATAAACTAAAATGTGATTGAAATGTAGCTGAGGTAGATATTGTTATAAGTAGTCAAAAGATTTTTGGCTACAACAGACACAGGTCAGAACAGACAACGGTTTTTCAATATAAAAAGATCGATACCAGTAAGACGAAATAAAAGGCACGTTTCATTTGTTACTCGAACACAAAAATAAAAGATAAAAGCAACGTAGAAATATCGGTAGGTAATCAAATAATCTAAAGGGATCACACTCATCGGATCAAAAACCCAAAAAGTCATATCAATTTATCAATAAATAAAAAATACCGGACTCAACCCAAAGTCCCCATGACACGGCAGATTCGAATGCTTTATAATGAAAAATCGTCCAGCTGTCATTGAGGTCAATAAAAGATTAATTTTGATGTTCAGTAGCTGACGGGTTGAGAGCTACTGGGTTCGACAGATTATGGTAAAAAAGAATCAGGATATTTGAGAATGAAATGTTGATTTTATGTTGGTGACTCGTGGGTAATACCAGAAGATCATTGGTCAGATTTAGTGAGAGTAGCTCTGATACAATTTGAGAAAAGTGCGTGAAACAAAAATCATTCATTCGAACCAATGAGTACAAGTACAAGGCCTGGGCCCAGGGTCTGGTTATCCAAGAGAAAGTTTTTTTATCTCTCTCCTACTCTAGCCTAGGCTCTTGACTCTTGTCTAGGTTAGAGGTAACAGTGACAAAGACGACGATGGAGTGTGCTTACCGATAAGAAATCTGTTCGCTCTAACTTTAAAGACATTAGGGTTGAATGTGTTCAGAAACACAGACAAGATTATATTACTGATCTTAAAACAAATATACAACACCAATCCCACCCACCTGATAGACCGAACATCGACCAAATTTGTAATTGCAATTCAAATTCTATACTTATCAAAACTAGCTCAGCGTCCTAACCTCAATATCACACGTACATAAGTTGTAGTAACGGTGATCTAGAACTACCAAAAACGTTAACATGTGCACATCAAAGCATAG
This sequence comes from Lacanobia oleracea, assembly GCA_950371165.1. Classification (NCBI taxonomy): domain Eukaryota; kingdom Metazoa; phylum Arthropoda; class Insecta; order Lepidoptera; family Noctuidae; genus Lacanobia; species Lacanobia oleracea. The sequence goes on from OX493406.1 coordinate 22,034,108, forward strand.
TGATGTGCAGTGTTAAGACCAGTAGCTTAGTCAAAACCAAACAGCAGCCATCTCAAAACCCCACGAACATCCAAAGCTTATCGCTAACTAACTATAAAACTAACAATTAACACTGTCAACAGGAAGCAGTCCCATGGACCAATTTCCTCTCCTCTCGGTCCTTTGTACCTAAACACATCGTTACCATACAATGGAGGACCAAATTGTCGCTCTGATCCCCATAATGTATCGATTTGAATATTTTGTCGGTTAATTCTCGGGTTCGGTTAAGAATGGTGTAGATAATAACCCTGTTGATGGTAAATTGGTACGTTAATGATGTATTGTGATCTATTGAGATATCTTAGATTTTGTTTGACTTGAGGTTTCAATCTGTTTATCATACTCAGACTATCTTTTAGTTTCAGGTCTATAGGTTTTTTATTGAGCAGTTGATATATTGATCTGGTGAGGGTCTTGGGGGTCAGTCGGCTGCAGCAAGGTCAAGACCGGATAAAGGGAAGCCTGTGCCAGAAAAAAAAATATCATTAACAACTAGCTTTAACAGCTAGAATTTCATATTTGGACTTGGTGTACTAAGAAATAAATGATTTTACGATAATTGTTGCAGATGAATCACCTGGTTGACACACAAACCTGGGAATTATGGCAAAAAGAGAGGAGGCATCTCTCAAACAATAGAACATGCCAAGGATGATTATAGTGGGTATCGCAAAAGTAAATCTAAAGTAACCTTCCAAATACTACTTAACATTGTTAATCTAGCACCGCCAACAGTGCCCACAGTTAATCCAATTTACAACCCTGTTACAATTGGCTCTAATAATGCCACAACAGATCATAACATACTAACCACAGTAAAACTTAACAGGGCCAAGATAACCACAATTAAAGGAAAAGGAAACCATAAAATTATTTTAGAAGAAGCCATACCAATCAACATGATACATATAACCACATATCAAGCATACATTACCAATGTAAGTTGAACAGTCGAAGTATATGAAGTGAAGATAGTGAGAGGTCAAGTTATAGATGGTGCTACGTAGATATGGGTTGATATTCATGATGTCAAAGAGACAATGGAAATTAAGAGCGCCACGTGATAAAATTTAAAACGTCTCAATTCTTTGATCGAACTAAACGTTGAGCTTGCTGATGATTGACTTCCTCGGCGTGGGCTGGCCAGCATCGGATTATGTTAACAAGATTAGATTGTTCTTAATGGCTGTGAGACGAGTGAGGCGTCGATTGTTATAATTAATGAGTCACGCCGTTATCAGGTCACGAGGGTTGGAGATATGGACCTTTTGTCTGTGCTAGGCGTTACTGTTGATGTCTAATGTGGAGCAGATGCTAGATAACTAGAATTTCGCATCTGTAACATATGACACAGACTGCCAAGATTATGTCCTAGCATTCCGGACGGGACTATAACAGTGAGTTTAATAAGGAGGACTGGGGACTCTCTTTTAACATATGGAGGACTGGGGGAAAGTACCTTTTCAATAAAAATGCCTGTAAGCTTATTAACGATGTGGGTTGGGTGATTGATCGCTGTAAAATGGGTACAATATGAAAGCGTGAAACTATTTTAGAGAAGATTACATTTTAAACGTAAATATAATATATCTGGTGTATTTTTTTATATTTATTTGCGACTAGTTGACCCGCGCAACTTCGTCTGCGTCACAATTTTCTTTACTGCTCCGCTACTGTTAGTCTTAGCGTGATGATATATAACCTTTCTCGATAAATGGGCTATCTAACACTGAAATATTTTTTTCAAATCGGACCAGTAGTCCCTGAGATTAGCGCGTTCAAGTAAACAAACAAACAAACTCTTCAGCTTTATATATTAGTATAGATTCTGTTTGATTTCGAAGTCAAGTATGTTAAGTTTACACAGTAAAAAAAAACAGTTATGTTAATGAAACATTTTAACCAATTCATCGCATAGAAGATCTTCGTGCTAATTAATTTTAGCTACTAATTCCTGCTATTTCATTTATGTTTACTTGATTGAAGCTCCAATCATTACTATTCCTATTATCTATGCTACCTCCACGTGCCTTTGTTCATGCATTTTGTCTAAAGTTTATTGTTCAATAGTAACGACTCTCATATCTCCTATGACACATATTCTAAGCTTAATCACAAAAGACCATTCAGATACGTCTTACAAGAATAATTAATTATAAGCAACGATACTATAAATATCTAAATCAACAAATAGAAATGGATTAAATGATCTGTCATTATGCATTGAAGAGAAGTATGGATGATAGATGGAATTAATAAAAATATAAAAGAATATACAATGTGTGGTGGATCGACTTTCTGTGTGGAGACAAATTGTGACTCTTTAACCATAAACACTGTGATGATTTTGTTCTGGTTAGTGCGTAGTATATGGGAAAATAGCAGATGACAGTTTGGAAAAGATCATCATATTCCTACTTCGTACGTGACAAAATTAATGTGAAAGTTTGTAAGAATAGACGGGTGTTTGTTGCTCTTTCACACAAAATCTTCTGAATGGACTTTGAATAAAATTTGGCATACTTTTTAACCGACATCATAAAAAGGAGGAGGTTCTCAATTCGGTTGTATTTTTTAATGTTTGTTACCTCATAACTCCGTCATTTATGAACCGATTTGAAAAAATATTGTTTCATACATCTCGATTGGTCCCATTGTCATCAAGTCAGAATCTGATGATCCCATGAAAATCGAGGGCAACCCTCAAATGTTATAGGCACATACATTCAGTCAAAAAAGTATCGGGAATGGATGATTTGTTTATGGTTCCAAATTCAAATTTTTGTTTTTTTGTAGTTGTTAGATTGGCACAACTGTTTTCCATTTTGGCGCGGAGTTTGAGTTGCATCTGTTATTTATATTAAATACAGTGCTGGTTTTAGTAATATCATATATAGTGTGTATTGCGAATTTCATAATGGACAAAAATATCGAACAAAGAGTTTGTCTTAAATTTTGCATCGCCAATGGAATTTCGTGTTCGGAGTCACTGAAAATGTTACAGAAGGCTTACGGTGAATCGACTTTATCAAAAACTTGTGCTTATGAGTGGTTCAAAGCGTTCAAAAGCGGTCCAGATGTGATGGAAGATTTGCCTCGCTCTGGTAGGCCGTCAACGTCTGCAACTGAAGTTAACATCGCAAAAGTGAAGGAAATAGTGACTGAAAATCCCCATTCAACTCTGAGAGAGATAGCCGCCGAACTTTCTGTATCTCACGAGTCGATCCGTACCATTTTTAACTAATCATTTGGGTATGAAACATGTTGCTGCTCGGCTAGTCCCAAAAGAAAATTCTTGGATTTTGCACCACGACAATGCGCCTTCGCACAAGGCTATCATTGTGAAGGAATTTTTAACCAAACACTCAACAAATACCATCCAGCAACCACCATATTCACCAGATATGGCTCCTGCTGACTTTTTTCTTTTTCCTAAACTCAAATTACCACTTCGTGGCACCCGTTTTCAATCGATAGAAGACATAAAGGAGAATTCGCGGCGAGAACTGAACTCAATTCCGGAAGCAGCGTTAAAAAATGTTTTGATGAATGGATTATTCGTTGGCGCAAGTGTATCGTTTCTAAAGGAGCATACTTTGAAGGTGATAAAATAAATTTAGATGAATAATATACATTTTGTGTATTATTGATCTTTTCCCGGTACTTTCTTGACAGAGTAGTACAATGTTTTTCATTAACTTTCAAACGCAATTCAGATAAGTGTGCCTGGTAATCATCATCTCATGCTGCTGAGCTGATGATGGAAGGTATAAATTAGGATCTGATGATGAGATCCCATGAAATATGTTTGTTCAGCGATATTTTCGCCAATTGTCAGCCTATTTGGATGATTCTTTTTTTGTGTAGAAGAGTATTTTTAGTTTATAACCTTGATTATTGCGCATTACTTTGTATCCCGGGAGTGTGTTTCCCATTGGATTATTGCGACTGTCATGCGGAGGCTGGACATATTTTGTGTGAACGTCCTTAAGTTATGCTTGTGCTTAGTAAAATATAATAGTGGTTATGGTCAATCAGTCTGTATTTTTGGAATTTTTTTCAAGTATAGTTTCCTAGAAAATGCAAACACTGAGCCAAATAAAGAGTAATCTACATCAAACTCTAAGGTTTAAAAATGCAAATTTTCATTATATTTGCCATCCTCCCACGCACAAAATTTTTGATCTTCAAACTCGCCATATACTATCAAAAAGAGTATTAAATATGAAAACTCTTAAAGGATTAGAGGCGGTGACAGATTCGTATCCACAATAAAGGTGGCTACTCACAATTGATTTATGATTTCCAGGCGAATAAAGCCTTGTGTGCAATAGCCTTATTTCTTGTTTTATTTTCGATGTGAATGGAGTTGTGGAGTCATTGGCTTGGCTTAGATATACGTCTATATTGTAACTGATTCGATGGGGCTTAAATCCGTTTACGTCCCATGTATGTTCGTGTTTAGCTTAAGTATGAATGAAAGGAATGCGATTGAGGGTTGCAGTCGCAGATGACTTTATTTTTGCTGATATTTTAGCGGTTCTTCCCCACATTATTTGTCGCCCAGCCCAAGTATGCAACTCTCTGGGAATGTCTTCGTTTAAAGCAAAGGTGAACAGACATGTTCTCGGCACGCTCATTAATTTCATCGTAGATTTTATCCATTTCTACCTAAGCCATTAAAATAAAACTAAATTTTTTGAGATGACAGAGGATAGAAGAATAGAGGTTATAAAGGTACTCACGAGTATATTAAACTAAATTTGGCCAGTAGGTTTGAAAATAAATATACGCATAAGAGTATGCATTTAAATATGTAGGTACTATTGAATCATCATTTAACTATTACTATAGAAGGATAGGATACCTGAACTGTTTGTGTAGTTGTAAATTTATTGAAAATGTTTAACAATGATCACTTTGGGCACCTTGTAGTAAAATTGTTGTCCAAATGCCCATGTTTAACAAAACTGGTTGAATTGTAATAAACTAATTGATCACACATCTTCGATACGAGTCCAATAGACCAAAGAAAAAATCTACATCAAAACAGCAAATATGAATATAGCGTACAAAATATAAATGCAGTGGTTGGCATTACTGGTCCCATATTGTTAACTGACCCACAATGGAGTTTGAATCAAAGCGTATAGTTGTGGGCAAAAATATCGCCGGGCATGCTGCCCCGGTGATGTATAGGATTGTAGGGTTGCTGGGTTATTTAGTTTTTGTGTATTATGTTTTCATGAAATTTGCTTTGATAGCGAACTATGTATGTTGGTCTTGCTACAGTAGCCAGAGTTAGCTTGTTACAGTAGTAGATTTATAAAATTGCTCTTAATACATGTTTTTAAATTAATAATTGTAAAATTGTTGCTAGTGGCTTCATTTTTTTAAATTTCATTTCTATTGTTTCTTCTTTTGTTTAACTGTTTATTTATTGTTTTTATATCGTTGAGGTTTTCCAAGTATAATATGATGATTCACCAAATAATAACAAAATGCTTGAATCTTTTCTAAAAAAATTCTAATGAATTTTTGGGTTGCACCAAAAAATTTCTACCAGTATTGTAAATTCACCAATGCCATTAATATTACGCTAGTCACATACAAGACCGACACGAATGTGTATTATTGCTAATAATTTATAAATAATAATCGGCGGGTGACAATCCTGCGGGGTGCGTAGGCGACAACACAGCGAGAAGACATCGCCTGTGAATGGACCCCTGAACACGCAGGAGTTGTAAACACTTTGAGTGTATTGAAGTTAGAGAAATTTTAGCTAATATGAAACTTTTGGTGTAAGAAGCAAATATTATAGCACCTATTGACAATAGTGATGAGTATAAAGAAAGCATTAAAAATATACGCTTGTCTTAATGAATGAAGACTTACATCAAGAATCTAAAAAGTAACTTTTGAGAGACTCGTGTAATATAAAGATGTAATAAATTTATTTTAAAGTACCTAATCTAGATGATAGAATAGAAAAGAATAGAATAGAAAAACATTTATTCAGCACAGACACAAACGCACAGCGACAAAGAAAAACAAAAGTAATAGTTAGCAGGTTCACAAATTGAGCTGAGCGTGCCCATGCCGAAAGGGTAACCATCTCAGCATTTGCTGGGCGTCAGACACCCAGCGCTGGTTTTCAGTTGGCACCCCGCAGTGACACACGGACGAAGGTAAATACAATAAACAAAATACTTAAATACTCTAAAAAATAAATTAATAGCAATTAAATACAGTAATAAGTGTACTCGATTTACCTGTATATTTGCAAACGCAAAAACAATCTGCTAGATTTCTTTGATCTAAAATTCAGTAGTAGTAGTATTCAGTAGTAGTTCTATGTAATGTTTTCTTCATCTATCTTTTCTGTAACTTATATGGTGTACATAATAAAGAGTATTCTATTCTATTCTATTCTACAAAATGAAAACTAAATCTTGACTCAAACAGCCATTCACTTTCTCATCCGATATTGTACCCATAGAATTGATATTGTGTAAAAGAGATGTGCTATTTTTGGTTTACAATACAGTATATTTCATATATCTATCTGATAACACATAAAACCCATTGCTTAAAGAACAGTAAGTCTTTACAAGCAGTAAAAATTAGAAGGACAAAAGCAAACCTCAACCAAATGTTGCCAACCTCACCAAGCTTACTCAAAGTCATAAAGAAATCATAAATTACATTACAATACAAACAGCAACGATATGTACTAATTTCAATGGTGTGGGATTCAATTTTATATGAATTAAAAGTCGCCTCAGAAAGCCTCTTGTGGTATTGTTTGGTGTTGAGAAAATAATAGCTTTTTTGGAAGGAAGTACTGAGTAGTTTCGATGGTAAGGTAAGGTTGAATGTCAACTTACTGGCAGAGATGATTTACTGATTTACCAAGTATAATTTTAGCTGTAGAGAGCAACCAAGAGTAATTGTCATTGATCTTTAGAAATATATAGTTACAGAGCTATGAGTGAAAGAGACGGGTCTTATATCAATCATCTCATCTGCCTAGCCTTTTCCCAACTATATTGGGGTCGGCTTCCAGTCAACCCGGTTTTTTTTTTTAATACCAGTATTACCAGTATTTTACGCGGAGCGGCTGCCTACCAGACCTCCACGGGTCTTATATCAATATGCCATGTTAAAGTTTGCATTATTCTTTTTTAACCTGTGGTTTGTCCGGCACACGGGGTGTGCCATTGGAAGTCAACTGAAATTGACGCTTAATGGCATCCCACATTTTTTTTTTTTTTAAACGCAGTGTTTAATATCCTATGGCCCCCCATCGACCAAAAAACATGGCGACCACCGATTTCTTTACAAAAAAACTATTCAATTGTTGTGGCGTCGCAACGACTACTGCAACCAGGTGATAACAGGTTATTTTTTTTATTTTTTTTTTACTATTGATAGGCACGCGCTTGACCACCATCTCACCTGATGGTAAGCGATGATGTGGTCAATATTATAATGATAATAAATTATTTCTTTTCCGAGGGTCTTTGTATTTGTTTTGTCCAAACGCAAACTGCCACTGTCATTAAAATTTGCAATGAATCGTACAAAAACGTTTTCCCTTTTTAAAATTATCAGTCACTTATCTGAATTCAAACTTTCTTTCTGGTATCGAAAAATTAGTTTCATTCTATATGACAGATTTCCTGCCACAGCCTTAAAAATAAACACCAAAACTCAGTATCTCAACTTCGAGAAACGTTGGTAAGTAGAACCAAACAAAAAGCCTACCTTTTTGTGTTTGCCCACAACATTTGACTGCCATTGTATCACACGTCTTAACACTTGATTTATTATACGAATTTATATAAACTATTAATTAGAAAACTGAATGAATAGGAATGTGTCTTCAAGTTTTCAATCTTCTGTTATTTATGGTCGCTGGATCAATGGGATGATCTAAATAGACACAGCGTAAAAAAATATAGCTCTTGTTTTGTTTTTCTGTGACATTAAATGTCCCGGTATGGCCTAGTTATTGAGGTGTGGAAACCTGATAATAGTGAAAGTTTTTATGTTCATAAGTATGAAATGAGAGAAGATATAGACTTGAAATGTTAGCTTATACCACTTTTTTATGTTTGGATGGAGTGGAAGAGTGTCAGGCTCTTACTGACTAAAACCCATCCATGACCTTCCCTTTGCGTTCCAGGGCCGCGGTGACTCTTTCGAACTCATCCGCCTAGCCTTTTCCCAACTATATTGAGGTCGGCTTCCAGTAAAACCGGATTTAGCTGAATACCAGTATTTTACGCGGAGCGGCTGCCTACCAGACCTCCACAACCCAGTAACTGGGTAACACGGTACTTCATGGCAAGACTGGAGTCAGATTTACTGGCTTCTGACTATCCGTAACGACTGCCAAATATCTACAAATGACAGCCGGGACCAACGGCTTAACGTGCTTTCCGAGGCACGGAGGAAGCTCGCTATGTTAAGATGGTCACCCATCCACAAACCAACCTTGGATAGCGTTGCTTAACCTTGAAGATCGACCCGTGCGGCTGTTATTATCTAGCCTCGAGCTCCTCAGGTGAACTTTCGAACTAATTCTGCAAAACTTACGACTAGAACAGATGATGAACTCTATCTGCATAGTTGGTAACAGACTGGACTGATGATGCTAAGAGCTTTAAAGAATTACTAGTGTTTGCCAGTAGACTCGCTAGCAGTCAAGTAGCCTATAGCCTCCAAGGTCACTTCTTTATCATTACAAAAACTCATCACCATCGGTTCGGTTTTTAGGTGTTAAAGCTTATCAAACAGCAAACAAACAAACTTTTGCATTTATTTATAGATGTATGGATGAAGATACTAACAGACCTTGACTGTAGTACATAGTCCTGAATTTATCTGCGATTCATCTCTGTAAGTAAACTTCTAGCAATCATTTAAGAAGCAATTATAATTGTAAACTAAGTACATACCAAACACAACAAAACTAAGGGTGTCGCTACACTAATGTCATTGACACGATATTGCGTGAACGGATGTCAAACGTATTTAATAATTAAGACTTTACAGCTACCATCTGTAATTACCTTAACTCCCTCTCCCCTCTCATTTAAATTTCAACCTTGTTTCTCATGTCGACGATTTCAAGTCCTTTGGTCGTAGAGAGGTCAATAGTTTCTTTTGTCATGTGAAGAGTATTGATGACCAAAGTCATTCGTATGAATATAGGATCATGTAGTCAATTATGAGAGTCGGCGATCATCGTACGGATAGTATTAATACTAATTGGTTGTTTTTTAGTTATTCTGTCTGTTGTGTTTGTTCGTTTGTTAAATAGTAGATGTTGTAATGTTTGATGTTCATTTGACTTAAATTGTTGGGATGATCGGCGTGTCCTGTTTTTGGAGTTTGGATTCAATTGGAACATGGGATATTCAACGTGTACCTTCTATCTACAATTCTAAAGACATAAGTGTAGCACAACGAAGATATACCATGATGATTTTGTGGGAATGTTTGGATATAATTTTTCGACAAGAGCATTTACGGACCGGTGGACTAACGACCTGGTGAGGATTGCGGGTAGCCGATGGATGCGAGGCGCACAGGACCGGTTGTGATGGAGACACGCGCGGGGAGGCCTATATGATGATGATGATGTTTAAAACGCTTTTGCTGTATACACTAATTATGCAAAAATGCTTGATAGTATTTTCTATAGTTACAGATGATGGAAAACAGCTTCAATTACGAAATTAACTTATAATCGTAAGAAAGATCTAGTTTATAGAAAGAACGAATTTGACATGCCACTTAACAAAACGAAAGACTGGAGGTCATTGAAGTATTTATGAAGTTCTAAGTGTATAACATTATAGATGTATTTATAGAGAGGTTTAATATAACCATCATGAAAGAGATGTAATGTGTAAAAGTTACAGGCTGCATTATTATGTAAAAATTACAACCTCATCTCACCGGCCTTCTTCTAACCATCGGAAATCTAGACGGCATGCAATATTAACCTTGTTGCTATTCCACCATTTTGCACTAAGCGTTTCCAAAAGTCTTTTATAATGCGCACAGCCGGGAGTGTAACCTAATCTCTTCAAAGTTAGAGTGAACAGGCTTCTTATGGGTATGACGCTCCATCGTCGGCTTTGTCTCTGTCATCTCTGACCTAGACTAGAGTCAGATAAAAAAATTGATTCTCAATAATTTCTCACCCAAAAATCACAAGGCGTTACCAAATCCCAAAGATTTGCATACAAATTCTTCATCTTTAACAGCTATTAATTCGTAAATATCTTGACGCACCTGCTGATAACTTAATCCAGATCGATGTGTTGCTGACTCTGTCTCTCTTTTGTACAAATCAATATGTTTGTCTTCCTCTAACGGATGAACGGAGCTGTCAAAACGTCAAATAAAATTAAGCTAAAGACGGACAAAGATTAAGTACCGGTGTTGTTATTGCAGAATGAATATATGATTTAAAAATATTGTTTTCGAAGGAAGCCTGTGTAGAAACCTGAGCAGTTTATAGAATAAAGTAAATTTAGATTATAGCATTAAGTAAAATGATTTAAATAAGAAGGGTTTTGATTATTAAGTCTCTATTTACATTTACTAACAGTATCATTACTCTTTAACCTTATCTTTTGAAGTTTCTTTAACTAATGATGTTCTTTTACCAATCTTAAATTCATATTGGTTGCCTATCCTTTTAATCTTTCCGTAGTTAAATCCCTAGTTCTTCAAAAAACTTATCTTCACATACTGCAATGTAAGTTTTGTGTTATTTGAGTCGCTGTATTCATCATCATCGTCCTGCCTTTTATGATCTTCATCACCCATCGGGCGATGAAGTTGCTCAGTAGTGGTTTAAGTTGGGCAACTTAAACCACTACTAAGCATTCAGTCTTGCACGCCTTTACTTCTTATTTCATTCATCTCCATTAGCCGTTATTTCCGTGGTCATCCTTTTTCTTGCCTTACATCTGTCTAGTCTTCTGATTGTCATTCTTACCTGAACACTATTTTACCAGTATTTTTCTTAGAATAACTGCCCATCCGCCTCTGCCATATCTGTATCAAGATACTCTTTGGAACAACCGATTGGAAAATCGCTTCAGTAATTAATTGAGACGCGAAGTAATTTGATGACAAACTTGATATTTTGGGGAATCGCTTACGGTCAATTAATTTTGCTTCACTCTTAGCTGATCAGTTATTTTGTTATTAAATTATAGACTGTTTACTGTAGCGGAGATGTCAGTCGCAGGCAGAAGATGATTGAAATTTGATGAGCAACCTGCAATCAGATTAGAAGGTTTTTATCATCATCATCTGCCTAGCCTTTTCCCAACAATATTGGGGTCGGCTTCCAGTCAAACCGGATTTAGCTGAATACCAGTATTTTACGCGGAGCGGCTGCCTACCAGACCTCCACAACCCCGTAACTGGGTAACACGGTACTTCATGGCAAGACTGGAGTCAGATTAACTGGCTTCTGACTATCCGTAACGACTGCCAAAGATCTACAAATGACAGCTGGGACCAACGGCTTAACGTGCTTTCCGAGGCACGGAGGAAACTCGCTATGTTAAGATGGTCACCCATCCACAGACCAACCTTGGCAAGCATTGCTTAACCTTGAAGATCGACCCGTGCGGCTGTTATTATTTACCCTGACAATCTCCTACTAAAGTTACTGCTACTAAAAAAATAAAATACCAAAAGCAATCACACTATTGACACAAGAAAATCATTTGTTTCTTTTAAAAATAACCAGAAAAATACCCCATATTTATATCTCAACGGATTCTCCAATTACCATAAAGCATTAAACTTTTTGTCTCCGAATAACAAATGACAGATAAAAATAAAAACTTTTAATAAAACCCGTTGCGACAAATCGCCGGTCGCTGCGATTAGTCGTCGCGTTTTTACGACATATCTGTCAGAGTTCGTTCGATGCCAATCTAACTTTGTCGAGACGGAGTAACACATTTATAGCATTATATGTGATGCGGTTGTTTTGGGGAATCGTGGAAATGGAGAAATTACTATTTTTCACAAATAATAGGTAGGTACTTATTGGAATGAAAAATATTAATTGTTGACTAAGTGCAATGTCAAATAAGCTTTTAGATAAATAATATAAAGAGTTAGATCATTTCTACAAAAAAATATGTACTAAAAAAAATCAGTAAGTCTTTGGGGTATTTTAAGGCATTGCTGAATATTTTATGCTCTTTACTTATCAATTATTTTTCTTTCGTTAAATGACTTTGTTAAAAAATGATGACGATCAAAATTGCCGTTTTCTTTCAACTCTTCCTCAACTCAATCTATGTATTGCATCAATTGCAGCAACAATGTTATCAATACCTACAAGACACTTACCAAAGACCTCCTTTCTCATTCTGACTGCAACACAGTACAGATACAACTTATTTTAAGTTTTTAATGAAATATCCTTTGGCGAAGTTGATCTCAAGCAAAGAATTATTTAGTGAGTTCAGCTTTATACTGAACCTATGAAGGTGAAGAGAAAGGAGATGAGACATTGTCTACATTGGTTCATTAAATACTTGAGAAACTGTGTGTTTTACTTACTGTAATTAATAACAGGATAGTTATTGAATGAGAAAACATCACTTAGATACTTCACACTTCGTAAATTATGACACATAATAGTTCGAAAGAGTCATCACGGCCCTGGAAGGTTGTAGCTATCAGAAAACACAGACTCCGGTACTGAAATTTACACTTTAGATTGAGGACCTTTGGTTCCAGCTCTCATTTGTAGATTTTTGGTAGTTGTTACGGATTGTCAGAAGTCAAAAAGTCTGACTCTAGTCTCGCCTAGAACCACCGTGGTACCCAGTCAATGGGTTGCGGAGGTCTGTATGGCTGTCGTTCTGCGTAAATTTTTAGTATTCAGCTGAATCCGGTTTAACTGGAAGCCAACCCCAATATAGTAAGGAAAAGGCTAGGCAGATGCCTAGCCTTTTTGCTTCACGTAAAATACCAGTATTTTACGTAAAGCGGCTGCCTACCAGACCTCCACAACCCATGAAATGGGTAATACGGTATTTCTTGGCAAGACTGGAGTTAGATTTAAAAGCTTCTGACAATCCGTAACCACTGCCAAAGTTCTACAAATGACAGCCGGGACCAACGGCTTAACGTGCTTTCCGAGGCACGGAGGAAACTCGGTATGTTAAGATGGTCACCCATCCACAGACCAACCTTGGCAAGCGTTGCTTAACCTTGAAGATCGATCTGTGCGGCTGTTATTCTGTAGCCACGAGCTCCTCAGAAATTATGACACAGCAACAGACTGTAAACATTTGGCGATTCAATTCACAAAAAAAAATTATATATTTCGCTTGTGATACTTGATTTACTAAATGCTCATAAAATAAACAACTACTGAGCCAAACTGAATTAAATTTTTACGGGACCAATTGGCAAGCAAGCCGCATCGAACTTTATTTAGAAAATTACAGAAAACGGACTTTAAGTAATCAGTATACATACATAAAAAAATAAAAACTGAATTGAGAACCTCCTTAATTTCCGTCTGTCTTAATATTTAAATTACAAAGTCACCAAGATATGAAGAATTCTTGCATTAACGCACATTAAATTTATATGAACCTATTATCTGAACCCATATACGTACATGGAAATGCAAATGGCGCTCCAAAATCAGCACATTCACAGCCCGATAAAAGCGAAAATCTCAGCAAAAAATCGCCAATAACAGAAAACCAGATAACTCATCAGAAAACAAAACAATTTGATGAGAAACCCGATCTTCAGCCGATGTATTGCTGAAACAAATCGAGATAACACGACAATACATTTCCTAGGATTAGAGGGTAGGCGAAGACGAAGTGTCATAGCTGTCAAAGTATTCAGCAATAAACGAAATTGAATTTTTCGTCAACAATCAGATTACGATATTCATTGTGTTGTTTTGTTATGCTTTAGTTTTCCGGTTTTACTTGTTTTTTTTTGAAGTTACTCTGTACAAAACAGAGCTCATCTTGAAGTATCCAAAAATCTCAAAAAGTTCGGGGTTTAGCTTTGCTGATACGAATTGTTAAATTATTTAGGATCAATTTGGTCTCTTTCAGCATAGGTACTTCTTAACCGTGCAACTGATTTTGTCAGGGTAGAGACTAATAAAAAGATCAATAAACGACGAAGCTTCGTATATGTAATTTGCTCCTATGCAAAGCCGGAACGGGCCGTTAGTTTACAATATTTATTTAATATAATTTATGTAATATACCGTGGCAAACTTGGCCAGAGATCGCCCAAGACTTTGAACTTGAAGACCCAAGAGATTTGTTAGGAGAAAGGGGAGGCCTTTGCCGAACAGTGCAGGATAAGTGCAGGCAAAACAAAATAACTAGGTTACAATAAAATTAACAGCACTAGCGAGAAACTAAGAACCTTTTGGGTTAATAAAGTAGATGGTTCATCCGTCAATATCAATCAACCAATTTCATCCCAAAACACAAATACGCACAAACAGACACCCACACTACGTGTTCCTACAAAATATTACATATTTCCTCGTTTTCCTCCATTCTTATTTATAGCTTGTTTTTATCCGCTGCCATGAAAACGCTTTGATCGCGACGCCGATAACGGTAGTCGCTAGCTGAGCTGGGTTCCGTATAAAGGCGCGCCGCCGCGAGCCATATGGCCGGGCTCTCAAAACAATTTTTTGCTGACTTGTTCGTAACATGAGTCACCCCGAGTGATGTTTTTATTCAAGCTTATGAATCACTCTTTTAAGTCGTGTCAAGTGTTTGTTTATATTTTGTTTCTAATTTATTATATGTAACGATAAACATTGACAATAGTAAAAAAAAAAAAAAAGAACTTTTAAAGAGGATTATTTAAAAAACCAAATCAATAACATATATATTTTATGACTTTTATTTGTAGAAGAGATCTATCTTAAAATAATAAAATGGAAATAAACAAACCTCACATTTAAAAATATTTATTTTCAAGCGTATGACTAGCACGAAACATTTGCCGACGGTGAATAATTTTTCACTCAAGTTAAATAATTTATTACAATTATACCATAACACGTAAATTAAAAATATTGTTACTATCTGAAAGCTTATTTTACATTGTATCTTATATTGTTAACATTATATTGATAGGTTTATCTAACACACAGAAATATGGGATTGATTGAAGGAATTCCCACTTACGTAGAAACAAACTTTACATTTCATGTTTTTTTTTGTTCAGTGAAGTTTGAGGGAAGAAAATACATCATATGTAACTATGTTCTACAAGAAATGCCCTTTCCAATGATGTATCACACTTGTTATTCAATAGCCATCGAAAAAAAACACAAGTAAAGAAATATCAGAAATCGGGAGAATGGACAAAACAGGTGTGTCATAAAGCCGGGGTTACACGAAGTGCACATCCGGATCTATAAAGCTATTATTTTTATGTTGTGTGATAAAAAAAAACATATTGGGTTCCAATCCCTGTTTGAACGGATAAAAAAACTATGGTTTTATTACCCGACTGCCAAAAAGGAGGGTAATGGTTTTCGACTGTATGGAAGTAATATTTGTTGGTCCCGTCGATACAGATGGACCAATTTTGATAAATTATATGTTGTTAGATTTGTCTCAGTAGCCTGAATGTTGAAAAAAAAAACAAAATGGCGGAATACAGGGGCCTATCGAGATAAGTATCATAATAAAGGGTTTTGAACGACAATGAAAAAAAAAATTGATTCTCCCTCGACAGTCAGGTAAATAAAAAAAAATTGCTATAAAGAGTATCACTGCAGTCCCTGAGAAATATGATACTCTTTATAGCAACCAACTATGCACAGGTTCACGTTGCAAGTTTCGCACTTAAAAACTGTACAGGTGTCGATTTTTTTAAGTGCGCACCACTTGCAACGTGACTTCCTGACATTAGTTTTGCCAGGGTAGTGGTTGGGTGGGATCGGTCGTTCGATTTTTGGCGGGCGAAATCTCTGTACGATTTCGTCCGCCAACATCACCCGAAACTGCCTTTGGGCCATTTTAGTCCCAGTCTTCGGGAACATTACAAAAGCGTTGTGGACGGACACGTTTAGAAGCCGGCGGAAAAGCTTTTTATACCACACTAGATTACGAACCCGTTCTATGGGAAACGCCTGCAAAAGTTGGTCCTTCTTGTCGACGCCTCCCATAGCCAGGTTGTAATCTAGGACTACTTTCGGTTTGTACTTATAGTACCCGTACTTTTCTTTTCCGCCAACCTGTACCTTGTGGTACGTCGAAATAAGCGACACCACATTCGCGTCCTTCCACACCGAAATTGTCATGTCCCGTGTCTGGCTAAATGCCACTTCAGCAGGCCGCATGTTTGCCTTATTTTTATGGCGCAAACTTTCAGGCACGAACTCCCGGTTCAGACGCAGGGTGCCCATTACGTCCGTCTTCTGGGCCTTGAGGGTGCGTGCCAGCAAAGGACTGTTATAGAAGTTGTCCATTACTAGAGTATGACCTCTATTCAGTAATGGACGAACTAACTTTAAAACAGTCCTTGATGTCGCACCCTCAGGCTCAGCCTCGTTCGCGCCGTCCTCGACGTTATGCTGATCTTTCTTTCCAGTATAAATTATCATCTGCCAGAGATATCCCGTTCTGGACTCACAAAGTTCATAGCTCTTAATACCTACCTGAGCAGCTTTAGTTGCTATGAGCTGTGAAAAAGACAGTCTGCCTTTCCACAACATCAAAGACTCATCTATGGCTATTTCCTGCTCAGGTAGGTATAAAGAGCTAAATTTGTTATTTAGGTGGTCAATAATAGGTTGAATTTTTGCCAGTTTAGTCGGGGTACCTCTGGCACACAACATGTTGTCTACAAAATGTAGGCAGCGCTTTATTATTTGGAATCTATTTAGAGGCATAAGGTCCCTAAAGTTGCCCACTTTTAAATAAGGCAAACATGGAGTCCAGTATTCCTGTTCGACAGGGATTGGAACAATGCTTTGCAGCATAATAATGCCAAAAAATGTCCACAACTCTTCTGGCGTTAGAGGTGTCCAGTGCTTGAGGCGCGAAAATTTTGCTAGCGACGGGTTGGCCAGGAGATTTGCTGCATATTTGTTGGTCTCATCGACGATGAGGTTAATGATGTCTTCGTCCCAAATTTTCGAAAAAATTTGGAACGGAGACATCCCCTCAGTGGGGAAAGTTGGGCCCGCTGGTCCAACAAAAGCTTCCCGCACGCCAGTAAATACACGGGGGTCGTGAGACCAATCAAATGTCAGCAAATCCTCCTGACTTGACTCTCGCAGAGCACGATCATCCTGCCTGTCAATGGACCCTAGTACCTCGCGAAGATCGCTGGACAAATCGTCGTCGGCAAGTTCTCCAACGAGCCTCCTGCGAGAGCCTATGTCATCCAGGCTGTCTTCATCCTCGACATCGCTGCCGGGATTCTGACCCGCAGAGCGTTCCCACTGTAGAATTTCTTCCTCCAGGTTCTCTTCGTAAATCGAAGGTTCTGAAATCAATGACAACTATCAGCTGCTAATATTTAACTATTAGCTGCTTTGAACCACCTAGTCAATGATGCAACCAGATTTTCATAAAAATCGAGAAATAAACATAAATAAATACCTGGTCTTGTGGACGACGTCGATGGACCTGGAGAAAAATTTTGCTGTGTGAGACGCTCTGCAGAGAATGATGTGCTCGGCGAGAATCCCACCAACTCGACGCAAGCATCTACAAGACGACTCTCGTCCACCTGTTGCCCTTCTTCTAGGGTAATTACCCCTGTGGACGGGGTAAATACCAATTGATGTTCACTGTGAAATAACATTACATTAAGTTGAATTCTTTTGAATGTTTTAAATTCTTTAAGTCAGAAATTAAGTTTAAACTTACCTCAGGGGAGGCGGCGTGGCTGCACCTTCTTCCAGCTCCTCTATTTCAACCCTGGATGGCCCACTTGCGTCCAGTGCTGGATAGAAAATTATTAATACATGTTAGGTTGGACCAGTCAATTAGGGTATTATATACGATATCCGGTATATAATGTACACACCTAACTTCTGCAACTCCCACGGCTGAAGAACATGCGGGGGCGGCACTTCTGGGGTGCCCGGTAGCAAAGGGCACGGCACTCGAACCGGTGACACTTTTCTGGAAATATAAAAATAATTAAAATATTTGTGACTGTGAAGAGCATATTATTTTCAAAAATATTTATCTTGCCTTCGCTTTTTACTAGGAGGAGCATCGGGCAATAAAAATTGCCCGACCTCCTTCCTGTCTCTGAGCTCTTCTAGCCGTGCCTTTTGCTCGGGAGTTAACCGGGCCATGTTCTTTCTGTCTACCGCCCGCACCTTTTTTATTTTTTTTAATTCTTCAGCCATTGTCCTAGAAAAAATAAATCGAATGAAAAAACAACACTATAGTATTGCTTTAAAATAGTGAATAAAATTAAAAAAAAATTACTTACATTGCCGGTCGCGACGGTCCAGCAGCAGCTGACCCGTCGAAAATAACATCCATTGTCCTAGAAGAAAGAAATTTAATGAAAAGAAAGCACTTTTAATATTTCTTTAAAATACTGAAAAAAAAAGTTTACTTACGTCGTCGGCTGCGAAGGTCCCGCATCAGGAAAAGACGCAGGTGACACGTCGACTTCGACTCCATTATCATCAACCAACACCCTTAAAATTAAGTAACAATTTGTGTAAAGGTCTAAAACAATCCAGCAGAGCAAGAAGAAATCCGTAACCAAATATAAGAAATTATAAACATAACAGAAAAAGCACAAACATGGCAAAGTCTAGAGACCGTGAAGCGCCGCGCCCACGTCCACGACCAGAGTTTCCCGCTCCACCACCACGGCCACCACGTCCAGCACCACCACCTCGGCCACCACGTCCACCACCACCACCACGGCCACCACGTCCACCACCACCACCACCACGGCCACCACGTCCACCACCACCACCATGGCTACCACCACCACCACCACGGCTCGCTTTATTCTTAGCTCCTTCCATTTCTAAATTGTTAAAAGCAAAGTAAAACTCGAAAAGTCAATAAAATAAACAAAACAATATCACAACAACAAAAAAATCTCAATAACTCGAAAAATCATGCAATGAAAATCATTCAATAACTTTCTTTGACTAAAAATAAAGTAACAAATAATTTTCACTTTATTTCTTTTAAACTTCAACCGGTTCAAAATTCTCTGTGTGTACCAAGCTTTATGTTTAAATTGGGTGGGCGGCCATTTTTGTTTGTTTACATTCGGACCCACTCGAACAATAATTCTAATCTTAACTTAAAATTAGTAGCTTTTGCGTATTTTTTAACGGAAAACTATAATTGAGTAAATATTCAATACGATAGCAATAACTTTTTACGAAGAACTTGGCTCAATATTTAATAATTTGTGATAGCATTCTGACAAAATTCTAGTGCTGTTACATGTGACTTGAAAACCATACAGAAATGCAAATATACTTACCCTTAGGTTAAAAACTGGTTGCACACACATAAACTATATTATAATTAACCAATAAATCAGTAATTCTTGCAAAAATACTCACCTCTTATCAAAAAAATCTTGTAACAAACACTAGGTAATCACTTTTGACTTCGTTAATCGCGCGCGAACCAACGACTGACATTTGACATTTTTTTTTTAATAGGAATGAACCACTGTGGTACTATTGTTGTATTTTTAGCATGAAAAAATGTATTAAGATTCTAGTTGAAAAGAGAAAAACTATAAAGAACACTGTCTGATAGAAAGAAATAGATATATTTAGACGAGGTGCCGTAAATGCACAAAAAGTGACATTTGTCACTTTGACTCGAGTAACGGAAAAACCGAAAAAAAGGGACAAAAGTCACTTTATGACAAAGCTCCGGTTATTCCAAATCTTTGGGATACAATCAAAAGTTCTGTTCATCTCAATCAAAGTTCTTTAAATGTGCCTCTTACGTCACGGGCCCCTCGCAATAATTCCATTCTGTATTATCGCCTTTTCATTTCGCGATATATTTTTATTTTATGGACGATTGTTAAAAAGTTTGAACGTATTTTTGAGGTTCAATTATAAATGTAATGATGTTAAGTTATGGGTGACTGTGAATGGGAGTTCTTTCGACTAATGTTAGGAACAAAGGATATTAATAGGTAAGTGTGGATGAAATAGTATAGGTAGGATATTTGGACAACAACTCATTATAAAACTATTTTACGAAACCAATGCAGGGCATGTTCGCTGCGAGGAGGCATGGGAAGCGATCACCTCCTTCTGCGAAGCAGTAATGCTAGCAAAGGAGGAGGCCGAATGTGTGAGAGAGAGGGAAACCTCACGACCCAGTCGCCGCAACAGAAGAAGACGCCCCAGGCGTCGGGAGTCGCAGGACGATTCCCGGCCGCCGTAGGCGCGGGCCTGCGGACGGCGAGCAGTGGGTGGCTCGCCGTCTGATCAGAACTAGGCCCGGGTCGGCGGCGCGCTGCGATCCCAGCGCGCCTCAAAGAGATGTCAGTGTGGAAGACGGGGCCCGCTAGGGCAGGTGCCTGCTGGGGCTGCGGAATCTGTTCGAAAGAGGTGCCGTAGCCTTGGAACTCAAAGGTCACCACGAGGAACACGGATGGGTTTCAGTCAGTAAGAGTCTGACACTCCCTCTTGCTTCACCCAGAGCAGGAGGAGTCATTTGATGATTTCCCATCCTTAAAAAGGGCATGTTCGCTGTGTCCTGCGGCACAGAGTACTGGCCGTTTAATAAATAGCAGGTTTATAAAATGTATGTCGCGGAAATGAGAATGCTCAGGTGGTCCGCAGGTGCCACTGTGCTTGACAAAGTGCAAAAACATACATCCGAGGTAACTTTAAAATCAAACCAATAACAGACAAGCTCTTGGAGTCACGTCTCCGTTGGTATCCGGCCGCATCATAAGAAGACCTGATGAACACATGACAAAACAATTGCTTCTGCTTGACTTAGGACCAAAGAGCCGGGGCAGACCCAGGACCAAAGAGCCCGACTAACGTTATGGATGTCAGTTATTAAGAAAGAACTCGCCACAAAAAATATAGACCTACTGACGACCCAGAAACGACATCTCTGGAGAAGAACGATTAAGAGAGCCGACCCTAATTAGAAATGGGACTAGGCCTGAAGAAGAATAAGAATGCAGGGCAAAAGCATAAATGGATACAAAACATTATTGGGTGTATAGGTAAGCATTCGGTCATCCAAAAATGTTTTTATCGTAAGAATATTATTCGAGAGAAGTATGTTTTAAATTATTATTGTTATTAGACATACTCGTACTTCTCCCGCGAAGTCTCGAACCAGCCATCATGAACTTGGCAGAAAGGAATGGGCAAAAGACAAAATAGTATTTTAAAGATAGACCACCATTCAACCTTAAAGCAAAATCATTTATGAAGAGTAAGACAAATCAATAAAATGTAACATTAGTAGAATAAATGACACAAATTCACTCTATTAAAACATAAACGATTTTAAAAGAATAAAATTATCAATACTATCCCGTACACCAGTAAATCATATAAATACCACTCGACCAAAAACAACGAACAAACAATTATGTTATAAACACAATTAACAGAATACATAAGTACAGGACATTATCAGAAAAAGTTCCATAAGATAATTGTCTCCTCTCAAACTTATGTCCGTACATAACTTTACATTTAAAACAGTTTTAAAAATAAATTGCGAAATACAAATTACCAAATACAACATCAATATCACATTCAGGCAATAATCGTCAGTTTGTAGCCTAAATGACCTTCGAGAGGTGGTGCAAGGGATGGGAGAGCAGAGGACTTTCATAAAATACACAGTGGCTGGTTATTGAGTCATCACCATCATCATTTCAGCCAGTCGCCGTCCACTGCTGAACGTAAGCCTCCCACCAAAGAGCGCCAACCATCCCGGTCTTGAGCATTCCGAATCCATCCGCTGCCAGCCACCTTCTTTAAATCATCGATTCATCGTGCCGCAGGGCGTTCCACACTACGTTTGCTTATACGCAGTCTCCGCTCTAACCCATGTCTGCTCCATCGACTATCTGTCCGTCTGCAGACATGGCCGGCCCACTTCCATTTCAGCATGCTGAAGGCGAATGACTTCGTGGTTATTGAGTGCGTTCCTTCAAATACCGTTTATTACAATTTAGCTCTAGAACGTCCTATTTGAAGTAATGCATTCACTTTGCATATTCCCAATGTAGGTAGACTGGGTGTGCATAGCTTTTTAGAAGTAGTCAACAGAATATTGCAGCTAATAAATCAGCTTCGAGTTGTTTCACCAGCTATCAGCGCTGGTATCTCACAATAAACTGAGTTGATCGTCCTTATGGCATGAAATTGATCTATCTATAGTTTATTTCAAATGACTATAATGTTGATATCGATACAAAGCTGGTCACTTGTTGACTTCTTGTTCGTTTCTAAAATTCTTCTGCTGCTATCTGTATTTTTTGTATATTGGTTGTACGGATTAACACCATTATTTTTTTGT
Organism: Lacanobia oleracea; assembly: GCA_950371165.1. Lineage (NCBI taxonomy): Eukaryota > Metazoa > Arthropoda > Insecta > Lepidoptera > Noctuidae > Lacanobia > Lacanobia oleracea. The sequence goes on from OX493406.1 coordinate 22,056,739, forward strand.
CCTTTTTACTTGAAAAGCTCCGGAAAATCTTCTGCATTATTTTCCCTAAAGCGATATTAAAATTACAAAATTCGCTCCCCGCTACCTCTCACAACTTCGCCCGCCCACAAACAGTAATGTCCACTTTGAATTATAATTATTACCGAGTTAATGTATGTCTTCTTCAGTTAAAGCATTGGGTGTCCCTATTTTTTGTTGTCAACTTACAATATGAATGGCCGACCCGCTGCTGCGATATTGGAAAAAACATTCTTTTTTTCTTCTTTTTAGGATTCTGAACGTCCGTAAAAACTGTACCCTTATAGGATCACTCGTGTCTGTCTGTACGTCTGTCACAGCCAATTTCCTACCGAAACTACTGGATCGATACTGCTGAATTGAATTGTTACGTAAATAAATAGTTTTTCCGTATAGGGTCCACTTTTGGGGGAATAATTATAAAATTAAACATAAATTTTCCAAACAGTCCATGTCATATATCAAATGTAAGGGCTTATAATGAGGGTTTCACATACAAAAACAGTTTTGAAGTTATTCAAGAAATTACTATTTCCCCCTTATCTCCGATTGTATTGAGCCTAAAATTTTGACTAAAAAATAGTACTTGTAGTTCTTCACTTATAGATTACAGAAAACCTATAAGAAGTAGGTATACGGTTCGGAACCCTTTGTATGCGAGTCCGACTCGCACTTGACCGGTTTTTTTTAACTGATGTCACCAATGCGTTTCCGATTGTGGTCGCTTTTTGTTTTGGTATATGGTTATTATTGCGGTTCTATATATGTTTCGGTAATTAAATTTTATTTGTGATCGTTTGTTACAGTTGGTTTCTTATATGGATGAATTATTTAATTCGTTGGTAGTGCAATATGGAATTTGCTGGCATGCAATTATGGAATAGGTTCTGTAACTTTTTTGTGCTTTGGTTCTTTTATTACGATCCAGATACTTATGGACTTCTTATTTTCTAAAAATTTTTGGTGATTTTATAGTAGAGTACCTTTTAGAATAAGAAGATTTATAATATTTATTAATCACCAATTTAAAACAAATCATCACGCCTATTTCCCGTTTTGGTAACACATTCATAATGCGTACCTACAGCTAAAGAGTGGAATTCCTCGAGTGTGTGTTTGTGTTTATGTGTGTGGGAGTCTTTAAGTCGAGAGTGAATAGGTTATTTTTAGGCAAGCGTGCTCCATCTTCGACCACATCATCGCTTACCATCAGGTGAGATAGTGGTCAAACGCGTGCCTATCTATACTAAAAAAAAAAAATAGAACTGGGCCTACTGATGCACATTTCGTCATTTAAGTCACTTCTAAGGGGGTCAATCTAATACCATCAAACGGACATAAATCCATGCTTCGACCTACTACAGAAACATTCCAGATAGAAAAACCCACACAACTTGGCCCGACACAGGTTCGAACCCACGACCTCTACCTCAATAGCATCGCTTATTACCACTACTCCATCGAGACGTCTTTTTCAATATCTTTAAAATTCCCTTTCAAATAATCTAATTCCCATATCAGAAAACCAGTGTTGAATTGACACATTTGAATTTGAAATTCGAATTCGATTGACGTATTCGAACATGGCCGAATGGGCAGCGCGCGTTCGACTGGAAAAAATATGAAAAATATTTATTCACACAGTTTTATTTACCGTTTTTAAAATAGACTATAGTTTCTAAGACAAGAGTGTAAAGTTCAAAATTGTACTGAATTTGGTTTTGTAACAATACATAAGTTTGTAGGTTCGACGGGTTCGGTAGCAAGTTCTACCGATCGGAAAGATATCTTACAAACACATTCCGATGAAACAACGCGGATAACAAATGTTTTTGAATGCAATAAATAAAACAAAACAATGGGTATGCCATATTAGCTATGGATCCGATTTTATCCGTGATTGGGTTCAAAAATAATCTTCGAAAAAGGTTGATGCCCAACACTGTAGGGCCTCGAGTTAGCTTCGAAATGGCGGATAAGTTCGAAGGAGTCACCGCGGCCCTGGAAGGCACTGGCCCCCAAACTAACTCAGGTGTTGGTTACGTTAGGTAGTACAGGCCCACTGGTGGGTTTTAGTCAGTCAGTCTGACTCTCTCCTGCTCCGCCCAGAGCGGGAAGTCATTTGATGATTTCTCATTATTAAAAAAAACTGCCAAGTGCGAGTCGGACTCGCACACGAAGGGTTCCGTACCATAAACCTTTATTTTTATTTGTTATTACAGCGGCAATAGAAATACACAATCTGTGAAAATTTCAACTCTCTACCTATTACGGTTCTTGAGATACAGCCCGCAGACAGACAGACGGACAGCGGAGGCTTAGTAATAGGGTTCCATTGGTTAAAAAGGATGACAGAACTAAGAAACCCATATTCTTGATGCTTCAAATAACTACAGGTGTGATATAGGCAGGCAAACCCGCTCCTTGACGAACTGGCTAAGTAAAGCGCCTGTGTTCTCTTCTTGCACCAAAAATTTCTGCCATTAACCCAAGAGTGAACTATTCTGTTATTGTAAACCAAAAATTTTATGTATAAAGGCGAGCTTAACGTAAAGTTTAATTTTCTTCCAATAAACCTTTGAGAGATAGAGAGGCATTATAGAGGGGTGAATGATTGTCAAAAACATTTTGTACTTTTAACAATCGTTATCAGCGTTAAAACGTAATGTCTAGAATCCCTATTTTTGCTAACTCATCGTCTGCCCAGCCTATTCCCAACTACATTGAAGTTGGCTTCTAGTCAAACCGGATTCAGCTGAATACCTGTATTTTAAGTGGAGCGTCTGCCTACCAGACATCCACAACCCACTCACTGTGTAACACGGTACTTCATGGCAACACTGGAGTCAGATTTACTGGCTTCTGGCTATCCGTAACGACTGCCAAAGATATGTAAATGACAGCTGGGACTAACGGCTTAACGTGCTTTCCGAGGCACGGCGGAGTCTCGGTACCATATTAAGATGTTCACCCATCCACAGACTGACTTCAGCAAGTGCTGCCTAACGTTGAAGATCGACCAGTGCGTCTCCTCATTTTTGCTAACTATTTAAATAAAAACAATTGCCCATCAAACTACAAAAACATACCTAATTAAACTTCAACACAAAAACAATTGAACAAACAAAAAAAACAAAAAATCAGAAACCCGTCGGCAGTTCGTGTCCCCAGTACGTGACATTGTCATCGAGATGAGGAGTATCGCTCGACTCCATCGGAGGCCAGTTTGTTCTCAGAAGGCCTCCGACTGACCTCCAAGAACGTCGGAAACTGTACGTGTCTACCAGTGGGTATGGAAAGGGTTATTATATGGGTTTTCACCGAAGATTTATGGCTTTTTGGGGAGATTTAGTAGTATTTGCTCTATGGAGTACCATAGTAGGTCCAAGAAACTAAATATTTGTAGGTGTATCGGCTGTCAAAATGATGGAATAATCTGCGTTAGTGGAGAAAAATTACCCTGTCTTTTTGTTCAGACCATCCAAAGGCTGTCTGTAAGAGAATGTTCTGTGACATAGGACCGCCCTTTGTGGTGCACTTGTGCGTTTTATATTTAGCCTGTGCTAACTGTGCAGTGTACTAAAGAGTTTATAATATCATCATCATCCGGCTGTTATGATAACAGCCGGAAGACGTCCACTGCTGGACATAGACCTCCCCCATAGGGGCCCGTGTTGCCATAATCGCCACTCTTAGCAGGCGGGTTGGCGATCGCAGTGTTTGGTGTTGCGTTTTACAGAGAACGCTGCTGTTGCATTCTCTGGTGAGTCCCTTAGTAGCCTCTTACGACACCCATGGGATGGGATGATATTATTCTTTTACGGCACCATACACCATAGAGGTAGTAAATAATTAGATAGAAAATGCACCACCAAAGTTGTAACGCTAAAACCATGCTTAAGTGCATTTCAACTCATTAATAGGTTCGAGGCTTTATCAAAGAACCCTTAAATATCCTTAATTTTGTTGATTCAATAAATACGAGTCTTGTGGGTTTTGCAAACACACAGTTTTACCAGAGTTTGTTTTCCAAATTGTCTCACAGCATACCTGATAGAACAAGTTTAGAGATGTTTAGGTATTGTCTTAATTGGTACAAAGCGATCATCGCGGGGATAAGCAATCGTCGCTTTAATGTTTGTTTGGAAAAACCTGAAGGCATCCTCTATCGGCGATTTGCTGAACAAATGGATGTGACGATTGTGTTTTAGCGAGATCGCTTTGGATTAGAATAACGCCTTAAAAGTCAAACCTAACCTTGCAAAACCGAAAAAGAAAGTAAAAAAATTTCGTGAGTATGCCCGTCGCCTTTAAATTAACCTTTCGTCTCTAACACACAAAATAAGCACTGTGGTACTATTTTCCCGAACGACCTTTTCCACGAAGATCCTTAAGAACTAGGTATATTAAACAAAAGCAATTCCACACACATATACATCACGATATAGATTAAGATATATGTTATTCGCGCGACAAGTTATTAGTTATGCCCGGTTTTACTCGCGTCTTATTCCCGGAATGACACCCACGCCTGCAACGTGTCACTGGAATATACATGAAACTGCTGGATGTGTGCACAAATTAGTTGCTGGAAACTTTTGAAAAGAAGCGTTTGAACTGTTGGGGGATGTGAGCGAGACAACTAATGATGTAGTGTAGGGAGCTGTAAATATGATACGCGTTTTGGCAAAAGTTTGAATTTGGAAAGCGTTGTCTATGTCATGTTGTCTGTTTGACAGCCTCTTTTTCAAATTTAAGGTGGATGCTCCAGGGTAGCCCGCGAAATTCAAATATTTTTATGTTTTTTGCAATTTGCCGGTCAGTGTGAAGCTGTATGTGGACCAAATTCGATCCGCGACCGTAACGCGTATTTATCTAAAGAATTATAACCATTTTAATCATCAATATAGCCCTCTAAGTTTATGTAGTTCGACAGAATGAATATTTCTGAAATATTTTTTGGCAAATTGCAAAAAAACATAAAAATATTTGAATTTCGCGGGCTACCCTGGAGCATCCACCTTAATGAATTCTATTAACGCTCTGTAAGTTTGGGTAATATTGTATAATTGATGCCTTTGTTGTGTTTCTAGATTTCTGCAAGTCAAGTTTGATATCCATTGAAACCGTTTTCATCGTCTGGTTACTGTTGTAACCCATATCATTTCCAAGACAAAATTATCGTAGGATTTTTGGTCATCCATAATTATGAGAGATAAGGGGTTCCTTGTTTCGCTATGGTTATAGCGAAACATGACATAATATTGGACCGACACGGAGTCAGGTCTTAAGCTAGTCTTAAAAATATACTCGTAAGGCCATTAATTTTATTGTTTTTTTATTCTTACATCTTCATCTTCCGGCAAACTGCAGCACAGTTTGTTGGCATTATTCTCGTAGATAACTACTGTCTTCTCAACAATCACTTGTCTGTTAAAAAACGTTACTTTTGCAACAACCTTTCAAATTTCATAAACAATATTCAGCTCAGAAACCTTCCATAAAACTACGTCTATGGTTCACAGTCTGTGGTCGGTCGTCGTGTGGTCAGACCACTCGCTCTTTACCTTTGTCTATGCTTTATGCCCACTATTAGTTCGTACAACTATTGTGCAGGATTGATTAACATTCGAGCATTATGGTACAAAGAAAATGCACAAGAAATTGTATTATGTAGCCTTTTGAGAGGTTATTGTCGTTTTGGGATTTATTGTGCAGCGGTAGCCGGTAAATATGGAGATTGTGAGGTATTTGTAATTTATTTTGAAGATATATTAGCACGAGCTTCTGCCAGCAGTTTCGCCCGCGTGGTCCCTAGGGGACATACTCCCGGAATAAAAAGTAACCTTGTCCTTTCTCAGGCTCTTGACTATCTATGTACCAAATCTCATTTAAATCGGCTTAGTAACTTTGGCGTGAAAGCGCGACAGACAGATAGACAGAGTTACATTCGCATTTAAAATATTAAGTAAGGATTGTATTGCCTTCGACTGTTAAAGACGCTGACTTCTATAGTTTGAGCTGTAGAATGATCCAGTTTTGACATCTGGTAGCTGTTGGTGTCCGAAGACGCCAATTTTTGAAGCATGTCGTCGGTTGAGACTGGTCATGTCTTAACTGCCATTGGCTCAATTTAATCTTTATATTTTAAATTCTTATAATAAGCCCTTTTTTTTTCCTTTGCATTGTCCTCACATGCAGAAGCAACAGGTATATGTAACTTGGAATTTTGTAAAACAGAACATAATTTAAAAGAGTGTCCGTGGAGTTTCTTGCACGTTCTTCTCCATAGAGATCTACGCTTTGGAACGTGCAAATAGCTTCCATGTTTTTGACTGGCCGACCTTGACGTTTCAAAAGTGCCTGTGAATGGTTTATTTGAAATAAAATGCTTTGAATTTGAATTTGAAGCATGTCAAGTCTTAGGTGCAGGCTCGAAAGTGTCACCGCGGCCCTGGAACGCAAAGGGCATTAATTAGGAGGAACACGGATGGGTTTTGCTCAGTAAGAGTTTGACACTCCCTTATGCTCCGCCCAGAGCGGAAGAGAGGCCTCTTGCCAGTTACTATATTTTGGAAGTCAGAAAGGCACTCCCGGTAAAGCATTGGTATGAAAACTGAAATCTGATCGTAACTGTATTAGATAAACGCTCTGAATAATTAAAAAGTATAAGCAGTATCATTTTTCTGTTTGCTAGTAGGAAACTACCCCAGTTTTTAGAAGAAATGATCGATGCAAATCATGCGATCAACTCAAAAGACAAGTCAAGGTATCCGACTGCCTGTTGAAAATTCAATCAACCCAATCGCGGGAAGTCATTTGAGAATTGGTCCCATTCATAATTTTTCAAAGTCAAAGTCAAAGTCAAAACGTTTATTTTAATTAGACCATTACTTTTGAACGTCACCATTTACATTTAAAATAATATAGTGACTACTGTCCATTCGGAAGGGTAAATTCTTATGGAGAAAAACAGACAAACAAATCCATAGTTACTCTTTTCAAATAAATGTTTTACAATATGATCTGTATACAAAAAATATTGTTAATATATGTGAGGACCATGCACCTAGAGTACGCAAAGGTAAACTTATTTATTTTATAAATAAGTTCATAGTACTCACATATTTACAAATATCAGAACCACTAACATCAATTTTCGTTCCAGAAACAGAATCTATAATTTCTCCGAAGGATATCATAGATTTCTTATCGAGTCAAATCTGAATATAAATTATCATAAACGACTAATAACCCGTAAACAATGAAGCTATAAAATACAAAAAATCGAAAAAGGTTGTAATCTATTAACACTCAAAAACAGTGGCCCGGTCGAAACGACCCGCGTATAGATTTTTAATTTATTTACGTTTGACGAAACATTTTCAATTATGTCATTTATTTTAGTAAACGTACTCGAATTCGGTATTTATTTTTAAGGAAGTAAGGTTTGGAATTTTATTTCTCAAAAGTAAATAAAAGATTGTCGCGAGAATAAATAACCAATGTTAGACTCGTATTTTGCGTTTAGAAAGCTTTTCTGTCATTCGAAATAAGATCTTAATGTCTGGTTTGTAAGGTTGTATGTAGAGTTTTTTAGAGGAAAATAAATGGTTTTATATTCAGGTATTTCTTACGCGCGGAGGGTCTGTGATAAATAAATATCCACACTGTTTGACAAATGAGTGAACACTGCCTTTATAGAGGCGGCTTGTACGAGAAACAGTGAAGTATTAAATGGTATGCATCGTTTTAAATATCTTTTTAAATTAAATTAGAAAAACATTTCTTTGAAATCGGGCTTTGGACAGCTAAACATTCATTATTGTGTGGAAAAAAGACAACCAAGTTCTTTATCAAGGTTTTAAGCATATGTTATCCTATCAAGACTTTTGTGTTTGAACAAGCATTGCTTTGGAATATATTCGCGTTAACAAGGTTTTGCACTTCAACTTCACATAACAGCGTGAATAATTCTTACACAAAACCAAAACCAATCGGCAATAAATCACAAATAACAGCCAAACTAACACTTAAATCAATACAAGCCATAAAACGAAAACAAAAAACAGAAAAAAAAAAACACAAAAAACATATCAGATTCCTCTCTCAGCGTTGTAAAACTCAAACGGAATTCATATTAGCCGATTAATAAATTCCCAGAAAATGAAAATAAGACATAAATTTAAATAAAATACACCATAATCGGTTGGTTTAATCTAAAGTGTCCTCGGTCGTGTTCTTAGCATTGTTTTAGATGGGCAAGATTCCAGTTCGCGTGATGTTTGTATGAAAGATGAGTTTTAACGTTTTGAGTATTGTGTTTTTTTAAGGCAGCGAGGATAGGGTTAAACGTCAGTGAGGGCGTTGACTTGTGGTATTTAAATGCAAGGATTTTTAATGTATGTACTTGTTAGTAAGATATTTACTTAGCGAATTTATCTGCATAATTGAATAATGGAGGTCAAATGACATGGGTGTCTTTGTTTTTATAAAACTATGATAATCGTGTTGCATTTTGTAATGCAGGAAAAGGTCTGATTTTCGATATTTTAATTAGTTTCTTTGTCTTTAATTGATTTTTGAACTAATAGATATAGTAGGTATAGATGTGTCAGTGTTTAACTTCGCCGGAGATTCTGATAATATTTATTAGAATAGAATGTTTTTATTTCAGACCGGAGTCCATAGGTTTAGTAACAACATTACTTAAATTTCAGTATTAGTAGGTAACAGACACATCAAAATATACAATTAAACTTCAGCGTAGAGCTACTTCCACCTACCTTTATTATTGAATATCTTATTGAAGATCTGACACCAGTTTTGCTAAGGGATATCACACCACCCATTTGGTGAGTTGTATTGTGTACGTCAGACTGGCAGTCGCTCCACGTAAAACACTAGTACTCGGCTGCATCCTGTTTGGCTGGAAGCCGACCCCAACACAGATGGGAAAAGGCTGAACAGACCTCAATTTCCACTTCAGCATAAATCTTTCCCTTTCAACTCTATCCAGCACAAATATGTATGTAGGTACGTGTATAAGTTTTCATCATCTTCTTGCCCTTTTCCCATGTTACTTGGGGTCGGCGCAACACGTTTTATTCTTCCATTCTGTTCTATCAGTCGTCACTCTATCACTAAGTCCCTTTTCTTTCATATCGCTCCTCACACAATCCAGCCATCTTTTCTTTGGCCTTCCTCTCTCTCTCCATCCATCCACATTTATGTTCATAACTCTTCTAGTTACATGCGTTTCATCCCTCCTGTATAAGTTCTCGCTTTCCCATAGAGGCCTTTTTACCCGACTGCGAAAGAAGGAGGGTTATGCTTCTCGAGTGTATGTGTATTCTTCTTCTTTGTTTCTTCTTCTATATTTCTTTGGCACGCCCTAGAGCCTAAACAGCTGGATGGATTTTAGCTTGAGAGGTGTCGTTAGATTTGTATTTACTGTAAGAGTGACACTGGGTATATCAAAATAAAACAAACAAAATGGCGGATTATTGGCGCCATATTATGCCTTCAATATTTTTTTTATTTTCGAAACCTATCGAGTGGGGTATCAAGATAAAAGGCTCGAGGAGACGATTCCGAAAATATAACTCAATAAAAAAAAATACTTTGTCAAAAAACCCGACCGCTAAAAACAACTAAAAAGTTTGAAACAAGTCGCTTTTCAATCAGTCTGATGTAGTTTAATCACTGATCCGATGCCATCAACTGCACCAGACTGCTTGAAAAGCAAAACTAAAACTTGAACCTCTTAAACTTTTTAGTTGTTTTTGGTGGTCGGGTTTTTTGACAAAGTCAATTTTTTTTTGTGGATAGTGAATCAACGAATGACTTTTCTCGCTCTAGGTGGAGCCAGGGCCGCGGTGTCCCTTTTGAACCAGTCCGTAACTCTGGCAGGTCTCACAGAGGCCTCGGGGTCTAAAAAGGCCACTTTGGTAGAATCATAATATTAATCTGTCAAATTTCATTTTCATCTTTGTAGCTAAACCATTAGGTTCAAAATTGATTGAGAAAATTTGACAGTGACAGGTAACGTGATGTGTTTTCTGATTGTGTTAAAATAGCTTTTTTAGACCCGCTGAAACCATACGAGTTCAGTAGAAATCTGTCTAGCTAGAAAATAAAACTATAAACAAACAAAAACAAAAGAAAATCCCACACTTTCCATCCCCACATTGTCTGCACGATAAAAATAGCTCACAAGCATCCCAATCTCAACTCTATTAGCGAATCGCACTTGGAATAATCAAAATAATGACGACAGACCACCGCATACGATTCGATTAGCAAAACTACCTAATTAGGACCGCGAGTCCACGATAGAAATACGAAGGAAATTGCCTTGGCACCGTGATCACTATAATTGCAAGTGTTCAGCTACCGGTCTTACGGATCTACCGTCACTTTTACTCTCACTGAAACCTCTATCGAACTATCTCTTTCCTACTTTTAGATTTATAAATCCAATTCTGAAATCAAAAACTCTTATTCGATTTTTTGATTTTCGATTTTGTGAGCACGTGATTGGGTTGAGTTTCAAGTGAGTGTTTTCGTGTATCGGATTAAGTTTGTATTATGTGATCGCATGCCGATTATTGAGGTAATAATACACTGATACTGTTTGTAATGATATGCAATGGCGATTCGATTTGTTAATTTTACTTGTGATTGAGTTTGATTCCGTACCGTAGCTGAATCAAAAGGTTTTTGAGGGCTGAGCAATAAGGAGTGGACTAATCTGTCAGATAGATTTCCAAAAAAATTGAGGAGCTCGTAGCTAGATAATAACAGCCGCACGGGTCGATCTTCAAGGTTAAGCAACGCTTTCCAAGTTTGGTCAGTGGATGGGTGATCATCTTAACATTCGAGTTTCCTCCGTGCCTCGGAAAGCTCGTTAAGCCGTTGGATCCAGCTGTCATTTGTAGATCTTTGGCAGTTGTTACGAATAGTCAGAAGCCAGTTAATCTGACTCCAGTCTTGCCATAAAGTACCGTGTTACCCAGTTAATGGATTGTGGAGGTCTGGTAGGCAGCCGCTCCGCGTAAAATACTGGTATTCAGCTAAATCCGGTTTGACTGGAAGCCAACCCCAATATAGTTGGGAAAAGACTAGGCAGATGATGATAGATTTCCAAAAAAATGTCCGTCACTTATTTTTTCTTTTTTAACGAAAAACAAAAAATTAAGACGATACATTGTGTTGAAAACTCGTGTGACGTCACTTGTCGTTAACAAGTGTACTGAAATAAAATGTTATGCGACGTCACACGAGTCCTTATGATTTGAGCCCTCTGACAGACAGACGGACGGACAGCGGAAGCTTAGTAATAGGGTTCCGTTGGTTACACTTTGGATACGGAGCTCTAAAAAGTCTAGTCATCATCAAGACCTTACTAGTTACACCTCAGTGCACCACCACGTTAAAAGAAGTCGATTCGATTCATCGGTGTTCATCAAAGACGGCGTCGATTGTTGTTCCAGTCGATTACAATTGTATGTAATTACTCCATGAATCGAGTTATAATCGGTATCAGTTTATTGGAGGTGAAGTCTTTCAGTAATCGATTTTATTAACTACTTACGTTTTATTTTATGAATGGTGATTGGTAGGTGGCGAGTCTTGAATATCAAAGGGTCTTTGGTCTGGTCCGACCTGTCAAAATTTCGAACTACGTACCGGGAGTAAGTAATGAAAATAGTATTTTATAGTAATGAATAAAAATGCCAGTTTTAGAACAGCCAGTCTAGGGTACATCTCTGGATTCATGAATTGGCAGCTTTAGACCAGATTTAGGAACGGAAATTAGTTATTAAAATTAAATTAAATAAAACTTTATTTTCAGACTTCAGTCCATAATTTAGTTAGTATTTGGTGTTAGTAACAATGGTACTTACGTAAGTAGGTAAGTATTGTTAGTTTATATAAAAGATTTATTTATTAACTAGTTGACCCACGCAACTTCGTTTGCGTCACAATTTTCTTTACTGCTCCGCTCCTATTGGTCTTAGCGTGATAATATATAGCCTATAGCCTTCCTCGATAAGTAGGCTATCTAACACTGAAAGAATTTTTCAAATCGGACTGGTAGTTCCTGAGATTAGCACGTTCAAGTCAACAAACAAACAAACAAACTCTTCAGCTTTATATATTAGTATAGAGTATAGATTTATACCTATGACTGTCCCCACCGAGTGTTCCTAAAAGGGACAGTCCGGTCTGGCAGCTATCATTTTCAGGATGCTGATATTAGAAAATTAATGTGCATTTTCCGTTTTTAACGATAATAATTAGTTGATTGATTTTGTTATCAGCAAACCGCATCCCTTCACGTGAGTAAGTAACGCGTCGATATTGATTTTTTCCAAAAACCTAGGAGAGTGTGGGAATTCCCAAGTAACCTAAACATTGCAATTTATCTACAAAACCCTAACAAAGTTAAAACTCAACTAGAAATTAAACTCCACAATTCTGGATACGAATCAAACACCAATCCCCATGAACATTAGTGTAGAAACAAATGTAAAATAAATCAACAGCACGTAATGACTGAAGCTGGCACAGTAGCTGAGTGGCGGTCCGTCGGCGCAGCTAATAGATGGCGCTAGCGGCGCGGCTCAATTTACAAATTAAAGAGCGCAAGCGCACGCTCGCCGCCGCTGTGGCGGTTGCCGTATTCTGATCAAAGTGGATGGAGTTGAGTTTATTACTGCCTACTAGAATATTAAAAGTGGTGGAGATGGACATATGTGCTAATATTATTTTTCATTACAACTATTATTTTTTAATAGTTATTTTATTATTACCTACCCCTTGTCCTTCCTCCGCATTGCTTCCGACTGTAAATGTGCTTAAAAGACTAGCGGCATTGCCAGGTTAATAGCAATGCTGATCCTTTAATTTCTGTCCAAGTGTGATTATACTTAGTAAAATAACCTCTGTACTTTTTTCGTATTTAAAAGCTTCAACAAACAGTAGAAATATAAAATACAGAAAACAAACATCAGACATGAGAACATCATCTTTATCAAAAATTTATTTTGTTTCTCTGATCTTCCTTTACTCTAAAAATTTGGGCATTCAAACTGAACCAAATAAAATATCATCTTTGTCACTTATCTAATCTTAATTTTTTTTAGAATGATTGCATATCAATCTCAATCTATTTAAAATACTCCAGCTGGTTACTTCCAAACATCTCTTGAATAAGTCGATTTTATAAAATAACACTTTCTATCACTGTCATAATTTCATTCGTCACAATATCCCATCTCAGAATACGTCCTCAGCTTCTGAGATTGAACTTTTACAGCTTACAAGCGCATCATCACAGCGATTGCATACAATATTGATTTTACATTTTTTTGATCGCCCACAATGAAACGACTTCGATAATGAACGGTTGACTACCAGTTTAGATTGAAATTCTGAGTACTCATAATTTTATTATTGATAAATGTGGCTTTTATTTTAAATTTGACGATGAAAATACTACAGTAATAATTTTACTGACAATGTTGTATGGCTTTTCAGCATGTAAAAGGCTTCTGACGTGACCGTTCACAATGGGCCTCACCAGAAGGCTCAAAATCACTCAAAGGGCAATGGAAAGGGCAATGCTTGACGTTTCCTTGTGTGATCGAATCAGGAATGATGCAAGAGATCAGCAAGAGAACCAAGGTTACATAGCCCGAAGGATCGCCAAACTTAAATGGCAGTGGGCAGGGCGCGTTGCTCGCAGAACAGATGGTCGATGTAGCCGAAATGTTCTGGAGTGGCGACCGCGTACCGGAAGACGCAATGTTGGTAGGGCTCCCACAAGGTGGAGCGATGACCTGGTGAAGGTCGCGGGTAGCCAATGGATGCAAGACGCGCAAGACGGGTCGTTGTGGCGACGTTTGGAAGAAGCCTATGTCCAGCAGTGGACGTCTTCCGGCTGATAGGATAATGATGATGACGATGATGAATCTGTGTTAAGATTTTTGGAACATCTAAAAATAATGGTTTAATTGGCATTCAATGTAAAGAACAGACTTAACTCTTGGAAACAATGACGGATGATAATAAAGAAGATGCAAATCTGACTATTTGAGAATCAAAAACTGGTTTAAAGATTGATACAAGATGGATAAATCTAAAGATTCATATGGTTTTGTGATCAATATTGATGCATGGACTTTGAAACTCGTAAACAACTCACCCACAAGTATTATAGATGAAAAACACGCGGCAACTACAGTACAGCCGGATAGAACCCAACTAAATCTCAAGCAACAATTTCACATCTGACTCAATCCAAACAAAAATATCGATAAAAAACTCTCAACTCAAAAAACCGTCAAAGAATCGATAGAAGAACCGACAAAAGTCACAATCGATACCTGTTTACGACTCCCACGATTTTTTTTTAATATCAATGGCAATGTCAACCTTCTTGTAGGTTCAAACAAAAAAAAAAACTCTATTGTCAATGATGTGCCTTTGTCTGGAGAGTTTTATTCAAAGAGGATTATAATCGGGTATCAAGCTTATTGAAGTTTATTCGTGGAGAAGTCTTTGATACCGTTTGTTTCATAAGATAAAAAAAAAACAGAAATTAAAATATTTTGGAGTATTTTTGTGCGTGTTTGCTGCGTTATCTTATCTTTCTTGTGGTTCACCTAATCTTGTGGTTAGATTTAACTAGCGGTTGTCTTTAAAATAAAGCATTAGCCTATTACTTATTCATGTGTCACTTGCTCAGTCTTTTCCCAATTAACTTCTCTCACTTTACTAGTGGTTGCCAGACCTTCAGGCTACTGACTAGTCGTTACGACTCTCAAGGATTTACAAATACAGCCCGATGAGTAGCTTAACTTGCCTCGATATGAAATAGGCACCCGTGGAACGACCAATTAACGTGTCGATGGCAAATAGAGTGATGATAATTCTATTTTGGACCCAGTACTCAGCAACGGTAACGCCATTCGCTGACGCAGCCATGAGGTCCTTACAAGAACAGGTGCAAAACAAAAGGTAAGCTATGGACTGTAGAAGGACGCTACACAATTACTGAAGATCGAACCCATCCGAGAACCCTCACCTGAGGAGGTTATCTTTAGTGCGACCGACCTGAGTACGGAGTCTATTTAGAGTTTTACAGGTCGGCCATGAAGCGCGAGCTCAGGTATAAGGTTCTCCAAGGGTTCAGGGAAATAATTAGGAGTATCGAACTTCTCTCGCTAAAATTCGCATCTTTTCGAGAAGGAGTTGGCGGAAAAACACCTCTCGCAATGTTTTTATTTATACCTGGCACAGTCTATTACGGTTCATCCAAATGACATCTTCCATTGAAAATCCTATAAGAATCAATCCATTGTATCTTTCCATTTTTCAAATTAATACACAAAACACTTGCAAACAATTTCTTTACAAGCCATGGAATGATTTGTTCATCAACCAACTTAAATTTACCGTTCTGAACGACCCATAGTCAACTCTATATCAAACATGATGAGAGTTAGATTAGAATGGCAAAGGAATTGCCAACAGCACTTAAAAAAAAAATTGCGTTCGAAAGATTGTAAGGGAGGATTGGTTTTGAGCAAAGTTTAAAGCCTTAAAGCATCTAATGTTGTAAGTCTTAACTCAAGGGCAGAAGGTTTGAATTTCCTTGGCTTGTTTAATGATGATGGTATAGAAGAGTTGGTAGCAAAAGTGTCGTATCCCTCCCATTTCTTTATCAATCACGTAGACAGACAAAAAACGTCTGCACATCGAACTGAGAGTCACTTACGTTAATGGACGCAGCCCTGGAGTGCAATGCTGAGGTTTGCCAAAGATTAAACGCATAGGTGAGACGAGATAGTGCCGACGATGATAACCCACAGGTGACGAAACAATTCAATCAGTAATTTGACCAAGTCCAAGAAACTGATTTGCGTCATATAATTTAAAATTATTAGGTATCAATTAATATGATCTTGGGTATCTATTCTTTCTTGCAGATCAGAAAATTAGCTGCTCCTCCACTTTGGGATTGGAGCTTCCTGAAGACATCTCCTACAGTTTCGGCTAAACGAGTTATCTACTGATTGATTGATTGATTTTTCAAGGTCTTTATATTTTGTTACATGGTTTAAAATACAGTTTACAAATGATCTTATTCTATTAGTACACAAATCAGGGTTTAAATTGTTACACAGGCTATCGCCTTTACAAACATTAAAACATATTGTTATTTACCATTTTTATACATTGTTTTACCTAACTTTAGTATTAGATACTTACTGTTCAAATAGGGGTTATGTGCAAGTCTTAGTATGGACCCACATAGATTTAAAAATGTTTGGGTTTCAAACTGTACGCTTTCATTACAATCCGATTATAATAAGAGTTATCTATTAAAAATTTACTAAGCTGAAGAGAAAAATGGTTAACATTCAAAGGATCTCTTAGCAGATTTCCTGGACCTTCATAAGAGATTCTCCTTATACAGAGCATTTGCATCATTGTCCTATTACATAGTACTATTTGCCGCCGCCTGCAAAGCTTTACATTCATCAAATCCTTACATGTTGGCTTTTAATTATACACGCTTGACGTGTGAATTATACACGTCCTCTCAGAATCAAAACCCCAATAGGCATAATTCTCGACCCAGCATTTTAAGTCCCTTCTACAGCTTTCTGATCACCATCCAATAGTCATTTGGTATTAGCTGTCATCATTTGCCGATTGTCTCGCGACGACTATAGAGTGATGGCCCATCATGTTCATGGTGGGGATCATGTGAGCCCTTTGTATCATTGTGTGTGCTTGTGTGTGTTCAATGGTTTGCTCTCCAAGGAGTATTTAGTACGAGGAAATGATTCGAGTGTGAATATTTTGAACGGAAGTTAGGTTAACTTAGGATTCATTTTAGACTTAATATAATATAGTTGTCAGACTTAATGTACTTTAGACCAAGTTTTATACGTATGTTGCTATCACAAGAGCTTAGTAGGTAAGGAAAATTTATAAATTATAAAGGTATTTAGGATTTTGTACCAGTCTTCAGGGTTATTTATAAAACACCAGCAACCTCTTTCAAAAAATTGACAGCTGTTTCATACAACATGCAATATTTTACCAATGAAAATGTATGACACAGCTGAAACTTTTTTCGAGTTTTCGGGGTTTTCTCAAGGTAAACGTTGTTTATAATCATGTGTACTTTCACTGCCTAAGAGGTTGCTGGTGTTTTACAAATAACCCTGTATATGTTTTTTCCTACTCCTCCTCTGTACTTTTCTGATTAATTTCGTAGCGGGATCCAAGACAGTTGAATCGCTTCTCCGGAACTCGTCGGGCTTCATTGGCTCGGCGTTTTTGGTGGTCGCCACTGTTGATTCTGGCTTTCAGGAGTTGCAGTGGTTGGGAATGAGTGGCGGGCTTGTCTCAATTAAAAAAAAAGTCTACCAAGGGTGGTTCCAGTTCAATAAGGTTTAATATGATTCCAAATTGTTTTGTGAAGAAAATAATTTGAATTCCGCCAAGCCCGTTCCGTTATCGGACCACAAGACAAACGGCGATGCGCCACCGGTACATGGTGGACATCCCACCCACACGCACAAAACATTTTGGGAACACATTCATAATGCGTACAGCTAAGGAGTTGGAATTCCCTGCCGGAGTCTGTGTTTTCTGATAGCTACAACCTGGGAGTCTTTAAGTCAAGAGTGAATAGGTTACTTCTAGGCAAACGTGCTCAATCTTCGACCACATCATCGCTTACCATCAGGTGAGATAGTGATCAAACGCATGCCTATCATTAATAATAAAAAAAATAACTCCTCAATACTCGGAATAGCTCAGTTACTCGACCAGTCTACGTTTATCCGTAAGTTGGAGTCAGATAGATCTGATCTCCGCGCCAATTTCCAGGAGCATGTCAGACTTTACGGATAGTTTCAAATCAAACCAATCAGTTTATTGCAAACACGGTGTGCAGAGATGTAAATAAAATTTCAACAACATGATAGGTCCTATTGCGACTAAGATTGTTGATCATCGTGCTCTCCAAGGCACCGAAGACAATCAAATCCTCGAAACCTGCTCATAGGATTCTCCACTCACCTCAAATAAATCAAATCAAGGTACCACGACCCAGTAATCGTATCATCTGGCGTCAACCGGGAATCGAAGGCATTGTCTCGAACTGACAGATCTCTCAATACGATGCTTGATGGCTCTCGATCAGTATTGTCGGCTTATACTGGCCCTGGCCCATCTGGATCGAGCTTTGAATATTTTTTAGTAGGGCGAGTGTGACGGTTGTTTGGAAGTCCAATATTTATTCTGGGTTGTCGAATAAAAAATATATTTTTTATTTGGTTATTAATCTATATCTATACTAATATATAAAGCTGAAGAGTTTGTTTGTTTGTTTGTTTACTTGAACGCGCGGAGCGGAGCAGTAATGAAAATTGTGACGCAGACGAAGTTGCGTGGGTCAACTAGTGATATTGATATCTGTAAATTGTTATGAATAAAATAAGTTTTGTCCTTCATCTGAATCGTGGAAACCTCGTTTTAAAGTCCACATCTTGGAGGTAATTTTAAGTTACTTGCACCTTTTATAAAGTAAACTAACTTGTTTATTTTCAACATCTAAGTAATCGCGTAATATTAAAGTTTCTATTTATTTGTCTGCATGTATCCTGGGTTAAAAAATCCGACCGCTAAAAACGACTAAAAAGTTTGAAACAAGTCGCTTTTCAAGCAGTCTGGTGCAGTTGGTGGCATCAGATCAGGGATTGAACTGCATCAGACTGATTGAAAAGCGACTTGTTTCAAACTCTTTAGTCGTTTTTAGCGGTCGGGTTATTGACAAAGTTAATTTTTTGTTTCCTACATTTTAGTGAGTTACTTTTTTGGAATTCGTCTCCTTGAGCCCTTTATCTTGATACCCCACTCGATAGGTTTCGAAAAAAAAAAAAATTTTTTTTTGAAGGCTTAATTTGGCGCCAAAAATCCACCATTTAGTTTTATTTTTCATTTTGATATAATCAGCGTCACTCTCACAGAAAATACGAATCTAACGACACCTCTCAAGCTAAAATCTATCGAGCCGTTCAGGCTCTAGGGCGTGCCAAAGAAATATATAGTACATACATACATACACACGAAAACATAACCCTCCTTCTTTCGCAGTCGAGTAAAAAGAAGTACATATCCATAGTACAGCTTCCTATCAGAAAAAGAGTAATTTCAGAACCAAATGAAACCTCCGATCAGAGGCAACAAGATGATAATAATTATGACATTTTAGAGTGCCAACTCCTTAACTTTTATCTCGACTAACGCCTTAAATAGTGGCTTAAAAATACCATGATATTTAAAACGTACAGTCCATCAACAGTCTCCTCCACCCTGTACCTCATCCACACCACATACAATACGAGCTATATTTTATTGTCAATCTTAAATAAAGTCATTATATTGATTGAGCGACCTATCTGACGTTTTTTATAGCTTTGCTCGCCTTCGGGACAAATCGATTGTGATGGACGACGCACCTTATAGAGAAACTACCAACTTACTTATACACCTTCTTAGGAACATCGTCACTTTTAACTAAAACAGATAGAGTTCAGTTTTGAATGATTTTTAGTTTTTCTTTATTGTGGTTTTGGTATGGTTTCTAGATGATGTAATATAGAGAAATAGCCGTAAAAATCGCATAGAAATATGTGGTAATAGAAAATTTGTTATATTTTGGATACATTGGACGGTTGACGTAAACATATGTATGTCATTAGTTTGTGTCGATTCTGATTGAGCTGTCGGCCTGAACGATTCGATGTGGCTGATTGGAAGGTTCGTGAATACAATGGGCAGTTACCGGTGTCCTACGTTTTGATGGAGTTTCTTTCTTACCTAAATCAGTCAGTAAATACAACGTGTTCAACGTGATATCCCATAACTTTAAGGTAACAATGAGACCATGTCAAAGAATCACTTAGCGCAATAATTATTTTTCAATTAAGTAATATTTTTGTTTCATTTTAATTTTTTATACAAAATAATTCGACAAAGTCAAAACCGTACGTAATATGAATAATTGATTGATTGATTGATTGAATATGAATAATTGATATTAATAAAAATTATTTAAAAATGATACTTACACAAATCGAGAGTCTAGTGTTAATAATATCTTCGAAATCTTGTATTTTCGGAACGCTTGTCTAAGGACTTTTTGTATCACTTTTACATATTATAGAACCTAACCTTTCAGGCACCGGGCGAAAACGAGTGATGCAACTAGTGCAAATTTGTAAAACCTGGGAATTGAGACCTTGGATTAAAGTAATGGGATATCACAAGGAACACGTTCTTGAGGCTTGCACCTATCCTTGAATGATTACTTTGATCGATGATAGCATGTTCTCCGAAAAGGATGTACCAATTTACACGACACTTTCTCTGACAGATAGATAATGTTACAAGGAGGAACTTAGGGTGTCATGCAAAAAATCAAAACTCATTACGACGCGGGCAACGCGACGGACAAAAGAAAGTTGATAATTCTAACAAACCTCGTTACTAAAACTTCTTTACCGGATGTTCTGATACACCTCTGTAATAATGTTCTTGTAAAAGTCAATTATGCAACAATTAGCAACTCTTACGCTATCAGATTTGATCTTAAAATCACGTAGCCCTTGTTCTCACAACAGATTCTCCCAGAACACTCTGTTCTCAAAACCTACATAACCAGAGAACCATACAGCCTGTGCAAGCTTGCCCAAGTTTGCTCAAGCTTGGGTATAATTCCAATTTTCCAATATACATCATAAATATGTTGGTTCTCTCTGATATAACCTCCTTGACAGAGTCAAAGTCAATAAGGCAACAATTAGCAGCTGAAACGATCTGTCATAAGATTTTATCTTAACATAGCCACGTAGCCATCGTTTTCACAGCTCACCCACCACATCCTGTTACCCTCAAAACCTACACATTTTGACATCCATATAATCCAGTGGTTCGTAACCTGTGGTCTGTGGACCACTGGTGATCTGCAAGGGCCAAAGTATGGTCCGCGGAAGGTTATCGCCACTCTTCACCTCAAAAATGTCTTTGATGCAAACTGGTTCTAGGTTTCTATCAGAAATGTTAATTATTCTATGACAATGCTTTTGACTTTTGATTTTACGAAGCTACGCTATATATATACGTAAATTAACGTATGTAGTTTAATTTTAATCTTGATTTGTGGTCGTTACTAACAACAGAGTAATTAAAGTGGTCCTGTGTCCAATATAGGTTGGAAACCATTGATATAGCCAGCGTAAGCTTGGCCAAGCTCGCCCAGACTTGTGCAAGCTTGCCCAATAAATGACTGCCACATTAAGCTAGGCAGCCGTCGAACGATGTTCGATTTCAAAGATTATCTATCACTAAGACAGTATCGCGACACCGGGATCTTCCGTGAGCCGCAAGCTTTTGTACAGGGGGTTCTGGTTTTGAGAATATTGATTTACGATTTGTACAATTTTGATTCTGGTTTTGGCCGCAAAAATAAGAATATTGAACTGTTTTTTCATCTCTGCTGGTTTTTATTTTCAACTACAATTTTATTTTTATAATTGCAGATGCTAGAGAAGTGTGCAAAAAGTGGCTTTAGAAAAAATAATCCAGATTTGTCCAACAAATTCTCCAAGTTCCCCCTTGCGTCCAGTCATGTGGTCTCTAGCGTAGAATATATTTGCTTTGACCAATGTAACGAGCTCTATCCTATACGAATTGTCCCTTCTACTTATCCCGTCAGCATTTTTTATTATTCAAATTGCATTAACCCACCGCTGGGCAAGGTCTTTCCCATAACTCTTCCCGGTGAGTTGTCCTTTCTGACCAGACCGTCATGAACGCCTAAGTCATCACCTCATCACGCCAGAGTTTTCTGGGTCTTCCTCGGCGACGATGACTGTCTTCTGGCTCCCACTGAGTAACGACTCTCGCCCATCTGTCTACACTTCCCCCACACGTCAGCAGTAGCTTTTCAAAATTATCGCCTGTATTTTTTGTTTAATAGCAAAAGTATGTTTTATTGGTGAAGTTATCGCAAATCAAATTATTTTGAATATTTTCAACTAAGACCTTTCGCGATGGCGTGGGCGGACTACTGTGGACGCCCTTTGCCCCATCAAAAGGACATAGGATATTAAATGTAACAAGCAAGTCTCTAAGAAAACTAGATTAAATACTCATTCATAAATACGATTTTGAGCATTTTGAGTGTATCAAAACCTATTTTTGTGACAAATCAAAAGTTTTCTGGCTAAAATTGAGTTTGAGAACTACGAAATGAATATGCTTAATTTTCAGAAATTACGTTCTCTTATAAACTGACAAAAGAAAATTATCTTGCCACCTAGATATTTTAACGCTTTCCCAAAGCTTTTGTATCACCCTATACGCCAAACGCAGTGGCACCCGATCGGCTTATACCGATCGCGTCTATCACCTCAATATCCCGATTATCTTGATCTAGTAGGCGAGCATAATCATTTTTATCTACCTATCAAGCTTCCCTCGGAAGTACAGGCTTGATGGATGGCTGCACACAACCGATATTTGTATCTTTTACTTGTTATTCTAGGTAATTTAAGAGGTTTAGTAGCTGGTGTTTCGGTTAATAAGGTGTTTTAAATAACTCTTTGCTTAGATTCTATTATAGCCAAAGAAAAATTGCTTTGCAAATTACAAGTTTGTCTGTCTGACAGTTGTAAAAAGTTGTAACTCTTACAACTTTTCTATTCGTAAAATTACAAGGGAATGACCACATGTTGGTAGCGCTTCTCTAATTTATCTATCCCACATATTTTAAACATAAGTACCTAAATCTGTTTATTTATAAGTTTTTTTTTTATTAGGGGGAACAAGATGGGTTTTAGTCAGTCTGAAACTCGATAAGAGCGTCATTTGATGATTTCTCAACCTTAAAAAAAAGGACTAACAACGTGATATGTATTTCAGTATCACTTGTCAATCTCTTTTGGATAATTCGATAATCTATATCGCTGTTAGAATATAGTTTTAGCCACAGGATTCATACTATATGAAACACAGCTATAGCATCAAAACATTTCGACCTCTACACCGTTGATTTCAAATCGTGATGAACACATTTCAATCGAGTAGCAACGGTTCCATTCACACATTCCTAAACCCTTACTAATGCCTCCCATTCATAAAAATAAGACGATTCAAACCAATTCGAATAAAAGTATCGATACTAAAATATGAATCGATTTGATCCTTTCGGAGTTTGATAAATGAATCGAATACAAAGGTGGCCAGTCACCGGACGTTCGAAATATAAAAATTAAAAAAGTATACGGCTACTGTCCGTTTGAACTATTAATCAAATTCTTTTAGAATCGACAGAATTAATTTTGCTGTTCGCTTAATCTTTATTTTGATAGTCACAAGGTCGATTATTGTTTAATGTAACAGAAGCTTTAAGTTTCTGCTTAGTGCTCATTGATAAAATAAAATTTTGTAGATTTTTTGGTTGCGTCTACAACACTTTAGAAGTCGTGAGTAACTGCAATAGTTAGTTTTTAATCTGTGTTTTTTATTAAGTTTCCCAACACCAGGAATTTCTTCCGTATTGTATAGAAATTCACATACACCAACAGCCAGACCCGGAACAAGTATCTGTAGGCCATACAAATATTTTTGTTACTTGCGGGAAAAGAACCCGCGATACGCAGCGCAGTAGCCAATTGCTCAACCAGTGCACCACCCGTGTTATAAAATCAGTAAAATATAAGGCCCTAAATTCAGCCCCAACATCAAACGAAAACACAAAACAACTCATAATATCGACTAAAATAATACGAATCGATTTATTACCTTAGTAAGCTAAACAAACATCACGACGCCAGCTATGAGTAAGGGGGTAAGCAGCAATTATACCGACAGATCGTCCATCAATAAAATTGATTTAGTGTCGCTTCTCTTATTTATCGTCGGTAAATATTATTTATAGATGCCACGAATGGTATAAGTGGGGAATATGAGAAAATGGTGGGGTGGTCTTATCTTAGAATCAAGTAATTTTAATATATTTTTGACTATCTCAGCTTCTGGCTTGTTTAAATTCATTTTGTTTCCACTTCTTTTCATTTCTGCGGCCAATAAGCTGGGCGATACCTTAGGCCTGGACAGCTTTTAACCCTTTACAAAGCACAAGTCCGATCCTGCATGGAGTATTGTAGCCACCTTTGGGATGGCTCAGCTAAGTATCAGCTTGCCGCGCTTGACTCGGTGGAACGCAGAGCTAAGAGGCTCATCGGCGACGTAAAACTGGTGGATGCCAAGCAAGATAGCTTGGCTCATCGCCGTAAGGTTGCCTGCTTGTCGGTCTTCTACAGATTGTACTTCGGTGAGTGTGCCCATGAACTCCACGACCTCATCCCACCGGCCCCCTTCCACCATCGGACATCCAGATGCACTGCATCTTACCATCCCTACCTTGTGGCTATTCCACCAATTTGCACTAAGCGTTTTCAAACGTCTTTTATAATGCGTACAGCAAAGGAGTGGAACTCTCTGCCTGCGTCTGTGTTTCCAAAAGCTCACAACCCCAATCTCTTCAAAGTTAGAGTGAACAGGCTCCTTCTGGGTAGGCTCGCTCCATCGTAGACTTTATCTCTGTCATCTCTGACATAGACTAGAGTCAAGAGCAAACCCATTCCAAATAAAAAAATAATGTAAACTAACACCTGGTATCTAGACATAAATTAGATATAGATAATAGTACGATCGATATCGATGAGAAATCATTTCATTTGTGACGACAGCTCGCTAATTTGAAAAGTTAATTTTGGGATATTTTTTTTCAGGTACTGGACCTAAATAAAGTCGAGAGTAAAAACGATACAGATCCTATCCGCTAGTCAGAACAAATCCAAACCACGTAAAGCACACAAACCTTCGGAAGCGATACATGTTGCTTGAAGTTGGAGCAAGTGGAGAAAATCATCCGTCAGAGTCATCAGGGGTTATTGCACGATCTCTTACGAGACGACTTGCGTACTGGCCGGATCTCCGCCCTGGGACCTGGAGGCAAAAGCCCTCGCGTCACTGCAGCGGTGGCGTGAGGACGCGTGGGCGCGCGGCGAGCGACTGATGCAGCGGCACATTGAGCTGCGTCAGTCGCAGCTACGCGAGGTCCTGGTGGCGGAATGGCGGGACAGGCTCTCACGCCCTTCCTTCCTTGGCACTATTGAGGCCATCCGGCCAGTGCTCGACCTGTGGCTCGGGAGAAGGCACGGCTCCTTGTCGTTTCGGGTGACGCAGGTCCTCTCGGGTCATTGCTACCTCGGGAAGTTCCTGTGTCGCATAAGCAGGGAGCCGGACGCTCGGTGTCACACCACTGCGTCGACTGTCAGGAGGATACGGCGCGGCATACGCTGGCAGAGTGTGCCGCTTGGGAGGAGCCGCGCCGTGCCTTCATATCTGTGGTAGGCAGTGATCTCTCGCTGCCGACCGTAGTACGTGCTATAGTCGACGGCGAGGAGTCCTGGGACGCCTTCTTTGACGTCGCAGGGGGAGTCAAACACCTCACTCCCCCCGCTGACCCGAGGTGGCCCGCAGAGGCGGTCGGGAATCGCGGAAAGCCAATTAAGTTCTCGCGATCTCCGGCGTTGGTGAGAGATGGAACACCGGGGTGGTTTTAGTCAGTAAGAGTCTGACAGACACCTCCGCCCGCCTCAGGGTGGAGGACATCCATGAGGTTTTCCGCCCGTTAAAAAAAGAGAAAATCATAAACATTAGATCACGAGAAGTGAAGCAGAACATGATTATTGTATGATTACTCGTAACCATTTCAAACTATGTGCAGGAAGTCTTTGAAAATTCTCCTGACTGAGAATGCCTTGTTGCATATGGTGCCGTAAAAAAAGAATACCATCCCATCACTTCCCGTGGGTGTCGTAAGAGGCGACTAAGGGACTCACCAGAGAATGGGCAGCAGCGTTATCTGTATAAACTCAACACCATACACTGCGATTGCCAACCCGCCTGCCAACCGTGGCGACTATGGCAAACCCTTCCCTTTAGGGGCGGCCTATGTCCAGCAGTGGACGTCTTTCGGCTGATATGATGATGATAATGAAATATGTAAAGAAACTGAACGCTCTTGTATGACACACAATTTATAATCTTATTTTCTTAAAATAAATTTATTGTTATTCTTATGATCTGATCACGAACTGAGCAGAATTTTAACATTCTGCTTTGTTTGGTTCAGCAGTGAAAAAATGATGTTAGAGTTAAAGTAGGTACTGATAGAGCAAAATATTTATCGGAGAGACGAATTTTCCAATAATGTTATGTAGCGATGGATATTGGCAAACTGCCATTAAGTAGCTAAAAGTGCTACGTAACACGTTAATCGTGTACTTGGATAAGTGCAAATGATTATAATAAACAATTTTAGGGTTATTCTTGTAAATATCTTTAGATTTTTTACGTTTTTGGCGAGTTTAGAATTAAGTGACACCTCTGTATTATTTTTCATTAAATAAAAAGTTAAAAAAAAAAATACAATTTCAGCTGGAAGAGCCTTCCCCAAGTGTTGCCACATCCATCGGTTCTATGCTTTTCACATCCAGCTGACTCCCACTGCCCTTTAGGCATTTAATTTCAGGTTATCGGAGGCAGGAAAGAACCAATCTCTGCAATTCAAGACTATTCGTATTTTATTAAAGACTGTTTATTTTATTAAATAGTGTCATGTGTTTAAGTTATGAAGATTTTTTTTTAGTTAATTCTTTTTATTGCCTCTAACAATTTCGAGACTTTGGGGTCCCGGACCATTCGGAGACGTAAACTGGACCGAAGCCAACTCACAAAGGTCCTGTTTGAATTTTATAAAGAAATGAGGAGCTACTATTTCTATATACAAAGCATTTCATAAGTCAAATGATCTTCGATGTTCTATACAAAAATGTAAGTCCTAATTTCTCCAACCTAACAGCAAATAACGAGTTCCCAACTTACACCCATTCACCGATCGACCACACAAATAAAATAATATTATTATTTCGAATCCGGAATCCGGTCCTGGAGCGTCGGCCATGAATCTCCGACATCCGCCAGGGAGGCACTCAATTTGTCACTCCTGTCAAAATAATGTAAACTGCTTAAAATAATCGGACATTATCGGCTCGGCTTGAATCGGATGGGATCGGGAATTGACGTAAAGCTTGCTCGATTTTAGATCGATTACTATATCTGGTTTTTTTGGTTTGGAATAAATACCTGTAATTGCTTGCGTTGCTTTCATTATTCCGGTTATTTTTAGGGTTCCGTACCCTAAAGGTAACCAACGGAATCCTATTACTAAGCCTTCGCTGTCCGTCCGTCCGTCCGTCTGTCTGTCAGCGAGCTGTATCTCAAGAACCGTAATATGTTGACAGTTGAAATTTTCACAGATTGAATATTTCTATTGCCACTATAACAATAAGTAATCAAAATTAAAATTTATGTTAAGTAGTTACGGAACACTTTATGTGCGAGTTGGACTTGCACTTGACCGATTTTTTACAGACACTAAAGAGTCGTTACCCACTGAATGTGTGATCTGAGACTATACAAAGCGGTGTTCTGTTAGAAATGGCGATTGTCGAAATGTCAAAATATTCGGGATCGATCATGTGACATTTCATCAGCGTTTGTCAACCCAACATATTTTTGACGTTTAGACAATCGCCTTCGTCACGCTACCTCTGACGGAATGTCACTTCTCTTGCAATTTGCAGCGCGGACGAAGTCGCGCGCGAAGTACTAGTTAAGATTAAAGAATATCGATAAAATTCTCTGATAAAATCACGGTCTGTCACAGGGAAATATTCGTCATGCTTATGGCATAGTTATTTAAATCAAACTTTTATATTTTCGCGTTCAAAAGAATACTTATCATTTGTTGACGCTGCCGCCCACGCGATGTCGCTCGCGAAAGTACATCAGTGGTACAAAAACGAAGCCTTTCTGAGCCCTAAAATGGACCTAAAGTTACATTTTTAACTGATTCTTTCGTTTCATTATTTCGTATATAAATATTTCATTGCTCATCAAGATTTGAGAAGTTCTTAATTCAAGTTACATGTTTACTTACTTATTCAGATTTTGTGGTCAATCTATGAACTACCTGAATCCTTGTCAAACACTTGTTACTGTGGAAAAGGATCTAATATTTTCGTAAATCTCTCAATAAACATACATATCACCAATACCTATGCTAAATATTCATTACACAAGATGTAACTGAAAATACCTTAAAGGTAGGAACTCGTTTTTGTAAAAACCTTTTACTGTAACATTAAAATTTAACTAAAAAGGAGAAATGGAACTGTTTTCAACACTGTCATCACTTAACATCATCATCATCATTTCAGAAAATTTCCGTCCACTGCTGAACGTAAGCCAAAGAACGCCAACCATCCTTGGTCTTGAACAGTTCGAATCCTTTCGCTGCCAGCCACCTTCCTTAAATCATCGACCCATCGTATCACACTACGTTTGCCCATACGCGGTCTCCACTCTAACACATGTCTGCTCCATCGACCACTGTCATCACTTATGTCAGTTACTTATTGAGTATGACTAAATACAAAATCTACAAATACCAAATAACTTCAGCAAATTCCTGCAGAAACACTTTCCCAGCAGCATCTTAGCCCCATATTGTCAGTATCGATAATATATGGTCTGCCGAGTCAAAGGCCGCAAGGTCCCTGAATGGAGCCTCGCAGGATTATGTCCGTATCGGCACCCGTTGAAAAGTTAGATCGGGCCTAATTATGATTTATCGACGCTCCCAAGTAACCTCTGTTCGGTTTTTAAAAAGTTTTTTTTTTTGTTTACTCTATGTCGATCGACAGCTTTGAAGATTTAAAACCTGTTTGTTAGTGGACAGTGTTTGGTGATAATTGAATTATTTTATAAATAGGATTGACTTTTTTATAATGTGTTGGTTATCGAGATTTGTTGTGGACTATTTTTGGATGGGATTAGGTTTAAAGGAGCAGCTACTGTTTTATCTACCTTACAAGTTTAAATATTTCAATAATATAAAGCATTTAAAAATATAAAAAAGGAGCCCACCGGTATCGGGAACAGGTTTAAAGTCCTGGCGGTCAGGGCTCCAGAGAAAAGAACCTCCTAGTAATGCGAGCCGTGTCCAGAAGTAACGCTTTCTGAATCAAGCCCTTGATCCAGCTGCCTAACGAGAGCCTCCTGACGTATTGGTCGAGGCTCGTGGTTATAAAGCCTATCGTTACAATGATAAGTTCTTTCATTTCTACGATTCTGGTAATTGAGAATGATCATAACTACTTTTTCTCGCCTTCGATCTTTTTTATGCGGTTTCGATAATTTCGATCACAACATGCTTGTATGAAAGAACCTGTTCACTAATTAAAGAATTGAATATATTTTTTTGTGCTAAGTTTTTTTTTGTACAAAGCGTTTCCTCCTTTCAGTAGATATACACCCGTATACACAAACAATACTTTTCTCAGTAAAGTAACAACGCTATGCGAAGTAAGGCATTTCTCACTGTTGCATATGGCAAGCCTTTCAATTCATAAACAATATTGAAACGACCACTGACTAAGCAGACGCACAGCATTGAATAGAGCTCTATGTTTGGTTCGTTTGTGTTGCGTAGTTCGTTGACGTTCATTTCTAGTTCTTGATTTATCAGCGGCAAGAGTATAAAAAGTACCACATCTTTGGAAAACCTGTAGCGTCATCTAAATTCATCCGAACTGTAATAATCAAAAAGATTTTGGAAATCCCTTATCACTTTTCTGGTATTTATTGTGCTTCTCTCATTGATTTAATTATCAAATTCTTCTTCACTACTATAATCCATTGTAAAAGGACGCTATTTAAATGAAAAATTATCACAAACAGTAAAATCCAACCCCGAAAAATATTTCTCGTAACACGTAATAGACCACAGAGAATCCAGAGACACTAGCTATGCGTTGCTTAAAACAGCTAGCAGGCTACCTTAGCTGTGCGTTCACTCTAACGGAAGCATAGTGCTAGCCGCCACTCAAGTATTGTCTATGAATAAGTTTTAGGGGCACTGTGCGCTCGCGCGCACTGTGAGACCTCATGGTAATGTTTGTGAATACGGGTGTCAGATATTATTTGGCCACTCGTGGGCGAATACGTCGATTCGAATTAGTTGTACGATTAATGCTCCATTGACTCACTAACAAACAAATGCTAATAATTTAATATTTAAAATGGTAATACTTGTTAGGAGAAAAAAAAGAAAAAAAAAAACTTTTTACAATTAACTTTTACTTCAACCTTCATAAGCAGGTTCCGTGATAGTGTCAAACTCCTTACAGATGAACATGCCTCCATTCGAGTAGGTTTCAGATCGCCACAGCAGACGTCCATACGGCATGGTTGGGACCCAGATATGCTGCAGCTGATTCACGTCCATGTTCTTGAATGAGTAGAAACCCTGGAATAGAAAATAAATACTTTCTTCACTAGTTTTAAACTGATTAAAGAAAAAATAAAAACTCTTATTCGGCACGAAATTCAAGAAGACGTCCCTCAAAACTCAGAACTATTCAGGAAGGGATCTGATGTTTAAAGCTAGAAAAGACTCCTTCGAGGAGAGAAACTCTCAGGCATCACTCGCTCATAAAAAAAAAGATATTTAAGAACAGCCAGGAACGGCGTGGAATAGAACGGCGACATTGTTTTGATACGTAAACATTATTAACAGTTGGTCGATTCTGTAAACATGTCGAAGTGAAGACTTGGGTGAAGTGATCACAAAGTGAGCTGTCAATCAATGTTATCAAGATGGAATGACAGCTCGCTTCGTGATCACCTCACTCACGCCTTCACTTCGACATGTTCATAGAATTGCACTGCAGGGTGTTACATAATTCTAATACATTATTTTACTGTCGCTATTATAATACGCCTCTTTGCTTCAATAACGTGGTAAGTCCGACAACTCATTTTTATTTTTTTTTATTTTATAATGATTGAAACCGCCGTGACCGAATTTATTTTTCTAAAAATCACAAAAAAGACAATTGTCGGACTTATCACATTATTGAAGCAAAACCGCTGTGCCCGATTTATTTTTTTCAAAAAACGTCATAAAAATAATTAATCGTTAGAATTATCACATTATTGAAGCAAAGAAGCGAATAATTAATTATTATCAAAGAACAATCGCGCCTAGAGGTAGTTCGTCGGGTACATTAAATGGGCGCATTATAGTTTACAATTGTGTGTGCAAAAACAGGTGCACCCTCTCGTTCATCACTCTCAAATACCGATGGGCGGCGACCCCACACGACCCCCATGCCTCGCAAACCACGTTCAGCCGTTGGGGTCCTGCGCCAGATCTCTCTCAGGTAGGTATTATATTTTGTTACCGAGTTGTTTCAAGAAGTGGTGATTTTAAACTTTTCTTTCAGATAGAAACCCTCGGTAATTTCCTCTCTCAACTAAACTTTTCTAGTGGCCGAAGATCGATTTTAATCTCTTCTTCTTCGTGTTGCTGGCACGACAGTATTTTTAACTTTGGTGGCCCAAAACATTGCCAACTCCACAGCATCGTTGGTGGTCATTTCGGCTGCATGTTTTGGGTCACGTAGGGCAATAGGAGATGGAGCATGGTTTGTGACTCGGCTCCACATCCACATCCTGTAATTGATACGTTCAGGTAGCCCCACTTTAAGAGGTCGACGACCAGGCATCAATTTTAATGGTGTGAATGTACACTTTTTTCCAGCAGTGGACTGTTATAGGCTAGACATGATGAAATCGTCTCTGAGTAGTCCTTTCCAGTAGGTGTCTAGAACTTAGAGCCTAAAATTAAAATAAATATTGGAAAAGCAACCTTACCTTAAAGAACATACAGTTCTTTTTGTCGTACTTCACCTTCGTGGCTGCAAAGGTAAAGTGCAGCAGCGACCCGTGGCAGTCCAAGTTGTTAAAACTATGAGCCTGGCGCCATTTTCCATTGCGCCAGGAGAAGCTTTTCACCTTCATCTGGAAAGATTTAGCTTATTTTACCTTTTTTCTGAAAAGATTTACCTTCCGTGTGCAATAGTAGAACAGTATTCTAAACTCCTAAAAATACCGCAAAGCATTATGCTCGACAAGTCCCGAAGAAACAACTCAACTAACTTGGATTACTCTTAGAAATTATACGAGTAATCTGAAAAGAACAACAGAGCTTCATGTTCACTTCCCAACCATTCTTTATTGGACTTGCAACCAAAAAGTATTTGATTTAAGTGATATCTAGTTACCCTTACATCCCTGGTGTCTTTCAGAACAGTAAGGTTTCCGTTCAGCATGTTCTTCCCATCAACATTTTGGATCGATGGGTGGAAGATCATTGGTGGGTTCTTCAAGTAAGGCCTGCCAGGATTACTGCAGTCCTTCACACTGACGACCGACGTTTTAAAAGGACCCTGAAAGATTTTATGATAACGAAGTGGTGATGATGAAGACTAAAAATAATTTCATATAAACACATTCACATTGTTTGCAAAAAAATCAGGACGAACAGCGATCACGATTTTTGGAGTGGAAGTCTCTGCCTGCTTCTTTGTTTCCGAACGCATACAACCCTAATCTCTTCAAAGTTATAGTGAACAGGCTCCTTCTGGGTAAGCTCGCTCCATCGTAGACTTTGTCTCTGTCATCTCTGACATAGACTAGAGTCAAGAGCAAACCCATTACAGACAAATAAATAATAAATAGATCAGGCTTCTTCTGGGTAAGCTCACTCCATCATCGACTTGTCTGTCACCTCTGACCTAGACTAGAGTCAAATGCAAACCCATCTCAATATGTTTTTTTCTTTTTTTCTGTTTTTAGTATAGATTCAAAAATATTACTTCAGTATACTTACCGATGTCGAAGGTGATTCAGTTCCAGAATAAAACATCGGTAATAAACATAAAATTAACAAAAATATGAAAAGAAAACATTGAAACATTGCCAGCCGTCATGAAACTAAGTCAGTTAAAATCACATTAACTTTGGTTTAGTATTTGTGTCGCAGATATTTAGATATTGTCCGTAGCAAATGATACAGATAACGAGGATTTAAATGGACGTACGACTATATTACTGTTATCTATGTCATGTAAATTACATTTTTATTGAAAACTAGTTGACCCGCGCAAGTTCGTCTGCTCCACTCCTAATGGTCTTAGCGTGGGGCTATCTAAAAATGAAAAATAAATTCAAATCGGACCAGTAAATCCTGAGATAAACTCTTCACATTTAAATACTTGTATAGATACGAGTAGATGTAGAATTGTAGATGTCTATTTAATTTTACGAAAGGCAGAATATCATCATCATCTCCCTAGCCTTTTCCCAACTATATTGAGGTCGGCCTCCAGTCACGGAAGAATTCAGCTGAATACAAGTAGGAATTTTACGAGGAGCGGCTGCCTCACCTCCATAACCCATTAACTGGGTATTGTTGGTAAGACTAGTTTCAGATTTTCTACATTCTGACTAACCGTAAAGACTGCCAATGATTATAGATCACAGTCAGGCCCAACGGCTTATTGTGCTTTTCGAAGCACGGAGGAAACTCGGTATGTTAAGATAATGATCCATCCATAAACCGACCTTGGCAAGAAGATTGAACCGTGTGGCTGTTAATCTTTGGACACAAGCTCCTCATGAAAGGCAGAATATGTCGTTTGAAAAGTTTTGAGAGCAAAATCAATTGAAGAAAAGAGACACACAGAGAAAGATGACAAGGCTAGACCTTTGCCGAAGATTGTCGTATTACCCACTTATAACTGGATCAATGGTCGTGGGTTCGATTCCCACGGGAAGCATATTTTGTAAAGTTGTTTCCAGTTTGGCTAGGACATTGCAGGCTTGAATCACCTGATTGACTGATAAAAAAAAAACCGTGCATCGTATACATGCCTTTGCACGTATAAACCAGTGCTCCCGGCCACCAAATGGCGGTTGTCAAATAAACCACAGAACAGAATAAACCTCCTTTATCTGTTCTGTGAAATAAATCATTGTAAAAGCCCTTGAGACGGTTTAGAAACTCTGACACTAGGTTGTGTGAGGTCATTAGCCCTTATTGCCCACACGGTAAGAAGAAGAAGCGAAGAACTGGGTAATACGAAAATCCTTGGCAAAAACCCAGTGGTCAGAAAAACAGTCGCTCCATTAATAAATACTGGTACTCATCTGCATTCGGCTACATTGAAAGCTGAACCCAACGTAGACGGGAAAGAAGACTAGGCAGATGAACTGTTGCAGAGTTTGTTCGATAAGTCATCGCGGTCCTGGAATGCTAAGGGTATTAGGAGGAACATGGGTCGATTGTAGTCAGTAAGAGTCTGACAGTTCCACTCCGCCCAGAGCGAAAGGAGTCATTTGATGATTTCCCATCTTCAAATAAAAAAACGCAGATCGATTGATAGATTTAGCTAAAAAGAACTGATAATTTAGATAACAGCTACTGAAGAGCAGCAGAAGAAAAAAAATACTTCGATGGTGGTGACCAATCTAAGCAGGTTCAATCAATGTCTCGAATTCCTTGCAAGCAAACGTTCCAGCTTGTGAGTAAGTTTCTGAGCGCCACAGAATCTGTCCATACTGGGCCTTAGACATCCACAAATGCAGTAATTGATTCACATCCAAATTTTCAAAGGAGTAGAAGCCCTGAAAATTATTTATCTTGTACGAGCTGCAAAAGTCTAATAGTTTTTTATAATAATATTATAACGTCGATAAAGATAAACAAATCAAATATCTTGACGTGGCTCGCGAAGTTGTCGAGATATGTGATGTGGATTCTGCAATATTGTACCAATAGTCATGTCAGCCAATGGTTTAATAGCCACGAGCCTCAACTAACACCTCAGGAGGCTCTCGTTAGGCAGCTGGATCAAAGACATGATTCAGAAAGCGATATTTCTGGACACGGCTCGCATTGTTAGGAGGTTTCTCTTTCTGGAGCCCTGACCAGCAGCGTAGCTTGGACCCTGTTCCCGATACCGGTGGGATACTATATTTTAAGAATTTTAAATGTTTTTAAAAAGTATTAATATTTACTAAATAATTTAAGTGGAATAAACGGAATTATAATCATTAGTATAGACCATTTTTTTCTAATTAACACCTGTCCTCGCGAAATTCTACGATATTGCCACGAGTCCACGACATACACACTGAGACTACATCTCTCATTCAATTTTGCTGTCACCAGTTATACCACCTTACCTTGGAGTAGAGACAGCTCTTCCTGTCGTACTTGATGTTCATGGTGACGCACATGAGGTGCAACACCATTCCGTGGCAGTCCAGATTGTTTATAAGGTAGGCAGACTCCCATTTACTATCACGCAGTACAAAGCCCCTGAGTCTTATCTGAAATACAGTCAACTGTATAAGAATTTACAGTTTTGTCCCATTTCTAATTCTCTTTGTTCTAAGCTGAATGGTGCTGATGCACGCGTCATAATCGTGAACGGGCGCTGTGACTGGCGAATGGTCATGTCTTAACTGCCAATGGCTAATTTTAATTTTGTTATATTTTTTTTGTCACATATAGCAACAAAATAAAGTAAACAATATTTGTGTTTAACATCGCATGATTTAAAAGAATGACCGTGGAGTTTCTTGTACGGTCTTCTAAATCTAAATAGTAGTCTATGCTTTGAAACGTGCAGCTACGTTTCATGTTTTTGACTGTCCGACCTTGATTAAAAGTGTCTGTAAATGTTTTCTACACTCATCATCTGCCTAGCCTTTTCCTAACTATATTCGGGTCGGCTTCCAGTCAAACCAGATTTAGCTGAATACTAGTATTTTACGCGGAGCGGCTGCCTACCAGACCTCCACAACCCATTAACTAGGTAACACGGTACTTCATGGCAAGACTGGAGTCAGATGAACTGGCTTCTGACTATCCGTAACACTGCCAAAGATCTACAAATGACAGCCGGGACCAACGGCTTAACGTGCTTTCCGAGGCATGAAGGAAACTCGTTATGTTAAGACGGTCACCCATCCACAGACCAACCTTGGCAAGCGTTGCTTAACCTTGAAGATCGACCCGTGCGGCTGTTATTATTTAGCCACGAGCTCCAGCTAACAGTAATAGTATATATACCTTCATATTCTTCGTGTCCCTCAAGAAGGTGATACTTCCACTCAGGGTACTGTTGTAAGAGGTGGGCTGGAAGACCACCGGAGGATTCTTTGCGTAAGGCTTGGAAGGTTTGCTGCAGTTTCGGATGCTGGCGATCGAAGTCTTGAAAGGTCCCTATAACATTGTCGAGTTCTTTTAATTTCTGACCTGGATTAAGACGAAATCAATAACGAAAACATTTACCAACCTCTTCCTTTTTGGGAAGTCGGTTAAAAACAAAAGTAGAAAACTGTCTTTAAATTAAGAACTAATTATGCTATACCAGCTTTTCCCGCGACTTCGTACGTGTACATCCCGTTTATTTTCATTCCCGTACAGCCTATCGTTTCATGAATGTAGTAGTAATGACTGGTAGTTCCAGATCACGTTCAAACAAACAATCAAACTATTCTGCTTTTTGTATTAGCATAGATAGTATAGATCTTTCACAACTTACTGAATTAGGAGTCTGTCCGGGGTCCATACACCACATAAATTGTAGCACATACACGCTCCAAAATATGCAAATAAAACATTGAGAACTCATCTCTGTCGACCATTGAATTACAATGCTAAAATAACATTAACGTGTTCCTTATCTGTAAAACATAAACATGTATAGTAACTACAGTTAGTGGTAAATGAGCCGTCAATAATGAGGGTATGTGAAAATAACCTGCGTTTTCGAAGCATTCAAATTCACAGCAAACAATGTTTACTGTGAATTTTGTTGCTTTGATTTTGATATTGAGGAACCACGGACGTCCGAATAATGGTAATGTATTTTTTTGTACTGTGATTGTTTTAGCGGCAAAAGAAATACATAGTGTATTTTTTTTTAAATGGGTTTGCTCTTGAGTCTAGTCTAGGTCAGAGATGACAGAGACAAACTCTACGATGGAGCGAGCTTACCCAGAAGGAGCCTGTTCACTCTAACTTTGAAGAGATTAGGGTTGTAAGCGTTTGGAAAAACAGACGCAGGTAGAGAGTTCCACTCCTTTATTATTTGTTATTTTAAATTCAACTGTCTCCCTGTTATAGTTTATGAGACAAACGCGCTGACAGACATACAGACGAACAGTGGAGGCTTAGGTAATACTTGAACCTATTACACCAAAAAAACCGGCCAGGTGCGAGTCGGACTCGCACACGAAGGGTTCTGTTCCGAAAATTTCAACGGTCTACGTATTACAGTTCTTGAGATACGGCCCGCTGACAGACAGATGGAATGACGGACGGACAGCGGAGGCTTAGTAAAAGGGCTCCGTTTGATACACTTTGGTCACGGAACCCTAAAAAATTGACTTCTAGGTAAAGCATTATAACAATACATCTTCTGTAAAATAATGCAATAGTACACAGTAGTGAAGAGGTGTGTCCTCAATAAATAATACAAAATTAACTGTGTACACGTCATTCAGATTATTTCATTCCCACCTACAGGTCTGCTCACCTACATGCAAATCCACTGCATAGTGCAGGGAATCAGTTTTAGCGCGCTATAAATCCATAAAGAATTCGCTTTAATCCGAGTAAACACGTTAGGGTTTGTACTACCTTGCGACTTGTTGCTGCGACAATTATTTGGCCATATAGCTCAAATTATTTTTTTCTTTTTATTTATTAATAATGAAACACATGAACTAACTCAAAAAAGTATCCTCTGTAAAGATAAAAAAAAAATCCTAGACAGTGATGACAGTTCTAAACATTTATCATATAAGACGACGCTCCTGCTTAATGAATCAACACTGCACTTCTGGCTGATATAACCACTCATTGGTTCAAAGGACACAGCAAATCCCGAGGCAACGACGCTGCGGATGAACTCGCCAGAAGGGGCTCGAGTATGGCAACGATGGGACGTGAACCCATCGTGCCGCTGCCTTTTGGGTACCTACGCAATCTGGTAAGGAAATGCACCGGAGATAAACATCACAAGCTATGGGCTGACCATGGTGAGTGCAGGCAGGCCAAAGAGGCACTTCCCTCTATAGATGGCCGATTCACAAAACAAGCCCTAAGACTGACTAAACAACAGTTGCGTACAGTCACAGCCGTAACAACTGGCCACGGGTCTTTTAATAAACACCTCTATGCTATAGGAGTCACTGACAGCCCGCCGGATGAGACAGCAGCACACCTGCTTCTAAGCTACCCGGTAGTCGCGGATTACAGGGCTAAGTACTTCGGAAACCCAGGTACCTTCTGTGAGGTAGTTGGTAACACCAAGGCGTTGCTGGCCTTCCTTGGAGAGCTGGGGTAGATTGAATGACACATTTGTCCCACCTGCACGCAAAATACGCGCTTAGTCGTGGAGTTGCGGAAACCAGTCCGATTTATTTACATACATACATTACATACGAGGGGGCGTTTTTAAGTTCGCGGAATGGAGGGCAAGGAGTGAAAATAAAAATACTATTTTTTTTTTCTTTTTCAATATATTCACCTGCTCCCTAATACATTTTTCAGATCTTTCAATTAGCTTATGTATACCTTCATAAAAAAATGTTTTGTCTTTGTCCGAAAAATAAGCTGAAACCGCGTCCTTCACTTCTTCATCAGTTGAAAATTTCTTTCCACGAAGTTCTTTTTTCAGATTTGGAAAGAGGTAATAATCACTGGGAGCCAGGTCTGGGCTGTAGGGTGGATGGTCTAAAATATCGAAGCCCACCTTATGCAGGGCAGCCAACGCAACACGGCTCTTGTGAACAGGCGCGTTGTCGTGAAGAAGAAGGACACCTTTGGTCAATTTTCCCCTCCTTTTTTATTTAATACTTTCTTTCAACCTCTCGAGGATAGAAGCATAGTATTCTCCGGTTATAGAAACGCCTTTATCTTTATAATCGGTCAACAGAATCCCTTCCGAATCCCAAAACACTGTTGCCATGATTTTCCCAGCCGATTGTGACACTTTAAACTTCTTGGGTGGTGGTGTACCTTTCATCTCCAGTAAGAATTTGACTCAATAGTCCATCCGTATCTTCGTTACAGAGGTCCAAAAACGTGCGAGAACACTCCACGCGGCGTTGTTTCTGAGGCGGCGGCGTGAGCATCTTGCACTGACTTTTGTCATGCCAAGATGATCGTGTAGAATTTTGAAAATTGTTGTATCCGATACTCCAACCATTTCTGCAAGCTGTTTCTTCTTTAGTTGGCATCTTCCAATATTATTTTTTCGACATTTTTAATGATTTCCGGAGTAGTCACCTCGATCGCCCGTCCGGGCCGCGGGTCGTCTTCAAGTGAGGTCCTGCCTTGTTTAAAAAGACAATGCCACTTTTAAACCATGGTTTTACCCGGGCAAGAGTCTCCGTAAACGGATTCCATCTCTTCCAGTATGTTTTGAACTGACTTTCCTTGCTTGGTAAGGAACTTTATTACGACACGGTACTCGATTTTTTCCATAATGCACACTTTCTTCCCGATTGAGTTGTTTGCTTGACGATAGTTCAAAGACTAATGACCCAATTAAGACGAAACCTGGTATTTATACTAATATTGAGTGGCTGAAGTCGTGGCCACCTCGATAATGACCTATTTTATCATCTACCCTCCCATTCCGCGAACTTAAAAACGCACCCTCGTACATTGTGGCTGATCAGCCATTATAGAGAAGCGTTGTCCCAACTTTGTAGGTTAAGTGTCGATTCCAACTCGGCTGGGCACCTATCGGGAAACTGCGAGGTAACTTCTTGTCTCGCATACCACAGCATTTTGAGACGAAAGTGTATGTCCTGTACGAGTCGACAGTCATGGAAAATAATAACGTAATCGCTCACAATGAGCCTCATCAGACGACTTTAACTCACCCAAAAGTAATGGAGAAGGCTATGCGGAAGTTTCCTTGATTGATAGAAACAGGAAAAGAGCATTTGCAGGAGAACAAAAGTTACCGACATGGAACGAAGAATCGCCAGAACTTAAATCGCAGGAGACAAGGCGCAAAAGCTCGGAACAGAGATTCTGAGAAAGTTCTGGAATGGCTACCGCGTACGGTAGTAGCAGACGACCTGATGAGGGCTGCGGGAGACGCGCAGGACCGGTCGATGATGATGAACTTTTTCAGAGTTGACTTTCCGTCTATCGGGATGGAACTAGATACCAATATTTTTAAGGAGTGTGCAACTGCACTTCAAAACATCACCACAAAATGTAATAGTCTCACAACTGTCGCAAGGAGTGTCTACAAATCGTGATTCATATTCTTTCGCAATCACAAAATTCGTTTACAATCTTGCGACAAAATAATCGTAGCGTTTGTCTGCAGCCTAAAGGTAATTAAATTAAACGCTCGCTGACCTACAATGAGATGAAAACAATTTATTCGCAATAATAATAAAACGGGTGCATTGCATTATACTAGATATGCTACTGGTTTTCTTGGAACTTTCACTAAACTAAAACTACCCACTTATTCAGAATTTTTTTCGGTATTTTACAAGTTTCCAATCATGGTATCATCTTCAATGGAAGTCAAGAGTGAATAGCTTAGTTCTAGGCAAGCGTGCTCCATCTTTGACCGCATCATTGCTTACTATCAGGTGAGATAATAGTCAAACGTGAGCCTGTGAACAAAACTGGTATTTACAGCAATAACTACCTTTTTGAAGCACCGATTTTATTCTTGGTAGTCGTTTTAATAACATAATGGAGAATAATAATTTAAGATTTTAATAGTACGTACTTCTTTTCAAGTCGGAGAAAATAACGCAAAATCCAAGTGATCTAAAGGGAATTTCACAAAGACTAAGAAACCTTATGATATCCGCATGACCTTTATATATAGGTTTAACCGCACATGACTTTACAGCAAAAGCTCAAAAAAAAATATTGAAAGAGTTTGTTCCATTCTTTACTCATATTACAAAGAAAATACTTATATAAAGTTCTTTCCACACGTTCTTTTGACACGGCTCGCATTGTTAGGAGGTTTCTCTTTCTGGAGCCCTGACCAGCAGCGTAGCTTGGACCCTGTTCCCGATACCGGTGGGATACTATATTTTAAGAATTTTAAATGTTTTTAAAAAGTATTAATATTTACTAAATAATTTAAGTGGAATAAACGGAATTATAATCATTAGTATAGACCATTTTTTTCTAATTAACACCTGTCCTCGCGAAATTCTACGATATTGCCACGAGTCCACGACATACACACTGAGACTACATCTCTCATTCAATTTTGCTGTCACCAGTTATACCACCTTACCTTGGAGTAGAGACAGCTCTTCCTGTCGTACTTGATGTTCATGGTGACGCACATGAGGTGCAACACCATTCCGTGGCAGTCCAGATTGTTTATAAGGTAGGCAGACTCCCATTTACTATCACGCAGTACAAAGCCCCTGAGTCTTATCTGAAATACAGTCAACTGTATAAGAATTTACAGTTTTGTCCCATTTCTAATTCTCTTTGTTCTAAGCTGAATGGTGCTGATGCACGCGTCATAATCGTGAACGGGCGCTGTGACTGGCGAATGGTCATGTCTTAACTGCCAATGGCTAATTTTAATTTTGTTATATTTTTTTTGTCACATATAGCAACAAAATAAAGTAAACAATATTTGTGTTTAACATCGCATGATTTAAAAGAATGACCGTGGAGTTTCTTGTACGGTCTTCTAAATCTAAATAGTAGTCTATGCTTTGAAACGTGCAGCTACGTTTCATGTTTTTGACTGTCCGACCTTGATTAAAAGTGTCTGTAAATGTTTTCTACACTCATCATCTGCCTAGCCTTTTCCTAACTATATTCGGGTCGGCTTCCAGTCAAACCAGATTTAGCTGAATACTAGTATTTTACGCGGAGCGGCTGCCTACCAGACCTCCACAACCCATTAACTAGGTAACACGGTACTTCATGGCAAGACTGGAGTCAGATGAACTGGCTTCTGACTATCCGTAACACTGCCAAAGATCTACAAATGACAGCCGGGACCAACGGCTTAACGTGCTTTCCGAGGCATGAAGGAAACTCGTTATGTTAAGACGGTCACCCATCCACAGACCAACCTTGGCAAGCGTTGCTTAACCTTGAAGATCGACCCGTGCGGCTGTTATTATTTAGCCACGAGCTCCAGCTAACAGTAATAGTATATATACCTTCATATTCTTCGTGTCCCTCAAGAAGGTGATACTTCCACTCAGGGTACTGTTGTAAGAGGTGGGCTGGAAGACCACCGGAGGATTCTTTGCGTAAGGCTTGGAAGGTTTGCTGCAGTTTCGGATGCTGGCGATCGAAGTCTTGAAAGGTCCCTATAACATTGTCGAGTTCTTTTAATTTCTGACCTGGATTAAGACGAAATCAATAACGAAAACATTTACCAACCTCTTCCTTTTTGGGAAGTCGGTTAAAAACAAAAGTAGAAAACTGTCTTTAAATTAAGAACTAATTATGCTATACCAGCTTTTCCCGCGACTTCGTACGTGTACATCCCGTTTATTTTCATTCCCGTACAGCCTATCGTTTCATGAATGTAGTAGTAATGACTGGTAGTTCCAGATCACGTTCAAACAAACAATCAAACTATTCTGCTTTTTGTATTAGCATAGATAGTATAGATCTTTCACAACTTACTGAATTAGGAGTCTGTCCGGGGTCCATACACCACATAAATTGTAGCACATACACGCTCCAAAATATGCAAATAAAACATTGAGAACTCATCTCTGTCGACCATTGAATTACAATGCTAAAATAACATTAACGTGTTCCTTATCTGTAAAACATAAACATGTATAGTAACTACAGTTAGTGGTAAATGAGCCGTCAATAATGAGGGTATGTGAAAATAACCTGCGTTTTCGAAGCATTCAAATTCACAGCAAACAATGTTTACTGTGAAATTTGTTGCTTTGATTTTGATATTGAGGAACCACGGACGTCCGAATAATGGTAATGTATTTTTTTGTACTGTGATTGTTTTAGCGGCAAAAGAAATACATAGTGTATTTTTTTTTAAATGGGTTTGCTCTTGAGTCTAGTCTAGGTCAGAGATGACAGAGACAAACTCTACGATGGAGCGAGCTTACCCAGAAGGAGCCTGTTCACTCTAACTTTGAAGAGATTAGGGTTGTAAGCGTTTGGAAAAACAGACGCAGGTAGAGAGTTCCACTCCTTTATTATTTGTTATTTTAAATTCAACTGTCTCCCTGTTATAGTTTATGAGACAAACGCGCTGACAGACATACAGACGAACAGTGGAGGCTTAGGTAATACTTGAACCTATTACACCAAAAAAACCGGCCAGGTGCGAGTCGGACTCGCACACGAAGGGTTCTGTTCCGAAAATTTCAACGGTCTACGTATTACAGTTCTTGAGATACGGCCCGCTGACAGACAGATGGAATGACGGACGGACAGCGGAGGCTTAGTAAAAGGGCTCCGTTTGATACACTTTGGTCACGGAACCCTAAAAAATTGACTTCTAGGTAAAGCATTATAACAATACATCTTCTGTAAAATAATGCAATAGTACACAGTAGTGAAGAGGTGTGTCCTCAATAAATAATACAAAATTAACTGTGTACACGTCATTCAGATT
This sequence comes from Lacanobia oleracea, assembly GCA_950371165.1. Classification (NCBI taxonomy): domain Eukaryota; kingdom Metazoa; phylum Arthropoda; class Insecta; order Lepidoptera; family Noctuidae; genus Lacanobia; species Lacanobia oleracea. The sequence goes on from OX493406.1 coordinate 22,100,535, forward strand.
ATTTCATTCCCACCTACAGGTCTGCTCACCTACATGCAAATCCACTGCATAGTGCAGGGAATCAGTTTTAGCGCGCTATAAATCCATAAAGAATTCGCTTTAATCCGAGTAAACACGTTAGGGTTTGTACTACCTTGCGACTTGTTGCTGCGACAATTATTTGGCCATATAGCTCAAATTATTTTTTTCTTTTTATTTATTAATAATGAAACACATGAACTAACTCAAAAAAGTATCCTCTGTAAAGATAAAAAAAAAATCCTAGACAGTGATGACAGTTCTAAACATTTATCATATAAGACGACGCTCCTGCTTAATGAATCAACACTGCACTTCTGGCTGATATAACCACTCATTGGTTCAAAGGACACAGCAAATCCCGAGGCAACGACGCTGCGGATGAACTCGCCAGAAGGGGCTCGAGTATGGCAACGATGGGACGTGAACCCATCGTGCCGCTGCCTTTTGGGTACCTACGCAATCTGGTAAGGAAATGCACCGGAGATAAACATCACAAGCTATGGGCTGACCATGGTGAGTGCAGGCAGGCCAAAGAGGCACTTCCCTCTATAGATGGCCGATTCACAAAACAAGCCCTAAGACTGACTAAACAACAGTTGCGTACAGTCACAGCCGTAACAACTGGCCACGGGTCTTTTAATAAACACCTCTATGCTATAGGAGTCACTGACAGCCCGCCGGATGAGACAGCAGCACACCTGCTTCTAAGCTACCCGGTAGTCGCGGATTACAGGGCTAAGTACTTCGGAAACCCAGGTACCTTCTGTGAGGTAGTTGGTAACACCAAGGCGTTGCTGGCCTTCCTTGGAGAGCTGGGGTAGATTGAATGACACATTTGTCCCACCTGCACGCAAAATACGCGCTTAGTCGTGGAGTTGCGGAAACCAGTCCGATTTATTTACATACATACATACGAGGGGGCGTTTTTAAGTTCGCGGAATGGAGGGCAAGGAGTGAAAATAAAAATACTATTTTTTTTTTCTTTTTCAATATATTCACCTGCTCCCTAATACATTTTTCAGATCTTTCAATTAGCTTATGTATACCTTCATAAAAAAATGTTTTGTCTTTGTCCGAAAAATAAGCTGAAACCGCGTCCTTCACTTCTTCATCAGTCGAAAATTTCTTTCCACGAAGTTCTTTTTTCAGATTTGGAAAGAGGTAATAATCACTGGGAGCCAGGTCTGGGCTGTAGGGTGGATGGTCTAAAATATCGAAGCCCACCTTATGCAGGGCAGCCAACGCAACACGGCTCTTGTGAACAGGCGCGTTGTCGTGAAGAAGAAGGACACCTTTGGTCAATTTTCCCCTCCTTTTTTATTTAATACTTTCTTTCAACCTCTCGAGGATAGAAGCATAGTATTCTCCGGTTATAGAAACGCCTTTATCTTTATAATCGGTCAACAGAATCCCTTCCGAATCCCAAAACACTGTTGCCATGATTTTCCCAGCCGATTGTGACACTTTAAACTTCTTGGGTGGTGGTGTACCTTTCATCTCCAGTAAGAATTTGACTCAATAGTCCATCCGTATCTTCGTTACAGAGGTCCAAAAACGTGCGAGAACACTCCACGCGGCGTTGTTTCTGAGGCGGCGGCGTGAGCATCTTGCACTGACTTTTGTCATGCCAAGATGATCGTGTAGAATTTTGAAAATTGTTGTATCCGATACTCCAACCATTTCTGCAAGCTGTTTCTTCTTTAGTTGGCATCTTCCAATATTATTTTTTCGACATTTTTAATGATTTCCGGAGTAGTCACCTCGATCGCCCGTCCGGGCCGCGGGTCGTCTTCAAGTGAGGTCCTGCCTTGTTTAAAAAGACAATGCCACTTTTAAACCATGGTTTTACCCGGGCAAGAGTCTCCGTAAACGGATTCCATCTCTTCCAGTATGTTTTGAACTGACTTTCCTTGCTTGGTAAGGAACTTTATTACGACACGGTACTCGATTTTTTCCATAATGCACACTTTATCCCGATTGAGTTGTTTGCTTGACGATAGTTCAAAGACTAATGACCCAATTAAGACGAAACCTGGTATTTATACTAATATTGAGTGGCTGAAGTCGTGGCCACCTCGATAATGACCTATTTTTATCATCTACCCTCCCATTCCGCGAACTTAAAAACGCACCCTCGTACATTGTGGCTGATCAGCCATTATAGAGAAGCGTTGTCCCAACTTTGTAGGTTAAGTGTCGATTCCAACTCGGCTGGGCACCTATCGGGAAACTGCGAGGTAACTTCTTGTCTCGCATACCACAGCATTTTGAGACGAAAGTGTATGTCCTGTACGAGTCGACAGTCATGGAAAATAATAACGTAATCGCTCACAATGAGCCTCATCAGACGACTTTAACTCACCCAAAAGGTAATGGAGAAGGCTATGCGGGAAGTTTCCTTGATTGATAGAAACAGGAAAGGAGACATTTGCAGGAGAACAAAAGTTACCGACATGGAACGAAGAATCGCCAGAACTTAAATCGCAGGAGACAAGGCGCAAAGCTCGGAACAGAGATTCTGAGAAAGTTCTGGAATGGCTACCGCGTACCGGTAGTAGCAGACGACCTGATGAGGGCTGCGGGAGACGCGCAGGACCGGTCGATGATGATGAACTTTTTCAGAGTTGACTTTCCGTCTATCGGGATGGAACTAGATACCAATATTTTTAAGGAGTGTGCAACTGCACTTCAAAACATCACCACAAAATGTAATAGTCTCACAACTGTCGCAAGAGTGTCTACAAATCGTGATTCATATTCTTTCGCAATCACAAAATTCGTTTACAATCTTGCGACAAAATAATCGTAGCGTTTGTCTGCAGCCTAAAGGTAATTAAATTAAACGCTCGCTGACCTACAATGAGATGAAAACAATTTATTCGCAATAATAATAAAACGGGTGCATTGCATTATACTAGATATGCTACTGGGTTTTCTTGGAACTTTCACTAAACTAAAACTACCCACTTATTCAGAATTTTTTTTCGGTATTTTACAAGTTTCCAATCATGGTATCATCTTCAATGGAAGTCAAGAGTGAATAGCTTAGTTCTAGGCAAGCGTGCTCCATCTTTGACCGCATCATTGCTTACTATCAGGTGAGATAATAGTCAAACGTGAGCCTGTGAACAAAACTGGTATTTACAGCAATAACTACCTTTTGAAGCACCGATTTTATTCTTGGTAGTCGTTTTTAATAACATAATGGAGAATAATAATTTAAGATTTTAATAGTACGTACTTCTTTTCAAGTCGGAGAAAATAACGCAAAATCCAAGTGATCTAAAGGGAATTTCACAAAGACTAAGAAACCTTATGATATCCGCATGACCTTTATATATAGGTTTAACCGCACATGACTTTACAGCAAAAGCTCAAAAAAAAATATTGAAAGAGTTTGTTCCATTCTTTACTCATATTACAAAGAAAATACTTATATAAAGTTCTTTCCACACGTTCTTTTGACACGGCTCGCATTGTTAGGAGGTTTCTCTTTCTGGAGCCCTGACCAGCAGCGTAGCTTGGACCCTGTTCCCGATACCGGTGGGATACTATATTTTAAGAATTTTAAATGTTTTTAAAAAGTATTAATATTTACTAAATAATTTAAGTGGAATAAACGGAATTATAATCATTAGTATAGACCATTTTTTTCTAATTAACACCTGTCCTCGCGAAATTCTACGATATTGCCACGAGTCCACGACATACACACTGAGACTACATCTCTCATTCAATTTTGCTGTCACCAGTTATACCACCTTACCTTGGAGTAGAGACAGCTCTTCCTGTCGTACTTGATGTTCATGGTGACGCACATGAGGTGCAACACCATTCCGTGGCAGTCCAGATTGTTTATAAGGTAGGCAGACTCCCATTTACTATCACGCAGTACAAAGCCCCTGAGTCTTATCTGAAATACAGTCAACTGTATAAGAATTTACAGTTTTGTCCCATTTCTAATTCTCTTTGTTCTAAGCTGAATGGTGCTGATGCACGCGTCATAATCGTGAACGGGCGCTGTGACTGGCGAATGGTCATGTCTTAACTGCCAATGGCTAATTTTAATTTTGTTATATTTTTTTTGTCACATATAGCAACAAAATAAAGTAAACAATATTTGTGTTTAACATCGCATGATTTAAAAGAATGACCGTGGAGTTTCTTGTACGGTCTTCTAAATCTAAATAGTAGTCTATGCTTTGAAACGTGCAGCTACGTTTCATGTTTTTGACTGTCCGACCTTGATTAAAAGTGTCTGTAAATGTTTTCTACACTCATCATCTGCCTAGCCTTTTCCTAACTATATTCGGGTCGGCTTCCAGTCAAACCAGATTTAGCTGAATACTAGTATTTTACGCGGAGCGGCTGCCTACCAGACCTCCACAACCCATTAACTAGGTAACACGGTACTTCATGGCAAGACTGGAGTCAGATGAACTGGCTTCTGACTATCCGTAACACTGCCAAAGATCTACAAATGACAGCCGGGACCAACGGCTTAACGTGCTTTCCGAGGCATGAAGGAAACTCGTTATGTTAAGACGGTCACCCATCCACAGACCAACCTTGGCAAGCGTTGCTTAACCTTGAAGATCGACCCGTGCGGCTGTTATTATTTAGCCACGAGCTCCAGCTAACAGTAATAGTATATATACCTTCATATTCTTCGTGTCCCTCAAGAAGGTGATACTTCCACTCAGGGTACTGTTGTAAGAGGTGGGCTGGAAGACCACCGGAGGATTCTTTGCGTAAGGCTTGGAAGGTTTGCTGCAGTTTCGGATGCTGGCGATCGAAGTCTTGAAAGGTCCCTATAACATTGTCGAGTTCTTTTAATTTCTGACCTGGATTAAGACGAAATCAATAACGAAAACATTTACCAACCTCTTCCTTTTTGGGAAGTCGGTTAAAAACAAAAGTAGAAAACTGTCTTTAAATTAAGAACTAATTATGCTATACCAGCTTTTCCCGCGACTTCGTACGTGTACATCCCGTTTATTTTCATTCCCGTACAGCCTATCGTTTCATGAATGTAGTAGTAATGACTGGTAGTTCCAGATCACGTTCAAACAAACAATCAAACTATTCTGCTTTTTGTATTAGCATAGATAGTATAGATCTTTCACAACTTACTGAATTAGGAGTCTGTCCGGGGTCCATACACCACATAAATTGTAGCACATACACGCTCCAAAATATGCAAATAAAACATTGAGAACTCATCTCTGTCGACCATTGAATTACAATGCTAAAATAACATTAACGTGTTCCTTATCTGTAAAACATAAACATGTATAGTAACTACAGTTAGTGGTAAATGAGCCGTCAATAATGAGGGTATGTGAAAATAACCTGCGTTTTCGAAGCATTCAAATTCACAGCAAACAATGTTTACTGTGAATTTTGTTGCTTTGATTTTGATATTGAGGAACCACGGACGTCCGAATAATGGTAATGTATTTTTTTGTACTGTGATTGTTTTAGCGGCAAAAGAAATACATAGTGTATTTTTTTTTAAATGGGTTTGCTCTTGAGTCTAGTCTAGGTCAGAGATGACAGAGACAAACTCTACGATGGAGCGAGCTTACCCAGAAGGAGCCTGTTCACTCTAACTTTGAAGAGATTAGGGTTGTAAGCGTTTGGAAAAACAGACGCAGGTAGAGAGTTCCACTCCTTTATTATTTGTTATTTTAAATTCAACTGTCTCCCTGTTATAGTTTATGAGACAAACGCGCTGACAGACATACAGACGAACAGTGGAGGCTTAGGTAATACTTGAACCTATTACACCAAAAAAACCGGCCAGGTGCGAGTCGGACTCGCACACGAAGGGTTCTGTTCCGAAAATTTCAACGGTCTACGTATTACAGTTCTTGAGATACGGCCCGCTGACAGACAGATGGAATGACGGACGGACAGCGGAGGCTTAGTAAAAGGGCTCCGTTTGATACACTTTGGTCACGGAACCCTAAAAAATTGACTTCTAGGTAAAGCATTATAACAATACATCTTCTGTAAAATAATGCAATAGTACACAGTAGTGAAGAGGTGTGTCCTCAATAAATAATACAAAATTAACTGTGTACACGTCATTCAGATTATTTCATTCCCACCTACAGGTCTGCTCACCTACATGCAAATCCACTGCATAGTGCAGGGAATCAGTTTTAGCGCGCTATAAATCCATAAAGAATTCGCTTTAATCCGAGTAAACACGTTAGGGTTTGTACTACCTTGCGACTTGTTGCTGCGACAATTATTTGGCCATATAGCTCAAATTATTTTTTTCTTTTTATTTATTAATAATGAAACACATGAACTAACTCAAAAAAGTATCCTCTGTAAAGATAAAAAAAAAATCCTAGACAGTGATGACAGTTCTAAACATTTATCATATAAGACGACGCTCCTGCTTAATGAATCAACACTGCACTTCTGGCTGATATAACCACTCATTGGTTCAAAGGACACAGCAAATCCCGAGGCAACGACGCTGCGGATGAACTCGCCAGAAGGGGCTCGAGTATGGCAACGATGGGACGTGAACCCATCGTGCCGCTGCCTTTTGGGTACCTACGCAATCTGGTAAGGAAATGCACCGGAGATAAACATCACAAGCTATGGGCTGACCATGGTGAGTGCAGGCAGGCCAAAGAGGCACTTCCCTCTATAGATGGCCGATTCACAAAACAAGCCCTAAGACTGACTAAACAACAGTTGCGTACAGTCACAGCCGTAACAACTGGCCACGGGTCTTTTAATAAACACCTCTATGCTATAGGAGTCACTGACAGCCCGCCGGATGAGACAGCAGCACACCTGCTTCTAAGCTACCCGGTAGTCGCGGATTACAGGGCTAAGTACTTCGGAAACCCAGGTACCTTCTGTGAGGTAGTTGGTAACACCAAGGCGTTGCTGGCCTTCCTTGGAGAGCTGGGGTAGATTGAATGACACATTTGTCCCACCTGCACGCAAAATACGCGCTTAGTCGTGGAGTTGCGGAAACCAGTCCGATTTATTTACATACATACATACGAGGGGGCGTTTTTAAGTTCGCGGAATGGAGGGCAAGGAGTGAAAATAAAAATACTATTTTTTTTTTCTTTTTCAATATATTCACCTGCTCCCTAATACATTTTTCAGATCTTTCAATTAGCTTATGTATACCTTCATAAAAAAATGTTTTGTCTTTGTCCGAAAAATAAGCTGAAACCGCGTCCTTCACTTCTTCATCAGTTGAAAATTTCTTTCCACGAAGTTCTTTTTTCAGATTTGGAAAGAGGTAATAATCACTGGGAGCCAGGTCTGGGCTGTAGGGTGGATGGTCTAAAATATCGAAGCCCACCTTATGCAGGGCAGCCAACGCAACACGGCTCTTGTGAACAGGCGCGTTGTCGTGAAGAAGAAGGACACCTTTGGTCAATTTTCCCCTCCTTTTTTATTTAATACTTTCTTTCAACCTCTCGAGGATAGAAGCATAGTATTCTCCGGTTATAGAAACGCCTTTATCTTTATAATCGGTCAACAGAATCCCTTCCGAATCCCAAAACACTGTTGCCATGATTTTCCCAGCCGATTGTGACACTTTAAACTTCTTGGGTGGTGGTGTACCTTTCATCTCCAGTAAGAATTTGACTCAATAGTCCATCCGTATCTTCGTTACAGAGGTCCAAAAACGTGCGAGAACACTCCACGCGGCGTTGTTTCTGAGGCGGCGGCGTGAGCATCTTGCACTGACTTTTGTCATGCCAAGATGATCGTGTAGAATTTTGAAAATTGTTGTATCCGATACTCCAACCATTTCTGCAAGCTGTTTCTTCTTTAGTAGGCATCTTCCAATATTATTTTTTCGACATTTTTAATGATTTCCGGAGTAGTCACCTCGATCGCCCGTCCGGGCCGCGGGTCGTCTTCAAGTGAGGTCCTGCCTTGTTTAAAAAGACAATGCCACTTTTAAACCATGGTTTTACCCGGGCAAGAGTCTCCGTAAACGGATTCCATCTCTTCCAGTATGTTTTGAACTGACTTTCCTTGCTTGGTAAGGAACTTTATTACGACACGGTACTCGATTTTTTCCATAATGCACACTTTCTTCCCGATTGAGTTGTTTGCTTGACGATAGTTCAAAGACTAATGACCCAATTAAGACGAAACCTGGTATTTATACTAATATTGAGTGGCTGAAGTCGTGGCCACCTCGATAATGACCTATTTTTATCATCTACCCTCCCATTCCGCGAACTTAAAAACGCACCCTCGTACATTGTGGCTGATCAGCCATTATAGAGAAGCGTTGTCCCAACTTTGTAGGTTAAGTGTCGATTCCAACTCGGCTGGGCACCTACCGGGAAACTGCGAGGTAACTTCTTGTCTCGCATACCACAGCATTTTGAGACGAAAGTGTATGTCCTGTACGAGTCGACAGTCATGGAAAATAATAACGTAATCGCTCACAATGAGCCTCATCAGACGACTTTAACTCACCCAAAAGGTAATGGAGAAGGCTATGCGGGAAGTTTCCTTGATTGATAGAAACAGGAAAGGAGACATTTGCAGGAGAACAAAAGTTACCGACATGGAACGAAGAATCGCCAGAACTTAAATCGCAGGAGACAAGGCGCAAAGCTCGGAACAGAGATTCTGAGAAAGTTCTGGAATGGCTACCGCGTACCGGTAGTAGCAGACGACCTGATGAGGGCTGCGGGAGACGCGCAGGACCGGTCGATGATGATGAACTTTTTCAGAGTTGACTTTCCGTCTATCGGGATGGAACTAGATACCAATATTTTTAAGGAGTGTGCAACTGCACTTCAAAACATCACCACAAAATGTAATAGTCTCACAACTGTCGCAAGAGTGTCTACAAATCGTGATTCATATTCTTTCGCAATCACAAAATTCGTTTACAATCTTGCGACAAAATAATCGTAGCGTTTGTCTGCAGCCTAAAGGTAATTAAATTAAACGCTCGCTGACCTACAATGAGATGAAAACAATTTATTCGCAATAATAATAAAACGGGTGCATTGCATTATACTAGATATGCTACTGGGTTTTCTTGGAACTTTCACTAAACTAAAACTACCCACTTATTCAGAATTTTTTTTCGGTATTTTACAAGTTTCCAATCACGGTATCATCTTCAATGGAAGTCAAGAGTGAATAGCTTAGTTCTAGGCAAGCGTGCTCCATCTTTGACCGCATCATTGCTTACTATCAGGTGAGATAATAGTCAAACGTGAGCCTGTGAACAAAACTGGTATTTACAGCAATAACTACCTTTTGAAGCACCGATTTTATTCTTGGTAGTCGTTTTTAATAACATAATGGAGAATAATAATTTAAAATTTTAATAGTACGTACTTCTTTTCAAGTCGGAGAAAATAACGCAAAATCCAAGTGATCTAAAGGGAATTTCGCAAAGACTAAGAAACCTTATGATATCCGCATGACCTTTATATATGGGTTTAACCGCACATGACGTTACAGCAAAAGCTCAAAAAAAAATATTGAAAGAGTTTGTTCCATTCTTTACTCATATTACAAAGAAAATACTTATATAAAGTTCTTTCCCTTTTGTTTTTCCAATTAACACAAAACAACAGCAAATATTTTATTTTTCTTTGACAATAAATTATTTGGTTATAAATCTCGGATTCTGTCAAAGACTATTCAATGTACGGACACGTCTTCATTACAATATTATTATATTGTTAGACCGTAGACACACTGATGTGATGGTAAATTTAACGCAAAGACAAGCGAGGAATTCTGTCAACAAAGCTTTAGAAAGTCTTGCAAAAATATGTACCTAGGAATATATGTATAACATATTTTTAGATATCGCATTTTTAAATAAAATATCTATTGAATTGCCCCGGTAAATCACAAGATCGAGTTCCAAAAATAAAACACTACAAAGTAAAAAATAACTTTATTTTCGGAAGTCGGTGTTCAAAAACAATATAACCAAAAACACCGACTCCCGAAGGCGGTTTTATTTTTTTGTTAAAAAGTTTTTTGATTTTTCACTTTTTCAAACCACAAACACAGCGTGCCGGCGTGATGTTATGTTATGAACTGGTGTAAACAATCAACAGACATGCGATTTCAGAAATCCCGATGCATTTGCTATCATTTATTGAAGAGTTCCGTTGCCTACCTCCAAAGTTCTTCATAAGATCTTCACCAAGTTTGAATAGGACCAGTCCGAGAAAATACTCTTCCAAACAAAAAAAAAAAATCATCAAAATCGGTTAACAATTGGCGAAAATATCGCTGACCAAACATTTTTCATAGGATCATCAGATCCTGACTTATACCTTCCATCATCAGCTCAGCAACATGAGATGATGATTACTAGGCACAAATATCTGAATTGCGTTAGAAATTTCATGAAAAACATTGAATGTGCCTTTAAAATATGAGGGTTTCCCTCGATTTTCATGGGATCCCATCATCAGATTCTGACATGGTGACAATGGGACCACTTCAGGAGTATAGGCTTTCGAATAAAAAAATATTTTTTTAAATCGGTCCAGAATTGGCGGAGAAATCGGTGATCATACATAAAGAAAAAAAAAATACCTACAGCCGAACATAGAACCTCCTCCTTTTTGAAGAAGTCGGTTAAAAAAGGACAAATCTACTAACTTTGAAAAATGTTTGAAATACGAGGCTTTCTTGACAGTTCACGACTGACAAGCAAACTGACACTCTGATTTGTCTTTTATGCGACGTTTGGTCCAGAGGTAAACGTCTATCTGCTGAAATGATGTTGCTTTAAATTACGCTAAAAAAACTACAAAATTTCTAAAAAAACGCAAGGAAAAGCAAACAAGAACCACCTAAGTAAAGTGACATATTTTGATGAGCAATAACAACTATCAAAAACTCAAAATTCATGACGCTTTAGACAAGTAACATTCTGTCAGCGGTAGCATGGCGTAAGTAATATTTTCAAAACGTCAAAAATGTATGGGATTGACAAACGCTGTGGAAATGAAACGTGGTCAATTTCTTATGTCCCTTTCAACGTCACTTTGTTTCTACTTTTTATGTCTACTTTGATTTTACTTTGTATTTATTATATTTGCACCTACACTGCTTTCCTTTTTAACCGATTTCCAAAAAAGGAGGAGGTTCTCAATTCGGTGGGTATTTTTTTGTATGTACACCGATTACTCCGAGGTTTGTCATCCGATTTGTGTGATTCTTTTTAGTACGATGCGGCATGCTTGCAGTTTGGTCCCGTAAAAAATTGATTCGTTTTAGTTCAGTAGTTTTTATTTTATGAGCATCTTTGCTTATTAAATTTTTGCATACATGAAGACGTCGTCCAAGTACGAGTATTACCACTTAAAAGTGAAAAATAAAAAAAAGTGTTTTACAAAAAAATATAACCAACTTCCAAAAAAAATTCCTAGTATAAAATAACCTTAATTTCGGAAGTCGAAAGTCGTCGTTCGTTTGGTTTTGTATCTTCGTTTTTTAACACCGACTTCCGATAATTTTTTTTTATTTTTTGTAAAAAACTTTTTTTTTTAATGTTAATAACAGTGAATGACAGACAACGCACAGCTAAAACTACTGGTGGTAGAGTAAGGATATGCGCGTACACGTCAACTTTCACGCAGGTGAAGACGCTGGAGCTAGTTAGTCATAAAACAAAGCTATATTTCGCTCCCACTCCGAATGTTCGCTTACACACCGACGCATCACAACCCTAACTCTCAGTTGGAGCGGTTCCAATAGCCTTGTCAGTCTGATATGAGTCACAGTGTGGCCGCGACGTATCGTACGTTATTATTACGTGCCATCTCGCAAATAGGCGCACTTTGTTCGTAAAACGGTGTTAAACTATTAGCAAATGTCGTTCATTTCTTTGACAATTAATTTTGTGGGATAAAGGCGACTGATCATGGTTTAATATAAGCATAATCAGCCAATAATGTTCCCACTGCTGGGACACAGGCCTCCACTCGGTGAGAGGGAGTGGGCCGTAATCCAGCACGCGGGCCCAGTGCGGGTTGGTAGATGTCACATGTCTTCGAATTTTCTAGGACATGTCGGTTTCCTCACGATGCTTTCCTTCACCGTTTTGAGAGCAGTGGTGATGAAATAATTTACACAAAGTAAAGCGCCTGCCTGGGTTCGAACCTACGACCTACAACTCGTACGTCACGGCGGGTCGAGGCGGGGGCAGGTTTGGTACTCAAGCTTTATCTTAGTCAACCCGTTTGCCTATCTTCTTGACTAATCGGACATCTAGACGCACTGCACGTTACCATCCCTACCTGGTTGCTATTTCACCGATTCGCACTAAGCGTTTCCAAACGACTTTTATAATGCGCACAGCAAAAGAGTGGAACTCTTTGCCTGCGTTTGTGTTTTCGAACGCATACAACCCTAATCTGTTCAAAGTTAGAGTAACCAGGCTTCTGGATAAGCTCGGTCTATCGTCGATTCTGTCTCTGTCACCTCTGACTATGAAAAGGGCCAAACCCGACTCAATTTCTCGCGACTTTATGCACGCATTTTCCAGTTTTTCCCGTGCCCGTAAGAATTTTGAAAAATCCTCTCTTAGTGCTCCCCTACACTTCCCAAGGAACATACATGCCAAATTTCAGCTATCTACGCCCAGCAGTTACGCCTGTGCGTTGTCTGTCAGTCACTGACAGACAACGCACAAGCGTAACTGCTGGGCAGTCAATAACCGAAGAATTTTATATTATAGAATACGAAACGTTCTACATGGTACCATCCGCACTTGGTCGAAATCCCGACTCCCTTCCACATTATTTAACTATGCGCACAGCTAAAGGGTGGCACTCTCCGCTAGCGTGTGTATTCTATTCGACTTATAACACGTATGCCTTCAAGCAAGAGTGAACAGGCTTCTTCTGGGCACACTCGCTACATCAGAGACCTCATCCATCGCTTGCCATCAGGTTTGATTGAGGTCAAAAGTAAGTCCATTTCTCAAAAATGTGGCAAAGCCTAAGCCATTGAATACTCGACAATATGTATAAGCCAATAAAGAGTAACTAAAGTTTTCTAATGCTCTCCTATACTATATATAAAACTACGAAATTAAATCCTGAAAGACAGAATCAAATTGAAACAAAACATACAGACCACGAGCGCAGTAGTGAAGCAATTGCGTAAATTAGCCACTGTAGTGCGGAGTGATAATTGTGTTGCACACATTAAAATTAACATCGGGATCACGAGCTTCGAATAGCTTGCAGATATTCTGTTGTACTGTGCTATTTACATACCTATGCGGAATACTACATGTATTTATTATAAAAACTCTATTAAGACTGTGTTCCTAAACATGGTTAGCCGTATTAGCTTAGAAGGCTAATTATCATCATCATTTCTGCCGAAATACGTCCGCTTCTGGACAACATAGGCCTCCCCAAGGTGGGGAGTTTGCCATAATCGCCACGCTTGCCAGGGGGGTTGGCGATCGCAGTGTATGGTGTTGAGTTTTGCAGAGAACGCTGCTACTCATTCTCTGGCGAGTCCCTTAATCGCCTATTAAGATACCCACGGGAAGTGATGGCATGGTATTTTTATTTTACGGCACTCTACGGCACCGGCCGATACCATACGGCAAAAAGCCGATACTTAAATTTAACTGAGCAAGACATATATGCCACCACTGGAACTAGTGCTCTGAGGAAGTGGAAGAGCCGGGTTTTCATCTGAAAGAAACTCGCATGCAAGTTTGATTACATTGCCGAGCACGATCAGCCGTTTGATTACATTGTTACTCGATAGCCCGCTATGTATTGCAGCTCCATGCGAGCTGAGTACCAATTCTACTTATTTTTTGGGTTCCGTACCCAAAAGGTAACCAACGGAACGATATAACTAAGCCTCCGCTGTACGTCCGTCCGTCCGTCTGTCTGTCAGCGGGCTGTACCTCAATAACCATAATATGGGTAGACAGTTGAAATTTTTCACAGATTGTGTATTTCTATCGCCGCTATAACAACAAATAATAAAAATATGGTTTATGGTACAGAACCCTTTGTATGCGAGTCTGACTCGGACTTGGCCGATTTTAATTTTTTAATAAAGTTCGCATTCGCATTTCATTCGCATCGGTCAAAAACGTAAGAAAAATGACGCTTTTTTGAAAGATTTCGAGATGCAAATGCAAAAGTTTAAAAGTTAACAGAAATGGTCCTCAGATTGCAAGTTGCAAGTGAAACCGCGGAAAGACGCTGATCATAAATGCACGAGAACGCAATAACTCAAAAAAATAATGGTCCAAAATTAGGCATCCAAACAAAAAGACGATTCGTACGGAAATTTACTAAGTTGCAGGCTCAAATGTCCTGGGTGGAACTTTTTTGATGTTAATTCATCAGCGTCAAATGGCCTACAGCAAGACATTCTACAAATCATCACTTCATCATTTTAACCGACTTCTTTTGTTTCTTTATTTTAAACACCGACTTCTAAAATTAAGGTTATTTTATACTTTGTAGTGTTTTGTTTGGAAGTCGGTTATGTTTTTTTGTAAACAGTTTTTTTTTTTTTTTCATTTTTGTGTGGTAATACTTGGATGACGTCTTCGTCGACGCAGAAATTAAAATATGCAAAAATTTTGAGAGAAACTACTGAACCAAACTGAATTAAATTTTAACGGGACCAAATGGCAACAAGTATGCCTATCGAAATAAAAAAAGGAAATCTCGAAGTTATCGGTTTACATACATAAAAAGTCGGACAAAAATATCACATGTTTTTAAAATTGATAATTATCCTTATTTAGAATCCAATTAAATGGTGGCCAATGATAAAAACAAATCAAGTAACTAAAATGTTAACAAACACTTCCATCTTGGGTGGTAACGTTAAGATCAAAAGCGAACAGACGGACAAAGATACTGTCCTGTTAGATTAGCGGATCTCTATCATTATAAACATCCAATATGACAGTCGCAATGATGGGACGAACGCTACTAAGGGTTTGCGAACTCAACAGCTTTAAGATAAATGCAGATGACACTCAGGTGGATTCGAAACAAGAAATCCATGAGGCAACATCACAAGCTAAAGAAATAAAAAAATCAGGATCTATGGCTGAAACTACGGGACTCAAAGAGTGACTCCCGGTAACCGTTAGCGTTGGGTGGCTCGCCGTCCGATCAGAACCAGCTAGTCTATTCTGTAAATAACCACTTCGATATCGAGCTTCACCTGAGTGACAAACCTCACAAAGTGAGCTTTATAACATACAACATAAAGGTTTTACGTTTGATACTCACCTCGGATTCTGCTGTCGTCGCCTCAAAGAGATGTCAGCATAGAAGACGGAGTACGTAGGGTCAGTGCCTGCCGGGCTTGCGTAATTGTCTCGAAAGTGTAACTGCGGCTCTGAAACGTAAAAGGCATTAGGAGGAACACAGATGGGTTTAGTACAACACATACTAGAACAACACAAAAGAACAAGGTACCTATGAAAATACCAATTTAATTAATATTGATATCTAAATCGTGGAATAGCTCGTGGCTAGATAATAACAGCAGCATAGGTCGATGTTTAAGGTTAAGCAACGCTTGCCAAGGTTGGTCTGTGGGTGGGTGACCATCTTAACATACCGAGTTTTCTCCGTGCCTCAGAAAGCACGTTAAGCCGTTGGTCCCGGCTGTCATTTGTACATCTTTGGCAGTCGTTACGGATAGTCAGAAGCCCGTAAATCTGACTCCAGTCTTGCCATGAAGTACCGTGTTACCCAGTTAATGGTTTTGGAGGTCTGGTAGGCAGCCGCTCCTCGTAAAATACTGGTATTCACCTAATTTCGGCTTGACTGGAACGGCCGACCCCAATATAGTTGGGAAAAGGCTAGGCAGATGATGATTGATATCTAAATCGTGGATTACAACTCAGTTACATAAAAACGAAAATAGTAAACGATGTATAGTAATAGGTACAACATGACCTAATTGAATAAACAGTACCAAAGTAAATTAAATAATAAACTTTATTCTCCAAATACGATCAAGATTCATAGTAGCGTCCCTGGACACATTCCAAAAAGGCCACGCGGTATTCTTAAAGGGAACTCTAATTATAACCTACTGAATTGTGTTTTGAGCGTCCAATTAACAGCTCTTGATATCCAACATACTTATTTGTAAAGGGCAGGTTACACGCACTATTTTGCTATAATTCACAATTTCACAAAATCCTATTGGCAAAAAAGCATGTTACAGCAAAACGACACGCTGTGTAAATGATTTGCACGATCAATATTTAAAACTATTCCGTTAGGTACTGAGTGACTGACAACGTTCAACCAAGACTGCTGGTCGTAGAAAGTCGAAAATTGGCGTAAAGGTTCTTGGGGAGAGTAGGAGAGCAATAAGAGAGGATTTCCCAAAATTCCTAGGGAACAAGACAAAACGGGATATGCGCGTACAAAGTCGCCGGAAAAAGCTGGTACCTAAATATTTTCTTCAACTAGTTACACAACGACGTCTGTTGTCTATTTTTTATTATTTACTGTATTTTATTGTAGAGGAGCTCGTGGCTAGATATTAACAGCCGCACGGGTCGATCTTCAAGGTTAAGCAACGCTTGCCAAGGTTGGTCTGTGGATGGGTGACCATCTTAACATAGCGAGTTTCCTTCGTGCCTCGGAAAGCACGTTAAGCCGTTGGTCCCGGCTGTCATTTGTAGATCTTTGGCAGTCGTTACGGATTGTCAGAAGCCAGTTAATCTGACTCCAGTCTTGCCATGAAGTACCGTGTTACCCAGTTACTGGGTTTTGGAGGTCTGATAGGCAGGCGCTCCGCATAAAATACTGGTATTCAGCTAAATTCGGTTTGACTGGAAGCCGACCCCAATATAGTTGGGAAAAGGCTAGGCAGATGATGATGATTAATTCATTTATTGTAGATAACAAGGATCCATGGCTCCTCATCATGTCATGTCATCATGATCTACGTTACTATATTATGCACATAATGGGTTTTCGTGGCAATTGTGATACTACACAAATGTAATTTGCGCAAAACTTCAGCAAAAACTATTATACACAGTCGAATGGATACCGCACAGTTGACACATATTCTTTGTGCTAGCCTTTGCATAAACTGTTGTCATATGCAAGACGCTGCATGTGTCCTGGCCTTAAATAAAATGAATTATAAATACAAACGCCCCCGTCGTAATTTCTCAATGAGATTTTAATTAGTCCATATTTAGTCAAATTCAAGAACTTACCACGAATTTAGACGAATAAATTCTGATGCTAGATTTAGTCTATTTGCTAATCATTCATATTTCCTAGAAATTAGAATCCATCTTTCGTTTAGGGATAGTGGTTTGAATTCCAACTTGATGGATTTAGAGTTTCCTTTAGTTGCTAATACTTCAGCTACCTTGACGTAATTAATATTAGTTGCAGTAATTAATTGTAAATTCCTGATCAATCTGGTTCTCAGTAGCAGTGCATTCATTATCAGATTCGAGCAATTTATCTGTGGTAATTAAAAATTAATAGTAGCCAAGTCTACTCCATAATTATAAACCTGAATTTCAATTGTCATTCCAATTTTACTGTAGATTTTCAATATAAAAAATGTCTGTGTTGAAAACTTTGCCTCTATCAGTCTGCTTGGTCCAGCAAGTCTAAAAAGGTCACTTTAGCAGAATCAGAAAGCTCATCACGCTACCCATCTGTATACTGTCGAATTTTCAAACAATCAATCTTGAACCTAATACGTTAGCGATAAAGATGAAAATGTTTGACAAATTGTTGCGTGATTTATGATTCTCCTAAAGTGGCCTTTTAAGCCGCTGTTCTGATTTGGACACGTCTTCGAGTCTATCTAGATAAAACTGAGTATTTTACATGGACCTACTACCTATCTGACACCCACAACCTAGTAACTGGGTAAAAGTGGTAACAAGGTACTCCTTAGCAAGACTGGAGTCAGATTTTCTGGCTTCTGACAATATGTAACGACTGCCAAAAATCTACAAATTAGAGCCGGGACCAACGGTTTAACGTGCCTTCTGAGGTACGGAGTCTCGGTATGTTACCCATCCACAGACCATACTCGGCAAGCGTTGCTTAACCTAGGAGAACGATCCGTGCGACTGTTATAATTTAACCGCAAGCTTCTCCACGTAATTCACCATTTAGATGTATTTTTTTCAAGAGTAACAATTTTAAAAGAAAGTTTCAAAAAGATACGCCTCAAATACAAAATCAATAAACACCAACATAATAATATTAGAAAAACCAATAAACACAAACACAGAGATGTTCCAGCCAATAACAAAAAACAATCGACGAAGAAGCCTGAAGAAACACAACACCGCACCGACTCGCAAAACGAATGCAATAAAGTTGTACCATCGACGATCATAAAGCAATGCGCACAGCACGCACCGTGCCTATCTCATGTCTTAATTTGTACAGAGGGACCAAAACAGTATAAATAATATAAAAACAATGAATACGTACACTGACAACGATGTGGGATCGTGAGGTTGTAGAGTTGGGAATGGAGAGAGGTGTATCTGTGGGGATGGTGAATGAAAAGATGCAGGAGGAAAAAATAATAACAGTGTTAAGGATCTGTTGCATTAGTCATAATCATTTCGGCGATCTAGGCGTAACATACACAGTCACTTTCGCATTCATAATATTAGGATGCCAAAAGAGACTGAAGACTGAAGTCGTTGAATTAGATTGCTGGAAATATACTGAAAAAAGGCGAAGATTGTTCAGTTTTCAGCAAACCAGATATAAGACCAGCAATATAAGTTTAAAATTATACCTGAATAATTAATCAAGATCACATTATATTTGATAAAAGTTTAGCCGAATTAGCCGAAAAAGAAGTAAGCTCTCACAAAACTCCTGTTCAAAAAAAGCCTTGGCTAGTCTAATCCCTTCCAAGGCCACAACGCATGCAGCGGCGAGTTTGACGTTTAACAGAAAAATCTAAAATCATAAAGCACTAACACGGGCTTGTCATATCGGGTTGCGATTGCCGCCTGCATGCTAATGTCCCATGGACCTGTGCCTTTTCACCTGTGCTCATCGCCAGGGGACTTAAGTCCTTATTGCTTAACATTTAAGGTTCTAGGATCATGATCAGGTTTGTGTTCGATGATATTGGTTCTCGGTATTGAGAATTTTAGATGCAAATGATTCTTTATGAGAATGAAGGGTCAGAGGAAGTTATCGGCAACATTATGTCGTGATGATGAAGACTCTAAAAATTAATAGGGATATAAAACTCGTAAGGAAATTCATTTTGATTAATATTATCAGAAATTGTGCAAACACTGCTTTTAATCAATTTGATGGTGGGTTAGATATAACGTTATATTGTAAAAGTTTTAGGGGCAGGTACCTAAAAATCTTTGGCGTATCTAGAGTTTAGAAGACTTTGACTCCTAATGAATAAAACAAAGGAGAAATTTAGAAAATACTATAAAGTCAACTTAACAATTTTACCAATGAATAAGAGAAGAGATTTTGAGTCATAAAAGAAACCCCCGTAATTGATACAGAAAAATAAATCAACAAACAATACAAACCAAACGACATACATCTTAAATCGGCAGAGAATTAACAAGTCAAGTTCGCCACCATTTTATTAGCGGTCGCAAAAGAATATCAATAACTTGCGCATGCGGCGACGATTAATATTTCGCTATAAGATGCCGCAGATAACCGCGGTGGATTTGTGGACAAGCTAGTCATTGTGGCTTTGTGCATAATTGTCCTTTGTTATCTCTGATGAGAGTAAAGAATATAAAGGTTTAGATTTTAATAACAATAAGAGAACTAAGGTAAATGAAGCGGTAAGAAAGTTGAAATGAATCATTGGAACAGGAAAAGCAACAATGATGACGTAAGATGTACGAGTAGAAAGCTGTGTTGATGAAAAGGAAGGTAAGGCTTCCATTGTCCTTATACCAGGATCTAAGTAGTCACTGTTGCTGTAATAAGAAATGTAAGAATAGGTGTATATAACAGTATATTATCTGTTCCTACAATCCATGTGTAGTATACCTATTACATTGTTGTTGACACTGCAACTTTAATTTATCAATCAGATCCTGGACATCCAAATACAAACGAAACTAGTGGATTATAAACTCGTCATGGTCCATGCATACAGAATATGCCTTATCAATTTATTTTGACAACATACCTAACGTGGTTTCCCTACACAATCGGACCAAAAATCACCAAAACATTAAATCCGAAACCAAATTGCGACATCCAAAACCTTCTAGATATGGTCATTGTAACAGTCGGGTAATATTAATAGACAAAACGAGTACTGTGTTTAGCATTCACGGCATTCGTTCTCTGCTCGGTCACCTTTCATCTCGCTGATAGACATCGGATGCGTGTGCGCATATGAAATAAGTAGATATGGGAAATGGAAGATCGGGCTTAGAAAGTATGTTTGTTTTGTCATCTTGTTTAATTTATGTAACTAGTGTCTTAAAATCTGCTGGCACGGAAATTAAATGAACAATACTGTAAGCAGAAAAGACAATAATGATGAAGAAGTTGACTCAATACAACTGAAGACTGAAAACGAGTGGATGCAATATACGGCTGAAAACAAACAATATAATAAGTTTTGAAATTAACATGAAAATAGCGACCAGGATTACCTCGTAATGCCCTATTCCCATGTGGATTTGTTTTTTTTTATTTGTTGTTGAAAAAAAAATATTTAAAAAAAAACACAAAGATAAAGCACCTGCAAGTTCAGGAGAGGTATTGCCAACAAGTGTTATTAACATCCAGTGATATCACTTATTGGTAGAACCTTTACCAATATGCGAAATTTCAAATCACAGCAATCTTCATTTCTTATCTACGTGAAAGAAAAATACGTGGCCATTATTTTATGGTAATCTCACTGAAAGACTTAATAGATTTTGTCAAGAATATTCCCTAAAGCCTTTTTGAATATAGACAAAACAAGAACCAAAAAAAAATGAAGAGGAAAGTCACGATTAATCACACTACAAATTCTAAGAAACAACTGCAGATACAGACAAAACAAAGAAACATCAACAAGAGCCGAATCACACTTGCCTACAGCAGTGTGAACACAGACATCGTATCGCCTCGCCTCTCCAAACTCATAACTTCTTTATTTATGTCTTACTTTAACCGAGGCTCCCGAATCGGATTGGGTTACATAAAAGTCTTTGTTTATGTGGCAGTTTCGATTCTTGAAGATGTATCGGTTTTGAGTTTAGGGGTCCACAGAGTTTAAAATGTTTTTAAAAGCTATAAAAGTAATAACATTCATTTTCCTTAGGAATTGGCAGGAGGAGTGGAGGGAGGCCTTTGCCCAGCAGTGGGAGATTTCAGGATTGCTATAATATAATAATATTTTTTGGAAAAGGGCTACTTTAGTACAAGTGGGAGCTATCAATCCCCAGTTGGAAATACATGAAGAGAAAAACATATATTCTGTCACAGTTATAATTAAAAGATCCTGTAGGCATCTCTGAAGAAATTTCAGGCATACAAACTAAAATACCTACCTCACAGAAAGCACTGAAGCATACTGCAGCTATTCATGTCTGAGTTTCCTGATACTACAACCTGAAAGTCCTGAAGCCTAGAGTGAAGAGTGACCCTATTAGTTAGTAGTTAAGGACTCACGAGATACTTCAAGGTAAATACCATCATCGCTCTCCATTAGGTGCGATTGTGGACAAACGCGAGGCTATAATAATAAAAAAGTAAAATAAGCCTAAATCAGGACTTACAGAGTTAACACAACATTATAGACAAACAATGCAATATCAGTTAATATTTAAGAATATCTGAGACAGGCTTCAGCGGTTTCATCTTACTTCGCATCAGAACTTGTCATCAGGTAACACAAAGGTCAAAACAGATCTTGAATACTAAAGAAACAAGGAAACAAGATACTTTGAAGACAGCAGATGCCATATTCGTCGATCATTTTATCCTCATATGGGGTAAACCAAATGGTAAGCATAAAGACGTATTGTTATACTTGTAGATTCCACTTATTTCAAGGGATTTTATACTAGCTTTGCCCGCGACTTCGTACGCGCACATCCCGTTTTTCCCGTTCCCGTAGGAATTTCGGGAAATCCTCTCTTAGTGCTAAAGAATGTAGGGTCTCCAAGGAACCTGCATGCCAGTTTCGACTGTACGTTGTCTGTCAGCCACTAACTCGGTCACCAGTACCGGAAGAATCTTGTATAATTTATTTTTAACTGGTCATGATGAAGTATTTTTTGTTAAAATCGGTAAAGTAATTTGAAGATTAGCAGAGAATAATGAATAGGATATACTATTAAAGGATACCACAGTCATGACACAGCTCTATATTAATTACTAGAGTTATAATTGATCACAATCTGAACTGCTAAGCTGTAAGCGATGGTGAGGCACAAGCATCAAGACGAGTCAAGAGTCAAACGCCAAGAAGTAACCTATTCACTACCCCATTAAAAGACTCCTAGGTTGTAGCTATCTAGACAGGGCCCGCTAGGGACAGTGCCTGCCAGGGAATTTGTTCGAAAGAGTCGCCGCAACCCCGGAACGCAAAGTGCATTAGGAGGAACAAGGATGGGCTTTAGTCAGTAAGATTGACACTCCCTTCTCTCCGCCCAGAGCGGGAGAAGTCATTTTATGATTTCCCATCGTTTAAAAAAATGGTTGTAGTTATCAGGAAACACAGACTGTGGTGGGGAATTCCACTCCTTTACTGTACGCACAATAACAGTATTACCAAAACGTTTTGTGGTGATATGGGTTCACAGCATGAATCAGTGGCGTATCGCCGTAGCAGACCAGGGCCACAAGTCTGCTATTACAATAGTGTCAGAATGGTCTATCACTGATCTCATAATTGTTGATTTTGACAAGTTTGGTAATCTACTACCTAACATAATAGCGTCATTATGACTTTCCAATGGTCAACACTGACACTCCACTGAACGAAATGGCATAATATGGTAATCTCGTACATAATGACAAATGAATAACAGACGTAAGCGGTAATCAGCTAAAATTTGGACAGTTCCATCGATTAGTGACCTAATATCAGAATGTAATTGTGCAGTCATTGCTTTTCCAGTCATTGCGTCCAGTATTTGACCAGCCTGCGACCAAAGTGTGCCTATATTCTATGTTGCAAATCAAAGCTGAAGAGTTGGTTTTGTGGCAGCGCGCACCATATTAAATAGTATGTAAGTAGGGACAAATCGATAATAATCGATGATTTAAATAAGGTGGCAGGCAGCGGATGGATGCGGACTGCTCAAGACCGGGATGGTTGGCGCTCTTTGGGGGAGGCTTACGTTCAGCAGTGCACGGATATTGGCTGAAATGATGATGATGATGTAGAGGGACAATACTCAATAAATCATGATCATTGTATGTTACAAACTGGTGTTTCAATTGTCGTCTACTCCAACTGCCTAATCGCCAAAGTTTGTAACTTAGTGTTGGATAGCCCATTTCTCGAAGTAGGCCTAAGGCTATATAACATCACGCTACAACCAATAGGGGCGGGGCATTCGTGAAAAAAGTGACGCAGACGAAATTGTGTGGGTCAACTAGTATCTCGTAATCTTTAAAGCTGCCAAACCGTTAAAAATCTAACGTAATTCAGAAACCAATTCCAACATGAGTCACTAATTACAACATTCTCAGGGTAATATAAACACAAATAAGTTATTATAAACATCACGAACCCATAACTTAAAGGAAACAGCCCGAAAACGTATCTTAAGAGTCTACGGAGACAATATTGTACCATAAATGACCATAACTTCTTTGAAAAGATAAACTTTTTGGGCCAATTATGGGACGGGAGCGGTGTTTCCAAAAATACTCTATATGTATAAAGTTTTTATCTACCATCAGACTATATACTTACGTGGTAGATCGTATCTTTTTAATTTACAAAGTTATTTTGGGAGATTTGATCCCCGAAAATTCAACCACCATCATTTTTACCACTTTAATCATAAGGTTCAAAATCGTTTACAGGTTTTCCTTTGAGGTGTTGATTTTTAAGTTAGTTTTTATTAAAATTGTTAGTCACGACGGCAATGGCCAGTGTCTTTTACTGTTTACAAGGTGATATTAAAACTTGACACGCCATTTCGGTTTCGATAGTTTTTTTAGTGCTGTGACGAAGTGAGGTAGTAGGTAGGTACCTACAACTGAGCTTACTAACAAATCGAATGTTTTATTACTTGGTTCTGGATATTATTGATCTTACGGGCTGTTAAGTACGATGAGAGGAGCTCGTGGCTAAATTATAGCAGCCGTACGGATCGATCTTCAAAGTTCAGCGTCGCTTGCTGAGGTTGGGTTCAGTTGAGGTGGTGCTCAGAAAGCACGCTAAGCCGTTAGTCCCGGCTGTCATTTGTAGATCTTTGGCAGCCGTTACGGATTGTCAGAAGCCATAAAATCTGACATTAGTCTAACCAAAATGTACCGTGTTACCCAGTTATGGATTGTGAAGGTCTGGTAGGCAGCCGCTCCTCGTAAAACTACTGGTATTCAGCTGAATGCGGTTTGACTGGGAGCCGACCCCAATATAGTTGGGGAAAGGCTCAGAAGATGATGATGACGGGTAGCTGAATACGAGGAAAAGCTAAATATACAGTTAGTTGAAAGACTGCCTTTGAATATTGGATGAAGTAGTCTAAGATAACTAAAACTTAAAATGCTCTTCAGTGCTCCTCATACCATGGTTGCAACGTGTTCAGAACGTGACATCATCATCATCATATCAGCCGAAAGACGTCAACTGCTGGACATAGGCCTTCCCCAAGATGGGGGGTTTGCCATAATCGCCACGCTTGGCAGGCGGGTTGGCGACCGCAGTCCATGGTGTTGAGTTTTACAGAGAACGCTGCTGCCCATTCTCTGGTGAGTCCCTTAGTCGCCTCTTACGACGCCCACGGGAAGTGATGGGTTGGTATTATTCTTTTACGGCACCATACGGCGCCGGATGACACCATACGTGACATCAGTAAAGGATTGATCGACTCTTCATAATTATGACCAAAAGGCTGGCCTATTCAGTCAACGATCAGCATTGCCATTCAACGTGGCAATAAGCCGATGTTCTGGGCACTCTTCTTCCAATTGACAGCGATATTGGGAGGAATTTTGAGGGAATAGGGAATACGCATGCGATTTTTTTATTTGCAAAATGAAATATTTATAAATAAAAAAAAAGTTATAAAGCTTCAAAGATTACAATTAGAAAGAGAAGTCCGATGACAACTTTGACGTCATCGTCTATGACGCCTATACAGCTGCCATAGAAAACAGCGTTTTCGCGAGAGGGACAGATGTATTTGTTTAAAATAATGAAATCTCCTTCGTTTTTCGAGTAATTTTGATTTTATTTTTTGTATATTTTTAGATCAACTGTATAGATTATAAATATGTTTTTCATGCATATTCCCTTATCACAATTGTTCTCTTATCACAATATTCTGATACTAGCTGACCGGCACAACTTCGTCTGCGTCACATTTTTAATTAATGCTCCGCTCCTGTTGATCATAGCGTGATGTTATATAATCTATAGCCTTTCTCGATAAATGGGCTATCCTACACTAAAATAATTTATCAATTCGAAGTGGTAGTTCTTGAAATAAGCGCGTTGAACGAAACAAACAACCAAACTATTCAGATTTATAATAATTATTAGTATAGATTTGAAAAAAAAAATATAATTCGCAATTATAAAATTATAGCCACCCAGAATATTGACAACAAACAATCAACTACAGTCGGCAAAACAATTTTAATTGCTGATGATCTCCAAAAAAAAGAAAACAGCTCACCGCTCGCCAAATTTCCACATCGACAGCCAAAAGAAAGACAGACACGGAAAAATAATAAAAAAAACAGTTTTTCAGTTAATGATGACGCACGGTTCGCCACTGAAAAGGCTGAAAAATGAACTGAATCGTTTACTGGAAGAAAGCCTTCGAAATAATGCGGAATTGTGAAAAGAATGGTCGAAACAAAAGGGCAATTGAAGTCGAAAATAATGAAGAACAAACAATTAACACACGACGTACCCGCGGCACTGGCCACGGAGGTAGCCCGGGAGCCTGGATCGAAACTAAAAAGATATCTTGACTTGTTCTCGTGTATCTAAGTTTTGTTTGGTTGGTTGTAAGTTGTAAGGAACTTACTACTTCTAGCTGTTTGGCGCAGCCGTGCGGAAAACAATGTTATTGATTTAAAATTAATACTGTTTATTGTTTTTCCTACATGGTGTGTTTGCCAAATATACATGTTTTCTCTCTTTCTTTCTTTCTATATTGTAAGGTTTTAATGCAGTCTATTATATAATTATATAAAATTTAAAAAAAAACAAGCGTCTATTAATAGTAGGTAACTGAGTATTTTTTGTAATGAAGGTAATTTTATGCTTTCCTTATTAGATTTTATTACTCATAAACAACGCGTGCATTCTGAGTTAGTTCAAGACTTCTGTCACTCCTTGTAAAACTATTTATGAAAAACGAGACTTATTTGCCAATTTTGTTGTAAAGCCACTTAATAAAAATTCTGAAAGACTCCCGCTCTAAAATATGGTTCTTCGAGAAAAAAACCTCATGTATTGTTTTGGCTTTACTTCTCCCTTTAAACATAAAGGGTTGGGAAATCCACCCTAAGAAAAAATTCAACTCGAATGGAAGAAGAATGCGAACATTTTTTTGTTTTACCCATTATAATACTTTTTTTATTTGTTTGTTTTTTAAAATGTTTCATAATTGTTTCCCTTTGATCGAGATGGACGGGCCTGGGAGGTCAGCCATTCTTTTCGTTTTTATTATAATTTTTTTGATCAAATATTTCCTCTTTTGATTAAGTTTGCCTACGATACCTACGCACTTTTTAGACAAAGA
Source organism: Lacanobia oleracea (assembly GCA_950371165.1). Taxonomy (NCBI): domain Eukaryota; kingdom Metazoa; phylum Arthropoda; class Insecta; order Lepidoptera; family Noctuidae; genus Lacanobia; species Lacanobia oleracea. The sequence goes on from OX493406.1 coordinate 22,127,509, forward strand.
GGTGAATATTTTATTTCGGCTTCTTTAAGTTTTAGGTAATTTTAATATTGTATCTATATTAATTTGTTAGTAGCGTTTTCCATTCTTTTAAGAACTTGTGTTAAGGTTAAGTTATAGTACCAGCTGTTTCTCGCGACTTCTCTCGCTTAATGTTATCCCATAGGAACAAAATAGCAGGATACGGTTATCCTGTATTTTAATGACAGGTAATGATCTACTTGTTTGCTACATTTAAATCTGTTCTTCTATTAAAGCGTGTTAGATTAACAAATTAATAAAAAACATCTCTATATCTAAACATATAAAATTTCATAGTTTCAGGGTTCCGAACAAAAAACGGATCCCTTATAGGATCACTGGGGTGTCTGTCTGTCTGGACCGATTCTATTGAAATTTGGTACACATAAAATATGAACTTCTGTGACCCAAACTCTGATGTGTTACGTAAATTATTAACTTTTTAGTATGGGGGTCACTTTTGGGGGTCAAACAAGAAAAAAAAAAAAAAAAAAGGATTTTGAACAATATTAAGTGACACAGAAAATAAAAGGGCTTACTGTGAGGGTTTTGCTTATATTTTTTTTTCATAATTTTAAAATTTACGGTTTTGAAGTTATTCAAGAAATTAGACGAAAAATGCCCCTTATCTCCGAAACTACTAAAAAAATGGAGATCATTGAGGAACTCGTGGCTAGATAATAAAAGTTACACGGGTCGATCTTCAAGGTTAAGCAACACTTGCCAAGGTTGATCTGTGGACGGGTGACCATCTTAACATACCGAGTTTCCTCCGTGCCTCGGAAAGCACGTTAAGTTGTTGGTACCGGCTGTCATTTGTAGATCTTTGGAAGTCGTTACGGATAGTCAGAAGCCAGTAAATCTGGCTCCAGTCTTGCCAAAAAGTACCGTGTTACCCAGTTAATGGTTTGTGGAGGTCTGCTAGGCAGCCGCTTCACGTAATATACTGGTATTCAGCTAAATCCTTGCTGCAACTCAAAGCTTGACTGGAAGCCGACCCCAATATAGTTGGGAAAGGCTAGGCAGATGATGATAAGATGCCAACTTGCTAGTAAATCTAATTGAAATATTTCACCATTAGAAATCTAAAATATTGTTTCTTTTTCTAAACTTACCTACTTTGTTTTTTTACTCGATCAGAAACAAAGAAACCAAACCTAAAATAAAAACACGTACCTACAAAATTAAAATATCAAACATTTAAAACAAAAAGTTGAAAGAAAAATATTAATACTGATTGGAAAGCAGCCATTTCACGGTATTACCGTTTGGGGATGGGCACGGTAAGTAGCTCCCTAGAGACGAACGTTTGGCATTTGAAAAAAAAAAATGCGCAAAATAAAATGGCGAGTGCTAATCTAAATTAGTACCGTGAGACAAACAAGCTATTGTTTTTGTTGAGAATTAATAAAAACAATTTTTATGCCGCTGCGAAATTAAAGTTTTGATGAAATATATTTTGGTAATGTGGATATTTTTTGTGATGAATACTGTAGTTGTTTTGTGATAGTTTATGAAGCAATTAATAAGATAGGTACTAAATTATTTTCTTGCTGCGGTTTTCATGAAAATAATACAATGATAAATTGACGACACGGTTGGCGCAGTGGTTGAGCGATAGACTGCTGCGCTGCGTGTCGCGGGTTCGATTCCCGCACGGAACAAATATTGTATGGCCTACAGATAGTTGTTCCAGGTCTGACTGTGTGTGTATGTGACATTGTATGTCAGGAGAAATTCCTAGTGTAGGCAACGTTTTTATAAAAAAAAAATATGTTTCTTTAATGCATGTATTCAATTCTACTACAGAAAATAATCCTAAGTTGTAAAAAGCCGGGGAGGGTCGCTAGTTCGAAATAAACGAACAACTGTTGTTGCCGACGCTACCCAAATCGGAACCAATCGCGAGCTGTCGTAATTTTTTATTTCGTAATTAGTATTAGCAGAAGTCGTCCATTAAGATTATATTTTTAAATTCAAGGGTGATGGGGGTGCCTGCTGAATAAGACAATAGTCTTAAGATAGAGATTATGTAGAATTAATGTTTTGTTGTAGCGCTGATTGATTTGCAAGAGAAAAGCCAAACTGTTTATTTTTATAAACAGTTCCACTGCTCATTAGCTTTCTTATCGTGTGGGCAGTTCTTCTTCTTTTCGAGTCGATGGTGACCCTTAAATATTTTGTGCCCAGTAAGGACTAACGACCCCCTGGCCTCAAAGGCCTCTGACATGGTTTATTTGACGACCGCCAATTAGCGGCCGGGACCACCGGCTTATACGTGCCTTCCGAAGCACGGATCCTCTTTTTATCAGACAATCAGGTGATTCAAGTCTGCATTGTGGCTCTGATAGTGAGTAGGTACTATTGTCAATTACTGCAACTACTGAGAGACAGAATCAACAGTAGCAAACATCAGAGTGATGCGGAATCAGTGAAGCTCGTCAAGTCCCGGAGAAGTAATAATTCAACTGTCTTAGATCCGGCAACGAAAAACAGCGTAGGAAGTAGAAAAATACTAATTTCCACTTCATCGCTTAAATTCTAAAACCACGGAAGTTAAGTTTTGAGCAAAATATGTTTCGTATGTCATTCGAAAGGGAATCGTACGACGTGACGCATCGTTTGACGATCAAACACGAGGGTTTAGACCAATGGCGAAACTATATTCAAAAAAGAAAAAACTGAAAAACAAATGTCAGTTTTGTACAGAAAGCCGCAGCAACAGAACTTTACTCAGTTTTATCACCAAAAAGAGCGTCACTCACGTTTTTCACAAAACTGAGTTACGTGCCACTAAACAGTGTATTTGCTCACCTGAAAAGTTACAGATTTTGACCTCCCCGGCGGGACGACTTAATATGATTATAAATAATCGCAGCCACCTATGGACTTCAACACACAGAACACATGACGCAGCAAGTACTCGAAATGTTCCCAGCCCCAAAAAAGCCAGGTAGACCCGGACTCACATGGATAGCCGCTGTAAATAAGGACATGAAGGGCGCAAATGTCACATCTGCGACGACCCTGGTCAGAACGTCTTGGCGAAGAATGACTAGGAGAGCCGACCCCAAATGATGGGACCAAGGCTAGGAGGAGTAAGTAAGTACCTATGGACTTCTACAATACCAGAGAGACTAAAATGGCTTAGGTGTCTGTATAACACCGACCGTAGGGTATGGTCCCAACGATATAGAGCCACCAATAGAATCGTCATTACACTCGATCAGCGACTAGACTCATCCAGCCAATCAAAGCCAAAAAAAAAACATCTGTAATCACACAATCACGCAAGATCACACATCACATTCGACCACACGCAAGAGGCTAGATAGAGGAGAGGAGGCAGTAGTATCGTCAGAGCGCTAAATTTTTATTGTTTCATGAACTGGCAAAGTATATTAGTGTATTAGTTTGTTCATTGAGTATATATATTGTAGTACCTATTGTATGTATAGTTCATATGTAGTGTAAACATATATATATATATATATATATATATTTATTTATTAAATATCTACTTATCGCGTTTGTTGCTCAAAATTGCACCTGCCACTAATTGTCTCTGCATCACCCAAAGGTTGACTGGTATAAAATGCCTAAGACATTAAGTCCGCCTCTGTACATTTGTGTGCATGAAGTATTAAATAAATAATCACAGCCTTACAATAATAAAAGACCTGAAATAACTTGATCCTTGACCACTCATCCAGAACAATTAAGTCCCAAACAAATCTCAAAATAATCAAGATTCAACTCCTTCAATGACAAAACCACCTACCCCATCCCCGTTCAATAAACCCGCCAGTTTTATGCACAAACAATGCAATACAACAATAATTAATTAAAAATTCTCAAAGTATCCCAGGAAGTCGATAGTGGGGACATTAAGGACCACTCGAACTTGGGACAACGTCTGTAGTCTGAATGGTCCTTGACTGAAAGGGTTGTTACTGTCGCAGTAGACTGGTGCTTCTCGGGAATTTTCTAACTGTTGATTTGTAGAATTTTCCAATTGGTACGGGATTTCATTACGTGTGAAGATGAAGATTGATTGCTATCAAGTAATTGCTACTTCAAAATGGTTTTAACCACTCATGACCAAGTTGTGGGACACTTGATAAATGTAGGTAGGCATCGTTGCACATCTGTGGTTTTTCTGGTATTGATGATGTCCATTGGCGGAACACTTAAATCAGGTGGACCGCCTGTGTGGCCCAGTAGCCTTGAACATTATTGGTGCTTAATTGATTCCGTGTTTTAGTAGCCGTCTTATTGAGTAATAAACAGCATCTACAGGCTGAATTTTTCAAGTGAATGTGGGTGGCCAAATCCAAAACGAGAAATACCGATAAATACTCAATGGGCCCGATTTGGATGATGCCTAAAAGCCTACTGATAATAGAAAGTTATTTTGGAGTAACGCGTTAAAACTTCCAGTGCCTGTAATTCATTGATTTGATTTGAAGTAATTTTATAGAAATGCCTTTCTTCAAATCGATAGCAATAGCCTCCAGAACACGTAAGACTCAGTTCGATGGTGATCGTGACAAAGGTTTGTTTTTCCCTCGTCATTTTCCGACAGATTGTCCCTAGAACCCTACACTCGATGGTGCTTGAGCACTCGAAGTGCTTCGGGGCACTTCGGAGAGGTTCGGGAAAGACTCGATCACTCTTCAGGCTTCAGCCATGTCTGTCGAGATGTTTTTGTTAAGGATTGATATCTTTGGACTGTGTGTTTTTATTGTCTCTGGTATTTTAGGGGGAAAATATGTCTTTGGTTCTCGCTAACGGATTAATTTTGTGCATATTTCAAATGTCAAACGTGACTTCACCTCTTCATGCGCTGTAAAATGACATTATCTCAGTGATAACAATAGTCAACACATTTCAAATGTAAGGCTAGCTTTTTCCCGCGAAATTGTACTCGCATATCCCGTATTTTCCCGTTCCCATAGGAGTTTCTTTTTTGTTCATACTTTTGGTGTACAATAAAGTGTGTTATGAATAAATAAATAATAACGGGAAATCCTCACTTAGTTCTCACCTACACTCTCTAAGCTACCTACATGCCAAATATCAGCTTTCTATAACCAGTCGTTTTGGCTGCACTTTGACTGTCAGTCACTCAGTCAGTCAGGAACGGAAGAATTTTATTTATTAGGATAGTCATACTGAAATATCATTTAGTCAATTTCCTTCATTTTGTACTTTTGACAATGATTATCTTAGTCAGAATGTCACTTTGACCACTGCCCAAATAGGAGTGAACAGTGAACACTGTCACTTTATCCAAACCAACTTATATTGAAATCATGTATAATGTTACACAATTTTACGTCAAAAACTCATAAAGAATCAACTGTTCAAATCTACAAACTAATTGCAAAAACAAATCTAACAGTAAATAAAAGCACAAAGCCTAATCTTCATAAAATAGAAAGTGAGTAATGAGTAAAATAGAGTATTAAACTAACAAAATATATCTACACAGTTCATTACAACGGTCTTTACATCCTCATCTGACCTCCCATAACCCAGAAATCACCAAAGACAAGACAAGGACATAAAAATATTCAAAAGACAATCAACATAAAACCCATTCACAATCAATACTCCATCACAGCTCAATCACACTCCACGTCTCTTATTCGGAAGCCGATAATTGGAAAACTGAATTTGTAATTTCAATCATTTGTATCCATTAAACAAAGGAACAAACAAACAAATCGAATCGGGCAATTTCGGCCGCTGCCGATCGCAGCCGAAATCAATTAGCTCCTTGTAATCTGCAAAACAAAGATATACCTACGAATCTGAACCTTAAAAATGAGCTTTATCTTCAAAAAAATAAGACAGAGAATCAATTTTTAGGCACTGTCGTAGCCTTGCCGAACATAATCGTAGGATGTACAAACCAGACGTCTTGGATTACCGAAAATTGCTACCAAACGAAAATACCAACATACTATCATTATTACTTTTTTTCTTAGTTTTCGATATGAAAAAAAAAGTCAGCGAATAACTTATGCGATGCAATGACCGCGGGCGGCGACATCAAAAGGGTTACTGGCGAGATGTTTTGTCCCTGTCTGGCTTATTTCCCCATCAATATCTGAGTGAGATGGATGTATGATGTTGAAGATAAAAAATGCCCTTTAAGTTGGTATGAAGCTTCGCCGCCACATTTGTTAGTACTGCAGTTTCAAATGACGAAAGTATCACGGTCTCGGTTATTTGTGCGTATAAAATTGCAAATGTAGTTGTTTGCTCACAGTTTTTAAATAAAGGACTTATGGGTTTGCCAAGTGTCAAGTTTGGCAGGTTTCGTGGCAATTAGCCGTTTGGGCTTGTATGTCAACGAGTGACGAGGTGTAATTGGGCAGGGTCGTTTGAAACAGGTCTACGAAGACATTATGATAAAACAAATTCGCTATCAGGATTCTAGATGGTCTTTAAGCATTCAAAATACCTACCATTGAAAGTACTTTTTAGGGTTCCGTACCAAAAGGGTAACCAACGGAACCCTATTACTAAGCCTCCGCTGTCCGTCCGTCTGTCAACATGCTGTATCTGTATGCTGTGTGTGCTGTGTGCTGTTGTAGGTAGAGTGTTGAACAGACAGGTTTATGGTACGGAACCCTTCCTGTGTGGGTCCAACTCGCACTTGGCCGGTATTACTAAATACATACAAAGCCATTTCGTACGCAGGCAGCTAACTCACAACTACAATTTTGTGAGTTTGTTGAGTAGACAATTTATTGTACACTCGTCAGAATGTCAGAAGATTAAATAGTTATAATGCACACATCTATACTAATATATAAAGCTGAAGAGTTTGTTTGTTTACTTGAACGCGCTAATCTCAGGAAATTCTTTCAGTGTTAGATAGCCCATTTATTGAGGAAGGCTATAGGCTATAAATCATCACGCTAAGACCAATAGGAGCGGAGCAGTAATGAAAATTGTGACGCAGACGAAGTTGTGTGGGTTGGGTGGCTAGTTGATTTTTGCCTATATAATGTTACTGGAAAATTGTAAACGTCGTAACTTTGTTAAATATCGCGTTAAGTTGTAAAATATTTTTTCTTAATAAGCCAAGGATATTTGAAACTATTGAATTTGGATGGAATTTACTGTATACAAAACGAATTTCTCATAATATATCGGGAAATCATAATGGCAGCCGCTCCACATAAAATACTGGTATTCAGCTAAATCCGGCTTGACTGGAAGCCGACCCCAATATAGTTGGGAAAAAGCTAGGCAGATGATGATGATAGAGAAATCATAATCTGACGAAGATTTATTAAAATCTTGCAGTCTGCAGTATTTTGGTGACATTTAAACCAAATGACTTTCTTGACTATACCTGTAAGTCCAAAATTCAATAAACTAGTATCATTTGAACAGCTCTTGATTGCCTTAATTTGAAATTCTCATATCCCCAAAAACATCTCTTTTTCCTCTAACCACCATTGAGAACGCTTCCCCCAAATCCTTTCCTCCTAGCGATCTATATTTTGTTTAATAAGGATGTTTCAAAGAAAACAAATTAAACTATTGTAAAAAGTGTTGTAAATCTGGCTACGAAAGAGCAGAACATCAATGATAAAGTAAAACGAATTCCTCCACGACTTATCCCTTTGAATATAAAAAGGTTTTACAGGGAAACTTTTAATCGGGGGCCATCGCTGCTACCAGGGGTGCACGAGTTCTAAAGAACTCGAAATTGGGAATATCTTAGAAAAAGTGTAGTGAGTACAGTAGCTGGTGTCAGTTTTACTGATAGTATAATTCGATGACTTCTTATAAAATGGAGGATTATTTTATGCCTTCTTTGTATTGATCCTAGTTCCCTATCAATTTATTTTTCTATAATGAATAATTTTTACAAACTTTCAATGACCCTATCAAATACTTAACAAACGACACTGGATAGATCCTGATTGCTAGAGCTTGTGACCGGGTTATTGAAAACACAGTCTCAAAATAATCTTGATTAGATTAAAATCTCTCGATATTATTACAAACAGCTTATTTCAAATACAATAAATCTCATCGAAATTCAATCAGTAAATCATTGAGCAAGAAGAGTTTACAATCTCATGCGACTTATTATAAACTTACAATTTTTACAATAGCTCGGTGACAATGCTAAGTATTGTAAACATGAAAAAAAAAAAAAACAAAAGTTAGCTTATTTATTGATCGAAGAAGTCAGGATAGTTTTTTTTTAGTGATCGTAAGTTATCGTATAACTCCTGCCGCTCTAGGTGGATCAGAAGGGAGTGTCAGACTCTTACTGACTAAAACCCATCCGTGTCCTTTGCGTTCCTGGGCCGCGGTGACTCCGAACAAAATCCGCAACCCTGAAGTTAGGGTCACTTGGTCCTCCATCAAGTGAGTACCCATCGAGTGTACCCTTAGTAAGACATCCGAGGACATCGAGCTTAAAAATGAAAGCATAAATCACGATCTTTGGCCCTAATTAATTCCTCGAGGCTTGCAGGGGACTGTGCTATGGGGTTGAATTATTTGAAAAACTTTCACCTCTTTTGTACTCTTTCATTATCTTTTGGTCACCTGCGTTCAGGTTATGGTGCAAAGTTATGGGTGGATGTTTGATTTGAGGCTGATTTTATGGATTTTGGAGATATGTGATTGGCCAATCTCTGTTACGGCCGAAGAAAAGATGCATGGATTGTGTGAGGAGCGATATGAATGAAAAGTTAGTGGCTGATAGGACAGAATGGAAGAAAAAAACGTGTTGCGCCGACCTCACGTAACATGGGATAAGGGCAGGAAGATGATTACAATCAAGTTTTTTTTTGTCAACTCTTAAAAACATTACAGAACACCTCATTTCATCAACAAGGATGAAACAGCTTTTTGAACGTCAGTCATTTACATGAAAACGCGCCCAAAAAGCCCGCACCATTTCCTAGTGGTTTAGCTGGGAAGAAAAAGTGTCGCAACAATCTTCCCAGCCATCAGCCTTCCGCTTCCTGTGTTTCCCAGCCACCTTTTCAAGGTCTACAATACATACTAATATTTAACTATTCTATAGGCTATCCAGCTTCAACGGATAAGGCAGGTGATAAGTGTTATGTTATTCAATAGATCACAAAAAAAGACGTTAACATTTTTGTAAATCAAATTTTCAATTCAAAACAAGAGTCCACAATAAGTTAGCTGAATGGTTCTTCAAAAGGTAATTCACCAAATAGCCTCATCATTATCATCATCATAACAGCCGAAAGAAGTTCACTGCTGGACATAGGCCTCCCCCAAAAGGGAGGGTTTACCATAATCGCCACGCTTGGCAGGTGGAGTGGCGATCGCAGTGCATGGTGTTGAGTTATACAGAGAACGCTACTGCCCATTCTCTGGTGAGTCCCTTAGTCGCTTCTTACGATGATATGGTATGGTATTATTCTTTTATGGCACCATACCGGCACCGGCCGACACCATACGGCATGTCTCCTTCCTACTAGGTGGCGACAGAATCAGCGGGTCTTAAAAGGCCACTTTAGCAGAATCAGCCCGCACATCACGCTTCCTGTCACTGTCAAATTTTCCCAATCAACCTTGAACCTCATTCTGTAGCGATAAAGATGAAAATACAATCTGACAGATTGTTGTACGAATAATATTATGATCCTAATTTGATTCGACTAATATAGCCTTTTTAGGGTTCCGTACCCCAAGGGTATCCAACGGAACCCTATTACTAAGCCTCCGCTGTCCGTCCGTCAGTCTGTCAGCGGGCTGTATCTCAAGAACCGTAATAGGTAGACAGTAGATTTTCACAGATTGTTTATTATTGCCGCTATAAAAACAAATAATAAAAACTAAGGTTTATGGTACGGAACCGTTCGCGTGCGAGTCCGACTCGCATTTGGCCGGTTTTAAAACCCGCAGGTCAGTCATCACGATATTGGTGGCCTATCAGGGTGTAACTAAGTCATTTAATATCTTATCTGAAAATATAAGCAGCTGACCGATTCCGCCGTGGAATTTTACGTCCGGACCGCTTACGTCAAAGAACAATTTCTTGACGCAAAATTATCGCGTTCATTATAATATATGGGACATTCTTCACGACTATTATGGGCAATTTAGATAATATCAGTAATATTTCTTTATATACTTCATATTTCAAGAAAATAAATAAAAACATGTATAAAGAAAGATACGTTTTTTGTTAAAAGTCTTTGATCGAGGCGCCTAGCTTTTTTACAGGTCGACTTTACTTCAATACTCTCGTCACACTTATTTAATTTCTATAAATCGAATTCGGATCATCGCACTCCACAAAAACCTAATCCAAATCTCACAGTTCGAAGAATTATTTTATTTGAAGACATCTATGGGAACCACTCGGAGAAACTACGAATCATCTGAGCTTTTTGTGGTCAAACTTTTAATAGAAAATCATCTTTAGATTGACAAAGTTACATTTGCTGTTTCCAAACTCCCTACCAACAAAATTGAGACTATATTCCACGGAATTAAGAATTAGATTCACTCTAACTTTAACTTGATGGACAGCAAATCAAAATTTGTACAACCCAAAACTCTTCGTTCCAATTTAAACCCAACAGTTCCTTATATATAGTACAATTTACATTGTGTTGGTGTAGTAAGTAGAAGTGTTACTTTGGACAATAGATAAAGAATCGATGAGCACAGCTTTGGAATTGATTTCAATCAGTGCGACGGTAGGTGGCGACTGTATTACGATGACCATTCGACTGGGGATTTATGAAGTGAAAGATGCTCTATGTCGGTAAACTGCACGATATTTATATTTCGAAACGAAATTTAAAAAGTTTTGAGTAATAAAACATACAGATACTCATTGCGCGGTGCTTTGCAGGACTTTGATGATCAAGAATGATTAAACTGTTTTTTTTTATTTATTTTTTTAGCATTGGTTATTGTAATACATTAACAAATACCTCCTAGGCGCTGTTATAACGTACGAGTGCATATCAAACGTTGCAGTATCACAATCATCACAAAACAATCAATCGTTAATTATATGGTCAGACATTTTTTAATCGTTTATAAAAAAGCAGTACTTAGTCTTTTTCCCTATAAATGATAAGAAAACCTACTCATACACAAAAAAACTAATATATAACACCTGCAAACAAACAGAGCACCTACAGTGATCATAGAAGTTTCCGCCAGTGACTTTGCCCGTGTGAAAGTAGAAAAATATCCCAAGGAAATACACAAGATGAAAATTTAGGTATATTATGTCCTATTTCAGGAAATGGTCTTAACGTGTGTAAAGATTCATCCAAATTCTTTCAGCCCTTATAATGTTAAGAGGGGACAAACAGACAGATAAACCGACCGACAGAGTTATTATTACATTTATATTAGTATAGGTTCAAGTAGAGCAACTTACCAGCAATTTCTGAGCACTGACAGTCAATCAATAGTCCAATTTAATTATGAATGGATTTACTTTTTATTATAATACTAGCTGACCCGCGCGGCTTCGCTCCCGTCAACTGGCTACCCTACCTACCCTACCTACCCTACCTACCCTACCTACCCTACCTACCCTACCTACCCCACCTACCCCACCTACCCTACCTACCCTACCTACCCTACCTACCCTACCTACCCTACCTACCCTACCTACCCTACCTACCCTACCTACCCTACCTACCCTACCTACCCTACCTACCCTACCTACCCTACCTACCCTACCTACCCTACCTACCCTATCTACCCTACCTACCCTACCTACCCTACCTACCCTACCTACCCTACCTACCCTACCTACCCTACCTACCCTACCTACCCTACCTACCCTACCTACCCTACCTACCCTACCCGCTGTCAAATAATAACAGACAAATAATTAGCAATAAATTAAAATTGCGACTATAATTTGAGATTTAAACTATCCTATCTCTCAAGTTGGATCGAACTGCACATGGTGTGCGAATTTTATTATAATCGGTTAAGTGGTTTAGGAGTCCATTGAGGACAAACATTGTGACACGAGATTTATATATATTAAGATAAGTAATAACATTATGTCAATGCCGTCAAGTTCATTCCCCGGAACATATTGTTGTTGTGGTACTTGGTTCATCTACTCTATTCTAGCTGTTTAGTGGTTAGTATCTACATAGCTTAGAAATGGACCTAGGTAACCACTAAGGTTTTTTTTTTGAGAAGTGCATTGGGAACTACATGACCCGTCGGTCTACCATATTCGATTATACCAATGCAATCATGGTTGGCCTCTGTAAACCTGGTCAAATGGGGTATTCCAGTGAATGGGCTGTGGTGGTCTGGTAGGCAGCCGCTCCACATAAAATACAGGTATTATTTATTATTTATTATGGGTTTGCTCTTGAGTCTAGTCTTGGTCAGAGATGACGAATTATTCAGCTGAATCCGGTTTGACTGGGAGCTGACCCTAATATAGTTAAGAAAAGACTAGGCAGATGATGATGTACATTAGTTCGACGTTAATCTCTCTTGGTTCAGACAATTTAAACATTTCTTTGAGATATTGGTAAGAGAAGGAGTGACGGTCAAATGGTAACCAGTCTATGAAAACTGAAGTTTGGCAGAACCTCACAAAGTGGCAACCCAACATAGATAATATAATCCAGAAAACTGAACGCAGGTGTTGAACGTTGGAAGGCCTCCCACAAGGTGGACCGATGACCTGGTAAAGGTCGCGGGTAGTCGATGGATGCGAGACGCGCAGGACCGGTCGTTGTGGCGACGCTTGGGGGAGGCCTATGTCCAGCAGTGGACGTCTTTCGGCTGATATGATGATGATGATGAATATCAAATGGAAGACAGTCTATGAAAACTGACGCTTAGCAGAACCTAGGTACAGAAAATGGTAACCAAACAGATAATCCAGAAAACTCAACGCAGGTGTTGACAACTCTTTCAAAAAGTACAAACACATCGCGTGATTGGTGACAAATGGTCAAACTTTCCAATGATCAGGAATACCTGAAACGCGTATGTCACAAAGATAAAAGGAAAAGGTGAGATTAAAAAGTAGGTAATTATTAATTAAAGGCAGAGGGAAGTAATTACGGAGGCATGTTCTCGTTGGTAAGCAAGTATGGCAGATTTCAATCGTTTTGACTTAAACCCGTATCCTATTGGAGTAATTTATTGGCGTTGGATGTGTGTGGATCAGGGACTGAATTACCCAAAAATTAAGGTACCTTTAAATTTCGGTATGACGTCATACCGTTAAATAAAGGTTACCGAAATATTTCCATATCGTTATAATTTTCAGTAGCGGAATTTTAAGAGTACCGGTATGCATGGAAATGCATACCGGTTATATTTCGGTAGAAGTCCTATAACCTTTATAAATTTTTCGGTAGCAGTACCTTAACCTTTATAAATATATCGGTAGCAGTAGCTAAACCTTAATATAGGGGTTTTCTTTGACGCACCGCCACGCCACTCTGTCGTTCAGTTGAGAGTTGAGAGGCCCTGATTGCACATTATTTAATAATGTGCAATCAGGGCCACCACCATCTCATCACTGTCCTTGGGTCTCGTAAGAGTCTTCTAAGGGACTCACCATAGATTGAGCAGTAGCACTCTCTGCACATTGCAATAGCTACACTGCGATCGCCAACCCGTCTGCCAAGCGTGACGATTATGGCAAACCACCGCCCAATATGATGAGCACAATTTAAGATGGCCCCTAGTGCCCGGCAGCTCGCCTACCCTTGACTCTGGTAGTGGCCAAAATCACGGCGAGGCAGGGAGAGCTAAGTATCCCCGGAGTGGATCCGGCTGTCCCAACTCCCAACAAACACCGACGACTCTGTTCTATTTACGGGAGGGTGAACAAAAGTCCCAGGGTGGTGTCGGGTTTATCGTTTACTGGTTCCTTGTGTCCAATCCAATGTGAACGAGAATGATCACGATGTGATGTAAATGTGAACGAGAGTGTGTCGAACAGGGTGGCGTACACACACCGACAACGAAATAGAGACCATGTATGAAGATTTATCTGGAATCTAGGAACATCTTCTTCACTGTGTGTTTCACTTCACTGTGGTCATGGGGGACTTCAACGCGAAACTGGGCAAACAAGACAGTGATGAGCTGTGAGTGGGCCAATTCAGATTAGGACGTCGGAACCACCGGGAACACCTACTGGCCAGTATTATGGAGAAGGAAGGCCTTTACACGATGAACTCAAAGCACAGGAAGTGGACGTGGCAGAGACTGGAACAAAAAATGAGATTGAACTCATCATGTAAACGAAGAAGCAGATATTCAATGATGTCTCTGTGATCAACGCAATGAACACCGGAAGTGATCACAGCATGGTAAGAGGAAAATTGAACCTAAATATTAAGCTGGAAAGATCTCGACTGATGAAATCTACGCTCCGCCTTGCACAGATCCAGATCAAAACTTCGAATGTTTTCAGCCCGAACTTCAGAATCATTTCGTCCACGGAGCTCTCTAGGAACTAGGGAGCTGTCCTTACGGTCGGGCTTAAGTTCTTCAAGACTCACCGTACAGATGAGAACAAGAGGCTCTCTGATCCTACTCTGAAGATCTCGTAGGAGAGGCGGGAGATAATTCTGCAGTCTTCAGACGATGCGTGCAATATAATGCTCAATAGATGGGAGATCCATCTATTGAGCTACAGTGATCAAATAATTGAAAAGCGACTTCCTGTAATTCGGTATATTATCAAGGTACTGAAGTGTTTGTACGAATGCCAGTCCGACTTTAGGATCAGACCTCGAAACCGAACTTCGTGCAGCGGTTGTGAAGCAGGGAGACGTTATATCTTCGAACCTGTTCACGGCCGCAATGGAGGACGTCTTCAAGGTTTTGGACTAGAGCAGGCAAGGCATTAATGTCAATGGCGAGTAAATCACTCACCTTTTATTTGCCGACGATATAGTCGTCATCGCTGAAACTATGGAGGACCTCAGAAGAGCTTTCGAAAAAGTAGGTCTTAAAATGAAAATGGTCAAAACCAAGCATGTTGCAATCACTATTAAAATCAGAGATCCACGAAATTGTGACCTGGGAAAAACGGTCTAGTTAGGTAAGGCTAATTTTGAGAAAAACGTCAACCGTCGAATCCGACTCGGCTGGGCGGCGTTCGGGAAGTTGCGTGATGGCGTGTTATCTTTTCGTCTCACATACCACAGGGTCTCAAGCCGAAAGTCTATGACCAGTGCTTGTTGCCAGTGGTGACTTATGTAACTGAGACCCGGTCGCTCACAATGGGCCAAATGGAAATGGAGAGGGCAATGCTTGCAGTTTCCTTGCGTGATCGAATCACGGATGATGATATCCGCAAGAGAACCAACTTTACCAACATAGCCCAAAAGATCGCTAATCTGAAGTGGCAGAGGGCAGCCCACATTGCTTGTGGAACAGATGATCGATAGGCCTTCGGGAAGTTCACACAGCACCTAAGTGAGGCGGCGGATGCGGCTCAGCAGCGGTACCTTTCTGCCCAATTGGTGTTACTGGGGGACTTCAACGCCCACCATCAGGAGTGGCTCTTCCCATACCAGTGCACAGACCATGCTGGACGAGAGACGAGAAAGCTAGCGCTTGCGTTAAATCTTACCCAGCTGATCCAGGGGGCCACGAGGGTGCCGGATGTTGATTTGCACACTGCCAATTGCTTGGTCCTTTTGCTGACAACAGATCCAGACTTCTCCACTGGGTAGTTCCGACCACTGTCTGGTGAAGTCTGTGTCCGTTTACTCCCCGCCCGATTCTAGCCCAAGAGGCACCCGGCGGGTATGGCGATACAGGTCAGCAGATTGGGATGGCATGCGATCTTTCTTCGCATGTTATCCTTGGCAGCCTACTTGCCTTTCTTCGACTCATGCTTCGTCGTGCGCGGACGCCGTGACGGATGTGTTGCGGAGGGGAATGGAGTACTACATTCCGTTCTCTGGCATAACAATGTCTGGCGAAGCTCGTCCATGGTTTGGTACCGAGTGCAATCGCGCTGATGCGCTTAAGCACGCGGCGTACCTTTCATGGGTCGACGAGCCTTCAACAGGGCTGCCAAATCCTGTAAGAAAGTGTTGCGGAGGGCATGATTTGACCACATTAGCCGAATAGGGAACAAACTTGCCTCATACCCAGCAGGCATTAAGGCTTTTTTTCGGGGAGAAAGCGAACTTGTTTGCTTCCTTGTTTGCGGAATCTTCACGTCTGGATCCTGATGGTGCGAGGCCCTCTGCTTCTCCTGGTGGATGCGAGTCGAGTATGTCGAACATTCGCATTCATCAGAATGACGTCCGTAGGGTGCTGCGTAACCTAGACGTGAATAAGGCTAGTGGCCCCGATGGGATACCGGAAATTGTTCTGAAGACTTGTGCGCCTGAGTTGTCTCCGATCTTGACACGGCTATTTCGCCTTTCGTTTGAGACCGGAAAGGTCACGAAGGCTTGGAAGCAAGCTAACGTGCAGCCCGTGCCCAAGTAGGGTGTGCCCAAGTAGGGTAGTCGAGCTGACCCGTCGAATTATAGACCCATCTCGGTAACTTCCATACTCTATAAGACTATGGAACGCGTGCTGAATCATCAGCTCCTGGCGTACCTAGAAGCGAATGATATCCTTAGTGACCGACAATACGGGTTCCGCCGAAATCGGTCAACTGGGGATCTTCTAGCGTATGCCATTCATATCTGGAGTGAGGCCATAGAGAAGCATGGGGAGGCACTAGCGGTCTCCCTTGACATCTCGAAGGCCTTCGGCAGGGTCTAGCCTTATTAGTAAGCTTCCCTCCTTCGGTCTGCCCGCTGGTTTGTGTGATTGGATCGCAGATTTCCTGAGGGATCGGTCTATCCGAGTGGTCATAGATGGCTGCTCGTCTGGACTGCTGGATATTAATGCCGGGGTTACTCAGGGGTCGGTGCTTTCGGCAACACTGTTCTTGCTGCTTATTAATGATCTGCTTAAACCCGGTATCTTTGGGTATGCCGACGACAGCACTGTTGTTGAGAGATACGTGTCCGACGCACGAGCTGGTGGATCGCAGATCAGGTCTCTCCAGGAGGCTATGGTTGAGCGCTTGAATGTGTCCTTACAGGCTGTCTCTGAATGGGGCGATGCCAATCTGGTCAAGTTCAATGCTGCTAAGACCCAAGCGTGTCTTTTTTCCGCCAAAAGGAGTCAATTCCACCCAGATCCATCTTTCCGAGGTGCTACCGTGCCGATAACCGACCAACTTGAGATTCTTGGGGTAACATTAACATCTACTCTCAATTTTGGCCTTTTCATAGAGGGTAAAGCTCAAGTAGCTGCAAAATAGTTGTGGATCCTAGCAAAGGTGAGACGGTACTTCACGTCGGAACAGCTGCTCAAACTATCAAGCGCAAGTTCGATCGTGTATGGAATACTGCTCTCATCTTTGGGACGGATCATCCAAATACCAGCTTGTTGCCCTTGAGTCAATTGAGAAACGAGCCAAGAGGATCATCGGCAATGAGAGGCTCGTCGCGACGAAGCTCCAATGTCTTGAGCATCGACGACGAGTTGCTAGCTTTTCGGTTTTCTACCGGTTGCATTTTGGGGAATGTGCGACGGGATTGTATAATTAAATTCCGCCAAGCCCGTTCCATCATCGGACGACAAGACGAACGGCGATGCGCCACCGGTACATGGTGAATATCCCACCCACACGTTTTGGGAACACATCCATAATGCGTACAGCTAAGGAGTGGAATTCCCTGCCGGAGTCTGTGTTTCCTGATAGCTACAACCTGAGAGTCTTTAAGTCAAGAGTGAATAGGTTACTTCTAGGCTAGCGTGCTCCATCTTCGCCCACATCATCGCTTACCATCAGGTGAGATGGTGGTCAAACGCGTGCCCATCATTAGAAAAAAAAAAAGTTCTGGAGTGGCGAACGCGTACTGCAAGATGCAGCGTTGGGAGGCTTCCCACAAGGTGCGGGTAGCCGATGGATACGGGTGACCTATGTTCAGCAGTGGACTTCTTTTGGCTGATATGATGATGATAAACCTCGACGAATTTTCGGCACTATACTTAAGATTTTTTTAACATTTTTTTTTTTTCGATTTTATACCAGTTGATGCACAGGTCTTAAAGAGTTTAGTGCTCACAATATGTTACTTTGGTTGTATAATTTAGGACTCGCACTTGCACCATTATTTTATCAATAAATTTGACATTGTGTATAAGCCTATTGTCAAATGACAATAAGACGTCAATATGCCGCATTAAAAATCTTATTTTCACAATCAATATTATGAATAAAGATATATTTTATCTTAATTATTTGGGCTGTTTGTAATTTATATACCTATGTTCTTCTTATAGGTATTTCTATTTTTTTTAAATGACACATGGCTGCTTCCAAGCAAGTCTCGCAGGAGTCTGAGTAATCTGAGCGCAAAAGCTGGCCCAGTGCGAGTGGGACTCGCGTGCAAAGGGTTCCGAACCAATTTAATTTTTTAACATGTTATTTTAACACTATAGACTTCTTATAAGTTTTCCTGTAATCTACAAAAACTATTATCTGAACTTAAATAAAAATAGGTACAGCAGTTTCGGAGAGGGGGAGGGAATGATCATTTTTGGTCAAATTTTTTGAATAATATCAAAAATTATGAAAAAGTATTATTTAAAATTATGAAAAAATAGGATTAAACCCTCACAGTAAGCCCTTTTATTTGATTGGTCACACAATTCAGGTCGAAAAACTATTTTTAATTTTATTGTTTCACCCCCAAAAGTGACCCCCATACTAAAAATGTATTTATTTAAGTAACGTGTTCATGTTTGGGTCATAGAAGTCCATATGTGTACCAAATTCCAACAGAATCAGTCCTGTAAATCCAGAGAAAACTGGCTGAGACAGACAGGACACCCAAGTGATCCTATATAAGGGTTCCGATTTTCACGGATGTTCGGAATCCTAAAAATGAGTCAAATTCGGTTAAAAACCGTCATAAAATCATAAATAAATTAAAATGTATATTTTTTTTCCTAAAATGCTTAAGTGTATTAAATTTTCTATTGAATAGGTACAGACGCCAGCAAATCAGGCTATCCGTGTCAAATTTACACAGTCAACTTTGAACCTAATGCTTTAACGATAACTGTGAAAATCTATTAAATAAATTTGTCAGCTTGTTATAGCTTGATATGCTGGCGACTGTACACAAAGTTGTAGTTATAGTCTTTTACGCTTGAAAATGTATTGGCATTATGGAGATATTAGCGAAGAAAAAAATGGCGATTTTCGAATGTGCTCTGCGTCCCACAGCCCCTTAAGTAGGTACAGTTACAGTATTTACAAGTAAACAGTTAAATTGCAGTTGCACATGTCATCACAGATGGGCCATCTGAAAGCTCAGATGCCTCTGTTACAGATAGCCAAATAAAAATGTAGGTAACTCAGTCGGCAAGAACGGCAACGTCGCGTCGCGAACATGCAAACATACGAGTGGTAGGTACGCCGTCTCGCATGTTTTTCGGTACTGAAATTATATAAAGGTTAAATAACAATATAGCCCAACCTTTATTTATAAAGGTATCGGTATAGCTCTACCTTTATTTTAATCTGGTACCGATATATTTTTGAGGTATCTTAACCTCTAACCGTAACCGCTTTCAGTCCCTGGTGTGGATAAGGTTTGTTATTTTATTTTGATCACTTTTAGGTAATAGCTTTTTTTTCTGTTACCAACTTCGAAGAGGTGGCGTGACGATCTTGACGTCCACTGTAAGAGCTGCTTTGAGGTAGCTTAAAAAGTAAACTGGGAAGGATTTGTGGGAAGCTTTTGCCCTGTGTTGTGGGATAGGAAAATAAAACAAAGAAAAGGGAACAGAAGCAAATTATCGCTAACTTTGGTCTTAATGACATTCATCTTCTGCCTAACCTTTTTCCAGCTATATAGGGGTCGGATTCCAAGGAGCTCGTGGCTAAATAATAACAGCCGCACGGGTCGATTTTTAAGGTTAAGCAACGCTTGCCAAGGTTGGTCTGTGGATGGGTGACCATCTTAACATACCGAGTTTCCTTCGTGCCTTAAGTACGTTAAGCCGTTGGTTCCGGCTGTCATTTAAAGATCTTTGGCAGTCATTACGGATTGTCAGAAACCAGTAAATCTGACTTCAGTCTTGCCAAGAAGTACCGTGTTGCCCAGTTAATGGGTTGTGGAGGTCAGGTAGGCAGCCGCCAATATAGATTGTAGAATCCCAATGTAGTTGGGAAAAGGCTAGGCTGATGATGATTGGGGTCGGCTTCCAGTCAAGCCGGATTTAGCTGAATATCAGAATTTTACGAGGAGCGGCTGCCTACCAGACCTCCACAACCCATTATCTGGGTGACCGGGTACTTTATACTTCTACTGTGTTAATGACATCAAAACATCATAAATCTACAATGGCGAATTGCATTTCAAAAAGCGGATAATCTATTATAATTTTCACGTGTTATTTGTATATTTTATCCAATTTAATGTCAAAGTAGGCAATAATGTCAGTGCAAGTTTCCAATTTTTACCAAAACATTGCCAAAACTGTAAAGTCGCACCCACACTATCCCAACGCAACGCAAACGCATCGAAGGCAGGTGATCGTACAGTGCGCATGCCCAACATTATCCGCCGGTTAACCGTTCAGCAAGCACGCGACTCCGTAGTAAATTCAATCGCTAATTGTTCGGGAGACAACGCCTTCATACCGTATAGACGCGGCGACGACACCAATGGTATGAAGTTCTTCAAGAACTTTTGAAATATTTCGATGAAAGTGATCATGCGAGATCTGATAAAGACATGAAATGACATTTATTTCTATACTAGCTCCTGCAAGCGGCTTTGCCAGCAAATTATACCAAGGAAACATTTTCCCAGGATGAAAAGTAAACTTTGTCATATTCCAAGACATGGTCTTCGAGTGTGCCAAATTTCATAAATTTCCGCTTAGCCGTTAAGACGTTAAAAGTTAACAGACAGACAGATAGACAGACAAACAGAGAGTTGCGGTCGCAGTTATAATATTACGATGAATAGTTTAGTTGTTAACATTTTGTGCTGTCAAGTTACATTTTTATTTATTTTAACTTCATGTACAATAATGGTACATAGGCGTACTTAATGCAACAAGGCATTCTCTACCAGTCAACCTTTGGGTTAAAAAGGAACACACTGGTAGGTACGTGTACAGCAAATAAATAAAATTTAAAACAGAATACTTTTTCGGAAAAAAAATTACAAAGAAATAATATACATAATACAAATTTTGGCGCCAGTGACGGAAAAGTTAAAAGGGAATCGCTTGTCTTGGTATGGTCATGTGAAGAGGAGGGATGAAACGCATGTAACTTGAAGAGTTATGAACATACATGTGGATGGATGGAGAGGGAGAGGAAGGCCAAAGAAAAGATGGATGGATTGTGTGAGGAGCGATATGAAAGAAAAGGGAGTTAGTGATAGAGTGACGACTGATAGAACAGAATGGAAGAATAAAACGTGTTGCGCCGACCCCAAGTAACATGGGATAAGGGTAGGAAGATGATGAACTATTTTTAAGTTTTGGTTTGGATTTTAAGGGTACCGGTGAAATTTTAAAGACATTTCTACTATCTCAAAGGTCCTCTGGAAACCTATGTCTGTAAAAAACCACATCGCGTGATTGGTGACAAATGGACACTTTCCAAAGATATTGTTCAAATTTTAAAGCAACTGTTTAAAATTGGAACAATTGAAAAAATGCATGGAAATCGAGGGCTTTTTGACAGATGGCGACTGACATGCTAATGTGAACGTTTTTTATTTTTTTTAAGAATTGGTGCTAAGGTGTTGACATTAAGGCACTGTCTCACCGCCGGCGATTAGCGAGTAGTGAGTAAAGCTTGAAACTCGAAACGAGTTGGCGAGCAGCGAGTAGCGATTGAAAAGTTTATATAGTTTTGACGCTCGACTTTTAGCGAGTGATTTTGTGCGGCGGGCGATTACTCGCAATACTCGCTCAAGCCCGCATTGTAGGTAGAAATTACCGCTGGTAAGTGAGTTCTGACTACCAAGCGAGCATCGCCAAGCTAGTGTCACTGAGCGAGTACAATATTTGATATCTCTTGTCGCTGCGATTATCTAGTGGTAAGAGCCGCTCGCTAGCAGTGTGAACAGCCAGCTATCGACTATGAATGTATGTGTCTCTTTTACTCACACGAGATCTATATCTCGTGTCTCTTCCTCAGCGAGTAAGCTAACGGCTTCCTCGCCGGCGGCCAGTCTTCTTTCAAAGTCATCGTAAACACATGCATTTGCACAAGCATCGAGGATATACGGCAATCATACATAATATGAGCATTATGAGCTACTGAACCTCTATATCCAAGTGATATACACGGTACATGTGGTACAAATAAAGCTGTGTTGGCAAAAAAGACGATCAATAAAATTACATATTTTTTTTGCTCCATAACAAACCAAACTTTCCGTTCCATTTGCCCCCTCTAAACCTTCATACGCCCAAAATTTTCAGTAACATGTCGTCCAACATTGACTTCACTTGCCTAATTGTAGTCCTAATTAGTCACTGGCCCACAAAAACCACTTAAAAACATATCGCCAATGCCTTGCTTCCCGGATACGCCTGCAATAATGGGGCAGTACCATAAATATGTGACATAGCCCCGTTCCAATTACTTAGCCTATAATTTTCTCTTTCTTTTTTTAATTAATAGCTTGGTTTTAATAATAAAATTCAGTTAATTTATTATTACGTGGATTCATAACTATTGCCGGAGAATTTATTAAGTATGCAACTTGTATTGCAAGAATAGTTTATTAATTTTATTATGGATATAAAAATCAGCTGTTTTGTATATTTTGATCGTCGTTTGTATGGGACAACTGATATTTCAGTGATGTTCCTTTAGTAAAACTTAACATCTCATCACGTCTATCGCTTCTGGCAAATCCTTTGAGGTCAGCTATAGGTTCAATTTCCCTCAATCAATTTTCCTCCCATAACATAGGATGCTATGTTATGGGAGGAAAATTTCACATAAATCCTAGTGTATAAATTTCTTCCGTGACTACTGGTCGTAGAAAGATGGACTTTGGCATCTAGCTTTCCTAAATTCCCTAGGGGAGCACTAAGGGAGGATGTCCCAAAATTCCCACGGGAACGGAAAAAATGCACGTACGAAGTTGCGGGCAAATTTTGGATAAGAAGTAGGATTTATACCAATATCCTCTACTAAGCTCGTCCATACTACTCGTACAATATACCACACAAAACGAACCCCATAACTCTACAAACAAGCAACTATCGCCACATAAATGTCTTATAATCACCATTGTTAATTAAAAGAGACATGATATTAGTCAACTCCTGCGCAGGCATTAATAAGAACAACTGGTATGTGTACCCGTTCGACCGTGTTCGATGGCAACGAGATTCATTATCGATTTGAAAAGTAATTTATTGGTTTTTAAGTTTGGTAAGTCACGGTAGAACAGTTTTAAATATGGCTTAATAAGCACGCATTTTCGAGGTTAAGCAACACTTGCTGAGGTCAGTTTTTGGATCGGTGACCATTGATAACATACCAGCCTTTTCCCAAATTAAGATTGGGTCGGCTTCCAGGGTTTAAATAGTGCGTAATAAGCACGAATCGTCAAGGTTAAGCAGTTTTTGGATGGGTGACCATTGATAACATACTAGCCTTTTCCCAACTATGATGCGGTTGGCTTCAAGACTAATCGGATGAAGTTGAATATCATTATTTTGCATTTTGGAGCGACTGCCTATCTGACCTGCGCAACCCAGTAATTTCCCTTGGGCGATTTTTTCCGATGACCTGATGAAGGTCGCGGGTAGCCGACGGATGCGAGACACACAGGACCGGTGGATGTGGCGACACGTGCGGGGAAGCTTATGTCCAGCAGTAGACGTCTTTCTTTGGTAATGCTGGTGCCAGACTTCTTGGCTGCACGTAACTATCAACTATCGCCAAATAACAGCCGAGACCAGGTTATCTCGGTATGTTATGATGGACCCTTCAACATACCGACCTCTTCAAGCGTTATTTACTAAGAAGAATTTTATTGTCTGGAATATCTACTTCACAATTGGTGATAAAGGTATAGAGAACCAGTTGTGATATTCTGTTACACTATTATCGCGAAAATTTTAGTTAAGTAAACATGAATTGAGCTCGAGTGGCAATCTATGAAGTTACCAAGTTATCAAGGTGTGAATATTTTTTACTATTGATAGGCACATAAGACACACGTTTGACCACTATCTCATCTGATGGTTAGCGATGATGCGGTCAAAGATGGAGCACGCTTACCTAGAAGTAACCTATTCACTCTTGAGTTGTAGCTATCAACACAATACACAAAACTTATACACTACACAGTATAAGTACGGCTCCAAACCCAAAACTGGTTCAGCTAAATCCCAAGAACAAATTGATTGACAGACCTCCCTATCCCCAATCGATAGCTCACCATAAAGGCGCTAACCCAATCCATCAGCAACCCATCTAAAAAAAAATAAACCCAGCGTCACACCAGCCAGCATTCATAACACAAGTACGAGAGGATGATTTAAGGCGCGCGCACACGATGCATTGTAAGGGCCAGCGCACACCGCCCACAGTAGTGGCCCACGACCGATCGCCCGCTAGATCGGCCCGCCCGCCTCGCGTGGCGGAGATGGTAAGTTGGATGGAAAGGGCTTTGGTAATTTGTTTGGGAGCTTGATGAGGCTGATGATAAAGTATTACACTTCATGAATAGTGGTGCTCCTCATGAGTAAATTAGGAAGCTGATAAACTGAAATACTACAGATTTTATTTCAGTGGACAATAAGCAGTTTAAGCAAATAAATTAAGTTACGAGACTGATTTAACAAATTGGTAAAATTAAACGCTAGATTCAATCGGTTTATAAATAGTTTCATAAAAAAAAAAATTGAAATTCTCTAAGTTCCTCCGAAATTGTTCCGGGTCCAGCAACAGATTCAAATGCCAGCCACAACGAAACAGAATTCTAATATTTTAGCCAAACCAATTTAACTCTAAAAATCGATTGGAATACTATATATGAATGAAATAATTAGTATAAATTAGCTAATTTCACGAAACCACTACGTTGAGTAAAGTGTCAGTTTTAACTCATTAATCAAAAGCCTCCTCCATACTCTCAAACCGCAACATTAACATAGAATAACTAAAAGCGAAGTAACAAATAAGGGTACATCCATTCAGTTATTGTGCACAACACTTTAAATAATAATTGAATCAATTCTCCGGCTATCGGTCATTGATTAATATGCGGCTAAAAAATAATGCTTTATTGAATTATAAGTTATGGCCCACCTTTGTGGCGGCTTATTTATGAACTGGTGTAAGTGGGTGTACACCTTTATGTTTTGACGTGTTAGTACTTTGATTCTGAAGTAATAAATCTTGATTTTTGTATTGGTTTATTCCCGATATTTTGATTAAGCGACTGCCTTTTAAGGATCGAAGAGATAGGGTGAGCATGGTTTGTCACATGAGTCATGTATTTAACACTAAAGCTACACAGAAATACCTCACTGGTTTTTTTCCGTTCCTATAGGAATTTCAAGAAATCCTTCCCCAAGAAACCTACATGCCAAATTCCAGCTTTCTGCAACCAGTAGTTTTAGCTGTACGTTGTCTATCAGGAATTCAATCACTCAGTTACGGAAGAATTTTGCACAATTAATAGCTATTGCTCGCGACTTCGTACGAGCATCCCGTTTTTTCCCGGTCCCGTGAAAATATCGGGAAATCCTCACGGGGGCTTTTCTACACTCCCCAAGGAACCTACATGCCAAATTTCTTCTTTCTGCGACCAGTAGTGCGTTGTCTATCTGTCACTCACTCACTCAATCAGTCAGTAACAAGAATTGTATATTATTGGAATTTTATATTATTGGAATTTTATATTATTGGAATTTTATATTATTGGAATTTTATATTATTGGAATTTTATATTATTGGAATTTTATATTATTGATATGTATGATGGATTGCAAATATGGCACAAAAACTATTCAGCGACTTCCCACTATTAATGGGTGCTTCACAAAAAAGTCTACAACTGACAAAACGACAGTCGCGTACAGTCACTGCTGATTTCTAAAACTGGGGCCCTATTAAGACATGCTAATATCATCATGATTAAGCTGAGAAAAAGGGATAGTGTTAAGCGTGTTTTATGACTCCGTTTCGCTCCCACACCGTTATCGCGATGGTTTTAAGTCATACCTTGGCCTTCTTAATAAACAGATCTTAGTCTGTCTGTCTGCCTCCGTGGTCGAGTGGTTTAGGCTTTTGCCTTGTAACCCGGTGGTCGTGAGTTCGATTCCCACGTGAAGTATACTTTGTAAAGTTGTTTCCAGTTTGGCTTTTCATTGAATCACCTGATTTTCTGATAAAAAGATGATTCCGTGCTTCGGAAGGCACGTTTAAGCCGGTGGTCCCGGCCGCCAAATGGCAGTCGTCAAATAAACCATGTCAGAGGCCATTGATGCGGTTTAGAAACTCTGACACTAGGGTGTGTGGGGTCGTTAGACCTTACTGCCCACACTATAAGAAGGAGAGTCCGTAAAAGTCCCAGAAAGCTCACTGTGCGGAGCCTGCATGGATGAAGACGAGACGGCAGTTAATCTGCTCCTAAGTTGCCCAGAAGTCGCTGGATACAGGGCAAAGTACTTCAGAAAGTGGGTAACTTAAAGGTTGATTGATCAGAAAATTATCCGGATTTTAACATTTTTATTTTTGTTAGAATATTGTAGGATTTATTTACTAACCAACTTACATTCACAGATTGCACCTCACAAAGACATTGGAGTGGTGGCAGTGGCGACACTTAAGGGAAGCCTATGCCCAGCAGTAGATGTCTTGCGGCTGATTTGATTATGATGATGATAATAATCAATCCATGCTAATGTCATAAATTAAAGAAAGAAAGAAAGATAATCGCATTGATTGGCACGACAAAAAACACCTTACAATAATTATCAAATACAACCACTATGTAGTACAATATTGTGACAAAAAGGCCTCAGGTCAGTATAATGTCGGGTGGCAACACTAGTTATAACCACCTAACGCTAAATGCGGAAGTAATTCTGTCGGTCTGTCTTTCTGTCACATCTGGTATACTGTTGCAAAGAAGACAAGTATTCTGATTCGCGGCCAAAATAACTATGGCAGTAATACTTCCCGGACGAACCTGGTATTTCTGATAAAAGATAAGTAGGTTTACCCAATAAAAACCCATACAAAATGCATCAGAAATGTGATAACCCATAAGGCAATTATCATAGAATGTTAATTAGCAAGCCATAATAAATTGATACGGCTGTTTGTCTGTCAATGTGAGTGATTGGGGAGCCTGTACAATTTATTAGCCAATGTGGTCAAATGACCAGTCGATCGCAGATAAAGTATTTATGTTTGTAGAGTAGATATTTTAAATAGACGAGACTATGGGACATTATTTTAAATCTTTAAAATCTCAAAAGGTGAGAACAGACATGGACACCTAATCCATGTTCTTATTGATATTCATGACCCTTTATATTTTAAGGATGGGAAATCATTTGTTCAGCACAGACATAAACGAACAGCAACAATGACAAAGTAAACAGAAGTAATAGTAGGTACATCCACATTGCGCTGAGCGTATAACCGTACCGAAAGGGTAACCATCTCAGCCATGACTCCTTCCGCTCTGGGCGAAGCGGAAGGGAGGGAGTGTCAGACTCTTACTGACTAAAACCTATCCGTGTTCCTTCCAATGCCCTTAGCATTCCAGGGCTGCGGTCTCTTTCAAACAAATTTTGCAACCCTTTTCTTTTTTTAAGGATTGGAAATCATCAAATGACTCCATCCGCTCTGGGCGGAGCGGAAGGGAGTGACAGACTCTTACTGACTAAAACCCATCCATGTTCCTTCTGATGCCCTATCCGTTCCGTTTCCGCACCCCGGCAGGTACAGGCCCTAGCGGGCCCCATCTCCCATGCTGACAGCTCTTTGAGGCGCGCGTGGAATACAGCGCGTCGTCGACACGGGCCTCTTTCTGATCGGACGGCTCGCCGTCCGCAGACCCTCGCCTACGGTGGCCGGAAATCGCCCTGCGCCCTGTTGCGGCGGCTGGGTCGAGAGGTTTCCCTCTCTCTCACACATTCGGCCTCCTCCTTCGCTAGCATTACTGCTT
The DNA here is from genome assembly GCA_950371165.1 of Lacanobia oleracea. Taxonomy (NCBI): domain Eukaryota; kingdom Metazoa; phylum Arthropoda; class Insecta; order Lepidoptera; family Noctuidae; genus Lacanobia; species Lacanobia oleracea. Next base: position 22,155,783 of record OX493406.1, read on the forward strand.
CGCAGAAGGAGGTCGGCTTCCTATGCCTCCTCGTTCCGGACCATAGATTGAACCAGGGTCGGTCGCGAGAAGTCGCTGCCGCCGATCGCATCAACGAGGACACGGCGGTGCTCCGCCCAAGCAGGGCAGCCCTCCACCGTATGCTCCACTGTGTCTTCCGGGTGATCCTCGCAGTTTTGACACCCGGGCGTGTCCTCCCACCGAATCCAGAACAGGTATCTTCCGAAACAACCGTGTCCAGTGAGTACCTGCGTCAGGCGGAAGGTGAGAAAGCCGTGGCGCCGCTCCAGCCACTGCTCAAAGAGGGGACTAATCGCCTGGATTGAGGCGTGCCCAGCGCTGGGTTGCGTCAGTCGCTGTCTACATACCGCCATGAGATCCTGCCAGAGCTCCGTCCGCCTTGCTGCGATTTGCCGCGGCAGAGGAGTCTCGCCCCGGCGTTGCACCTCCACAAAATTTTGCAACCCTGGCAGATTCATAATCAGCAGTTGTACCCGAGATAGATCATATTGTTTTGCAATATTTTATTTCAGTTGGTTTTGTACAAAATCTTCACACTTTTATAATTTCGTGTTAATGTTTTCGAGCGTATGGCACTCGTGGGCTGCAGTTGAAAATCAGCGTAGGTGGTATGCCAGCTGGCATTATGCTGAGCTGAGGCCCTTTTGGCATTATTAGTTGTAAATATTTATTTTATTTTAAGCTGTTTTTATTCGTATAATGCCCTTTCTTTCGTTCTAATATTACTAAATTTTTTAGTTATCTGAAAATCATTTTGAAACAACGAAACCCCTTATAGGATCACTCGTATGTCGTCGGTCAATTTAACCCTAAGCAACAGTATATTATGCTGGATTTTTTAAATGAACAAGTATTCAGCCTATCGCAGGCCATAGCTGCACACACGCCTCTCCTAAGCTTGAGCATATCACCCAGTCCCCATCCATTCATTAATTTTCAGGCATACTCTGATACGCTGTCTCCACTTCTTAGAGCCAAAGTTTTGAGAGTCAAGCTAAGCTGTAAGTGAAATTCCCTACCGGAGTCTGTATTTCCTGATAGCTAAAACCTGGGAGTCTTTAAGTTAAGAGTGAATAGGTTACTTCTAGGTAAGCGTGCTCCATCTTCGACCACATCATCGCTTACCGTCAGGTGATTAAACGCAAGCCTATTGATAGTAAAAAAAGGCATACAAGTAAAAATATAGCATTGGCTGCAGTAGGGATTTCTTTTAAGTCGCAAGTATTGATAGGTCCTGTTAGGTCGCGGCATGTTCAAAAGAGTTACGCGTTAGGCATAAGTATAAGCTTACTACACTTGACAATAGACGTCAGTATTTGGAAGCCGTAAATTTATATAATATTGTTAGAAATAAATTTGACTGCATTGATTTGTCATAATGATATACTATGCGGTCCCTAGGACAGTCCACAGACGAAAGGTGCGCGCTGGCAGATTGTTTTCGGTGGGCTCTTGCAAGTCCAATTCTGGGTTGCGTTCGCCTGTTCGCAGAATGGTTGAGTCCTATAATAGGATTTTTGAAAATGTAGACATTTTTACATGTCCTGTCAATAGGTTCAAAGATCTTATACTTAAAAAGCTTTCATAATTTTTTTGCTCTCCATCTCTCTATTTATTCAAATTATCTATTTTATATTGCACGATAGTTAAGTAATTTTAATTAAGTTTTAAGTTTTACATAGAACTACCGCGTATCCTACCGCTTATCCGTGAACAGCGTTGTGGGCTACAATATTGCGATATGTTTTGTGTAACTTTGTTTTCTTTGTTTTATATTGTAGCTGTTTGTTGTTCCTTTTTTAAATAAAATAAAATAGAATAAGAGTCTGACAAAATCCTTCTCCACCCAGAGCAAGAGGTTGTTTGATGATTTCCTATTAAAAAAAAGAACTAATAGGCAGAATACGTCATCTTATCTACCCCAACAGCTCCTCTGTATCGACACCTTATCAGCGGCAGGTGTATGCGATTATGTTAATGACCGAACCATTAATTAAAACAGTCGATACTAGTTTGTAAACGACACCGGTCGTCTTGTCGCCGGCTATCGTAACATTATCGAGATTTCTGATAATTTATTATATTGGTCTAGTTTGAGTTTAAAGTCCGTTTTATTGGTATCGGAAGACGTGTTTTGGTTAGGAAACTTTATCGATATGGAAATCATAAATTGTGTGGATGAATACGTATAAATTAAAAATAAGTAATCCTCCTGTGGGTCTAATATGGCCACTTTAGCAGAATCATAATATTAACCACACACCACACATTGAGAAGCTCGTGGCTAAATAAAAACAGCCGCACGGGTCGGTCTTTAAGGTTAAGCTACGCTTGCCAAGGTTGGTCTGTGGATGGGTGACTATCTTAATATACCGAGTTTCCTCCGTGCCTCGGAAAGCACGTTAAGCCGTTGGTCCCGGCTGTCATTTGTAGATCTTTGGCAGTCGTTACGGATTGTCAGAAGCCAGTAAATCTGACTCCAGTCTTGCCAAGAAGTACCGTGTTACCCAGTTAATGGGTTGTGGAGGTCTGGTAGGCAGCCGCTCCACGTAAAACACCGGTATTCAGCTGAATCCGGCTTGACAGGAAGCCGACCCCAATATAGTTGGGAAAAGGCTAGGCAGATGATGATAATATTAACCACACAACAATCTATCTGTCATTTTCATCTTTATCACTAACGCAGTGACGGGTAGCGTGATGTGCTTTCTGAATCTGCTAAAGTGGCTTTTTTAGACTCGCTGGTCCAGTTTTGATCACGTTGGCCATTCTCAACGGTGATTAGACATACAGTCTGTGGAAGGGTCTGTGACCATGGAGCTGTCAGCATGGGAGACAGGGCCCGCTAAGGCCAGTGCCTGCCGGGGTGCGGAATCCGTTCGAAAGAGACGCCGCAGCCCTGGAACGCAAAGGGCATTAGGAGGAACACGGATGGGTTTTAGTCAGTAAGAGTCTGACACTCCCTTCCGCCCCGCCCAGCGCGGAAGGAGTCATTTGATGATTTCCCATCCTTAAAAAAAAAAAAGAGTCTGTGACCATAATTATCTAACCGACTTCACTATTATTTGTTATTAGTCAAGTGGATTAGAAGTGGATTGGAGATGCACTGTCAATGCTAGTGGAGCCGCGCAGTCGAGCCCCTTCTAAGGGAGGCGTCGCCACCGTTGACGCGTGCACTTCGCACGCTTAACCAGCTGTCCGATTTTGTAAACATGTGGAAGTGAAGGCTTGGGTGAAGTGATCATCATTATCATCATCTGCCTAGCCTTTTCCCAACTATATTGGGGTCGACTTCCAGTCAAACCAGATTCAGCTGAATACCAGTGTTTTACGTGGAGGGGCTGCCTACCAGACCTCCACAACCCATTAACTGGGTAACACGGTACATCTTGGCAAGACTGGAGTCAGATTTACTGGCTTCTGACAACCCGTAACGAATGCCAAAGCTCTACAAATGACAGCCGGGACCAACGGCTTAGCGTGCTTTCCGAGGCACGGAGGAAACTCGTTATGTTAAGATGGTCACCCATCCACTGACCAACCTTGGCAAGCGTTGTTCTTGAAGATTGACCCGTGCGTGAAGTGATCATTCCATCTTAATTACATGGATTGACAGCTCACTTTGTTAGATGAATAAATAAATAACAAATGAAATCCTTAACTCTCATAATTCGATAGGACGGCAATCCGACAAGACTTGGCAGTCGCGCTTGCAACAACGGGACAGTATTGGGAGTACATACTACTAGATGTTGCTTGCCTATCAGCTTTTTATTAAACTCACCCATGGTATTGAAACTCAAAAGGAGCTGGGCAGGACACCTGGCAAGGAGCGGTGATGATAGATAGAGTAAGACGGTGACTGAGTGCGTGCCGGGGCTGCGGACTTCGTTCGAAAGAGGCACCGTACCCTGGAACGTAAAGGGCACTAGTAGGAACACGGATAGGTTTTAGTCAGTTAGAGTCTGACACTCCCTCCTGCTGTACCCAAAGCGGAAGGAGTCACTGACCCCAATGTAGTTGGGAAAAGGCTAGGCAGATGATGACTATACTTGTAAATAAATTATGCTTGTGTGTAATTGGTTTGTCCGGTTTACTTTGGCTAAGAAAAGAGTCTATTATTGCCAAGCATGACACATACAATGAAAAAAAAATGTGCAGGTTGAGAATCATCCAAGCCCTACCACGGCGTTAACTATTCTCATGCTCCAATAGCTCGCGCTAACTTGAACAAAGACATTTTCATCTATAATTTAAATAATAATTACCACCAGTTACAGACTGTAACAATTTCTCCATGACCAGTAGATCTGAATATAAACGATTGTAAATACCACTTTGAATTGCAAAACAAAAAGTAAAAAGTTTCGAACACAAAATGTCACACTAGTGCACTTTTACGATTGTGTACAGTATCGGCGAGCGCATTAATTTGCGCCCAAAATGGAGTAGCGAGCATTACCCGTAGGGTTACCATACTTTAAGAATAAGATAGATATGCGAACTGCGAATAGATGACAAACATGGACGACACCGATGAAGAAACAGCTCCCCACTAGAAGTAGATGTCGTAGCCATATCATAGAAATGGCAACTTCATCAAGGGCCAGCCATTTCATGAAATTGTTGACCACTGTTTTTAGTCTACAGGGATCAAAGGATCCTAATATTATTATGAATGAAACGGAAGCTTTGCTCGCTCACTCTAGCTCCCGTCATCACATTCGAACCTAACCTCTTCGTATCAGCGTGTCGTAAGTTCCCTAAAACCTTATGACGACCGAAAAGGTTAATTCTAAACTAAGGACACCAACAAACCTCCAAGCCAATCAACTGTTAGCGTCAAAATTACACGTAGAAAGTTGGTATAGCAAGGAGTTCTCAAGAAATGAGACGGTATGGTCACCTTACAAGTAACGTATCGCTCAAATCTTGGGTGCCATACGGCGATATAGCGCTACCGTTTCACGGCATTTTATTAAAACTGTATGACCACTTGGAAATTCGAGCGGATCGGTATTTTGCGCAAGATATAATCTATTAGGGTGTGTTCATATTGGTTAACTGATATAAGCTACTAGGACTGTCTAGTCTTTAATTAAATCTTAAGATCAATTAGCTGATCGTTTTATTTTTTTAATTTAGATTCCAGCCGGTCGATTCTGTAAAAGCCTCACCGTGATCAATAGGTGAAGAGAACTGCCATTCCATAAAAAAACCATCAGAACATTAAAATAAAACCGTTTTAAGCCTTTCTGTGGCCGTGCCAGAGGTGGTGTGAAGATCTGATGACTTTTGAAAGAAAGTAAAATGTTTATTTGGGGCTCGTGCAAGGCGTACACAAAGAAAACTATCTAAAGTAAAATCAACAGTAAAAAAATGAATTTTAACAATCATGAATTTAATATGTGCGAGGCCAAAAAGGTCCCTCAGCATTCAAAATAATCACAGCGCTGATGTTAGTTGTTGTGGGTCAAACTATCCAAAGATCGCTCAGGTTAGAGATATAAAAAGAGAAAGGGGAGCCTTTGCACAGTAGCGGGACACATTTGGACAGAGACTCCCGCAAACCTCCATTGAAAAGGGAGGATCCTCCAACTGGACGGTTTTTGTGTCCGGTGTGGGCAACTACCCGATAGTTGATGTTCGGGCTGATGTATATATTCAAATCGTACGGTAAACTCTGATACTGCGATGCTGGATTTCGACATAGTAGTTCGCTGGTATTTGGATAGATGGCGTTGCGATTCTTTCCGTTGCGATGTATGCGGTTTTTTTTGTGGTGGCTACACATAAATAAGGCTAGAAAAGAATCCTTTCCGTGATTATCACTAAAGATTCAAATGAAATTAAACGAAACATTAAATTCTGTTTAAAGTAAAAAAGCCCCACGTTGTGAACAGAGCTCTACGAAATGCTGTCGTTAGTATCAATCTGTATCTTTCACACTAAAATCCAGCTCAGTCTGACTCGCACTAATTTCTCGAATTTCTATCGAAGTAACGATTAATTATGTTTGATAGTGCTATTTATTATGCTGCGCAGGAATCTGTTTTGAATCTGTTTTTGGTAGCAAATTGATCGATCCAGGCGGTAAGATTTTTTTCTTATTTGCGTTATCTTTGCAAATTTTCTGTTATAAATGCAACTGCCATTCACATTAGTAGTAGCATTTTTGAATAGCAATTTACTAATAATAATGTACCCATATAACTTTCACAGTGTATACAGGGATAATCGTCGGTTGGTGTCCCATTCCATTTGAAATGCCTAAAGAGGCCTCTGCGAGTTGGTTTTGGCCCCTCGTACGCCTACCAAAGGACACCGGTCCTTTAGAGACCCGTCTCTAGGGACCCGAGATAGTCAAAAACATGTACCTATGTAAAATACATGGAAGGTCTCCCACAGGGTGAACCGATGACCTGGTGAGGGTCGCGGACAGCCGATGGATACGAGACACACAGGATCGGTTGCTGTGGCGACACTCGGGGGAGGCCTATGTTCAGCAGTGGACGTCGGCTGATATAATGATGATGATGTAAAATAACGTAAGTGGAGCTCGTGGCTAAATAATAACAGCTGCACAGGTCGATCTTGAAGGTTAAGCAACGCTTGCCAAGGTTGGTCTATGGATGGGTGACCATCTTAACATGACGAGTATCCTCCGTGCCTCGGAAAGCACGTTAAGCCGTTGGTCCCGGCTGTCATTTGTAGATCTTTGGCAGTCGTTACGGATTGTCAGAAGCCAGTAAATCTGCCTCCAGTCTGGTCAAAAAAATGTACCGTGTTACCCAGTTAATGGGTTGTGGAGGTCTAGTAGGCAGCTGCTCCGCGTAAAACACTGGTATTCAGCTGAATCCGGTTTGACTGAAAGCCGACCCCAATGTAGTTGAGAAAAGGCTAGGCAAATGATGATGTAAAATAACGAAACAAATTAAGTTATTAGATAAATTAATTCCACAGCACCTGAAAAGAGCTCATTATGGAAAACTTTTACTACGGGGCCAAACATGATCGCGAAAAAATACACTGAAAACTGCCCCATTCATTTTTAAACAGCTGATGTTTACCGACCCAAAATATTATGTACCCGGATACTGAGTCCCCAATCGGACCCAGAGCTAATGTGTACCTGCTTATATCTCACAAGTATGTCGCACAATTCTGTGGCAAACAACAATAGATTAAACGATACTCCAACATATTGAATTCTCAAAACACAGAAAACGCTTACACACAACTAAGTCGCCATAACTCACAGAAAACATCTCCTAATTTATCAGTACCGCATAAATTTATGCGCAAGAGTTCTCGCCTTGCAATCGAACATTTAGCCTTTTTATCGAGAGTTTGATTTAGGGTCCGCTGGCAAGCCAATCCCTCAAGTCGATATGTACTGAGACGTGATCGGGAGGCTGTATTCTGGTGTGGGCAATGTTGTTTTGGAGAGATATCGGATTCGGAAAATATTGTGCTTCTTTGTGCAAGCCTTGTCTCAACTATAAGAGATTGGGCTTTCAAATGTGTTTGTTCACGTCCGTTTTCTAGTATTTAAAATCATGACTGCTATTTCAAAATTCATCAACAATTAATTACTGGAAAATAAGAATCACCATCTTTTAACCGTAGCGAGTATCACAGAGGGATACCAATTTGTCAATGTAAACCAAAAATTTATAACTCTATGAAATAATTTCGAGTTTTGAAATTGTTGCGCGCTTTTAGAACGTCAGTTTTTCTAGAGTAAAAGAAATTAAAACCGACGAACAGTCATTAAAATATTTGGTTGGTATGATTGTAAGCAAGAAAATAAACTTAATTAGGTAAATACCGTATGGCATTAAATAGTTTTTTACTACACATTTCGCGGTAGTAATATCGATTGGGAATTAAAATAAAGATTCTTGGAAAAGAAAAAAAAAACAACAAAAAAGCAGCTTTATCATAATAGCTCGATAATATAAGTATTTTAATAGCTTGTTTTAAAATAATTAAATTGTTAATAATATCAACATACTAGTTTGGAATTGGACATAAAAATTAATGTGTCGTATATAGATCGTTTATTTACATAATTATCTCAAGAAAGAATTTTTAATAAAAACAGTTTTCTTCTTAGAAATACTCGTGTTTACAATACACAGGTATTTTTCGCGCGTTTAGAGAAAAAAAAATGAAACAGATTGATTGAATTCCACGTTCAGGATTATAAGTAGTAATCATATTACATATTTAGGCAAAAAACTATATTTTATAATTGTCATGGTAAACTAATAAAAATAACTATATCTATACATTATGAATATACAAAACCAAATACAATCAGGCGTCGAAAAATTTCTCCGCATCGCTGTCATCCGGAAACGTGCCCAGAAGACTGGCAGCATTGCCACGTTGAATGGCAATGCTAATTCTTTGAGCAAAGACCGAGCCAGCCCTCTGGTCACGCAAAGTGTCGACCAGTCGGCGAGAAATGTCCATAAAAAGTAGTAATCTGGATTAAAACAATAAAGCAATATGCGCTAACAAAAGACACGCATTACGTCACTATGATGATACAATTTTACCAAGCCACATGACGTCACGCTTGTCTTCAACGCGCTGTATCCTCATAATTTTTTGTTTACGTGAAATACCCTATTGTCAAAAAGTTCAAAACGATTACGATTAACATGGTCTAGAGTAGGCGCAAAAATAAATTTGCAATAACGATCATTCACTTACCGACATTTAGTGACATTCTTTATTTTAAAAAAGGCAAAAAAGCGATGCCCGAGAAAGTTTTTTGTACTTATATTAGCCGAGTGGAGTCAACGAGGCTCGTAGTAGTTTATAAACAAAACAAATACAGAGTGACAGACAATTCTACTAATTTTTTTGGGTTTCGTACCCTAAGGGTTACAAACGGAACCCTATTACTAAGCCTCCGCTGTCCGTCCGTCCGTCCATCCGTCTGTCCATATGTCCGTCCGTTCGTCCTTCCGTCTGTCTGTCAGAGGGTTGTATCTCAAAAACCGTAGTAGGTAGACAGTTGAAATTTTCACAGATTATATATTTCTATTGCCGCTAAAACGAAAAATAATAAAATTTAAGGTTTCGTCCGTATAAACGGAACCCTTCGAGTGCGAGTCTGACTGTCAAAATTGTATGGAAATTGAGGCTTTTTTGACAGTTTGCGATTGACAATTAAAAATTTATAGAAATGGCCCTCCGATCTCAAAACACTTTCCACAAATCCAGAATACCCCCGTCCACCGTCCGTAGGTGTAACAGGGCCGGCTAAAATTATAGCTCGCATATCGAATCCCCGTGTTTCGCCTGTTGGTTCGCATGTCTGTTTGTTCGTTTGTCCCGTGCGCGCTGTTCAAGAACTATCGGCAATTAATCTTGCACTATGGGTTCCGTATGTTTTTCGTTTTTGTGTGGGATAGGAGAACAGGGTTATGTTGTAATAGCATTGCATTAATCTAAATTAAAGGTAAGCACATCATTTTATTTAAATTTCACTTTACTACAATAAGATGGATTATATAATGGCTCACGATAATAAAAAAAATATGTCAATTATTATTTATTGTTAAAATTAACATGCATCAAATAAATTAAATAAAATTGAAATAAAGAACAAACTAAAAACATAGATAATAAAAAAAAAACATTATTGGGCAAAAATTACATATTTTTGATCACAGCTCTTTTAAACATAGTGATGCTGCTTGCAAATATGTCCAATTAACAATAAAATTATAATATTCATTATTCATAGTTGCTAACCGTAACCATGAAAACGGACATGGAGAGAATATAAGGGTTGCTTATTTTACTACGGAACCCTGAAAACAATAGCATCGCGCTCAATTTACCGGGTAGGCCGGTAGGTACCTATATTAGACGCACTCATATTAGGCCAGTTTAATTTGTTGTGGTCGAGTTACAATTACTCAAACTTACGTCTATAGTCCTTTTAATAGACCCAGATTCAATACTTGTATCAGCTAAATACCAGTATTGAACATAGAACTACTTCCTATCTGACCTCCATAACCCATTAACTGGGTAATACGGTAGTTCTTGGCAAGAACTGACTGGCTTCTCACAATCCATAAAGACCTGCCAAAGTTCTACAAATGACAGCCGGGTACAACGGCTTTACGTGCTTCCCGAGGCATGGAGGAGTATCGATATGTTAAAACGGTCACCCATCCACAGACCGACCTAGACAACAGTTGCTTAACCTCAACGACTGACCCGTGTGGCTATAATTATTAAGCCACGAGCTCCTCAAAACAAGTCCACACTCCGATAGGTCCGATATCATCAAAAATATGAAACTACCCACTCCAAGTCATCTTGCCCATCAAATAATTCCGATGTCACAGCTCATACGGTTTTTGAGGCACGGAGGAGTCTCGGTATTTTAAGCTGGTGACCCATCCACCGACTGACCTAGGCAACTTTTGCTTAACCTCAACGACCGACCCGTATGGTTGTTACCACGAGACTCTCACACCAAGTCCATAGTCCGATAGGTCCGACAACATCAAAAATATAAAACTACCCACTCCAAGTGATCATACCTATCAAATAATTCCGATGTCACAGCTCATACGGCTTTTGAGGCATGGAGGAGTCTTGGTATATTAAGCTGGTCACCCATCCACCAACTGACCTAGGCAACCGTTGCTTTACCTCAACGACCGTCCCTTGCGGCTGTAATTATTAAGCCACGAGCTTCTCAGACCAATTCCATAGTCCGATAGGTCTGACTCCGCCCGACATCATCAAAAATATAAAACTACCCACTCGAAGTGATCTTGTCCATCAAATAATTCCGATGTCGCAGCTCAAACGGCTAGGTACTGACGCCATTACTCATCCATTAGAGCACGATTACATCGTTTCAGTGCTCAGACGGTGTCGTATTCAACAATTTGACATCACACGGGTTTCCTCTATCAATTTATATCATCACTTGTTTACGCTTAATTTTGGAGGTTATCTAGCGTTGTGTGCTGGCGGACAGGATTAGTGAGACGCGGGAAAAATTTTTGAACTTTTTATTTATGAATGTTAAGTCCATTTATTTAAATAATTACTTTTTATTTATACTTTAAACTTATTATCGAATATATAAACAGGGTTAGAAATTAATTTTTCACGTTTTTTTTACATAAGTACCTAAGATAATTGATTTTATAAAAAACATATATATTACAAGTCTTACCTCGACCTTTACATGCTTATTCATAAAAAATATAACCTTATGCTTAGTTTATAATTTTTTTTCAAATGCTGATTGCATTTGTTGGATGTCCGGAAATGAGACTGCGGTTCTTCAGTATAACTATTTTATTTGGTTAAGTTTTGCACTATTTAGGTCGAATCAACCTTCCTCGACGAGAGACCAAACAAGAATGTCCCGGTTCACGAGTGCAATCCCCTTTCTTTTTTTGAACGAACGACCTTAGTGAACTGTCCGTGACTAAAATGACAGTTGAGTCAATACACTATCTGTATGACGTGAACAGAGACATTCCAACTATATTAAAATAATATTAGGCTAATAAATCTTACTTAAAAATAAAAAAGGAGTTCAATTATGCCAAAAATGCTAACAGTCGGCCTTTCCTGACACTTACACGTCCCGTGGAAAGAAAAATAGTGAACTTAGCAAACAAAGGTATTTATAATTTAATTAAACATAAATAAATTCTAAACAGAAAAAAAGTTATCGACTTTCATTGCTAATTTTAATTGACATTTTATCATGTTTTATCATGTGGATACATAATTACAATCAAATTATTCCCTTGAAAACACATTCCATTATCAGCATTTCATTATTAGGTTTCTACACAATTACACCTGCATCACCAGCATTGAAGGAATTACGGTGGCCTCTACATATCCACCGCAACTCAAGCATGCAGTGGCCCCTGCACTCCACAACATGCTAACGACAATGCCATAGTTGCGAGTATAATTGGTTTTTCTTCAAGACTGACATAACTACACCCGAGTCACCTGCATTGAAGGAATTACGGTGGCCTCTACATATCCATCGCAACTCAAGCATGCTGTGGCCCCTGCACTCCACAACACGCTAGCGACAATACCAAAGTGGCGAGTATAATTTGTTTATCTTGATGACTTTGACATATCCATACCTACATCATAAACATTGACGGAATTACGGTGGCCTCTACATATCCACCGCAGCTCAAGCATGCTGTGGCCCCTGCACTCCACAACACACTATCGACAATGGTAAAGTTGCGAGTATAGGTAACATGTCAATCCATCACTACAAACCTAGCATGTTGTGGCCCCTTCCTGTCCACAACACACTGCTACGAAAATAATTCGTTAAGTTAGATAAGTTATTATGGCATCTTCATATCCATAATAACCGCTGTGATACACTTGTCCTTACATTTAAACGATTCATAATCCTTACTCTAATATTTCAATGGATGAACATACTTAATTCTAGATCTTAAATAAAATAAGGTACTATTATTTTGTATTGCTGGTTATTTTTTATTTATTTTTTTACCACCCAATTCAAAGAGCGAGTTTCTAATCCTCGCAAGTTTCCGAGATTGAGTCGCTGTCACTGTCAATATTTCTGTTAAAGACTAACCACGGATGAATTTTATCAACAGAAAACACTCCAGTGAACTTCTTACTACCCTTACGGGACACTGGAGTATCTTCTATTTTATACCTATCATTATCAAAGACCTCTACAATGCGGTACGGACCACGAAGCTTCGGGACTAATTTCCTACTTTTCCCAGTCGATGGGATTTCTCTTTCGACCCGAACTAGATCACCGATCTTGAAAGTAACTTTTTTTCTACTTTTATCAAAACGTGTCTTTTGATCTATTTGATTCTTTTCCACGTGTTGTGATATTTCGTTCCTTATACTTTCGATGTTATTGCCTTCTACAGATCCATCAACTATATTTAGATTTAACAAAGAATTAGGTGTGCCAACTAAATCGATACCAAATAACGCTTGAGCCGGTGTCTTTCCTATTCCCTTATTTAGAGTATTATTTAAGCCCCACTGTATTTCGGATACACATTCATCCCATAAATGCTCCGGTTTGTTATGGTTAGCCGCAGTTAACGCAGCTAGGACCGTGCGATTGTAGCGTTCCACTTGCCCGTTAGCGCGTGGTGTCGCTGTCGCATTTAATACGTGTTTTATACCTAACGTGCTCAGATACTCTTCAAAACGCTTCGACGTAAATGAACTACCTCTGTCCGAAATTATACGAATAGGAACGCCAAATGTGTGGAAATAGTTTTTTAAGGTAGATATAGAATTTACAGATTTTGTGTTTTTGACTGGGGCTAAAATAGTATATTTCGTAAAGGCATCAACGATTAAAAACAGATATGCGTTTTTCCTTTTGCTTCGCACAAAGGGACCTAAATGGTCTATATGCAAGGTATGAAAGGGGCGATCTACTTTAGGTATCGGGCGGAGTTCACCCGCCTTTTTACCTGCTGGTATTTTTGAGTGAGCACATTGCAGACAAGAATCGACATATTTTTTTATAAAGCGCCTCATTTTGGCAAACCAGAAGGTACTTTTAATTTTATCATATGTTTTATCGAAACTGTAGTGACCCATATCATCATGATGAGACTTTAATATTTGCCATCTTACCCCTTTAGGTACAACCCAGCGATCTCCTGCCTCAGTTTTTCTGTACAATAAGCCTCTTTTAATTACAAAATTATTTTTAATTTCTAATATACCGTTTGTATCCTCGTCTTTTAATATATTTACGATGCGTTGAAGTTCAGGGTCGCTTTGTTGTACAGTTGTTATCCATTTGGTTTCAATACACCGAACTTCAACAATCTCGGACTCAACTGGATTACGACTGAGTGCGTCTACGTGGGACATAGTGGAACCAGACTTGTAGATTATTTTGAAATCGTATTCCTGCATAATGTTCCACCATCTCGCCACTCTAGGTAAAATATCCCTTTTTTCAAAGGTTGCCCTCAAGGAATTACAGTCCGTAACGATAGTGAATGGTATGCCTAAAAGGTATGTTCGAAACCGTTGTAATGAACTCGCGACCGCTAAGGTTTCCAGATCGTATGAAGTAAAACGAGACTCTTCTGGTGAGGTTTGTCTGCTATAATATGCTACAGCATTAAAAGGCGCATCTTTATTAGCCCTTTGTAATAAGATACCAGCAATTCCTATTTTCGAAGCGTCTGTATGGAGTTGAGTTTCAGACCCAGGGTTATAGAATGCTAGAATTGGACGTTTAACTAATTCCCCTTTTAAAGTAATAAAAGCATTCTCCTCAGAGTCCGACCACATCCACTTTGCGTCTTTCTTTAACCGTTGAGTAAGAGGTCGGGCGATTGATGAGAATCCTTTTATGAAACGGCGAAAGAAACTACAAAGTCCCAAAAATTGTCTAACTCTGTGTTGATCGGTAGGGCGAGGAAATGCCTCAACGGAATTTATTTTAGCTTTACCCGGCCTAATGCCGCTGGAGCATACTTCGAACCCAAGGTAGTCAATAGAATCCTTTAAGAAATTACACTTTGACAACTTAAGTGTTATACCTGCGGTACGAAACAATTGTAGAGTAGATTTAAGATTTTCGAAGCCTTCCTCTATAGTTTTAGACGGTATTATGACATCGTCCATGTAAGCAAACGCTTCTTTAAACCGGGCATTACCTAGTATACTGTTAATTGCCCTTTGGAAATTAGACGGTGCATTTACAAGCCCAAAAGGCATCCTATTGAACTCATAATGTCCGTCGGGTGTTATGAAGGCCGTTAAATGTTTTGATGCTTCGGACATACGTAACTGGTAATAACCTGACATAAGGTCTAAAGTCGTGTAATATTTATAACCGGACAAATTATCTAGCTGATCGTCAATTCTAGGGATGGGGTAATGCTCCTTAACAGTTTTCTTATTTAAAGCTCTGTAGTCGATGCATAATCTGTACTCCCCGGACTTCTTCTTTACGAGGAGAACAGGAGATGCATAGTTTGAAGTAGACGGTCTAATTATGTCAGACTCCTCAAGGTCATGAACTATCTCACGAACAACTTGTCGTTCCGTAAAAGGCATACGATACGGTCTATAAACTACCGGTGAAGAATCGCTCAGCTTTATCTCCATCTCGGCATTAGTAATACATCCTAGCTCTCTTGTGGTAAAAGCAAAACAATCTCTGAATTCGTTTAAAAGACAAGTTAATTGGACGAGATCGCTTTGACTAATTTGGTCGCTAACGGATAGCATTTTAGTGTCAATAACATTAGTGGTAGAGTCGCCATCTTTACATTGTTCAATTTTATTGACGGTATGACAATTGGCACGAGTTAAAGGGAGAGCTCGAGACAAAAGGGTGCCTTTATTTAAAATGAAGTTATTTTCCCTCAAACCGTTCAACTGAAGAGCTGCCCTACCACGAACTATTGGTAGAATACAAGGCATAATATGGTACGTCTTTTGAGGCTGAGAGCACAAGCCAGGTTCAACCAAAACGTCGCCGTCATACGGTGGGTTTGAGTATACAGCTACTTCGGAGCAACCTGCTATAGTGACCGTCTCGCAGACATAAAGTTCTATGCATTTTGGTTTATTAATAGCTTTCTCTTTGATAATTAGTTCGTCTTTTGTTTTATAAACCACTATATGGTTTTGCTCTGTGAATGTTTGACCGATTAGTAATGATACTTTCAGAAAATGATCGGGTACTATCAAGACTTCTACGCGTGCTATAACCGAATCTATTTCAATTTCAACATCACATTTCCCTATGCAATGTACTAAGGAGTTTCCAAACCCTCTTAAAACCGGTAAATCATTGGAAGATTGCGTTATATTTAAATTGTTTGCGTCTGATTCCCTAAGCATAGTGATTTGACTACCGAAATCAACGAAACACTTCAAGGTGCTTCCGTTAACTATTGCATCCTTAAAATATTTCATATCATGATCTTGTTCTTTTGAAATATTTAAAACCGTTTTATTAGTTTCGGACTCACGTTTAGTGGGACAATCAGCAATTAAGTGACCTACTTTATGACATGATTCGCATCTTTTAATTGGGTGTTTACATTTAAAGTGTTGGTGCCCTTCTTCTCCACAATTATAACACTTTATTGTCTTATATTTATTATTCTTATTTGTGTTATCTTTGAATGATTTTGACTGTATACTATCGGAAGGGCCCGCCTGTGAAGTAACGTTTGACTTATCATTTCTTTTTGTTGTTCTTACATTACGGAGATAAACTAATAATTTATCCGGTTCACTAAATTGAACCGCTTCTGCACTTGTCCTAACCGATCTATCATCAATACCGAATAGTAAACAATCAATGGCATTTTTACCACTAATGTTACATCTATTTATTAGAACCATCTTTTCGTAGTAATACTCTTCTAAATTATCCCCAAAACGTGCTTTACAGGCGAGCATTTCCGTCAGCAACCGACCATAATTGTCATCACAAGGAAATGCTAAACGCAATTTTTCTTGCCACTCCGTCCATGTAAATAACAAACTAGGTAGGCCTTGGTACCACTTCTGGGCTAGGCCAGCTAATTTTGGTAAAGCATAGTGAACAATTTGTCGTTCTGTCCAGTTATAAATCTTTGCACATTCGTTAACTTTAGTTATCCAGACATTAATACTCTGGTTACGCTTGGTTGGATCAAATTCAGGTACAACATTTAAAGTCGGAAAACGTTCAGAATTTCCGTCCCTCTGTATAGATTTAACGAGTTCTTTAAACACATCTGTGAAACTAGAGTCTAAAACAGTAAATTGGTTACTTGGTAATGGTGATGCAGCGTGATGAGGAGCCACAGGTTCACTTGGCCGACTCTCGCAACGCTGACTGCTGGTCCCAGCACGTGGGAGCTCTGCCGGGTCTTCAGGTAATTCAGGAGTTCGGGTTCGCCTTGTGCTCCTTTCTCGCCTCGGTCTCTTGCGCTGCGAATGCTTGCGGCGCGATCTGCGACTACGCCGAAGCTCTGTAGATGACTCTGATTCACTGCTAGAGCTCTTAGAGCCTCTTCCACGTTTTCGCGATCGATCGCTTGGCATGGTTGTTACTTAGCTGAAAACGTATAATCAAAACAAGTAAACGTTGCTTGACGCACGAAATAATCAAGTATTTGGCTCTATTAAAAGTTTTAAGTTTGAAACATTATTGTTACACCAAATGTCAAGAGTACTTACATAAAATAAAACTTATTCACAAGTCTGTAGGGTATAATTTTCTAATAAAAAAAAACCACTTATTCTGTTGAATTCTAAACGTTGATAGTTAATTGAAAACATGCGACACGACGAAATTAAAGTGTGTTGAAACTAAAAGGTCTTATTTAATACCCCTGTATTGTTTGAAAGCTTAAAAAAAAGAACGTTCACAAAAGCAACACAACGGTTTAATTCGGGTTAAAACTCTAATATTCTTCTTCTACCTCATATCTAAAAGTATGAACTACACTAATAGCCGTTACAAATTTAAAAAGAAAAAAAAAACAATTAAAGAAAAACATATATAAAAAAAAATCGTTATCTTTTTAAGCGGGCGTAAAGTTTTCACCAAAACCGTTACGTATTCTGGTGGAATCTCTCTTCTGACCTGTTGGATGTCCGGAAATGAGACTGCGGTTCTTCAGGATAACTATTTTATTTGGTTAAGTTTGGCACTATTTAGGTCGAATCAACCTTCCTCGACGAGAGACCAAACAAGAATGTCCCGGATCACGAGTGCAATCCCCTTTCTTTTTTTTTGAACGAACGACCTTAGTGAACTGTCCGTAACTAAAATGACAGTTGAGTCAATACACTATCTGTATGACGTGAACAGAGACATTCTAACTATATTAAAATAATATTAGGCTAATAAATCTTACTTAAAAATAAAAAAGGAGTTCAATTATGCCAAAAATGCTAACACATTTGAAAGATTTTTTTTAAATTGAAGATTTTGAACGATTTTTGTGTTTTATTTTGAACTAGCTGATCCGTGCCCACTTAGTTGGGCGGTATTTTTCGGGTTAATATATAGCCTATGATACTCACAAATAACGTGGCTTTCTACTGGTAAAAGAATTTTCAAATCATTTCTTTGTTTTCCCCTAGAACCTCACAAACTTTACCTCAGTGTAATATTATTGGTATAGATTAAAAAATATGCGTTATATCTTACAACGAGAATATCTAGTAAATAAGTAAAAGGCCACTCTTAAAAACAAAATGTCAAATACTAAAACGTCGAACAACGACACAAGACAAGACTCACTTCAATGCAAAACTTATCTAAACAAACAATTAATTCACCAGCACACGATCCTCCAGTGTACAGATAAGCAGCAAATACCAGTCGGCTATAAAATTGATTGCGAACTAACTGGACATCCTGCGAGTTGCGCCTACGCAGCATCCCACTACACTGTCGATTCAATGAATTTATTCATATCTTATTGGCCTATTTGTTTTCGGATTTGGGAGGAGAATTCGTCATTGTTGGAACTTGGGTCATGAGTGAGTTGTTGTGTGGTGAAAAGATCTTGAGATTTAGAAATTCGTTTATACAAATCAAACTTAAAGTTAAAAAAATATATAAATTGGTAAAAAGGTCAAATACTTTAGCAGTCCATTATTAAACAGTGTTTGACTACTATTCCACATTGACTGTTTTTTACTTAAATTAGAAGAATTACTTTTTTTACTTTTCTGCCAAAGTTGCTGTTATCTTCTAGAAAGCAGAATCAAATTATTATACTAAAACTAAAACGTAGATCAGAACTCGTGTTTAAAATTATTTAGCAATGTATCTCAATTAGAAGCAGTAAAAAAATAAAAATACACATAAACAATGTTACCTACTGTATTGATCAAGTTACTAGATATTTTTCATCAGCCGAACCGTCCCACTCCTAGGCAAACATTCCTCGAGCATTGGGTGGCTCGCCGTCCGATCAGAACTAGGCCCGTGTCGACGACGCGCTGTGTTCCACGCGCGCCTCAAGGAGCTGTCAGCATGGGAGACAGGGCCCGCTAGGGCCAGTGCCTGCTGGGGTGCGGAAACCGTTCGAAAGAGCCACCGTACTCTGGAATGCAAAGGGCATTAGGAGGAACACGGATGGGTTTTAGTCAGTAAGAGTCTGACACTCCCTTCCGCTCCACCCAGAGTGGAAGAAGTCATTTGATGATTTCCCATCCTTAAAAAAAAATATGCAAACATTCCTAGGCCCCATATAACTTCCTTTTCTCTCTTTGTTAAGCTTCTTAACTACAATTTACTAGGAAGCCATCCAAGACGGACCACCAACTTCACCTAGGACCCTTTCAGCGATCTTACTCTTTCAGCGCTCCAGACTTGCGATACGGGCTCTCAGCTTGGTGACATTCATTCGGCAGACATTGCCTGACCTTTTTCAGACTAGCGCCATTTTGAGCTAACCAATGACAGCGCGGTGCCCCTGTTCCCCGAAATGCCCAAACTTGTACTTTGGAGGATTTAATTAATGCCACCGATACTGCAATTAAACTAGCCACCTACCGTGTTCTAACAATCTGAGAATTTAACCATCGATTAAAAAGAAGAAGTTACGTCGGAAATTTGAAATTAAAATTAAGAAAATTCTTTCATCACCTTTAACCAACAATGACTACAAAAATGACCAATGACGAAAAAACAAGCACATCCGTCATGTTTAAGATCGTGTATACAAGTCGCATAACATACACACGAAATTGATGACCACTCCGCAAAAGGAGGCAAGGAAGGGAATAAATCACGATAATTGGTATCGAACATTAACTTTATTTATCTTCCTCGAGAAGTGATACATGTAATGCAGTAATGCACTTATTTGTCAACGCAGTCATTTGTCAGACGTTGTACTTTTTGTGGTACAGTTTTGTCAGATATTGTCAAGGTCTTCTGAGAGAGAATGTATCGGGCAACACGTTCTTGTTTCATTCATCAACTGTTTACTAGTGTTATTGATAGGACGAGCCTATACGAGTATGACGACAGTGAAATTATGGATAGTGATGATGTGGTCTACGATGGAACACGCTTACCTAGATATAATCTATTCATTCTTGTTCCCCAGGTTGTAACTATCAGGAAACACAGACTCCGGCGGGGCATCTTCTCGCAAAACAGTGTCAAAAGCGCAATTTATTGAAATGATGATAACATGTTTCTTTGCCTCGGGTTAATTCAGAGATCAAACGCCTACCTATGATATTCAGCAAAAATGTAGTTTTCTAATAAATAAAAGATTTTCGGCATCAGATCAGAACATCTAGACATTACCGTCCACAAACATACAGCCAAACAAAAAAAAGCCAGCCAAGTGCGAGTCGGACTCGCACACGAAGGGTTCTGTACCAAAAACCTTAATTTTTATAGCAGCAATAGAAATACACAATCTGTGAAAATTTCAGATCTCTATCTTCTACGGTTCTTGAGATACAGCCCGCTGACAGACAGACGGACAGATGGACTGACAGTGGAGGCTTAGTAATAGGGTTCCGTTGGTTACCCTTCGGGTACGGAACCCTAAAAATAGATATCTATTTCTATTTTTTTAATGGGTTGTAGTGGTCTCATCTTCACCTAAGATCAAAAACTCTCAAAAAACCAAGAAAACAAAGAAATCGAAAACCATTAATGCCCATATTTGACAATAAAGCAGTAATTCACCTTTGAACTAACAATTTGTACCACCTGCCGCAATCAATTCTGTGTTTCTCCCTATATCGGGCTGTACGCGTGAGGCCAAGAATTCTGTACATACCACTAATTTTATAATTCGGCATGACGAACGAGATCTCAAAACACCTCCGTTCCCGTATCAATACTCGGTTATCGGGGATCAGGGAGACACCGAAACTCATTGATTTATATGAGAAATCATCTTAAAAGTCCAAACGAATACAAACTTTAGGAAGTCATGGTTAAGTTTGATATCGTTTGACAGCTGTCAGGGAATCCAAATTTCTTATGCTTGAGGGAGTTTAAGCTTTGTTGTTTGTCTTTTAAGGTTGGGATTAGGGTGACTTGATTTAAGATGGCATACCACCAAAGACGAATACGCCACTTTCGAGTGATTTATACCCGATACGGCGTATTAAATGTTTTGTTTTCGTTTTTATAAAATGTAAAAATCTGTTATTTATGATACCAAAATCGAGAGGTCCCGATTAAATTATGTCCGATACTATTTAGATTTATAGCGTCTTGATGTTTTGTGTTTCCTCTGATTTGTAAGATTTTTTTTTGTTTTGCGGGTTTAAATGGTGTGGTATGTTTTTTTGAACCGCATTGTACACTGACAGATTTTTGATTGAGGTTTTTAACTGTTATTTTTAAAGAATTATTATCTAATTATGCGAAAAAAAACTTTTTGAAGTGACGATTCAATAAAAAATAGCTTGGGTTCTCATAAAATAAAATGTGTGTTGCTGAAATGACGTCAGTACGGAATTGACATTTTGGGGTGAAAGTATTCGTTGACTCTTGTGTGGTAAAGAATTTTTTTTTTCTTTTTATTAATTTTAGGAAAACTTACAGCTAATACATAAACATCTAAAGTAACAAAACGTTAAAAACGGCCAATTAAAGCTTAGCTTTTCAAGATAATAAGTGATTGTTTTAGTCATCAACTCATCATCACACCTAAGCTTGCTTGTATAGCATAACATAAATTGTAAATGGTCCAATAACGTTTTGTTTTTCAAGACGGACTGGTTGAATAACACACAAACAAAACCGAATATTACTCCGTCATTAGTCATTACACCTCAAAAGAATGTAGCTAATCAAAAGAAAGTAACATGTCTAAACAGCATTGAAGATCTGTTTACAAAAACAATAACTACGGGCAAAAATAGCCATATTACTAACAGGATTAATACAAAACAACTAGCAGCGTATAAACGGCTAAAAATAGATATATTACTAACAGAATTAATACGGAAGCGAATAATAAATGAAAGTTTTTCAAAACGCCATAACGTGCGCCTGCGCATCGACAAAGCAAACGAGTGTAGCGGCAATATGCTTGATTAAACACACATTCGGTGCACGGCCGATGCCTTAATTAGAACTGAGAATAGGGATGGGGTGGTGGTGTATCGATAGGGAATGTCGATATCGATATTTGTTTAAGAGAAGACACCACAAAAAAATGTATGAATATTTTATTTAACATAGGCCTACCGTAACCTCCTGACCTTTTATAAGTGTCCATCACTTATAAAAGGTCAGGAGGTTACATAACATAACATTTTTACACATAATTTTTATGATGGGAACTCATAAAATCAATACTTTCACACTGGAGGCTTCGGCAGAGATTGTACAGTACTGTAGATTAACAATTTTAATTTATAAATAACGTCAGAAAACTATGTTCAGAACGTGTTTTTTTTTTGTTTTTACTATTAACAAGCATACGTTTGACTACTGTGTGATAAAATTAAAATTCGTACATGCCTATTTCACCTGAAGGGTTCCTTC
This sequence comes from Lacanobia oleracea, assembly GCA_950371165.1. Taxonomy (NCBI): domain Eukaryota; kingdom Metazoa; phylum Arthropoda; class Insecta; order Lepidoptera; family Noctuidae; genus Lacanobia; species Lacanobia oleracea. Next base: position 22,178,362 of record OX493406.1, read on the forward strand.
GTTAGTCTATCGAGAAGGATAAAAATCCATATATTTACCTATCTAGAAGTAAAGATAGAAAAAGTGTTAATTTGCGCAATAAAAAAAAAGAAACAAAATTACTGCCGTATGCAGGTTGGTACAAGGCTGATGCCAGTCAATAATTATCAAGTAATCAAGGAAATGGAATTGTCCTAGTAAAGTTTTCCGCTACGTTATTTAACAAAGGTCATGTTAAAACAAATAAAAAACCTTAAAAAAGGTAAAATGTTAAATAAATAAAAGCCTGTAACAACAAATTATTTTATTAAGATTTAATTACGGCACAAACACACCATATTATAGTCACATCATTTCATAAGCTACCTTGCAACTCGCCACATAGTTATAGGGCTTTTCCTCAACCCCACATATCTATCGATACTGGTCGACACACCGACGCCCCATCCCTAAAGTGTTAATAGCAGTAACACCAGAGTCATTGAATATGGTCGTAATCGTAATTATTTTTAATTAATAATCAACACGCTTAGAACGGTGCACATAATTAGGATGTGGCGTGTCGATGGCCTGACGATGTTTGAACTTGTTGTTCGTGACATACGTACAGTTGTCTTTGTTTATTGGTAGTTTTTTGTTGTAGATAGTTTTTTGTTTTTTATATGTACTGAAATGTTTTGCGATTTGGTTCCATTTTTTTTCCATTCTGCTCGATTCTGTAAATTCAACGTGAAAATTTGGTGGTGCGAGCTTTCATTGCTTTCCTTTAGGTGAAATGACAGCAGTGCGATTCTTTCTGTAAACATGTTGAATTGAAAATGTTGGCTTGTTGCTTGAAAGGTGAAGAGATCAGTGGTCACGAACGAAGTGAGCCAATCCAAGTACCTAACCAAAATGGAATGTCAGCTCACTTCGTAGTTATTTTCCCCAAGCCTCAACATGTTAACAAAATCGACTGGCTGTTCACTTCACCTAAATTTTCACGATAAGATCTTAATAGAAGAGCACCGGTTTTCAATGAAAGACATGATTTTTGCAAAAACAAACTTCCAAAAAGATAATAAAATCAGCTGCGTGCCCTAAATTTGTGAGAAAAAAATTACTGATCTGTCGGGTTCCAGCAGTGGTAATAGTGAGGAATGCAAGAAGTTTGATTCAACTTAATTAGCCAGAGACCAAAAGCTACAGAAAGAAGAAACAGTTGTTACTCAATTTCTTTTAGTTTGCAGTGTTAGTCTATGAAATCATTGGGAGTAGTGAATTGTTTTAAAAAAAATGGCGGACGAATTCAATGAGGAAATTAAAAGCGTGTATATTTTATCCTCAACATATTACGGGCCGTGCATTAAATTTTACTACTGAAAAGTCCAAAAGATGTAAATGATAGGTTGCACTATTAATTAGAATTCCCACTTTGTCTTATGTAGTGGCTGAAAAAACCATGGGAAGTTCTGAGTAATTTTTAGACAGGAAAACTTCACTTTTTCCTACTAACACTATAAATGCGAAAGTTTGTGAAGATGGATGGATGGATGTTACTCTTTCACGTCAGAAAACCTGAAAGGATCGGCATGAAATTTGGCACAGAGTTGACAGACTAAAGATGACTGACAGCTATTACAAACAGAATAAATAATAGAATGTGAGACTGACAGATAATTAAATATCATCACTTCTACAAAACAGTTTGGAAAGAAAGGGTATCAACAACAAAACAGTCTCCAAAATAAGGAAAAAAAAAATAGTTAAAAATTCAAACTTAGCCGCAATTCACAAGTCGAATAAAAACCTGAACACACAAAATCTTAATTAAAAAGATAAATTATAGTCGGCTATAGCACATAGGCTACTTTCATCCCAGAAATATGTTCCCTAGGGATCAGCAAATCACAAAATTATGTACAGTCTGTGACCAACATTATCTAACCCACTTGACTATTATTCGCTAATAGTCAAGTGGGCTAGATAATGTTGGTCACAGACTGTACAAACGTGTATAAAACAAAATAAATCATTGATCATCAAAAAGTTCATCCACATCGCTGTCAACGGCAAAAGTGCCCAGAATAGTGGCAGCATTGCCACGTTTTATGGCAATGCTTATTCTTTGGCTGAAGAAAAGCCCAGCCCTCTGGCCAAGTGAACCGCCGGTCTATGCAGTAATTATCTCACCGTGAAATTTCAATAATTGGTTTTTCTTTTTTTCTGTTCCTCAGATGTCATCCAGATTAAGTTTTTTTTTTTAATTTCTTAAATTTTAGTGAGTTACATTTTTGGAATCATCTCCTTGAGCCCTTTATCTTGATACCCCACGCGATATGTTTTTTTTTTAATGAAACATGGGCACAATATGGCGCCAAAAATCGGCCATTTTAATTTATATACCCAGTGTCACTCTTACAATCAAGACGCATCTAATGACCTCTCAAGCTAAAGTCCATCGAGCCGTTCAGAATGCCCGTGAAAACCTTCTTCTGGTGCAGTCGGGTAAAAAAGGCTCTTTGAAGCGTGCTTGGAACTCCCAAGACAATTGGAACCTAACATTTACGTGTCTCCGAAAGTCCGAAATTACATAGATTCGAAAAGAAATTAGTAGGCTACCTATCTACTATCCCTTATTTTGACCACAACTGATCCCAAAATATAATCCCCACAAACAAACACACAACTTTCACTATCCACACTATTATTGGCCGTTGAATACTACATATATCAGTATAAGCCTAATTTAGGGACGCGACGCTCAGGTATAACGATATAAATACAAATAACGATTATATTTCTGTTCTTTCGATCGTTAATAACGTTATAACGACCGATAATAACGATAACGATAAATATAACGATATGGTGTCGTCGGTGTATCGTTTATTCTTATTTGTTAGTTTGTATGTTTATATTGGAAGACATTTTGTTGGGTTAGAGTTTAATCTGTAAGTAATAATGCAGTTATTGTAAATAATAAGTACTGTATTTAAAGTTCCATTCCATTATAGTGTTATTTAAAACTCAAAATTGCATTTTCTGGAAGTGGGGATAATATTTTCTAAAAACAATAGGTATTTTTTCCAATTTTTTTTCTATTATATCCCATATAATTTATACATTATTTTGAATTCTGAATTCTGATGAATCAGCCATATAAAAAAACATTTAATGAATATATACGGGACCACTATCTTATACAAATTTTAGCCAGATTTCCTTTCAAATGGACTAATCGAATTGAATTTTGAGCTTCGATTAAATAATTGAAATTTAAAATTTCAAAAAGACAACTTACATTGATCTGTAAATTAAAAAAACATCACTATTACAAACCCCAACCGTCTCCTAAAGGTGGTGATTAAAACACTATAAAAAAGACACCTGTGAAAATAACAACCAACAAAAAAGAACAAGCAACGCCGCGGCAAAAACTAGTGCCGTACCTTAATACAACGATAACCGTAAACTAAACCAATAGTCGTACAAAACAATAACTTAGTCGCCCAAAAGCGGCATTTCCGAAACGAAAATCGATATTTATCGACAAAAAAAATCGGTTTTTCGTTTCTCGGCGATCGTAAAACGGAATTTATACAAGTGTTTATGGTATCATAATGTATTTTAGAGTTTTTGAGTCGATGAGTTTGTTAGAACGGGGAATTTAGTAGATTAGTCGGTAAAATATTTATTACTTAATCAGGTTAGTATTGGTAGTAGCTTATCTGTGATCGGGGGACCAATAATTTTAATAAGGAGATTGGATTTTTCAAAAGGTGGTTCTGTTTTATAATGGCTTTGATTTGAATAGTTGTTTTAGTATTTGTTTAGCTTTTAGATAGTTATGATGACGAACCTCTGTGTCTCGAGTCATGTCCTCTACTTCGGCTACACCTCAAATCATCAAGTTGACTGTTATAGCTTGTCCCCCCCTCCTGTTCCTCCTTATTGTGTGGGCAGTAAGGTCTAACGACCCCACACACCCTAGTGTCAGAGTTTCTAAACCGCCTCAAGGGCCTCTGACATGGTTTATTTGACGACTGCCATTTGACGGCTGGGACCACTGGCTTATACGTGCCTTCCAAAGCACGGAATCATCTTTTTATCAGACAATCAGGTGATTTAAGCCTGCAATGTCCTAGCCAAACTGGAAACAACCTAACAAAGTATGCTTCTCGTGGGAATCGAACCCACGACCACCGGGTCACAAGGCAAACGCCTGAACCACTCGACCATGGAGGCGTTAAACATTCAATATTTTCATTTTCATTGCGATTAAGTCGAAGCCCTTCAAACCGACTTGGAATATGGTCCGAAAAGTAGTATAATTATATATTAATTATTTAAAATTCATATAATTTCGGTTTTACATAATCTAATTTTTTTTATTTTTATTTATTTATTATTTATGTACGCACAGAAAAATAGTGAAATTAAACATTGTAAATATGAGTACAAAGGTACCTAATAAATAAGGTACAAGGTAGGTATATATTGTCAATAAATTATTTTTTATTCAACTCATTATGTTATTGACGATCACAATGTTTAGTTCCAATAAGAGATGTTAGTACTTCATCAATAGAACCTTGGTGGGCAATACTAAGGTTTTTAATGTACGTATTAATTTATGATCGAAAAAAGCATGACGTTTGTCTCAAACGAGTAGTAGTGGCCTGAGGTGTTCCAACCCAGACAGGCCTTATTTTGTGTAAATAATTACACTTTCACAGAGTGTCCCAGCCTAGTCTGCTCTTATGTTCCAGCTTTGTGCTATGTAGCTTGATTATTATTAGGACTTTTGGCTCAGTAAAATTCTTCTTTAATTACTCAGTATATTATTCTTCTCGTCCCATTACAAATTTTAGTAGTGTTCATAATTTTTTATTATATCCATTTAACACGTTCCGTTCATCACTACTCAAGGACCGCATTTTTAATCAAGCAAAGACAACCATCCCTCTACTTAGCGAAGAACCCTTTCCCATCACTAAAATCAGCCATAAAGATTCCAAAGACAAAGATCTGTCGCATAATAGACAGTTACAATAATACTACATTTGCATTTGTTCGATTAAGGCCCCCTCACATCTAGACGTAACAAAGAAGCCCCGTTAGGGGTGGTCGAGACGCTAGATTTATGTGTGTAAGGGTTGTACCACCCTCCTTCGATTTATGTGCAGTGGTTAAGATACTTCTGATTCGGGATGGGTTTAAAAGTGTTAATGGGTTACTGGTAATGGCTGGTGGTGTGGTGTTTGGTGAGCTGATTGGGGGCTGGTGGACCAGATTGGTCGCACTAATGTGTGGTCTAAGTGAGCTTCGCAATCGTCTGATATTTTTGGATTTTATCTTGTTTGAGTTGTGTGAAGAATGGCTTTTAAGAAATGAGAGTCAAGGATAACGTTCCTACCTTCTATTGTGATCTCTCTCTAACACTTTATTAGGGTTCCATGCCCAAAGGGTATCCAAAGGAACTAACTCTATTACTAAGCCTCCGCTGTCCGTCTGCCGTCTGTCTGTCAGCGGGCTATATCTCAGGAACCGTAAAAGGTAGACAGTTGAAATTTTCACAGATTGTGTATTTCACTGATTGTGTATTTCACAGATTACTAGTAATATAACGACAAATAGTAAAAATTAAGGTACGGAACCTTTCGTGTGCGAGTCCGACTTGCACTTTGCCGGTTTTTTACCTTTATTAGGCACGCGTTTGACCACTATCTCACCTGGTAGTAAGTGATGATGTGGTCGAAGATGGAGCACGCTTACTTAGAAATAACCTATTCACTAGACTCTCAGGTTGTAACTATCAGGAAACACAGAATCTGGCAGGGAATTCCACTCCTTAACTTCTTAGTACTCAAAAGCTCGCCTTTGTAAATGAACATTTTTAATCATTTTAATTTAATATAAGTTGTTATGGTGTACAATAAATAATTAAGAAAAGCGTGGCGTTCGATAGGACGGAAAGTAAGAAGTTAGATATCGTGTTGCACTTCCAAATAACATGATACAAGAGCCGGAAGACGATGATGATATTGTAGATGCATTAGAAGATAGTACACATACTCAAAAGAGCTTATCAACCATGGTAGGAACTGATCTGACCAACCATAAGTGCGTCAATATTTTGAAGCGGCTTTTAATGCACAATTCATATTACATCAACGCTTTAAACACGACATTACGCAAGACATTCCCAAATAAGCTTTAACCTTTTCGATCCAATACAAAAATACGGCCAAACCAAAAAAAAACGGAAATAAAACAATATAGAATTTACGACACAATAAAAACTTATGCGAATGACACTTCAGACGCGCGGAATACGAAAATTTTAATATAATCCAATCGATTTAATTCAAAAGTGTAAAGTATTGAAGATTCAAGAATTAATATATAAATAATGGACCATAAAGTTTAAGCTGAAGACAAATGTATGAGTATTTATGAAATTAAAAATGTGACAGAATATTATATTGGTGGATTCGATTATGGAGAAGGTTTTAAAGGATCGGTATTGTAGGTGCAACAGCTGTTCTCAATTCTGAATTAGTAACAGTTTTAATGAGGACATGTCTTGGAGTGACTTAAGAAAAAATTTCATTCACTTATTTTCTCATTTTTAAATCACTTTTACCGAAAATTAATCATCACTGTGCAGAGGCTATAAAACAAGTTCAATTCTGATTTTCGACAGCTTTTGTCAACCCCTACATTTTTGACGTTATTAATTAACAACAACCGCCAACAACAACAAACACCAACAACAATCATCGCCTTTACTACGCTACCACTGACAGAATGACACTTCATCATCATCATATCAGCCGACAGACGTCCACTGCTGGACATGGGCCTCCCTCAAGTGTCGCCACAGCAACCTGTCCTGTACGACTGTACGTCTCGCATCCATTGGCTGATCCATTGATCGACGCATATTATTATTCTAGTACCTGGATGACCGAGCTTTGCTCGGTTTTTTTGTTACGACTTTTTCTAGAAATGAAACCTCGATCGAAAGATCGATTAATCGCTCCCGAAACACATACAAAATTTTATGAAAATTTTTGGTTCCGTTTCCGAGAATCAGATTATACAGGGTCATTTGCACCAGCAACCTCTTAGGCAGTGAAAGTACAAATGATTATAAACCACTTTTACTTTGAGAAAATCCCCGAAAGCTCGAAAAAAATATCAGCTGTTTCATACATTTTTATTGGTAAAATATTGCATTTTGTATGAAACAGCTGATATTTTTTTCGAGCTTTCGGGGATTTTTCAAAGTAAAAGTTGTTTATAATCATGTGTACTTTCACTGCCTAAGAGGTTGCTGGTGTTTTACAAATAACCCTTTTCTTTTTTTTTTTTTTTTTGTCGATGGCCACTCGCAGTTATCAACCCTAGAGGGTTGTCAACTACTAAACCGGACTACAAATAACCCTGTATATATAGGTACATTTATACAAGAATTCCTCGTTTAAAGGTAGAGGGGGGTAGAGGTAGGGGTTTAGATAGAGTCTTTTGTTTCTGGTAATTTTGGACCATTTTCCCAAAGTAACATCTATTAAAAAATATTCTACTCTAAGAAGATATTGATTAAAATCAACAAGTAAATTTCACCCAGTATGTCTCAAATCGTAATTTGTTGACTTTCACAACTCTGTACCAGATTCTAAAGCCTCCCGCAGGGTCTCACACATAATTTAACGCAATATTGGTGTTTAATTTTGATAACGTTCTAAAACTTTCTCTGTTCTTCCTTCAACTGATTTAAAATTATTAAGTTACTTGAGACTTACAGTTTCCATGTATTTGTCAATTTTGACCATGTGTAAGCTAGCCAAGTAGCTAGTCTTAGCGACCCACCTGATCGAAAGTGACAACCACAACCATTGAACAGCAGAATCGACCAACCTGCAATTTCGAGCGAAATTTCTCTAAGCGAAGAAATTCCAAAAATCCTTTAATTATTTTAATAATTGACCTTAACGCTATTAATTTGTAGAGGGCAATAAAACGAGACATGTTCAAACATTGAGTTAAATTGCGCCACGGCACGAATTTAGTACCGAAAGGGTTCATATAATTACGCCGCAGCATTCCGGGCCCGATCAGGAACTGGAATTAAAATGAAGAGTCCTGTAAGAGGCAGCTGTGACTTATGGACTGGATATTGAAGAGTGGGGGCTCGGGAATTTGAAGGAGATAGTTGGAGAGTGGTTCTCGAAGCAATGGATGCTGTATTTCTTGTCATATTCGATGGTTATGGCAAAGAAATTATTACAAAAACTAACAGTAAAGTTAATGACTGTCCAAACTAAGATTTTATAGGTTTAAATTATTTATTCTCAAAAAGACAAGATAGCCACTTACATGAGAACACCAGTTAACATAATGTAATAAGCTTATTCTAGATAACGGTCACAAATACAATACAAATAGTCTTACATTTTTTTTTTGTAAATTGCTTGCGTTCAACGGTTTTATTCCGAACAAAATTTATGTGTTTTGAAACTGTCAATGATATCATAGTTTTTGAAATTGATCCTGATTTCCTTATTAGTGATCGATGTCTGATGAAACTTATAAAATTTTCTATTGATAATAAGAATAATGAATTCATAAAAGTTTTTAAACCGTATGCTAAGTATGAATACTGAATTGTAGATTCATTATTCTTATTATCAATAGAAAATTTTAATTTAGCAACATGATCACATTTTTTGTTATAAATAAGCCTATTAAAGTGTTGATGATTCTTTTAGATTATTATTATTTCTTACTGTTGAAATATTTTTATTTGCTCAATATCTAATGCACAAATATTTAGTTACTTCCATAGATTGGTCATACAATCCATATAATCTTAATGCTGACATCTTCGATAGTCATATATAAAATAATAACGATCGCCACTAATTAGTAGGTCCTCCTCATTCGATATTATCTCGATATACTCGGAATCGACACCGCACTGACCAACTAATACGATATTTTTATATATATTTATATTATGTCTGTTGATGATAGTCATCTCTTTATTGCATACTAGTGGTGCGGCTCCTGATTGCTACTGTTTTTGTGTTTAGAATATTTTTTTGTGACTTAGATAAGATTTTGTCAGAACTCTTGTAAATATTTGCTTAGTTGATAATTTTATATTTGACCTTAGTGATATTTGAACTAGTCAGTGTATGATTTTTATTTATTTAAACTATATCTTAAATCTAATAAATAAAGTGTAATCTCTTACTTAGTCCAAATTTTTTAAACGATTTTTTTATAGTGGTTGCAGCTAGTCAATTTTATGTCCAGCAGTGGAATCAATCATAAATCAAGGTCTTCATGTTTCGTAGAGCAGTTCGTTATAATTTGGTCAAGGCTATCGAAAACAAACAACAGTCAGTGACAAGTTTCAGCATAATTTGTCTTTTTATTAAGTTCTTTATGATAAAAACAGCCGCTTACGACTGACTATTACAACTTAAACACAAACTAACATCTACCAAAAATAACAGCACTCGCCACTCACCCCTTTTAGGGGGCTGATATTTATCGCGGGGTGTTTATTGCTGTGAAAATTATACCCCTAATGAGTTCCCGAATTCTCCCTGCGGTGTAGAGCGAGGACAGAAAATCCTATTGGCTATTAACAGTCAAGAAATGGTAAATTATTGTGTCTGTGGAGCAAAGTTTTGGGCCACAAAGTCCTTATGGAAATGTGCGCTTTGTACAATGGCTCCTTACGTTTTTGTTTACGTGATTCTGTTAACTGCAAGTGTAAATCGTAGGTTGGTATGGTCGTGTTTTGGGGCGTTTTTATGAGGTTTTCTGCATAGGAATTGTGAGTTTTGAGAATTGTGAAATAGGAAGTCTGTACTGAGTATCAGTTTAGATTGTAATGATGCTGATTACTTTAAGTAGCTAAAAGTTACCCAAAGGTCAATGGAGAAGGCAATGCTCGGAGTTTCCTTGCGTGATCGAATCAGGAATGATGATATCCGCAAGAGAAACAAGGTTACCGATATAGCGCGAAGGATCGCCTAACTGAAGTGGCAGTTGGCAAGGCACATTGCTCACAGAACAGATAGTCGATGGGGCTGAAAAGTTCTGGCATGGCGACCGCAAACCAGAAGACGCAACGTTGGAAAGCCTCCCACAAGGTGAACCGATGACCTGTTGAGGGTCGCGGGTAGCCGATGAATGCGAGACACACAGAACCGGTTGTTGTGGCGGTGCTTTGGGGAGGCCTATGTCCAACAGTGGACGTCTTTTGGCTGATATGATGATGATGCTGATGACAGAAGATAGAGAAAGTAAATTGAAATGTGAGGTAAAATACGAAACTCTTCCAGCGGGACTATAACGCTACTAATTACATACAAATGAATTTAAAGTTTCGTGAAGTTAAGAACGTTTCTTCACACAGACATACATCACATTATAATAACACATAAATCTTACACAATTCAGCAAAATCAACCCGCCTAAATGGAAAAACGAAAAAGAAAGTCAAGTAATTTGTCCACCCAAATAACAAGTATTTTGTACAACATAACAACAGTAGTAAATTACTAATTCAACCACAATAAATAGTCACGTAATCTCATAAAACATTTAACCATACATTTGACATCAGTAGTAACTACAGTATTTAATAATCTTACCTTGTCGATCAACCCATTACGGTCCCATGGCCGAGTCGCGTTGCATTTCAAATCAATTACAAAACTCCTAACACCTTTGAAACCTCTCTTTATATTCTATACTCCAAGATATCGACTGTTTCCGAGAAAAGCTGACTTGTGTACGTGCATCGGCTTTTTACCGATTTTTATCGAATTTTTATCGGTTTTTTTTTGGTTCGAAGTCCCAAGTTTCTGGAGACTATAAAATTTTATGTCTCTATACTTGATGGCTGATCGGTCGGATAGGTTTCGGGCTGGATATGACTTTGATGTGTGGTTACTGTCGGTAGCCCCAAGTATTTGTTGATGGTTTCTTATGGTTTAATTAACTGAATTGTGGTTTCTATTGATTGGTACAAAATCTTATCGCTGAGAAGTCCCAGATTGTGTATCGGAATTTCGGTTTGATCAGAATGTAACATCACCCATTTTATGTTTTTAGAGTGTGTGTATTTCCCTTGGAATTTTGTGGTCTCACAGGATGCCATAACTATGATAACTTGGCCAAAGCAGACGTTTTGGAAGGTTGTGTGATCAGCTAAGCAGGTATCTGTGTGTCGTATATGAGCAGGGCTACAATTTTAGTGAACAATAAAGTAAAAAATTGTATCTTTCTAATAATACTATTAAGACACATCGTCTTAAAAGCAGGGCCTTGTTATTTACAAAATAAGAAAGGACAGTGATTTTCCTTTACAAATTCGAACTTATTTAACAACAATCAAATGACGTCAAAGCCGAAGCGTCTGAACCAAAAATATTCAAATCAAAATTATGTTAAAACAAAACGAAAGAATCCACCATAAAACTAGCATAAACTTAACATAATTACCACAAATTATGTCTATTAAAAAATAATAAAAATAGAAATATAAAAGACAAGACACAAAATGGCGATGGCACAGGTTTTCTGCAATTTTACAGCCTCCATCATAATAGGTGTCGATTTGGACTATGCGATGACACCGATAAAGTTTAACGATCGATATATAATGAGCTCTCCTGTCAAATGTCAGTTGTTTCTCTTTAATGTGTACCGGCTTCAAAGCATAAATCAGTGAGATATTCATATTTAATACAAGAGTGGAGGATTTTGTTCAGAATTATTGCCGTTTCTTGGAATACTTGAGTTGTGATGTGTCGTTCTTTGTACTGGTGGGTACAGATGTGTTTGGGATGCATCTATGTGTATGGCTTTATTTTTGAACCTAAAAGCAAATTAAACACCTTCCTTTATTGTTAAATCAGAAACAACGCACACAGATCAGTATAAAGAGAATGCAGAAAAAATCTATCCAGATTACTATTTCAGTTGGGTTTCAGAGATACACACAAATCAAAGTCGTTCTAAAATAAGTAAATTTAGTTGTCAACTTCTTCTTATCGTGTGGGCAGTAAGGTCTAACGACTCCACACACCCCAGTGCCAGAGTTTCTAAACCACGTCAAGGGCCTCTGACATGGTTTATTTGACGACCGCCATTTGGCGGCCGGGACCACCGGCTTATACGTGCCTTCCAAAGCACGGAATCATCTTTTAATCAGACAATCAGGTGATACAAGCCAGCAACGTCCTAGCCAAACTGGAAACATCTTTACAAAGTAACCACTCGACCACGGACTACTAAAACAATGGTAAAGAACTATGACAAAATACTTATCGTCCAGGACCAGGTGACACGATATTGGGAATTAGCCTTTGGCAGCGGCTTCACTCGCGTCATAATAGCCTATAACCGTCTCCAGGGTCCCATCTGGCGACGATTCCCGGTCAATGTAGGCGAGGACCTGCGCATGGCAAGCATTGCAGGCTCACCGTCCGATCAAAACCAGGCCCGGGTCGACGGCGTTGTGTTCCACGCGCGCCTCAAAGAGATGTTCAGCATAGTAGATGGGGCCTGCTAGGGTCAGAGCCTGCCAGGGTTGCGGAATTTGTTCGGGAGGAACACGGAAGAGTTTTAATCAGTAAGAGTCTGACATTCCCTTCTGCTCCGCCCAGAGCGGGAGGAGTCATTTGATGATCATCTTTTTCTTTATCAAAATGTATAAATATGGATTTGGCAATTTTGACACAAAAGCGTAAAAAACAAACTCACATTCGCATTTCTAGTATTCGTTAGGATTTGAATTTCTACGTAAGAAGCCCTGTGTACATGTCTAGATACTATTTTGATAATTTTTCCCCTAATAAAAATGACTACCCAAAATCCTCCAAACCACCACTGTCGTCATGTACCCACAAATTCAACACGTCCGCGCGTGCAGTACTTTCAAGATGCCGAAACCAGATAGGAGCATACGACCGTACGATACGCATGTCTTATTGCCTTATAGCGGTTACTGTAAAATTGTAACCGTTCGGTTAAACGCCTCACACTGGTAGCTAGTGGTTAATGACTATGCTCACTTTTTATTTTTTTCTACTCATAAAAATGGTAGTTTCAAGCAACTGTTTGGTTTCTGGGAAGATCAGGTGTGAACAGATATGGTGGGGCCTAGGATAGTACCCTGAGGTACTCAGAAATGTGTGAAAGATTTTAATAGTACGAGTAATATCAGCTAGCTAGTTTGTTTTAGCTATCAGAAGTGATCGGAGAGCAACTAGTAAAACTGGAAACATTATGTTGTCTACTTTTAAACATATTTTAACATAATGGTTTCATTGTTTGTATGTTTGTAGGGGTAATCGGTAGAAACACTGGTCCATCCTCTTCCTGCTGTTGTCCCATATTACTTGTGGTCATCGTAACAACGCTTCTAATCTATTCCGTCCTGTCAACTGCCACTCCCTTTTCAAATACTGGTTTGATTACAAAAATTATTTCAGTGATAGGAAACCACCCAATCCAACCAATTGTACTGAATACTATCCCAGAAAATGTACAATAATATGTCTGTTTCAGACTACGCAACTGAAACCGCAGACAAGAGCTAGTTCAGTATGAGTGACTTTGTAAAGTCACTAGGTAACGAAAACAGCCAAAGGCTATAGATGTTTATTGTCACGGTCATTATGATTCGCCAAATCGATATGCAAATCATTGTTTCACACTTATGGTTGTAAAAACTTAATCGAGTGGTTTTATACCTTCAACACATTCCGGGTCGCTTACTTTTTAAGTTCAAAGTTAGAATGTAAGAATATTGGTCGTGTAGTTGCAAGCGCTGATGAAGAGCGTGATGTTCTAGATTTATTGGGCTTTGTTGTTCATTGGACTTTTTCATCTGGTTTCCTCGGTAGCCTGGAATCTGGATTACGCCCGGTTGATGGCAATAATGCTTTTTTACACGACACGAGTCTTGCAACAGCTGGCAAAGTATGGGTCGGCCTTATAGTATCTGCTGATCTGCCTAAGTCTTTGGAGAATATTATAAATTAGATTAAAGCACTCTAATAAATTATTGTAGGTCAAGTTCCAAGTAAAATAGCATAAGGAAAGTATTGAATAAATGAGGGTGGAAAGTCACAATACTTGGGGAATGTACAAAGAAGCTATAAATGGACTGTGTAAAAGGAGATAATAATCAGAAACTGTTAGAGAAGTTAGTAAGAATGTAGAAGACAGCGAATAGTTTATGTGTAAAAAAGGATGGTGAAATCAAATTTCAAGTAGAAACACAATTTTCAATGTTTAATTCAGTCAGAAGCCACTCTGATCTTTAAATAGGTACATACAACGCCACGTAGTGTGAAACAGTTCCATAACCTTATAACAGTCATTATTACAGCAATTACACGAAGATTATGATCGCCAGTCTGAGATACTCAATTAAACTGTCGTTTTAGACACCTCCAGTATTTGCTTAGTTAGTAACTATGGTTTAGTTGTTATTATGGTTTAGCTGGGCTGGGCGGTGTAGTAGTATTGAAAAGGATTCCAGTATAAATTGGAAAGAAACATAATGAAGGACATTTAATAACGAGCGAACACCCTTTACCTTTTTTGGGTGTGTTTTATTATTATAGCAACTTGCGTGATGCGATCTTAGAAAAAGGACAATGAACAAGATGTAATAATTCAATATTTTTTATGTAAAATTTTGCACTCAATTTTCCAGCCAACTATTGGGTGATGCAGAGATAAATAGTGGTACGTGCAATATTGAGAATAAAACAAAATTAATTAGTCAAATGGAATACTAAGACGCATCAATGAAAAAAAAAAAACTTACTGTGCATGATGATTCTTCTAAGGACAGGACGAATGCAGTTTAGGAGTGCAGTGATACAGGCATCTCAGACTTTTTTAGATATTTCTTTAATAAATAATTTAATTTAACTTACTTAGCTTTTCGAGCTAGAACTTCTCAATTTAGTCCTTCACAATCTTAAGAAACACGATCACATTTTCAAGCGTCAATAGCTTGGAGCGTGGGTAAGGCAAGCCGCAGCATTTAGTAATCAGCCTGCAGTTTGCAATCACAGCGATACTATCACGAGTTGGCTGCCATTACGTAAAAATTACGATTACCGTAATGAAATAGTGGTGCGTGGTGAAGTGCTGGATGTGGCAGGTGTTCGAAATGCCTTAAATAATTAAAATGTTAAAGCCAATCAGTCTGCTGAGCTTTTTTCAAACTATATTGGGGTTGGTTTTCAGCCCTACCGGAGTACCAGAATGTTACATATAGTGACTGCCTAACTGACTTCCTCAACCCAGTAACTGGATATCACGATACCCCTTAGCAAGGCTTGTGTCAGATTATCTGGCTTCTGAGTATCCGTAAGTTCAGATGGACACCCATCCACAGATTGACTTCGACAAGCATGTAGCTGTAATTATTAAGCCACCAGCTCCTCAAAAAAAACAACAGAATCAGCTTATAATAACCTCACTGCTAAGACACAGCTCCCTTCTGCGAGATTGAGTGAGTAGTAAATTACAACACGGTGCCATTGCATGCTAGTGAATCTCATAATGATTATCTTTGAATTTTCCAATTTCCAAATGATGCTTTTGATGTTATTTATGCTCTAGAACATATTAGCATGAATTACATCAACTTATCTATGTCCTACAGATTTCATCACATATCTTTTCATCAAAGGTCTCTGACAGTTTATTTAGTGTCATAGACCTTTTCATTCTTCGAGTCTACAGGTTGAACATGGCTAATTCTTTACTTCTATACTCTTCTAACGCACTCTTCGTTTTCTCTCGTCACTGTACAAATAATTTGTGCTCTTCTATCTATATTTGTTCCTTACTTTTTAAGTGTTTTGTGCGTATAAGTAGATAATGATATTAAGCCCAAGTACGCTCACATCTCTCCTCAAACTACACTCATCTTTCACATCCATATTCTCTAAATCATTACAAAGACTGCCAGCTCGAAATAATTACGTCGAACCGTAATCATTACAGGCGACGATTAGAGCACAGATAGCTTCGCTCCTCTGAACTTCTACTTTAATAAAAATTATATTAAACATTGCATCCATGTTTGTGCAACTATCATTGTGGTTGGAAGAATCATAACTCTAGTTACAGGTGGTAAGGTTGATTTTGGAGTAAAGGGGAAATGTGTAAGAATTTTGGTTGAAGAATTTAAAAGTTAGTGGTTGAGTTGACATCCTGTTGGTGTTCATTGGACTAGATGTTTGGTTATCTGATTTTGCAATAGCTTTATTAATTTATTTATTCTTCATTTTACACCAAGGTAAAAAATTAATAAAAACACAAAAACGCTTTGAATTGTAAGTACATTAGATTTACCTCTCTCTCTCTCTCTCTTATAATCATCAATTTAAATTCACAATCAATTTTCTTCTTCATTTCATCAATTTAAATTTGAAATTACCTCTCTTCTTTATTTATGTTTTCAGGAGGTTTTCTATGTAACCTCTGCTTGAACTTCGTTTCTATGAGGTAGATTAATTCTTTCTGTAGCATGATCCTTAAGTTTCTGCTCGAAAATCTACAAACCCTTTCCTACAAGTAGAATTTTATGGATAACTATTATTTCAGCCTAGCTCATCTTTTAGATCAGTAACTACAGACTGTGACCAATTTTATCATTTACATGCATACTTGCATGCATTTCATGATACCATCAGCCTTTCAAAAAGTAACGATCTACCAATAAATCAATAAAAACTTCTCAACGTTCACCAAGAGATGGCGCCACTTACAACAGACGATCACGCTAGCAATTACGCTCGTTCACGCATGGCTTCCATCAGGTCTAAATTTATACCGAGGGTAGATTTCGATCTAAACCGCTGCGGTATCGACGTGCATCGGGGCCATCTTACTAGCTATAAGTATCGTTAAATTTTTGGATCGGAGCTTTTTTTTGTTGGATGTTAATTTTGAATGTTCTTAGAAGTTTTGTGTGGGTGAAAGTCATGAATTAATCTTCCTACCTTGTTTCTTTAAGCCAAGGAAGTATCATCTACTCAACGAACGTTGTTTTAACACAAGTAAGTGTCTCAGAAGGAGGATAACGCTTTTCTCTCTGTATCGCTTCCATACTTTCTACTTAGATTTTCTAGAACAAAATACAAGTCATCCCGATGTGTAAATTTGGGACTGTTATATCACCTATTTGAGTCACTAAAACAAGAACACGTCTTCCTACTCCTTTTCTGTACATGGTCTGAAAAAGTAGGCTTATACGCACATCATCATACACCTATATTGGTAGTAGCAAACTATGCAAAAGGTTCCACCTCATAGATACGCCTACTTCTAATAGAGACCCAAGGTCTAGCAGACCACTTAATCCACAAGCCAATGCCAAAAGTATTGCCCAAAACAAATCAAACTTAAAAAATTGCTTAACCCACGAGCTATTCAGACAATACACCTTCGTGTCGTGTCGTGATGTGTCGCAAGTGGTTCAATTTTATTGTGCGTACACTTTGACAATGGGTTGCACTGTCGCTACTCAAAACTTACCAATTGTTATATATTTTGCGAAATAAGTTAGTTGGAGGATATGTAATATGACTATTACGTGAATTATTGCTATGCAAATCTGAGAACTGAAGAATAAAGTTTGTTGATAGCTGATTAACTGCTGTAGTCAAATTATATACCAACAAAATTCTCACTTGCAGATTGAATCAAGTTTCTAAATAGTTAATCAAAATGTGAAAACCTTTAAGACAATATTCCAAAATCCTATATGTTAAAACACATTAATTATTGTTAAATTATTTTTTTTGGTGTTTTTAAATAAAAACAGGTCCTCATCATTTGGATACTGTTATTAGTTTTTAATATCTAAGGTAATGCCTGTAGCGGCTTTAGCCATAACTTCCAGATTACAAAACTTTGCTTAATTCTTCAATAGTAGATATAAGACAACAGCAACTCTACTTTCCAAACTTGAAACGAAACCTAGCAACTTCAATGAAATCAATAGTACCTAATAAAAACACTAATGCATAACATACTACCACACAACATCAATTCAACTGACCTAGTCGAACAGTAACCACAGCACACACAATAGATGTAGAGGATACGACACATTTCAATAAACACGAGAACATCAATCAATTCGTCGCCAACCAGTCATCAGGTATGAATGGGGGCTGTGAACTGTGACCAGCGAGGACTGCGTTCGGTATGCAGATGTGGCTGTTTGACAAGTGAATATTTAAATATATGATGGAGACATAGTTTTGAATGGAAAAGTTAAGGTGAGAGAAAGATTTGAATTGAAATATAAGATCAATGAAGACAAAGGTCGTGAAAAAAAAATATTTTCCTAAAATTATGAAGTGTTCCTAAATATTACAGTTTTTTCCTAAATGTAGAACGACACATGAAACCCTTCGAATAGGTTACGCGAATACTATAAAAATTGAAAGTCGTCAAATTCGAGCTATCGATTATCGAGCCAAATTTGTGAAACATATTGTTTTAAGAATATTAATTAACTTTTGACTTTTTCATGACTCTAATTGGCTTAGTAGACACTAAGCCAATTAGAGTCATGAAAAAGTCAAAAGTTAATAAATATTCTTAAAACAATATGTTTCACAAACAACAGTTCCCTGGGTTATAATTGTTAACTGATTAAACTAACATTCAATCAATAATACACCACTCACTAACAACCACAAAAACTTCACAACATACCGAACACCTAAAAATCACCGCCAATATTAGTAGCAAGTCAACCAAATCATGTTATTCTAAGTCGTACAAATTCAGCAGCGAGGTGGTGGTTAGCCACGGTCCGGTGGAGACCGATAATTGTCTACCTGATTGACAGGACCGATGTGCATTGTCATGGAGAACAGCCTATGGATGTAGACAACTGATTTTGGAGATTTGCAAATGTACATCAAATGTGTCGATTGATTTAGAATTGGTTGCAGCTAGGACAGTCTACATATCTACTGCTTTTGATAATACTGTGACAGTCTTTTCCTAAATAAACTTTTTTCTGTACTATTTGTTTCTTTATTTTTAATACACTTTATATTTGTGCTTTGAATGAGCTGTGGAGATTGTTTTCAGTGAGAAATGCAATTATATTACAGACAGGGTGATACTTTTGGCCATAATTCGCTATATTGTTATTAAAAGCAGGCTTTTCACCCAAATTTGTTTTCTCTTTTCATGAATATGGATACAATTCGATTCCCAATCGCCAAACCACATCGTCTGTTCGTCAGTCGGCAGCCCTTGGCTCATGTGAACCGCTCGACCGAAACCACAGCATGTTTAAAATTCCTACTCCACCATCATTTGTATTCATTTTACAATACAATACAAATTCGATACTTGTTCATACACGTCCCAAGAATACGTTTTATGTTTATACTCTGTTTGTTTATTATCATTATATTTACCGTTAGAGTCCTTGAGGTCGTGAAGTCACGGATTTATGGGAATTTTAATAAAAGTAGCGTTTTTGTGTTCATTGAATATAGATTGTATGGTAATTATTTGGTTATAGTATCTACTTCTGAGTGCTCCATCTTTGACCGCATCATCGCATACCATCAGGTGAGATAGTGGTCAAACGTATGCCTAGCGAAAGTAAAAAAAAAAATTGGAGTACTGGAATACTTCGCTTTTGAACTCATCAGCACCTTTAATGCCATCATCTGGATTAATTTAGACATATCAACGATAACTGGCGATATCATCAAATGTTGTTTTCTAACAATCATTGGACTTCACTGTAAAATTCGATTCGCATGATATTCAGATCATGTTAAAGAAGACCCATTACAATATTTTTACCATAACTATGTAAATACCATAAAATTTAAAATTCGATTCGCATGATATTCGGATCATGTTAAAGAAGACCCATTACAATATTTTTACCATAACTATGTAAATACCATAAAATTAGGTACATAATTATATTAACTGCCACTGATTTTTAAATTTGACTAATATGATCAACTAATACTACTGACGTCCTTAATTGCCTCAGCCATATTTATGATAATAATATTTGCCCTCTTACAACCTTACAACCAAAATGACTAGAACTGCAAAAGAGTGGAACCCTTTGTCTGCGTCTGTGTTTCTAAACGCTACCTACCTCGCTCTCTCGCTCTTTTCTCTGTACAAAATTTTCTTTTTAAGTATATTGTGTGTACATAAATAAATAAATAAACTCTCTTCAAAGTTAGAGTGAACAGGCATCTTCTGTGTAAGCTCGCTCCATCGTCGCTGATGTCTCTGTCATCTCTGGCCTAGACTAGAGTCAGGAGCAAACCCATCTCAAATAAAAAAACTATAATTTCCCACATAAAAATTTAACTAGTTTCCAAAAATGACCACTTTCTCTCCGCTCCTCAGCACTGTCATTCATATCATCTAGGCTCACAATGTGAGGGGTGACAGCAATAATATCAGTACTACTGACGTTCCTGTAATCATTTCACTGTCACGTATTTTTCTCAATAGAATTCAATAAGGCGCCTTTGTCGTATAAAAACCTTCCAGTAAATATGGCGTGTTGTTACACCGAAGCAAACAGAAAATATATAAAGCTCGCTCCATCGTCAATATTATCTCTGTCATCTCTGACCTAGACTAGAGTCAAGAGCAGACTCATCTCTACTAATATATAAAGCTGAAGAGTTTGTTTGTTTGCTTGAACGCGCTAATCTCAGGAACTACTGGTCCGATTTGAAAAATTCTTTCAGTGTTAGATAGCCCATTTATAGAGCCCATTTATCACTCTAAGACCAATAGGAGCGGAGCAGTAATGAAAATGATGACGCAGACGAAGTTGCGTGGGTCAACTAGTCTCAAATAAAAAAAAGCTTTTTATGGTATTCGAATGAAATTATAAATGATTAAAACAGAAAAAAATATGTTTAAGGCGACTCATACTCGCACTTGTTTTTTTTTTTGTTATCATCCCACTAATGTGACGGCGTTGTCAGACCTTTCCGCTTCTGGTATTGCAGCTTTCTATGGGTGGTGGTGACTCGCCATTACAAAGAAAAGATAAAAAACTGGCCAAGTGCGAATCGAACTGTCACACGAAGGGTTCCGTGCAATGAACCGAAAAAATCATGTTTCTTCCCCTTTAATATTTTATTAAATCAAATTTTTATTATTTGCTGTTATAGCATACACCAGTAAAACACTCTGTGAAAATTTCCATTGTCTATCTGTTACTGTTCTTGAGATACGGCCCGCTGACAGACAGACGGACGGACAGCTGAGGCTAAGTAATAGGTTACTGTTGGTTACCCTTTGGGTACCCTAAAAACTGACATCAGCAATCAATGAGCTTATGGAAGCTTATGGCTTATCGATGATACCAGACGTATTGCTCCAAAAACTAATGCCACGTGGTTAGGCTCTCTCAATGCACGTTTTCAGTCCTAAATTTTCGTTCGTCTTCTTTCGTTTCTAAAGTTTTGTCATTAATGATCTTACAGTTCGGTGTAACAGCCTTCCATTGTCGTTTAATAGCGTTTCTATTGTAACACAAAACGCAAACGACAGGAAGGCAGACATCTAATTTGACGTTTGACATAATTCCACCACCCATTATGCTTTGACAAAGATATTGTTTGACACACCATTGATTATACTTCTTTCTTATTGCTTAAAAAATAGAGTTGCAAATTGACTGGCATCGAGCTCAAGTTCCCATGTAGGAGAGACAAATAATGTAGAAATTGTGGTCGTGTATTGAACGTACGAAAGGAAATATGTATCTTGATTTTTCATATTGTACTGTTACATAGTCTTTACTGATTTCCTTGAAAGCGCTATAATGATAAACCCTTACAAAATCTATATATTCTAGAGTTTTTAGATTCTAACACGCACATTATCCAAAGATTTGAAATCCTTCTATAGTTGTTCACTTGAACTTAAGAATGTCTTAAACCTCCTTTAGAAGCTAACATTTACTCCTATATCATCGTAAACACACAGAAGTAGATCTTATTCATCATCATTTTCATATTCTTATGCTTTCAGCTGGGCAGGTGTTAACTAATATATTAACTTGTAAAACACGTCCTTGTCCCCGATTAACCTGCCAGACAAAATCTGATTGACTCACCCCAAATTCTTATCAAGGAACTCTTGAAAATTACCCCCACAACTCCTCATATGCATACCTTGTTTACTATTCTCAACCTTATTATAATTAATTTAAAGGTTATGAGAGGTTTGGAGTCAGTTATGATAAGCTTGTTTGAAATGTGAGTCATAAGTACCTAGACACAACAGCTTAAAGTCGCCAGTTCCGCTTTCAATGACTCCAATTTACATTAAGATGTTTAACACTGGTATGTTAGTCATCATATTAATACATGTGGCATACAAACTACTGGACTATATACTCATCCATATATAGATGTAGATATGATGACGAATGATAAGAAGATCTTGACCATTGCTCACCTCCAACAGAAAAGTAATATGAATAAAAACCTTTTCATACTGTAACGCTTTTTATACATATCTAGATATTCAAAGGAATGGTTTTGTGAAGTATTTGAAGAGTAAGAAATTGGGACAGCTCAAAATACACGGAACTCAACATTTATAGTCAAAAAAAATTCGCAAGTTTCCTGTTAGTAATGTCACATTATGTATGCAGTTGGAATACCGAACTTGATTTCTCCAGAAAAAGACACTTCATCCAGGCTAGTACATATGTATGCCAAACGTTAATTTTAATCTAAGATTCGAATCCGCAACCGACGTTCCCACGGCTCGTCACTGAAACCACAACTCATAAGAAGTGGCCGGGACAGGTGGAGATGGATACAAGATAGAAGTTACATCTTACAACAAAGAGTCGTGTAACAGTCAGATGGAAAGCGAAAAGAGGCTTGTGGCTTTCCTGTATGTGTTGCCCAAAGAAGCCTTTGACTTGTAGTGAACTGCGAATTTGAGCAATTGTAATGTTCAATGAAAGGCAAATTTATAAACACTACCTACTATCTATTTCTTACCTACTCTTATCTTCTCTTAGAAGATCAGGCATTGTTGAAACTCACGTTATGTGGAAAGTCTGGTTTTATTGTTTGTGATCATGAAATGAAACAGTAAAATACATTGTTTACACTGTAGTGGTCAAACGGAGAATATTTTTACTGAGTATGGGATATCATCAAATAACTCCTCCTGCCCTGGGTGGAGCAGAAGGCTCTTACTGACTAAAACCCATCCGTGTTCTTCCTAATGTGCTTTTCATTCCAGAGTCGCGGTGACTTTTTCGAACAAATTCCACATCCTTGGCAGGCACTGAATTCACCCTGCAACGCATAAGATGACTGAAGTTAAGTCATGAATAAATTAGAAAGACAATTTAATAATGATAAATAATTTCTGTAAGGTAAAAAATAAATGACAAATAAACTTTTCCTATACAAAGTAACAAAGGATCGTTCATGTAACTTCGTATTTACGTCCAACTCAGAAATAAAGGTGATACGTGCAAATTGAGCCGCACTATGAGTGAATTAGCGCAATTTGCGCCGCTGCGTGTTACCTTACATAATGGCACGAGTAAACGCTACCGTTCAAGTCATCTTCAGGCATTTTTTATTTTTCAGGGCACGATGTTTCATACTAACATTCTTAAAGGGGGATGGGCTACTGTGGTGGCCACGTAACGAGAAGTATGGAAGAAGAAAACAATAACATTGGTGATTGAATTGGGATTATAAAAGAGAATGATGATATCTATCTATACTATACTAATATATAAAGCTGAAGAGTTTGTTTGTTTGCTTGAACGCGCTAATCTCAAGAACTACTTCTCCGATTTGAAAAATTATTTTACTGTTAGATAGCCCATTTATCGAGGAAGGATATATGCTATACATTCAGTCAAAAAAGTATCGGGAATGGATGATTTGTTTATGGTTCCAAATTCAAAATTTTGTTTTTTTGTAGTTGTTAGATTGGCACAACTGTTTTCCATTTTGGCGCGGAGTTTGAGTTGCATCTGTTATTTATATTAAATACAGTGCTGGTTTTAGTAATATCATATATAGTGTGTATTGCGAATTTCATAATGGACAAAAATATCGAACAAAGAGTTTGTCTTAAATTTTGCATCGCCATTGGAATTTCGTGTTCGGAGTCACTGAAAATGTTACAGAAGGCTTACGGTGAATCGACTTTATCAAAAACTCGTGCTTATGAGTGGTTCAAAGCGTTCAAAAGCGGTCGAGATGTGATGGAAGATTTGCCTCGCTCTGGTAGGCCGTCAACGTCTGCAACTGAAGTTAACATCGCAAAAGTGAAGGAAATAGTGACTGAAAATCCCCATTCAACTCTGAGAAAGATAGCCGCCGAACTTTCTGTATCTCACGAGTCGATCCGTACCATTTTAACTAATCATTTGGGTATGAAACATGTTGCTGCTCGGCTAGTCCCAAAAGATCTGAATTTTCTCCAAAAACTCAATCGCATGAAAGTCGCTGAGGACATGCTAGAGCGAGTCAGTTCGGACCCAACATTCATGAAACGCATTGTTACTGGTGACGAGACGTGGGTTTACGAGTTTGACATGCAAACTAGTCAACAAGCTTCGGAGTGGCGCCTTCCAACTGAACCGAAACCGAAAAAACCACGCCAAAGTCGATCAAAGTCAAAGTCATGTTGACTGTTTTCTTTGACTATCGCGGTGTTGTGCACTCTGAATTCTTACCGGAAGGTCTAACGGTAAATAAAGAATATTATTTGAGCGTTATGCGGCGTTTTAGAGAGCAAATTCGACGAAAAAGGCCAGATTTGTGGAAAGAAAATTTTTGGATTTTGCACCACGACAATGCGCCTTCGCACAAGGCTATCATTGTGAACGAATTTTTAACCAAACACTCAACAAATACCATCCAGCAACCACCATATTCACCAGATATGGCTCCTGCTGACTTTTTTCTTTTTCCTAAACTCAAATTACCACTTCGTGGCACCCGTTTTCAATCGATAGAAGACATAAAGGAGAATTCGCGGCGAGAACTGAACTCAATTCCGGAAGCAGCGTTTAAAAAATGTTTTGATGAATGGATTATTCGTTGGCGCAAGTGTATCGTTTCTAAAGGAGCATACTTTGAAGGTGATAAAATAAATTTGGATGAATAACAGACATTTTGTGTATTATTGATCTATTCCCGGTACTTTCTTGACAGAGTAGTATATCATCACGCTAAGACCAATAGGAGTGGAGCAGTTATGAAAGTTGTGACGCAAACAAAGTTGCGTGGGTCAACTAGTAATTGTAATAAACATAGCTTTGATTGTACGTGAATTCGTATTCTGATTAATAATTCATAGTTTACTATGATGTTACAAGTAAATCAATACGATGATTCGATGATGATGATGATTTGAGTGTATTCTTCTATAACTAGCCCGCGTCAAATATGTATAAATAAACGGAGGGTTCTAAACCTGGGACTGACATGACAGAAATATTCTATTATCTGTTATTAGTATGAACAGTAAAAATATTAACACGCAAGCCTGGCAATGTACTTCACTTATCTACTTTAATCCCAAATCCAAAACATTTATATCAAAGGCCTATCAGGAACTACAATTTATAAATCCTACACACTACTGCGGCTATTTCCAACAAATTCAAGTAAACTATCAAAGTTATTAGCATACCTACCCAAAGGCGGCTCCCAGCTATTGACAGCAACCTGTCCTCGTCCAGGTGTATCGCTCCAGATACTTGGAAAAGAAACTTTGACCGTGAGAACTTGAAACACGTCCGAATATGAATTTTAACGACTTCAAAAGAGGTGCTAAATGTTGACACTTAATATACCACAGATATTCATGACACCAGATATTTTGTACCTAAAAAAAGAAACAAATAAACCCGAACTTTATATTATAGAAGCTAAGGTTTCATTTGAAGAGGAACAAGGTATTGCAGACGCAAATAAGACTTGGTAATTGCAAGTTATTTTTTAAACACATGAGATTTTGAAACAAAGATACGGTTGAAGTTCAAGGGAAATACTAGATGTTATCAATAAATTATTCCGATGTGGCACGGTGAGTCAGAGTGTGAAATATTATTGGGTATGGCGGTAGACTATATGGCAGCAAGTTGCAAGATGGAGGACAGGTGTCCTTGTTTGTATTGCAGCAAGTTTGAAGTGTGGATTGCAAGATTGTAAAAGTGATTGATATTATTACTGCTTAATCTTTTATAGGTATCATATTTCATAAGGTTCTGGCCTGCATGCCTAAGAGTTCTAAAGGTCCATTTCCGAATAATATGACCGATTCCAACCATAACATTTTTTGTTTAGACGAAAAACTTTGTTCACCTTTGTCAAGGTGGACTGATGACCTGACGGTCGATTTTGTAAATATGGCGAAGTGGGATCTTTGGCAAAGTGAGCTGTCAGTCCATTTTGTTTACTTGGATTGACAGCTCATTTCGGAATCACTTCACCCAAGCCTTAACTTCGCGGGTAGCCGATAAATGCGACACACAGAAGAACGGTTATTGTGGCGACACTTGAGGAGGCCTGTGTCCAGCAGTGGACGTCTTTCGACGGATACGATAACTACTACTAGCAACTTTGTTATATTCAAATTTAATACTGATCTATTTACCTGCATTCAAAACAAGACGCAGAGCAAACGACACAGCAAATAAAATAATACAGGAAAGCCTCCAAATCGACGAATGTCCTCATCGCATAAATAGTTTTTTATATTGCTCAAAATATAATTATGCAACTTATTTCAGAACTCGTAAGATTTATATCATCAATTCAGTTTAACATACTGTTGACATATCACGGAAGAACTTGACGATTGATGTCGGCACCCAAAAGGACAAATATCCAAATAAAGTCATCGTTCATCAGGAAATTACTTTGAATACTAAAAATGGACGACTTTTATCGCAGAAGACGGCCATGTGTAAAACTGATAGTGTTTTCGATAAGATAGACTTTAATGAAATCATTATTTTCCGCACCCAATAACACTGACATGCTAATAGAAATAATCGAAATAACTAAAATTCCGATCTAACAGCAAAGCCCTATTTTTTCATAGACAAACTTGTAATTTACAAACTCCGAAACAGTTATTCGCAAACTTTTGATCGTAAACCTAATACATACGTTCCGAAATAATTCAAATAATCTTTTCAGAACAGCAAAAGGTAAAATTGTTGAAACAAAAAAATACAAACATATCTTTGCGATCGATGAAAAAAGCCCATCAAAATCGAACCTTAATTTCAATGACTAAGCTTCAAAATTGAATCGTGATACTAAAAATAAAGGCAAAGAGTGTTCTACGCGCTAGTAACAAATATGCAAATAGTGGCGGGAAGTTCGCATGGACACAAGTCAATTGTTCCGCGGTGCGAACGAATGTCGATAAATAGAGTGTTGCAATACTGTCACAATAGACATATTTAGGCCCTGATGATATCAGGCATGTTTGTCATTACAGTGTGTTAATATCACAGAGCACAGAGCTGCAGTTCCAACAGCGATTAGAGATGCCAGTTCTAATAAAATCTCACCATCTTTGGCCAAATGTATTATTATGTATCCACGACACAATCGCGTGGTTACGGCCAATACATGGAAAATATGATGGCATTAAATCGTACGGGAGATCTCCAACAAGATGAACCATCAAGGCTGCAATTGACTATTCCATACACGAATGCACACGGAAAGCAGCAGTAAAGAAGAATTGCATCACTAGAAAAATTGAGTCCACGTCGGTAACATCAGAACTACCATGACCATGTCAAGAACCCACGAAGAAGAAGAAATTGTAATGCAAGTAACCATGACATTCTACGTTATTTTTTGTGTTATTGAAGAGCTCGTGTGTGACCATAATCTCACCTGATGGATAGCGATGATGTGGTTGAAGATGAAACACGCTTGCCTGGTAGTAACCAATTCACTGTTCACGTGAAGACCACCAGGATATAGCTATCAGGAAACACAGACTCTGGCCGAGAATTCTACTCCTTAGCTGTACGCACAACGAAAGTATTCCCAAAACTTTGAATGCGTGTGGGTCATTTCAACAGTGCCATCTCTAGCAGCTGCGTGAACTATGGTCTATACATATAAAACTTGATGAGATTTGGCAATGAAGGAGAAACTTGATTTAGCAAATAAACCTGTTGAAGATAATAAACTTATTGAACCAGTTTTGAAAGTCAATTGTAAGAATATTGCAAAACTCATATGCTGCTAGCTCTTATCAGTCATGCACATCTATGATTTTTATTCGTTGCTTTACTCATGTTATAACATGTAAGCTCTTAGTAAATCTGTATCACAATTCTTTAGTCGAGTAGATTTGATCGATCGTTGCACAAAACCATAAAAACTGTTGGAACATTATAGCTTTTTATAGGAAAACAGTAAAGAAAATAAGGTTAGAAGAAAAGCAGCAGAACCATCTTCAAGATGCTGATTAGACACAGCTAGCTTAAATAAAAGCAAGGTCTGTGTTTTCTGATAGCTACAACCTGGGAGTCTTTAAGTCAAGAGTGAATAGGTTACTTCTAGGCAAGCGTGCTCCATCTTCGACCACATCATCGCTTACCATCAGGTGAGATAGTGGTCAAACGCGTGCCTATCTATAGTAAAAAAAAAAGTCACCAACCGTTTTCAGTAAAGAAGAAATTATGTGAATTTAGTCAACAACGAATTCTGCGATAAAATTGCAAGCTAAACTTCCTATCATTATTGCAACTAAATTTAACTAATGTATAAAAGAAAATATATTACAGTTGTTTGACTCATTGATGCATTTTAATATATATAGACACTACACCTATCCATATACAGGGTTATTTGTAAAACACAAACAACCACTTAGTGAAAGTACACATTATCTTACAGTCAGTTTTTTTAAAGTACACACAATTTTTACTTTGATACCAACAGAAAAACTCGAAAAAAATATAAGCTGTTTCATACATTTTCATTGGCTAAATATTGCATTTTGTATGAAACAGCTCATATGTTTTTCGAGTTTTCGATGTTGTTCTCAAAGTAAAAGTTGTGGTCCTTATGGCATTTCATTTGTTCCTTTTTCGTCATTCACCACCTGAAGTTTCTTGCTATTACTTTTTACCCGACTGCCAAGTAAGGGTTATTTATTTTTACACTCAAGCATTCAAATAATAAAATAAAAACTACCAAATACTGAATCAAAAAATAATTTTACGGTACCAAATGGCAAGTATACCGCATCGAACTAAAAGAGAATCAAAGAAATTGGATCAGAAACCTCGGAACATAAAAAATATACCCACCGAATTGAGAACCTCCTCCTTTTTTGGAAGTCGGTTAAAAACCACATTTCATTCAACTCACTCCCGATACCTGCAGTCCTGCATGGTTCAATATACCAACAATTTAGTCCAATCACGGTTTCCCTCAGTATGTGAGCGTTGCCGGTCGGTTGGGTTCAGTAACAAGCACCGGACGACAGGCTTCACACTGATCAATCACCACCAGGCTAAGGTCAGGGACTCGATGTGGTACTTTGAAATCAATGGCAGGCTTTGTCTGTGGTGGTTTGAGGATGAACAGATTTGGTATATTTTTGTTATTGGCCTGCGTCCACCTACAATTATATCGAAACAAATGTATAGAATTTAGCTTAATTGTAGAACAAGCCCCTACGAATGTTAGTCGCATAAAAATTCTCACAGCAGTTGAAATCAGTAATAGAGTATCAAATGAATTGAACTTATAAGTTATTAAAAATCAATGCTAGATGCTTATTTGTAATAGAAACTAGTCGTCTGGCAGCGGCTTTGCTCGTGAACAGTCCGCAATTACCCAAGGGAACGAACTTCCGAAATAAAAGGTAACATTGTCTTAGGTCAGGTTATACACACTGTATGAGTTTAATTTTGAATTCCTTGCCGGAATAAACATTTCCTGATAGCTATAATCTGGGAGTCTGAGTCAAGAATGAATAGGTTACTTCTAGGCAGGCGTGCTACATCTTCGACCACATCATCGCTTACCATCAGGTGGTGAGATAGTGTTCAAACGCGTGCCTATCAAAAGTAACTTGTTTTTTTTTTAAATATAACATCATCTTAATCCGTTTAGTAATGTTTGCGTGATAGAGTAATAATCGTAAATCCTTTGATTGATCCATCCATCCATTAATCTAGTCGCACAAACTTTTACATTTTCAAGTAGGAGTAGGATAGGAAGTAGGACATACCGAGTTTCCTCCGTGCCTCGGAAAGCACGTTAAGCCGTTGGTCCAGGCTGTCATTTGTAGATCTTTGGAAGTCGTTACGGATTGTCAGAAGCCAGTAAATCTGACTCCAGTCTTGCCAAGATGTACCGTGTTCCCCAGTTAATGTGTTGTGGAGGTCTGGTAGGCAACCGCTCCACGTAAAACACTGGTATTCAGCTGAATCCGGTTTGACTGGAAGCCGACCCCAATGTAGTTGGGAAAAGGCTTGGCAGATGAGTAGGATTTGAAGTAGGATAAATAAATTATAGTACCTATTTGTTTTAACACACTCACCACAAAAATTATGCCAAGAAAAAAAATACTCACAAACCATAAACTTTAAAAATCAAAACTACCCATGCCAAGGAGTCGACGGCTAAAAACACACAATTCGATAGGTTGAGTGGGGGCGTCACGCCTGGCTGCCCTCTTTGGCACAAGCGTGATGATATAATGGCGATTGTCGCGACGCCAATGAAATGTCTTTCTTCCTTCCTGTCTGTCTCTTTGTGCGATGCCATCTCGGAAATATGTTGATGGTAAGATGGTGCTCCTGGCTAATGGGGTTTGGATGTCGGTATTTTTAATGGGTTAGCTTGGTGTCAATTTGATTTTATGTCTTCATGGATATTGTTTCCCTCTTCCTGCCAGTTTTGAAGTTGCATCAATTTTGATCCATGGTTGGTTTGAATATTATATTATACACTAGGGTTGGTTTGTTTTCAACCAGTGCATTTTTTAACTTTCGTAGCTTGGTCATTCTATAAGTTGAAACGAATATAAGGTTTCCTTTAGAATTTACGTCACCTTACCCCAGTTAACTCATAAAGCTCCTAGATAGGTAGGTAATATAAAAAGTTTAAAATATACCCAAATTGATATTATTATTATATTATGAATCAATATCGTTAATTTAATGCGAACAATGCCTAGAGCTAGGGGGAGCTAAAAAGGCCACTTCAGCAGAATCAGAAAGCACATCACGCTACCCATCACTGTCACATTTTCCCAATCAACCTTGAACCTAATGCGTTAGCGGTAAAGATGAAAATCAAATTTGACATATTGTGTGATTAGTATTATGATTATAACATGATTCTGCTAAAGTGGCCTTTTCAGACCGCCAGAAACCTGGCAGCATTGGCCTGTTTAATGGCAATGATACATGGCCATTCAAATGCTCTGCCAATCTAATAACAACAAATTAAAATAACTAATAACTTTATCAATGGCTAACTCAACTTGTGCACAAGAACTGTATTTAAGTATCTCTCCTTGCGCAACATGTTATATTTAGAACGAAAAAAAAACACTCCGTCATTATAATCCATAAAAATCCATCAATTCACACCAAAAAACCCGTGCCTTCCATTGTCCCTTGTCTCCTAACACGTCAATCACGCGCTTGGTTGCGCTCCTAAATGACATGTATTGAATCAATCAACCCCCCACCTGCTTGTTTGGGACCTAATGACCCGTGCCTGGTCGTGCTTAATTTAACATCATTGTTTCCACCGCGAGGTGACGGGTTAAATGGGGTTTGACGAATATATTGAAGAAAAGATATGGATTGATGCTTCGAGCTTTTTAATATACATTTATTTTGCATTGGGAACACTGTTGGGCCTTTCTCCATACTAACGCATTCCGCTGTTTTTTTCGTGGATAATGCTTCTAGAGCAATGATATTTTTCCAAAAAAATCTAGGTTTAATTAATACCTACGTGCCCTTATCATTTTCTTTTTAGTAAAACTTAATTACTACAAGAATTACGACAGTCCAAAATCCCGAAAAAGCAGCCCGTTTTTGCCGCCATGTACAGACGACTATCGAAAATAATAGAAGCATAGTCTTACTCTAAATTTTTAAACATATGTTTTTAGATGTCCAGTTTCGAAGAAGAAAACAGCAAAGTACCAAAACACGGTTTCTTTTTTTTTAGTTTTTATAGGGCGCAGCGCGACGGCATCGGCAATGATTTCTTCAAATACGTATTTTCCAAATTTCTCGGGACTAGAGTCCCCTCATCTTTAAGATTTCTTGATATTGGCAAACTTTACTTCAACCTTTTCATTTGTGGATAAGTCTTTCTCTCTCTTCTCAATTTGCTAAAACATAAAGTAGTGTAAATAGCGATAAAAGAAGCAAAGACGCTTTTAAATATATTTCAGATACAATGCCACGTTTAAAATTTTATAAAATCAAGGAACAACACAGTATTTAGATGCATGCAATCAGATATATAGAGCCTGAATCCGACCACCATGTAACAAAACATTCTAATGATTAAAAGCACAATATTAAGGTAACAACGTACATCATCTCTAAAACTATTTCTACCAAGTACTTCGAAGCAATCAAACATTTTTTCCTAACCATTATTAGCCTATTTAATAACATAACGACATCCTCATTCGTGTTTGCCTTACCTATAAGACGGGTCTTATCTTCAGATCTGTCTCCAGCCAATGGTTTATCTAATAACACATATCCATGTAATTTGTTTGTTACTACTGTATGTCATCTACCGTGCGTTTAATTGTGCATGATTGCTGTGACTTCATAGTTTTTATAATTGGATTTTGTACTTTTATGTCAAGGAATTGTATTGTGTTTGTGTAGGAAGATTGTTTTCCTTTATTTTCTATGATATGATCAGTTTTATTGCAAGTTCTAAAGTTAGAATGGATAGCTATTATTATTGTCAGTTCAATTCTTTAGCTCTTTCTTTGGAATTTTAGTAATCAAACCAATGTATCAGACGAAATAAACTATCAAAGAATTCTTATCAAACAAAATCACTGATGAACTCGTCCTTGTCTGTATAATAAATGGATCGTTAGGGAGATCAGTTGCTGACGAATCTGATACGTAGTAAATGTCAAAATATTCATAAATTTACACAAAAATACCTAAAAGAAAAAATGGAACCACTCTGGCAAAATACTCTTCCAAACAAAGAAAAAACATCAAAATCGATCGACAATAAGCGGAGAAAGCTATGTAAGGTGTTGCTTATTTCAAAAGAAAATTATTCCAGTAGACCTGTGACAGGCTCAACTCAATTTGTTCTGACAAAGCGAAAAAAGCAGACAGCGATACAAAATCTAACATAATCAGCAACATCTCCAACTTATAGCTTGAAGCAGATTAATTGCAAGCTATTAAGAGTGCTATAGTAAATAAACAAATTGTTGTTTTTTTACTTCGCTGGCCAGCGGAGCGAGGCTGCTAAGATCGTGATGGTGACTAGATTCTTCGTTACCACTACTATGAAAAGAGGTGTAAACATTTTATTATGAGAGAATAATATAGAGTCTACCATCAGTCAGAACGATAGAGAAAACACATGCATATTTTCAATGATTTGGAGATTCAAGAAGAAAAGCTACTAAGCCTGCAGATTTTTTAATCTATTTTATTACACGTGTTAAGCAAGTATGTGTTCGGTTTTTTAAACAGAAGATTGTGTCGACGAAATTTAATGAAGACAGACCATCTAATCACTCACTTGTGTTATCTTCCTCTTCATGATGAACATTTTCATGCTTTAAAACAATGTTTTCCTCAACTTAACCAAAACTGGAGTCTTTAATAGGAAGTCTAGGAGTATTTAAGACAAAAGTGAATTAGTTACTTTTAGGCAAAACTTGGACCACATAATCGCTTTCCATCAGGTGAGTAGTAAACGTATGCCTATTAATAGTTAAAAAAAAACACTTTTAAAAGAAATACACGAATAATCTTGTCATTCTCACTCTAGTCCAACATCACCGAGAATCATTAGTAATGCCACGCACTCTACGACTAAGTACCAGACTCTTCCTACCCACAACAATGGTAAGCCGTGTCTAATCAGGAAGAGATGTTATCAGTAAGCGTGGCCTAAGGTGTCGGATAGTTCTGAGGCTCTAGATGTACTGGAAAATTGTTACTGCACTGTTTAATCGAAGGTAGGAAGATCTATGTGTTACTATGGGAATAAGGTCGGCTTAATTGAGCTTTAGAAATATGTTATAACAAATTTTGACGATCAACTTAAGCTTTCAATATGCAGCATTATTTTTCAATCTAGTCAAAGGCATGCGTGAAGAAATTCGAAGAAATGGTTTGCAATTTAATAGGACACCCAAATATTTTTAAAGCAATTTTGTCACAAATCAGAATTGTTTGAACACTAACAGACTGACACTCCCCCAAATCAAAATGGTCTCATATATATAATCGTTGATATGAACATACCTCCCAAAATTTTCAAAAATCAAAATGGCCGAACTCGCCACCCCGAATAAGCAAGACCACACGCATAAGAACAATTTACAACAGTCATTATAATAGAACTTATCTAGGTATTTTAATGCTCTCTACAAAATCACTGAACCAATTTCGATAAGCCTTACATTGTTGGGTACATCCGTTTAATTAGTGGGCACAAGTCGTGTGAAGCCAGCAAGATATTCGTCGAGATATCAGACAATACGTGCGTGAGAGTGCGTACGCGCACTTTCTAACGCACAATTATGTACGTAACATTTGCGACTTTTTAATCGTGGTGCGTCGGTGAAAATATTATATGTACCTATATTTTTATGATGATCTTCTTACCTTCATGTCTTGTATTCAAGAAATTGAGCAGAAAGAGTTTGTGTAGGTTAATTAAGCTTCATTATCACATTATCGGATTCAATACACAGTGTATCATGAGTACTAAAGCTTTTATGAATATTATTTAAAGAATTCGTGCGAATACAAAAGTTGAATAAGAAAAGTGTAATACTACATTTTCGGTAATGGTTGGCGTCAATGTTATTTAAGCTAAATCGAATACTAAGGTGTTTCAATCTCCCTCAGATACTACCAAGAGCTTGATTTGAATCTAAAATTTTCTACTTAAATTTTACAATAGGAAGTCCTTATTCAACTGTATCCATAAACGCGACAATCATGAATATAAGTGCCATCTAATTTTCTGCATCAGAAATAAAACCAAGTAATTCCTCAGCTTCTGCATTAAAACCAACATTCCTAACTGGACATCCCAATAACAGTCTTCAACCTATCTCCGATCCCATAAACATACAGTTACTGATACAAACCGAGTAAATTGAGATACTATTCCACCAAGACTTGACTGAACAGAAACCAAGCGAAAATCAACCTTAGAGTATAGGAGATAAGTTAATTTGGATTGTAGAATGTATACTTGCCAAGTTGCCAGGACATGTTAATCGTGATACGACAGAGTGATCTGTGAATAGGCTGGCTACGGGCTGGCGACTCATAAACAGTACATCTGCGACTGTTATGGAATTTGTGAGTCAGTATTTGGGAGATAGAGGCTGGATTAGTTCTTTTGGCGCTGGATTAATTGTTGTGTCTAGTCGGTTGTTGTTGTAATAAGTTGCTTGTATATTCCCAGTGAATCGACCATAAATTAGAATCGCAAATTATTTTATGAGATTTTCATCATTGAATTAGTGGTGATTACTTATTGACATAAGTCGGTTTTCAACAACGATAAATCATAAATTCAAAATTCAATTCTATTTTAAATTTTATTATTTGCTGTACACCTACCTCAGTGTATTTCTTTTTAACACAAAGGTTGACTGGTAGAGAATGCCTTGTTGCATTAAGCCCGCCTATGTACCACTATTGTACATGAAAATTAAATAAATAAATCAATATAAATTAGCCTTATTCTTGTAGGAAATCGTCCTTATTTCGTCTTGACCATCAACGACTAAGACTGACGACTAATCGTAAGCATGGAACCACCCTAAAAGGACTAATTAAATGCGGATGAGCGTATCTCGGCCGAGCATAGCGCCGAATGATTTAAGGTGGTGCAAAAACTTAAGGAATTATTGCCGTTTTCTTAGTATATGAAGTAACAGTGCATAAGAATAATGTTCCCGGTGTAAATGATGGTACTGGTTGAGAGGAAGACGGAATCTTGGAAATGGTAGCACATAGTGACATAATTGCTAAGTGTTATTTATTCGTGAATCCAAGAGATTTGTGGAGAGGGACGTTGATTATATTCCCTACTAGTTAAAGTGGCTGATATTTTTATAAGCAGCAAAATACCCCGAAGAAGAATACTAGAAACCTAGATTCACAGTATTGCTCAGACGGGCATACAGAAATAGCACACAGGTACCAGCAAATAAGATTAATGAGAAATAAATAGTAGATAATTACGATGTTGATATAGATCAAGATATGATGGTGGATAAAGAAAAGATAGCATACATTTTACTTAGAAAATATGCTTACAGTAGAAAACTTACTGGTAAATCAAGTATTTAAGACATAACAATAAGCAAGCGTGCTTCATCATTGACCAGATACCATCAAGTGAGAGTGTTAAAGCGGGAACCTTTCAAACTTAAATAAAAAATCTTACCCAACTCATCAGTCTGCTAGACAAACCCCACTGCAAAGTTGCATCAGTACATCCAAATCTCCATCATCCATACCCACTCCGCCCTCTCGATTCTCCATCACTCCTTCAATAGACTTGGCCAGGTGCTGCACAACAAAGTTCACTTTAAACGATGCCAATCGATCATCGTGGCTTGTCTCCTAAGATCCTGGAATCAAGCCAGATGCATCGACATTTATAAGAAAATATTATTAATAACCCGTTGTATTAGAATAGATTGTACACAACAAATGGTGAGTAATTGCATGGTCTATGAAGCACGTGTTGGTCTGATACTTTGTTATTATCACACTGGTTGTTTCTTGTGATCTCTCGACGGTTAACAAATCTCTAATATGTTTCTGTGATCATTGAAATAAACTTCTTAATAACGACTTTCTTTACCAGACTTACAACATTGCATGTCTGAATACGGTTTATACATAAATGTCGACTCTTTTCGCTTTCTATATCTCATATTTGTAGCAATGGGTATTGCTTATGGTGGAAGCGCCAGGGTTGCCCGCCCTCTAAGTTCATGAAGCCCTATTGAATGGTTATTTCAAGAAAAAGTCATTCAATAGGGCTTTATGAACTTAGAGAAGTATATTGATGATTAAAATGGTTATAATTCTTTAGACAAATACGCGTTACGGCCGCGAATCGTATTTTGTTTAACATACAGCTCCACACTGACCGGCAAATTGCAAAAAACATAAAAATATTTGAATTTCGCGGGCTACCCTGGCGTTTCCACCTTAACTATAAGGAAATTTTAAATATACGGATCAAAAGATCGGAAAAAACTGTGTAAAAGCAAAAAATAGTACATTTTTCAAAACGGTCATTACGCCCTTTTTAGCGGAAAAAACTGAAATATCAGTATCTCCTATGATAATACCGCTTAAAAAGACGAACTTGATGTTACATCAAAAGCCATCAACCATATCGATGAAAGAATTAATTACCGAAATACAATAGAAACAACGACCAGCTACAACAAGGAATTAGAAAGACACAATAATTGACAGCCTAATCTCAGATTATGTAGATCCAAATCTTAGCACACAATTTATGTTTTCCTTAATTTACGCATGTTAAAGACATGCAAGTAACTCTTCATCAACACAACCATAAACTACTGAAACCGTTGCTAAAGCTTCAAAAACAACAAACATTGCCTAAATACCGATTGGAGGAGCAAAACAAACAGAAACTAATCCTTAATATGTCTCAATCTTTGCCTACATATGTCTTATTAAAATAACTAGTCGGATTATAAATCTCATGTGCCGGTAGAGTGTGGGAGATATATTAGCCGTTTGGACACATTTTTGATATAGCAGTGAATACCTGGCATAGTTCATGATTTGTAGTGTCACTGAAAAATAGGACCTTGTTCGTGTTTCAGTGAATTTGTTGAATCTTTGAAGTTGCTAGCTGTTTAGGAGGATTTACAGGCATCAAAATTAACACTAGTTAAGGTTCATCTGTTTAATTTACGTTTAACTTATTGTCTTCTAAGAAAATGAGGATTCTGTTTGAATGAGCTAATTCATTGACTTGGTGATCATAGTTTGATCTAGGAACACCTGTCTACTTGCAGTATTTTTGTTTAATATGTTATCAAAAACAATATTCATTTTTTATCATTGCAATCTACTTACAGATCCGATAGGATATAACTGATGACAGTGTTTAAAAATCTTAACTCGCTATATATAC
The DNA here is from genome assembly GCA_950371165.1 of Lacanobia oleracea. Classification (NCBI taxonomy): domain Eukaryota; kingdom Metazoa; phylum Arthropoda; class Insecta; order Lepidoptera; family Noctuidae; genus Lacanobia; species Lacanobia oleracea. The sequence goes on from OX493406.1 coordinate 22,216,857, forward strand.
TATAAAGAGAATATATTTTCTATCTGAATTTTCCATAATCATTTCAACATTTATGACAACATTACCCATCAAACCTCAAACAACGATAAAAACAAAAGATCATCAAAATACACTTTGTAAATCGCCAATAGCGATGGTCTTCTGCGCACCGGCGCGTGAGTTTCCGCACATTGTTCTATGCGCTTGCGCAGGTACGCGTTATTTGTGAAGCGACGTTACACTTTGATCTTGGACTGGGGAACGATCGAACAAGTGAAGTCTGCATAGATGAGAGGGTATTTACAGGTGGTAGTATTAATATATACCCTCTTTGTTTTATGTAATATATTGTGAATAGTATTTCTATCGCATATCGCATAGTGGCAAGTACTGAAATAGTGCGAAAGAGCGACTAGAATATTATTTCAAAACTAGATTCTGGCTGAAAACAGAACTTAGTCTAAATATTATGAAGGAAAGAAAACTTGTCGTATGACAGATTCGTTTTTACCAATCAAAACCTCAGTATGTGTTAATACACAAATGAATGCAACATCACCAGAGGGAAATCGGAGATCGTTTAAAAAACCATTAAAACCCTAGTTTCACCATAAGCTACTTGAAATGAACGCCATCGTTTAGATATAAAAACAAAAAACTTATTGTCACCTATTCAGAAACAATCGAGCGATTTCTGCGATCACCTACTTTTAGTAACTACTATTGTGTTCAACATATTTTTTGCAATTTCTATCTTATTGTCTTGAGCATAAAGAAAGTCCAGCGTTTGCGCAACTGTAAATCTGTGATTGTCGTTATCATTCTCATCTGCTATGCAAATATCATCTTTATTATTTTACCCAAATAGATCATTTTTTCTTATAACACCATGACAATTCTTCACAGTTCACAAACATTTTAAGCTGCTCTGGAAACTATTGACATTGCAAATTAAACCTTAAAACCCCAGTAACAAAATACAAGGAAATATCAATGAAGTGAATGCTGATGATGGTTCCGAAGTGGTTGGTGATAATGACGTCACGGTAGGTAACCTCTGTCATATTAAAATGACATTACTAGACGTACGGAACAGTTATAATAATTCACGCCTTCGAGCTTCGGATATTCAGATTTATTTTGATTTGAACACCAATGAGGTCGAAGCACAAGGTAATTTGTTACGAATTATAGGTGTAATAACATTGACAGTAGCATCGTTATGAATCAAAATTATAATTTGGAATACTGTCAAACAGTAATTGGACGTAAATAATTTCACACATCAGTTTTTGAGAAAATAGAATCTAATTATACGAATGAAAAACTAATACAGATTGTTATTGCACCTAAAATGTAATTTCTGTTTCCAAATTCTAATTACTACAAGCATGTGTGCATATGGGGCCTTGCCCCATATTGACAATATGTTTTGTATGAGTAGAATTCATGAAGAGATTAAAATAAATGTAAAAAACCACTCATCAATACAAACCTTACACAAACACACACCGACAGGAACAAATCTGACGACACCAAATCTTTTGAAGTCGCCATCTTAAATAAGCATCCGATAATAAAATAACACGTCGAAACTCATAATGTGATAAATATAGAGTATCAATGATGCGTCAACTATGTGATGCAGAATTGCGCCTGCGATTAATGATTCGTGCCAAGACATCTGGTATATTACCATCAATAACTGTCTGTCATATGTACGCAATAAATTTACGAACGATATGCTTCGACATTCGGAGAAGCTCTTAAATTATAGATCATGTTTGTAATTGCAATGTTTTTCCATGTTGATTGCGACACCTGTGGTGGACATCGATCAGGTTGGTGGATTTGTGTGGGGGTATTCGGAATGGCAAAAAACGAAGTGATTGAAGAGGCGGATGGAGACAGCTGGAAAATATATTGACAGGTGTAAAAACTGATGCGCGGTAAAACAGAAAAGAAAGTTGACGTTGATCAAGAGATTGTTGAAAACAAAGGAATCTAAGGCTCTTTAAAAAAATACAACAATATGAAAATATTGAAATATACTGTATTCTCATTTTTTCGAAAACGAAGATTCAAATTTAGGAATTGATTTAAACTAAACACATTTTTAACACCGGGAAACACACATATTCATTTTCATAATAAAACAAACCCAGTCAATAATTTTCGATTAGATGTCTCGTAATTTATAATCAAAGCTAAAATCTTCTCCGAAACCTCACACCGCTCGCACATTCGCACAAATTCTTCAATACCGTTCCAATTGCAGCACATATCACTATATCTAATAATATACCGTTAAAAATCTCTCAGTGGTTCGATGATGCATCGTTGGGCAGTCCTATGATTTGTGGGAAGACAGGTGTTCGACGCAAATACATCGCAACCGGTTCGGTTTCGCCATCTCAATTGGCATTTTGAAGTGGTACTCAAAGTTTATTAATTGCATTTATAATGCACTCGTTTATAGTTTGTCTGGTTCGATGGATTTTGAGCTAGTGGAATCGCTATGAAAGTTTCTAAGATCTGCCATTTATGTTTTCTCATAGAGCAGCCGTCATCATACGTGTCCCGTCCCGGTGATGTACCCTAACTAACATAGCACGAAGGGGTTGCTGAGGTGGTCTTTTCAGCGGGCACGAGTTTCCTTCTATGTGCTGATGACGACCAACGGGTTTGTTATAGTTAGGTAAAAATCCCACATTCGCTGGTTATTTCTCCAAAAGTCAAGGCGCTTTTTGAAGGTTACCCCTTGTAAACCAAATACAATGTTTCCACATTTCTTTACTGTGAGGCGTCCGCACTTGGCCCGGTGATTAACGGCCATACTTCCTAGCCGCAATCCACCATATGGGCCCAGCACCAGTTAGGACAGATGCCTTAAGTTTTCAAATGTTTGGTCCTAGCTGGTTGCTTCAGGAGGTGTCGCATCACCGTTTTGAGAGCAGTGGTGACATTCCTGCGGTGCAATAATTTAAATCCAATTATGTGATAATTGACACGCGGTAGCAGCCGATAGTTCGACAATTGTTTTCTTTGGACACACTTCAACACTTTACGCTTCAGTGTCGAGCAAAAGGTTAAATAAATCTTAACAGATGTCGAAGTCAATCTATTCTGGAACTGGTTTGTTTTCATCGTGCGGCGTCTGGCGATCACTTCCTTGACTTCCTGATAGCTCTAATTTAGGACCCATCAAGACACGAGTGAGTAGACTTTAGGCAAGCGGTAGTTCGATACCGACCATCAATTAAGACAGTAATCTTAATTATATTGGTTCGTTAGAAAATGATCTTAGAGTCAATTGAGATAATAGCATCGAGTACAAAGATTTACTGACAAGGGCAAAGCAAAAAAAAAAAAAAAATCGGCAAAGCAACTTTATTTAGGACAGCGCATGCTGCACAGTGCAACACCAACTAAACTCTTCTGTATACACATATTCTTGCTTCTTAAGTCTTGCTCTTCGTAGTTAATTATAACACTGTCTGCCATATAATAATGGTGAGGTTACTCCGCGAAGCCTGTGACATTTCGCAGGCTTCGCGGCTGCTCGGCTTCGGCTGCTCATTAGCTTTACTGGGTTTTTCTGGGCTCATCTTAGCCAGTACAACCACGCGCCCCACGCACAACGAGTTGGATGGACGTCTAAGTGGGTAAAACTAAATCCAATTCACTTTGAAATAATTTTACCATGACATGTTTATATTGGATACGATGGATGCGAGACGCGCAGGACCGGTCGTTATGGCGACGCTTGGGGCGGGGGCCAGCAGTGGACGTCTTTCGGCTGATATGATGATACTGATGAAATTACGTCTTTTTATATCATAGAACGGCAAACAAGGCACCTGCTACTGGCGCCTGACAACAATCTAACAAACATCACAGAGCGAACACTGTAATTGGGTCTCCTGTATCAAACACAGCACCTTTGAAACCACAACACCTCAATGTCAATCTACAGCAGTAAACACGCCATAAAACAGCAGTAAAACGAACTAGAAGGCCGAACTTTGAGCACCGCACCGCAATAAGTTCGGTCCGTCGATAAATCTATGAAAATGAACGTGCTCCTAATGTCACTGGAATGCTTTCATGATCTGACCGAGCCAGGGGCGGATTGTGCGCGGTATTATTTTGTTATGATCATTATAATTCTTCTTCTTGATCACATCTCTCTTGACAAAGTAGTCACGGTCACTCGACAGAATCCCCGGACCATCATTTTTCTTGCTGTTTGACTTCTGCTCACGACCACAGTCGTAGCAAGAGCGAATATTGTTCTCACAAAAAAACTCCTTAGCCGAGTACCTTTTCTTTAGCTTACTGACTAAAACTCACCCTTGTTCCTTTAAATGCCCTTTGCGTTCCAGGGCTTCTGTAAGTCTTTTTAACGATTTCGCAACCCGAGGTTGGCCGAGTCACCATCTGCCTAGCCTTTTCCCAACTATATTGGGGTCAGCTCCCAGTTAAACTGGATTCAGCTGAATACCAGTATTTTACGTGGAGAGGTAGCCTACCAGACCTCCACAACACATTAACTGGGTAATAAGGCAGTACTTGGTAAGACTGGTGTCAGATTTTACTGGCTTCTGACAGTCCGTAACGACTGCCAAAGATCTACAAATGACAGCCGGGACCAACGGCTTAACGTGCTTTCCAAGGCACGGAGGAAGCTCGGTTTGTTAAGATGGTCACCCATCCACAGACCAGACTTGGCAATCGTTGCTTCCAACCTTGGAGATTGACCAGTGCTGCTGTTATTCTTTAGCCACGAGCTTTACCTGCCAACCTGGAAAATAATCATCACAAAGAAAAGCTCGCAAAGTGTGTATTTTCTGCATAATACGATATCTCTACTACACTTCTACAGAAATTTACAAATACAAAATACAAATATTTTTATTTGCTGAACATAGGTGTAGGTTAAGTACAGATGTTTTAATTATATTAGTGAACGCTATGTCTAGCCGTCATCGGCGTACAAATATTATTTTGATAGAATTTAATTTGTAGACTATTGATAGAGTGACATTTTATTATTGATAACGATTGCCAAAGTCAAAAATATTTGACTACGTGACATTTCGGTATTGCATGTTCCATTTTGTCAAGGCCCTCTGAAATCTCTCAAAGAAATTGGCAGAACTCATGACAAATTATTCGCGAATCGCAATCAGCCGAGTCCGTTCAGCGAGTCATAACTAACGAACGGCCGGCTCAGATCGAAGTGCAAGTATCTAAATATACGCGACACCAACAGCCATCAATTTGAGAGGAATTAATCGCTCAGGAGACATTGTCGACGGAATGTGGGCTTTTGGCGAATTGGCAGTTTTACAGCGCACGTTATTGATTTCTGTTGCAACTGTTGAGCTAATGAACAATAGTTTTGTGGGAACTAATTTGCGTTTTAGGAAAACTAAAGTTTTATTTAGGTGTCGAAACGTTAACAGATTTTAAACAAGGAATGTGCCAAGTACCATCATTGTCTTCTACAAAGTGGAATTTTCGTTTACACACAAATCAAACAGTCTGTTGGATTAATCAGATTTACAGGTATATGTATGACTAGTTGGTGCCCACGATTTCGTCCGCATTGATGTCATTACCGCGATACAAAGCTCCCCTTCCAATTTCCCTTAAACTTGAAATTTATCGACCAACTTTTAAACTCTGAGCTGCTCCTACGAAATTCCTTATGGAAAGTCTCAGTAACACTCTTTGTCCGAACTGGAAATCGAACCAAGGACCCCGCTATCGGTAATCGTGCTTAAAAACACGAGATCTGGGAGGCAGTTAAAAAAATAAATAATAATTACTAAAAAGGGAGCAAGATGATAAAGAAGAAGAACAGAGACACAAGAAAAAGTGGAAATGCTGTGCTGTTTCCAAACAAATCTGGATAAAGACATAAAGCAGAAGGTAAATTAAGATTGGAAGATATCATCATTATGATCATATCAGCCGAAAGACGTCCTCAGCTGGACACAGGCCTCCCCAAAGCGTCGCAACAACGACCAGTCCTGCGCGTCTCGCATCCATCGGCTACCCACGACCATCACCAGGTCATCGGTTCACCTTGTGGGAGGCCTTCCAACGTTGTGTCTTCAGATAAGCAGGCGCCACTCCAGAACTTTTCGACCGTCTGTTCTGCGGAAGATATCGTCATCCTTCCTCTTGACAGAATCATCATCTGCCTAGCCTTTTCCCAACTATATTGGGGTCGGCTTCCAGTCAAACAGGATTCAGCTGAATACCAGTACTTTACGCAGAACGGCTGCCTACCAGACCTCCACAACCCAATAACTGGGTAACACGGTACTTCATGGCCAGACTGAAGTCAGATTTTTACTGGCGACTGGACACAGGCCTCCCCCAAAAGGGGGAGTTTGTGGAAGATATATTTATATTGAATTCCCCAAATCCCTCACCCAGTTAATAACTAACCCGACTGACTGCCATAAGATCGAAGTGCACTCGCTAAATATAACGCGCCGCCGACAGTCGCATCAATGTGCGACAAATTAATCGCAAGTACGCACGCTACTTTGTAGAGGATATAACTTTCGATAGTTTGTGGTGACTTCCGCGTTTATTGGGGATATAGGGGCTTATGATCTTGGATAGGTACTTAATTTAATTTGGGATAGGTACAGGAAAAAAATTAACCGCTGATCAACTGCTTTTTTGTACTCAACTAACAGAATGAATGCATAAAAATATTCGTTTGTTGGAATCCAATGATTTAAGGGGCTGTTCCCATCAACCTGATGCTGCTGTATACCAGCAGGTATCTGACCTCAATGACCCAGCAGACACTGGGTAACACATATAGGTACCTTTGGCAAGTTTGGTGTTTTCTAGCTTCAGATTATTCGTAACGACTGTCACAGAAAGACCAACGGCTTAAGGTGGATGCTCCAGGGTGGCCCGCGAAATTCAAATATTTTTATGTTTTTTGCAATTTGCCGGTCAGTGTGAAGCTGTATGTGGACCAAATGCGATCTGCGACCGTAACGCGTATTTATCTAAAGAATTATAACCATTTTAATCATCAATATAGCCCTCTAAGTTCATGTAGTTCGAAAGAATGATTATTTCTGAAATATTCTTTCTTTCGAACTACTTGAACTTATTTGGTTCACATACAGCTTCACACTGACCGGCAAATTGCAAAAAACATAAAAATATTTGAATTTCGCGGGCCACCCTGGAGCATCCACCTTAACGTGCTTTCCTGAGGCACGGAGGAGTCTTGGTATGAAATGGACGCTCACCCATCTCCTGACTGACCTCACAAAGCACTGCTTAACCTCAAAGTTCTACTTGTACGGCTCTAAACCTCGAAGATCTACTCGTGCGGCTGTTTCTTATGAACGAACCCATTAATTAAAATTTCCTGCTAGACTATTCGCTGTCACATCAGAATTATCTTAAAGTTATAGCCAAATCATCTTTAAAATGATTCACTTCTATCCATCAATGGCTGGACCTACTTCTGACTTGGAAAAAATCTCATTAGTAAAAGGCAGATTTCAAAAGCAGCTCCATAAACCTCGATACCAACAGTAACCAAAACCCGCCGTCTAAAAAATACACTACCGAGCACCAATTTACCCCGTAGCCATTATTCCTATTTACCCCTCAAGCTACACAGCGCTATATTCCCCCCCAAGACTTACCTATATACCCCCCATCTAGGCTACGTGAAAATGCAATCTTCTTAATGGAATTTCAATTTTCGCAGCAAAGTTAACTAAAAATCCAACTGGTTGCAATATTGCCGCCTTGCGAAGACGCCGCCATTTTAAATGTGTCTGTTTGGCTGTTAGTCATGATATTAATGTAAGGGGATTAGTTTTTTAAAGGAATTGGCGAGTTGAAGAATCGCTGGTGATATTGGTAGTGTTTTACCTGAAAATAGAACTAAAGCGTTTAGTCAAGAGCTAAATAATCTTTTGAATAAGGAAGAATTAGTGGAGATATTGGTGTTTTTTTTGAGGAGCTCGTGGCTAGATAATAACAGCTACACGGGTCGATCTTCAAGGTTAAGCAACGCTTGCCAAGGTTGGTCTGGTTGGGTGGGCTTTAACATACCGAGTATCCTCCGTGCCTCGGAAAGCACGTTAAGCCATTGGTCCCGGCTGTCATTTGTAGATCTTTGGCAGTCGTTACGGATAGTCAGAAGCCAGTTAATCTGACTCCGATCTTGCCATGAAGTACCGTGTTACCCAGTTAATGGGTTGTGGAGGTCTGGTAGGCAGCCGCTCCACGTAAAATACTGGTATTCAGCTAAATCTGGCTTGACTGAAAGCCGACCCCAATATAGTTGGGAAAAGGCTAGGTAGGTTATAATGATGATTGATGTTTTTTTTATTGAAATTGCTACCAGAGAGTTTAATTTAAAGCTAAATAAACTTGTGGTTTTCTATAAAAGTATAGTCAATGCTCGAGCCACTAATCACCTGTTGTAAATGTTTACAGCCGGCTTTAACGTAGAACTGTGTAAATACGGAACCAATCTTCTGTACCAAATCACTGTCATAGTAAAGTTACGCGTGAAATGTACTGTAACTAAAGGTAACTGGAAATAGAAATCAATGCTAAGGATAAATATTGAAGATTATCCAGTTTTCTTTTTGCACTTCCTAGTAGGTACAAGCCATTTCATTAGAATTCTTTATCCGAACTCAAATGTTCTCAAAAATATGAGAGTCTGCATTCAATCTCTTATCATTTAGAAGCCGAAATACCTAATTCTCTTATTCCAAAGTAGATCTAAGATAGATAATAAGATAACTGAGTTCTTTAGCTTCTATCATAACACCAGAGTACCTGGAAGACCTAGCTTTTTTTTCAACGTTTTCTAAAATGAAACCTAGCTAGATCGATTCATCACTCCCGAAACTCCCTGCATACCTACTAAATTTCATGAAAATCGTTGGTGCCGTTTCCGAGATTCAGATCATGTACCTACATACATATACACAAGAACTAGTTGACCCGCGCAACTTCGTCTGCATCACAATTTTCATTACTGCGCCGCTCCTGTTGGTCTTAGCGTGATGATATAAATAGGCTATCTAACACTGAAAGAATTTTTCCAGTAGTTCTTGAGATTAGCGCGTTCAAGTAAACAAACAAACAAACTCTTCAGCTTTAAACATTAGTATTGCCAGTTTAGGTATTAGATAGATTAATAGTCTTTTATTTAATAAAACGCTTTCTTAGAAGTAATTAAAAAAGTTCCCGAAACTTAACTTAAAAAATACTTTGTTTCTACAATCCAGCTTAACGACCAAATACAAGACAGAAAAATACAAAACTATACCAACATAGTTTCCTACTACAACAAAATAAAAATCCAAAAGAAAAACGAGTTATTTGATTCAATAAGCAAAGTTGGGAGCGAGACACTAGTATTTAATATCAAGACCGGAGCCCCGAGGAAAAAGAAAAATCTATACAGGGTGGCACCCCCCCGATCTTTACGTCTTGGGGACGTTTTCCAGCTGCAGCCATTATAGACACAGTGCACCTGACCTTGTGTGTATTTGTGTGGTGTGTTGACACAGTGCGACACTGTGTTTGTGGTTATAGATTAATTAGTGTTTGTTTGATATAAAATTGATGTTGTTTTTTTTGTTTAATTATGAGTGTACAGAGTGTTTTTTTTTTATTTTTGTCATGTGTATAGTTATCTTTGTATGTACGGTGAATAAATTATTAAAGGCGTTTTTGCGATCATTAATAATTAACCAATGGGTAATTAAGTAGGTGTACCTGCTGCCCATGGTTTTTATTTTTTCACTAACTCAAGTTGATCATCAGTTCATCATATTATTATAAGTACTTACTTTTAAATTTTGAAGTTTATATCTCATAGGTACTTATGATAATCAATATGAATTATCATCACTATCTTGCCCATATAACGTTGAATGACTTTAGACTGACGCTAAATTTTATTGATAAAAAAGGCATTCAATAAATATACCTATACAATCTCGCTTGCACATTCAACAAAAACATTCCAATGATCTCACAAAACAACGTAACAGGACCAGACAACAACACTCTGAACTATGCAAACTCCACTCCACAAAATAGTCCTAAAAATGCACCTGAAAATACATGACAAGCGGTCACGAAGTACATACTAGAGCCATACCAATCAGACGCTTCAGCGCCCGCTATGTCCGTAGCGCTCACTCCCATTTACGAGAGAAAAAACCTCGGAAAATCTACGTGACGTAACATAGAACCGATAGCCAATGGCGTATCGAACCTTCGGCGATTAACGGCCAGCGCACCAAGACCCTCCCACCCTCTCTATAACGCTCAAAAATCGAACCGCAACGGGGAGTGTGAAGTAACAGCGGAGCGCAAGCGAAAATAGTCGGTGAGTATCGAGAACGAAGCACGCGTCGTGATTGGTTGATCGGTTCTGCGCGATTGGGCACGAAGGCGCACACTCGAACCGATACTTCGTATTTACCACGTTCGACGTTTGTGTGTATGTGTGCGTGCGTGAAGCCGCCTTCGATAGGCATGTGCCGATGTGTTGGTGTAGGTATCGATTCGATTTGTGACGCCTGCTCGCCGATCGGTCAATCGCCGTGCGTCGCTGTCGATTTAAATTTGGAACGTGATATTTGAATACGGTATGCATTCGTTGACCGTTACCGTGACGTAACGCTGTCTGATTGGATGAAAGCATTCGTCTAGTAATAGATACGGTCGTAATTAAACTTACATTGTTTTATCATTTATGTTTTGTTGATGACAGTTTCTGTTTCTGTCATCTAACTCTACATAACTCTATGGCCAACCCATTCACCAAGTAAGTGACCTCCCTCACAACTCAATGCACTCTTTTCCTACAACATGTAGAAATAAAAAAAAAACACAACCCACCGTTAATTAAAACGCAACAAAATAAGTCCATAATTCACTACTATAGCGAATCTTCACAAATGTCAGTCAGTGCAAAAAAACCGGGGCTCGTTTCGACAAATTAAAAAAGCACGTTCCACTCCATTTCTGGATACAAAAAAAAAAAGTTTCACAGATAAAAAATGGCAGAACATCCTCATCAGCCGTGGCTATTAATAGGGAAAAAGTGCGCAATCCGGGGTTTTACTGTTCACTACCTACAAATATTTAACGAACTTCTAGATAAAGCAAATATATATGCTTTCCCGTGTACTTATTTAAAATGGAAAAATATTTTTCCTGCGTCCCGTCGTCGCTTCCGCTGCAGATAGCCGTAACTGCATTATGTTTGATGTTTTTCTTTTTTATAATGCGGGTGGCTAAAGATAGTTGGCCTTTATTTTTCTAGCTTATGCGGACCGATAGGAAAGATGGCTTGAGGAACGGTCTGCTTAATTAAAGTATCTGGAGCACGAGGTTGTGGATAGTTGTGCTTTGTTATTTCTTGACATATCTCTATTTTGGTAATACATTACACATTTTTATACATTTGTTTTTTTTAGATGTAGCTAGTGTTGACTGGCTGACTACACTGAGAAGAAAAACCAGAACCGAAACAAACTTGAGAACTGCGCATGCTTATTCTAACTAATACTTATTACAAAAATGCGAAATTGAGTTTTTTGTTACGTTGACAAGCCTAAATCGCCAAATTGATTTTGATGAACTTTCCTGGAGACGGTTAAAGGCGGTGACGGTTATTCTTTTTTTGCAAAAAAAAACATAAAACTTGAGAGAAAGCGCAGTCTCCTCATAAAAGTTCTGGTTATTCCTACCTTTAATTTTATTTTGGTCTTACATTTTGAAAGTCCAAATATCCCTAAAACCAGTCAATAAAAACAATCATCATCTGCCTAGCCTTTTCCCAACTATATTGGGGTCGGCTTCCAGTCAAACCGGATTCAGCTGAATACCAGTATTTTACGTGAAGCGGCTGCCTACCAGACCTCCATAGCCCATTAACTGGGTAACACGGTACCTCTTGGCAGGACTGGAGTCAGATTTACTGGCTTCTGACAATCCGTAACGACTGCCAAAGATCTACAAACGACAGCCGGGACCAACGGCTTAACGTGCTTTCCGAGGCACGGAGGAAACTCGTTACGTTAAGATGGTCACCCATCCACAGACCAACCTCGGCAAGCGTTGCTTACTTTGATGATTGACCCGTGCGGCTGTTATTATTTAGCCACGAGCTCCTCAGTCAATAAAAACGATATATGTATTATAATATACTAAGCAAAAGCTTCTATAAATACAAATACAGTTTCATATTTGAATCATGATTTTCGCCTCGCTCGTCCTTCCCAAAAGCTTCGCAAATGATCACTGAAATATTCCTCACGTTGCGATATATAAAATTTTCAGTAGCGCCACATGAGAGAAGGAGAATTACTACAAAATCGAGTATCGCCACAGCGAGATATCCGCCATTCGGCCGGCGGAGGCGTCGCACGTTCGTTCGTAGGAGACACACCGGGAGAAATAATTCTAGATATTTAATTTTGGCTTGTGTTTAAACACCGCCCAAAAAAGTACCTATTTTACTACCAAAAAAGTTCTAAACGGTTACCAAAACAGATAAATGGTCACCAAATAATATTCGAGAAGTATCGCTCGCCGGCCGCTGCCGCGGCACCGCTCACTTCGCTCGCTCGGCTCGCGCGCGGTTGGTCACAATTCTAACCTAACCTAACCTATTTTATCCAGTTTGTAACCCCAAGCCTACATTTTATGGCAATCACAGTTGAGTTGGATAGAATTTGGTGACCATTGATCCATTTTGGTGCCTAGGCTTAGAGTCTTAAAAATATTATTTTTGGTGACCGTCTAAATTATACCCTTTAATTTTGACAATATCTGAATAGTTAGGGATATTTCCCAAAACTGAATTACTGCTGATCTGAACCAATAAATTTGATTGCCTTCGACAACGACGTTGCAATATTTTGGGCAAACAAAACTTTATCTACAGACGTGCCAGCCATACGAAGAAGAAGAATGTACTCATACTTACATGACACTGGATATACAGACGTCCACTACTGGACATAGGCCTTCCCTTTGACTGGTCTTGTTCGTCTCGCATCTACCAGATCCCCTTGGCCTTCATCAGGTCATCGTGCCACCTTATCAGAGTCCTTCCAACAACGCAGCGTCTTCCGATACACGGTCGCCACTCCAGAACCTGTTGACCCCATCGAATTTATTTTTTGCGAGCAATGTGCCCTGCCCACTTACTTAAGTATGGCGATTTTTCGGGCTATGTCAGTAATCTAGTTTCAAACATCAACAGGACATAGGTGGCCGATGTATGGGGCGACGACGCAACGACTTAATTTCAGAAAATACTGCCTGTCAATTGAGAGAGTCGTCTGCGATGGTATGGCCACATCATGCGCCGCCCTATGGAGTACGTTGGTCGGAGATGCATGAATATGGCTGTTCTTGGGGCTAGGCCCCGTGGTCGCCCTCGCGCAAGCGCTGGCTGGACGTCGTCAAGTCCGACATGAGAGCCAATGGCCTGACTGAGAAGGATGTTGAAGATCGGGCAAAGTGGAGGAAGCTAAGTAGGAAGGCGGACCCTGGCAATAGCCGGGATTAACGCCAGGTGAAAGAAGACTGCCTGTCAATTGTGTAAATATCTCACCGAGAAAGCTAAGGAAGAAATTGTCATACCAGCAGCCGAAATATTCTGTCCACATCAGACCGTGTAACGTTAGGTGGAGAGAGTGAAATAAACTGTCTACCATCTTGTTCGTATGGATTGACAGCCCATTTCACCCACACCCACAAACAAGCAGAACGCTGGTGGGCCTTGGCACTAGGCTGCAGGCAGTCCAGGAAGGCTATGCCATCCCTAAACAGGACTCTGACCAGACGCCTATTACGACCGGATAGGGGCAGCCTGCCAAGGTTGGTCTGTGGATGGGTGACCGTCTTAACATAACGAGTTTCCTCCGTGCCTCGGAAAGCACGTTAAGCCGTTGGTCCCGGCTGTCATTTGAAGATCTTTGGCAGTCGTTACGGATTGTCAGAAGCCAGTAAATCTTACTCCAGTCTTGCCAAGATGTACCGTGTTACCCAGTTAATGGGTTGTGGAGGTCTGGTAGGCAGCCGCTCCACGTAAAACACTGGTATTCAGCTGAATCTGGTTTGACTGGAAGCCGACCCCAATGTAGTTGGGAAAAGGCTAGGCAGATGATGATGATGATAAGGGGCAGCCTGCGAATGGTGGCGGGGACCATCACCGGGCACTGCCGGCAAAGCATGCATGGAGGAGGAGAAAACGGTATCGCACGTACTCCTTAAGTGCACAGGCGTTGCCGGAATACGGAGTCAATCAATAGGAACACAGAACTCGCTCACAGATATCTTGAACACAACGGTTAAAATGATCTGTTTCTAGAGGGAAGTTGGCTGATTGGATTAATGTCCGCCATGGCTCACGCACAATGGTCCAACATCAGGACTAAGTGCGGAACCAAATCCCAATAGAATAGAATAGACAGCTCATTTTGTGTTCCCTTCACCCAAGCTTACGCGGTAAGATGTTGTATAATAGACCTTAAAAAGAACAGAATTTCACACGTTATTGAAAATAAAATAAAATAAAGTAGTGCTCCAAGTGTGCAATAACTTTACCATATACGGTACATAGTTGGTGGCAGTGCGCTCGGAATATGCTCGATATAGAGCACGTCGCCTCCACTCGATCCCGGTGAAACATTGCTCTGGTTAGTGATGTGCTGTATAGCGATATATCGATAAATATAACAATTATATTATTTTTGAAGCACAGCCATTACGAGATCTGTCTTTTGCTAATGCAGATAACTTTACGGGAAGCAGACAGTTTATCAGCTTAAAATTTGTGATATGCGTTAAAGTTTGACTCATAGTATAACTGATAAGATGATCGCTGAACAATAATAATTATTGTGCTGTGTGACCATAATACAATTGCAAAGAATATTATCTCAAAAATGACACTTCACATGGCTTAATCAAAGGTCACGTTATGCACTGCTTCTGCTGACCCCTATTAGAACCAATAAACTCTAACTCTTCACCATGCTTAAATTCAAGAGCCATTTATTTGTTTCAAAAGAGAAAAATCGTTTCCAAAGTATCGATAAAGCCGTCCCCCATCTCTAACAGCACTTCCGATATAATATTTCATATTTAATAGTGATGCACCACGAAAAATCCTTCGCAGATGACTCTTGGCTTATATTTTAAATAAATTGGATATTATTGTGCATATATTGAATACACAGACGTATATTATATGGGAGAACTACTTCTAGTGTTTATTTGTTTGTTGTTAACAGTATTTAGAGCTGCATTTGGTAATACTTGTAACCGATCCTAATAAATGGGAAAAGGCCATCATCATCTTATCAGCCGAAAGACGTCCACTGCTGGACATAGGCCTCTCCCAAAGCCCCACCAAAGCCCTTCTCGGGGATTTGCCATAATCGCCACGCTTGGCAGGCGGGTTGGCGATCGCAGTGTATACTGTTGGTTTGCAGAGATCGCTGCTGCACAGAAAAGGCCAGGTTTCCATAAATTTTATGGAATCATCGATTTTTAGTTGAGAATATACACGTTTTCCATCGATTTACTATCACAATTTCTGTATTATTTATTTTGTGATAAGGTTTTTTTGCGAAATATCCTAATGTATAAAGTTCTTCCGTTACTGTGTGACTGACAAACAACGCACAGCCGAAATTACCGATCGTAGTAAGTTGAAATTTGGCATGTAGCTACTCTACATTCCGTAGGGGGGAGCACTAAGAGAGGATTTTCCGTAATTCTTACGGGATATGCGCGTACGAATTCGCGGGCAAAAGCTAGTTTAACTATACTTCCTAATGCAAAACTTGCAAAACTGCAGCGCCAGCAAGTGGTACGCTTCCGAATACCTAGGGGTATTCCCCTACCCATTAACTAGCGTTCGAACGTGCAACAAATTTATATTTACTATTCATGAATTTTGAAAAAATTTCAATATTCCCCCGAGGTAAGCTAACTGAAAGTTATACTCACCTTGTTTTTAAATAAAATCAAAGTGTACGTCGGCTGCAAGTTGCCGGCTAGTTCTTTATGAACTTCATAAAAATGGTCGTATTTACTGGCAAAGAACGGAGCCCCTACTAGGAGCTCTCGATTTCGACCTGGCGTTTGTACCAAGACACAATAATAAAGATAAAATCAAAAACTTTGTGGAGTTGACAGCATCGTGTAAGTTACGTAATTGGCCTCAAATATTTGGATAAGTAAATCACTAATCAGCTCAAATCTCATCTCATCATCTTTTTAATTGGAACAAGCCCGCCACACATTCCCAACCATTGCAACTCCTGAAAGCCAGAATCAACAGCGGCGACCACCAGAAAAACGCCGAGCCAATGAAGCCCGATGAGTCCCGGAGAAACGACTCAACTGTCTTGGATCCCACAACGAAATTAATCAGAAAAGTACAGCGGAGGAGTAGGAAATAAAAATATAATTACCTCATCTCATCATCAGATCTGCCTAACCTTTTCCCAACTATGTTGGGGTCGGCTTCCAGTTAAACCTGGCTTACAGATCTCCGCAACCCATCGACTGAGTAACACAGTGGTTCTTGGCGAGACTGGAGTCAGACTTTCTGACTTCTGACAATCCGTAACAACTGCCAAAGATCTACAAATGAGAGCTGGAACTAAAGGTTCAATCTAAGGTGTAAATTTCACTGCCGGAGTCTGTGTTTCCTGATAGCTACAACCTTCCAGGGCCGTGATGACTCTTTCGAACTAATTCCTGAAACCTGGTAGACTATTGCAACCTTTCCTTCCTTTGCACACATCATACGCGTAAAGTATGAACTTTCTAGATAATGCTGTACTCTATTTTGGCCCTGAATTGAAAATATATATTCATGGTCACAAATAATAAAGAGATAAGTTTGTAAGTATAGAGCATACAGTGCAGAGAATTTAGCATTGTTTTTCATAATATGAATTTTCAAGGATACATTATTGAAAAGTGAGTTACTGACTCTGACGTCTAAAGAAAGTATAGAAAATTCTATTTTTGGGTGATAACTCTTAGAGTTCAGCTCGTCTTTGTTTTCTGTCAATAACTTCACCAAATGTATTTTTTAAGAAGAAAAAACAATGTTATACTGCACTTTTTTGTTCCCAGTCATCATTATCATCATATCAGCCGAAAGTCCACTGCTGAACATAAGCCTTCCCCCAAGTGTCGCAACGATAGCTGTTCCATTGCGTCTCGCATCCATCGGCTATCTGCGACCCTCATCAGGTCATCGGTCCACCTTATGGGAGGCCTTCCAACGCTGCGTCTTTCGGTACACAGTCGCCACTCCAAAACTTTACAAAAAAGCAAAATACGAATAAATTAAAATAGAACAACTCTATCGTTTTTTGGTATGTATTTTATCGGGTTTAAAAAAAAAAAAAAATGATCGCATCTACCACAAAATGTACTCAAACGCCATTCTTCACCGCTCACCCAGTACTCCTGCTCACCCAAAATTCAAAACTTAGAAAGTTGTTCAAAGGTAAGCAAGTAACACCCTTTGATACCTCACCGCGTTCAGAACGTTGCATTTTAACCAGTTTAAAATACTTTATGCATAGACATTACGGCAAGCTTTCTGTACTGGAGAAATTTCATCCGATGCTCAAGGAACCGGTGCTCGTGGATAAGGAAAGATAGAGGGGCTTTGAGTTTTATGCCCTGAGGGACTGATGATGTAGTGAGCAGTAGTTTTAGGTTTGGCTGAAGGTAGGTTGCTCTCAGAACGGATGCTCGATAGGGCCAAAAGTTCCTGTGTTACTATTCTGTAAACTTCTGAAATGTATGTAGTTGAATGAGGGCTATCGCGTTTGAATTCGCCGCTAGAGGCGCTAGTGTTGCTAAGGTTTTAAATGTCAAATTTCACTATTGGTTGGCTACTTACGCGAGTTTATTTACTAATTTGTTTTGATTTTTATTTTTATATCTTCCTTACTTTGTTTACATGCGCGTAATACCAACTTTTATGCTATGATTAAGAACCTTACTTAACTGTGGTGCCAACTGGTGAGTACAAAAACGGTAGCCCTCATTGAGCTGTCAATCCAAAGATGTAGGGGAGTGACAGTTCACTTCACGCCCGCTTCACCTGAGTTTTTACAGCTAGGGTAGTGAACGCGTACTTGCAGGTGGTACAATGGAAGGCCTTCTCTTCTCATCTTGGTAGGCTGAAGTCATAGGAATTCACTGGAGGCGAGACGCATAGGACTGGTTGTTGTGGGGACAACTGGGGGAGGCCTATGTTCAGCAGTGGACGTCTTTCGGCTTATATGATGATGACGATGATGAGAAGCACAGGAACGGTTCTTGTGGGTGCCCTATGTCCAGCAGTGAACGTCTTTCGGATGTTACGTTAAATTTACTCGTATCATAACCAGTAACATCTAGTCCTCTCAACAAGGTGTATACTCCTTGTTTAAAGGCGTTTATGTTGTTGACGTCATTGTTTTTTTTACATTGCCATTTCAATATAAAAATAGACATTTCTTGACACGATAATAAACAAATCCTTCAAACGCGTCTATCCCAGGAAAAGAAAATAAATTCTAAAGATAAGAAGTGAAACAGAACCTTATCCAGTATTTCATAGTTTCTCGGATGTAAAATACCACCCAGCGGCAGCCAATAGCGGCGGCCAATTTGAATATAGAACGCCCGCTCGGAATTTATAACGGACACACGAAACTTAAATGTTCGGCAACTGTATTGGGTAGTTTGCAACTGGTTGTTGTAGCAGTCGCTTTTGTGTGTGACCTGACGAAATTAAAAAGGAAAAGTATTTGCTAACTATTTTTGGCGACCGTGAAGTTTCGTTTGGCCAAAATATAAAGCTGGGTTGAGTTTAAAAATTGATGCAACGAGGTGTGTAACTTGTGTATTCAGTACTAACATGACCTCTCACATACTCTCGAAGGATAAAATTTCTTAGAAATATCCTTATCTTATCATCACTATCCAAAACCCGACTTCACCCACTGCTGAGCATAGGCCTCTCTTTTCTTGTGCCAAATTCATTTATCCCCACATTTATGTGAATGCCATATCCAGGTTCTACTCGCAATGACTTCAATAGCGTCCGCCCATCTCGACCGTAACATACACCCTCTTGATAATTCCTACTTGGAATTTGACCTACTTATTATTTAATTTCCAAATACCTTTGTATCTAAAACTTGTATTTCTAAAGCTTACAGATTTGCCCTCGTTTAATTGCAACTGAACAATTCTAACCAGTCGCAAAATTACATAATACGTCATGATTTTCGTTCGAATTTTTGAGAGCAATATTCGTATTCGTACGGAATCTACGGAGTAACATCTGTAGTTCGGGAGCAACGGAGCGGAGGTTACAGCTTCCTTACCGAAGAATATGTTATAGAAAATATGATTTCGTTTGGGATATCATGTGCTTTTGTTTTCTTTGAATTCGGAGCGGAATTTGGTGGTACAGTGTTAGAAAGCTCCTTTTTTAAGGATTGGAAATCATCAAATGACTCCTTCTGGGCGGAGCGTAAGGGAGTGTCAGACAGACTGTTGCTGACTGAATCCCAACCGTGTTCCTCCAAATGCCCTTTGCGTTCGAGAGCCGCGGTGACTCTTTCGATCAAATTTTGCAACCGTGGCTGGAAAGTACCTTAGAATTTAGGAGCCTTATTGTTGAAGCATCTTTCAGTTAGTATTGGACAGAAAAAAACATTTTTCCCTACTGAAAATTAGTATAGAATGACCCTATCTATAGCCTCCGCGCTCTAAATAAAATGAAATAGAATTTTCTAGCAGAGAATAAGATTGTCAAAATAACAAAATCCCTTATGGATTCAACACGTGACATTTTGATAGCTTTAGTCAATCCCAATTGCCATTTGGCAAGCCAATTGCACTTCGGAGAGCGTGCCCGAGAACTCCACGACCTCATCCCACTGGTCCCTTCTACCTTCGGACATGCAAATGAAGTGCAACTTACCATCCCTTCCTTGTTGCTATTCCACCAATTCGCACTAAGCGTTTCCAAACGTCTTTTATAATGCGCACAGCAAAAGAGTAGAACGCTTTGCTTGCGTCTGTGTTTCCGAACGCTTACAACCCTCATCTCTTTAAAGTCAGAGTGAACAGGCTCCTTCTGTGTAAGCTCGCTCCATTCAGACTTTGTCTCCGTCATCTCTGACCTAGCCTAGAGCAAAACTCAACATTTCTGACGTTTTGCCAATCGCCTTTGTCACGCTGCCGCTGACAAAATTTGAATTGTCTAAAGCCTCTGTTAAGCAAATAGTACGTTTTGAAGTTCCAGTCAATATCAAAAGTATTTTCAAATAAAATTAAAAAAAGCATGTCAGAGGCCCTTAAGGCGGTTTAGAAACCCTGACACTAGGGTGTATGGTGTTGGTAGACCTTACTGCCTACACGATAAGAAAAATAAAAATTGTACAGTATTTCTATCAATATTTTTTTCTGGGGTAGCTCAAACAGATTTATGTTATTATACAGCACTCCTCATTTATATTTTCACTTGAATAGGTATTCATATTAATATAGTTCACTTTAATAACAGACATAGTTTGTTCATGATGCAAAACATTGAAAAAAAAAACCAAGAATTCGATCCTTTTTCCAGATTTGGAATAGTGCCCAAAGTGTTCCAATAAATGGCTCTAACGATGTCCCTTATCGCCGCTCGTAAAAGAGGGTAGGCAGTACATTATCGTCGAGACTGGATAACTTCATTGTGTACTAATCAGCATTTTGATTCATTTCTGCCTACCTCCTTCGAGTTAGCTAGCGTAATGACAGTATTTATTAACAATGGATGAAAGTTTCTATATCTACAATGACATCTTCTGCTATCCTGTCTTAGACAAGAGTTCATAAATATCTATACCAGGGATGGCCAACCTTTCGACCGCGATTGACTGGTCGATCGCGGCTATGCGTCTAATTGATCGCGGCAAGGCAAAAAAAAAAATCGAATAACAGACTACGCAACTATGTAAATACTAAATAGATAATGCTTTAATAAATTGAAAAGTACTACATAATTGTATACTGAAGTAGTACTACATAATTGTATAAGAAGGTCTTATCAAGATGGCCACCCGTCTTTGAATGACTCGTCCATTTTGACCATACATCTTATACTTATATATAAAGCTGAAGAGTTTGTTTGTTTACTTGAACGCGCTAATCTCAGGAACTACTCCGATTTGAAAGATAACCCATTTATTGAGGAAGGCTATAGGTTATAATATCATCATGCTAAGAACAACAGGAGCGGAGTAGTAGTGAAAATTGTGACGCAGACGAAGTTGCGCGGGTCAACTAGTACAGATATAAATTCACACCTGTCCCATGGACGGCAGCAGAAGTATTAGAACGCATCCAGCTTCGAGTAACCTAGATAAAATTACGTTACCAAAAAGGGTACAATGACTGTCTCATCCATCACAAATAGTGAAATTTGATTTCTGATTATTTACAACAACCTTAGACTAGACGTAAATCTTATATCATTGTGTCTTCTACCTATCTCCAAAAAACTCAAAATCCACCACAAAAAAATAAACAACCATCATCATCAACCCCCCAAATCCCCACCACAACCCAAATACCAGAATTTAACCCTAAAATTAATAAGTAACCCCGGCACAGAAACGTTAAAACTAATAATGCAGGAGCAGACCAGATTGCACCAATACATTGCACCTGGCCGTACTAGTACTGGGCTCTTGTCACCCCAGGGGTGCGCCACCCCCAAACCTCCCCCAAAGGGGGTAGGGAGACCGCTGTACGTGTGAAACCGGTTTTTTTATACGTATTATATTATATTGAACTGTGGGAAACTGGGTGGTATTGAGAATTTTATGTTTTGTATTGTCTTGGAGTGTGGATGATGCTGTGGATAAACTTATGTCCAGCTTTGGGTTGTTTTAGGATGCTTGAGCTTCTCTGGCTGTAAGATCAAGTACATTGTTCTTCTATCATAGGTTGTTTGCAAGGTTACCTACAAATAAGGCTGATTGGTATATAATGTATCGTAAACTCGCCTTCACTAAAACAATATGAATTATAAGCAAAGGAAGTAGAAAATCTCTACTTCCTCTTTCTTTTAAATTAAAGTTCTATCACATTAAACGTTCCTTGGTTTAATTGAACTAGAAATACCTTTCGCGATACCTTGAAGACGAGATTACAGCATGAGTCCTAATAAAGGCCAAATGAGGAACACACCAGACTGGACTGATTAGCCGTTGATCACTGAGGCCAGAGAAGAAGACACTACTGCCTTACCCCCCCCCCCCCTACCACCACCATTGCCTGCCTTGATGACCAAATAACGTATAGTTTTAAAAAAGGTGAAAGGTGAGTCTAGTGTTTTAAAAAAGGGGACCCATACAACCCAGTTACAAACTACAAAGAAAACTTAGAACCAGACGAAAATCTATATTTAAACCCATCCCTCAAAAATAACGAATACAATATGTGGACAATAATCTATTTGTCCCTAAGGCTGACATTGTAGACGAGGATAAAAAACTTAAAGCTTACATCGGGCGGGCGGGATCATAAGGCATTTTTCCGAACATACACGAACCACTACCCCCTCCCCAAGTCCCCCCCAACCCCCGGTGATCTGCGCCCGATACCATAGAGTAGCCTGGGAATTTTCTGCAGAGACTTCCGAAGTTGGACTTCGTTTTTCTTGAGAAATGTAAAGTTTTGTAACTGCAGTGTGTGAATGAAAGTTGCAATGGTACCTTTGTTAAATTATTTTGAATTAAGTGGTTATGTAAACTAAGGATAAAGCTAAATCCTGTTAATAAATAAATAGTGGTCTATAATGCACTTCTTTACACAGGATTTATTAAGAAAGGTACAACAATGATATTAAACTAAACTACAAAGTGATATTCGCAAAAAAATATTCTTAAATCATGTTAGAAATTGAATACAACTATGGACATTGTAGAATTATATTTAACAGTTTACAAATACAACGACTAACTAAATTTATTCTGTAACAAAATCTGAACTCTTTTTAAAGAATGTGTAGAACAACAGTGGCCATCTCAAAAGGTGATCGGGTACTGAAATACAGCATCCTGAAAAGCGTCCTCTCTGAAGTTATAACTAACCTATGGGCACTCTTTGCTTCTTCGTCTCGCCGATAGCCTGCGATGTGTGCGGCATCGGAACGCTGAAAGACGCCCTGTGACGCCGGAGCCTTCCTGAAAATGTATGCTACCCCCCCACCCCCACGCTCAAGCAAAAACACACACAGCGACACGGAAAAAACCTCACCAATGTACGCCGAAGACGGCTGTGTGCGTCAATGAAAGATTACTCCTATGTAGTAGCAATACATATTCGTCGAGCGAAAGGTTTTCCAGCTGTGTGCGTTCTGTGTCAACGCTGTTTCGTATTACCGAGCACAAGTGTGCGTGTTTTATTGACATTTTTATACATGAAATTTTATGTGCGCGATTTAGATGTTTTTGTATATAGCTTGTGTTGGGTGTGTGTGTGTGTGTGTGAATTATTTGCGGTCGCTTTCGATGTTCGTAGAATACTGAATGGGTGTAATTAATTCGTTTCAGATGAAACTGTTCGGGTTGCTTTCAGGAATATTCAGGATTTGCTGAAGCCGAAGGATTTTCGTTCGACGGTCTGCACTATTTGTTGTGCATTGGGGATTTGATTTCGAGAAATACTTTGTGTTTAATAAATCTGTGCTGTTGGCGCGTTCTAGCGAAACTGTGCTGTTGGGCGCTTTGTGTTACGCTGATATTGCGACATGTTTGAAACTTTTCAATTTTGTTTTAAATGTTTGCAATGAAATGAGAACGTTTTACGATAGTTTTGTAATGTGAGCTTACTTTTTAAATGTACCATTTTCTGTTTATTGTATGTTTCTGGAATGAATTTCCACCACTACACCATTCTCTCTAGAGGGAGGGATGTTTCTTTTGTGTTTAATGCCACATTGGCTTAAAGGCCGTTAGTCCGCGTGACCTATGAGGATCTGGGTTTGATTCCGTAGCTGAACAAATTAAATGACCTACCTCTGAATAGGTAATTTTGTATTTGATACAAATTTTCTACTAGTTAGTGTAAGAAACAAACAGTTGTATAGAATAAGTACGACAGACGCATCTGCCACCTTTCTTGGGGCAAAAACTGAAGCTCGAATTAAAGTAAAAAAAATATATTATTTTTTTTACTATTGATAGTCACGCGTTTTTCCACTATCTCACCTGATGGTAAGCGATGATGTGGTCGAAGATGGAGCACGCTTGCCTAAAAGTAACCTATTCATTCTTGACTTAAAGATTCCCAGGTTGTAGCAAACAGGAAACACAGACTCCGGCAGGGAGTTCCACTCCTTAGCTGTACGCATTATGAATGTGTTCCCAAAACGTTTAATATATATAAGAGCCAACAATCTCTTTATTTATCTCACCCACCTTCTTAAAACAACATCAAAAGTGACCACAACGAAACGATTGCACCCAAAAAAGGAAGCAAACTAACCAAAAAAGCTCCTGTGGTCCGCCCGACCAAAATTTACATAGTTAATAGGAATCGGCACTCACACATACCTACATACGAACATTCACAGACACGGATCTTACACACACATGGACGCCAAATTTTCCTCTGCCGTATTAAAATGGACTTCAAAAATATAGAGAATAGTTAATTGAGTATGGAATATTTTGTATGGACTCTCGTTATCTTGGCGCGGTGCAGAAATGCACCCCCCTTTTTCCCACCCTTGTATGGTGAACTGGTGTATTATGAGAGCTTAGATGTAGGTAATGAAATATCAATAAATCAGATGAATAAGCGTAGATTTTTTAAGATTTTCCAAATTATCTGTAGCTAGACAATTTGTATAAAAATCCATACTAATATATAAAGCTGAAGAGATTGTTTGTTTGTTTGTTTGCTTGAACGCGCTAATCTCAGGAACTACTGGTCCGATTTGAAAAATTATTTCAGTGTTAGATAGCTCATTTATCGAGGAAGGCTATAGGCTATATATCATCACGCTGAGACCAATAGGAGCAGAGCAGTAATGACAATTGTGACGCAGACGAAGTTGCGCGGGTCAACTAGTACTATATAAAAGTACTAGCCGACGTCACGCGGTTTCACCTATTTCCCGTTTCCGTGGAATTATGCGGATAAAATATAGCCTATGTTACTCGCTGATAATGTGAAGAGCTCGTGGCTAGATAATAACAGCCGCACGGGTCGATCTTCAAGGTTAAGCAACGCTTGCCAAGGTTGGTCTGTGGATGGGTGACCATCTTAGCATGACGAGTTTCCTCCGTGCCTCGGAAAGCACGTTAAGCTGTTGGTCCCGGCTGTCTTTTGTAGATCTTTGGCAGTCGTTACGGATAGTCAGAAGCCAGTTAATCTTACTCCAGTCTTGCCAGAAAGTACCGTGTTACCCAATTAATGGCTTGTGGAGGTCTGGTAGGCAGCCGCTCCGCGTAAAATACTGGTATTCAGCTAAATCCGGTTTGACTGGAAGCCGAACCCAATGTAGTTGGGAAAAGGCTAGGCAGACTCGCTGATAATGTAGCTATCCATTACTGAAAGAATTATTTAAATCGGCCCAGTAGTCGGTGAAGTAGTGTATTTGGCATGTAGGTTAGTAGATGGAGTTCTTTTCCCCAAATTCCTACAGGAACGGGAAAAAACGAGCGAGCTAAAGCTAGTCATTTATGTAATGATCACCGAACAATTAGCCAACTTTTTTGATACGTGCAGAAGTCTTTTGTATGCAGCAATTGCTATAGTAGACCCAAAGTCCAACAAATCGTTGTTTCTGAAAGAAATTCAATCATTTATTTGCTGATAATGTAGGTATACTTATATGTTGGAATAGGTATATCGGTCTGGCTATGAGAGCTCCGTCCAAGATAGACCGATGACCTGGTGAAGGAAGCAGAAATCCTTTGAATGCACAGGACCCAGTTGATGTGGCGACTTTTAGGGAGCCCCATGTCCAGCAGTGGACGTCTTACGGCTGTAATAATGATGATGATGTCACATTATGTCCTAAATATGTTCAAAGTTTCATGACACAACTTCCTTACCACTACGATATGATACCAAATACTACATAGCTACCACATACATATTCGCTATGTACATCGCCGTCCGCCTGCATCCCCAAGGTACGTGTGTGTCTTCTATTTTTATTTCCTTGCCTTCCAGCACGTCAGGAGTATATGTAGTATCTTTGAAAGTCGTGCGACGAGAAAATTACGACTTTGTTCCATTCTGTTGCTCTTCTTGACCTGTTTCTGGTGACAACGACATGTTTTGTTTTGAATGAGTGTTTTGTTATTGGTAAGAGATGTGGGAAATTAAGATTTATAAATCTTTTTGGTGATGTTCGAGGTGGCTCGGGATAAGAATACCTGAAAGGATGAGGGGGAGGCGTAAATTGCTATTTTTGTAGTAGAGGTTGTTGTAACAGACTTTCCTACGCGCTTTTCTTACTAATTTTCTGTCATTTTTGGCGATTTTTTGGTGATCACCTGAGTGGCACATCTTCGTTAATCTGGTTTTTCATAGTTGCAGTGATTAGGATCAGTGTTGTGAGTTTTCATTTATTTAAGACGTTAGGAGTGACAGAACAGTTGTGTGTCAAAAGAGGTTTTGATATCAGTCATTTTTTTTTTACAATTTTTTCTGTTTTGCATCTCGTCGGCGCACAGCGTAAACAGAATTTCTGCACTTTTATGAAGGGTGATATCACGGTGAAATTACTTCGAGTTACATGCAACCTTTTCACTGTAAGCTACAAACTAGCAATCACCACATAGGCGACTATGGTAATTACCAATGTGAGATAGACCTTGAAAAAGCGCCTGAAAAAATCTCATGTGATGTAAAGTCTCATGGTTTTGAAACCCAATTGCAAAACATATCGCTACTGGTCTAGTTCTAAAAGAAATTGAAAATATTATCGGTAGAAAAATAGAAAAAATCTTAACTTGAAACTGTTTGGAAATCACATTATTCATCGACGTTCATCGGAAACAATATGACAAAGTACCCATTGATCATCCATTGGTTCTGTTTTTTTCCCCTCATCAGCAATAAC
Organism: Lacanobia oleracea; assembly: GCA_950371165.1. Lineage (NCBI taxonomy): Eukaryota > Metazoa > Arthropoda > Insecta > Lepidoptera > Noctuidae > Lacanobia > Lacanobia oleracea. The sequence continues at coordinate 22,244,053 of OX493406.1, forward strand.
ATCACACAAATACCTCATTTCAATAAAACAATTATTCAGCACAGTAGCTGTTCTTCAGAAACCCATTGAGCCATAAACCCATACAGACAGGCCATTAAAAAACCTATTCAATAATGCAAAGTGGCGCTAATACCCGATGAAGATGTAACAATTCGTCGATGATTACTATCGTGAACTTTTTCTGCTCTACAATAACAACTAGAAATGAATTGTGCAGAAAATTATTCATACTTACATCCCTAACTGATGACAGTACATTACCATACAAATTACTGTCTTATTTTCTTGCAAAACACGCGATTATCAACTCTATTTTGAACACTCTAAAGCATCACCCAATTGTATAAAAGAAACATTTGGTAAGATGGTAAGAAGTGTACATAAAAAGAGAACGTTCTTATTTTTATTGAAGATCATAATGTGTTAAGAATTAATTAGAATAAAAAGCATAATTATCATATTGGATAAGAAGTGGTGCCAGCTGACAGTATAGCGGTAATACTAGGGTACAATGAAGACTAAAGAGTTAGTTGACTAAACAACGAGCTTGTTATCCATCGGCACCTTGTCAGGAGGTGTGTTTGCTGAATAATTAGGAAATAATTATTTACGGCCAGGAATAATTACTTACGCATTAGTTTCTTTATTCGCTGATGAAGTTGTAAGTCAGCTATAGGTTTACTTTAGCTTAAGAATGTTGTCGGAAATGATGCATTTTATTTCTAACTAACTTTTGCCAGCGACTTTGTAAGCGCATATCCCGTCTTTTCTCGTTCCCGTAGGAATTTCGGAAAATCCTTTCTTAGTGCTCCCATAAGGAGTGTAGGAAATCTATATGTCAAATTTCAGCTTTCTACGATCAGCAGTTTCGGCTGTGCGTTGTCTGACGGTTACTCAATCAGACAGTTACGGAAGAATTTGATTATATATTGATCATCATCATCATCATCAATATAACATCCGAAAGACGTCCACTGCTGGACATAGGCCTCCCCTAAAGGGGGAATCCCATAATCGCCACGCTTGGCAGGCGAGTTGGCGATCGCAGTGTATGGTGTTGCATTTTACAGAGAACGCTGCTGCCCATTCTCTGGTGAGTCCCTTAGTCGCCTCTTACGACACCCACGGGAAGTGATGGGATGGTATTATTCTTTTACGGCACCCTACGGCACCGGCCGACACCATATTAATTGATAATTGGTGATAACAACCTTTAACAGGTAAAATAATTGTAGGCTTGATATAAAAGTGACAATTTATCAGCGAATATTTGCAGTCGAAATTAATATATATTATAAAACTCTTCGGTTATTGACTGAAAGACAACGCACATCCGAAACCGCTCATCGCAGAAAGCTAAAATTTCCCGAGAGTTTTTCAAAGAGTAGATTTCCCGAAATTTGAAGAATTTTAGAATTCCTACGGGAACGGGGAAAACAGGATATGTGCGTATAAAGCTAGTGTAAGATAAAGTTCACGTGGCAATTTCATCTAAAAAGGCTACATTAGAAGCATATTCCTGACAGATGGATCAAAGCGTGGACTACGAGTATGTAAGGGCCTCTAAAACCTACAGACCTGCTTACACCAACAAGTACAAAGGAACCTTCCTCGAACTAAAATGTAAAGAGCGTATGAATCCCTCAATTATCATGAACTGAACAAAGTTCTGGAATCGAGATGTATGACGTGACCTCCCCCTTCTCCCCAAAAGGGGAGGAATGGGGAACGCGACCCACTTATCCCTGTAATATAGTAATGGCGGAGAAGCATTTATTAAATTGTAAAAATCTTATTGATTTCCTAGTTTGCGGGGTATGAGTGATGGGTAGTGTCTAAGGGGGGAAAGGGGGAATGGGTAGAATTTGTGATTTTTCCGTTCAATGTATGTAAGTGGGACGGTATTACTTTGTGGGACTTTTTGCTACCTGTGGGTGTCGTAAATTGTGGCTTAGAAAAGATTTAATAGGAAAAAAATTGTTTAAAAATATCCTCAAACTATGTCCATAACGGAACAATGACAAACTAAACTGGTTTACCAAACTGTTTTCATCGTATGTTAAGTGTGAGAATTTTACACCCGGGATCTGAATTGAAACTACGAAATTGAGAACGCTGTTTTAATGCTATAGCTAAAGTTTAATAACAAAGCAGAATGGTAAAGTGACATAGTCTTAAATCGATTTCTCAAATAGCAAATTATTGCTATGATTCCAATAATTACCCATCGAACTATTTAGCAGCAAATTATGGTTTTATGTCAAAAATATTTTAAAAACATATAATTTCTTAACACAAGTGTACTTTGCACCCTCAACGAATTCCAAAATGAGCCATCAAACTACCCTTTTTAACACATAAAATCACGACACATCGCATCCAAGATTATCACGGCAAGTGGTGACAAAAACAGCAATATCTACGTCTGTGTCGTTCAAGGGCCGTATCTTGCCGTTCTGAGCCGTTCCGGGCCGTACTGCGCCGTTCAAGGGCCTCGCCGTGCCTGCATAGAGCTCGATGGCTCTTGTACAGACAGACACTCCATTTTATGTACGTATGGTGGAGCGTCTTGCATTTTCTTGTGGTTTTGATGCACTTTCCTATCGGAAATCTATCTTAAAATAAATAAGGGAAGATTGATTTACTCCCTGGTTGGTGTAGCTATTGGTAGATAACGTCGTGAAATAAACATACTAGGTACAGTATGTGACCAACATTAGCTAACCCACTTGACTGTTAGCGTATAATAGTCAAGTGGGTCAGATAATGTTGGTCACAGACTGTACACATAAAAGTAGTGTAGCTGGCAATTTTTAAACTCTGTGTCTCAGTGGCACCACGAATACTGACCAGTCGAATAAAAAGATGAAATATCTTTTATCATTATTAGACACTGGGGCTCTGTTGACAGCGGTTTATTGGGAAATTTTGAGTATTTTTTGAGGGATCTAGTGCTTACACGGTTAATATATCGTCAAAAAAGAAAACATAAAGACACACTATATATCCTTCTTATTCTCTTTATGAAATATCTTTTAAATCGGTCTAATATTGGAGGAGGAAACAGGCTAGAGGCGAACCTCGAATTATGACTTTTTACAAACAAAGTCTCTCCGCCCGCGTTCCCTCTTAACGTCTTTTGGCTAAAATTAAAATATTGATGATCCTGAACACTGAATTTCTCCACAATTAATGGATCACTAACTTAATTCTTATTTCTGTTCTATTAAATAGCTAACACTATGGTCAGACGGTCTAAAAAGGTCACTTTAATAGAAGCACATAGAGCTACCCGAAACTGTAAAATTTTCCCAATCAACCTTGAACCTAATGTTTAAGTGAAAAAGTTGGAAATGAAATTTTGACACACTCTTGATGAATAATAATTATGGTCCTAATATTGATTCTGCTAAAGTGGCCTTTTTAGACCTGTTGGCTGTCCAACGTTCAGAACTACGTAGGTGTAATTAACGTAGTGTTGTGTGGGTCCTTATGTAGGATGTGAACGCTGTGTAGGTGTGCTACAGGTGCTATGTATGTAGTATTTTAAATTTTTCCTAAAAATAACACAGGTCTATACTATTACCACCGATCATCATCATCATCATATCAGCCGAAAGACGTCCACTGCTGGACATAGGCCTCCCCCAAGCGTCGCCACAACGACCGGTCCTGCGCGTCTCGCATCCATCGGCTACCCGCGGCCTTCCAAAGTTGTGTCTTCCTCTACGCGGTCGCCACTCCACGCCTGTTTTCGGCCCCATCTGTTCAGTAAGCAATGTGCCCTGCCCAATGCCACTTTAGTTTGGCGATCTTTCGGGCTATGTCGGTAACCTTGGTTCTATTGCGGATATCACCATTCCTGATTCGATCACGCAGGGAAACTCCAAGCATTGCCCTCTCCATTGCCCTTTGAGCGACTTTAAGCCTTCTGATGACCCAATTACCACCCAATTCTAAATAATAGGACTACTCTTTTCTCCTGCTTCCTTGGTCTGTCAAGACTCAACCTGAGGCTCTATACCAGTGGCTCCCAATCTATATTTGACCCGGGACCACTTTAATTTGTTCGTTGTTAGCAGGGGGCACAAATCGAGATGAAAATTAAGCTATTTACGTTAACCTAAAAATTAACTTATCATCATCTGCCTAGCCTTTTCCCTATGTTAGAGTCGGCTTCCAGTGAAACCGGGTTCAGCTGAATACCAGTATTTTACGTGGAGCGGCTGCCTACCGGACCTTCACAACCTATTAACTGGGTAACACGGTACTTTTTGGCAAGACTGTAGTCAGTTTTACTGGCTTCTGACAATCCGTAACGACTGCCAAAGATCTACAAATGACAGCCGGGACCAACGGCTTAACGTACTTACCGAGACACGGTGGAAACTCGGTATAATAAGATGGTCACTCGCCCACAGACCAACCTTGGCAATCGTTGCTTAACCTTAAAGATATCCACATTTTAAAGTAAAAAATACTTACATCAAATAAATATTCAAAACTTGTAGCAGTTATTCTTTAAAACCAAAAGAAATCAAACTTGAAATCAGTTGACATCAATGTTATTTTTGAGATCCTTTCTCGGATCACACGGCCCTTTGCCGGCGTCAGAGGTCCGCCACCCACAGGTTGGGAACTACTGCTCTATACAAACGACATCGCAAAATTCGAGCCATATTCCATCAAAAACTCTACATATTTTACATAACATCTTGCACAATTAATATTTCTATTGTTACACTCGAAACAATCGTTCTATGCGACACATCGAGACCGCTCATTACATTTGTGTGCCGTTTGCGCAACGCACTCATTTCTTACATGTATGGGAAATTTTATATGCAACCTTTTTGTAAATTAAGTTGTACATGGAGGTTTATAGTAACAGCTAGTCTATTCTGTAAGTAACATTTCGATATCGAGCTTCACCTGAGTGACAAAACTCACAAAGTGAACTTTATTGCACACAACATAAAGGTCTTGTTTTTATACTCACCTCGGATTCCGCTGTCGAGACGCAGAAATGTTGTTACAGAATAGCACTACTGGTTTGAGGAGATCAGATGGTTAGTGGATCCGTGTATAATACTGGTACTCAGTGAGATCCGGTAAGAAGCTGACCCCAATATTAATGGGAAAAGATTTGCCAGATGAGAGCTTATCTGTTACCAGCTTCTGCCAGCGGCTTCGCCCGCGTGATCCTCAGGGAACATATTCCCGGGATGAAAAGTAGCCTATGTCCTTTCTCAGGCTAGACTATCTGTGTGCCAAATTTCATTTAAATCTGTTCAGTAGGTTTGGCATGAAAGCGCGACAGAGTTACTTTCGAATTTAGTTTTTATGGAGCGGAGCAAAGATGCACACACATAAAGTAGAACAATTCTTTTCAATGCTTATTTCCCTAGTCCTGCTGAACCTCAAAAGAAGAGAAGAAAAGATGTGGAAGGAAACTGCTTTTAGATTCTGCTGATACCTACAACGTGGACAAAATGAAAGTTCCTCGCCCAAACTGCGATATTCGGAGGGAAAAAAATGGTTGGCAATTTTCAAATAAGCTTCGTTCAAATCATGTAAAAGATCTCATCTCTAAGTTAATCATTAACACACCTGAAAACCAATTGTAATCGAAAGGCAACTACCCAAACGCAGAACCAAAAACACAGAACCCCAAAACGAACACCCCAGCGCACACAAATCTAAACTCAACACAGATTTATATCCTCATACTTTCGAAGACAATAGAAATCCTAACCTGGCGTCGTGCTAACGTACGGTGTACAAAACAACACCTAACAACTAACTCGGCTATACGTACGAGGCAGCACTCCTAACAAAACCCAGGGACTCTGCTCAAAGCGCGAGAAAGTAGAGCCCTCTTTATCTAAGAGCCGTCTAGGGGGGGTGGAGGGGGGAGGACAAGTGCATCTCAAAGAAATGCAGATTTTACACGTCGCTACTCTTCGGGTGTGTCGGATGTATCGCGTAGACTGCTGCGTAGCGTCAGCAAATGAGGGCCGGATGAAAAGGTTCTTTTATTTAATGGAATTTTCTTTCTTTTTTGTGCGTAAAAGTTGAGCTGTTTATATATTAAACGCGACTTAAATGTAGCTAGAAGGCCAATAATATTAAGTATGTTTGCATTTTCAGTTAAGGTTTATTACAAGCCTGTTCAGTCTTGGGCAAGATTTTTTGACACACTTGTTTGGTGTATTTTTGTGAATGAAATAATGACTGGATAGGAAGCAGCTGACGATTAAAATACAAATGGAGATATATAGAAGAACAAAACATGCTGTGCTGACCACAAAAAAATTGGGATAAGAGCGAGGACCTCTTTGTTATAGTTCCTAAGTGCAAGCTTATCAATAAAAATAAAATTCTTCCGTAACTGAGTGACTGAGTGACACGTAGGTTCCTTGGGGAGCACTAAGAGAGAATTTCTCGAAATTCCTACAGCCAGCGGGAAAAAACAGGATATGCGCGTACGAAGTCGTGGGCAGAAGCTATTTTTTTTTTACTTTAGATAGGCACGCGTTTGACCACCATCTCACCTGATGGTAAGTGATGATGTGGTCAAAGATGGAGCACGCTTGCCTAGAAATAACCTATTCACTTTTGGCTTAAAGACTCCCAGGTTGTAGCTATCAGGAAACACAGACAGGCAGGGAATTCCATTCCTTAGCTGTACGCATTATGAATGTGTTACCAAAACGTTTTGTGCGTATGGGTGGGATATCCACCGTGTACCGGTGGCGCATCGCCGTTCGTCTTGTGGTCCGATGATGGAACGGGCTTGGCGGAATTAAATTATGCAATTCCGTCGCACATTCCCCAAAATGCAACCGGTAAAAAACCGACAGGCTAGCAACTTGTCGTCGATGCTCAAGACTTTGGAGCTTCGTCACGACAAGCCTCTCATTTATTTATTTATTTTATTGACACACCAACGACTTATTCACTAAATCGTTACAATTGACATATTAAAATAATAGTTTAGCGGTGAATTTGTCACTTATAGGTGCCACGGTGGTGTGGTATGGTGGTGGTGGTGGTGGTCATTGCCGATGATCCTCTTGGCTCGTTTCTCAATTGACTCAAGGGCATCAAGTTGGTATCTGGCAGATCAATCCCAAAGATGAGAGCAGTACTCCATACACGATCGAACTTGCGCTTGATAGAGTTTAAGCATCTGTTCCGGCGTGAAGTATCGTCTCACCTTTGCCAGAATCCCCAACTTCTTTGCAGCCACTTGAGCCTTTGCCTCTATGTAAGGGCCAAAATTGAGAGTAGATGTTAATGTAACCCCAAGAAGCTAAAGTTTGTCGGTTATCGGCACGGTTAAACCTCGGAAAGAAGGAGCTGGGTGGAATTGGCTCTTTTGGCGGAAAATAGATACGCTTTGGTCTTAGCAGCATACTAAGCATTACAGCATTATAGAGACTGCCTGTAAGGACACGTTCAAGCGCTCAACCATTGCCTCCCGGAGAGACCGGATCTGCGACCCACCAGCTCGTGCGTCGGACACGTATCTCTCAGCAACAGTGCTGTCGTCTGCATACCCAAAGGTACCGGGTTTAAGCAGATCATTAATATGAAGCAAGAACAGTGTTGCCGAAAGCACCGAACCTCAGGGTTCGGTGCTTTCGGCAACACTGTTGGTTCCTCAGGGAACCCCGGCATTAATATCCAGCAGTCCAGACGAGCAGCCATCTATGACCACTCGGATAGACCGATCCCTCAGGAAGTCTGCGATTCAATCACACAAACCGGCGGGCAGACCGAAGGAAGGAAGTTTACTAATAAGGCTATCGTGCCAGACCCTGTCGAAGGCCTTCGAGATGTCAAGGGAGACCGCAAGTGCCTCCCCGTGCTTCTCTATGGCCTCACTCCAGATGTGAATGGCATACGCTAGAAGATCCCCAGTTGACCGATTTCGGCGGAACCCGTATTGACGGTCACTAAGAATATCATTCGCTTCTAGGTACGCCAGGAGCTTATGATTCAGCACGCGTTCCATAGTCTTACAAAGTATGGACGTTACCGAGATGGGTCTAAAATTCGAAGGGTCAGCTCGACTACCCTTCTTGGGCACGGGCTGCACGTTAGCTTGCTTCCAAGCCTTCGGCACTTTTCCAGTCTCAAACGAAAGGCGAAATAGGCGTGTCAAGATCGGAGACAACTCAGGCGCACAAGTCTTCAGAACAATTGCCGGTATCCCGTTGGGACCACTAGCCTTGTTCACGTCTAGGTTACGCAGTACCCTACAGACGTCCTTCTGATGAATGCGAATGTTTGACATAATCGACTCGCATCCACCAGGAGAAGCAGGGGGCGTCGCGCCACCAGGATCCAGACGTTAAGATTCCGCAAACAAAGAAGCAAACAAGTTCGCTAGTCCTAAAATATAAAGTTCTTCCGTTACTGAGTGAGTGAAACTGCTGGTCGTAGGAGGTTAAAATTTGGCGTGTAGATCCCTTGGGAAGTGGAGGGGTGCACTAAGAGAGGGAACAGGAAAGATGGGATATGCGCGTACGAAGTCGCTTGTAAAAGCTAGACAAAACAAAAAATAATAATAATAATAGCCAATAAGCCTGATATAGTGGTGGTGGACCGAATTGTGAGGCGTGCAATGATTGTAGACATTACCGTCCCGCATGACGAAAACCTCGTGAAAGCTGAGAAAGACAAACGAATCAAGTATATTGACTTGGCTCGCGAGTTTGTTGACATGTGGGAAGTGGACTCCGCAATCATTGTACCGATAGTCGTGTAGGCCAATGGCTTAATAGCCACGAGCCTCGACCAACACCTTAGGAGGCTCTCGTTGGGCAGCTGGATCAAGGGCTTGATTCAGAAAGCGGTACTTCTGGACACGGCTCGCATTGTCAGGAGGTTCCTTTCTCTGGAGCCCTGACCACCGGTAGCTTGGACCCTGTTCTCGATATCGGTGGGCTACTATTTTTATATTTTTAAATCTTTTTTTTATTTTATTTTATTCAAATATTTAAAAATATAATATATATGTCTAGTTAAATGAATAAAGGAGATAATAATAATTCGTGGAAATAATTGAAACCTTCATTCAACAATATTATATTGATTATATTCCTTTATAAACTTGGCGTCTACTTTTATATCCACGTATAAATAACTTCTTGCCTATTATATGACAAGACATTGCAACATGTAATTCAGGTAGACATAGCGTGACAGATACGTATCTAAGCACATTTTTATACAATACACCGCGTTGCGTTGGATTTATGAGACATTACATTAAAAGGAACTGTTATAAAAACTAGATATTAGATTATTATAAAGTTAACTCGGTAGTGTGGTCGGGTAACACGCGAAGAAGGCTTTTGTCTTTTTATCAAAGAAATATTATTTACTAGCTGACCCGCGCGGCTTCGCTCCCGTCAACTGGCTACCTACCAATCTCCATACTACCCTACCTACCCTACAGGTTTATTATATTTCTGGTCAGGCTATACATTAGTTTAGATCATAGACTATTACTTTGGATAGTGCACTTTTTAACCTTTGTAATTATTAATCTTAGAAAAATCATAGACAACATTAAAAAGACATTTACGTTTTCGATAACCTATAAAATAAATCTTAGAAATTGATTTCAGAAATACAATAGTTTAGAACATAGACTACTAATAAATATCTGAACGCACGCGTAAATGTTAATCATTTGTCATTATTTCTGAACGCATGTCAACCATTACTTATAGTATTTGACAGGATGGACAACAAATGTTTGACAGGTACGAAACAAAGTAACATTAAGGGAAAATGATTCATCTTTTATAATTATGTTTTCGTCGAGTTTTTATTATTTTTAAAATGTATTCTGCTATTCGGGGCGGGGACAAATCCAACGAACCAAAAACCATGAAAATTGGTCTAGCCGATCTCGAGTTATAAGTGTTGTAACAAACCGGTCTTTGTTTTATAAATATAGATTGACAAGTTCCATGACTTGTTTTCGAGAAGGCAAATCGCCTTTAGTGTTAATTAATTATTGACGCTATATTGACGGTTTTATTTACAATGGGGTATTTTACAAAAAAAAAAAATAATAAAGAGGATACAGCGAGTTGAAGACACGCGTGACGTCATATGGCTTGGTAAAAATGTACCAAATTTACTAAGCCAGATGACGTCACGCGTGTCTTCAACTCGCTGTATCTCCTTTATTTTCTGTTTACGTGAAAAAATAAAAATACGTGTCGACGGACTAATTAGATTATTTTAGTAAAATACCCTATTATAATTATTTTCTTCTTGTCTTGTATAGGCGCCATCTATGTATTATAATATTATTTCGTACGGTAATCAGTAAAACATTCACTAAGCGCTAAGGAAATTTCCGCCACAGTGCGCTATATCTACTGTAGTTTAGTTAGGACAAACATATACCTTTGTTTTTGGATTCCCATCCAATCAATCAATCATTTTAACTCCTCCCACTCTGGGCTGAGCGGAAGGGAGTATCAGACTCTTACTGACTAAAACCCATCCGTGTTCCTCCTAATGCTCTTTGTGATGGCACTTACCATCAATAAAAAAAATCGTAATTGGATTAGTATTTCGAGAACTCACCCTTTTCAAACAAAAAAGCTCCCTCTTTATATCTACAATAATATATAAAGCTGAAGAGTTTGTTTATTTGCTTGAACGCGCTAATCTCAGGAACTACTGGTCCGATTTGATTTTTTTATATATATATATCATCACGCTAAGACCAATAGGAGCGCAGCAGTAATGAAAATTGTGACGCAGACGAAGTTGCGCGTGTCAACTAGTACCTAAATAAAATAAGAAAACTTGTCCTCGTATTCTGCAGACCGTACACCGAATATGACACTCATTATAGCGCGCCGGTAGGATTTGAGTAAAATATGTCAAACGTAAGTAGGCGACGAATGTCTCGCCGATCTCAGCTCTAATGCTCTTTGTCTAATTGTTGGGAGCTGCTACAACTTATGCTTCAAGAAAAACTCATTAAAAACACATGGAATTAATATTAACGCCAAAAAAAATATTTAAAAAAAAACAGTACGATGAGATTGACATCATCACACAAGTGTAGGTACAAGAATCCCCCGGAAATAAACACACAAAGATAATTTTTTAAGGGTTACTGAAAAAAGACCACTACCGGCCTTCTCATTGATATGATATTTTGAAGAATACATTGCTTCAAAAACATAATATCAGTTAAATCCAATCCGAAAAAAACTTTCACCGGCTGATTGCAAATACCGTAATTTTGTAATAAATATTGCCTCCTGATATTGTGAATCACTTCAAACACAATAAATCCCATATAAATTCGTAATACATAGGTACGGTTACTACAGGGAAGTAAAAAAACAGAATTTTTCTCGAATTGTCATAACGTACCTAACGGTGCTTACTGTAACCGATTGACAGACAAAACAAAACAGCGTAGTTAAAAAAAAGTTACTGATTCATCAAGTAGCCATTTGATCAGTAACTGAGAGACCCATTAATGAGTCCATTGTACCAATAACCAACCATAATCTCTACTCAACAAAACACTATAAAATCGCACCATTTCAAACATGATGTTTCTTACACAACAGCTTCAAAATACTTCAAAACAAAACGCATTTACAATCAAAATTAGCTGCAATATTAGTAAAGGGGTAACTTCAATATTCTTAAAGGGGTGAGTCCAATAATCTTTAGGGTGAGTCCAATATTCTGGCGTTCGATCTGGTCCAGTACGGAGCAAAACTTGGCACATTATGATTGTAACGCGAGGCGATTAAGAGGAAAGTTTTTACAAAAGGGTGTGGCTTGGGGACGGAGGGAAGTTTCTAGAGCTGTTAATACTGAATATTGGGTGAAAACTATTTATTTTCAAAATCTTACTTACCAGCTTATTCATTAAAAAATCCATATGATAAGTTGAATCTGATAAGCGGATCCTAAATTAAAATGATAATAGAATCTGCAAATTTCTATTTAAATAATTAAGTGGTTACTTTTTTATGAATAAGCTTGTGAGTTTTTTTTTTTATCTTTCATCTTTACGGATTTTTTTTCATAAGAGATAATAATAGAGGCATACTAGAGCTTGTGGGTTTTCTGCCGGTGTAAACCGGCAGAAAACATGGCCACCGACTTCGTCAACTAAACATGTAAATAGAAAAAGCTTGAGCTAAAACTGGTATTGGAAACTTAGCCATCTATTTTCGGTTGAAACTATATCGATACTCGCACATACATACTGACATAGACAAGGTTACTCCGAGCATTAACGAATATCTACTTTACATAACATAGCAAAAAGTTGCAAAACTGTGACAATTTTTTATCTTCAAACTAGCTTCTGCCAGCGGCATTGCCCGTGTCTTTGTCAGAAAATATCCCAAGGGAACATACTCCCGGGATAGAAAGTAGTCTATAGCTATGTGGTATTCCAGACTATAATCATTCCGGCGTAATTGAGTAAATAGCATCCATAAAAACTTTTGCAATTATAGTAGTAGTCCATCCATCCATTCATCTTCGACCGCATTATCCCTTACCGTCAGGTGAGATAGTGTTTGTGTCAATAGTAAAAAAAAAAGTATGATTCCTGATAAAAGTGTCATGTATTATGTTTATAATATGTTACACAAAATACTTCTGTCACACCAAAACCCTCAAAAATCACAGTAGACCCTCTCTATATACTTCAACAATTAGACAATCGGCGCATCGGTGGCCCATGAGCCATTAGGACTTTAATTGAAAATAGCGTAAAAGCTGTAAATCGTACAGTGCAGCCCGGTGTCTCTGCCCCTTCCGATGTGGCACAGCTTTGTACTCGTTTGAGGACAGCGGCTAGATTTGTTAGAAGAAATTATTGAAAATAGCGTAAAAGTTGTAAATCTTAAAGTGCAGCCCGGTGTGAGTGAGTGAGTGGTGACTGACAGACAGAGACAACATAAAGCCGAAACTACTGGTCGTAGAAGTTTTGTTATCCCTGATATTGGATTTGGCCATCTTGAAAAATCACCGTGTTCATAAATTATCATCAAACTAAAATCAGACCCAATCATGTTTACGTTTAAATGTATATTATCAATTGAACAGATACTTAATCAATTAAAAATGCTTGTATCAAATTAACCACAGTTTGAACTCCTAACCTTCCAATAATTAACCGTTACTCTATCTGTATATTTTGTGGTAAAAACTACAATTCCAATCGATGTTTGCACTAAAACGTGGTGGTCACAGAAAAAGAGACCATACGTTAAAAGAAATTATGTATATTAAATTCTCAACTGACTTTCTTATCGTCATCAAAATGTATCGACTAGGGGGAGATAGCGGTCTTGATACTTGATGGTGGCAATTAAATTTTTTAATTGTAAAATGAGGTGTTCAGGTTGTAATAAGGCTTTTGAAAAATGAATCTTGACTGGAAATCAAAAGTAAATACTATAAACTGATTACAATAATATTAATGGTCTGCAAAACTGAAACGTGGTCGCTCACAATGGGCCTCATCAGAAGGCTAGGCAGATCATGATAAGTTAATTTTAACGTAAATAGCCTAATTTTCATCTCGATTTGTGCCCCCTGCTAACAACGAATAAATTAAAGTGGTCCGGGGTCAAATATAGATTGGGAGCCACTGGTATAGAGCCTCAGGTTGAGTCTTGACAGACCAAGGAAGCAGGAGAAAAGAGTAGTCCTATTATTTAGCATAGGGTGGTAATTGGGTCATCAGAAGGCTTAAAGTCACTCAAAAGGCAATGGAAAGGGCAACGCTTAGAGTTTCCTAGCGTGATCGAATCAGGAATGATGATATCCGCAAGAGAACCAAAGTTACCGTCATAGCCAGAAGGATCGCCAAACTAAAGAGGCAGTGGGCATGGTCGATGGGGCCGAAAAGTTCTGGAGTGGAAGATGCACCGTTGGAAGGACTCCACAACTCCACAAGGTGGACGGATGACATGGATCGGGTCGCGGGTAGCCGATGGATACGAGACGCGCAGGACCGATCGTTGTGGCGACGCTTGGGGGAGGCCTATGTCCAGCAGTGGACGTCTTTCGGCTGATATGATGATTGTCTGCCAAATCGCTATAGTCAATGAATCCAAAGCACATTAATTGATGGCTTGCTATTAGAAATAAGAAAAGATATTCTAAGTTAGTTTGAATAATCGTTTGAATGCGTCACCATGACAGCGGTAAAACATCTCATGTCAATGAACAAGCTATATGTCAACTTGATGACTCGAGGTAGAGTCAAGTTGGAGGACATGGCTTGAAGTATAGGAGTAAGTAAAGTGATATGGTGCTGATTACCAACTCAAAAAAGGCAACGCCAGATGTTCACTTAAGTCATCATCTGCCTAGCCTTTTCCCTACTATATTGGGGTCGGCTTCCAGTCAAGCTGGATTTAGGGATTTAGCTGAATACCAGTATTTTAGTAGACCTCAGCAACCCATTAACTGGGTAACACGGTACTTCATGGCAAGATTGGAGTAAGATTTACTGGCTTCTGACTATCCGTAACGATTGCAAAAGATCTTCAAATGACAGCCGGGACCAACGCTTAACATGCTTTCCGAGGCATGGAGGAAACTCGGTATGTTAAGATGGTCACCTATCCACAGACCAACCTTGGCAAACGTTGCTTAACCTTGAAGATCGACCCGTGCGGCTGTTATTATCTAGCTACGAGTCCCTCGTCACGTCACTTAAGTCTTGCAATGCAAAAAGTACCGTACAAAACAGAGAGAAAAATATCTCAAGAGTGAATAGGTTACTTCTAGGCAAGCGTGCTCAACCAGATATCGTACTCAAATAAGTGGGGTGGCGTGTGATGATGTGGTCGAACACTTACCGTCAGGTGAGATATTGGTCAAACTATCAAAAGTCATTTATTCATATTATCAACAAAATGTATATTTGTTTTTTATGTACACTTGTATATTCAAGATGATTCTCATCTATTTTTCATATTTTAAAGACAGGAAAAATCGATTCCTATAATGAGGGTATTTTTACTAAAAAAATCGAATTAGTCCGTCTGATAGATTTTCAAAAAATATTGGACACGTATTTTTATTTTTTTACGTAAACAAAAAATAAATAAGATACATCGAGTTGAAGACACGTGTGACATCATCTGGCTTGGTAAAAATGAACCAAATTTACCAAGCTTAATTCAATATTTTTTGAAAATCTATCAGACGAACTAATTAGATTTTTTTAGTAAAATACCCTATTGTAGAATTTTTCACGTTTATCCAATTCTCTACCAAGTACCAAGACCTCTAACCTAACAGCATAACACGTTGATATCGCATGCAACTAACAATCTAATTACAACCCGCGGGAATCGAACCCCGATCGGCCGACCGATAGGAGCCGATTACACTCCCACCGGCCGATACACTGCGTTAGTTAAATGAGTGTAAAAGGGTCCCTTTTCAACGATAATTATGCCTTTTTTCTTGTGAATTTTGTTGTCAACTTTTGTTTGAAGCTACTGTGTTGTGAAATTGGTTGAATTTTGCTGATGGTACCAAAGTTAAGTGGGCATGGGAACCCACATTATTCGCTGAACAGATAGTCTATGGAGTTGAATGGCTCTGGAGTGGTGACCGCGTACTGGAAGATACAGCGTAGGAATGGCTCCCACAAGGTGGACTGATGACCTGGTGAAGCTCGCAGGAATACGTAGGTAGCGGAACGCGCAGGATCGGTTGATAAGGAGACGTTTGGGTGAGTTCCATGTCTGGCAGTGGACGACTTTTTGCTGATATGATGATTATATGGATTTTCTTCATTGAGGTCTACGTGTTGGAACGTGCAATCAGCTCAAGGCTCTGTCTGCTTTGATTTTGAGTGATACCACTAAATAAGAGTACCACAAGGAAACTTAAACTTAATGGTCTGCCAGTACGCAATTAACACAGTTTTCTGTGTGAAAAAGAAAGTACAAACAAACTAAGAATAGATCGATGTTGAGTATAAAGTACACTTAGTTTCTCATTTTAGCGGATGTAATTAGAAACTGTCAATAACCTATATCCACTTTCTTCAAAATTAAAAGAATGCACTCACCATGTTATTTTTTCACCACCCTTGGTTGACTGGTAGAGAATGCCTAAGGCATTCAGTCCGCCATTGTACTTTTGTGCATGTAGTTTTGAATAAATTAATAATCAAATTAAATCTTTTACTAGCAAGATAATAAAACATATGTTGCAGAAATGAGGATGTTCAGGTGGTCCGCAGGTATTTCAATGCTTGATAAAGTGCAAAACCAATACACGGATGTATTGGTTTTGCGCTTTATCATCAAAATCAGACCAATGCCAGACAAGCTCATGGAGTCACGCCTCCGTTGGTACGGCCACGCCATGAGAAGAGCTGATGAACACAGTCATGTGAAATAATTTACAACCAATACACGGATGTATTGGTTTTGCACTTTATCATCAAAATCAGACCAATGCCAGACAAGCTCATGGAGTAACGCCTCCGGTGGTACGGCCACGTCATGAGAAGATCTGATGAACACAATCATGTGAAATAATTTGCTAAAAATTGACTCACGACCAAAAAGCGTCGGCAGACCTCGTCAAACATGGATATCATAAAGATAGTATACACTTATGGAGGTCCCAGAAACAACATCTCTGAACAGGATCGATTAGGAGAACTGACTCCAATTAGAAATGGAACAAGGCCTGAAGATAAAGAAAAGAAAAGAACATCACAAACAGTTTTCTATCACCTATCGCAACAAAATTACATTACCAATCCAGTCACAACTATGTAACACCCAATCTAACCAAAGTGATCGTATAAACATCATAAGAGTCACATTTCCAACCCCATTGCTAATCAGTACACAACACACCCCCGCCACTCCATTATCTATCAATACACGAACTATAAGACAGCCACAATATCGGCAACCTCCCCAGAAATGCTACAACTCTTCGCAATCTGATTGAAATAAATTACTGTCTTTCGTTAATTGATTCAGCGCTGATCAGAAGGGGGCTATCGACTTAATGAAACAGATGTAGACGATACTGGCTCTAGGTGTAATGAAATTCTTTCAGCTGTAACTATTGTTGAGAAGTTCTAAATGGATTAACTTTTGCTACCGGAACGTCACGTGGACACATTGTCATTTCAACAATCTCTATCGCTGATAAATTGTCATTTTGTCGAGAGGCTTTGGTATCGTTTTAAAGAAACTGGCGAATATTAAATTTGTTTTTTTATGCGTCT
Source organism: Lacanobia oleracea (assembly GCA_950371165.1). Taxonomy (NCBI): domain Eukaryota; kingdom Metazoa; phylum Arthropoda; class Insecta; order Lepidoptera; family Noctuidae; genus Lacanobia; species Lacanobia oleracea. Next base: position 22,261,352 of record OX493406.1, read on the forward strand.
TAAGAACCAGCAAACATTAAAGCCAAACCAAATAAGTTACAACAAGCGTCTAGCTTTATCCTTATGTTGAGCACTTGACTCTGGATACCTCTGGAGCTCTAGACAGTGGGAAGTTGCATAAGCAATAGTACAATTACTGTTGCTGAAGCAACTTCTAACTGTTGTGAATACAAAACTACAACATTTTAGGATCATTAAGGGTGTGAACATGAAATTTCGGTGGTGTAAGTCAATCCCACACGTTACACTTTGTGATAAGCATTATCGCTAAAAAAAATATGTCTTTGATCTTAGTTTGAAGCAAGTGAAAAAAAAACAATATAAAAAGAACCAATAGGATAGTCTCCTACTAGAAATAGGTGAAACTATAAACACCAAAGTATGCTTCTAAAAAACATTTTCATAGAAACACCATTTGATTCTTAATCATTTGATTGAACAAAACAACAAAAGACCAGTTATTTTACCCATTCAATTCTTAGGCCAAGGTTCCGCATCGTTACAAAGGGACTTCCTTAACGCAACCACACACTTTTACATGTGCGGTGCCCCTAATTACATTCATATTGGTGACCATCTTGCAGGTGCACAGCCAACCGTAACGGGCATCAGTCAAGCGGAGAAACAAGCTAAAGACAACCATGATGAAGAAGAAACAGAGTTTATAGTAGATTGGAGTAACTTCAAGGATGAAGGCACGATTGAAGATCGATGTATGATTCGTATTAAGAAAGTAGTAGAGGCCATTATCGAATGCTGAAACAAATTCGGTAACAATGATACTGGCTTTGCGTAAGGTCAATAGCATGGTCGAATTCGGCATCGTTAATTACTGACCGATGGTCGAATGATTTTTTATTAGTAAAAGGTGGTTGTCGATTGTAATTTGAATTTGATGGACGGGGAAGTAGTCGATGGTTCCGATAGCGCATCTGAGTGGAACCTGGTGTACCATAATTTACAATTTTGGGTTAGGTGCTCCCATTATGATTTTTTTGGTATTCATGTTTATAATATCGGTTCTAAGATTACCGTTGGTAAAACTGATAACTTCATTCTTATATTCAAGCTGATTTCTTCATTCTGGGCCCTTTTGTCACTTAAGGCATTGTTAGATTCAGGATTTGAATTTACAGAAATAATGTTCAGTTAGATATTTTCACCCTTTAACAAATACGTTATGGTTAGAATATCTTTTGATTACTTACAATAATGGTCATGTTCCGTTCGAAACTTTTATAGTTCCCTTGACCACAACAGTTCTGTGACAATAAATTATGTTTCAAGGTCCATCTGTGTTATGTGTTCGTGTCAAACGTCATATAGTAGCAAATTATGGCAAGTTTGAAAGAACTGTTATGTTGTAAAACAAGAACTTTGTAGCTCTACTATTCAATTACAAGAAACAGAATAATAAATCGTTCATTTGACTTTTACTGCTCGCACGAGATGCCAACTAGCTTATAAATATGTCCTATTTTTTCTTCCCTTTTTAGATCAGCATGAATCATTTCAAAAAAGTCTAATATGTTACACTTCAACTACTCAACAAGCCCAGAACATTCTATTGAACTCAGCATATAGACCAGGAAAAAGAATTTCACTTAGCTATACATCGTACGCAAAAAAATTACTTTTACTTCCAATCCATCTATCATTGTTTTTTTTTTTTGTTCTTGCTACCCACAATTATGTAAAAAGAATGAATATAAATACTGCCAACGGTTATGGTGGCCATAAAAACGTCACTACTCAGTACAAGTGACCGCTTTCTAATAGGAATACTATTGGTCCTAAGAATGCTCCCTGGTGAACTTCGCGTGTCAAAGTTGAATTTAACATAATCTGTCATTGTATGTATACTTACAATGGGTTATTTATAACTGTTTGCTGTAGGCCGTTAGGTCTTATAAGGATAAATAAAAGAAAGTAAAAGCTATTGTGAAATGATGTTAAACTGTTGTTGTTTTTGTAAAATATTCGATTGTACAAGCTTAAGCTAATCTTTGGTCTAATGGATTATGACCATCTTGGGAAATAGTCGTTTAAATAAATAATTGTAACTTTACATTCTTGAGTAACTCAAACATAAAAGTTTTATTTAACGTGCATTGACCGAAATAATTATTTATGATTATATTTTCAAATTATAGTACAAGTAACATAATGTAGACATTCAAAAAAGCCTTTTCCCAATGGTAACCAGAAATAGAATGATATTATTTTCATAGACTAAACACTCTTGCAGACTGTGGCATATAATGATTTGAGTAATTTCAAATGATCTGAAACGCATTTAGAAATACTAACATTAAAATTGCTAGAGACATTTTCAAAATAGATGCATAAAATACCCATGCATTACACAATGACATTACCAACGCAAATAGGAAAACCGTTGAAACTAACAAATCTATGTCAAACAGCGTCATTAATGCTAACACTATTTCACTTTCTACAGTATTCCAAGTAACAGACAAACCACCATTAATTAATAAAGTCGGTACAAGGGATGTAGTCATTACGATTGCGATACATCGATACCGTATCGATACCATCGAATCGTTAAAAAAAGCCCATAATTAACTGTTGGTAACAGACGCCACATGTCATTCTAAACAAAAGCTCTATACATGAGAAACTAATTACTAAAGCATTGATGAAAAGGATGGAGAGATACATAGTGAATAAGTGCGAAGGGAAGGTCAGAAAGGCCAAGATCGGAAGCAGATTGGAACGCACCACTGCGCACTGTCCGAATATGTTTTTTACTAATTAAAAATGCAGGCGGCAGTTTGATAAATGGTATCCCGGTCGATTTATTTAGCTTTTGTGTTTTTGAGGTTATGTGCGTGAGCGTTGATCGTAATGAAAATGTTCAGTGGCCAGCAATCGGACAACCATTGTTAGTTTTTTGTGTAATGTTGAGGATTGAATTAAAAAGGTAAATAGAACTGTGTGTGGAATTGTTTTTGTTGTTTTGGCTAATAATAGAGCACGCGTTGGACTACACAAACAGAAATATGAGTATAGTTTCATTGGTTGTAGCAAGAATTAATTCGAACTTGCCATAAGCAAAAGAACAAGCTCGAATTGATTCTTGTTTATTATTTCTGCTGATAGATTAAGCTGCTTCCAAGTGGTTTGGTTTTCCTAGAGTTTCTTTATTCTTTTTATCCATCTACGGGTCCCCATCTTCGTCTAATATACCCATGACCAAGTTTTCTGCTCCAATGGCCATGATGGGTTCTTGCCACTCCAGTTTGCTAGTTCTGAGAGCTATATCAGTAACTCGAGTTCTTTTCTCTGTTTTTTCTGTCATCATTCAATCACCCCGTTAATTTATAGGCGTGAACGTCTCGATCATAGCAAAAAGTTGGCTAACCATTAGATACTGATTGATCTATCATGATCGTAAACTTGGATACGCTTTAGAAAGTTCAATGTTTTTGGTACTTAAGTTTAGCTGTATGACTTCTTAACTGATTCCCTCAATACCAAGTAGTACCTACTATAAATTTTACCGCACCATCCTAACCTAAAAAAAAAAAAAAATTGCACTGCAAACTACATAGAACGATGAGGATGAATCTTTGATGCCATATTTTAGAGTTTACTTAATAAGGAGCTTCATTTAATTTTTTAGTGTAAGTATTTCGTTCGTTATTTTTTAATTAAAACAGCTGTTAATGTTAATCAGAAACTAAATAAATGATGTACTACAAACAAAATGGTTTCTAAGTAGACACGTCACGTATATTTAGCATTATCATCGCCAATTTCCATACAATTTTAACCTCTTACCACATTATGCGAAGCGAAACGATCCATTCATAGATTAAGTGCATTTGAACGTAAACCATAAATCCGCATCATATCGCATACAAAAATAAACACTAAATCACAATCATGCAAATTTGGTTCAAAAATTCAAATGATGCCCATAAAATCGGTCGCGACACAATATGCAGAGGAGATCCATGGATCGCGAACAATATCGGCTTGGCCCAATGCCACTTACGGACCGATAGCTACACACTAATGAGCTATTGAAAAATGATAGCAAAAATAATTCAAGGAAAAATTATCATAAGCCATTTGAGGGTTGAGTGTTCCCATGGATTAGAACTACAAACGAAATTGGACTTTATCGTAAAAGCAGAGGGTGCAAAATGTATTAGCGTACAAAAGAAAAGTCTTTCAAAAGAGCATTCGCATCTTACGCATCACCCTACTAAATATATTCAACTTTAAATCTAACAAAATAAAGATCAAAATCAATCGAAACAGAACGCCAAAGTAATCATATGATAATTTTTTCTAACCCTTAAATGGCGTATGCAAATTTCCGCATTGTCAATCGGATGCGTATGCAAGGATTGAGGAGCGTTCGGGGGTTGCTCAATATGCGATGACAGATGCGAAGTCGGGACACAAACATAGTATCGAGTTACTGCGTTTTGAGGAGCAGAACGAATCTCGGATTGTGTTTTCGATGGTCCTTTTCTAATGTTAGTAGTTGTAAAGATTATTAAAATGGCTCGAATTTCTCACGCCTTGATACCAATGATCCTAATTGGTTGTTAATAGTCGTATTTTCAAGCAGTTTGCTTTCATTTCTAATAAAAAATATTTTTGATTAATTATGTAAGACTAAATTAATGACCAATAAGTCCTGGAAAAACATCGAATAGTAAACAGACAGCCCTTTGCCCAGTAGCCCAGCAGTGGGACGATACATGCCGACAATAACTAATAATACAAATATATCTGTACGCAACTGACATGTCAAGCCAAAAAAAGTACAAATTTACATTAATTAGTGATTTAAGGTATGGTTCTATGATGATAACCTTTTTAGGGTTCCGTACCCAAAGGGTCTCCAACGGAACCCTATTACTAAGCCTCCACTGTCCGTCCGTCTGTCCGTCCGTTTGTCTGTCAACGAGCTGTATCTCAAGAACCGTAATTGGTAGATAGTTGAAATTTTCACAGATTGTGTATATCTATTGCCGCTATAACAACAAATAATAAAAACTGAGGTTTATGGTACGAAACCCTTCGTGTGCGAGGCCGACTCGCACTTGGCCGGTTTTTATATTTTCAATGTTCTACGACCCCTCAGAGCTCACAACTTCAAACTTTTTGACAAATTCTCAGCTATGTGGGTGGATACGTTATTGCTTACTCGCAAAGTAAAGTTGATAGAAATCAGCTTTATCATTTTTATTCGTTACCAAAGGCTGGGGCAACACGAATCTTCCTAAAGTCATTAAATGGTGCCTATCCAACCGATGATACCCATTAAAGTAAATCTCCAATTTCCATAGGTTCTGGTTCTGGTCTATGAATATCTTCAATATCACATTTATGCTCTATCACGATTTTTAAATCCAAACCATTTTGCTATCATTCTTCATCTTCATGCATCGTTTGATCTGTTACTATTTCATCGGACTTCAAACCGTTGGTACATGTTTTATTGAGCAAGTCAAGATCTTCGATAAGCCTTGATTCATCTTAAAAGTCTTCGGAAAAACCGAGAATAGTTTCAGCAAGATTAAATGTATCGAATTCTTGGTTAAATATTTGTTCGATTTCTCACAATTCTTAACACAAATTGATATAAAAACGTTCTCGAACACTTCCACGTCGGATTCGCTTGAACGCAAAAAAGTTGCGGTTAGTACAGACAGACGGACGGACAGACAATCGATAAGTAATAATATCGATAGTGCTGATCTAGACGAGCGGGGAGTAATCGAGTTATTACACTGTAATTATTAACCGACGTTTTACTTTCTTCGTTTTGTGGGGTGGCTTAGTGTGGAGAAGGCTTTTGTAATACAAACTTTGCAGTTTGCAAACGAACTCAGAAGTTTGATTTATTTAAAAGTTATTGTGAATTTGAAAGCAATCATAGATGGGATCAATGATCTTACTATAATTTTAACACAAAATGGAGGCAACATTTGTTAAGTTTTGCAGCTAATTCGATAATAGTTTTAAGATAGTAAGTATAGCAGCTCAACTGAGAACCATAAAAGACACTCTTAATTTAAAAATGACGAAACAAACAGGAGCCCTTACAACTACCATGTCTATAATTATTTCGATTTTTGGGAAACACAGATGCAATCACTACATTTCTAGTTTCGATTATGCAAACACAATAACAACATAATAATAATACAAAATACAAAACAAACAAACAAACATAATATAAAATCAATTTTCACAGTCTTAATTAAATAACCTCAACTGTAGGTAACAAGAAACCTTTAATCTCAAACTCGAACGAGAACGAAACAGAAGCCCTCTCCAGCGCACCCCAGTATCGCGAGATGTTCGCAGGTGTGGCTTCGCTTCATCGCCCACCACGCACGACGGCACAACATAAAAGTTCCTCTGTCCATCGCCGACAGCACTTTATACCCCATTTGCTGTTTTAATTGACAAAAACTTACTTACCACTGTTTTGCCTCCGAAATGTTCAACTTTTTCTCTTGTATATCGATTTTGATTGAATGCATTATTGATAAGTCTGCTGTTTCCTTGTATTTCGCTTCCTTGTCAATATCGCAAGTTTTTGCTTTACGTGGATCTTAATTATGGTCTGATTTATTAGTAGTATTATATATATTCGGTGTACCATAACAGGTACGAATCGAACACGCCACTCTGTTTGTAGAATGCGGATGGGTTTCTGAGTCGTTCAATGCACTTATATTATCAGGGCAATTTTCTTAATTATAGAAGTCTTTATGAATGTATTGAAAATCGATATGCTGGATGCTAAAAGCACAAGACCAGTATATGTCTGCAGTTAGCTACGTTTGGCTACAACAATGATGATGAGGGTGCTTGAAAATAGTTGATGAACAAAAGTACAACGGTGAAGAGTCATTTTCGTAAGCTAGCATCGCCAGTTGGGACTGGTCAACTGCCATGGTTTTAAATGATTTATCTTTTTTATAGGTATTGTTTAATTTTACTACGGATGCTTTTAATGTGCATATTTTTCTGCATCGCACATTTATGTATAAATCTAATTAAAGATGTAACTATAACTTTCTTCTTGCAGATTCTCCTACATAAAGGTCTACGCTTCAGAACGTGCAACTAGATTCATCTCATAGACTGGCCGACCTTGTCACTTTCAAAGGATGAAACAAATGTTTCAATTAAACCATTCACAGACAGAATAACTTGGTGACAAAAAAAGCATTGAAGTAACTTGGTAGTTAGCAGCGCATATATTTTCCAAACTTAACCCTAAAATATTCACAATACAAAAATAATACAAAAATATTTGATCGAATCATAAAACATCAATTACTTTTGCATCAATTATATCAGCAACTGCCGTTGTCACATTTTTATAAGAACGGGTTCCGAAAAATATAGATTAATGATCGTCCGCACATTAGGTTTGACAAGCAAATCGATACATTTGTGAATCGATTTGATCATCAATATGAATTATACGGTACGATTGCTGAGATACGTGGTCATAAAAGTAATTTGTATCGTACTAAAGATGTGTATGCAACATCTGCAAAAAATTTAACAAAAGCTGATATTTTTTCCTCAAGGAAATTTGGGATATACAGCCAAAACTGCTACTATTTCTACAAGTCAAAGTGAAAATGCTGTACCAATGTGGAAATTTTTCACTTTTATTGCTTAACTTATATCGAAAAATGTTACCATTGAATGCCAACTTATAATTTATACCACAATAATTAAGTACCACTGATAAAACCAACTCCTTCCGGCCCACCAGCGACACAATGATAGGCCCTAACCAAAATCCGGAAGCCCAAACAATAATATCGAACGTATTACATTTAAAAAAAGAACTTCACAACGAACTTTCATATTCAAATTTGAAATTGGAACGAACTGAACCGAACCAAATAAAAAAACGAACGGAGAGCACCGATCAATTAGAGTAACTCAATACTCTGTCACATTAAAATGACGAGTCGCACTAATGGATTTCCAAATTTGAATTTCAAATACAAATGGGATCGGAAGGATCAATCGGGTGTCCTCGGGTGATTCCGTATCGGTCTGACGAACTATTAGCCGTGCGTTCGAAATGTAAATCAATCATATTTTTGAACTGAATATTGGCAGATTGCACAAAGGTTAAATGGGATGTGAATGACATACAATGTAGTGTTAAACCATACTATTGTACTGTGTTATGCAAGAAACTGTGTTGTTAAGTACTTTTACTAAGTGTTCATAGTTACGAACTAAAAACGACGTAATCTATCTGAACAAAATCAGAAGTAATCAGCACCATCTATTTTATTCAATGGTCGGCATTACTGTCACTAAACCTGACTACATCTCAAGTTTGGATTACCATTGGCATCACCACCAGTCATATTTTTTTATTATTCTCTTAATGGAAAGCAATGATGTGGTCAACAATGGAACACGAAGGTTCCTTCAGATTGTAGCAATCAAGAAACACAGACTTTAGGAATTCCACTCCTTGGCTGTATGAGCTATTTGTATTCAGCCATTCCAGCCATGAAGACAACGAAAACTCTAGTTTATGCATCTTTTAAAAAAAACAATGATTCCTAATTCAAAAATTATACCATCGATACCCCATGATACGCCGACACTCTGTCAGTCTCACTTTGACCAGCCTCCGTGACGGCCGCACTTTTTGCGTCGCCTATAATGTCTACTTACTTCATAGTCGTAATTGGCGATATTACACAATGGTGATTAATTAATGAGGATGTTATGACGAAGGCTTAATGCTTGACGCCTGCGATGAGTGCTGGTTACAGATCGGTTATTGTCTGTGAGAGTTTTTGCGGTGTTTTTCTATTAAGTTATGCTACCTGTCGTTATTTGATCTCGATACCAAGAGCTGTGGTAGGTATTTTGTCATAAAAAAATAAAGTTACAATCAAAATTTTGACAGCAGAAAATGCTAATGAATTAATTTTTTCTAGAAAATCCTCAAAAATATTCTCAACATAATGAGTTATGGCAGTAAAATACACGGGTAGTCCTTGAATGAGCCTGGCACAGAAGAGTAGGGATTAGTACAGGGAAAGAAAGGCTTATGCCCAGTAGTGGGCGAACTGGGGCTGTGGATAATGATGATGACTATGATGAATGTATAATTATAAGTATCGATGGCCAAATAAGAACCAGCAGTTCATTCCTTTAATAACAATTCTTGCATCTTAATAAGACCACAAACAACGGTGTTAACTCAAAAATCATCTTTGCTCATACTTTTGCATTTTGCTATTGTCCCAACTTCGATTTCCACTATTTACAACTCCGATAACTATCAAATACTTAACAACTACATCCTCTCGGTCGGTTGCGTTAACCAAATCTCGGCAACCAGATAAATTCTGTGTATTCGCCACGCGTCTGCGAACCATTTGTCACCACTAATGATTTGGTGTCATTTTGAGATGCGTGAAACACCCCTTTCAAATGTTTAGGGGAAGGTAGACCAAGGTGGTCGTGTGTGATTTTAGAGTATGGAGTGCTTTGAAGCTTTTTGGGGATGTAGGAAATGTGATGTCTGAAGATTGGGGCGAAATGAAAATTTTAACGCAAGCTGATGTGTCATCTGATATCTAGAGGATCTAGATATGTGGCATTTTATCCCCGTTAGCGATTGTCGAAATGTATAGGATTGACTACTTACATAACATTTCGGTGGTCACATGCATTCTTGACTATTCGACAGTAGTTCAATTTGTCTAAATGCTTAGGAAGCAAGAACCCGTCTTATAGGGGATTGCTGTCCGTAGTTGTTTTGGTTCAGAAAATAGCATTTGTAAGTATTTTGGTTAGTCTTCGATATTCTCCAAAATTAATTTTTGATGCATGTACATAGTTATGTCTGTATATCGAATGTGGTGAATAGGATAACGTTTTATACTTCAACCTCTTTAACATCACAATTTCAGTGTTTTGTTCGTTTATGGATAGAAAGCTTTATTCAAAATTGATTGATATATGACATACAAAATCGTTCATTTCATCCTGAAAACCATCTCTCCGTAGACACATTAAATTTAAAATCCAGGTACAAAATATCAAATCTAAATTTAAACGCACCGAGCACCGTAGAATTTCATATCAAAAAATTATTTAATTCACGTACACTATTTAAAGAACGCGTGCGCAAGTCCGCCCACGGACGAACAGACACACAAACCGATCTCGTTACTAACAATGCACCATATATTACGCCGTTTCCGGTGAGATATCACATCTTGCGGCTCTTTCGTACTTGTGCTTTCTATATCTTGTGTCCCTTTCTGCAATCATCGCGAGACATCAAGATCATTAACAGGCGATACTGTGATTTGTATTGTGTGTTTTTTATAACGTATACCCCTTTGTGCGTAATTTTTCGATTTGGCGAGTTAATTCTGAGTGTGTGTTGCCTTTAGATATCTTGTCATCTGGTGAGGAGTTAGTGGGTTGTTGTTTGTGGGTTTGATTTTTGACGTCCAGGTGTTTTGGTTCTCCGATTGCGTTGATAGCTGCAACGTTTTAAGGGTTTTTATGAAAACTGTTCTCTGGAATTAGGGGAACTCGTGGCTAGATAATAACAGCCGCACGGATCGATCTTTAAGGTTAAGCAACGCTTGTCAAGGTTAATCTGTGGATGTGGATGGGTGCCTCGGAAAGCACGTTAAGCCGTTGGTCCCGGCTGTCATTTGTAGATCTTTAGCAGACGTTACGGATTTTCAGAAGCCAGTTAATCTGACTCCAGTCTTGCCATAAAGTACCGTGTTACCCAGTTAATGGGTTGTGGAAGTCTGGTAGGCAGCCGCTTCACGTAAAATACTGGTATTCAGCTAAATCCGGTTTGACTGGAAGCCGACCCCAATATAGTTGGGAAAAGGCTAGGCAGATGAATGATGTTCTCTGTAATTACAATTGTCTTAACTCAAGACCGACTTGTGAACATAGGAAGCTTTCGTTACTTACTTACTTAGCATAAATGCCAATGCAACTCTGTCGGTCAATGCAACTTACCACGGATGAAGCTTGAGACACGGGTAGACCGTATTCACCCCCGTAGTATGTTCCTGTGGGATAATTATTCTATCAATCAAGCAAGTGCGAAAATAATAAATTATTGACTAAATGTGGGCTACCTGCCCACGCAATTACTTTGCGTCTATTTCAAACATTTTAAGGCCATGGGTATCACTAGAATCTATTAAACACATAGATTCTATTTGATAAAATTGCATACCAGATGAAATGCCTAAAATATTATCTATCAAAAGGTGTATTGTTACTTCTATTTCAGAGCAAACTAGCCGCCAGCTATTTCAATATCTCAACAATAATAATATCTAGAGCATTATCAAAAAGTTCGATGATACCAACACCAGAGACAGCGCTTTGTCTATGATTTCTATAGACCTCTATTATAACGCGATCCATCTTTTATGGATATGTCAAAAATATAAACCCTGTTTTGCATATCAAGAGAATTTTTCGCCTGCATTGTTGTTTTGATTTTTAGTATTTTAGGGTCCCGTAGTGAAATATCTAAACTATTTCATGAATCTGCTTATAATACTGGTTTAATCTATCAAGCTCTTTAGAGGATTATCCGTTGTTTATTTTATGGTGTGCTCTAATATGCAGTGTGCAGGTATGACTCGCTTAATTTGTGTAACTACTTTTAAGCTATTTACGAGTAAAATGTTTAAAATGAGCAAAAAATTGACGTGTAAGTATTATTTTAATCCTATTTACAATAATATATATATATACGTACGTTTTGACCCATCAAAACTTACGTATTTTACCAGTTCTGTTTATCTTTCTTTCCTTCTCCACACAATCTGTAAGGAACGAATCCTAACCACCGATTAATTTACTATAAATTAACCCGAAAATGTCATTAAAAGAAAACGAAAAAAAAAATCCACCTGAATAAAATTAAAGAACTCACTAAATTCTTACTACCTATATCATGCCAGTGTTTTGCCAAATACATCTAATTATGCCTCTGGCTACGGAACCCAGTCCACAAACTACGCTCACACATGACTTTCTGTCAGTATAACAAGAAATCGAAACAGACAGCGGTACAGATAAACTGTCACTAAACGTTTTACGCCTATCTTGTGAAGATTTCAAAAGCAGAGGTTTTTGTTCAATTGTGACATTATATGAGTGAATAGTGGAACTTATGGAGTGTTTTCAACCTTTTGCTATGAATTTGTTATCCAAGTACAGGTTCTAAACTTAGTTTAGAATCACAGACCCAGGGCTTCTTCTGCTGCCAGAGTTGAGGAATTTGTTCGAAAGAGTCACCGCGGCCCTGGAACTCAGAGGGCATCTGAAGGAACAAGGGTGGGTTTTAGTTAATAAGAGTCTGAACATAGTCTGACACAGGGAGTGACAGATGTATGCTCCGTCTAGAGCGGCAGGAGTCATTTTATGATTAACCATCCTTAAAAGGGCCTGTTCTGAGAAATTCCTGAAAAAAAAACCAATAACCATTTGATAAACTTGAGAATCGAATACACGACCTCAAGCATAGAGTCCAGAAATTTGAAAAAACACGTCAAAAGTTCGGATACGGCAGTCTAAAAGACAATATCTAAACTACAAAAGAGAAAAACAAACAGTTCTTTATTCCACAAAGGTTCAAACCAAATCTATTATCTGTGCTCCATTTTTTTTTAAATAATGGCAAAGGTATCCGATCAAACATCCTCTAACAAAAGCCCCAGTCATTACTAGATTTGAATAATAAAAAATAATTTTCAACCAAAGGGGAGAAACTCAGCCTTGCATAGGTAATTAGAACAATTATTTTTTGATAGATAATAAATTATATCTGACATCGACTTGCCTGTTGGGGTGTTATGATGTTCGAAAATGTATCGCCATTTTGTATTTATTTTTTTCTGAATGTTTGTGTGTCCTATTTCGATAAGTGGTTAATGTATGATAAGTGACGACTCGCTTCAGTAAGGAGTTGCTGCCTAAAGCTGAAGTTGCCTGAATTTCTTAATACGTCTAGTCTACTAATTATTTATACGCTAATTAGTGGGCTATCACGAAGTCTGTGCATCCTAATAGCTTCACTCTGGGAGTCTTCAAGTTTCTAGTGAATGCGTTATTTCTAACGCCCTCCCTCATACAGGGTTACGGAATCGTTTGAGAGTAACGCGGCCCTGGAACGCAATGGGCATTAGGGGAAACACGGATGGACTTTAGTCAGTAAGAGTCTGACACTCCACCTTTCCACCCAGAGCGGAAGGAGTCATTTGACGTTTTACCGATTGTCGATCGCGTCATTGCTTACGACCAATATTATCATCATCAGATGAAGTTGTCCACTGGACATACGCCTCTCCCAAGCCTTCTCCCGTCGTCATATAATACGTGACCCTTTCTTTAAGAAAGGTTAACGTTACTTGTAGTTTCTCTAAAGTCGCTAGACAGTGCCATTTTGTTAGCAAAAAACGTCAAAATACATATAAGCGATTCGTCACGTGACATTTCGATAGCTTTTACGTTTCAATATCGTACATTTTGACGTTTTGACAATCGCCTGGTCTTGACAGAATGCCTAGATCCTGAGGACATTTATGTCATCAGGCTCTACACAAGAAAATTACTGATAAATAATGTATTATTTATCAGTAATTTTCTTGTTGCTTTCAGAATCATCAACCGGTAGTATCTTCATTAAATAAATCTTCACAAAAACTGCAAATAAATTATTTCTTATCTTTACCATATACAATTAAACTTTCATTTTTACCCCATAGAAAGTGAGTTGTCACAAAAACAGTGCACCTTGACGGCCGGAAATATTTGAATATGTCATCCGATCTACAGTATCGATAAATGTAGGATGCGTCGGAATTATACGAGGGGAAGAGCTTTTTACAAGTTTGTACTTTCTTTTGTTAAGTACATGCATGTTTTGAGGATGTTCTAGTTGTTGCGGACTTAATGATCAAGCAATATCTACTATGTTATAAGATGACGTAGAAGGACGTGGAAGGTCTTGCCCACAAGAGGTACGGCAATAGCCAACAAAAAAAAATTACGAACACGTTCAGACTTTTACACTGAGCGACTCTTTCTAAGATGCTCCATCAACAGACCATCAAAAATTCACACTACAGTTGATTTCAGACAGAACAGTCCTTCTAGGACAGGTAACATAAAAAGTCAGAACTGTCTATCTAACCGAGTCTAGGCATTACCTCACATCATCATCTGCCTAGCCTTTTCCCAACTATATTAGGGGTCGGCTTCCAGTCAAACCGGGTGAATACCAGTATTTTACGTGAAGCGACTGCCTACCTGACCTCCACAACCCATTAACTGGGTAATACGGTACTTCTTGGCAAGACTGGAGTCAGATTTGCTGGCTAGCCATTACCTCACACACTCCGATAATACTCGACTCTGGCTTACCAGCGAACCATTTTTCAATTATTCCTTCGCAATAATCCTCGCATAAAACTTCAACATTGACGTTTTGATATTGAGATGCGGATGCGACTTAAAATTTGTTGAATTTAATTATTTAGAATTCAAAGAAATAATTCAGCCAATTGCATTCCCTCTTACCTACATCAACACAATTTTGTCCAAGCTATTAATTAGTACATTAAAATCATAATTAAAAATACCAAAACCTCCCAATACACATTAATTAACATCGGAATGATAAATCAAACACCCTCGCTTATATTTTTTGTCCGACATCGTCACTTCCTCCTCGACAGATGTCATCCATTCATACACAAATCTTTGTATTATTATATTTAGATCAACCCTTTTTTATTAACACAATGAAGAAGGAACTGTATCGTATGCCACCGTCTTGTGGTGTTGGCTTGATAGTTAAAAGTTTGAATAAGTCATTGAAATCAGTACCTATCATAGGATGATGAATTACAAGTTTTAAAAGGAAGATCTTGTTTCTAGTTTGGAACAACTAGCTTTTTCCGATTTGTAGTCACTCTACTACTAACATAGTTTTTAAGTTTTTTTGGTAATAGATACTAACACGCTATGGGCATTCGACGCCTGAAAATAAACGATTTTTATTTTTTATTTATTATGGCTAGTTTACACAGTGCGAGCCAGCCTGCCGAATAACTGCTGCGTGCAAGTTCGCATCCGAGTTACTACAACATTTTTATTTTCGCTGTCTGCTCGCCTTACAGTAACTCGCACATGGCAGCAGATCGGCCATCACTCGTAACTCGTAGCACGTAGCTCGCCAGTGTCAGCCAGGTTGTTACGAGCGGAACCTGTAAAAGAGACTGGGCAGCTACTATCACCGTGTAGACTACTAAGGCCAGCCGAGCTACTGGCATACGAGTAGATAATCCGAGTAACTGTCTGCTATCTAGTCAGCAGCTCGCACTGTGAAAACTAGCTATTTTATAGGCATTAATACAAGCCCAATCCATACTGATATTATAAATTCGAAAGTAACGCTGTCTGTCTGTCGCGCTTTCACGCCAAAACTGAAATGAAATTGGTACACAAATAGTCTAGAGCCTGAGACCTTTCTCAGGCTCTAGACTATCTGTGCATACGCTACTTTTTATCCCGGGAGTATGTTCCCCGGGGACCACGCGGGCGAAACCGCATGCAGAAGCTAGTAAAGAATAAAACTTCCCTTTGAGATAATAATACGGATACTTTCGTATTCACTCACAAGAAGGAAGCCTATGTCCCGGTAGTGAGGCAAACACTTTCACGGCTCTGGTATTTCTAGAGATCACAGTGTATTGATGCAATCATAGTACGATAGTATAGCCCATTGTCCTAATACGTGATATCTTAATCTTCTGGTAATTAAATATGATGACAATGTGGAAATGTGTTCCCAAAACGTTTTGTGCATGTGGGTGGCTATCCACTTGCACAAAACGTTTTGGGAACACATTCAAAGTGCGTACAGCTAAGGAGCGGAATTTCCTACTAGACTCTGTGTTTTCTGATAGCTACAACCTGGGGGTCTAGGTTAATTAGTCTAGGGAATAGGTTACTTCTAGGCAAGCGACACACAGTGAAAGTATACGCATGTTTTCTAATTTAATTCTTCCCTGTCAACAGTCTCGCCATCATTCACCACCATTTCTTTTATGTCATACCTTACACAATCCAATCCCCTCGATACCCTTTGCCAATAATTTCACCAGCGCCAAATAAGTACCTCGAGCCCTTTGAAAGAGAAAGTACAAGTGGCAACAGGTCAGTACACTGCACGTAAATGCAGGCGACGTCGCGGGGCAGGGCGCAGTCGTATTGGAGAGAACAGAGAGCCCGCATCATCAAATTTTAATTGTTACAATGACGCCATTACTTTTGTAGAGTATGGAATGGGTAGAGGTGGCCAGTGTGCAGTGGTGTGAATTTTTGTGCTCTTTACATTCACGTCAAACATTAAAGCAACATCTTTAAAGTTAGACGTGAATGCTGAATGTGTGATTCCCGAAGGTTGTTAAATAACTTATGCTAGTATAAAAGCCCGATCAACAATTTTCGTGTCAGAAAACTAACTGTCAATCAAAACATAATAAACTTTAACAATTAATTCGTAAATTACCTGAAAGTAACACTAAAGATGGAAATTGACTAGACTTAGATGTGATTTTAAAATTTTATTTAAAGTACATTATGAGTAGATTAAGTCCGGGAGAATCTTGCCTTCGAATTATTTCTGACCTAAAAACAGCCACAAAGCCCCTCTAAAGGCTAGTTAGTAGCTTTTAAGGAAAAATTAGACCATTATTTCTCGAACCAAAAATAATACATCCCCAAAATGGAAACAATAAAAAATCGAATAAGTAATTACAAGTACGACCCTTGATGGCACCTCTATCCACCACCTAACTCTACACCAAACTCATTTCACATGTATCCGTCAATTCGAGGGCAATTTTTTGAAGAATATAATAATGTTGATTAATTAATTATGGTGATTGTGGTAAAACAATGCGTCAGCGGTGAACGACTCCTATGAAGCATGGGGGCTGAGCAGGGGAATACTGGGCTATGGGCTTTTAAAACCATTGATGATTATTGACCGTGTTTATTGGTAATATCAATTGTATTTACAACTGGTAGAAGCTCGTGGTAATAATAGCCGCACGGGTCGATCTTCGAGGTTAAGCAAAGCTTGACGAGGTCGGTGCGTGGAAGGGTGATCGCCATTTATATACAGAGTTTCCTCTGTGTTTCAAAAATCACGTTAAGCCGTTAGTCCCGGCTGTCATTTGGCGATCTTTAACAGTCGTTACGGATAGTTAGAAGCCTGAAACTCTAAAACCAGTCTTACCAAGGTTCACGAGGTTGTAGAGGTCAGTTGGGAAGGACACAAGCAGAAGTGAAACTCTCTACCTGCGTCTGTGTTTCCAAACACATTCAACGCCAATCTCTTCTAAACAGGCTTCTTCGGTAAGCTCACTCCATCGTCGACTTTGTCTCTGTCACCACTGACTTTGACTAGAGTCAAGACCAACCCAACTCAAGTAAAAAGTTGTACAAGACTTACACTTCCCGCAGGTGTCGTAAGAGGTGACTAAGGGACTCCCATTCTTCAACGCAACACCATACAATGCGATCGCCAACCAAGTGTGGCGATTATGGCAAACCCCCCCCACTTTTGGGGGAGGCTTATGTCCAGCAGTGATGATGATGATGATGACTAGAATTACAAAGTTGAAAACAGCTCAGCAGATTTATTGATTTCACATTATGAGCTTTTTATAAGTCGTCGAGATAGCCCACTGATAATTTTTCAAACAAAAAAATCACCATACTCTACATTCATAAGAATACACAAAGAAACGTATTCAGTATCCACAGCTAAAACACATAAAAACAGATGTCACAACAAGAACACTCAATACTTACTCCAAAGATATCGAGCTATTGTGAAAGAGTACAATTTCGGTAAGTACTTTGTCTAACAGTAAATATTGAACAACAAAATTAAAACATACCCATGCGCTATACAATAGTGGTCTTTAAGACGTTATAAATAAGGTAGAAATCGTGTGTAAGATTATGATTGTAAGTGTGGTACAGAAATATTCAACCCTTACGAAACCGCGATGTGCATTTCGATAATAGGTAACAGGGTAGTGTAAGTACAGAGACTGCGCAACAGAGAATTATAGGTAAAGACAAATTTAATCAACCATAACTTAGTCTAGTAGTAGTCATTATCATCCAAGAATAATTTCTCAAAATCACAAGATAATATTTTTAACCGGGGACACAGAAAATATAAAAAAAAACTTTTTAGGGGTTGTTTTGTGAAGGGTTTTCTTAATTTTGATTTAATTGACACTGATATACGCGTCAAATTTAGAACGTATCTATAAAATCACTCTTTCGGGCATTCGAAACAGTTTTAGAAAACAGAGAATTAAAAGTGTTTCAGCAAGTTGACGTTTTTAACTTAACATAAACTCCATTAATTGAATAAATATTATAATGTTTCTAAAATTTAAATGTAAATTTATAATAGGTAATTAATGTGAGCTATTGTTATTCATCAAAATTATTGTATTAATTGTCTATGGGTTTCATGGCCTGAAATAGATGTTTTTTATTTTATTATTTAATTAATAAAAAAAAACTTTTTTGACCTTTTATACCACCTAGTAACAAAACGGAATATTTCTGACGTTTTCCAACTTCACCATTTCATCGGCTTTCTCATCTAAGATCAACGACTGTATACATAGATGACAAACAAACTATACATTGTCATTTCTAAACACAGAATTTCCATCTAACACCTGTTCACAAACCACTTAATTCCAGCAATCATCACTTCACAAGTAACGCCCATCATATAAAGAAAACACAAACATTTGACCACTTATTTGACCACCTGTGTGGTCTGACCATTGCACACAATGCTCCGACCACTATGGTCTAAGAGCCCAGAGCCCCTAGACATTACTTATTTTCGCAGCAACAAAATTTGCTGTATTGCCATTTAACGCGGCAATGCTGCCAGTGTTCTGGGCCCCAAGTCTGCTATTTTTTATAAATTCGTCATTCCAACACGATCCCATTGTCATTTTGCTAAAAATTCATAATCTGCTAATTCATAATGGTAGATCACTGGTCGGTCAATGATCTCGTAACAGAATCGTGGTAGAAAGACATTTTCGTATCGCCACGATTATAAAACCCATTAGTAGAAATTATTTTCGAAAAACTACTACTAAATTTGAACATTAAGTTATGCCAGAGTTCTTTTATACTATATATTTTTACATATTATTTATTAATTTGTCATTATGTACGAGATTACCATTCTATGCCATTTCTTTCAATGGAGTGTCAGTGGTTGACCGGAACGTCATAATGACGCTTTTATATTAGGAGATAACCAAACTTGTCAAAATCAACAATTATGAAATCAATGATAGACCATTCTAACACTATTGTAATGAAATACTTGAGGCCCTGGGCACTTTTGCCATTGACAGCGATATAGATGAATTTTTGATGCCCAATGATTTATTTGTTTTTATACGCGTTTATAAATACTTTCTCGATTATTAGTCTAGTTAAATGATAAATGATATTTATTTTGTAAGTAGGTCAAACATAACACTTTCATACGTCAATCTTTTTTATTAATTTTAAGCTAAATGAAGCCGGTGTTTCCTAGCTGACACAAAAGTATTTAGTAGTTACTTAAGGTTACCTATAAATAATATATTGATTTTGTATATATTATAGTATACACATAGATGCTAGCTTGGGCTGACGGCCAAATTAAGTAATTTGATAACTAGTAAATCTCACATATTTTGTAACTTGGATAATAAGTAAGGTCTGAGGAATCTGGGGTCTTGGACCATACACCCAATGATCCGACCACGGTGTATAAAACATTACATGTAGCCTCTAGATCTGGCACTACTCTGTGACAAACATGGCCGCTATCAAAGATTCAGACGCATGGATTATTGAACTGTGTTTCTTAGATTTCGCGTTGTATGGTTATTGTTAACATTAAAGGATATGGCTAGATGCATTTTATGTATCAGTAATATTAAAAACAGACTTAAAAAAAAACATATTAATAGCGAAATATTGCTCCCGTGGCACGAACTACCTATCTGTAATAGAACTAAGGTATAGGTATAGGTAGTATACTAACATACGTATAAAGCTGAATAGTTTGTTTGCTTGTAGGTACATTATATTCATATTCTAATATGAAATTAATAATTTCACACGCCATAAGAGGTAGTTTCGTTGTTTTTCTATGTAGAGGAACCAGCATGAAAAAATATTTAATTCAACGCGTAACAGTTAACTTATCAATCAACTTCGGGCTGGGTCCAAGGAGCCTCGAGGGTTTGACTGCGCAAAATGCAATGAGTGTCATTGCAAAGAGTTACTATGTTTATGGATCTTCAAGCGTCATTTCCATAAACATCTAACTCTTTCAATCATCATCATCATGATAAAAGCAAAAGTCCACTGGAGATAGGCCTCCCCAAAAGGGGGGGGGTTGCCATATTCGCCACGCTTGGCAGGCGGGTTGGCGATCGCAGTGTATGGTGATGCGTTTACTATTTCAATGCATCTTTCCAATTCATCGAATATTCTAGTATGTATACACACTTTTCACAAAAAAATAACCGGCCAAGTGCGAGTCGGACCTGCACACGAAGGGTTCCGTCCCATAAACCTAAATTTTTATTATTTGTTGTTATAGCGGTAATAGATATACACAAGCTGTGACAAATTTCAAATGTCTGCCTGTCTGTTCTTGAGATACAGCCCGCTGACAGACAGATGGACGGACGAACGGACAGCGGAGGCTTAGTAATAGGATTCCGTTGGTTACCCTTTGGGTACGGAACCCTAAAACGTGATAAAACTAAAGTCAAATAATTCCGCTAAAATTTCATTTACAACGATCTTCTAATCTTTTGACCATGACCACCTTTTCATTTTCACAATCATCAAACAAATCTCAAATCCGAGGCCAAGTAATACATAGTATCCAAAAACATATTACCTACTTGGCTAGTAATATCATAGAGCACCCGATACAGAAACACAATAATTTTGATGTAACAGCGCGTATTAGCATACGGCGATAGACGTCAGCAATAAAAACTTCTCACTCATAAATAATTAATGTTAGAACAGAATTCTTATAACAGAAGACGGTAGCTGCTTTGATGTTGGGCTGTGGGCTAAGTGATGAGCTGAAGCGATTTTGCTAGATCATCTCGGTACCTCCCACTCCCCGTAACGCCGCAGAGGATGTCACAAAAGTAATCAGCATGGGAAACACACCAATTGGTGCTCCCAATGTTTTACGATAGATAAAGGTACAAAATACAATCCAAAATCAGGATCATCTTAGAAGAAATAGACATTTCATGATGACTAAATATTATGTGGGTTGTGTATTCTCAGGAATCTCAGGTGCTTGTCATGGCTTGTTTAATGGTCGAAACATTTTAATTAATAAAGAATCTTATAACCAAACGAAAAGCTAAAATTTAGTCATAAATAGGTACTTGATAAGATAATCAACCCATGAAGTCTGCATAGGTGTGCCCAATAAAGAACTTAAGTGGAACATTTTAATCACTGGACTGCTTAAATGCAGCAAGCACATACCTCTAACTCAAGAGCCGATGTACATATATCTCTCTGGCTTTGGCGATCGTCATTGATATCCACAGCGCCTTCACTTCCCCGAACTAATCGACTAATATAATCCGTGGCGCCCTTCCAAGTATGAACTATAAACCGGGAATATCAATTGAAGGAGAAACCCGATTTGTTATTTAAACCTCTTTTTTGATTTAGAAGATTACGGAGGTTAATAAATATGTCGCAATTCACAACTATAGCAAAAACATTTTCCTTATATTGACTAGCAACAAACTCCCAGTTCTTTGCTAGTGAATATAAAGAGAATGCTTAGCCTACTATAAATAAATAAAAAATAAAAGATTATTCGTTTATTTCAGGCTTTTATTCACCCATAGAAATCAATGACTATGGCGTCTTATGACCACTATCTCACCTGATGGTAAACTATGATCTGGTCAACGCTGGATCACAGTTGCCTAGAAATAATTATATATTACAAGTCCTCCAAGTTCTAGCTATCATTAAACACAGACTCTGGTAGGGTACACTCCTAGCTGTACGTATAATGACAGCATTCCCAAAAAGTTTTATGCGTATGGATAGGCCGACCACCAGTGGCGCATCACCGTACATACGTCTTGTACATCATCATCATATCAGCCGAAAGACGTCCACTGCTGGACATAGGCCTCCCCCAAGCGTAGCCACAACGACCGATCTTGTACATAGTCCGATGCAACTTGGCGTCGATGTTCAAGGCTTTATAAGATGTACGAACATCTACCCGCTAGTCTCTCATCGCCTACACCACAGCGTGCACCTATGCGCAGTCAGTAGTGGGTGACTACCTATTGTCACCCGACACGTGGACACATTGTCTATGGAACAAGGGTGACGATGTACCAGAACTGGTTGTGGACCGAGCTGGTTTGGATTGAATGATCCTGGTATTGTGTGGTGTCCTTTGTTCGGATTGAGGAAAAATATTGTTCGAAACTACTGGAGGTTGAACGAGATGATTCTAAATGATATTTGAATTGGAATTAATGAGAATGAACTCTTGTCTTTTAATTTCCCAATTATAAGGGACTAGTTTTTTCCCGGGCTCGTGATATGGTACTATTTTCCGTGAAATTAATTATTTAAAAAAAAAAAACGGGATAAAACTTCCAGCATAAAAACCAGCAAATAATTTGTTTAAAAAAAATACATGCAGAATATTGATATTTTGTTGACTTTTCAATACAACAACTTGTTTTTGAAGAATGATTAAAACACGGATAGATTATTTATACAAAATAATATACCTAAGTATCTCAAATAGCTATATTTAATACTTAATTATTTAAATTAAAGTTATCAGACGGGTGAAAAATTTGCCCTTTATAGTTTAATAAATTTTCTTTAATTGTAACTGTAGAAAGAAATCCCTAG
The DNA here is from genome assembly GCA_950371165.1 of Lacanobia oleracea. Lineage (NCBI taxonomy): Eukaryota > Metazoa > Arthropoda > Insecta > Lepidoptera > Noctuidae > Lacanobia > Lacanobia oleracea. Next base: position 22,284,458 of record OX493406.1, read on the forward strand.
GTAATAAAAACATTTAAATATTAAAAACCTTTACAATAACACAAGTACTAAAAAAAATACAAAAATCTTTCCATCAAAGCCCAAACGAACCCAATCCGGAATTCTGATTACAGAAATATAAAAACAAAAGGACAATTTACACTTCAAAAAACCTCGATTTTCTTTTGCGTTAATTAATTCTATTGAACGAAAAAGTCGAGAAACATTCATAACCCTTTGAAAGGCGCGTCAGAAAAAGTAGGTGCCATTCGGAATTCGGAATTTTTCATAAATCGTACCGAACAAAAAAAATGCTAATAAATCACTTGGAAATTAATAATTAATATAGCAACACTCCGACGCGACGGGCCGCTAAAATCAAACGTAAATTCTAAGGAGTTATTTGCATAAGAAGGGATTTTTTTCCGTTACCGTTTTTTTCCGCTTTTTAGCGTTCACTTTCCGATTTCCGGAGTACGATTAGGGGGGATGTGGTTGGGGTAAGTTTGAAAAGTTTTTGATGATATGAAAGTAGATTAGTAGAAGTACTTACAATGGGTATTTGCAATTTTAAAGCTCCGTGGTTGGCTTTATGCGGATGCGGACTCGTTAGTAGGTAGGTGATAGGTATGTGACATTTGACCTTACTGCCCACACGATAAGTAGAATCACAATTGTGGATACAATCGTCACAAAGTGGCGTATATCTTAATTTCTGTTGAAATAAAATATTAAGTGAAATTACGAATTTCAAGCTTTGCTAGCCAACAAATCGATTTTCTACATATATGATTCTCAATAACTCTAAAACGTACTGTCTATTTGACATGAACCCCCGAAATGTCAAGATCGATTGACTTCTGACAAACATTTACCATGTCTAAATCCCATTTTTGGATAAGGATGGGAATACCATCGGCTTTTATTTTACAGTATGGCTAAAAATGAAAAATTCCTCAATACTTTAAAAAGCCAAAGGAACGTCCACAAGAATTCCCTTTAACCCTTCACTGCGAGGGTAGGTATCGGAGGGATCGAAACAGATGTTTTTAATATCGAGAGACACCCCTTGGCCAGTGTTTACATTGAGCCATTGTTGCGCCGTCTTAACTTGCGATATTCAAGGGTTTCGATTGTGTCAGCGTTTGTTTAAGAAATGTTTGTGATGTGTCAGGTATGAGGTTGATCCAGGTGGTTTGGGAGATTCTGATTGTGTCGGTCAATATATCAAAGTACTTAATGGGTAGAGGATATTCAATTATTCGTTTATAGCAGAGAATTTAAATACATCAGCCGGTTTATTCTGTCAACCTATCACCGTCTTCTTCTTCAAATCGTGTGGGCAGTAAGGTCTAACGACCCCACACACCCTAGTGTCAGAGTTTCTAAGCCGCCTCAAGGGCCTCTGACATGGTTTATTTGACGACCGCTATTTGGCCGCCGGGACCTGTAGGTTATACGTGCCTTCCGAAGCACCAGGAATCGTCTTTTTTCCAGACAATCAGATGATTAAATCCTGGAATGTCCTAGCCAAACTGGAAAACAACTTTACAAAGTTAACTTACCGTGGAATCGAACCCATGACTACCGGGTCACAAGGCAAACGCCTAAACCACTCAACCACTGAGGCAATTTTCAATTTCAACCCAAGAAACGACGAGTTGCTAGCTTGTCGGTTTTCTACCGGTTGCATTTTGGGGAAAGTGCGACGGAATTGCACAATGTAATTCCGCCCAGCCCGTTCCATCATCGGACCACAAGACGAACGGCGATGCGCCACCGGTACATGGTGGAGATCCCACCCACACGCACAGAACGTTTGGGAACACATTCATAGTGCGTATAGCTAAGGAGTGGAATTCGCTGCCGGATTCTGTGTTTAGTCAAAAGTGATTAGGTTATTTCTAGGCAGGTGTGCTACATCATCGACCACATCATCGCTTACCAAGGTGAGATAGTGGTCAAACGCGTGCCTATGAATAGTAAAAAAAAACGCCTACTTTTAGCAGTGAAAAGCTTGGTACCTATGGATGTAATTTTGTGCAGTATTATTTAAGGCCCATAAACTTAGTATACGCAATCAGAGAAATCCATAATATCTTCCGTCCATTTATGGCTACAGAAAATTCGAACCACAAAACCAAAGTAAGAATTATAATGGGAATCAAAACTAAACAATTTTAGTAAATATTAGCAAACATTTTACCATATCACATTCTACACTGAAGAAGATCTCAAATTTAGCAAAGCTAAGATCCAGTTATTACGAAAAGTAAGTTACAATTACGTTTCTGAACGAAATGAAGAAAAGTGCATTAATCTAGGCTTGCCCAATGACAATAACAATGATGCTCAAATAATACAATTTGCTAACCGACCTGCAATTATATGAAGTGGTGTAAATTATGAGAGGAAGCGGTAGCGATAATGCAGAAAAATGTTTGCGAAGGTTCTACTGCATGGTTATACCTTAATTTATTAGTTGAGACTTCATGGACATAAGTACGAAGGCGGACTAATACCCTAGGCATTATCTACCAGTCAATCAATAGAGGTGAAGCAGGACATAGCATAGCAGGTCTTTACCTTCATTTCTTGCCGTTTGTTGACTCACACATAAACACGTGACAGTACTTACCTCTACTGAGGTACCTACAATGCTAAATCATCATCATCTGCCTAGCCTTTTCCCAACTGAATATTGGGGTCGGCTTCCAGTCAAACCGAATTCAACTGTATACCAGTGTTTTACGCGGAGCGGCTGCCTACCAGACCTCCACAACCCATTAACTGGGTAACACGGTACTTCATGGCAAGACTGGAGTCAGATTAACTGGCTTCTGACTATCCGTAACGACTGCCAAAGATCTACAAATGACAGCCGGGACCAACGGATTAACGCTTTCCGAGGCACGGAGGAAACTCGCTATTTTAAGATGGTCACTCACCCATCCACAGCCCAACCTTGGCAAGCGTTGCTTAACCTTGAAGATCGACCCGTGTGGCTGTTATTATCTAGCCACGAGCTCCTCACCTACAATACTACGTATATTACTCAAATACTGCTAGAGCCGCAAGTCATTGCTAGCAACTCTGCTGACTATCTTATCATTTCACCACGTGCCAATATAAAGCCGATTTTCAACCTGCAAGCAACTCACATACCTACAAGTTAATGAATAGCTGGAAAATCATATTATACCTACCAGGATAGCATGTGATGCAACATGCTTGGGAGCTGGTTGCAATTGAAAACGTAGCCTTAGATGAAAAGCAAAAAGGTTGCGTTTTTTACACGTTTATACCTGTCTTTACCATTTGAGTCATGTTAGAGAAAGATACAAGTAATACGAGCAATACCCTGGAAATATTCAGTCCCCGTAAAGAAAATTGAGTTTTCTCCCGAACCCCGCTGTCCGCTCTATCCGCGCCATTCGGATGTCGCCACTGTGCTTGCGTGAGCGCAGCTATAATTGCGTTCGCACGATCGACTCCGGCGCAATTATTTTGTCACAATTTTCATGAATCTTAATTTCTTCTTTTGTTTTCGATGTAATTTTGGATAGATTGAGATGAAAAGATTTGTTTATGTAATTTTGAAGTTTTTTGAAAGCTGTTTTTGACAAATTACGTAATAAAAATCAAGAAAAAGTGTATATAGTAGCAAAACTGACATGCATATTCTATAACTTAAACAAGATCTCCTTAGCGATAAACCTATATCAGAACCCTTCTGGGTAAGCTCGCTCCAGCGTAGACTTTGTCTCTGTCATCTCTGAGACTCTGACCTAGACTAGAGTCAAGAGCAAACCAATCACAAATAAAAAATAAAAATAAAACATCTTCATCAACACACTCAATAACATCCAATGCTGGACATAGGCCTCCCCCAAGAGTAACCACATCAACCGGTCCTGTGTTTCTCCCAATCAACGGATTCCTGCGGCAGTCACCAGGTCATCGGTCCAGCTTATGGGATCCTATCAACGTTATATCGTCAGGTACGCGGACGCCACTCGGAATATTTCAGTCCCATCGGTCATCCTATTGCAAGCAATGCAGTTCTTCGCGATAAATCGGTGTTGTTTTTCTAATGGTCCGATATCAGAATTTAACAATTTAAAATAAAAAAAAAACTTGCGGGCAGTTTCTTATAGTAAAAGTAATTGAATTATAACTACTAACACACGAGACTATTTAAACTTTTCTCCCCAAATGTCGACAATGCGTCATCAATTTCACAAATTATAAACTCTCCTTCTTATCGTGTGGCCAGTAAGGTCTAACGACCCCACCCACCCTAGTGTCAGGGTTTCTAAACCGCCTCAAGGGCCTCAAATAATCTTATACCAGAATTCCATAACAATAGAGCTATATCTGAATATCACCTTCATCAACACACTGAATAACATCCACTGCTGGACATAAGCCTTCCCCAAGGGCCGTCACATCGACTAGGTCTGTGCTTCCTGAATCAATAGACACCCACGGTCCTCACCAAGTCCAAGTGCATACTCAGGTACGCGGACTTGGAATATTTCCCACATTAGTCATCCGATTGGCCAGCAATACAGACAATGCAATTTTTTTTTGATAGGAAACGCATGACTTCTTCCATCATTTTGTCCACTTTGCCGAAGCGAGAGTCAGACTCTTACTGACTAAAATTCACCCGTGTTCCTTCTTGCCCCTTGCGTTCCAGGGCCGTGGTGACTCTTTCGAACAATTTCGCAACTAGGTAGGTATACTATCAGCAACTCATCGCAACTGTGTGCAGTGTAACATATCATAAGTACTTTTCTAAATATTTTACTAACCTATACTAGAAATATTTCATTATTTCAGCCAATATCCGTCCACTGCTGAACGTAAGCCTCCCCCAAAGAGCGCCAACCACCCCGGTCCTGAGCAGTCTGCATCCATCCGCTGCCAGCCACCTTCTTTAAATCATCGATCCATGAAACTACACTACCTTCTAGCTACTAGAAAGGTTTAGGTAGGTAATAAACAATCTTGATATGTCTTTTTAATCTTTTTAGGGTTCCGTATCTACCCAAAGGGTATCCAACGGAACCCTATTACTAAGCCTCCGCTGTCCGTCTGTCCGTCCGTCCATCTGTCTGTCAGCGGGCTGTATCTCAAGAACCGTAATAGATAGATAGTTGAAATTTTCACAGATTGTGTAGGTATAGGTATCTATTGCCGATGTAACGACAAATAATAAAAACTAAGGTTTATGGTACGAAACCCTTCGTGTGCGAGTCCGACTCGCACTTTGCCAAAAATTCAACTCAAAATCAATGTATCTACTTATAGGTATACAACAATAACGATGACTAAATCAATTGCACCATTAGGTAGTTTAAACAGTACCTAATTTATTTGGTTGGGGTAAAAAGACACATCAATATTGTTTACTTTTGTTTAACTACCTAAACTTTTTAGAATAGGTACCTACCTTATTCTCTATGAAGTTAAAAGTTATTCTCCATTCTGGAAAACGTTTTTTAAAAGCTACCTTATTTTCACTCATCAGTACTTAATTGAATATCAATCGTTGAATCGATGTCCGTAAAGCACCTTCAATCGCAAAACTTTACTAATAAAGAAAACCACGTTTAAAAATGAAGGATTTTTAAAATTATCTACACCAACTATATAAAATACACTTCATCAAAATATTTGTTTCAACTCTTAAACACGCATCTTTGTAAGTAAATTGACCATCTTAAAGAACCAAAACACTTCTACTAAAGCTTCCATACATTGCTTCGGTCATGGCGGTCGGAAAATGTAGGGAAAATGAGGAAAAGCGCCGTCTAGCGCCATCTAGCGGCGAGGGGAACGTAACTCACTTATTACAATTTTCTTCGCAAGGAACTGTGAGGAATGAATGTTTTTGTTTAGTTTACGTTAAAATATAGGTATGTAACTAGGAATTTTTATAGAATCCATAGAGTTTGGATCCAAATTTGCCTTTGTAAAATAAGTAAAACAATTTGCACAGGTAATTTTTGGTAACAAGGATGTTATGGTAGGTAAATAAAACAGATTTTTCTTTGTGTTACAAAAATTAGGTTTTCGTTTTTCGTAATGTTATTTATGCAAAATAGAAGAACGTAATACATAAAATGAATAAGGTAACAGTATAATTTAATGCAATTAATTTTGCAGTAGGTAATTCTTTATTTACTAGACAACATAACCTAATATTTTCTGACATCACCGAAAAGTAAGGTAAAAGCACCAATTATCGGCCCCGTTAAAGATTAATACCCAAACGAAACACGAATGAACCTAGTAACCGAATTTCGGGTGGCGCGAAACAAAAACTGACCTACATCGGCGCCCTACGGAGTTCAGCCACCCCTGCCGACGATGAGACGATCACCCTACGCGTCTTGCCCTTACACTCGTGTTCATGCACTTTCGATTATTTCAAGGTGATGCCCGATACCGGATCCCCCTTTCTTATTCTTTTCAACCGCCAATATTGACAGTGCAATAAAAATGAAGCGTCATTATTTTAATAGCCAGAGATTACCTGAAAAGTGTAGAAAAAATATAGACATGCTGTAGAGAGCATACATGATAATGTAGTAGCACCCAAGGCGTGGAGCTTTGATCAATACATTTTTAAGAGACAGAAAAAATCAGGTAGGCGTGTTTGTTGTGGTCACAAGTGGAAGCAGCAGAGTAAACGTAAACAAATGAATGGCAACGCTACAGCCGCCGAGCGGTCCAAGCAGCGGGCAGTCGATCGCGCCGCAAAAAAGCGCATCCTATTATCGACTACAACAAAAGGACTTGTGCAGTGATACCTAAGTACACATCTCGATTCATCGTCTCGACTCGATCCGCCGAACCGATCCTATTGGCGCGCCCCACTGTCGCCGCGGGGGAAAGGGACGAGAAGCGTGGAACAGAGCGCGAGTGATAAAGAGGGAGACGGTCATCTTAGCTACCGAGTGGCGTCCCACTGGGCGGGGCCGCGCCAAGGAGTGAGCCTCAGATGCGCGCAGAGTTGGTGGGGCTTCGTCCGAAGGATCGCACTGCAGTCGAGTGCCGCGCCGACACCGCGCGCCCGTCGCCACACGCGCTCGCGATCAGGATCACCTTACGTAATAATAACTAATCGGATCGAAACCGTTCGTCCGATAATCGATTGTGATTGTAAACTGTCGATAATCTCACACTGATTTTTCATTAATTTAATTATTTTTTTCATCCGCACCGGCTGTTTGTGAACTTGAGTTTTGTGTACACTGTGTCATGTTTTTGTTTTGTTTTCGCTCGGACTTAAGATTATTTTTGGGCGTAGCTGACTGTGTTTCGCTTTAATAATTTTGTAACTATATTGTTACTAGTGCGTGTGATACTGGACAACATTTTTTGAAAACAGTTCTTGTGAAATTTTTGGACTCAGAAGTGTTATGTGGACATACATTGAAAATTATTGTGATAATACAAGTCTCGTCTGAAAACACACGTAAGTGTTGGTTAATTAAGTGTTTTTAAATGTATCGTTTATGGGTAGTGTAATTTTTTACGGTAACTAAGAACGATGATCAAGAAAATCTTAAGTGTCAATAAGATAAAAATCTTATAAGACTTGCAAAGTTGTCACACTGTTCCAACATTGTTTCTAAATTCCAACAAGATTTAGGCCAACTGGACACCACAACAATTAACTAAAACACATAAAAGTTACCGGACAAATCCAACTGCCAGGATGAAAAAACATTTCATCTAGACCTGGCAAAACTTTATGACCATGCCGCAGCACATTAAATTAAAACTAAAACTCTCAACAATAAATTAGTAAAAAACGAATAATAAAAATTGTTCAACACATCGTCAAAGAATGCATTTCTCATTAAAAAATAAAAAGTTAGAAATAGAGCACAGAGTGGAGTCGATCGGTAAATCAAATGATCAATTGCAATCGAAAGTTTAATAATCTGTGGTGCGTCGCGACGGCGAGCGACCATTCGAGATTCGAGAATTACGGAATCACGAAATACGGTTGATTCCGTGATTGATTGGACGATAGTTGGTGCTCTCACCTCATAATCTTCTTTTGTAGATTTTGTGGGTTCAATTTGAAGGGGCTTATGGACTTAAATAGCACTCCAGAGTTAAGCAAAGTTGATTTTAATTGAGTGGTCAAGTTGAGCAATGGTTTTGAAACGCCGTTTTTTGATCTAAGTGCTGCTGGTTGGATTTTGTGGCCGACGATGGCAAACAAATAAATAATTTCAAATATAGTTCGTCTATTTTTGTGTAAGTATTTTATCATATACCTAGACAAAATAAAAACAAAATTTTTGAAATGTTAAAATTTTTAAAAGATTCAGTTTTGAATATTATGATTTCTTAAATATAATAGTGAGTTCGTATGATGGACTAGGAGAATTCCAATTATCTTTGTTTTATAAAACTTGTAGAGATAATATTTTTGACTTGGTATTTCATTCACCTACGTCCAGTTGGCTTAAGTAAAAATTAATTATAAAATGTTTAGTAACAGACTTCAGAAATTTTAAATTGTTAATAATTATTTGCTTTAGAAAAAGGGTTTATTTACTGACAAATCCAAAATGAAAACACTGACAGAAAAAGTTACCTCCTTACTTACATATTATTTTTCTTTAAAAACTTTAGAAAAATAATTATTATTGGTAGGTAATATTAAAAGCTGACAGCCAAAAAGGATGATATTAAAAAAAAATACAAGAAATGTCACATTGTAGTTTAATTAATTTAAAATCGAAAATGTACAAATTAAGTAGCTACCTAGATATAGGTAAATGATTCTGTCACAGATGGCGTCCTCGGGTCGTTGACCCCTGGAGTTAACTTCGTCTACTGTTAAACTGAACTGTTTCCGGCCTTTTATTATTAAAATATTATTAAATATTTTATTATTACACTGTCATTGGGACAGCTGATTAGACCACTTTTTATATAGGGTGTTAAAAAAGTTGTATACAAAATATATTTCACTTGGATTAAAAGATAAAAATAGCTATCTATTCCAGTTCAATTACATCAGGAAACATTATATATGCAAAAAACGCAATATTCAAATAGCCCTTCGTATAATAAACGAATAATGAATATTGAATAAAGTCCTATGCAAGTGTTTTTCCAACTATACCTATCCATTACAGTTAGTACTAATTAGAATGCCGACAAAAAGCTAATCGATTCTAAACAGTATCGATTAACAGTGAATCGAATAACGCGAATAAGCGATAATGTGAGATTTTTCCATTGTTGTCGCGAAATATCTTGTTTTTTCCGTGTGAGAAAATAATTTTTATTGCACGCGTTCGAATGTATTGCGAACGCAGTGTTATTTCAATTATAAACTTGACATTTTTAATTAACGATTTATAAACGATTCATTAATTTTATTTAATGATTTTAGTTTTTGTTTTTATAATTTAAAATGTATAATTGATAGTTTGATTGACGCTAAATTTTATGTTGCGATACTTAATCAGGTGTTAATATTATTTTTCATTTAATTTGGTAATAAAATCTCGCGCTGTTATTATTAAAATATAAAAATAATAATTACAAACTGGTATCGGTTAAATCACATGGTCTGAACCAAGTATTTTTTAAATATTGTTAGGTATACTATTTACATTTTATTTATAATTGTTAAATAAGATTTTTTTAATCCGTTATAGATAGTTCTTCTCAGCTCCCTACTTTATGGTTTTGTAAGTAAGGGGTAACCACTTATAATAGCTCTTGCCTATGGAGGTAACAGGTCCATTTACCCTGAATAGGAAATTAAAGTAATAATATTTTTACGCAATCCGGTAATTTAGTTTCAAGAAAGCTATGTTTAGATTTTGATTGAAAAACAGATTAAATAGGTCAATTTTAGAAATGAATAATAAAAGCCGGCCAGTTAAAAAATATAATAAATTGATATCACTAAATATCTACTGGTTTAAATATCAGAAAGTTATAAAAAAAACGGCAAAAAAATTCACACTTCCCTCGTACTTTAATATACGTTACTATAATTTTAATAAATATAATTACCCTTCAGTTTACATGATTGGGTATATTTAACAGTTTTTTGAGTTTATTTCATTGTTCTAGAAGATGTTGACCAGTAGCATCCTTCTTAGTAACGCCCCCGCTGTTGACATTTTAATATTAGGGATTTATCCGCCAAGTTAATTCTTGGTGAGGCCTATGTTTAGCAGAGGAAAATAATGAACTAAAATGTTAAATAATTATTTAGGACTGCAGAAGATTATTTCTGCGGGACTGTTTACCTTATAAATATTAATAGATAGTAATATCTAAGTAATATATTAGTACGAATGTACCTACTTTACATATATTTTCCTAGCAAGTCGCAAGTACTTAAATAATTAGGACAAACTCACCTATTTTTTTTCAATTGCCGCTAACATCTGTATTTAAAAATATAAACGATAAATTAAAACTAAAATAGCTTGACATTGCTTTAGTAAAGAACCTATCTATTCTCTGTGATTTTTCGTCAGTAAAACTAAATGCCTACCCAATCCCACCATATTAGTTTTTGAATTGCGAATTTGAAATTTAAAAGTTGTCTCACTATGCATGAAAACTTTTTTAATAGAGTTACCTACACACGTTTTCAACTTCAAATTCCTAATTCAAAAACCTACCTGAAGCATAAAACGTCAAAGCCAATACATTTTTGGTTTAGTCCCATCTCGGCACCTTCCCATTTCGGCACCCACTTGGACTTATTTATAATGTTTCGTGGGCTTGATAACTAAAGTCATAAGTGCCGAGTTAGGACTATACCTAATTTTATTAAGGTGAATACTCCTAATAACGTCTATCTTTTGATATTATTATCGAATCTTGGAAATATCAATAACACAGGTTGTTAATACAAGAAACATTGTACCACAAAGTAGCATAAACTTTGATCCTACAACCAACGATGATACTCGAACCATGTGTTGTAATCGTTTAAACACTGTTCCGAACGTTGTGAAGAAATTTATTGATGTGGGGGACATATTAACGAACATAGTAATGCCGAGGAATAGTAATTGACCGCTAGGTACTTTGTTCGCGAAGAATCTTATTTTAACACCCGTTTGACCCTCAGGGGTTGAGTTTTGGAAAATCTTTTCTTATGGCACCTCAATGCCAATCTTCCATGTATGAGTAATAATATAAATCTCTTCCGTTAGGTACTTAGTGACTGGCATGTAGGTTCTTTGGAGAGTGTAGGGGAGCACTAAGAGTATTTCCCGGAATTCCTACGAAAAACAACGGGATGTATGTATGGGGCTGGTTTCCGCAACTCCACGACTAAGCGCGTATTTTGCGTGCAGAAAAAACGGGATAAACGCGAACGAAGTCGCGGGCAAGAGCTATAGTTTGTGATAAAATGGTAATCAATTTTCATGGTATGGGCATGTCGTAAATGAGTTAGAAAAATTTTCTGTGTGGATGATTATAATTTAAAATAGGTACCTATACTAATATTACAAAGCTGAAGAGTTTGTTTGTTTGGTTGAACGCGCTAATCTCACGAACTGCTGATTCAAATTGAAAAAATGTTTTAGTGTTGTATTCTCTATTTATCGAGGAAGGCTATAGGCAAACATCACGCTACGACCAATAGGAGCGGAGCAGTAATGAAAAATGTGACGCAGACGAAGTTGCGCGGGTCAACTAGGATTGGAAAATGGGATTATTAATAGAATGAAGATTTACCAGTTTTGTATTTTCTTGGTGTATGCTGTGCGTTGTCTGTCCGTAATCCGTAGCATACTTTTGTTTTGTTTGTTGCGGGCTTAGAACGGGTTGTTTTAGAAGTTTACCAACATATCACATTTATGGTCAAGATTCAGGTACATAAAAATCTGCCAGGACTACAGAATTATTCGAAAGAGTCACCTCGGCCCTGGAACACAAAGGGCATTAGAAGGAACACGGATAGGTTTTCAGTCAGTAAGAGTCTGACACTCCCTTCCACTCCGCCCAGAAGTCTTTTGATGATTTCCCATCCAACAAAAAGGTAGATAAACATGTACCTAGCATAACTTTAGTAAATAATTGGTTAAAAACATTTACTTTTTCAACGGATGTCTTCTTTTCTTTTGTATGCCATAGAATTTATCAATCAGGTGGCCCACTTAAATTCGTTTTACTGGACACCGACAATAATCATTTATAGCAAATATTCGTCCAGTTCTATCCAGGTACAGTACCTGTACAATATATCCCAATGATACAGGATCTCATTGTTTGAAACAAAGGCAACACATCAATATATTTTCAAACGCCAATCAAATAAGTTCTAAGTACTGGGTATTTGCTGATCATAGGTACAGATAGCAAATAACGGGTACTCGGTACACGGCGTGGGACGCGGTCTACCGAGGTGCTCCCATATCGTTCGATTACTGACGTCATTATTAGTGTTATACAGGGTGTGAACGATTTTTGTATGTTCATTATCGCACTAGTGTAGGCAACGATATTGATTCAGGTCATGATTATTTTTGGAACCATAATAGATAAGTGATCTGACCAGTAGATAATTGGTTTGATTTTAGAACATAAATAATTGAGTTAGAAAGAATAAGGGACTTTTTTGTCATGTCATTTTGATATTATCATAATGAGAGTTATATTCATGCAATATCCTCAATACTCAATTAATATCAACTATAAGAGTTGAAATTAATTGAGTAATGAGGATAGATTATTAGTAATGAGACAGAGGGTGTAACGAGTCATTTATTATGGGAAGAAACTGGATTAGTTCTTCGCTATTCATTAATAGAACTAGTATTAGTAGGAGATTCATTCACCTTTAGAATTGCTATTCATTTTATAAATACTCAAACATTGCACAATTTTATTACAACCGTATTTTGGTAAGAGCGCTGCTAAAAGTACACTAATGTCAAAATTATTACATTTATAATTAGTTCCTTGTTTCATTACGTGCCAAAATATAATGCATGCTCTGTATCAACTACTCTGAACAACATAAGAACTAAAATAAAAACTTCACAGTTAATCTGAATGAAACTTTCTAATGTTAGTACCAAAATAAAATAGATCGGCCATCAAAATGGCCACGAAAATATCTCCCATCAATTACTTAAATACACACACACACGTTAAACAGGAATTTCAAGTAATAAAACTATCAAAATTATCCCCAAGAAATACGAAATCGTTTAAATAAACAAATATTGGAATGTTTCAGTCGGGTTTGAACGTAAATGCGCAATCAAATACGTTTATTAGTAGATAGATACGGAGATACGAAATTACTGCGGATTGCTATATGCATTTATTTAAGTAAATATTATTTTAAAATAGTCATTAAATATCACATCGTTTTTACATTGATCCGAGCATTGATTGTTGTTTTTATATTGATCAGACCAAAGTATTAAATTTACATTTAAAATATTAATTAATGAATATAAACACACAGTTTTTAATTTTAACACAAATTAAGAACTGTTTTTTACAAAAAAACTTAAAAAACATTTTCTTCTTTCGCAATTTTTTTGTACAACGTCCTGTATATGATACAGCGTCCGATAATGTTTACTTTAAGTTTATCTGCAGGACGGTAAACCGAGCCACGAACTCGACTCTCGCGCAGATCAATAAATACAAGAGATCTATAGATCTAACACAGGATGTCTGTGGGAAGAAAGACGAGATCGACATTTTTATTGTCCTGGTTAATCGGCTATTGTTGTTGAGTTAGTTTTAATATGTTGTTAAAATATGTTGGTATAGTGTTGAGAGAATGAGCTGTTTTAACGGTATTAGCTTTGTGCTAACTGAGGGCCAATTCTACTATTTTCACAGATTTCCATACATTTCTTTCAAACATTGCGACCGAGATGTGAATGCAAACGTTGCTTGAAAATTAGTTGGTAAAATTGGCACTCAGGTTATAATCAATAGCTTTATTTTAAGGAATCAAACTTTTCAAGTTTTAAATCAAATCAGGTAAGTACCAACCTTAAAAAAAATTAACATCATTTTTTTTGCCGGCGCAACAAAAATATTTATTCCTGGATACATCTCTCTATAGTTTTCAATGTCATCTCAGTTCTTATCTTCTTTCTAGGTACCTACTATTGTATAAATACGCGTATAATTTTGTGCTCCATCTTCGACCACATCATCGCTTACCATCACGTGAGATAATGGTCAAACGCGTGCCTATCAATTGTAAAAAAGAAAAAAAAACGATTAGCTTTTATACCGACATCAAAATTGTGATGATTTTTAATCATCATAAGAAGACGCATTTGTTTTGCAAATCTTGCAATGAAACATCTACAGGTTGATGTTTTATAAAACTAAAAAAAAAACAGTAAAATAATTTATTGAATATCAAAGCACAAAACCGTAAAAAACATAGCCAAGTAAACAATATTTTTATTGCTAATTCTCAATTATTGGAATTGTTCTAGTAAAAACAAAGTATCAATAACAGTTACATAAAAATAACAAGCTAGTCTTAAGGAAATTAAAATGTTTACGAATTAAAAACTCTTTAGTATCAGATTTCGCCACTCTTCAGCTTCTTATCAAGTTGATGTATTGACATATTTTCTCACGGCTGTGACAGGGGAATTTGAGCTTTATTGTTTAGTGCTAAGGTGGGCTATCGATTGGGTATTTTGTTTAAGGAAGTATGTTTAGTGTACGGTATGAGAGGAAGCGATTTGAAAATATATTGGTAGGTAAGAAGATAAAAGCGGTAGCGGTTTTACAAGTTTTAACGCGATTCATCTATTAAGTATAGATGAAGCTTTATTTTCTCAAGACCAAATTAAAACGATAAAATCGTTAGTATATCCAAAGCAAAGTTATGTTATTCACTGCTTATGTACCTATAAGTTTGTAATATTTTCGGTAAAACAAGTGCAATGCTAGAACAATAACGAATCATGGCATTAACGAATTATTTTCAAGCATGAGGAAGAACCATTTGTATGACCAAATCACTACCGCACACTACAATTTTATGAGTATTATTTATTCAAAAAGCTCATACCAATATCCTGAACTTAGTAATGAATGAACCTTACATTTATCAGTAGATAAAAAAATAAACTGTTAACACATTGACCCGCTCTCGCTCCCGCCTCTGCCTCGCACCACGCGGTGTAGCATATCACTAACAAACGCAGTCACGGGCACATCGATCAATTAATGGTGTATTATTACCGTCACCGTCCCATGAATGACTGCCGTCCTCCTCCGTCTCCTAGCAAACGATCCAACGGTTTTCGTCAATGGGATGAGGATGCAAAGATATGGGGGCACAACAGGTAATCGGTATTTAAGTCAAAAGTGAATAGGTTGCTTCTACGCAAGCGTGTTCCATCTTCGACCACATCATCGCTTACCATCAGGTGATAGTGGATAAACGAGGGCTAATCAGTCAATAAGAATTAAGTTACTGGCATTCAGCTTTCTAAGGAAATGAATGTCAAATTTTAAATGTTTCGGATTGACCACGTGGGATTTCGGTATCGTAAATCAAACTTAGGTTAGACCTGGGTTCAGTACTGGAATGGTAAAGGTTGAGCTGATGGCAAAGGACCTACCTATTCTCGAAGCCAGCATGTTTTTGGTGTGTTCCTCAGCCTACGGAAATTGAATCTTGGCACTACGCCCTTTTAAACACGCCGTTTACGAATATTGTAAATCTTCATTAATCATATTTATGATTAAAAACACTTCACCTTAATAGTTTTTGCAGCAACTGATATAAGACATCATTGTGACTTCATACCCTATCTTGAAATCAATCTAAAGACCGGAGCCGTCCCAAATACTTATAACAATATCAAACAAACTGAAGATAAACAAATAATAATCACACCAATAACTTCTTAGTATCAACCCGTTCATAAAACTATTCAAAAAAAAGGACAATATCCATTGATCCCAGACTGAAAACACATGTGGAGGATGAGAGGGACCACGCTATACGACAAAGAGGGTCAGAGAACAAATTTTTCTTTTTTTTTCAGCCATCGGAGGCACCGATTTCGCCATATGCTCGAAGCTTCGATGGTAATAAAATTGGTTAGTTGAGCTTTGTACAAATAAAGGATTGGAGTAACATCGGCTTTGGATGGACTCCGAAACGATCGTGATGAAGTTTCGGCGACAATTTTTACACCACAATGTTTGTAACCGTCTGTACACGATCAATTTGCTGGTTTTGGACGGGATATTTCTGCGATGTGGTCCTATTTGAAGTTCTAACACTTTTCATGGACGAATCTTGCTTGTACCATACGCTTTTTTCGACGCGTCGGACGAATAGGTGTTGGCACTTTTTTTTTCTTATTGTCAGATACAGCATCGATGCTACAAAACTTATTTCTATCTGCTGTTTCACTATCGTTGTGTGAGGAATAGAGTGCCCATTTAGCAGTCGTATATGTCATCAATATTTCAATCGTCCCTAAAACTACAAGCACAACACCCACGGCAGATAAAGTCATAGAATCTAAATCAATATCATAGACACTACCAATAACTCACCGTCAAAAATAACCCAATTATTTAACCACGCCTTTTGACAACAACAATGTAGCCACGGTTAAAATAACTCGCCGTTCTAATCTAACTATACAAGTTAGTCATAATAACGATTGTGCAATTCTCAGTGACCTGCCAATATCCAATAGTTTTGATCCCTTGCCAGATGACAAAATGTCAGACAGAGATATTAAATATGAATATGATGGACATTAAAGATATTGATGGGTAGGTTAAGAGAGTAACACAATATAATGATGACAAAGATCTGACTGCGTCTCTTTCTAAATCTGTTCTAGTTCAAATCTGCTCAGTGGATCACTGTATCGCTTTTTCAGCTGTTGAAAGCGTTTTTAAAGGTTGCAGTAGAGTTAACGATTGTCCAGTGTAAACGTTTGAATTTTTCTTCAGTATGAGTTCGTCACGTTTTGAAACCCTCATCTTAATATCTTCATTATAGGCAAAAACATTGAAGTATGTTTAACCTAAAACAGTGAAGTAATACATAGAAAGAATTTACCCTGAACAATGGGATAAGGTTCACTTTTTCTTTACCTAACACAAGAACCATGTAAAAAACATCCAAATCTGACAAAAAAAACACGAGAAACCAAAACTGAAAACCAATCAAACACCTTCGAAGAATCTCTTTGAACAATCGAATCATAAATTGATTCAGCAACAACCTCATCTATTAAACTGCACATCCCTAAATCAGGCCTAAATATATCCACTTCGGTCACCTGCTCTTCATTACATCATGTACTATCATCTTGTGTGTCCCTCTGTGTGTTTGTATGTATGGATGTATGTTCAGTCGGTTTGTCATTGTCGCGCCACTCGCCAGCATTGTCGATATTAATGTCGTTGGAGTTATGAAGACTATCTGCGTTGATTATGTGAGTGGAATTTGATTGGTTGGATTTGTGAATGATTTTGAGTGATAAGCCATGCTGGATTAGATTATTTAATCTTCGGTGGTCATTATCATTAATCTCCATGCTATACAACACCTACAATTACATTGTTAAAGAAGGCAATAGAAGAAAGCATAGATCAAATCGCGCTGTGTATGCTTATACCTACCGTAAGGGGTACCAACTCAGCCTTTTCTTCCTTTTCTTCATCATTGCTAGACATCCGGCGTTGATGTTCAGTTAGCAACATCATACTACTCGATAGGTACTGATGCATCCATAGAAACATATACACATTTATAAAATAAATTCTGAGAAACCAACTGGGCACAATATATTTTAGGGCTACCAACGACTCAAAAAGACTCATGGTAAAGGAGCAATAGATTCAGTAATTCCCTGGGTCTTCCCTTTCCCAGAAAGCCATCATCCTCCCATTAACATCAATCATGGACTCAATATGGTTTAAAAGACTTGCACCATCAATATCCTCTCCCGAGCTATTGATGTAGCCGTACTACACGAAATCGACAGCTCTCCCAAAATATACGTCCCACGCGAGGGTGTAATGACATAGTGCCTCGGATCTATGGGGTGGACACACCATGGGAGATAGTGGGACAGTTATTTTAAAAGTTTCGGGAGTTTATTGAGTCTGTAAGATAAAACTGTTTTACTGTTATAAGCTATGCTACTGAAAGAAAGGTTACTTAAACTGCCTTTCCGGTGGTTGCTAAAACCAGCGCTGTGATTTCTGGACTTGTCCAGAGTCGCGGCATACGCTGAGCAACGACCGATTTTTGCTCGGATGCGGCGCACAACTTACTTGTTAATTTATGTTTTCGATGTAAATACCTATTGTAAATTGTTTATTTTGTTTTTGTATTGTTATTGTCAACTTGTCAGTGACGAGCAGCGCCGGACGCCGCGGTCGCACCATAGACAATCTGTTGAACTTATTTTTTACACTCGAACTGAGTTCTGTTTATCTGTGGTGTGAACAAAGACTTTTGCCCGGTCCTGACATAGTCTTTTAGCGACAATAGGTTATTTAGTTTTTAGTTAAGTTTTTATTTATTCCCTTATGATTTTGTGTTTTGTGCGTCACTTCTGAGGAAATAAACGTCTTTTCTTTCTTTCTTTTAGCTAAGGACTATTCCTTGCAGTAGTCTGTCTATGGCATGTATCTATGATCGGGAAATCCTTGAGAGCGTGCTTCATCGTCGACTGCATCATTGCTTATTTGATGAGATAGTGGTCAACCGGTAGACTATTGTCAATGATAAAACAAAAACTCATATTCATTAAGGTCGTTTTCAATCAAGTTCTTTACTTTTGTGTCCTGCGATAGGCCAAGTCGATTTATAACTAGTTTTCCAGTATAAATTGTAATTTGACTACAGACTTTCTAGCGAGGTTTACTTGCCCTTACGACCTTATGCAGGTTAATATGCAAATGACCAATTAGTTCTCAGTGAATAGCTTGTTATAAATTACAGTTTGCTTAAGAAAGATATTTAGCATTAATATTGTAGAGTGAAAGTTGATTGGGCTTGATCAAGTTCTGGTTATCAAGAGACCTACAGGGCTTAAAAAGGACCTCCAATCACTAGGCTACGAATGTTCTTAGATAGTCCTAACATGACAGAAGTGTTGTAGTCTTTTAAGAGCAGAGGAGATTCCTCAGAATTGTGTAGATGTTAACAAAAGCAAAGATATAAAATTCCAGCCTTCATAGCAAGAGTGAACATGACACCTTCTGGCCTTGCTCGTTCCATCGTCTACCTTATCCGTCGCTTTTTAAAAGGCGTAATCAAGGTCAAGATCTGTCTCAACACCAAAATTAAAAAAGGAAGATATTACCCAAGTTTTTCAAGGCATAGGTGAAGAATCTATATAAACTACACGCATATTATTATCAGTATTGTAGAAAAGGATATACCTTTTCTACAATACTGATGCTACAGACTTCACAGTCACCCTACAAAATAGTGTAACAAAAAAACAGTAGTACAAAGTAATATATTCGGATGTAATTTTTTGCCTCCTCATCTGTAGGAGATAGCGTGATGTTATGTGGGATGCGTGTATGGATAATTGAACATACTATTATCTTAGTCAATCATGTATTGTGCCCAACAATTGGGAAGAAATCGATCTGGTCTACTTTGACTTAAGATACTTGTATCACTGTTAATGAAAAATCTATACTAATATTTAAAGCTTAAAAGTTTGTTTGTTTGCTTGAACGCGCTAATCTCAGGAACTACTGGTCGAATTTGTAAAATTCTTTCAGTGTTAGATAGCCTATTTATCGAGTAAGGCTATAGGCTATATATCATCACGCTAAAACCAATAGGAACGGAGCAGTCATGAAAATTGTGACGCAGATGAAGTTGTTTAAAATATTTGTGACACTTGGGTAAGACGTGTTATTGAATTAATTTATAGTCATGTTAGATCCTGGTTCTAATGACATGGATGGAAGTACTGGAAATATGGTTTTTCTCAGGAGTTGGATAGCGCAGACCAACAAGCAAATACAAAGGCTAACTGTTCAGAACAATACAATTTATCCACCTGCAAATTCTTAGTAAGATTTAGCAATTCCTTTCTAAGTTATTATCACGCAAGTATATTCAGAATCAGCCGAAAAACTTCACTTGTACTGGGTCTTCAATTAATTTACCTAATAAACTCTTGTTAGTTGTTGTTGTTGTTGTGTGCAGTCTCTGTAGTAAGATCATCTATTTCCAACTCTTCGTCAATCACACGCTAAATCATACTAAGTATTACTTAAGAAGCCCTTCTCCATTTTTTTTCTCATCCTCTCATCATTGAAAGTTCATTAACACATGAACATATTTTGTTTTAGTCATAAACTAATTTTTTATGGCCATCTTCCCCTTCGATTGAGTTTTTAAGCACTCTATTATGTCAACTCGCACAACGTTAAATCCCAAATGAATTTTAAATTAACCAAAAACTATGCCCCAGTGTATATTTAGTGTTATAATTATTTTACTTTTTCGTTAATTTGAGGGAAGTGTAGTTTATTTTGTGGGGCAACACTGTGGCGCTCAAAATGGGCAGTGTTGCTAGCAATGTAAAATTTAATTGGCATATATTTTTTTTTGGGAATAGGTACATAGGGGCTAAACTAAAAATCGCAGTTTTATCACCTGCAAATTGAATTGTATCTATCAATTCATAAAGCTTAGTGAGGGGAAAAGTTTAGTATCGAACAGTGATTTCGATATTTTCAAATGTAGTAATAATTACGTCAAACTACGTACTTCTTATCGAGTTGATGGTAACCCTTAAACATTTTGTGCCTAGTACGTGGCCACATTTATAACGGCATCAGTGGCATTCATTAGATCTTGAATGGTGCAGGTGTAAGAGCTGGAAGGACATCAAAGTACTCTTCGAAAAGACAGTACTTGTACAGAAGAAATAAATGTCTCGAGCCCTAATTCCTACGGAATTAGGGCTCGAGACATTTATATCATAGTTTCCATAGCTTAGATAACGCTCAATCGATCATCATGAACGTTTGAGCGACGGCATAAGTAATGCGATAGTCGCTCGCGACTCGCGTGCGAAGCATATTGGTGCAGTCGCGAACACAAGCGACATTAACGGATAAAAAATATTTAAAAGAAAAAAAAATAATAACATTTTTTTTGTTTGGGTTTTTTTTACTTAGTTGTGGTGTTAAAAAAATACAAAAAAAAATGTTGTTTATTATGTTTTTCTTTACAGTTCTTTGTTTAATTTCTAGCTGCTATAATAGATATCTCGAATGAATTATGTTAAGCAGTACACTGCAATGTTTCAACCACAGTTTGACATGCTTCAATGTCGACTTGAAGGATTTATTACACAAAATAGATTTGCAAAGCAGAAGTTTTGCAAACCAATAAATTGTAGCCACTATGCAGATTTTAGCATTGTCTACTAAGTTTTAAGCTTGAAACTAATGCTTTTTGGATGCAGAACTTAAAAGTTATAGAAAGTAAAAATTTTGTAGTTGCGATTCAGCAGCGGCCATATTAAATTTTAACACTCTCGCCTACTAGTGGTCGTTTTGCATACAAATGCGTTCATAAACAGCCATTGGAAATGCAATAATGCACTGAACATTACTCATATTTAATTAATTACCTGTTCAAATACGCGATACTTTTTGTAATTAATGTAACTTGATGACAGCTTCTTGCTACATAGACATATTACATTAGCTATACATTTTTATATTTACGTATGGAAAATTGCAAGGTTCTAGACTTCTGATAGTGGTACCAATAATTCCTTGTGAGTTACTAGTTATTTGGATACTTTAGTTTCCTTCTTTGTATGAAAATAATATTTTGCAGTTACCAAATTTAACAGAGTTTATTTATTAATGGTCTTCGTTCACGACTGGACACTTTAATAATTATTATAATTGATCACTCAAACTGACCAATTCATTCGGGTCAAATTGAAAACCGTTCTAGACGTAAAATAAAATGAAAATCCAAAAAGTACCTAATAATAAAAACTATTTCCTATATTTTTATTACCACTTGATCACAGAACGATACATTTTTTGTACTTGACTCATTCATGACAATGCTATTTTTTCTCGTCCATTCAACAAGCCTCAGTAATTGTGGCTAATTATTAATTCCGATAGATTACACCTATTAGTGCATGTCGTCTGTATTGTTTGAAACGTTCTCCTGGATGACCTTGATTTTTCTAGAAAAATAAGACGACGAAAAAGTTTAGATTTTAATGTCAAAAATAAATTGTCTATACTTCAGGCTGCGACAACTTCTACAATTTCTTTTTAGGTTTAAAATAGGAAGGTATATGTTTGTAACATTGAAAAAGTGGTTACAAATAATAAATAACCCCTTTAAATAGTTAGAACACACTTTGACATTACAAACAACTCCTTTTGACCTATAAAACCAACCGTAACATCAAAACGTTCAACATATTACTATCACACGCCGGACCTTTCCAAGTGACACACAATATTTATACTATTACACAATTTTAATAAAGAAAACTATGACAATAACATAATGGCGATCAAAAAAAAAAGAAGTGGACCATCACACCTGCCAGTGATAAACAGGCACGCGACTCGATACAACTGTATCGATAATAAACCATTTAATAATCGAATGGCGCGTCACTATCGTGATAGGGGGACGTTAAAAAGTGATGTACCTTATCGCAAGTGAAATTGAAATTGATCATTTCGTAGAATTAATGTTTATTGGAGTGATAACCGTTATTTGTCGTACGGTCAAGTAATTGGTTTAAAATATTTTTTTGTACTTGTTTAGTGTTAGGGCGCCGTTTTATGTCTGTTTATAAAAGACGTAAATTAATATTTTTAAAGAGCTTATTGATTAATATTATGAGGTTAAGAAAGGTTTGAGTGGCTATGAACACGAAGATGTCATTAAGTGTCTAACATGAGACTTTGATACTGCAGTAACTAACTGATATGTAAAAGGTACTAGTTCACAATGTTGACACCACTATTCCAGCACGTTCTCTTTACTAAAAACTATGGCACACAGCTCACTGCACCGAATCGAACACAAATCCTAAAAAACGTAACTCCATTCAATAAAAGAACACTCGTTTTAAACCAATACGACAAAAGAGCACTTAGCACACGTTCGAAAACCGCTCCGCTCGAAAAAGAGAAAACAAAACGCATCAATCAAAGAACAGAAATGAAATAATCGAATTTCAGAACGTCGAGCGTAGTTCAAAGAGCACAAGCGAAGACCGCAACAGATTTTTAAAAAAAGAACATAAAAAATCAAAATGGCCGAACATGACTAATATCTGGTACAAAGTTCGGTGTCGATATGAACAAAAGGAAACGGAAGGGGAAGGTATTTAGAAATGGAACGTTCTGAGAGCTGGGAATTGATTCTTTTTGAAACTCGAAGTCATTTGGCTGGGTTTGATTGTTTGGTCTAGCTTTTTATGGAATGACAACCGTTTTATGAAATCCTCATTTCGATTGCGTTTCACCGACTTTTCGTAGTTTTTTTTTACCTGTTTGATCTCGTTGAAGTTTGATAGCCAAATAACTGATTCATTTTTCACATACCTAATCACAAACTTCTACAGTAACTCCATGGAAGAGGTTACAAAAAACTACTGGAATTTTAACCCTCCTTTTTTTCTAAACCGTTGCATGTGAATAAATAATTAGGTTAGAAAGTTAGTGAAAAAACGCCGAACTAAAAGGCATCGATTGAATGGTACTAGCAAACTTTTCCGTCACGAACACAGCGATTTCGATGCACGATAGATTTTACTATGGTAAGGTTCACTATCGACTGTTCGCGCGCAAAAACTTTATTTACCCCCCAAAAACTGAAAAACACACGAAAATACACCTTAGGAGTTAAAACATAGAGGTCATTAAAATGTTTACAGAAATGATTTGTATCCATTGTATTTGATTTCTCCGATGTATTTTAGAATTTGAGGGTATTTTTTATTTACAACAGTGATAAAAATGTTTGCGGCCGTGTTTTCGTTCGTTTTTGTTGAGTAGTCTTTGGATAGTCGTAAAATAGTTTTTAATGGTTTACTAAATCATTATAATGATGCGCCTAAGGTTCAGTATGAAGGAAGAAAGTATTATAGGAGCGATTTCTTTAATAGATATTAAAATCTTTTATGTTAGTGGTTTATCATTGAGACAGTTCACTTTTCGTGTTTCCTGGTGATCGTAAAATTTTAAAAATGCGATGAGTAGGAATACCCTTTGAAAAACACTTAATTTTCAAATCCAAAAGCAAGCTGGTATGCATGTTCCCAAGACTGGCTTTTTGTCTATGGCAAACATTTATAAAAATAAAAATAAAATAGATCACAAACCGTAAACTCTACCTAGCCACATCACTAGTCAACGATTCCTTCAACAGTTTTCAATTACCCGCCAATTTTGAACGAACAAGTACACGACACAAACCACTTAGCCACACGACAAAATAATTTACAATTCTAATTCACAGTTAATTTATATTATATTCCAACGTAGACATATTTTAAGATTTTGTCGAAAAATAAAGTTGTTAGAAGCTATTGTAGTAGGGGACGAAGCGAACGAGCGACCAGCACGCGACCAGAGATTACTATCGATGACAAACTTAACTAAGTTACCAATATCTATCGAGAAATCAAAAATTCTAACAAAGTAATCCTTATACCTTTGCCACTAGATTCCAGCATAAAATAGTTCAGCTGCCAAAACGCAAACAACCAATGTTGACGTTCGATTTTTAAATTGAGGTTTCATTTTTTTTTGTTAGCTTTCATAATGAATTCAAAGGGCCAATTTTTTTAAGATGGCAGTAGAATTCGACGCTTGCTTCCGTTATTATGATAGTTTCTAGGAAAAATGGCAGTGTCGACTCTTCTTTTTTTACTGCCAATTAAAAATAACATATTCCATCGATTAACATTTAGAATAAAAAGTGTCAGTGTCGTTTAGAGTGACATTTGACTGTCAAAATCATGTCAATGACAATTTCTGTCAAATTTATTTTTAGAAAAAAAAAGAGAAGTAGTTTCTTCATTTTTGATGTTATAATCCAGTTACTATTAATTTGTTTTGTGTAATATGTAACACAAGTTTAAGTGAACGTGGGGTAAAGCGTTACTAATAACGACTGCCGCTTATCAGTACATCTGACCTCCCCCGCTAATGAATATTAACTAATATGAACTGCTGCAAAGTGGATGATTACAGTTATATATTTTGTCAGACTCGGTGACTCACTTTAAAATAGGGAAAACAGTTTAATTTTTATTTTAAAAATATTTTTTAAAATAAAATTAATAATTTTAAATTAATTAATTACTGAAATTGGAAAAACGACACATTTTTTTTGTCATGATTCTTTATTGTACACCTATTCAAACAACTAATAGTACAGAAGGAAGATACAGTGATAATTTAGTTGATGTACAAAGGCGAGCTTAATTTAAGTTTCCTCTCACAATAGTTACTTCATTTATGTAGAAGTCAATCATCATCATCATCATCATATCAGCCGAAGGACGTCCGCGAACGACCGGTCCTGCGCAGAAGTCAATGCTCCATGCAAATTGGCATCACTCAAACTTCTCCATAGACAAGCCATCAGTGACATAACAATCTTTGCTTTCCTTAGCCACAGACATCTAACCACACAGCCTACACTGTCACATTTAGTTTCTAATTACCATCAGCAATCGATTCGTACAATCGACTAATCGATTCAACGCGTGTAGCGTTCGTGCGGCGTGTAATCCTGTTTGCATATCGGCTAGCACGAAAGTCCCGCACTTATCATGTTTATTGATTGACATGGCAGTAATTCAACGTACCAACCCTAGCGGCCGACTTGCGGGGGGCTGTGCAATTTGGGGATGGTGGCGGGAAAAAACTTAAAAAAATACACAAAAAACAATAAAAAAATGATGATAAATACAAACACAGAGAAGTAGAGTTAAATATGACGTTATAAATATGAGTTAAAGCTTCTTTAGATATTTTTCCTATTAAAAAAAGAACAGAATGGGAACATAACTCAAAAAGTATATATCTCTTATCGAGCGCATAGGATATCCACCAGATTTTTTATAATTTATATGGACTGAACATTAAACAAATTAGTTGTTTGCATCAAACCCTCCACATGAAATTCTCAGTTGCCTGGAAAAAAATCCCATTTCGCCACAGTCTATGCCTTGGGCCGGCCTTACAAATTCACAGGTAGCAGTTTACGGCTCTTTGTTTGGGTGGCGATAAGTTTTTACATGTTTTATTATACTATTTGGTATTTACTATAACATGAACTAAATAAAGAAACAAACGACTTCGTGTAAGGAGGTAAAAACCGTTTTACCGCTAAAATAACGACTTTCTTTAGAATGCGTTTCTGGAATGACTTGTAGATTTTCAATATTCGATTGTCGCCTACCATTTTTGAATGTGAAATATAACAGTTTGTTTTACTTTTTTTTTATGAGCTTTCGACAGTGTCAACAAGGATTTTTTTTAAGAACTATGACAGTAGAAGTTAACATGTTCAGTTTAGTTAAAGTTTAATAATGATAGCGACAAGTTGCTCGACACACGCCTACACACTTTAACCTATTTTCCTGTTCGACAAATTACAACTTAAGTAGAATAGCAAACAGTTAATACAGGCTATAATTATCGTCGAAACATGCCAGTAATCTTTGTCCTTTGACCAATAACTAACGACTTACGTCATTGACAAACCCGCTCCCATTTTTCATACTTTTTCTTTTGTATTCCACAATCGTCTACCACCCGATTGTTCTTTTCGATCCACGAACCTGTCAATTTACTTTTTCGTAAGCTATCGCTTTGATCAAACTTCGCAAGCAAATTAGTTTCGACACGAAAACCGAGTGGCCGATTGTCTACAGACAATAGAATCGATGTAAACCTTAAACCTTCCCCCTTTCAATCGCATTTTTTCTGTTTCAGGCTGAACAAGAAAAGAGAAAGAAAAAAAAGAATTGACACGCGAGGCAAAGGAAAGAACAATCGATAGTGTCGAGTCAAGAACTGTCATTTTTGAAAATAGAATGTTCGGAGGTGATCGGTTGGTGATGTGATGTTTGCACGCGTGGAGCGAGGTTGACGGGGTCAGTATGAGCCGGGCCTGAGACCAGGACGGATGCACCCCACGGGCGCCGCGAGCCTGCCCGCCGCACCGGAGGCGGAGGTGCAAGCTATGCACTCGATGGACTGGCTCTTCAAGAAAGAGAGAATATATCTACTCGCACAGTTCTGGCAACAGGTAAGATGGACTAAGAACTTACCCAATCCTTACCTATCCATACTTTCAATACTTTAAATGTAAAAGTAACACTGTTACCTTTCAATTTTTAACAGATTTGGATGAACATCTGGCACTGGCTAGATTAAGCTATTCCCTTAGTAAAACTGACTTTCACGCAGGCGATACTGCTGGCATAATATATTCAGAAATGAACATAGCATCAACGTAAGAAAAAAGTACGTCATTCAAGCAATAGTTACCTAACTACCAATCAAAGAACACACACACTATCAACTGAATGAAACGACACCTTTTCGAATTACGAACATAATCACCTAACCCTGTAAGTGCGACAAGGGTCTCCGTGCCCCTATTGTTCGAACAACTATTAGAAACAATTGAATACCGATAGTTATTAGACGACGAAGCGGGCTATTCTAGTTTTGTATGACTATTTAACGTTGTTATCATATAAATGTAATTATTCAATAAATTAATAGCTTCGTTAAATAAACTACTGTGAAAAAACTTCGACCAAGTCAAGTATTCTTCTCCTAACCCTAATTCTATTTTTAAAGGTCGCAGACACCTCTTTATTTAAGTAAAAAAAAAAGAAAATTGTCACTACCTATACCTAACTGTATCTTTCACTCGTACAGTGTAGATTTTCTTTCACTTTTGTAAAGTTCACTTAAAATGGAAAATTGTTACTCCAGGTACTTAGTTTACTTCTCAGATAGAAGTGATTTTCCATAATAAACTAGAATAGCCCAGCAACAAAATCAATTAATAGTTGAACATTAGAGGCACAATTAAACTGCACACCCGCGGGTCGCCATCGAGATCGTTCGAGACTGTTCGAGATCGTTCGAGACGTGATTATTGTATTGTCTCGTATGCTAATAGTGATTGGCGAATTAGCAATAACTGGGGACATTGAGGTTAGTGTACCTTGTAGGTGGACTATTCTGGAAGGTCTTTGGTAAATTTGAAAAAGAAAGCCTGCTTTCTGCAAAAGAAACTAGTGTGAGTGATTGAAAAATGAGAGAAGAAAATACATTTTGTTATTCTCTCATATAATGATGTGTTATTCCGGACTATAATCTACCTCTGTGTCAAACCTCAAGATCCGTTCAGCCGTTCTGACGTGATTACGTACCTACAAAACATCCATCCATCCAAACTTAAGATGCTTTGTCCTTATCTTCCAGAACAGAAAACGAAAAATTGTCACAATCTACCTTAAGACTAACTCATACAGTTATTCAGCACTTACAATTGCGTTTACAAAAAAAAAATCGTTTTAACCAAAAAATAAGAGTGATTTGATGACACTATTTTCTGGTACCGCTGCTGGTACAGTCCTATGAAATCATAGAAACAAAAAATAAAGCAATAAATACAAAAAAAATCTTACCCACCCCTAAACCCGCAACAAATCAACAATAATTATAACAAAACAATACAATCGTTATAACTTCCAAGTAAAATCTGATCTATTGCGATATTAGATCTATATCGTCAATAGTAAGGTCACAGGATGTTACGGCACAAAGGAAACACTTGATGAGTAGGAATCGCTATAAAAACGTATATTATTGAAAGATTAATAGTCAGTAATAGTCAGTAATTATGGGTTATGTAATTGTGCTCTTTCGTTCTGAACTTAAAAGATTTTATGCTCATTGGTATCGTTTATTTAGATTAGTTGTTTAGTCTTTGTTTGATTAAAAATATTTATTTGTTTTTAAATTTCTCTACATTCCATTTTCAAATTCATTTTGACAATTAAAATTAAAATTTTCGAACAAACAATTAATACCTATTCGAATTTAAATTCGAATTCGAAATCCAAACATCACCATCGTATAAATCTTCAAGTGCATATCATAGATAATGAGTTCTGATCTGTGACACGGCATTGGCTATGTCAAACGCCATTCAATTATTACACGTCGCATTATCGTCTAATGTGTGTAATATTGAATAATAACATCGATCCTGAATGGCAGACACGTTTAAATTAACATGTAAAATGGCGGCGATGGAGGGTCAAAATGGCTTCTTGAAGAATGCTAAATGATTTGTTGGGTTGGGTATTTTTTGATTTGTAATTACTTATTTAGGCTGTCTGACACAGATATAGTACTTACTGAGGAGTCACCAATACTCGTTGTTTTATAAGGATCATTCGCTTGGCAGTCGCAATCTGTCAAAAACGCCTCTAATTTCCCATTGTTTGTCGTTGAGGTAATATTCTTCTGAAATATGTATCAGTCCATCTTCGGAACAATAGACAGTGATTAAAATTCATTTTTTAATATAAATCTTAAAAAAGAAAAAGTAATTGAATTCAGAACTAAAAAAGTCAATTAAATTCCAAATTTCAAGGTGATCGAAACTTCAATCACATTCTTTTTTCAAACAAGCAACTTTAAAACGAAAGCATTCTCATTTCAAATCCAGAGCATTAAAAACAATTGCAAGTTCAATTCCGCATCCCTATTCTAGATTCCGATACGACATTAAACGACAAATTACGAACAATAGTATCATATAAACTGCTATGCGAAATAAATATTCATTCGCGTTCAAGGAACGGGCTACCGATTCGTCCCGCTGATACTGAACACATTTGAATGCTGCCTTCCGATAGTATTGTTAGTACACTAAGCCTTAACATTGATTAAAAAGCATATTTACATACAAAATTTGCATAGTCCGTGCCTCGAATTGCACTTATCGATTAGAACTTTGCAAGGACGTTTTGTTTTAATTTCGTAGTTAATTTTATGATGTTTCTCTACTACTTTGCATATAAATATGCATTTTAAAGCTGTGTTCGCGTGTTTCTGTAATATGTCAGTGAATGTTGCGGGACTTCGGACTTCATTAATATGGATTTGTGTGGACTTGGAGGAATTATAAACTGCGTTTGAAAGTGAGGGACGAAATTGTCAGCTGATCTTATACGAACATACCTAATACGGGTGTTTAAAGTTAATCATCATTCATTAGAAACTCTTTATTTTTATGATACTATTACACTGCACTATATTAATTAACTGAAAATAATTATAACCGTAATTATAATAAATCTAATTGCAGAAAACCTTTTTATATATAAGTGTTAAAAAAATATCTATTTATGGTAGGTAGAATCTTCAATAAACAAAGCTGCCAATGTTTCCGTAAAGTCACATTAAAGAAATCATAAAATAGCGAAAGTAAATAGATTTCTAATTAAAACGGTAATTAATATAACCATAAAACTGCATTTCTTTTCATCGTTTTTATTACTTGTAGAGTAGTTGGGAAGTAAAGTTCATACCTAGCTTTTGCAAAAACACATTACAACCAAAAAATAACTTTAGCTATTTCACAATAGAGCGTATTTCAGTATAACAACAGCAACTTCTTCTGCAGCTTTAATAATAACTGAGATGCGGTATTCAGATTGACTTTACAATAAAACTAGTCTCGTTTTCTACATCACTAATCAAATATAATACCACGAGTAATCAAGTGCACGAGTCAATTAAATTTTCAATTAAAGTTTCTATCACATCACTATTCAATCGCAAAGACGTCATTTGCAGTAATAAAACTCGTATAATCGCTATCAAAACTAATAGTCATAAATGCAAGATTAGCCACCAATCGTGATTGAACGAGAGACCGAAGAGGCCGGCGACAGATTCACTCATGTCAACTGTCAACTGACATTTTTCGCGGCAACATTTTCTTTTTTTTTAAGTTTTGATGATTCGCGACGGCCAGGTACTTAAAGGAGGTTGTTAATAAAACTAACAATTAACATCAATAAAATCGTGGTGGCCTATAGCTTCGCATCATTTTATTGTCACTATAATTGAATAAGGTCCAGCGAGCTTCGATTCAATCGTTTTTATATCGTTTAGCGACGTGAGTGGCAAAAAAATAAGGATGTTGAGGACAGCGAGGTCTTGTAAAAAGCCTTCTACGGTCTAGACCGTATTGTCTGATGATACTTTAGCTTGCAAAAAGTTGCATTGACAGCCAGAATTTGTTGATCTATGTGGTAGGACTAAGTGTTAACGCTTCGTTGAGTTTTGGCGCGAACGATCATTAGTTTAATCATCAAAATTCTTCATCATTATAATTATTTGCATTGCTGTCTTTACTTGATTTTGTTTTTGTCTCAATCGCTGATCATAAATGCTTCGTACCTAACTCATTAGTAGCAATATTAACGTTTGGACGCAAAAACTATTCACGGTAGCGAAACACATTCGCAGTTTCCAAAATAACTTTAAATTTAAAAATTAAACTTCGCTTTCGTCCCGACCGTTAATTAGTGTTGGCCGAGGAACGTCACCGCAAACATTCGAATTTCGACGCAGTAATTAATCGACTCGATTCATCGGCCGATCGTATCGGTTCGGATCGTAAAAAGAGCATTTCCCTACGAGTCGCAAGCGGAATGCAATCGGTTCCCACAGCCTTGATGCCCCAAAGAATTTGTCCCGTGTCCCGTTTAGAGCAAAAAA
The DNA here is from genome assembly GCA_950371165.1 of Lacanobia oleracea. Taxonomy (NCBI): domain Eukaryota; kingdom Metazoa; phylum Arthropoda; class Insecta; order Lepidoptera; family Noctuidae; genus Lacanobia; species Lacanobia oleracea. The sequence continues at coordinate 22,316,300 of OX493406.1, forward strand.
TCGCGTGCTTTCCCATGCCTACGTCAGTTCTGGGTCGAATAGTGACGCCAGCAAGGACGGAGGCACTATGCAATAAAAAGGAACGCTGCCTTCTTCTCCTTTAAGCAAATGAGCACTAACTGACCAAAATTTATTTTAAGAAGGTTTTTTATCCCAATTATCTTATTATCGGCAAAAACCGAAAGCTTCAAGTCTCCAAAAACGTGGAATCTTGTGGCGCGAATGCGGCCCGTACAAAAACTGTAACCTGTATTTAAAAATCGATTGCAACCAAAAAATTGTCACTGACAAATGATTCGAACGCCTTGCGGTTGAAATTACGAATTCAAATCTTCGAATTTCGAACAAAAACCGCCATTAACCGACGGTTGTTACCTTTTTTCGGCTGTCGATGATTTTCGGGGCTAATCGTGTTTTTTGCCGATACGTTCGAGGCTAATCGATGCATCGGACTCACTAATTCGATTTGCGCCCCTCCCCTTGCATCTATAAGTGGGCGTGACCTATCGATCCTCTAGCTCGATCATTACCATAGACTCATCAACTTCTTCGAACAGCAATCCCACGATCTAAGGCTTGAAATATTTTTTGTACTTGGATCTGAAATGTTTATTTCTCGTCGTTGGAGATAATTCGGTAGCGCAAAATCGAACGTTAAAGACCGCGGACTATAAACGAGCGCTCACGACGTAGCTCAATAATTTAATAAAATACTCGGAAAAAAAATAAAGAATCGATTGTGGTTGATGGCTGGCCGCACGAATCATCTGTGGAACATTCAAATCATCAAGCGCTGATGGTTTTTTAATGATATTTTTCACAATCGGCCCGATCATTGATGGTTATTAGGTATAGGCGAGTGCCCCGAGACATGAATGTTAAGACTTCGACACAGTTAACACCGCCTTACGAATCTCACTTACGCTAATCTGTGCTTTAATGCTGCTATGTAAAGGGCAAAATCCTGTATATATCATCAGCTATTAGTGGTGTTTCCATGTGGTCGTATAGTTCAGCTGTGGGAACGTCTCCATGGTGCGTCATACGAAAATTATAAGAACTGAATGTCGTACAAAATAGAAAACTTATACCCTGTCGCAAGCTATTTGTCTTTCGTTTTTACATTGGATTGCAATAAAAACCAACACTTTAGTGCAGCTAGACTACTGTGATTTTTATAGAGAATCTAAACAATATCTTTCAGCTATTTGTTATTTTTTTAATCCGCGCCGAATTCTTTATAATTCAGGTCAATAAAACGTCTGAATCAATTCGGCATTCTTTCGTGACATCATTTTCAAAGCAATTCATTTGTCACTAAACCTATGTTCAAGATTAGTGAATCTTGCAAATAGGTAGGATGAAGTGTCATCATCCTTATTTTGGCTGAAAGACGTCGACTGCCGAACATAGGACTCCCCCAAGAGTCGCCACATTGACCTGCCCCGTACGTCTCGAATTCCGCGGATTTCTGTGACCTTCATGAGGTCATGTTCACGCTGCGACTTCCAATACGAGATGGCCACTCCAGAACCTTTTATCCCCATCCGTTCTGCAAGCAACCCAGCCTCCAGCCCACTACCACTTAAGTTTGGCAATTCTTCTGGCAATTTCGGTAACCTTGGTTCTCCTGTGGATCTCTACATTTCTGATTCGACAACACAAGGAAACTCCGAGAAAAGCCTTCCTTTCATCCTTTGTCTTTTCGGTAGCTTTATGCCTTCAGCTTCAATTTCCCTTCTCAAACGGTACGCTCTTGCCAGAGTCGTCGTAGTCATCATGTAGGTAGTGTTCCGGCCAGATGTGATCTTCTTCACAATATCTTGCTACCTTGGCACACTCATGCAATGGGTCACCCACAGCTTAACTTTACCATTCATTATTTTTAACTCAAAATCGATATATCGTCTAAAATCGACTAAGCTAACGAACAATAGCGAACACGGGTAGCATCCCGCCGGGTGCCGGGAGTCGAGTGCTCATTATCATAATCTTAACCGCTTTCAACTGGTTTCGACTAATTTCCCGCTGGCGCTGGCCGCTCGCGTGTTTAGCCGCGACGCTAATGCTCCACACTAAATGTTTGTAAACACACCTTTATGAATGGATGTATCGATGTCTGATTGGTGCGCGTCACTATTGATGGAGTGAGTGAATGACTTGATTGAATGGTTAGATTCTTATGTGACGAAAGGAAATGAAATTGGAAGTTGGTGTAGAATATGGACAAGTTATACGGTCTTGTGACGTCAATTAAACAAAATAGTTTTGTTTCGTTGGAAAAAAACAATTGACCGTTGATGGTTTTTTCTATAACTCTTTTTATCAATAAGACCAAGGTATCTAAGGCTCTACCTTCAATGTGCAAACCTATATTTTGCAATACAAGGACCAAGATAAAACAAAATTAAAACACCCATTTCCGGTGAAATTTTTACTCACATACTTGGTACTAATAAATAAATTATTTATATGTTCAAATTATATGACTAATATTACCCTTCACTTATAACTTTAAACAGCTTTCTTTCTAATGTCGTTAATAGAGCAGATGTAGGATCCAATGACGCCATGACACCTGTAATGAATATAAAACAAGAATTATGATTTAATCGCTGCAGTGTTATGGACGAATACGTAATTGTCGTTGCATTCTAATCGGGAAGTTATTGAACAGTTATTTCTTTTGTAGGTATAACGGTTTTTAACCTTGTAAAAAGAAAACTGACGAAATCAATCACGCGTTCCGTACTTACGTATTTCCAGAACCCGAGAGAAAGTCTTAAAACTACAGATTTTTTTTAGAAGATTCCCAAATATATTACACTGAAATTGCCTTGTTCAGTCCGCTTTATTGCATAAAGCCTATGTCTCATTACTAATACAATAAAGAGTCTACAACCACAAACTAATTATTAAATCTTAAACCAGAATTGATTAAGGCAACAAACATTAGTTTAAAACAGCTCATAAAGCAGTTAGCAGTCGATAGTTGCTAGAATACGTATACCTCCGTTTATGGCAGTGTCAGTACTAACACTAACAGCTGGTAATGAGCTTGGCCTAGTAATGAGTAGGCTGGCAACCTTGAACCATATGCCAGCTCTTTTGTTAGACTTTGAAATGAAAATGATGTTTTTTCCTAATAGTATTGATGAATAAACAATTAAGTACTTTTAAATGAATAACACTAAGGTCTACAAGCTCGAGTAACGACCTTTCCGTAATAGATTATTATTGCTATTCATAATTTAAAAGTAGTAACGTCTCAACAATAAAAAATAAAAAACAAAGAATAATGACCAGTCAATGATAATGACAAACTTTAATATCATCATTACCACATTCAAACATGGAACACAAAACATTGAATATGGAATGCGTCTGCATTCCAAATTCAAAACAAACACGACTCGAATCAAAGATTCAGTTTGACGTACATTTGAATTTAGAATTCTTAACCGTAGTGTTGTACCGGCACTTAATTAATCGATAACGTTAAATCGATGGTTTTACCGATTAATTATGTATCGATAACGCATCGAGAATCGAGTTACAGATACAAATAGCTTGTGTTAGTGATTTACGATACCATTATAGTAAGCGACAGCTAAGCGATGTCGCACAAACTTAAAAGGTTAATTGGGTACTCTTTACGTCTAAAATAACCAATCGTAAAAGTTTATGTAGAGTGCCCAGATATCGAGCGGTGATAAATATGAAGCTAATGCATTATAATTTAGAGGATTTCATTAGAAATCGTATTAACGTCGGGACATATATCACGAACAGGAAATGATGACTGTGTATCCCGATTTGAGAGCGATTGACGATAAAAAGAAGAACAAGGAAGATCATAAGACGAAGAAAGAGTTTTACATAAAACACGTACCTGAAACCTTTCCATTAGAAATCCTAGCATTTAGCAAATACCTCCTAGTTATCTAAGCGAGAACAATTTATACATCGTTGGGTAAAACTCGCAAACTTAAAACGTCGTTCTCAAATCACCTGCCAAGCGATTTCAAACTCACCACCTTAAGAACAAGACGCAAAAATATGCTAAGCGTGCGAAAAAGAAAAAATTGTAAAAGTCCAACTGAAATGTCATTCATGTTTGACTGATTGCTATCGAACTGCAAAATGTTGCCGTGTACGGATAGCAAAAAAATCGCATGACTGCAACAAAGGTTTATTGTTTGAAAGGAGATCCAACCGGGAGATAGTAAACGTTTCTTGTAATACAGTTTATTGCACAATAATGTCAATAAATAAATAGAGGAGAATTGCCGTGCACCGCTGGCACATAAAATTTAAAACAGTGAGTTTGATTTTCAAAATTAAAGTAACGATTTGAATTGTTGCCAGATTTTCTAAGCACGCTTTGGGAGATAGATGATTCAATTGTGGGTGTCAGTACTGTCAGTGCAATATCGAGATTAGCTGTTCAAAGATAGGGCTGTTTGGTACTGTCATGAGAAACATTGTTCCTTGTAAGTCATCTCAAGTGTCGCAGGTTCGATCGTAGGTACTTTTTAACCGACTTCATTTAACTACAGCTTTTGAAACTCTAAAATATTTGTTACCCACTTACCTAGTAATGATGTTTAGAGCATTGAGGTTCTTGTCAATTTCACCATCAATTCCAAAACCACCATCATTTGCCTCTCTTCATTCAGTCTCAGTAATACAATCTTAAAATTCTTCCCGCGTCCAACTGCAGAAGTCCCTTGCAACATTCTTGCACAACCCAAATCGATACCCATCAGCAACAAGTCAATAAAACCGCATACGGGCAGTTTTTGTCAACCTTTCTTCGTCTGCTGACGCTACACAAAGCTGTCCATTGTTTGAGGCGATACGCATCGCAGTTAGAATTGCTCACGCGCTGCCTGTGAGAAATGACTTCATAATGCTGACCTGATGCTTAGAAATACTTCTTTAGGAGAAGACCTTTAGGTGAAGTACAGTTTAGGATTAAAAATTATGGCTAAAAGTTGAATTGTCTCCTGGCGACCACACTTCAGACTGTTGTACCATATCATCTACATATATCAACAGCGCAGTCAAAATAGAAGATATAAGCTTTTAAGTTATGTTGAAGAAAGTAGGCAAAATTTTCCAAGAATATTTTAGCCAAAAGCAAGACAAGTTAACAAGGCAAATTACTCACAATTGAAATAATTGAAGAAAATAGTATCTTTCAAGTACTTGGCAAAAGCCAGACTCTAGATCAAGTACAGGAGATACAAGTTACAGTTGACCATGAATGTTGAAATCAAGGAGATAAGCAGAAATTCATATGGCGTCACGAGTTTTCCCGTACAATTACCTAAATAGTAAATATCTAAGTAGTATTCATGACACGTACCGGGGAATTGTTTTATTTTACAATATGACATTTTTTTCATTGGGTTTTCCCGGATACCAAGATATGACAAGTACTGATGATTAATGCGATGACAAAAAATTCATCGTTTGAAGAAAGATTTGGGTACAATGGGAAAAGACGTGGTTGTTTTAATGATCGTAAGGAAATGAGTCGCAGTTTTTCACATTTCTTGAAAGCATTTTTCTTTATTTAATTCCCCACTTAATCAAGCAATCTTACGCAAGTTTGGGATTCTTACATGACGTGCCCCATTTCATTGTAACAGAAACATGCATCCCGAACGAAAAACGAGGAAAATCAACCGACACGTCACCGCAAACAATAAAAATACAACAAACGCATTTCATAACTCCCGCGCAATTTTTCACGGCGCCGCCATTGACGCGTCCCGGCAGCCGTTCGAAAATCGAAAACATTTCAAATTTAGAACACCCCCGTCCGTGTCCGAAGTTCGAACTCTTTCAAAATACGCGGGAATCGAAAACAGCGATTAGTTTTAAATGTCGCCGTTCGAACTTTAAAAATATGTCGTATTCTTAATTTAAAAATATAAACCGACGAACGCGTTCTATTTCGTCGCCACTTTACGATGTTTGTCAGTTTAATGATTTTCGTTACGAAACATTTCGAGATTGGTAATATTAAATTTATTTGCGCTTTTAACAATTTTTCTTTTTGTTTTTATGCCCGTGGGTGGGGTTTATTTTCATATATTCTACGTTAGTGATGGGTGATTATCGTAACTAAGATGTTATGTCATAATAGTAAAGCTTTTAATGATCGAGCAGAGCTCACTACATTTTATGATTTCCATAATTAACTTGAGAAGAATTTTGACATTAAACTTGAAAAAGTATTTACGCCTTTAACTGCACGAAACTTAAACACTCAAACTTATTTGAAATCCATACTTATTTTCGGCCCAGTATATTAGTGCCAAACCTGTGCCAAAAATTTATTACTTATCATCTTCATCATTCCATCTCCAATTTACCTAAACCATGCCTAATCAATAAGTCCCTTATAAAGCCGAGTCCGTCTCCCGACGTCTGTCATCCTTAGATGTCACTTTGACAGCTCGGACGCTAGGATTTGTTACCGGCTTCGTCTGTGATCTCAAGCCCTAGGGACGATTGGGACGAAAATGGAGAATATTAGAATAGGGAAATTTATTATTATTTGTATTAGATGTTTGTTGGTATTGGTTGGATTGGCACGTGTATCTAGAGGATTTAATCTTTTGTGGTTTGGAAAATGATTTTTAACAAAATTTCAATATTTTTGCATTAAAGAAGGTATGTTTTTTGTAATAGCTTACTCGTAAGGTAGCTTTGAGGTGAATGAAGATTTACCAAGAAATCAGTTTCTAACGCTAAGAAACTTAAAGATGTTTCTTTGACTTTATAACAAAATGAAGTGTAAAATCAAAATAAGCTCAATTTGAAAGCAACGTCATACCGAGATTCCTAAGGATTAAATGAATAAATATTATTTTTGTTAGGTAATTGTTAAAAAATAATACTTTTACATGTTCATTTTTTGTCAATTAAACTACATTGTTCCTTGCTCACTACCTACTTTTATGTAAAAATAAACCTATAAAAACATGGCCCTTTCTACAAGAAACAAGATATCAGGAACATTATCATGTCGGTTGCGTTGAAAAATGCCAATAAAATTTTATTGTTACAAAATAACTTCATTTCTTACCCCAGTCAACAAGATCTTGAACATATTGATATTATTCAACACGTATCGGAAAACACCTCATTATGATTCAATATTAAATACTTTTCATATAAAATAGACAATTATAATAACTTTAATATTCAGTATCTAGTATTTAAAAAAGTCATAAAAATCGATAAAATATATTTTATTAATCATGTTTAAATCCGGTTTTTACTGATTAATAGGAAGAATCATATTTTTATTGCTTTATTAATTATTCAAAATATTTTATTTAATAGTTGATGCGTAAGACTGGTATGTTACGAAATTATTGAATTCCTATTGGTTCAGAAGTAAAAAACAATCTGCCTGCCATTTCTCAACGATGTTGGGGTCGACTTCCAGTCTATTAGGACACAGCTGAGTAGGTACAGTTACTGGATTGTGGAATCCCAGTAAGTGGGAAAAAACCATACCCTTTGGGTGAGAATCACATTAAAAAGTTCACAAAAATATAACTTCGAAAACTATCTATGAAATACCGATCAGCGACTTGAATTCACTGCGTCGACTGACTCACCTTCATTCATCTAGTAATACCAAGAATTTCCGACAGAATGCTCCGTTTCACTCATCTTTAAACGTGACAACAATGTCTCGGCGATAGTGTGAACACGTGTAACGCTATAAAAAAAATAATCTCCTACATTCCGTAAAATGGAGCGGTGTTGTAACCGATTTTGTAACGGTCACAAAAATAAATTCGGTTTTTATGACATTAATTTCTTTAATAAAGTAATATTTAAATGAAAATGGTCTAAAAATACGGTACATTGTGTTTTGTTTCATTGACACTCACCCACTTGGCACGTGTTTTTGGTATAATGACGCTTTTACATACGAAAACATTGGAGTTTTTCATATTTTCGCTGATGTATTTATTTAGTGATTGTGTTTTTACTGTTAAAGTGGCGCGGTACTAAATCTTCATGCAATTTGCATTGCTTGCAATGGAAAATTCGTCACTCTTAAAGAAAAGTTATTACTTACAATCTTCCTCTTACCAACGAATTATAATGATTATAACATAAGGAAATAAATTACGAGCAATCCTTTTTTTACAAGAAGCATTATAAACTAAACACGAAGAGCAATTTGTATATCAATTTTACTTATTCAATAATTAACAATTTTACCGCACTTCGTTAATTACTAATAACAACTCCCTTGGAGCTATTCGAATTAATTGCCTTATTTACTTAACTAATAAACATTAAAAATAATTAATTCCTAATAACCATTAATTCAGAGTGCGAATTATCTATCAAATAACGAAGCAAATAACGCCGTCTCGCAATATCGGGTCTTGCTCTTTATTACTTTTCCGAATGTGAAAAGCATGTCGAGTGACGTCACACATCACAGAGACACTTCGTTCAGTACGAACAGGACATCAGCAATAACACGAAATGAAATCGTTAAAAGAAATAAAAGAACGTTCTAATTTTAAAATCGTAACGATATCCCCCTCGCGGTTCGATGGCGTTCGATTTTTGAATGCCGTTCGTTCGGAAATAGCGCGCGACAGCTGAGAGACGACATCGGACTGCTTTTTATTACCTCCTTCGTGTTTATGAGCACTTTATGAGTTTTTATAGATTTTATTTTTCTAATCCAATGAAAGTCACACCGGGTTCGTGATCGGATACATTCAGAACGTCAGGAAATTTACGACACAGACCTGTTCGCACGTTATTTATTGAAGAGTTTAACGAATGACACTTTTTCTGAGTATTGAAGCTCGAAAAGTAATGCTCGATAACTACTAACAAGAAATAGTCGTTAATATTTAGATAAGAGCAAACAGCCAATTAAATTATTTAACGTTATTGCCAGTACACGCGGTGTTAATATCCTAAACCCCCCCAACCACATGTTTTGCAATAAATACAAGAAGATATCGACAGATCTAAGATAATTACACAGTGATATGCAAAGCCGACCAACCGTGGTTATTATGTTATAAAATTTACCAGGACTCCAGTTTAAAATTAGTTTAATTTAAATAAAAAGTCCCTTTGATTGGATCATTCAATAGCCGGATCGATAAAATAAGCAATATCCTTTAAACGAGGTCACTTATCGAATGAATCTATAATCGAAATTCGAATCTCATTCGGTATTCAAATTACCGATTGAGTTCCGCACTCTATGCTCATTCAGAAATCGAAAAGAAATAAAAAACTATTTAAAAGAAGCTTCTGTTTGAATTAAGAACGGAAATCAACCGTCGCGGCCGCTTGTTCCAAGTGTGAAAGGATCGATTCGAAATTTAAAAAGGGGTTATTTTTTTCCAGCCAGCTCTTATTGACATGTTGCTTGTTGTTTATTTTTTAAGGCCATTGTCTTAAGGTCTGACATTTGCATTTCGTAAACGCGCATAAATTACTCGGGTTTCGACGAGTTTTTTTTTTTAATAATTGCTCTAGTATTTCTCACATCTTTGCTTATGCACAAAAATTGATTTTAAGAACGTACTTAAATCATTAAGAGGCTTATTTTAATTCACACTTTAGTATTTACTTTATCACAATTCTAGTTTTATTAATAAACAGCGATCCGTGGACACGTAGTAGTAAAAGTTGCAGCAGAAAATAAGCTTTTTATATGTAAATATATCGATTCATTACACAGATTATATCCAGGGTGGATATTTTCCAACCTGTTAAATATAATTTTATTGTTTTTCGAGCACTTAATGAAGTCAAATTAGGCATTTTCGGCTTCCCATCGGCTCATAAAAATGGTAGTAAAATTGTTGGTATTGATCGCGACCGAGTAAACTATTTTATGTTGTTTTTATAGTTATTTATAGTGGTATAAAATCGTTTTATGAATGTCATCGGTTCCTGAGGGCGGTGGGACTATTAATGTATCGATAATTAAAGGTTTATTTGGTTTCGAGCAGGTAGGTCCTCGGAGTTGGGCTTAAGAGTCCAAGGTATTGTATGTTACAAAATGTTTTTTCGATCTTCGAAAAATATTTTTGAGTGTCACGGTTCAGTAACTCACTTAGTTTTATTCTCTCAATCAAATTGCTAAATCAAAAGTTTCAAATCTATTTTATTTTCTAAATTAGAAACGATGAAAAAATTCCAGTAATATTTTTATTATATCTATCTTAAGCTTATGCAAATCAATCTTCTAAAAATTCTGAAAATAAAATCAAATTTCTCAATCTAGGGTTTCCAATTCTACAAATCAAACGACATTTCCACGTTCATGGACAAGCGCAGTCTCTACTTATCTATGGTCGGCGATCGCGATAGACATTTAGCTATCTCTATATCGATTCTACAATCATGTTTTTATGTAACTGGTTCCTGTATTAATATTAATCGGGTAGTATTAACGATGTACAGTAAAAAGTTATTCGAAATAAAAGAATATATCCCTTTGAAGCGCTGGTTTTCTTTTTCTGGAACAAATATTTGGTATTTTTTATTATTATTGATGACCACAATCTCACCTGATCGAACGGGATTATGTGGTACACGATGGAGCACGCTTGAGGAGCTCGTGGCTAAATAATAACAGCCGCACGAGTCAATCATCAAGGTTAAGCAACGCTTGCCGAGGTAAGTCTGTGGATGGGTGACCATCTTAACGTAACGAGTTTCCTCCGTGTCTCGGAAAGCACGTTAAGCCGTTGGTCCCGGCTGTCATTTGTAGATCTTTGGCAGTCGTTACGGATTGTCAGAAGCCAGTAAATCTGACTCCAGTCTTGCCAAGAGGTACCGTGTTACCCAGTTAATGGGGTGTGGAGGTCCCCGCTCCACGTAAAACACTGGTATTCAGCTGAATCCGGTTTGACTGGAAGCCGACCCCAATGTAGTTGGGAAAAGGCTAGGCAGATGATGATGATGGAGTGACATGACAAATCCCTGGTTGTAGCTATCAGAAAACATAGAATCCGGCAGGGAATCAAGTTTGCCGAAATAAAAATGTCATCGTAGTAAAATTTCACATAAAAACATTACATTTTAAATTTACCTTTTTTGTTGTCATTTTAGTGCCTAAAAATCAAACGAAGATACTTAATGCTCCCATTATTATAATTCAATACAAGTTTTAGTGTTGGCTGTAAAAATGATTCTAGAATCGTAAAGAGATATAGAATAATGTGTTTGTTGTAATTTTATGACTCGCCCGCATCATCTACTTGATGCTAATAATCCTTTATTTAAAATAATACATTAACTCCACCCCTTGATTAAGCGTAATGATGCTATGATCCAATTTATATTGAAACTCATTTGACAAAAGATAAAACTGTCTTCCTATCAGTATTGCTTCTAATAAATCTGTTTTTCTTTTACAGGTAAATTAAGTTCCCGTATGAACAGCTACAGTGAGTACTCACAAATTCTTTTATGATTTCCATATTACTTTATTAAACTTTTTATTTTTAAATAAAAGTTCAATATAAAAACATCCCTAGTTGACAAGACAAACGTCAAACAAAATTCGATATTTGAAAACAATATCTCCATCGATCTCGAAGGCACACAAACAATTGATATCGAAACAACGAACACGTTTTCAAATTTAGAACACCAATGAATTTTGTATTTGGAACAAAAAAGCGCCCCCTGCTGCAAATTAATTATTAATTTGTTACCATTGCCAACCGTAACATCGTGTGCATTTTAGGGTTCCGTAAATTATTGTCTGTTTGTATGGCACAATTTTGACGTACACTGATAGATTACTAAGTACTTTGACGAACATTGCGCGTACAAATGCAGCGATGGACAGTGATATGTGGATAACATGTGTCATTGTGAACAAGAGCCTTAATAGGTATTATGTGTAGTGTCTGGCTTGAAACTGTGTTTGTACACAGTTGTGATTAGTCGGAGATCTATGTCTAAACGTGGCGTGATTCATATTAGGCACACAGAATACTGAATGGGCACAAGTGCTATTATTATCATGTCGTTTTTGTTGGTGACAGTTTGAAACCAAAATAATCATCCGTATTAGCAAAATTTTAGCGAAATTAATGCGTTTTCTACTAGAGTTTCAAATGCAGAACCCAATCTTTCAAAGCGTTCTGCTTTCTCCGTTTTATTTGTTTAAACACCTCTCTTGTTCCCACAAGAGAGGTGTTTTCAACTAAAATGAAGGCAATTCAAAAAATGATGAGCTGTGTAAGCATATACTTAATAATATAATTGAAAAAATATATTTAAAAAAATACTAACGTCTTTAATTATCAAGTAAAATTACAAATGCTTGGAAACAGAAATAGGAAAAGAATCACACAAGTTATGGAGACCATAAACAAACATCCATAGACAAATTACTGTCCAGAGTGTCCATAGAGTTAGTAGCAGACGCAGAATATATTGCAAATAAATGCATCGATACGTAGGTAATGTTGAAATGTAGCCAAGACTATAAAAATAACTATAAAGAGACGGAACAAAGAAAGAAAATCTTGATAGAGACTGCATACTTTACAATCGGACAAAAGAAAAAACTTCGCAAGAAACGGAACACTATCGTAAACTGACGTATGGTATACCAAATTGACAGTGCGTTGTGTGCAGTGCAAAGTTTGCCTGTCTTCAAATCAAGAGTAAACAGGCGTCTTCTAGGTACGCTCGATCCATTATAGACCTCACCCATCGCTTTCCATCAAGCAGGTTCGAGGACAAGAGCAAGCCCATCATCAAAAAAAAAAAAAAAAACAGTCGACTTCGGTAAGGGGTACTATTAAGACATCACTCGACATTTTGAAAATCGATTTATAAACCGTTCAAATTTTAAAAAAGACAACACTTTCACGGCCAGCAACATTTTTGGAGTGAGTTCTCCCGGAATAAAAAATGTAGATGATTGTAATTGCAGTTTACAGGATTAGTCCTGCATTGAAACAAAACTTCAAAAACTCAAAACAAATATTTGAAAATCAATTTCCTATCACTGCCACTATTCTATCAGTCAGCCCCATAGCACAGGGGTGGATGAAGCTATAAAATTGATTAGCATCAACATCGACAGTTGGAACACGTAGGTAACACCCCTGTGTCGTAAACTGATGCATCGATATAGCACTTTACAAGAACTTGAGGGTAGTACAGAAAAAAAATTGTTGGAAGCGCAAATTGAGTTATAATATCGAAGGATTCGATTTTTGGGTGATATATTTTGATGCTCGAAAAGATCGACTTTTTTCGAACAGACTAAGATTGTTAATTTTTACTTGAAATTTTGTTCATCGAAAATAGTTTTCGAAAACTATTATTTACACGCATAAATGTGACCAAAGTACCATGGTACTCATTACATATTGCATCACAGTTTTATATAATTAAAATTAATACTTATAGCTGTAATTTTCCATAACCTAGATCTTATCAAGGCACAAGAAACCTCATAAATAACATTATTAACATTATAAGAACAGCGGCACTAATTAATAACTTTCTAGTACAAAAGGAACAATATAAAAATTCATAGAAAACGTTGAACTCTCTTTTAATTCACACAACATTTATTTATTACACATAAATTGTATATTATGAAAGGTTTTTTCAAAACGTATTATCCCTTTCGCGGCGAAATTTTTAACATTTGCGCGTGAGCCGCTGCGAATTATAATTCAAAATGGTGGATAAAATTCTGCACATAACGCGACTTTTCTTTGTCCGTGACAAAATTCAGTAAATGCATTATACATTTATGATAATTTCGACCATGTATTGTTTAAAATAAGAGCTAAAAACGCGTAATTTTTTAAGTTGCGTGTAAATGTAAGGAAAGGTAGTTTTATAAACGATCCGCAAAAACTTAAAGACAATGATCTCGCTATGTCTCTGCGTATTATGAAATTAAAGAATTACTTTTGGACCATAAACGACGCGGCGCATTCGCGAACTTGTGTTTTTGGACACTTGAGCAGTTTGCAAGCCTCGCTTGAAGCAGATTATTGTCTGTTATGGTTTTGGAGAAAGATAACAATAAAAACGTAACCTGCAAAGCACTTTTTTGTGTCTTAAAACTCAAGTACATATCAAAACTTTTTGCTTGCGGTTACTCATTTAAACTGTAGCTCAGATTTTAATCAAATCCCATTTCCACTTCCAAGTCCCCTCCAGCTCTATCCACCACATCAACCCTAAAATTTAAAAAACAAACAAAGCGCGTTCGATTTCTTACAAAACACCAAAAGTAACAAAGTGAAACAAATAAAGGCAATCGAAGTTTAACCGCAAAGATTTCCCGACATCTTTCAGCCGATGTTTACAAGTTCAAAAGAAAACTCCGGCGTTCCCCTCGAAGGGTCCGGGACTCCGGTACACAGGTAAAGAGGTGCTTAAAGGTATTTTTTTGCAAACAGATCACGTTCGATGTCCTTAAGTGAGACATCTTTGTTTCCCCTCTGAAACGATTTGAACGTGCAGCAGCTGAATCGAACGCGCTTTATTGATTCCCGCGCTCAGATTTCCAAGTTTAAAAAGTTTGTTTGATTTTTTCATTTGAATAAAGGATTCGGGTACTTGGGGGTTATTTGCGTGTCATTTTTGTTCCTTATTTCAAGATAGGGCGATTTTTAGTTTTGAGTCTATTCAAAATAATTTTAACATGAGCAAAGGTTACTCAAGTACACCTTACGACTCGTAGTGATTTTCCAAGTAATGTCCATTAACTCAACTTCACTTCGAATCATGAAATTGACAGTTGTAGCCTGGTTCTGAATGACTTCAATCGAGCGTTTTCCATTATCATGGCGACTGAGGTCCTTTAAATGACTTGGAATATGTAAATTACTCATACTGCTAGCAATCCTTGTATCAACATCCTCATCATCACATAAAGGTAAAGCTCAGGCTCAGGCACGTTGAGTTTCTGGGCACGTTGCTCCATCGTGACCGCTCAACCGCTCGACTGCACCGGTCGACAATTGTGCGCCTATTATCCGATAATGCCGATCAATCTGTTTTGATTGAATAATCAATCGTTAGTCAATTGAACTCGATTTAGAGCGTTCGAGATGTTCTGTTGTGAGCGACGAGTGTGGCATAGATTCGCTGAGGATTTGAAGTGAGATGTCTTTGAGTGACGTGGTAATAGAAAACTGTGGTTTGGCAACAGAAGTGGATTTTAAGGAGCGGATATTTTATTTATTTAAACTTCACACATAATGGTACAATGTTGGACTTAATGTCTTAGATTTTCTTTAACAGTCAACCAAGGGTGGTGTAGAGATAGCAAAGCAGGTACATTGGAGAAAATGAAAATATTAATTGTAGCGTTTAATTGGTTAGATATCATAATTTGCTGCTATAAGCATTGCCAAGGGCTTGTCTTATTGATATTTAGTAGCTGTTCCATAACATAGTCAACATAAAAGTCGTGGGAAAACAATACTCATATATTTTCATTAGAACACACAGTTCGACGAAATCACAAATCACATATTTATTACAAAAGCCCAAATGAGTTTTTTGACAAATATTTATAGTGTCTCGCTCACTCAATTTACGATTTAAGAAGATTATAATATTTTAATTAAAAACATTTTTTGGGCCATTATCGTCCAATATTCGATTCGTAAAATCGATTTGAAGAATAGAGTCACCTACCAGAGCTCCTAAATTTTTACGAGCAATAAAAACGTGACTTATTCGAGACCTCACTCGCCACGTACCTCTACTAAAAAATTCTACACATTAAAAATTCGATATTACGACCGAAAGTTCTAATTTACGGCGGTTTAAAACTAAACGATAGGGCTTTTTCTAACTAATATATAGATACACAACAAATTGATGATTTTTATTACGTATATACGATTTGATGAAAACAGAGCCGTAAAATTTTACAGTATCGTTATGGGACCGTGATTGCGGCACGTAATTCAGAATCAGATGATCGTAAAATGACATTTTTTAATGTGAAATATTGACCGAAACGTATTTAAAGCGGAGATGAGGTTACTCTTCTATTCAGTTTCTATTTAAACCTCGTTTATGTGGGAAGTTAGAAGGTTGTAAGTTTGTTTGTATAGTACTTGCTAACGGCGTGTATGCACGACTAAATATATGGATGTCATCGAAGCAAAAGAAGTATGCAAGGATCTTCGCAGGTTGCGTTCTGCAGTTTCTATCTACCCCCATGTGAAAAACCCGTGAGTTTATGTATTTATGTATGTATATAAAAGGTTGTTAGTACGTACAAATGAGACCGGTTCCGTCGGTTCCCTATTCTGGACAAAAACTGGGCTTTGCTTCTCGGATTCCTGGCAAGGCCACGCGACTGGTAGCGGGCTATGCGCTTGCGCACGATGCCCAGCGCTTTAATTGTCAAAATTGCGCTCGCGCCGCTCTTGATGTCGCCGCCGAGCCCCCGCTGTGAGACTTGCGGATTCCGAAACATACGAGCAATTATCGAGGAGTCATATTTGCTAATGAAGTGCAGATGTGCCTTGTTTCAATATTGATGAAGATTATACAACAGTAACTTTTCTTTTTTTATATGAGTCTTGAGCTTTTGTTCGTATTTTTGGAACATACAAACTCTTAAAATAAAATCTTGGATGAGTTCTTCGCATCCAGTGTTATGACTGAAATTCAACCTAACCTTACCAATCTTACCATATTATCCCACTGCACGGCAAAAGTAAATCATACAAAGTCTACGGCGTTTATCAAACCCTCTTTTTACTTTTAAAAAGTCTGCATAGTTTAGATAAAGTGAGTAAGTGAATGTCACTCGAAAAAGTTATTCGAAATAAGAACATAGTACCATACAAACTTGGACCACCAACATCAAAATCTCCCCACAAATCCGACGACAGTACGAGCTCACTGCTCACTCACCATGCGCACGCGGTGCTCGGCGCTCGGCCCTGACCTCGGGCAGCCGACGGGTGCCGAGCGCGAGGGGATACGATGCGCAAACGCACTTGTGCAGCGAAACTGTGATAGTGAGTGATTGCTGGGACGTTACGTTGGTTTTTGATATCCAGAGCCAAGGGTTTTGAAACAGTTAGTAGAATGGTATTCGATTTAGTCAAAATATTTTTATTCTATCTTGTAATGCTCACTCTGCCTTCATTTTTGTATTTGTCAATAGTTTTGTCTTTAAAACTGCTTATTTATTTAACACTTTCAGCACACAAACGTACAGGAGCGGACTTAATGCCATAGGCATTCTCTACCAGTCAACCTTTGGGTGATGCAGAGAATAGTGGTATGTGCAATATGAAGAATTAACATAGAAATTAACTTTTAGAGGAATGGAAGAAATATATTTAAAGTCTTATAGTGCTTTGAACCTCAGCGGTGATAACAAAGTAAGTCAAGTAAAATCTGGCTTATCCCGTTCAAAACAAGGATTAGAATCCATTGATAGAACAGATTCAGTACATAAGTACCCAGGATACTAAAGCAGGCATCCTGTAAAATGAACATGTATTGTCTGTTGTTATAAGCTAAAGCCATACAAACCGATGACGCAATCAACTGTAAAATACATTAATAATAACTCCAAGATCCGTGACCCATTTACACAGGATAAACAATGAAATGCATTTCAAGGAGCTACTAAAATTCACCTGAAACTTAATAACTTGGCTCTAATAACGTGAAAAGATTCACGTATCTATAGTCACAAGTATTTGTTTGAAATTCAGTGCAATAACGACAGGAAAACCACTCCAAATGTTGCGATTTTAAATACATAATTATTATTATTGGAAGGGTTTAAATGTGACGCTTCTCGCAAAGGAAGAAAGCTCAAAATTAACTGTCAATCAATTTAGACGTCCGCAATTATAAAAAGGTTGATCTCAAAACATTCGCGGGCCGGTTTTTGCGCGGATACCGATTATTCGACGTGACGTTCCCACAGCGCTCCCAGTCTCGAACGATCGCTGGAATAGGCCCCGCGGTGGAATTAAGACGAATTCTTTTTACGAATTAGCGAATCACCTGTCTAATTACGCGCGCAAATCCAAACTTTGAATTTCGAATCTGGAATTCTTTCTCTCTCTCTTTCTCAACGATCAAAATTTAAATTTTCAATCCGATAACGAAAGTGGTACAACCGAAAAAATAAAAAATATAAAACGGTGTAAGAAAACAATGATTAACATAACAAAAGTGACGGAGAGGAGCATTTGTTGTGAATTGACAATCTGACAAATTTACAACCGATCGCTGAGTAAAACACACAAAAGTGCCCTTTTCGAATGCAAATTTGTCAGAGGGATTCTTTTCCAAATTTTTTCTCCCCAGCGCGAAACTTCCGCCTATTTTCCCGCTCAACGCACATCCGGCAGGGGGCGCCGCTTCCGCTATCGGTGCTCGTTCGGAAATCGGATGAGTTTCACCGACAAAGATACGTCTATTCTCAACCCTCGCCCCATTGATTCTGTGTAAAGTGGTCATATTTTCTATTTCATATTTTTTATTGACTTTCAATGATTCTATTGTGCCTGAATTCGCAACTTTTCATTTTCAAACATTTTCTATTCTATTTCCGAAGAGGATTTTCACTATGGTTAGTTTCGATAGGAATGAAACGTTCTCTTCATTAGTTAAAACCCTCAGTTAAGTTTAACTGTCGCCGCCAATTGGCTTCCTATCGGCTATAAAGTGAAACGGCGGATGGTATTCAGTATAGACCACATAACTGGTGATCCTTATCTGTGGTCTCGGGGGTCGGGTATCAGTGACCGCAAATCGGGAGGCGATTGTCAAACGCCATCGATAGCTGAGCAAACGATACCGCACCGAAGATATAGTAATAGAATTTAATAGACCTGTGTCTAAGTTCCTAATAGAGGTACAGTGATATCAATAAATCTATTTTGATATCTAAGAGTATTGTTCTGTTATGGTAAACAATAAAGTACTATTCCATATCAATACTTGGAAACTAAGTCTTGTTTGCAGGTACACAGATACCATTTATCAGTCATTAAAGTACTGCAGTATGATTAAACTCAATAGGTATTGTAAAATGAGAAAAAAATACGTCTTAACTGTCAGATGAGTGATAACGAGACTATCTAAAATGCTGAATAGATAGCTAAGGCTTGAACAAATAATAAGTTGACAAGATTTTTTATTTCTAAGCCAAATGGCGTTTGCTGTGACAAGAAATATTGACAGGATGTTTGAATAGAAGAAAATCTTTTTATGGAGCTCCTAAATACGTACGATTTCTTTTAGGTACCTACTTTATTAGATTTTTTAGATTGGAACACGTCGATATTTGAAGTTGAAAGCCTGTTGCAGCGTTTGAAGGCCTTCCATGGTAATACGCTGGATGCAAGACGGGGCCACAAAATGTGGCGACACTTGGGGAAGACCAGCAGTCCACGCAAATCCAGCAGTGGACGTCTTTCCGCTGAAAAGATTATTTCATTTCACCTGTTTTAAAGCGATGGATAAGGTCTCGGTATAAAGGAAAGAGCAAGCCCAGTGAGTGACCTTTACGTTCCAGGCATTATTGAATTTGAGTAACTACAGTCTCAACCACTTACCACAAGTCATCGACCTAGCCCAACTATTCAGAGACTCAGAACATAAAACCCAATAGTATTAAATATCGAGCTCTTCGCTAATGGGTCGTAATCGAAGATTTCGAAAACAACAGGTGCCGGGAATCAAACCGACTGACAGTTACGACAAGCATCTGCTCAACTATCGGGATAAACTCCAGAGGGATTTGGCTAAATATAATTTTCTAATTTCTTTTTTTTAAATACACTTCGGGGAAAATGTTTTACATTCGCTTTATTTACTGATCGTACATCTCACTTATCTGACGACCTACTTTTTGTGACAGAAAAATATATGTATATGAAGACGAGGTTGTATAAATAATAAATGATATTTTTTATTATGCAGATTTTTCATATTACTACCTACGTGATATTAAAGAGCTTTAAAAGTTCCTGAAATATCCAGTACTAACTTTTGCTCGCGGTTTTTTTCGCATTAATATTAATATTTGCAAAAAAATCTACAAAGTGATGCGTTTTGTCCATTTCAGGTACGGATCCCTAGAAGTAGCCTATCACCGTCTCAAGGGTCTCACCTAACTTTGTACCAAATTCAGCAAAACTGGTTCAATGATTTAGGTGTGAAAGTAACAAACAAACTCATAGGATTTAAAGCTCTTTTACCACACTTATAGATTTTTACATTCACAGTTCCTATCCTAGCCTCAGACCACAGTGCAGGTGAATTTCACCCACACCCCTCTACTCATAAACTAATCACCATAATAATAATAAACAAAAACTTACGAACAACAATACGACGAATTAACACAAACTAACAAACGAAAACATTTCAAAGTCCAATTAATACAAATATAACACCTTGCAACTGACGCTCTGACCCTTACTAACACAATTGAAATTTTACTCTAATGGTATAATGCCAAAG
This sequence comes from Lacanobia oleracea, assembly GCA_950371165.1. Taxonomy (NCBI): domain Eukaryota; kingdom Metazoa; phylum Arthropoda; class Insecta; order Lepidoptera; family Noctuidae; genus Lacanobia; species Lacanobia oleracea. The sequence goes on from OX493406.1 coordinate 22,336,835, forward strand.
TTCAAAATTGCGTGTGTAAAAACCAAGACACAAAGGGTGCTGAGCAAAAGGGTATATCTCAACAATAAAATACTTTTGGTGAGCCGCAACTCAATAAATACTTCATAGTATCGGTTTGAGGGCGACTTGACCGGATGTCCGGCCTTCGATCTTTTGCCCTCCGGGAGGGTAAGAGGGTAAGGGTTTACATGCTTTGAATGTATTTTAGTTATTTGTAGTGGGAAATTTTATGGCAGAGGCATTTAATGCGGCTTTTGGTTTATAAATGTTAGTTAATTTGGGTGCCGGCTGAAACAGCTATTTGGTAGTTTGTTTGTTCTGTTTGATTTGATAAACAATGTGTTTGTGATATTGTGCTGAAAAGAGTCTAATTATACATATAATAATCTGAATATTTGTCAATAGTTAAGAGCAAAGATACAGTAAGGCTAGACATAAAAAAAAAATATGTCAAAATAATTTGACATATTTTTAATATGATCTCGCGAAGTTCCCTAAAATGCAAAAATGTTATATACCACCCCTATTTATTTAAGTCGACACGAAAATCCATTTGTCTAACAAAATTAATTTAAATTAACTTATGAAATCCGAAGTTAAAATATCACCATGTAACATCACATAATTCAGGACTAGAGGCCAAAGGTCGCTTTAAATAATAGAAGAGAAGGGGTTCCGTCGGCGAGAAAAGTCCGGTCCGAACCGACGCGAAGCAGTTTCATCCAGTTATTTGCCAATATAACTTGAGCTCTATTAACTATCTTCTATTAATTTTCTTGAGATATTTATTGATAGTTTCTCCGTATTTGTGACTGGAGCGAATTCAAACAATAAATATTTAACTAACGTATTTTTGTTTTATTAGTTACTGTCAGTTTAGGGTTGCCTTTTCAAGTGATTGCAAATTTGACAGGGGTCATCCTAAAGAAGTTAACAGCAAAGATGTTAGTGGACTCGGTCAAGAGGTGTTTTATTGGGATAATCCCGGATTACCATTGTATCCTGTCACGGGCCATCGCCTTAATTAGGGTCAATAGTTCCGAGTTCAATGTAAACTGCCGGTTACTTTAACTAACACCCCTATTGGTTTATTTGTTATCGAATAGTTGATTGGATTAGGAGCAGACATAAACCACCCATTGATTGAACCAGTATTGAAAGTTTTGACTTTACTGTTACCGTTAATTTTATTAACTGATGTTTCGTTAGTTACTGTAGATGTGGGAGTAAAAAACAAATATACTTTTTAGCTGTCAATAGCCACTTAAATCGTCTTAAATAAAATTAAGACATTGAAATTGAAGTGTATTGTATTGTGCTCTTCAATAGACTAATGCAATAACACTAATAAAGAAGATTATGTCATTACGAATCTGATCACCTTGACATCACCTGCTTAAGTCAGGACAGACGAACAAAAAGCCTAATCCCTGTGACGAATTCCAACCATTGATCTCTTTCATCTATTGATCGATCGAGATACAAAGAGCCACCAATTCTGAAACGATAAAAAGCTAAAGATCTCGCAACCAAAAAAGATCTTTATAATAGAAGTTGTAACGTTCAAATTTGATTGTGCTTTTCTCAACACGTGCAATCTGTTTACGAAAGGTTAGCGGATATTGCTTATTAATGTTATGACTGAATCAGACTATTGGCAATAAAGATGATTGAGTCGGCTAAAGGTACGGTTGCGTAGGAATTGTTATTGTTATGATACTCACATGTTACTATGCTATGGATTGGTTCAACACTCGTTACACAATATGCACCTACTCTGAAATCATTTTCTCACCTCTATAGAAATGATTTAAGATCACTGAAGTAGCTTTTTCAAGCAGTTATTAGAATCTGTTTAGATTTTTCGCAGCTTTGAACATCAGACATCCAAATAAATATTATGAGTACGTATACACACTGTTAGTTCATTGTTCTGACTCACACATAATCAAACACGCCATTTGGTGTGATTGAACTCAGATTTTCTATGCCACACCAAAAAAAAAAATCAATATTTGAATTTATAACCGTCATAAAATATGACAAAAACATTAAAAACAATGTTTTTAACGACACACAGATACAAAATATATTTTCTAAATAAACAAAGCATCATTAATATGTTTTCTGACTAATTACTGACACGAGAAAATACCAGGATTATAGATACATAAATAATCATAATATAAACACATCCCTATGAACAAAATCAAACAAAACTCAACACGATTGAGACGCCACATGTATCATATTTATGTTTTGAAAAGTTATTTCTAGTTGAATCTAAATAACGAGTTAACTGGCTTATACAAATATCCTTACTAAACTAAGACAACATAATAAAAATTATTTTAAACATTTGACGGTTGGTATTATTTATGTTTTATTTTTCTGTGATTTTTGACTTAGCTGCAGTTTAGTAATTGGATGACAGAGTTGACAGCCCAGTGATTTAAATGTCGAATCATAAAATGTAATGTTCGGAGACATTGGCTTTTGAGGTTTTTATAGAAAATTCGTTAATTCCAATTAAAAATGTTTTTAATCGAAGTGTCAAGATTCTGAGTCTTTAAACCTTTGTAAACATCTTTTAAGGTATGATTGATGTTATCTTACAAGCGATAATATTGCTGTCTATCTACCTGATACTGATTGATAGGCATTTATATTATGTACCTAACTCATTTACAGTCATGCCTACCTATTGTTGTAGATATTTCACTGACGTTTTACTGGGTACTTATTTTTTTTGCTCGTTTACATTGTTTTTTTTTTGTACTGAAAAGACTACTACTTAACTCTTAGATGATCTCCTATTCTTGGCTGGATAACACCATGTCGGCAATGTTACTGCTATATTAAGGTGGATGCTCCAGGGTGGCCCGCGAAATTCAAATATTTTTATGTTTTTTGCAATTTGCCGGTCAGTGTGAAGCTGTATGTGGACCAAATGCGATCTGCGACTGTAACGCGTATTTATCTAAAGATTTATAACCATTTTAATCATCAATATAGCCCTCTAAGTTCATGTAGTTCGAAAGAATGATTATTTCTGAAATATTCATTCTTTCGAACTACATGAACTTAGTGGGCTATATTGATGATTAAAATGGTTATAATTCGTTAGATAAATACGCGTTACGGTCGCAGATCGCATTTGGTCCACATACAGCTTCACACTGACCGGCAAATTGCAAAAAACATAAAAATATTTGAATTTCGCGGGCCACCCTGGAGCATCCACCTTAAGATACCTATTCTCAAAACGTTTTGAAAATCACTTATAAAAATAACTCGCAGAATCCAACAATAAACGAAGCTATCCCTCCCGTTATATATAAATAACTCCCGCCAAATAAGGGATATTGTGCCATTCTACTTATAAATAAGGACAAAAGCCTTCAAATTCGTCGACCAGGCTCACAGACGGATATTACCAACGTTTTGACAGCACTGAGACAGATTGACAACACTAAAACTTACTAAATGACAACAAATAGTCTATTTTTTCACTTTAGGCACTATTTTGTAAAACTAAATTCTCACTAAAAAGATTCTCGACCTTCGAGGTTGAGAATACCTTCCCCACAACACTTAATTTACATAAAATGTAAAACAAACAAGCATATTTCAATTAAACAAAGTACCAGGCATTCATAAACGGTTAGCATTCTAATACATTTTATTTGCCCATTATTGCTCGCTTGAAGAAAGAATGCGCAAAGACCCGCTCCTCATCTCAGGACGACCTGCGCCGCTGAAAAGGACGCATATATGGAAAAAACTCGGGAGCGAAAGAGACACCAACACCTCCGATAACACGTCAATACATTCCTTGCAGCACCCACACACGAGAACCGTCTCTAGTCCCACAGAATAGAGTCCAATATCGTTTATTTGAGTTAATGGAAAACCGATACGACATCAATATGTTTTACTGCGCCATTCTGCAACCGAATCCATATTTTAGTGAGGCACGAATAAGGTTGAGTTTGGAGTTTTCGTGGTTTTCTTGGAAGGCGTACTCGATATCTTGTAAGATAGTCTGGGCGTTCGGAACCGATCGAACGCCGATATAACGTTATTGGAAAAACACCTCTATAGAGCAAGCGTAAAGGTTTTAGTCGACAAGGCGTTCCCTTGTTGGGACACGCCCAAGTCTTATATGGAAAAATGAGGAGTGACTTTTTTTATTTCCCTCGATCGTACCCGCAATATATCGAGATAAGACGTATATTATTTTATTTCATTGTTGATAATGTTTTCTTTATCTTATTTTGCTTTGATTTTTCCAGGTACGTTAAGATGCTGTGTCTATATCAGGTAAATATAGATAACCTCATTGTACTAACACTGTCTATAAGGAAAGAGTAATCCCTTTGTTTGCGTGGCGTCGAGATTTTTATTGGCGTTTAAAAGAACATGAATCTTCTCACTAGATAATTCAAATTGGAAAGATAACGGTCGTAATTAGAACACAACAAGAATACAAGTACGAATTTAAATATGGAACGCAATTCGAGTTTGGAATCACAAATCGCTTACCGTTAATTCGTATTGAGTTTCATGCCAGTGTTCTAGAACAATCCCAATTTGAACAACAATCAGAACTAGAGGTGAACACATCAAATGAGGCTGAACACACAATACGATTAAAAAGCGATCGAAACAAATGAAGTGAAAAAGCTCGATTAACGATTTTAAAAAACGAACGCGTTCATTATTCGTTAGGATTTAAAACAATACACCATTCAGCCATTTTGAATATCGTCCCTTAGCGAACAACTCCGCTCTCATTTTGGCTAACATTAGTAGAACGAAAAACTTATCAATTTATTGTAACCAATGTAGGTACTGGGGAAATGACAACTAAATATTTGAATTTTGGCCAAGGTTTGGTTGATAGCCAATTGTAATACTTCAATCCACAATCATTAATTCTATCCAAAGATATTTAATAGTAACCTGGGAGCATTTAAGTCAAAAGTGAATAGGTTACTTCTAGGCAAACGTGCTCTATCTTCGACCATATAATCGCTTGCCATCAGGTGAGATAGTGGTCAAACGTCGGATCCTGTAAATATGTAATAAAAAAACCGACTTTTTCAAATTGAGTGGTGTTTTTTCCTAATAGTGGGTCCACTCGATACAGACTTTGAACTCTGAAAAAAAACTATCACACCGACATAATTAGTCTGCATTGCTCTGTTCCATAGACAAAATTCTATAGAAGTATAATGTAGAAGGCAGTTTCATGTGGACCTAAGGGACGATGTGGAACGACCCACAGGCTCGTTTTAACAGTTTATTTCAATTCGCTACCTGTGTCAAGGATTTCATTATTTTTTACGAATTGATTGACACGGATCGGCGGTAAAATGTCTATCAATATGACGTTTTAAGTGATGCCGCTGTGAACTGACGGATCCTGGCTAATTCCAATTTCGAATTCGATACCGTTTCGGTTGTATTTGTTTTTTTGTTTTGTTTTTAACCGACTTCTTTGACAGCAAAATTGGCTTGGAATATGGCTTTATTAGGTTTTATTTTATTAGGGTCTACCAATACTCCTAATTCGAAAATCCTAACAAAATGTCCGTCCTAGTATTTTCTCACTATCCAAGATTTTTTTTAGACTGTAAGACAAGGGTCTGACGCATTAGTTATTATTCATACAAAGTCATTCTTATAGTAACAACACCAATGTAACCTAACCTATTTCTAAAAATTCAAATGATTACTTACTTACCTATCCATTAAGAGTTAAAAAAACAATATCAAAAAGCGATTGGGCAATCCACATTGTTCTAAATAATCCAAGCTATTTGTACACAACAGACATCTGTTCGTCCGACATCGCAGCAAACAAAAAGCCATAATCAAAGGGGCCAGGTTTCTTGCGCTATCGGGCCATTTGTCCGCCGCGCCTACGATCCGATACCGCCACAACAATTTAGCCCCAACACTGATTGATACCACCGATACATCACTAAACGCGTTTTTCTATGAAAAATTGCTATAATCGACTTAAAAACTCATTAGGCCGAAGACAAAGAAATCTTCCGACCGCCATTCGTCTAATTTGAGTTTCTCGATCGAGACGAATTTCAGACGTGATTACCGTTCCCCTTTTTTGTGTTATTAAATGCCATTGAAGAATTTTAATACCATCATCCTTAATATTTGATGTTGTGGTATCACTAGGTTTTGACCGCGGCTTGCTCTACGTACCAGTCCTACAAAATATTCATTACTATCTTTGGTTCGCGGTTTAGCCCGCGTTTATATAGTATTTCGCAACAAAAACAATAGCCTATAACCGTCTCCAGAGTCCTATCTATGTCTGTACCAAAACTCATCACAATAGGTTCGGCAATTTATGCGTGAAAGAGTAACAAACAAAGAAACAAATTCATTTTCGTACTTATAACACAAGTTAAGATTGGTCGATAATGTCCTTGTGTTAGATGACGTACAGACACAACGATCGTACACTCGTGCACATGTCCAACGTCATCCGCGTCACATTCATTAGTGTTGACAGCACAGGAAATAGTAATAAAGAGCGTACGCCGCACAAAAATCATAAACAAGAAGAAATAATTTAAATAAAGCAGCCATATTTGAATGCGCCTCGACAGAATCACAGGGGGGACTCTTTCATAGTTCCGAAGAAAAAAATCGATCACAATGCTTACATACGATATTTAAAAAAGTGTGTCACCGTCACCATTCAAATTAAACGACGAGATAATTTTTGAATATGTATCGCGGTATATTTGAATAAGTGTTACATTAATATTCTTTTGTGATAATTTCGAGTTCGAAACGCCCACGCTGTCCCATTGTCTCGCAAGTTATTGGCTCATTAGGCAACGTGTCGCTTTGTCTCGAACGATTTGAATTTTTGATTTTCGAATCGAACGTAATTGATTTGTGGCTCGAAGAAAATTTTTCAGAATGACGCTTGTATACAATTTTATTTTTTATCGTAAAAAGATTAACGTTAATGCTATCCAAAATTAAACCACGCATTGTTAGCAACAACTCATTATTTCAAATCCAACGACAAAAACGTAATCTAAATAAAAAATCTCGAAATGTCAAATTGACAGTTACAACTTCCGTATTACTCGCGCGCGTTATCTCGAATCAGAATGCAATTCGAACGTATACAAAGGAGCGAAATGATATATTTGAACAATAAGAAAGCGAGAGTCGCCCACGTGTAGCTCGGGACAGATGTGCTCACAAATTACGTATGCTAATGTGTCTTGTAATCCTTCCGTCGGACCTCCCTGCGCCGCGTCAGTCTCGCGGTATAATCGATCGATTATGAATGCGGGCAATGATTCTCGATTATAGTTTTGAGATGTCGCGTCACTCGAACTTGACGCGCCTACAGTTTCAAACTTCGAACACAAAACGTCTGTCGCATCCACCTTTGAAAATTTGAATATCGAATCGAATGACTAGGTATATCACATACAAAGTTCTGTCAACAAATCAGGGGTATGTTCTTTTTATTAGGCGCCGGTTCGAATGGCATTTGGCGGTAACGGAACCCCCGAATATGAAAAGGAATAACGTCAAAAATGAACGAATCCTCGCGACATTACCGGTAATCATGTTTTATGAGTTTCCCGTCGAAGTAGACGCACAATATGCCACCCCCTGAGGTGACACGTACACTTGTAAAAAGTTAAAATTGTGTGATATTACGCTCGCGTACTTATTATTAGCATCACAATAAACGCTGAAATTATCGAAATAACATGTTGCTCTTTAACTGGAAGCCGGCCGGTACATCGTACATCCACATACATTTGCATAGAACGGCCTATTATAAGTCATTATCGTAAATTTCCGTTCAATATAATAACATGCGTTGTGTCGCGCAACAAAATTTTATCAATAGAAACGTTGCGATATTTCGTTTGAAATTAGAATCAGTACCGTTTCCGCTTCCGTTCGATATTTGAACTCGCGCGTTTGAATTAAGAACGCCGTTTTAAATGAATGATAACTGTCGATATCATTTGAATGGAGAATGCGACTGTTTGGATCGGGAACGATTTGAAGAATTTAATTTTTCTGAGACACCTGAACCGTTCTGAATATTTCGTTCGTTCGGTAACAGATAGCAAGGGAAGAGGCAATAACCATTAAAAGCTTGCGGAGGGCCGTTCCGAAAGTTTTCTTTTCAATAACGCGTCTAATATTCAAATTAGAGGCACTAAGGCGAGGAATTCTTAGCGATATATCATCGAAGCTAATCAGATTTTTTCCTTGCTCCGTACATTTGGTAAAATGTTTCGGGGATTAAATAGGGTACGTTGAGACGAGGATAATTTAGTAGTTTCGTTGCAAGATTTCATTTTTATGCGAATACTTATTGTGTTTTTGTTGGATCTATCATTTATCTTTTTGCACACCCCTGTGGATTCGAATCTATTGGATTTGTTTTGAGAATATGTATACGTCTAAACTACTATAGTACCTATTCTAATAAGCACAAGTCTTCTCAAACCACCTAACATAATATTCAAAGATAAAATATTCAAATAAGATCATCCCCTAACATTCCACTAGGAACCATATTCGCATTAATTTTTTATTCCGACCATAATCTCGAACACACGCATTAAATCTATCACACATACAATTTGAATTTCGAACGCGTCTCTATTCTCTATACCCACGAGTGGAGACAAAATCTATTCGAATACGTCGTCTTTCATATCAAATATGTTGGTTCATATAAAATTTACGAAGAACGGAGGCAATTCCTCGATGCCGTCAGTTGGCAACTCTCAATACACTCGGGCGCTATAAAAAATAATTTAAATTGCTCTTACAGTGACTCGCTATCGCTCCGAACATTTGCATACTAAAATAATGCAAAAATCTATGCGCGGAACGCACTTGGGGAGCGTTCGCGTTTGCACGCGAGATTTTTATGTCGTGTAGTCTATTAAGAGTGTTTCTTATTGAAAAAATCTACTTAGAATTTTCTTTTCTGGTACGTTGTCGACATTAAAGCTTGACTATTGCTTGCTACGAATATATGTGAGCTTCTTAATAGTAAGCTTCATAATATATATTCTAGAGTATATTTTACTTCAGCTGGCTTCAAGCTATACTCTACTGCTTGACAACATTGTTGGAAACATTGAAGTAGATCAAAGGACCCTAATAGATTTCAACTTCTTAGTGTAAAACAGTGTCTGTACCTGAAGGTTTATTCACAACTTGTAACGAAAACGCGTCAAAAATGTAGGCACCTATTCTCGAAAGTTTTCAAATGCGCATTCATGTTCGATTCGGTTTGGAAACATGTCGGCCGGTAGTAAATACCGATGCATATCTCCCGTCACGGGAATGTCCTTAGACAATGCAAACGCACACAAACATTAGACGCGTGGGGCAAAGAAATTTTTATGTGTTATTTTTTTTCTTGTTTTGAAATATGTACGCCGTTAGGTTATTTATGGGCTCCATAGAGGTTATATTTCGGGAAGTAATGAGGTTTCGTTCGGAAAGGGCAATTTAAATGTGCGTAGATTGAGTCGTTAGGGGGCGCATCGGTCGCTTTCCCTTCGTAAGTAACTCGCGAGCGATCACGCGTGGCCCCGATCAAATTGTGGCTTTCAAAGAAACGCGTAAAACGCGTAAATTATCCGCGGAAAAATTGAGAAAATTGGCGGAAGAGATTAAGTGCGGAAAATGAGCCAAAACGGAAAATAATTTAAACGAAACATGAATTTTAAACTTTTACGTAAAACCTGAAATAGACTGGCACAGGAATAATATATTTTAAAGAAGAAATAAAGTAAAAAATGACTAATACAACTATTAATATCATCAAACCCCAAAAAAAACCTCGATTAATTGATAAACGAATAAAACCAAAAAGCACAATCCAAAAGCTAACGTTCGCCAAACGGAGCGTAATACACCATTTACGTGTTCAAATACAGCCGGACACGGTAGATAAATTAAAAAATTCAGCAACCACACCGCTACGTTCGAAATCTGATAATGAGAGCTCTTCATAAAAACTCTTTTATTCATAATTTTTATTTATATTAATTAAACATGTGCCAAGTGTACTGTGACGGGGTTAACGCACGTTTTCGGTTAGTACCAACCACCGCCCGATATCGGAATAGGTACAATTTTTTATTTAGCTGGTAATAAGTAGGAAGTAATTGGCCATTAACAATTTTTAATTTCTCAGTAAAAAAGTGTTAATTTTGTATGTTTTATTACTCTATTCTTTTTTAGGGATGTCGCTATCTCTAACTGTCGTATTATTTGAATTTGGAATAATCGTATACGATTATTTCATTTAATGAATTTCGACCAAAGAGCCAAAGAATATTCTTTTCTCGATCGACGATGTTTCTTAAGATCTTGCTATTCTATTCTGCTGACCTTAATGTAATCTTTAAGTCAAGTTTAACAACCTTACACTTCAGTAATAAAATGTGCGTATGTAACTAAGTTTTTCTTAATTAAAGTTCATTAAAACCAAACTTATCAAAACCGGTAAACAATCTAAACTCCACCAACTAGCAAAGAGGTCAATTGCGGTACCGAAAATATTATCCGAACGAATTAATATGAATTATTGTTTACGGCGCACAATTACTAAATAAATTCAAATTGCACTAATCCACCGCTCATTCATTGGACAAAACAATAATATTTTCTCATACAAAGTAGATCATAACGTTAAAACTTTTAAACCTTACAACTTTCTTGATAAAGGTGATTTTCCTTTGGCGAGTTATGTTTTTAATAGTGATAATTAATTAAAAAGATTATATATCTACTAAAACATTTCCAAATTCTTTCGGAGTCAACGGATCGTTGGACGTGAGACCGGCACTAACAGCTATTGTTTAATTTTTATTATTCGGACCGTTACCACGATATACTTTTACAATTAGCTTTTTATTGATGACCGTTAAAGCTACTTAGGTTTCGGTATTCGAATTTTGATTTCTTAATTTCGAATAATTATGGTTTAATTTCCATTCGAGATTATTATTCGAGATTTTAATTACGTGTATGATTTTATTTCTTAAAATTTCCGAGTTAATTGAACTTCAAAGAAGAACATAGAAATATTTACGCAATGCTAAGTCCTTATATTATGAACAATCAGACGAGTCATAACAAAACTATGCAGGCATCTACAAAACATAATATTTGCCAATAATATCTCGCTAACTAGGACGAGCGTTTAATTGCAATGTCCTCCATTGAAACGTGTCAAAAGTTATTACAATTAGACCGGTTGAATCATCGGCTAATTTGTTTTTCATTTTACTCTTTTTTTCGCAACGGAAATCGCTAAATATGCTCTTCCTGTATGTACGTACGTTTATTAGAAATTGAGGAAATAGGGATCGTGGATAATTAAAAAGTACTACTATTCAAGTGTTATAAATAGGGTCTAGTCTAGAGCTAGTAATTTGTCTCTGTAAAATGAAAAAAAAGGCATATAAAATTAATTATTTAATAACACCCATTTTAGCAAAAGCCATTTTCAATTATAATTAGTGTAACGTTTTTAAAACGAAAAAAAAGTATGTTACCCGTTAGCAATCCCACATTCGTCAATAATAAAAATAAAATCACAACAAACAGCTAATTCAAATTAAGAATTAAAAAATACATCAAGAAATTCGATCATCCGTAAAAATAATAAATCAAGATCGAACCCACGGTGCGAGTCAAAGATTCTCACAAAAAATAAACCAGTCGAAGACATTCGGGGATTCTTAATATGCAAATAATTAACCAGAGTATCGCTCAACCCTTAACCCGACACATGTAGGTCAATAAATTAAAAAAATAAAATAAAAAATAAATTCAGTAAACCGGTTCTTACCGATCGTAACCCCCTCAATTGTTCTATGATTTATACCGATCGATCTGCATATGGTAATTCGAATAATTATTACGGAGGTCGAAACTACTTAATATGCGAATAACAATTAGTGTTTCCTTATTTTTCTTGAGTCACTTTCTCACGAATGGGGTTGATTGATCGGATACTCGTATTTTGTTATCGGGGTGGCCGTTTTATTTAAATCTGTCCTGTTTTTGGAATAATTAATGTGGCTACTTGATATTTTTCGACTAATCCAACTGTGAATTGAAAAATTCGAAAATTACAACAGCTTTGTCTTTTTTCACTGTACTGCACAATAAAAAAAAAAAGTACTATTGGCAAAGATAACCAAAAAAAAGTGCACAAAGCTACTCAACGCACCTATCTCACGACTTAACAGATCAAAAAAAGAAAGTTTGTATTCAAAACATCATTTTTCTCCACACTGATTATTGTCAACGACATAAATCGTCAATGCTGAATACTGAGACATTAATGCACACAAGCGATCGCATCGCATTATAAAAAACCCATTTCCGAATTTCTTAGCCCGAACAATGAACTAAATATCAATACTTCGAATGCGACACTGACATCTGGGCCGAAGGGTTAAAAAGTCTTAACCCTAATCCTATCTCAGGCCGAACAAAAGCCCATCACATATATTTAAACCTGTTTTACCGATTGATAGCTCGATTTCGATATAAAATGTCGAACAACAAAAGCGTAAGATGCATACTCGCATCGATTTGCATACATCTTCTTTGTATAGTATATGCAAATGATTTGATACGATTTTTACAAGGAGCCGATAGTATGGGAAACTGTGATGTTCGGTTGCGTATGTAAATGAGGCGATAACGCGGCGAGATGGGGCTTTATCTAACTTACTCAGTTAGTTGGTCGCGCGCTTCGGATCCGTAAACGTCACGCGCGGCAATATCGCAGTGTTCGAAATTCAAGTGTAAACGAAGCGTTCGATGTTTGAAAGATTTTTTACTTATAATTATTGTTCGATTCGGAAAAATCTATTCGAATTTCTTAATTTTTATTCGTTAACATTTAAGGGTTATTTTTTATTCGAATAGATTTTTCTTTTTAATTGATCGAACAATAATTATAAGTTGCTTTCAAACACAACGTCATCTGTTTTCAATATTTTCAGGGTTTCAGTTAAAGTGAAATTAAATCAATGATTAAAAATAAAACTTTTTCAAGAATAAATAAAAATAAAATCAGTGCACATGAATGAAATCTACTGTGACAGGCTCAAGATAACATTTTTCGAAATTATGAAAATTCGGAATTATTATCATGAGGTAAGAGATTTTTTTTGCATTATGAAAGTTTTATATGAGTATTTATCGTTAATTAATTTGTCGCAATATTTTATTTTTTACCTTTTTTAAATTAATTAATTATAATTTTTTAAACTGTACGTTTAATTCAATAAAATTAAATCGCTCATGTTTTCCTTCGTTACAAAAACATTTTCATTGACGCTATTTATGTAATTTCAATTTAATTTAGATTATACACCGGTCAAAATCATAACCCTCCATTTGCTTCGCCATGGTCGGGTAAAAAGAAACTACAAACAAGATTCATGTTCACCAAAAAAAAATCACAACGAAACAGTAATTCCTAATTAACAGTTTAACCCTAATACCCGTCTGATTAACACGACAAATAAAAGCAAAGTGGCGTCCGATCAGTAGTTAGTACTTTATGCTCTAACTTGTTCGGGAGCGAATGGGAAGAGAATCTATACGTAATGGATGAGGTCAACCTCAGTCACGGACCTAGGGGGTGATGGATGCGGCATGTCATTAGGAATTAAGTTGGTTTAATTAGGTCTATTATTAAAAAGACTGTGAAAAAGGGAGATCTCTGCCCAGCAGTAGGACCTTAGGGTTTCATTAGATCCGACTAGACTTGTTAGTATCCCACTGCCTCTTCCTTTATGTAAAGTCAAAGATTAAGCATTTTAATGGTTATATCGAACGGTTTTTTTTTACAAAAAAAAAAGCGGTTGTTAATTTTGTACATCTTTATTTCATGTTTTTTTCTTTTTCACGAAAATATACCTATGACATTTTTTTGGATATTTGCGTATTAAAACATGTTTTGATGATTTTTATTTAATGGTGATTAAGTAGATAATTAAATTAAAATTGTACACTGACGAATGTGTAAAATATAAAACTTATTTTTTTACAAAAAATAACCTTCAAATTAATTCAATAATTTAATCATTCGCCTGTAGATAATGGTCCATAATTTGGTTCCTCCAAATGACGCAGACTTCCTCTGTAGAACTTATCGCATTGTTTTCCATATGATGTCACGCTGGACTAGAATCCCAGCATACAATTGATATCGGTCGTCACGAGATAAACTTGAGTCATTATATCAAGATGTTATAAGTATTCATTGCTTGAAGATATAATGATGTGTGTTATCAATTAAAATGTTTTAAAGGGTAATTAGTAGTTTATTCGAATTACGGCCTTCGTATTTAAGAATTAAATGTAATACTATAGAAGATCTTAATTGATAAGCTGAAATAACATATCAAACCAAAAAAAAAACTTATAAAATACTTACCGCGACTTCGTTCGTGTTAAAGTAGCCTATAAAGTAGTCTCCAGCGAAAGCGTAATAAACAATAATTCACTTTAATAGTGATACTATTACTTAGAAGTTCGCAAATAATCTTAATTTAAATTCCTATTCAAACAACATTCGAACAAAAAAAACGCAAATACCAAACTTCTTTACTTAAAAAAAAAAAACTCAATTTCAAACGTGGAATACCGCATCAAACGCGCCAAAGCGCCACACATCCCAACTCGTAATTAAGAGTTGAAAATTAGCAACACGAGCGAAAGACGAGTGTTTTTCTTTTATCCGCCCGTATGCGACCATCCTGTGCCCTGAGGTTTCACAGTTTCACACGGCGCGCGTTTGTAGCCAGCCTTACGTGTGTTTGTCCCTTTTCCAACGGTTTTGGTGGAATACGATTCTAATTATAAACCTTTTTTCTGGTCGTTTTGATTAACTTACTCCTTTTACTGTTCTGTTATTTTAATTGGATTCGATGATAAAACTTGCGGTTTCCTGTGTTTATTGATAGTGATATTTTTTTATTGTTAGGTTACGCTAATGTTTTAAAAAGTTATCGTTTGGATATACTGATTCGATTACAAAAAATCTTTATGTGACAAAAAGCTGTATTGTCGCTGAGAGCCATACGATAATTTTAATTCTGGAAAAAAAAACGCGTATTGACTGTGCATAATTGTAACTTGTGTAGAAAATGTCACTAGGTCCTGAAATGCAGGTACTCAACCAGCTCAGGGGTCAGGGTTTCACTGTTCTGTAAACTGTTTTTGTCCTAATAAAGCCTTTATTTATTTGCCACAATAAAAACTTATTTATTATAATATCATCTAGTTTGTGTAAACGTTCGCAATAACAAATATGGTGGCTCAACAGACAGAGAGTACTCGTGGGTGAATGCGTTTCCAAGTGATGCATGTTTTCATTCAATTCTGTGATTAAATCTAAACATGATACCACAAATGTTTACTATGCGCTACATCTAGTTACTCTAATGTATCAGGCTATAATTATTTATATTAAGAGCATCACTACAAAACAAATGCAATATGGTTTGTCCTTCGTGTCAATTTTTTTTTCTGAAATGAGTTCAAATTTGGAACTGTCCAGCTACACATGCAAACATGAAGATACCCGTCTCAATAGCCAATGTAACCAAACATGTTCACACAAATTTCTACAAAAAAAAAAAAAACATCCATCTTATTCATCTTTGCCCACGCTGACGCTACACATTAAAATTGATCAACACATAACGACGTTATCCATATAATACGACCCGACTCAGCGGTCACTTCGACAGCGGCCAACCTTGCCCCAACACCCCCTCTTTCGCCCCTTTCGCCTCCTTTTTCCCCATTTCAACCCACTTTTTACGTCAATGTTTTTCTATAGAAACACGGAGGGACGGTATAAGTATACGAATAAGTGAATGATGGGGGCTATCAAAACATCTCCCTTATCAGAAGGACCAAGGGTACAGTTTTTAGGGAAAAGGATTAGGTAATACATGACGAGAAGGTTTTAATCGTGATGGCGGGATCAATTCGGCGTGACTTGACGTTTTGGAGCGATTGTGTTGACGCTGGAATGTGATGTTAGGGGATTTAGGGACAGTTTAGTACCTAGGTATGTTTAAGGTGTCAACAAAATATTTTTTGGTGCCTAGACAGTCGGTAATCCAACAGGTACTTCGATTCAAAGACATGAATAAGGAGAAAAGTGATACAGGTAATTCAGCCCGACTACAAATCACAGAGATTTTCTTTTAAAATAAATACACCATAACACGTTCCAATTTGCACCAAACCTAATGCACATCATCGACTAGCACCACTGCACAACCCTTTTAAAACATAATAATCACCCCAAAAGACCCCACACATCAAAACATAGACATTCCCTAAACACAAACGACCCGACCATCACCTTCTAAGCCAAAATTATCCTTACGTCCTAACCCATCGGACACTCAGAGCTTTATAATTTTTCCACTCATATTAATTCCTTAATATCGACGGGGAGGGTAGGCAGGGAGGCAAGGGTAGATAACGGGAGACATAAAGCGTAGGAGATCGCTAATTCATCATAAGTTAAAGGGTTTTTATGTACGGAACCTTTCCTCTTTGTACGGTGCGCAAAAAGCCCGATGTCTGGCGATACAGTTTAAAAAATTACCATCAAAGGCTGTGATATTAATTAACTTTTTAAAAGGTGATTTTGTTAATAGGTTCTTGTTGGGGAGATGTTAGATAGCCTACACGTGGAAGTCAGTCTTTTTATTGGATTTTTCTGGCAAAGTTCAAGCTTATGCCTTTGTACCGTGTTCTTGTTAGATTATTAGATGCTTTTTTATTCCAATTGGATTTATGATGTAAGAAAATGAACAAAAACTGATAAACGGACCGCAAGTCTAGTATGGTGTAATGAGCAAAAACGGTATTATTAGTTAGTTAGGGGCAAAGATTAGAGCACTTACAATATCGACATTTATTGACAGGTTGGCATTTCACTGTCTCACCTGATGATAAGCGATGGATGGTAGAAAACAAAGGCAAGCGAAATCTAACTAAAATGAACCCCATACACACATCCCATCTTTAACGTAATTACAGTATCTATTTACAAAATACATTTAAACTTTTAAACCCCCTAAAAGTTGGCCAAAGTTGGGATATCGACAGACGTCGGGCGCTGAAATCCGTTCAGATATTAATTGTATTCTATTAAAAGTTCACTTTTAATCTTATCGATCCCTTTGAGTTCGTTTGGGGGTGTAAACAAATGATAATTCAGTTATGAGGTATTGATCTGGCTGGAAAGGATTTCGGTTCTAAATAATTATTGACGGTAAATAGGGTTTTGGTGGGTTCTTTTTGGGTAGTTAGGGGGTGAAAGGGTTGTTTAGTACTAAAGAGTTAAATGTTTTGAATGTAGTATTGCTAGATCGTATAAAGGTGGTCGATAAGCCAAGGTCTTATTTCTTTATTTCGGAATCTAACTAAACTTTGATATTTGCTATTTATATAAAGGTATTCTTATAAGATCAAACGATTTGTTAAAATTGCCGATATTAATTTATCGCGATATATATTTATAAATGAAAATGCAATTGAATTTCCATTCCAAGAGCCAGAAACATCATGTTATGGAACTTTTTGCCGAAAAAAACCTCAAGTGTTGCGCGAAAATTTTTCCATTTTCGGCAACCATTGCCAAAGTAAAAGTTACACACTCGTACATCCCTTCGAGTTAAATCAATTAAGGGCTGTTTTAAAATCGTGTGAGGGCCAGAGGGGCTTAGAAAAACTTCTAACGAATGCCTCCGAACCCTTTTTAATCAAATAATTACTCAATACGAGCGCATTGTACTGATTCGATGTTTTAGTTACTTCTATGAAGGTTATGGGCCCAGACAACATTGGTTAAGGCTAAGCTTTGGTGTTTGCTGGATCATTTTGAATAGCATAATTATGTAAGTTTATCTTTAAAGTTGATATTTTTTTTTTTTTAACTTGAGGGTTTAGGCAAAGCGACACTCTATGAGTGAAAACAATACTCAAAAGATAAATTTAAAGATAGATTTTAGAACATGGTAAGACCAAAATAGGCTTTCTGATCTCTTAGACAACCTTCATCATCCTCATCATCATCTCAGCTGAAAAAGACGTCCGCTGCTGGACATAGGCCTCCCCCAAGCGTCGCCACAACGACCGGTCCTGCGCGAAAAAAACAAACCTTTATTATAGTACTAAGTTCATAATGCCCTATTGAATGGTTATTTCATGAAAAAGTCATTCAATAGGGCTTCATGAACTTAGAGGGCTATATTGATGATCAAAATGGTTATAATTCTTTAGACAAATACGCGTTACGGTCGCGAATTGTATTTTGTTCAACAAACACTTCACACTGACCGGCAAATTGCAAAAAAAACATAAAATATTTGAATTTCGCGGGCTACCCTGGCGCTTCCACCTTAAGCTTAACATTTGATACTTAATACCTATTCTATGATTTCATTAGAAAAAGAAGTCGGTTAAACAGACACTTTAATATCAAACACTAAGAAAACAACAGACCAATATAGACATCACTCATTCAGTCACTCTCGTCTCGACTCACAGCACTCGATACATATTGCAATCGATTTGAATCGATTAATGAAGTGCTAGTGATATGCTAATCGATTGCTAGTGTTGCGCCCGAGTTAAACGACGCGACTAATTCGTACTGATCGAATGATAGATGATGCAATCAGTCTAATAGAAATCAATTCAAAGATTCGTTTCTGATTGATTGAGGGGTAATGTTACAATGAAGTCATTCAATTAGGACTGTAATGGACTGAGGAAGTCTGCATAGATTAATTTAGACTTCTAAAAGAAATAGGAAAAGAGTTGTGAGTATTTTTTGTGCAAGTATAACAACTTTTTCTTAAGTGTAGTTTAGAAGTTTTCAGACAAATTATCAATGCGAAAGATATATAAAGAACTAGGTCCAGTGAAACATACTGTGATGCTGCAGGCTAGAACCTCTGCAGCATCACAGGAATTGAGAATAAAAATTAAAAACTAACTGGATTTACCTAATGGATAATTATATCCAATCAGCTCTTGCTCCCAAGAAAGCTTTTACAGGTCTGCTCTATAAAAACAATGTATATATTTATGTCATTATTTGAACCTATTCTAATTTATTTTAACTTTTAATTAAATCTTCCAAGGCTTTCTCGACCAGTCAATGCATGCATGGAGGGTGGTGTTGGTATCACAATACTAACACGGGAAGATTTTCAGAAAAAAAACTGTCTCATTCGTAATTGCTACATAAGCATATAAAACATATGTAAAACATAATTATTTAAGTACCTAAATAATAACCAATTAACAGTAATTATAAATTACCGTAACGAGGACCCATAAAAGTCGTGGATTGCAAATATTACCAAAGCGACAGACGCCGGGCGACGCAAACTTGGCGCAACTTGGTCCAACTTGGCACAACTTGGTCCAACTTGAAGAACTTGCGCCCAACTCGATGAGCTACAAATAGGCATCGGAATTAAGTTTCTGTCGGTTTTCTGTGCGCCTTTTAATTATTTCTTCGTACCCTTTCAGGTACTTTGATCGGCCCCTTTCAGCCTCTTGATTCACGAATTGACTGATAGGCACTTTTAAATTGTAATTACGTTTGCACTGCGACTTTTCCTCGGAATTTATTTAAAAATGACGTTTTTAAATAAACCTCAGAAGGGTTGGAGAATTTAACTTTTGGGGTAAGGGTGTCTGATTGTTTTGTAATGGGGTTAAAAGTGTCAATGTTGACAGGAATAATTAAGAAATAAATATAAAAAAGAACAGGGTAATACACACCAAACATTTCTTAATTACAGTAATTAAAATACCTATTAATCCAATCGAAAATCTAACGTTCCAAAAACTGGCATCGCTCCAAAAGATGCGCCCGCGCCGTTTCAATGGACCCCTCTCCCCCTCCATTCACTCGTCAACGATCAATCAGCGAGCATGGATCATTACGGGGATCTCTCGCTGATCTATAGATCTACGCTCTTACCCGACTGCGCATAAATCAAGATAGTATGATGTTTTATTTTTACGTCTGCACTTAATATAGTCGTTTGATCGCGGAAGAGACTTTTTTTATTTCTTTTTCTGTAAATAATGTCAGGAATAGGTCTTAAGAAAATATGTCGATAAAATGGCTGACATTAGTCAAGTTTATTGACTTAAAAAGGATGCTGTGCCGTTCTTATTTCATTAAGGAGGACTGCTTTTGAAAGTTCACACAATTGTGAGTAATGCGAGCTTAAGTAGTTGGATCCTGAAAGTGTATCTACCTTAAGTACTAACCTCTGACTTACCAGGACATTATTGTCCTTATTTCATATAACTAACGAATAAAGGGGTTCGAACTTCTTTCTATGGGAACTGAAATAGCCTCCCCGCTGCCATTTTGATTTTTAAACGTTGCGGCGCAATCTAACATGCATACCTATGGGTAGAAGACACTTAAACACACAAAAAAACTTAGGTCTTTTTTATTGCCACAGACCATACTTTCAGTCGGGCACCTTCTTGTTTTCGTCCCGTTAACCGTCACGCAACCACTAACTCTCTTTTCTTTCACAAATTCATCAATCTCAGGAACTATCCAGAAACTAATCTTTTTCAAAATCTCTTCACCGCTTTTCCCAGGAAAATTCAATATTTTACCATCTTATTGGGGAAAAACGCCCCGGGATTTCTCCAATAACTTTTTGCCTTGAAAACTTTTCCAAAGATTTCCCCATAACGTGATGTTTATTACATGTGAGGTGTAATATCGTTCGTCGGTTGTTTCGCGCCTCGCGAGCATCGGTAGTCGCCAATAAACGTCTCCCTTTTGAGGTACTGGCCAAAGATTAAGTTCTAATATAAAAGGAGATGGTACACTGGGACATATGATATTATGATTTTCGTACAGAATATGCTGACGTAGCGGCACTTGGAACGGACTATGTCTAGCACTGGACGTCATTGGGTGGAATTGATAATTATAAACAGTACATTATTTATAATTTGATTGTCATTTTAATTGGTTATTAGCGTAGATGAAGTAAACTACCCATGACCAAGTGCGTTATTCCATCATGGTCGAAGTTTTTCGACAATCTAGTCGTAAATTTTAAATGCAGGGTCATTATAAATTAGTGATATTCCAATTATGATTTGATGAGTTTTATGATGGTATTTGCAATTTTTATGATGACCCTAGTCGTAGGCAAGATTATGAAAAATAGATTTAAAACCTTAAATCTGATTGATTGACATAGGCTCTTGTGATATCTGTATACAAAATCTTCAGCTACTAGGTGTCGCATCTGAAATAATCATTGAGTATGCAGCATCCCTAACAAGTACCTCATTGTGAACACGATTGAAGATAAAAGCCTAGCTAATAACGCGCCAATAAAGCCTTTATTGAGCCGAACAGAATTAAGAGGCGACGGAAATTACCGATGTTAGCCGAACGGAGCCGAATTTAATAACGTGCGTTCAGTTTTTAATGTACTTTCATGGGGGAAGGCCGTGCAGGGAGTAATTAATTGAATCATTTTATTAGACGATTACTAGCTGATTTATTGGATGTTTTTGATGAAAATGCATGAATAAACGTTAAAAAGGCCCAAATTCATTGCGCTACAATCGCGTGAAAAATAGACAAAATCACAGGTTTTTTTGATTGACCCAACTGAACCAAAATCAAACCTTAATACACATTTAACAAGCGCCAACCTGTTACAGTTAATTCCGCCATTAACACCATTCCCAGTTGACCGGACCAATAACAAGACAATGTGAATCATTGCAGCGAACGATCTCGGCCGATCGCTCCCGAACGGCTCCGAACAATGCCGATGATACAGATCTAAATGAGGCGAGTTAAATATTGTTTAAATGCGCTCTTTTGGCTTAATCATAGGCTCGAGTGGGTAGCAGGTGATCTAAGATAGGTGGGAACATTGACTTTGTATAGAGCTGCTTCCTTGATGATCGTAATTGCGGTTACGTACGTACGCAACTTAGGAAAGAAAGCGTGACAGATGTTTGCGATATATTATGTTAAATTAGTTTTTGTGCGAGTTTCCTACTTTTCTTATTCAATATTGAAGACTTAATATTTGGTCTGATAAGAGGACATTGTCTTAGAATCATAAGGCGCCAACTACTACACAATAAAGATATCTATAGTTTTAATAACTCTATATTTGTATGAAACAGATAAGCTATCTGCATACAAAATAGAAAACATTTGAAAGTTACAAAAGCCAAATTCAAAACTAAACAAATAACTAACGATTCAGGTTAGAATCCGCGTGTTACCAAACAAACAGTCAATAAGTGTACAATGCGCCCCACAAGTGCGTCCGTACGGAAAGTTCTAAAACAAGCGAATAAACGTCCCGCTACGGCACAACTTGTGCGCAACGCTGTACACCCGTACTTGATTTGTGAACTTCGAACATTGGACATACAATAGGACGTAGATAAGGGTAGATTTAATGCCTACATGGAAGAAAAATAACTCAAAGAAGAAAAAGTTCCAAACGATAAATGACTAAGTAATTCATAACTAAGAAAACGAAAAAAAACCATAATGGTCATGTAATAAGTCAGGATCGTGAGTATACAGCTAATATTATAAATGTTACGAAACTTTTGAAATCACATAAAAGAGACATAATGATAATGTGATCTTTGACAGGAGGAAATAGAATAAGACCACTAATTTGCTAACGTGAGACACGTATATAAAAACAGCGAAAACAATCACCTTCAATTTACAGAAACATGCCTTACAAAATAAATACAAAGATAGGCACAATTTACCAAACACGCTCAATCAACAGAAATATTATGTCTCACAGAAGAACAAGAGAGATAGGCACAATATACACAAAAAGCAACGCTTCTATCCCCAATAACTAGTCTGGATCAAAGTTACAGGTGCGAATGTTGAGTTTTATTGGCGCCCGCCCCAGCGGGAGGAGAGCACAAGTTTTTGATTTAGTTTGCTAACAACTACATCAAAAAGTAAATATATTTCCAATATAGTCTCTGTAAAAGCAGTACAGTTGGCTTTAGAGATATATTCATTGATTTTTTGAGTGTCATAATCACTAGAGGGACTGCAGACAGTAGAAACAATGTTTAAAGAATTTATAGCAGTGAATCTTAAAACTATGCAAGCATCAATTCTAAGAGCGTCAGTAAAGATAAAGAAAGAAAGAAAACTCCAATAACTAATAAGCTACCAGTACAATCAACAGTTAATGATATCGTAGCTCTTGATGATGATAATTTCACGACAGTGCCAAATGCTCAACAGATTTGTCTATCTCCCTCCAATCAGTCTAGCATTCCTAACATCAAGAATGACGACATTCTAAATCAAAAAGTAATCATTTTTCTAGAAAAGAAATAGGTTAATTGAAGATATTTCTTGCTCCGTCTTAGTGCCAAGTTGTCGCTTCCAATCTAGTAATATGATTGTCCGAACATCGTGGATATTTGTCTGACATCTTGGAAATATGTATTTTGTTTCTTATGACATCTGATTCTGCATTCTTGAGTTTATTCGTTAGTTTATCTTAGTTTGTATATATTACTTTCTTGGTAATCATAAAAGTACAAATTGAAAGAGTTGTCAAAATATAATCCGCTAATTTTTTATAATGAGCATACAGAACACATTGTCTATAGCCAACATCAATAACTTTATCTCTAGTATGTCATTCATCAATGGCCACAAGAGTACATGAAGAAGTTATCACAAAAGGCACTTATTACCAAAACAACGCGATACTACACAAATTCTAATCGCGTTCAGAATTAACGGGAACACACGAAAATTCAAATGTGGAACGCCGGAATCACCAATCGGATTATCGTTCTACATGTATAAAAGACGAAAATTCCCAGTCTTACCCCTTTGCCCGACACCCCACGAGAACGGGACGGGAGGGGGGTGAAGGGGCCCAGGGTGTAGCTAATGGCAGTACCACTCGGATTCATTAGTAAATTAGAAAGCGGATGAGTCCAAAGTTACGAAAATTCAATATCTAATAATGATCAACTCTTACCTGCCTATAGTCGATAGAAGGGTGTTCGGAACGAAAATTTTCTCCTTTCGAACGTTCTATTTGAATTTGTCAATCCGACTTTGTTGAGAATTGAATTATTTAGTTTTCGATTCGACTCTGTTTGGGTTCTGTGTTTGTCTATCTGAGGTGTTCATGCTCTGAGGGTTTTGTTTTGTGGAGCGATTCCATCAATAACGACCTTTTTGGATGCGGAAAAATAGGTCGGTCACGTGGGTTTTGTGAAGGAGCTCACTCAAATTAATTACTTAAATATTGACCTGAAATTCATAATTATTTTTTGGTATCAAACCTATTTTTTTTTCTGTGGCAATCAAATTTGCTGTGTAATATTAATCAACCCCCCTCCCCTGGAGTACCTATTTCAAACTACATAATTACCATCTAAGGTTAATCAGGCCCTTTAAAACACAAAAACAAAATTGGTAATCTTAGAGCCTGATCAAATTACTACGTAGACGTTATTAAAAAATACGTTTTTTTTTTTCGTTTAAATCTATTGAACAGCGCTTAATATCTCAATGTCGGTTTTAATTTGGAAGCATCGTGTTACCTCCCAACAGTTTTATTTTCGGAAGTAAGACAAGGAAACGCGTTTCGACAGCCTACGTGGAAAATAAATATATTATGTTGGTCTCGCGATGAAATGAAAAATCGAACGCGGTTTTTTTTTGTTTGCAATTTGAAAGATGTTTTTTTTAATTTAGCTTAGCGTTAATATATCGATTGATGACAATGTTCACTTTTTAAATCTGAAAAAAAACTACCTACTATAAAGATTTTTGTTTTGGGTAGGTAGTCTCAGAAAAATATACAAAATATATACCTATAAATATATACCTTTTTTATAGATATACCTAGGGATCTAAGTGTCAGAAAAAGCCTCAATACATCCCTTGACATGTACAAATTAATAGGCAAATTATCTGACAATGGTCAGGCGACCGAAGACGGAGGGTTGTGAGGGATCGAGCGAGGGTTAATAAAGACCAAAAAATATAGAACACATACATTCGTAGAACTGACATATTTTTGCTTGAGTTATTTGTAGAGTATTATACGTTTTCACTTGATAAAGTTGCTGCTTGATGCGGCTAGAAAAATAGACAAAATAAGAGTGAGATCTGAAAGTATTATTATTGTTAATTTGATTCCAAAAGTGTCTACTACTATTAAGTTAGCTACCACAGTTGGTTGGTAAAAATTTAACTAAATACATCTAAAAATTCTAAAATCACAATAACAAAGTAACTAGTAAGGCCACCTTACCAACACCAAAATAGCAGGTACTTTAGGCCACCCACTCGATTTTTCCATTCAACCCTAAACACTCCAACCCACAAACATTATTAACAGGCTGGAGTAAAAATCCTGTAAACCTTTTTCTTTAATGCTCTCAATATATAATTGTACTGACATTTTTACTTTTACAAACTATCAATTTTATGGCGTCTTTACTAATGACCAACAGAATATTTATTCATATCACATGTCTAAGTAAGACGATTATCATGTAAGATAGTGTTCTTGTGTAGCCAACATACGTATAATCCATCATACTTCAGTTTTTCATCTAATTGAGCTCTCTCATGTAAAAATTTAATCGATGTATGAGTCAAAACAAACAATCGTCTGGTTCGTATTGACGTCCTAATCCTTCAGCTGCTGGCTACCGAAAAAAAAACAGAAACCCGAAGCCCTTCGTTCGAGGCAAGAAAGGGCGTCCTTTATCATATTTATTTTATTTCAATTCGGTCCGAATTTAATCCTTTTCCATTAATTAGTGACCGCTCCCCGTATAATGCGGGGTCCAGTCGACCCCTCGCGAGGATGCGTTAATTTTTCTTGGCGGCAGCCGCAGGGTTGGGGTGTGGAGTAAGTCATAGGCGAATCGATGTTTTTTTAAATCATATGCATATTTTTGAGGCTAGTAGATAAAGCGTAAATGATGATTCTTCCAGTCCCTTTCATTCTACAGACATCCAACTTTACTAGGGCAAAGAAATTAAGCAATTAAACTAAACAACTAATAACTATCGTTAACTCCTAAACTTTAATTGAACAATAATAAGCATCTATCTTCCCACTCACTTCTTCAGGGTGACAAGCCTCTCATACTTTCAAAACATTAAAAAATTCATCAGCATTTTAATATACCCGCTGGACTGTAACCGCTCTCTCCGAAACATATATGTTTTCCTTCATTATCTTCATATTTTATAATGTTCTAGAAAACGGATGCGTTACTCATTGAGATTCACCTTTCTGTTATCAGATCTAACGTACCATGTATCATATTAATTGGTCGTTTCATGTTCATTGTAATTAAATCTTAATTTTTCGGCTCCATGTTTTTTGTTAATACGTTTTAACTGTTATGTTTTATAATTTTATTGTTTTAGCTGGCTTGGTTACACGTGGATTCGATTGGTGCCAACGTTCTTTGTTATCTTGTGTTCAGTTTTATCCTTATCTTAAAATTGTGTGTAGAAAGCCTGGAAACTTTGTGGATTTTCTTTCATTTCTTCAATAACAATCCCAACATCTTCAACTTCTTTCAAAATAACACTCTAATGATTCTTATTCTGTTTTTCGTTAACTACTCCACACCAAAGCTCGTCTAATGTATTCCAACCTTTGTAAAGTATATTAACTGTCGACATATCTATACGACGAACCGCTATAAAAGTCAGTTTAGCAATTCAGCTGTCGTAAACATACGAATTGTCATACTTTTAGTCATTATTTCTTTTCTTCTGTAGTCATTATCAGTCATTAGGATACACGAAATGCCGATGTAGTTACAAACGAACGGACTTGTGTGCTTTGACTCATATACACAAGCCTGTGCCAATATGCGTCGTTGTCTAGTCGTGTTTTAATAATATTGCACATATTCTCGTTCTAAATTATAAATATGACACTCACAATCTTGTTGAGACGTAAATTATACTTTTTTAAATCGTTTTCTGTATTTTTGGGTTTTTGACTATGGGATATTTCCAAGTGGAAATATTATATGTTTTAAATGATAGCTCAAGGTGACTGAAGAATCATATAGAATAGTTAACTCATCCCCAAAACGGAGGTATTGTTAAAGGACTGCGTTTGACATAAAGCCATCCAAAGACTATTTTCATGAAGCATTCAAATCTTAATGAACATTTTAAAGTGTCTAATATCTCTCGCCATCCGGTGTTCGAAGAAATCGTCAGCGTCTTGTAATTGCGATACTTTTCTTTGCTACAGTTTCAGAGGTAGGTGCTCTTAATATGATTTCTTTAAACGTGTCAAGATTATCTGCAGCAGCCATTTGCTCTTTCACGTTTCTTCAAAGAAATTTCCCTTTAATGATGTAGGCGGAAAGATTCAAGCTTCGCAACATTGCGAAACATTTCTAAAGAAGAGAAAAACTCGCAACCCTTGAAAGTCACAACAATAACAACGACCGTAACCGCCTATACAAATCAATTTCGAAATCATAAACAAAATATCATTCGATTGAGAACAAAAGAGTTTCAGGACAATGAGCTTTCAATAGAATTCGCGGATTTCTGGCCTCTCGATTATATTGATTGGTTACGACACCACTGGAATGAAAAGGAAATACTGTTTTAAAGGAAATACTCTTAAAGGTTTGGCAAAAGACGTAGCTTTTGTTTTGAATTTGGAGAACATAACGGCTAAAATACAGTAAAATCAAAATACTGTTACAGAACAGTACAGTAAAAAGATTGGATGATAAACAGAAATATAAAAATAGTTAAAACCACAGTTTTGAAACAGACAGTTTAAACAGCGATAACTAAACATTTACAGGTGACTAACCCATCGCCAGAATTTCCAGCAATTAACCACATTGATCAACAAGATCTGATTGAACCACGTTATTTTCCGAATACAACAGCGCAATAACTCATTGAATCATTAAGCTTACAACCGTTACTGTAATTGTTAGCCGTGAGAGTTCAATTACTAAAATTACTCCGACTTAATCTATTGCACAAACATACTAAAATTTAGAATCAGATGACTTGAATAGATAAGTATTCTTTGTTGGTTAGTCGCCATCGCTTTAATTGTTGGTTTGGATCCGTGCACTTCGGCTAGGTTCTTTTTGAATAACGGATCGTCATTGATTGCTATCTCTGTTAATGTAAGTTCGTAGACAGCTTTACGCTAGGATTTAATCTTCAGAATTAATTACCTTTTGTTCAGAACCAATATGTTAATTTCCAGCTACACGTTTTTCTTCAATATCAATTTTAAGATCAATGTCAAAATAATGAATCTACAAAAAGATTTTGTGGCCGCCATTCCAAAGATTATCAAGTTCTTTTACATTTTCGCGAATGTTTTTAGAACAATGATATCTATAATTCGTCGCGTCAATCCGCCCCAGTTTCACAGTCGTCAAAGTTTCCCATCTCTTTCATGTTCAAAGCTATAATTCATCAATGTCGAGTGCGACTCACCTTTCTTGTCCACACAATCGAAAAAAATCTACTTTCTCACATTATACGCATGAAATGTCTCTTGGGCTATTATAAAAACATTTTTGACGACATCGAGTGTTTTTAATTATTCAGAATTATTACATTCTCATTACACTTCACACAATGCTGATAATTTTTCTTCTATTTTAATTGAATGTGCTACTTCTTCTTAATTGACTACTTTCATACTTTCGTGTGTTTCGACTTTCTAGTTGTAAACATAAAATTATTCGGTCGAAGTACATCGTTTCTGTTTAAAGTTTAATTTGAATTACGCACTTTACGATGGCGGTTTTCTATAGTCTGAATAGATAACTAGTAATGGTCGGCTTCGTGGCTGGCTGCACAGAGATGACACGATAAATATATATATTACGCCTGCAACTATGTTTTGGGGCCGATATATTGTTGGAAAATAGATACGTATGATATTATCGTGTAAGATTTATTTATTAGAGTGTATGATTTCTATAATAAAAGCTTTCATACTTCTGTTAATATCGAAAGAATGATTATTTCTGAAATATTCATTCTTTCGAACTACATGAACTTAGAGGGCTATATTGATGATTAAAATGGTTATAATTCTTTAGATAAATACGCGTTACGGTCGCGGATCGCATTTGGTCCACATGCAGCTTCACACTGACCGGCAAATTGCAAAAAACATAAAAATATTTGATTTTCGCGGGCTACCCTGGAGCATCCACCTTAAACACTGTCAATCACGCATCCTCGTTCACTACAACGTTATCTACTCTTACTCCTGCAGCTTTTCCTTCTTCTCCACGCCTATCGTCTAGACTTCATCCTTCACCTCTTCCAATGTCAGCACTCTAAGGTCTCGATGACGACAGGCCCCAAGGGCGTTTATTCTTAAAACACTGCACTGAGTCAGTCGACGAGGCTGAGTGATCAATCTTGTTCAATTGACCGACGTTACGTAATCGGGACACCGTCAATTTACTACTAGGTGATAGGAATTATCGGATATTTGGTTACAAGTAAATCTGGGATAATAACAAAGACATTAATCCTAATTTGAGAATGGTTACTGAATTTTGAAGTACTTTTTAATAACACTTTAGAAGTTCAACTAGACGAAAGCGTCTTTAATTAACATATGTAACCAACAATCTCCAATTTTGCTTCAGAAATCTAAAACTGATTACTAAATCTATAATTTATCTCTTGAAACATCAGCATGATCCCAAGGATCCTACACGAATTACCATAATATCAGTAGGATTTAACATAATATTTAAAGCAATAACTAATTCTGTAGCAAAACGTTGAGATACAGAGGAGCGTGCAAATATTTACCTATCGCAGTATTGGAAGACTTTCCAGGAACCCTGATCGTTATGAGATGTCGTGGCATGTTCCAGTTACTACGCCATTAGTATCTCCTGTTTATGTTTCTTATAACATATTTGGATATGTTCTTAGCATGACTACTGAGTATAAGTGTCTCCTGTAATCGAAGATTTCTGATTTTGTTATTATCTCTTCAAATGATAACATTTTTGCTTTGACTTCTTACAAACCATAAATATTAGCAAATAATTATTTACGAATTTATGTAGCTTTAATTGTGACTATCCTCAACACTCAAACATTTCAAGCGTAGATTTTATAATACTAATTAACGAACTTAAAATTAAATTCATAAATGAAAACAACGAGAGTGTACAATTACTTTCAAATACATATTAAGACTAAGCTGATACAGAAGAAAGTTGACTGACTAATATAATTAGACATGTATGGCGTATAATCCACTGATCTTTGGTTTCACCTGAAACACGCGTAAACTGTGCGTGTTTGTGAGACGTTTCAGATTAGATATATACGCTGCGTTAATGCTGTATCTACTCAACGAAACTGCTCATTAAAAAACATTTCCATCACGCATTCATCAACTTTCGGAATCATCGATAGCTTTGTAAGATTGAATACCTGTGCCACGTTATCGCAAAAGATAAATCTGATATTTTTGACATCTTTACCAAAATTTTCACCAAAAATCACGTGCTTGTCTGTGTTCCAGTCATCGTCTTCGAAAGGTGTGTCTGTATAACCGAAAACCGCAGCGAAACCGCCGTTGGTCTGGCAACACCCTTTTAATCTGAGTCCATATCATCACGCTGATACGATCTGTGCAGGGGCCGTGCAGTCACGCGTGTGTTCACTCAGTTATATACTTTAGCTTTCTTTAACTAATGACTCATTATTTTAGTTTTAGTCATTTTGAAAATATTTATATTCGGTGGTACCGTTTGGAGTTGCGTATTACTTTGAATTTTGGTTAAGATTTGATTTTTCTATTCATTTCGTTGATGTTATTAAAAGATATGACGCACTTCAGGCTTTTGGGAGTTAAAATTAAGTTAGGATAAATATACCTTGCTATTTGACTTTGAATGTACACATTCTACCTCGTACATAGGTAACACCCAAAATAACACAATAATAAAACAAAACACTCATCTGATGATTTATAGGACATTCCACAATACATTGATGGCCTTTTATAAACAATAAAAGCAAACAACACCTTTTCATTATTTCACCGATTCAACCGCCAATAGCGACGTACTTCCGGCGATCGCTGATAGCCCCAATGATGATGTTACCGGAAGTACGTCACTATGGGACCTGGTAATTAGATTACATTAATTCATTTGCGCTCGCGCTTGTGAAAAATTTACTTCCTCTAAAATGTTATTGTTGTGGTTTTAATTGAGGATATTGATGGACTTCAAACTGTTTTTTTTTTACCTAAATAGTATTTGCTCTATTGTCTATAACATTGACCTCTTGTGGATTCAGCCTTCATTAATACACTTACATTATTATCTTAGGTAATTGATATTAAAAATCTATAGAAACCGGAACAGGTGTATCTTTGACTTAAATATACTTCAACTTGAGAAAATTCCTTCATTATCTTCATTAAAGTCATTACGACAACAGTCAAACAACGAAATTTCTAATCATGTTCTAATATACTAAAAACCCTGTCTCTCTTGTTCCAGCGAGCCACACTGGCCGAAAAAGAAGTGACCACGTTGAAAGAACAACTGGCCACGACCAGCCCGACCCCTCTCCAGGCCTCCGTCCCTAAAACCAATGGCTCCCACATAGAACCCACCAGGGACCAAGCCACGGAGACAAGGATAGACAGGTTCAGTCCTGACATCAAGGAAGAGAATCACGACGTTGATGACGACGTAGAACAGAAGATGGAGATGGCAGCCACCGGGAGAAGCAATAGCAACTCTTCGAGGAGTAGTCCCGTTGTGCACCAGCCCAATCTCGAGGGCGAACTTGCTGCTAAGGAGAAAGAGGTAGATCTTCTTTATTATTGACTCGCTTTTACCCGCGAATTCGTTCGCACATATTCCGAGAGCTTCTCGAAATTCTCTCATATTGCTCCCCTACGGAGTAAAATTAAGCTAAAGAGTCTAAATTCCAGCTTTCTACGACAAGTAGTTTCGGCTGTGCGTTGTCTATCACTCACTCACTCAGTATCGGAAGAATTTTAAATATTAAGATAGGCTTGCGTTTGACCACAATCTCACCTGATGGAAAGCAATGATGTGGTCAACGATAAAGCACTGTTGCTTAGAAGTAGCCTAGTCACTATTGACTTTTGAGTCAAAGATCCCCAGGTTGTATAACAGCTATCGGAAAACACAGACTCCGACAGGGAATTCCACTCCTCAGCTCTAGACACAAGTTTTTCTAAAACGTTTTGTAGTTTTTTCTGGTGACATATTATTATAGCTAGCCCGTTCTGACCCGCAGCTGGCCAAAAACCTTCCTCCATCTGTTCCATAGGTTTCACATCATATTTAATTTACTACTGTAATTGTATTTGCAGAGACTAATATTGATGAATCGTTAAATTCTATGTTAACCGTTAATGGACCTAGAGTCCACACAAGTTACACAGCTATTTCTATCATTCATCCTATAAATTCTAATCAAATCATGTCATATGCCTATGTACTACAGACACATTACACGTCCTATTAATGTACATGAATCTTTCCATATATCACTGCCATAATCCACGATCATAGGAGCATGTGGGCGTCCATCCACCAGTTATGACAACACAAGCGATTGACTCAAACGCTGCATCACCGCTCTATTGCTCTCAATTAGAGTTGCGCCCAGCCGAGTTGCGTTAATTGACTGTATCGATAATATTGATTGATCGATTAGTAGGCCGACAACATTTGTTATCGACGCCTAAATGAATAGTGATTGTGTACATTTTTGGGAATTGAGTGACTCGGTTAAATTAAAAAAATCCGGGTCCTTTCAGTTACAATAAGCAATAATATTTCTTTAAACAATAATAATGATCAACGTGAGAGTTGGCCTAAGAAACCTGATGCCAGCGTAAATAGGTGATAGGTACGTAACATTTTCTTTGAACTTTCTTAACAAAAGCTTTTAAAAGAGCTTGTTTCCTACTACAAAACAATAAAACAGTTAGGAAACGCAACTGGGCCAGTTAAATGTCTAAGAAAAATCGATTTCACAAATTTCGCGAAGACATTCACGCGTTGGACATGGAAACTCAATTTAGAAGTGGCATCACGAAATGAAACAAGCGTTCTTAAGAGGTGCGGAAAAAACTTATCATGTCTTGTCGACATTTCGACATCAGTGTTGGCACAACACTAATTGAAATTAGCAGCGCGCTCTGATCGCTTGCCAATGCCAATTAAGCCAGAAAAGATAAAGTCGTATTAGATAACTATAGTTCTTCGTGGCATATGCTCAATGGTAGATTTAGATCTAATTCTGGGATTTCCGGCGTGTGAAAAGAAGTTCGTATCAGTTGATAATCTAGTAGCGAAATGGGTTAATGAGTACCGAGCAGAAGTCGTGTGATTGAACTAAAATATAGAATGCAAAACGAAGGAATAATAAACTCATCACTATATTCACAGAAACAGCGGTGATTCTGTAATTATATCACTGTGAACTAGTTTAGGTCAAGAAAAGAAGTGGGTCCATACACACAAGATGGAATGACAGCTTGAATTCATGCTACCTCCACCTACTTTTACAGGGTGCGATGTTGACAGAATGGACCCGCAGGTTATGGACTAATCTTACAGTGCATTAAATGACTCAAATTCCACTGAAGATAGTCCAAATGAAAGTAAAGAACCAGACTTAGACCTATAGCAGAAGAACAGTCGAAGCAAAGAAGCTCATCTTACCAAATCAGAGATGCACAAGAAACTAAGAAGCGATCTTCGCGATCTTGCTACTGCTACAATTTCCCCATATCCCAATCGTATCAATGCTGCTCCAATTAGGCATCATCCTATAAATAACGGTCGTGTCGCGTGTCTTAGAGCCGCTTCATAAACGGTGATATTTATTTAGTGCAAGGATTACGTTCGTTCGGTGCCGATCAATCATCCCATTGAACGTATCCTGTTTCCTTTGCCTAGGGATGTAGAACCCAATTGAGCATCGATAGTTCATCATCGACATCGATAAAATTTTAATCTTCTCTTCAATTCTCTTGATGATTGAAATAGTTTCCTTTTGTAAAACCTTCGCTAACAATTTTGTTTCGTCATAACCTCTACGATTATAACCATGAATGGTTGACGACGATCCTAATGGCTAGTTACGTGCTTCCTGTTTCAGTTAATAAAATAACTTCCTCATTATTATTGTGCTAAGTAACCTCAGTAGTTACTCCTGTACTATTCAACCTTAGTCTTTGGCGGCTTCCGCTGTGATTAATTAGTTTACTGTTCTTATTAATATTACCTTATTAACTAACTAATTCATTCATTACTTCAAAACCATCGACTATTCCAAGAAATTTTATCGATAAAATCCCACCCACAGTTAGCCAAACACATCCCTAGATCTAACCGACTGTCAAACCCAATTCAGCATTGCCCCCGCACACGTAATTGATTTATTGATCGTACGTTACATTCGATACAAGATGAGCTGCGCTCGCGCTGCATCCTTTACTCACAATTTCTAACCAGTTGACCGGCTGACCTCGATCGCATAAGTCATATGGACGCTAGGGGAGGTGATATTGACTATTGGGTTTTAAGGCCATTTGGACAATAAGAAATGCGGATACATAGACAGGGGATATATGATAAGATTAAAGATGTTTCTCAGGTGTTTCTGTACCCAACACTTTTGTTTTATCTTCCAATAACTGGGTCTCATCAATCAATAATCATCAACTCCAAATTTTCATTGGATACTCATCACTGTTCAGCAAAGGATTTTCCTGATAACTTCCAGCTCTTTCAACTCCGGACTGTTGTGAAAGATCTTGTAGTACAATCATGTATGGCAATAAACTAGTTGTGTGTGAACATAAAAATAATAATTGGCATATATATGGAAAAATGTGTTGAAGGTAGCAGTCACGCATCTTCGCATGCTGAGAAACATATTACAATGTCTGCTGATGACGAGATAGTCAGCTGTCGCTACTTTGTGAGCAGAAAGTATCAGATATTATTGATGGCTGTTCATAAAAGTTGTAAAAAACATAAAATTGAAGTCTTGGATTTGATTGACCTAGAGATAGTAGAAGAAGAGGCTGAATTTTCTGTTCAGTAAATCAGATATGTAAAGCGAGAACGATGGATGAATGAGTAGAAAAAAATTGGCAGCAAATAACGTTGTATATAAAGCTATACAAGCCAAGCCTACAGAAGATTCTTTCTATACACACAGTATCAACACAAACAACATTTACATGAAAGAAACTACACAAACAATTCATGAGTCAAAAACAGACCCCCATCCATTTGAAGTGGTGCTCATCGCCAATGCGGCCGAATTTCAAAGAAGCCTAGTTGCAAGCGGGCCTTTCAGAATGCACCCATTCATGCTTCAGAATCATTAGTCCATTGAATCACCGAATTTAAAGCAAGCGAAAACGCGGATTTGAAACGAATTTTCATCTCTTTGTTGGGGATTCAATAGCTCTATATAATTACAAGTATGTTTGGCTTTATTGGTGAAAAGTGTGTGCTGTAGAGCCTAAAGCTAATGGGGATGAGGTTTCAAATGCTGAATAAATGAAAAGAATTCGAATTATTTTTATTTGAATAAGAAAAAAGAAAGAAAACAAGACTAAACAACTAATTGATAGCAATTTAATTACAACACCAATAAAAGCGACAGAAAGACAGAAAAATGCAGAACACGAAAATATCAATAGTGTTGAACGCAGCCCTCCAGAATACTTGCACAGTGTCGAAACTCAATGAGTTCGCGATATAAAAGCTGTTATTTGCCGTAACGAACGCCTTTGTGCAGAGGAATGCCTTTACGGCCACTATCTTAAAGACGGATTGCCGTACAACGCTGCGCGAACTCCGCCGGCTACAAGCACAAAGTACTATGACGCCGCAATGCAAACAAT
Source organism: Lacanobia oleracea (assembly GCA_950371165.1). NCBI lineage: Eukaryota > Metazoa > Arthropoda > Insecta > Lepidoptera > Noctuidae > Lacanobia > Lacanobia oleracea. The sequence continues at coordinate 22,372,969 of OX493406.1, forward strand.
CCTCCGCCATAGTTCCGCGCACAAACTAGCCATAAACAATCTGATAAAGGTAGCGAACGAACAACTTTTGATAGTACGCCGCTTTTTATGCAAATTCGTATGGCGTTGCGAAATATCGATGTGTTCAGCGAGCTTCAGCGTTGTCTTCCGGATTTATTCGTGTTGTTCAGCTTTCAATTTCTTCTATTGTAGTTTTAAGTCAATGGTTTGAGTTGAATTTATTTCCTTTGTTGGCTTTGATTTTACCAGTATTCTTACTGCGAAAACCATTCTTCAAATTAAAACGTAAGCCAAAAAGTCAGACCAATCAATAACATCTTAAAAAAAAAGTTTCTTAAATCAAAAACTCATGCAATCAAATTCAAAGGAAAGTTATCAAACGAAAAGGAGGTCCTATTATCGGAATGTCATCAAAAAGGAATAACAGGGCGTCACCCTTTCGGCAACTTAATTAAAATCTTCGCAAAAAATCCCCGAAGGAAAACTTTTGACCCTTCGATAAGGCTAATAAGTTTCAAACTGTGGTTCCGTACACTGAAAAATTGTTTCTTTTCCACAAAATTTGTCGAACAATCAAACAGCATCAAAGAATACATGCCATGTTCAAAGTAAGAAATCGTCACAATGGAGCCCCCATTGTGACGATTTCTTACTTTTAACCCTTTTGTGGTGGTTTTTTTTTTCACTAAATGCTTTATTATGAACTTTTTTGTTTGTGTAAGGAATTTTTTGAACGTGCGATTAAACATTCATTGTTTTGACTAATAAGAAAACCTTAAAAGAAGTAACCGTACACAGAGTTAGGTGTGTCAATTTTATAACAATGTGGCACTTGTTTTCGCATATATTCACAAAAGAACATAACATTTTCATTGCGAAATGCTTTTACTGAACGAAAATATGTTCTAGGGCTTCTTTCATAAGTTCACCGCTGCCGTGTTAGGTTTCTGCCTTCAACTCTTTATTATTGCCATCGAAATTAATAACATTTCTTAGTTGGTCATCGCTATCAATTGGCTTATTAGAATTAACGAAATAAGATTTAACGTTGACACACGTCATATTATTATGATAAATGATGGGCGATGATGTTTCTTTTTTTATAAATTGCCTATTTATTACAATAACCCATGTTTCCGTCGGTGGCAATGGGTTTTAACAAGATTTTGGATGTAATGTGAGAAAAAGTTGATGTATTTGCCTTGGCTTAGCTTATGTTTTACTTTATTTGAAATTGATCTCCCTAATCATATGTCTACTAACTTCTGAGAGAGACGATGACGAATGGTGATACACAGATAATGTAACAAGAATATCTACTTCTATTTGATGTAAAGAAATATTATTAACTTTGTCCACTGCAACGGATTACTCATCGGCAACATAAGTATCAAGGCTCCACACTATTGACTTACACATTGCGACAAAAGATAACGAGATCCCGACATGTTTTTCTTTCACAATCAAATTAACAGACGACTAGCTTTATTCTTTATTGAAGCATAAACAAGCAGTTAGTAACATAATTATTCCGACAGATACCGCCCTTTTCTAATAAAACCTTATTTTAGAAATACCTTTTTGAATCTCATACGTACAGGCACCTGTCGTTAAACGTAAACAGCCATACACCTGGCTTCAGAACTAGGTAAACATCACAATACATACAGATTTATACGATGCTACTATTTAATTTCAGAAAGCAATAATATTCCTACATAAATCATGAACACCTTTCTTTTTAAGCAGTAAAAACGTTACTTTCATCTCGGGGCTCATAGATGGCGCTGTACTAAAATCCAACTGTAAATTATAGTTTAATGTCACTTCACGGCGAGACATGAAAGAGTGACGATGCTATTTTTGTACACACCAAAACGAAAACACTCGAAATTAGTTTATGACGTTTGTCTGTAGTTCGATTTATTTTAATTTTGTTATTTTCGGGGACCGTGCTCTTATTATGTGTTGGTCGTCGTAAACTGCTGTAGTTCGACACTGAATTATCTCCCGCCCGACTTGACTAATGATGGCGGCAGCATTTCTAAATTAGACTTTATTGACATTTATCGATGATCGGCCACTCTTGCGCCGGAAACCAGACTACAAGTTTGATGTAACGCATTCCGTCGTCCTACACTTTTTTTTTCTAATTCCAATTTCTATTTTGCTTGGCGCGTAACGTTGGAATCTAATTTTTCGCTTCCTATATTAGCACGGCTCATTTAGTTTTGATAAATGTCATGCTTTCCTTCATCTCTGTCTACACGATTAGAGATGTTCTAATTATTTGATATTTCATTCAAATCATCGTCATCAAGAGCTTATTCATCAAAGTTTTTAACACTTGGTACTGTAAATATCCAGTCTCACTCGCTACGTTAATTTTTGACTGCACAATAACAGTGTTGTCGTTCGCGTCTTGTTCACTAATTTATTGTTATCCATCGTGCTATAAAGCTAATGATAAATTTTGTTAACAACTGGAGCGATCTATCGACATTAATTTGCAGTGGTCTATTCACTGATAATTTATGTAACGAAGCCGATGCCAAAACGCGACCGTCTGACACCGTGAGGAATGACAATATATCGACCGATAGATTCGTATCGATAGATATACGAGACCCGATAAACATGACTAACCTCAAGCTTGTTAAAATAACATATTTGAAATAGAAATTACACACTTTCAAAAGATCATCAACATAAACAAGCAGTTGCTTGACATTCAACATTGAGCTTTCAATTGCAACTGATTCGACTCTAACAACGCTAAAGAAAATAATAATGTTTTCGCAAATGTAAATCCATGTTTCATTATAGATATGCGCACATACAAACACACGTGACCTTTACGTTCTGATTTCCAAGCAAATCAAAGAGAAAGCATCGAGGGATGTCGACAAGAGAAGCAATCAGATGCCCCATCAAACGCAACCTATCATCTTGTCAGAAATCGGCACGCACGTTAATTTAATAACAAAAAAAGCCTAGAGTTACATTAGAAAAAAGGACAAAAATAAATGGTAAGTAGTGTGCGCGTGGGTTCTCTCGCTCGCTCGTCGGCGACGCCCGTAATTACGCTCCAAACACGCGAGCGCAACTTGAAAGCAAATGTCAAACTCACATATTTATTTCTTAGTATTGAATGCTGCGCTCGCTTCTCGGAAGATCCGATGTAAACATCATCGTGTCGATGATGAAAGCGATCTGCGTCTTTGTACTCGATGCTGATTAGTCTAATTTTATCCGACAAAAAAACATCACAAATATGTAATTTGTGTGTACCGTGACAACGCCTGGCGTGACTCGGGTTCAGTAATGACCGGAAAGTGATCGGTACATCTCAACCGAGTGGAAACTTTGTTAGTCAGTCAGCAATGTTACTTTAATAACCTCGTAATTAACTAAAACGAAGACGGCTCGTCGAATTCGTCCCGGTTTATTTATACACGGTCCCGCGTCGATATTCAGAAGCCAACTTGATAGATTCATAGCAGCGAACATCAAAGAGCGTACATTAATCATAACTCACATCAATCGCCGGTGAAACATTTCTGTTTTTATTGTAAATCAGTATTAAAAAGCGACAACGTAAGCACATGAATCAAACGTGCGCCTCGAGACGTCGACTATGTGCAATAAATTCGTGAAAACGTAAATAAAAAAGTGTGGCGGGCCGATCGGACCACCCTGCGGTACACCTGTTGAATCTATTAACGTGTGCGCGGCCCGCACCAGATACTATCGAACACGTCGGCGGCTCTCAGCTGATGTGTCGCACTGTCGTACATCATAATACGCGATGCGTTGAGAAAAATCAGCGTCGGTCACATCTGTGGGACGCCGACGTCGATGGAGCCGCGCGATGACTCTCTACGCAAATCGTGCGTTTCGTTTCGTTTTTTAAATGACAGCCGGTGTAAGTGCGCCTCAACTGCGCCAAACTAATAAAAGTTATACTTCCTACGAAGTGATATTTATGTATGTATGTACTACGTCTGGCTTCCATCTTTTACGATCGTCAACAGTTACATATTTAATGTTCGATGTTTATCAACATTTCTTTCTTATGCAGGTTTTAGTGGAGCGATAAATTATTTATCATCAAAGACTGGCTTATTTTGAAACTTTTGTTTCTTTAGCGCGGTAATTCCTGGCTTTACAACAGACGTCACTGGCATTATTAAGTAAACGCCAGTATTCTTTTATCATAGATTTGATGTATTAAGAACGGATCATAAATTCAAAGATAGCGTTTGGTATGATAACAGTTTGGCAGGACTCGAAGAGGATGGGTCCTCGTCATGATGTCACCGTGTACATAGATGTGGAAACGTATTAGTCAGTAGTTGACTGATTGACTCATTCTGAAAATCTGTGAAGCTGACACACCCTCATAAATTCTTAACACAATGATTTTAAAACATTACAAAAGTATCGTCACATTATGATCTAGTTTAACAGGGATGATTCAAAGAGCAAAGCCTACGGAAACGTCTTCACAATTGGCTGAATCTTCTGACACATAAAAATTGTCACCTCCAGTTGGATTACGCTTCTCTGTTCTTCCAATTTCGTGACCAAGTCAAATGATACTGCCATCTTTACCTTTGTTTAGCCTTTTATGTTATGAATCAGCCCTCGATGTTACAACAAGGCCAAAGAATCTGTTTGCTATACAACTCTCCGTAGACTTTTTATATTTAAAAGCTCTCTTTGTCTTAGAGTGTTTCACGTTTAATAAGATACATCTGTTACTACTATATTTTGGGGACATCGTCTTCAAACGTCATATAGTGTACAGCGGAGATATTTGGTTACAGGAGCTTTTTATCACGAATTTTAAACCTTACACCCTTGTGATAAGGATTGTGGTTATTTGAAACATTTACAGATTTACACCTTTGATGTATTTCGATATCTTTTTGTGGGTGCTGAGAGTTTTCGATGGCTCATCGAGACTTGGAAAGACGAGTAAATCAACGGGAAGGCATTTCAATATTTTTAACGGTTTATTCATAACGTGTCTCACGAAAGCGTTTTGGGGAACTATATTTGTTTTAGAATTAGAGCGTTGACTTTTGTTTCTGAAAACAAAGTTTGTGGTAGCTTTAGATTTAAATAATATACTTTTAAAAAAACCTTAGCAGGGATCCGAGAATTAATGACAAAACCCTTATCCTTAAGGTGAATGCTCCAGGGTAGCCCGCGAAATTCAAATATTTTTATGTTTTTTGCAATTTGCCGGTCAGTGTGAAGATGTATGTGGACCAAATGCGATCCGCGACCGTAACGCGTATTTATCTAAAGAATTATAACCATTTTAATCATCAATATAGCCCTCTAAGTTCATGTAGTTCGAAAGAATGATTATTTCTGAAATATTCATAAACAAAACAATTTAAAGATCACATAGCCAAAGAAACCCCTAACAACATACAATAATCTCGTAGAATATATTCAATCATTAAAAGCTTACTCAGCATCACATTGCCAAGAGATTCCAACTATTCCTCAACAGTACGCATCACTTCACTATTCGTTTGATCACCTAATGTTTTATGTATGTCTCCGTAATTAGTTCGATCTCCTGATCATCAATATTAATTTGCAATTACAATATCACGCCTCTGTACATGATTAGATTCATTCCAGTTTCATTAAACTTTAATACGTTTTGTTTATTCAACATTCACTAGTTATGTTTTTGTTCAATATTGAACGTTTGATCATTCAAGCTTTTACAAGGAGGCCATTTTTATGGGGGATTAAATTTTTTGCTCTTGTTAATAAATTATGGTTTATGGGCGTCTGGTGATAATTAATCTTAATTATTTGATTAAGCCGCGGATATGCCAGACATTTCTGGTCCAGTGAAGTTGAATTATTATAGTTTGATGGCATGTTAGACACTAATACATCTACACTTGAATAGACAAGAAACAGCAACAAAGCAGACCATATTGATGACCACGCCACACACGATATGATCAAATGTGAAAGAAAGGAACAAAGAAAAAGATAATCACGCGTTACATTAATCCACAGTCCCAATAAAAAACCAATCATCTAAACTCAATTGCGTTTAATAAAAAGCAGTAATTATAAAGGAAAATAGCTCCAATACTAATACATAGGCAATTATCGTCGCAACTAACGATCAAGCAGTATTAGAATTATCGGAACTACCGCCATAATAATATTACCTTAACTAAAACCTTATTGGGTTTCAATAAGAACCAATTTGTTCCGCGGCTACCGTAAGCCACCTAAACTTGAAATTGGACCCAAGATAGAGCCTTGCAGAGTCTAATGTTGTTTGTCAGTGATGTGCCTCCATATGTAGGGACGTGTTAGTTCGAAGCGAACACGTGTGCGGAATATGTCAATTCATTATAAACTTTGTGTCGTATGGAAGATGATTTGTGACATATTATAGAATAATGCGGTATCTGTTAGTACATGCATCCATTAAGGACTTATTGTTTCGTGTATAGATACCGCCCAATTCTGAGTAATTGACGAAATTTGTCAGTGTGTGCCTGTCATTATGTGTTTAATTAGTTTCTGTCTGTTTATTGTTCGTATTATCGATTCTAGTTACGTTATCGTCGAGAAAGTTTCGGTTCGGGATGAATGGGAAGATTTGTGTGATTCATTCAATGCTTAGGAGTTTAGTGGGCTGAAAGGGTCATTTGTTTTCTGTACTGACGTATTTATCAGCTACACTTTACGCAATATTGTCTAATATTCATCTTCCTAATCTAAAATTAATTCAAGAAACGAAAAAGCTTCCTCATTCCGTTGATTTCGAGCTCATCAAAATTTATAAAACTTTTTCCTCGTCCCTACCTGCAACTTCGTCCAAATGCAATTACAGCCCGTCGAAAACATTCTACTATTGTTTTTATTAAAATTAATTCTGAAAATCAATCAATTCAGAACTTTCTTGTCGTCCCCTGTTGTTCGGACCATTTTTCTCGTCCCCCCTCTCAGAGACAATAGAAAATGGTTATTAATATTCCTTGTAAAAAAACAGTCGTGCTAAACAATAGGTGTTGTTAATTTACTCATTAAGGATTCATGGGGTGTGCCGCCTCGTGGGAGAAGGGTGGCAGATCCACAATGATATTGGCTTCTTTTGATACATTCGGTTTTGGTACAAATTGAAATTTAATTTTATATCAGTGGGATGTGTCGAATTGTGGGTGCTGAAGAATTATGAGATTTTATATTACTGCGTGTCCATTAACTGGAGATGGAAAACCAATACTTTAGCATCATGTCAATAAAAAAGTGGTTTATCCAGTCGCAAAACCATTAATATTAAACATAACATTTTGGCTATAAATCAAAGATTTGAACAGAACACAATACAACACAAAACAGCCGATAATTTTAATAATACTTTAAATGACAAAACGTATGACCACGTGGCGGGGGTCAAAACCGGTCGCAACCGGTTCTTAATAAAACACCATTCAATCGAATTTCGTACAATCCACCACTAATGTAAAGAAACTCTACAATAAGAGGTCACGCTATTTTGACCTATATTCATGCAAAATAAGGGCGAGAATTTTGTGATAAAATCAAGTTGGACCAGGATAGTGATTGGTACATTTTGATAGCCTATTCATTCGCCAGATTTGAATCTACGCAGATGTCCAGCTGGTCACATTTAATCGAACGAGATCTATTGATACGGTTTTTTATTGTTGTATGGTCAACTGTGAATAAAGCATCGCGTGACGATTTCAATGTGATTCGGGGCTTCGGAGCCCTGGGCGTTTGCCATGGAAGAGTCTATTCTATTACTGTGTTTATTTCAGACACTTTGAGTAAACCTTTGAAATCTATCGTCACGAAATCGTGATTTCTAAAATTTCAGGTTAAGTGCTTGGTCTATTTGAACATTGCAAACGATATTCTGAACTGTTACTAGTATGCAAATTCATTCAGATTTCGGTTTATTTAAGGATATCTTCAGAAAATTCGCTCTATATTTAGACCTCTTCACTACTGTTTTCCGTGTTAGGTTGTTTTTTTTACATCTATTTCAGGGGATAAGTATTCGATTTCCATATCATAAAGTGAGAACTCTAACAGAACACGAAAAATGTAAGTACTAGTTGGGATATCCCGAAATGTGGTAAATAAATAAAAAAAAGTGTAAAAATGAATCTGCCTCAAGTAAGTATCTACATAAAAAACCCAGTTTTCGCGCTCAACAAAACACTAAAATGATTAGCATGTTATCCCTATCTTTCAGGGGACACTTTAATTGAACGTTTTCTGCTCCCATCGAAACAAAGGCGTCAAAAGGAATATTTCGCATAAATTATTTTTTCTCTTTTTTTCAACACTTCATTGTGAAGATATCGTTAATATTAATTTTTTGACACGGAAACACCAGGCTTTAATATTCGTGATACAGCCCTTTGTTATTTTAATGGCTGTCGAATGCCGATATTCCCTTTGCTATCTATAGCTTCGTCAAAGAAGTTTTCTATTTGCTTTCATTGCAATTCATCGGGTGATTTGGGGTTGGGTTTCTGTTTTAACAAATAATTAAAACAAATTACTGTAGAGTCTTGTTCTTTGAAACTTATACTTTGAAAGATTCAATAGACAATGGTATAGAGATATATGATATGAAAGAGCATGGCAAGACTGAAGACGAATGAAATGAAAGCAAAGATAAGGCTACCTTGGATATTGACTACCTAAACTGCAGTGAAGTTTATATAATAGTAAAAGTTCATGATAAATAAAGAGTCAGAGAGGCGGCTTCCGATGGATAAGAGCTATACTGACGCAATACGGAGCGCGTGTAAGCAAAAATTGATCGTAAAACAATCGATAGTGGTGACGATTTAGACGGTAAGTCAACGGCCTGCTTATCGCAGGTCAATAATTCGGTATAGTTTAGTTGAGCGAACTCGCGATTATCTGAACTCTTGCGCAGAGACATGGATGTCAAAGTTTTAGAATTTTATCCGTCGTTTTTCTTGAATAAATTAATGGATTCCAGTGACGATGATTCCAATATGAATATAGGAGAAATCTAATTGGAAGTATTCCCATTTACATTAGATATGACTACTACTATTAAATGCAGAAAAGGTCTAATAAGATCAAATCAAAGTAATACAAATTACAAAAGTAGAATTTAAATAGATAACATTGAAAATGCATGAGGTATCAATTCCTAAAACGCTAGACATGACATATTACGAGTATTAAAGAAACCTTCAAAATCTGAAGAGGATGAAGACCCAAAACTTTGACACACACTCACTACAGATCGATACACGCATTTTGACAAAAACAATGTTCCCGATACTAGTGCTGATAAAGCTGTGTTTATATAATATATTTTTGTTTAAAACATATCAGTTTAGTTAGCCAGTGGTGTGGCAGAGACTTGCATCCGTTCGCTAGTGATAGTGGTTGCTGATACTTTTGATGTCTATCGGGAATATTTGGTGATGAGGTCGGTTTTCTATATTATTATTGATTATATTTATTATATATTATATTATTGATATTTTATGCTTTTAAATTTTGGTACTAACTAATGAAGTGCTATTTAGTATTGTTGAAACAGAAACCTTTTGCCACGAGGCCATGTTGTTTCTTGGAAAAATTCTGTTACATGTGTAAGGGTATTAACATGAATCCGTCATTTGGTATCACGCGCAATGCTCAATTAATCTAGCAAAATAATTAGAATATATAATAAATAGAGTACAAAAGCTTCCAAAAACACTAAGAATAATTACTTGTGTAAGGGAGAAATTCTAAAAGCCTACAGAGACGCAGACAGATTCCATCACAGCCTCAATCGACGGCTTAATAATATACAAACACAAGCAACAACAAACACGACAATAGTTACTGAGAAACAAAACGTTTCCACCATCCGTTTAGAACACATTAAGCGATTTACTTAATGTATTATCACCGGCAATCAATAACAAACTTAAACCACCCATCGATAAGATTGACATTCGATTGGGGATCTAACCGTCCTTGAAAACATCCGATCTAAACGCGCTACGCGAAGGATACTATTCTCAAAGTACAATCAACTCTAAATCGACACGCCTCGGTCGACAGTGAGTCGATTCCGTCTTCTTAGTTACGTCACTCCGAAGAGGATTGTTACCGATCTATCGGAATAGTTCTCTTAGGATGGAGGTCTAATGCATTGTCGTTAAATTAATGCCACGATTTATGACAGTCGGAATTAGCCCCAAACGAGGGCCAGCAATGGATCACTGTTTAGTTTTATTGATGAATGTATTTGAATACAAATAACTGTGACATTATCCGCGGAGGATGATGTACGAGCGATTCTAGTGTTTACTGATTTGAGAATAGTGTGCGTTTTGGCTGTTGTAGAAAATTGTTTGATAGCCATTTGTAATGTTGATGGACTTGCGAATAATTTCGTAATCTATCAGAATAAAGAGGTAGAAGATATTGAATATGAAATTCCGCAAATAGTACTGGTAGCATCTAAAATTGCGTTTGTTGCTGAGAACGATTGTGAATCTCAGATGAATAATAGCAAATTTAGTAAAGATGAGCATCTTATTATAATTAGCAACAACTAGGCTCCCATGACCAATGAGCATAGCTTGTCGCTGCGCCGATCCATCACAGGCTAATATAAAAATGTCAACGATTCGAGTTACTCAATTTGCAATAATTTTCAGAACCGCGGCACGGTTGAGCAAATCCACCATGCAGTAACAGCCTGCCGTGGATAATGAGGTTCGATTCCGCGGGAAGCAATTTTCTTCTATAATACACCGATTTTTATTTTATGACCGTCTCGGAACAATGACTTGTGTAGCTACTAAAGTTGACAATTGACATCAGCATGCAAAGCTTTGTCATAGACGATGTGTGTCAAACGTTCTTCTATGCAGCAAATATTTGATTCTAGCTAACTGTTTCGGTGTATAAAATGCTTTTGTTATCATAAACATGATGTTTGAATTATATATTGGCAAGTTCATACAAATGTTTGCTCAGGTTTGTACAAAATTTCACAGTTGATCGTTAATTTTTATCTGAAGCGCCTTCGTCTCTCTCGCAAATATCATTATATTTATCTATTTTTGTACGTTTATTCTTGTCTTCTAAACCTTAGAGTTAGGTGTTATTGGTTGCTTTTGGACTTTTTTACTTATCTTCAAGTTTGTGAAGTTATGTTTTCTTTTACTTCACCTTTTATAAACTGGTAAAACCCTTTGCAAACGTCAATCTTAGTCTGTTATACTCCAAAGCTTTGACCAAACCGATCGACAAATTGTTCAGCGTCAGCCACTGTTTATTTATTTTACAAAAGAGGGTATTTGTCTCCAAAGACAATGGCTATTGGTGCGCAAGGGGGCTCTCGATAATTGAGAGGGGCTCTTAATAACCTTCGATTATTTATTTAAGAGTTTCGCCACCTGAGGCTTTGGAGACTGACAAAAAAACTCCTACTAATTATTTTATATTTCCTGCAATTTAAAATTCAATTCCAGCTTTATTGTTAACAGGGTTCGGTTCAGTATTGTTTGTCAGAGGTGGTGTTTCCTGTAAAGGATTTGAATCAGGGAGTAAGCTGCGGCTTACATTATTTTTCTTTGCGACTTCGTTTGTGTTTGTAATTAAATATTTTTAGAGACATCTTTTGATGCACTATGTGTTTCATTTCTACTGTTTAACTTGTTGAAATATAGTAGTAAAACGAGCTTTATTGAAACAACCCTTAACTATCGAAAACGTAGTAAGTACCTCCAAGTACTTAACGTATGTATACGTAACCCAAATCAAAACTCAAAAGACATACATAAGTATATCAATCCATATGTAATTTTATATACAAAGAGGCGGTCGGGGCAAACCGATACACAATTAAAGAGGAAAACAAGAATACTTGTAAGTACTAATGCTAAGACGAATGTTGCGTAAAATCGACGCGTCTCCCCTACCCCCAGCCTCCCCTCGGCCGTAGGGACGCCTGGTTTACGATATCTAGAGGAGAATGGGGTTTTGTTTTTTGTAATTTTTATAAATATTCAAGATTGTTATGTCTCTTGCTCTCAGAAGACTGGCTTGGGAAATCTTAACCTTAGAAGTTTTTTTTGGTAAATCTAATTGTATTGTTCTGGTTATAATGCGTTATTAATATAACAATAAAGTATAATATTCTGCAAATGAGTTATTAAACTTAACTAATAGCCACATTCCACAATAATAATCACATTTTTTCGCTCAGTTACAATTAGGTACACATTAAAAAAAAACCTTTCAGACTTCTCTATTAATTTTTACAATCATCTGACTAGTCTTTTCCCAGCAGCCACATATCTGTCAACCATATATTTGTATCTTCTCTGCGTTTGACATACAAGAAAACGTTTTTCGTCTACGTCACAGCCCTGCGCCCCCCGCATTCGGCGTTTTCTTTCTCTAATTGATAATTCTTGCGCGATCCCTCATCGGGACTGCTACAATAATACAATTAATTCCCTTATGCCGAGACCTACTTATAAATTTCTTACGCGCAACCCTTATTGGGGACCGTTTACACTGTAGATGCTTTAATCATCTTACCATGTAGGTCTGGTTTTGTTGAACCTTTGTATCATTTAGGCTTTGTATAAATGAAAAAACAACGGAAAGGTAATCTAATTCGATTCTACTAAGAACAATTCAAACTAAGAGTGAGTGTGGTGCCCCCGTCCAAAATATGGCCCACTTGTTGGAGTGTCCCAAGCGCCCACACCAGCACCACTGAGGACCTGATAGACGCCACTTATGCCGCTGTGGACGTAGCCACCTACTGGGCTCAAAATATTTAAGGGTCACCATCGACTCGAAAAGCCCTTTAAATTACAGGGTCTGCTATTTTATAACAAGATGCACAAGATGACAGTTTATTTTGTAACCCCGCCAAGAAAGTCTTATCTCAATATTCGTTGCTTGATTCACATATTTTCAATGTCGGCTAAAAGCTACAAAATAAACTAGACTTGCTGCAATCAAGCAAACAAATCGGCTTAAAATCTTCAAACTACATTTTCGCTCCTATCCTCCAATTTCTCCGATCCTTTGATTTCTTTGTTTCTGTATGATTCACGTCAGTGTAGAACCTCCTTAACCCAGTCCTGTATGTGTCGTGTTCACCCTTCAGATAGACACCGGAGACTCCGCAGTAATTGCTTCCCCGATCCGGAGAGCGCATCTTTTGTGATCCGCTACACAACAACACAAAAACATATTCATAACCGCGATATATTCGTTATTTAGTTATTTGAGGCGTTTCTCTGCGTTACTTTCCCCTTTCTTGATTTTGGCTTAAGTATCTGTAATAGGAGGATCTTTTGTTTTCTTGTTATTTGGATATGGTTTCAACTCTAGACAAAGTGTCACTCTGTGTCGAAATGTCAAATAGTTGTGATTACATTTCGGTAGCACTTGAAAATTCCATACATTTTGGACTTTTTGACAGTCGATATCACTGATAGATTGTGTCATTTTGTCTATGCTTTAGGAACACACTTTGGTTTTAGTTCCATTTTCAATCTATTTTTTGCGATTTTTAGGTATCGGTCATTAAAATTGGAACGTGTGATCTGTATCCTGACCAGATGACCTTACGAATCGAGAATATTATCTAATTTAAAAAATAACTCTGACTCATGCTGATAAAGCTAATAATAATACAATTGATTTGAAAAACGGATTGTGTATCATTGTGACATTCCGTTACCGAATATACAATTAAAAATTATATTTTTTCAACATTTTACAGTAGGTACAGTTACCAACTTGATATAAGTAACTAATCAAATGTTAAATCACAAATTTCTCTACATTTTAGCCAGAAGTAACAAATCTTCTTAAATCCACAAAAAACTTGTAAATTCTCCAAAAGCATGACTCATTATGAAACCTTTCAACTACTATCGATGATTTAGTAACAAATTGTGCGATTCTCCCCGCCCTCCCCATTTCCAGATGGTTTGCCGATTTGGCCGGCGCGACTCTCCGTACATTTAAATATGGCGCCCTAATGTTCAGACACAGATATAGATGATATTTTATTACTTTGTTTTGTAGATAATGAGAAGAACAGAAAATATCTAAATAGGTATTAATAATAAATGAGATTTTATAGGTATCTACGTAACTTATCATAGAAGTTGATTGATTGCTTAATTAATGTAATGTGTTGCCAGGTTTTTGAACTCTTAAACTAATGATCTCCTTTTTTGTTTCAGGTAAGATCAACACGACCTGTCTAGACACAAAATTTAATCTAGATAAATCCTGATTATTTAGAAGCAAACTGGGTAAGACGAAACAGAACTACCAACATTCAAAACGAAAAACAAGACAAAAGAAGTAACGTAATGTTTTCTTTTGCCTATTGACATTTAAAAAGCGAACGTCATTCGTTGGCGCCAACTGTCAGTTACACATCAAAGTGAAACAATTCAACAGATATCTGAACAATTGCCATTAAACCCACTCGATTACCAGTAGAAATTTGTCAGTATTCGAACCGGGCAGCCATTAATAGCGTTAATCTTTGAACGTCAAACGATTAAAAAGTTGCGTGACTATAAAAAGGCACCATTTTTAAACGCGACTTATCGACTGTCACTTGTTAACGATAACACGTTTGAGTAGCCGTTGGTAAAGAGCTTTCCACAGCGAACGGAGGTAGAGCGAGCCGTATCGCGTCCTCACAGATGTATAAAACCTAATCGCGTGGTAGACAGGCCTTATTGGTTGTATAGATAGTTGTCTTGAAACGTTATCGTTCTGATTCGAAATACGAAAAGTAGTACTTACTATTGTGACATTAACGGTCACGGAAGTTTTCCAATAAAAATTCAAGGCAACTTTGGAGTTTGTACCTAATTACTTTTTACAGAATAACATGCAAATGTAACGTGTTTGTACCACAATTCCTAAGTCATTCGGAGGTAAATGATTTGACGGGGAAATATGTATAAGTCTATCAAATGTCAAGCTGGATTAAACTGGCCATAATAAAAGAGCTAAACAAACACTAGAAAGTGTAGCTGCGTATAACACCATTTTACGATCCGGTAGAATTGTATAAAAAAACGTTTGCCCTTTTTAAAGTAATTGCGTAATAAAACTACAGGCGAGTTATAAAGTCACAAAATAACGTAAAATCAATAATCTCAAGTGGAACAAACGGAACAAATATAAATAGCTTTGAACGGGTTATTAATTTTTCTTTAGTATTTAATTTTTTTAACTGCGCAAATATTCAAATGGGTCTTTTAACGATTATTTTTATTGACACTTTATGGTTCGGAAACTGAAAATGACTTAGATATGATCCGATGCTCGGACGTTTAACGACTGCACGCGAAACGCCATTTTGGAAAATGGAACGTCTACGAATGAGTTACAACCTCCTTGAGAACTGAATAATGATTTTTATTTCTTATTGTTTTGTACCAGCTATTTGTATAGCATCGTAAACAATTCATTATTCAAACCTTATTTTCGTACGTGCAAGTTTAACCCTTCACCGGATAGAAATATACAAAGTCATCAAAAATCAATGAGGCGTCTTCTCTCTAAAAGATGAGCGCATTAATCATCTCACACGATGTTACGACAATGGACAGAATCTATAAACACACCCCCTTCCCCCCCTCACGAGCCACCCTCCTCCCACACACACGTAATTAATTAAAATTATTAATGACAGCGCATAATAATGGATAATCAATATTCTCGAGTTACAATTATGAGGGAATTAAGTATGCGGTTACGGGTTAAGCTCCCGCCAAATTGTTCGAAAAACGAACGATATGAAAAGAAAAGCTGCCTGTCATTGTCATTCAACTGTCAAATATTTATTTAAAAGGTGGTTTGGTTTGCCAGTTGTAGGTCAACTTGAGAAAAGAGGTTTTTCTACGTAGTTTGGGTCTGAAAGTGAATTTTGTTACTACAAGCGACTCAATATAATATGACTTACATAATTTATCCAGTTTTCTAAGTATTTCGTTGTAAATTACGATAATGTGAGCTTTTACGGCCCAGTATTAGTCTACATTTAGCAGGAAAGTTCTATCAGACTCATGGAAAAAATACTTTCCTAGAAATAACATTGCTTAATTCCTATTACTACTTCTAATTTTCTATTCACAGTTTTTACAACACACACCAACCCATATTTATATGATTAATTATACACATTTATTAGCAAAACTGAGGGTAGTCGTCCTATGGAGTGAAGGGGTGTAAGAAAGGGTTGTATGCTATTAATATTTATTTCGTATGCATAAGTTATACCAAGGATTGATTGCTAAGCACCGAGAATTCGCCATTTTGATTGATTCAGTTGGTAAAATGATTCATACTTTTTGTTCGTGTACTTTTTTTTATTAATGATGTGGTGAACCGTAATAGTAATTATTGTAGGTTATGTAGATTACAGTCTTTTCAGAACTGTTAGTTAGTTTTATTCAAACACGAATCGACTTCAGTTTTTTTTTTTATAACAAGTACC
Organism: Lacanobia oleracea; assembly: GCA_950371165.1. Classification (NCBI taxonomy): domain Eukaryota; kingdom Metazoa; phylum Arthropoda; class Insecta; order Lepidoptera; family Noctuidae; genus Lacanobia; species Lacanobia oleracea. The sequence continues at coordinate 22,389,542 of OX493406.1, forward strand.
CTAATTGTTTAAGAAGAAATCGAAGCACCACTCGAGACAGACAACTAAATCCTTTACCTACTTACAAAGCCACAATTACTTCAGCAATATATTTAAAAATTGCCACTTAAAACCTCGGTGCCTAGTTACGAGCAAAGTAACAATACAAAACAAGATAACCATCACTAATTGCACACCAAAAAGCAAGCCTTAAACGCGAAAATTTGAGTGTGAAAAGTACGGAGGATGCCGTGTCAAATAGTATGGGGGTAGTCACGCGACGATAGCTTACCGTATTCCAACTACCCGACACTGTGTCTAAAACCCGAACTCCCAGTCCACCACAACAAACACAGTGTCACTGCAGTGTGTAAGCGGGGTGAGCTCAAAATGTTATCATAGTTCGCCCGGGTCCTAAGTATCGCATGTCCCCGAACAATAAAAGTGCATTTGGCAAAACATTATATAAAAGTTTTTGCACAAATACGCCTAACTACGTAATAATGTGAAATTAGCACTCGTTGTGGTTATAGATAGATATTTGTTTTTTTTTTCAAAGTTATTGGTAGAGTGACACATAGAACTTTGTATCTTCTTGGCTAGCTTGCTTCATTGTTTACCAATATCAGGTCAAAAGCAAGACTTATAGAAAGCTAGCTTAGCCTACCCTGTCCCATTCCATAAAACCCGTCATCCACTTCATTTATCACGAACCCACGCGTCTCCTTGTGAGCTAGGACGAATCTTTTCGAGCTTTTCTGTGTCCCCTCAATGTAGATTATGAAAAGAAAGCCCTCTTCTATATACCCAAAGCCAGTTATCGGTTTCTCGATTTTACATGTAGAGCTTTATCACAATATTTCACAGTAAACCCATCACCCCTTCTAAATCTTGCCACTGCCCTCAACAAACCTTATCTCTACAGCAACTAAAACAAATACGAATTTTTAATTTCGTTCTCTAAGTCCAAATCTCTACACAAATACGGACAGACAAACGGTACACACATGTAGTATCAGTTCAACCCCCGGCAATATTTTAAACTAACCCTTCGTTACAACCCTTTGATTGCGACTTTGCGATCAATCGATTGGGTCGTGATCACCCCTTATTATTTACCGATAACTTTAATATATAAAATCACACTACTTATGTGCAATTTCTGATTAAGTAAGATATAAGAGTTGACAACCCTACGAAAAACCCTTAGTTACGACATACACAAAAATTGCGAGAATTTAATACGTCTGGGAAAGATAATCTCAAAAATTGCTATACCAATTTGGATAATACTGCTTACAAGTATATTTCTTTGGTAAATAATATGTCTTGGCACATATCGTCATGCTATGCCAATACGAAATCAAATGGAGGCTGTAATTATCTTTTTGCCTTATTGTAGCTTTTGGTAATATGTTCAGAAATACTTAAGACTTGCTTGACACGTGTATGTGGAGGACGTTTGTGAGTTAATTAACACACATAATTAGCATGCAATGTACGAAAATTAAACAAATTACTCGAACAAAGCTATCGTTTTGGGGAAACAACCTTTTAATTAGGAAAAAGCTCTTCAACAAACGATACCGTAAGAACCCGTGTACCTCCCTCAAATATGCGTAAAGAAGGAAAACCTAGGATTCACAATAATTACCAAGAGTACTCCACACGATAGCCGATCAACTCCAATGCCATCACAACGATGTCCAAAAAATCACCCCCTAATCTGTCACCCCTAACACACACACAAACACATACACACCAAGACACGTAAGTTTTCGATAGGGTTCAATCGCGATTTTTGATCCCCATCTCAAATTTGGTCCCGAGAGAACCCACCCTTTTCGATCCCACTATATACAAGAATTATACATTATAGTTGCATACATACAAATTAAAACTGCGCCCTTGGGTGTTACTTTTGGGGCAGTCCTATTTGACTACAAGTCGTAATATGGTTCGAAGACATTTTAGTAGTAATTTTTGGCGCGTAAATGTCGAAGAAAATGGCGTCGGTATGGCCAACACTTAGAAAATTTTAAACAAAACTGGACTTATTTTAAATCCACAGAGACAACATGGAAAAAATATCCAAAAACCCTCTCGCGCTACTCGAAAAACCATTTTTCTGCAACCTTACTACCCCACTTACCACAAAAACCCGAAACGATCAACAGAATATCCCAAAATGATTCATAATATTGCAAATAAAAACAAAAGCAGACGACAGTAGCATCCAACCCTCAAAAACAATAAAAACATATAGTACGCACCTCAGACGGACATGCGGAACCCTCTCGCATAGAATTAACCCTTTCGATACAGAAAGGTGAACAACCCAGTTAAAAACGGGACTTTCTTGCGCTGTGTTGAGTGATGGGCGATTGGCGATTTTTGACAACATTACTGACAGCTGTCAAAGAATTAGAGTCAATGTTTTTGCACATCTACTACTACGTACGTACTACGTATTACTTTAAATGGTCTTGATCATTTTTCTTTTTGGCTTCAACTTCCTTCTTCGTAATTTTTTTAATTTTAAATCATAATTCGCAATTGATTTAAACTTGAGAAATTTTGCAATAGCATGAGAACTTTTTAATTACATAGCATTAGAGTTTAACAAGATCTTAGCTTCAAATTCTCAGCTCAAAAATTCAATTGATTATAAAAGATTTCATTGATTCGATCAAAGCATCCCAGTTTTACAATCTCTTTTCCTAAAAAACCTGAATCAATGACCTCAATCATTCAATGATGCCCGCTAACTCTTGTAACTTGTCCGAAGTCCTCGTATTTTATCCGCAGGGCGACACGCATGCAAACGAATATTCATATCGAACTTAAAAAAAGGATCGTTCATTTAGAAATAATCTGGAACGCGTCCAAAATGTCCGCTTCGTTATTAATTTCTAGATCAAAAGCTTTTGTTTTAATTGTTGTAATATTGATATGTGAATGTTTTAATGAAACATTTTTCAACGCTTTTAATACGAACTATATAAAAAAGGGTTTTTTTCTGTACATTAGTGGGAAAGTGCTGTAAAAAAAATACTTGTAATAATTCTGTCCCCCAATAAGAGATACAGAGATTGAGCATCGAAAATCTCGAACAAATCATCTTAAGATAGAACAGAACTAAAAATACCGCACCCCAAGTCGATGCATCACCAAGAATTAATATAATTCTTGCCATTAGACGTCCGATCGCCTCGACATCTTCGCTTCAACTGACAGTTGACATTGACAGCTCGTTAATGATGGCTGACAGGAGGCGCCCTCTGACGGCCATCTTGCCAATTTTGTTGTGCGTTCTTGAACACGTCTCGATGTCAACTTGGTATATTAAAATATGTTTAATTATCTGTACATCAGTTGTTAGGGAAGCAAATACGCTGATTTGGAATTCAGAGAATTTTATTCAAAGATGTTAATGATCCAAGAAATGTGAGATAATGATAAAAATTAAATTTGAATATCAGATGTTTGCAGAAATAATTATAAACATGATACCATCACCATCCGATCAGTGGAAAAATCTCAAAACGGTGGCCCAAAACCTTACAAACTCGGTGTAATCAAAACAAAACGTACATCATTTAATATCTGCGTACGATCGCTGGCAACTGAAAAGTAAATTAATTCTGGAAGTGGAACAAAAAAACTGCAAAACAATAAGACTTCGGAGGAAACCGCACAATTCGACCGCCATTAATTACTCAGTGTCATCATCCAACGACGGATATCAACGCTCATAATAAACTCGTTTTTTATATTATAAGTATGTAAGGAAAACTCGAGAATATGCGTGGAATATTTTCTTAAGCAGTGGTTTTCAAAACTGTCTTAATCGAAATTGACGTGATATGACTGACAACCTACGAAAACAAAACTTCATTCAAAAATAGAATAAAACACATTCTTCAAACACTACATTAAAATAGAACACTCCAAAATTGTCTATACTCAATCCTCTAATTCCATATTCAAAAAACTTCGTTGCAAGCTTAGCACTCGTACAATGAGCACAATTTATTACAATCAATACACACACAGAGACGATTATAAATTCGGCGCAGACATACAAGTTTTAACGAAACTCATGCATATTTATAAAGTTAATGTGTATATTATTTTATATCTGCGCCTGTGTGAGTACGGAGGGTCTTAATAACAGATATTCAATCAAAATCAACCCCTTTTCCTGTCCGATATCTTTGCTCACTGCATCTCCCCTTGTCGGTTTTGTTTTGGTAGGAGTATGTATACCTACTTATGTTGACAATCGGTGATGTTGTTCATCATATTCTATTAGTAAAAGTCGAAAAACCTTCTAAAAAGTGTACTAAATGTTTACCTACAAGCAAGAAACTATTATTGAAAATCACTCAGTAGTCATTACAGGTATCAAATATCCTTTAATCGCTCTTCGTTTCCCTCTTTTGCCATTCCGTAGAGGGCTAAGAATAGTGTTTCTTAGTATCACACTGACTGAAGAAACACAATACCAGTAACCCATTAAAGTTACAACTACGCACCGTGTAATTTAAAAACTTCCCTGCCATTAATATTTGTAAAGATTCCTGTCGATCTAACGTCGGGTTTCTACCAGATTTCAATGACATTTGCATATGAATACCGACACCTTTTGTCACACAACTAAAACGAAGAAAAAACTGCGATAACTAATCAAGGATCACAGACGAAGTCCCCTAATTTCGATCTCAAAAAAGTAACAGTAACATGGCGTCTTTAAAAAGAACAATTTATTTTACCTCAAACACCTTCGTGTTTTCATGCAAAAAGTCCCCCTGCTTCAAAAGTAATGTCCATTTCAATGAAAAAGAAGCAAAACTCCAACGCTTCACGCAAGAAAAACTCTCCATCCCAATAAGATATTAGAAACACCAATTGCGTATCAGAAATATACAATTAATAACGTCGTCCAAAACAAAAGCGTGGGCAGACGCCAAAAAAACGGGGAAACATATAATGCATCAGTGAATCGTAGAATTTGAACAGTATCGTGGAACGGGGTGTATAAAATGTATAAATCTTTCGGGGTGGCCGTCTGGCAGGACTAGCCATGGCTATGTGTAGATATTTAAAATTATTCCCTTTGATACGGAAGATAATTTCATTCGCAGACTCGCAGCGTCAACAGAAACATTCGAATGTTCCTAATATAAACTTATTGGATTGATTTGTAGTTGGGAAATACTTGATCGAAAGAAAACTTACAAAGATACGAACTCGGCTGGAAAAGTTTTGGAGTGGCTTCAGTTTTCGATCTGAGTTAAAAATCCAGTTTTATAAACTACGCAAGGGAAGGAAACTCTACAAGTTGTTTGTTTTGATTATGTAAACTATACTGTGACTAGTAAGTTAGTTTATACTTTTCGCTAATGTTTTACTTTGAAACTCAATAAATCAAACAACATTGAAACAAACGAAAAAATCTTTGCCGGATTAAAAAAGTTTAATAATTCAAACTTCAAGTGTCAAACCCAAAAGTAGCCATCATTAGGGATTTAAATTTGGAAACAAACATTCCAAAATCAAACGGTTCGACGTCCATTCGGCCAGCACGTGACACACGGCGCTCGACGCAGGCAGCAAACTTTTTCCCGACGCAACGAGTTCGCTCTGAAAGTTGTTCGGCTTTGTTCCGCGCAATCATACGCTACGTTGTAAGGATGCGTCGCGAACCGCGATCTCCACTCATCCTTTTGCCAACAGTACTTTGATTTCCGAACCGCTTTGATTCAAACTTTTAAGCATCCCGTGTTTTGACGTCGAATATTGCATTTCCGTGTGTGTTTAATTTGATATTTGTTTGGAACTACACCGCTCGTATATCATCTATATTTGAAATTCAACTTCAAACGGCGATTCCAATGAACGTTATTTAAAATATTGCGGCGCTCTGTGATCGGGCCAATAACACTCAGTTTCTAGTTATTCTCATTGTATACAATCTCACCCCACGTCGACCGCGACCCTCCGAGAAAAAATAATAAATTATTTTAGTTAGTATGCAAATAAGCGCGGACCGATATTTTAACCTACACCCCATTGAAATAGCGCTATTTTTTATAATATCTGTTCTTTATGGTACGGAAGAATGTGCTTGTTTTTAACATTCGAAATTGGAATCGTAAATAGTTCTAGTGCAATACTGGCTTGCTAAGTTTAGAAATGCAAAGTGATTCTGAATTCGAAATAGTGATTCTAAATGCGAATTCAACTATGGTTTTAAATGATGGCGCTTCACAGCCCCTTCAACATTAATCTAGATCTTAACGTGCGGGTGTGTGCGTATTGTGTGTTGTGTGTGTGAGACAGGGCAATGATATTTAATTCGAAGGGTAGAATTTCTCATCGATTTTAATTTTATGCACGCATCCCGTCTCGGCGTGTATTATTTGTTTTTTATGTAAATATTCTCGATCTCTTATTCAGACGAGTGGCGTCCATTTTGCGGATTTTTTCCCTTTTCACATATTTAGACGTTGGAATATTTTAATATAATGGGTTTTATGTTTGCATATTGGCATAACTTATTTGAAAAATTCTAATTCGTTCTATCTATTATTGTTTTGGCATGAACTTTGCCTTCGTTATAGCAACCGACTTTTCACAACTCGCTGAAAGAGAGGCGCAAAGAAAACAGATAGATAGCAATGGAATTCATTCCCAATACTTTCAGAGTGATTGAATCGCCATGTTTAGGTTAGGTTAGTACTTATGCACATCAAGGACCATACGTGTCACTTAGCTGAAAACTTTTATTTTGGAAATGCGACATCAAAATAACAAATACATAATATGATATTACTCCTACACCTACAAACAGTTACATGATAGACATAGTATCTTATATTCTAATGAAGAGGTCAATGACGTAATTAAGGCGCCCCCACACACACACACACACAAATACCTGTCGATATATCAGACCCACCCCTATAAACCCACAAAATTAATATAGCCGAGAGCTACGTCAAAAATCATTATATTTTATGGGCGGCCAAAATAAATGACGCTTATACGGTACTGGTGGAAAGTTTATATTCAAATTTCACTCAGTCCGTCGGTCCGGCATCTCCAAGGATCAATTTACATATTTTCACAGGTTTCCACGATTACATTTAATGTTAGATATGTATGCGGAACCGTGAACGTTAAAGATACTTTCCTGTTTTCGAGCTCACATGCTGTTAGATTGCCTGGTTGTTGGGATAGTTTCCTTCGCCTACTTTATTTGATGGCGGGTATTAAAACTATATTTGATAGTTCCAAATTCAAATGTTCAATGTACGAAATTCAAATAATAGAACGCTCTAAGTGACAGTCAAACAAAAACCATAAACAAAAAAAACATGTCACGTGCTTTGCTCCGTGATGAATTTTCTTTGTCGAACTTAACGTGTTTTCTAATTACACGTGTATTTTATACAATGTAAATTCCAATTAATTCTTGCGAATACTAAATAATGAAAACAAAGGTTTAAACGTATGACGTCTGTACGGAGGACCATAGAACACGCAAATTAATTCCGAAGAAGGAGAAATGTCAAAAATAAGTTAACGTCAAAGCATATTCAATTAAAATAATGATAGGGATGTGTTTGTTACGTAAATAATGATGTCGGTTTGTGTGTTGGTTTGCTTATGTTCGGGGGAAAAGGAAACGCCGTGTTAGAGAAACACCTTCCTCCTTACCTAAGTATTTTATTCGCGTGTTATTCTTCGCTTAAACGATGTTTGCGGAAGCCCGAACTTTGACGAACTTACATGAGAACTCTGAACTAACTACAACGAATATGAGATTGATATGCATAAATGTTTAGTCTGTATGAGAATTAAGTTTGTTTTTGGTTCTGCACTTTGAAATTGAATTTAGTATAAAAAACTTTAACTGCACTCAAAACTGAAGTAGACTCGATTCGATACATCTACAAATCCGTAAAATCAAAACAAGTATAATTTTAAATTGAAAGCACGAGCTAGCCACAGAAACTAAACGGCACAGAATCAATTCCCGTCTGCGAATTAAAAGCATTAATAATACAAAATTTGATTATCCCATAAAAGATTCGGACCATAAAACTCATAGTTGCTATAGTGTGCACCGTTGCCGAATGTTCGAATTAGGAACCCTTTTGATCGCGTCCCACCCCCTCTCCCCTACCACCCGCTCTCGCCTGCCATTCATTTTCATAATAAAATCGTAACAAACGGCGCAGGTAACAAAATATGGAGAGAGATCCTAAATTTATGTGAACGCAATGTGATTATTTATGTCGAAACTTGAGATTTTGCTAGAGATATTGTCGGCAAGTTGGATGTATGGCCGCTTGGATGACGGACGCGAGATTTCGATGATATACTGGTTCTGGTACTTCGTGTTATCGCTGTATTGGACAATGGACATAAATAAGAAATTGCTACCTTCTACAACACTGTAGACAGAATAGGTAGGTAGCTATTGTGCCACCCCTTCTTAAAACTACAAACAACACTAAACGCCACGCGCCAGACAATAACATCGAGCGAAAATTCTCAAAACTAAAAAATGTTATATATCATAAAACAATGTAACCACATCCTCACCTCCGCAGCTGTAGGAAGGGCCCAATCAATCTGTCTGTACGAGATACAGCCTCCAAATCTAACTATTGTTCACGAATAGGGAAATTTCCATTTGGATTTATTCATTTGTCTAACTATTGTCGGGCTTTCCTATTTTGTATATTAAAATAATTGTTTAGCTGCCAACATTTCGATGATCCCAATTCAAATTTGTGAATTTGCGTATGTGTTTTGTGCCAGTGTTAGATTAACCATAGAGTAGAATTCATTAGGTATTTAATTATTTTAAATTAGTCTGACAATGATTTGTATTTACTCGGCCTAAGTCTGTCTCTTTTCAATTAAATATTACTTGTAATTAATTTCTCAGCCGTAAAATCGACGTCTTATTAATACTTAAATCCGAAGCCTCAATAAACGTTCCGTTTCACATCGAAAACCGAAAAGCCGTTGTATAATAAATTTAACGACAAATTCCGATAAGAATCGGCGACGCACAGACGCAATTTTCATAGATATAGCTCAATTAACAATTGGTTTCAATCGCGAAGACATTTCGTATAATAAAGTGTCCCCCCACGCGGGGGTGCCAGAGGCAATCTTATTTCTGTTTGTAATATTGCGGTGTCAATTTCGCATATTGAAGTGTGAGCACGAATATGGAACGCCATTGTTTGAATCTATATTGTCTATGAACTTGCTTGTCTCTGATCTGGTAAATTGGATCCTGAGGCTTCGTTGAAATTGGAACGGCTTGAAGAGTAGATATTTTAAAATGCAAGACGCTTTCTTTGTTGAAGCTTGAAGTGGATAGTAACGACAGTTTTCAAAGGGGATGACTAACAAAGAAGATGTTATTTTAAAAGTCAAACTCAACCTGACCCAATTAGATCAGTCAGTCAGCACACAAATCTGTGCAAACACAATATCCGCTCGTTACAAACATTTGTAAACAAACAATCAATTGAAAAAAAAACGTAAACATGAAAATAAAAACGCCAATAATCAACCAACACAAAACGATAAAAATAAAACCATTGTGTGCAAAAGAATTACACACAATATCCAATTGTGGTTCCGTCAACGAGGTCTGTAATAAAAAAAACTGCCACCCCACGGAACCCGGCATTAATATCAATCTATCAATAGCTCTCAATACAGAGGCGTGAGTGATCAATAAACGATGATAAAAAATACCCTATTTTTTTCGTCCCCTCTCTATTACTATTTTATCGATGATTCGTATCGTCTGTTTTGATTGGACCCTCTACAGCGTTGTCTATTGAATAATCGAGTATCGCATTTTAATTCATCAATGTGATTTATTCCGAATCAGTTTAATTTATTCCGATTGAATAATTCGATTTCGGTAATTGTTTACGGTTATGACTTAATTTTTGATAATCGAATGTGTCTGGGTGTCTCTACAATTGTCAATGGCTTGTCACTTCAGTACTAATCAATTGACTTTGACGTAGCGAATTGATTAAACGCCTATGGTTCTATTGAATTATATCGGTTGTAATTTTTAAGGAATACCGTATTTATTTTTTACCAACTGATCTAATCAATCAAAAGGCAGAACTTTTACAGAACAATATGAAAATAACTTCAATAAAGACGCGAATGCTCTTTAATCTTGTTCCATGATCTCACACAGACGCTTCAAAAGCTCAAAAACAGTCGTAACTCGAAAATGTTCAATAAATACACATCTTGGCAAAACTTGGTACATTTTAAACTCCATTACTTATCACTCTCCGTATGTACTTAATTACTCTTGGCAAATACAATGACGTCACATCGATAGATAGACAGATAGGTACCGAAGACGGGGGAGACTGGGGGAAGATAGAAATCGTATGTTTTCGGATTAATTCGTTCGTGAAATCGTCTCGTCCCGATAAGAATGGTAACGGCTCTGTACTAATTGAATCTACAATTGCGTGGCATGTCTGATTTCATTAGAAGGTTGTGTGTGTGCGGGGGGAGGGGGGTGTAAGTATCCGAACTGATGGATGCTCTTGAAAGTTTTGCAGGGAAATTTTTGGCGATATTGGTTTCGTGGTTCGGTTTGTTTTGATTTTTTTGTTACTGGATGTTTGATTTTTGTTGAATGAATCGAAGATGGCAATTATATGGATTTACGTAATAGCCACGTGTGTAAAATGTTCCACTCATGAAACACATTTTCCGGCATCGACACATAATACCAAAACCTAACAACTTTCTGAATACATCACCCATACTTAGTTCCACTTCAAAATAAATTATACGAAATCTCAAAAGTTGTCTGTTCATACACAAACGTCTTATTGAATACCCTCGTTCAATCCAAAACAACGGAACGGGTCCAAAGCGTGAATTGTTTCAGAATAATGGTATTTATATGCTACATTGGTTTCAAGGGAAATCACTCTTTGGAACAGTCCATAACGTCTGTTGGTACCGCCGCGAAGAATGGCGGATCCCTTTACTGCGTTGTACGTGAAAACGCGATGCCAGAATTCGATATTACTTAAACTCGTATTGAAACCGGCGGGGGGAAGATTCGGAATATTAAACATTCACGTTTATTAGTTTGTCCTCAACGTATTTGGTAGTCTAAACGGGGGTAGTTTTCGATGAGAAACTTGGAAAGTGTGTTAACGAGTTCACCCCAGCGAGTGTAGTCGATTTTCCTAATGGGTATAACATTTTAGTCGATTGTGTCAGTTCTGAACTAACTTTTGATGTAAGTTAAGTAAGTAGTGGTGACGGCTCACTGCACTAATGGCTTGATCCGGGTATCGAAAGGAAACTGCGTCTATTTGTCGTTACAGATCGGTTACATTCACTCACACGTTAGGAGGGAAAACTTCACCCATTCGTATCGCATTGATTACGTGTTTAAAAGCTGATGATAGTCTCAGAAACACACACATAAGGACATTGTATAATTTGAACTAATCAGTAATATACTGAGATATTTTAGTCATAACCTGAAGTCAAAATAGATCACAATAACTTTGTGACTCAAAATAATATTCGCCCCTTGACTGAAGTCAAAGCACTTCACCATCCACCCAACTCAACAATCAAACCGCCGCTGCCAATCCATTAAAATAAATCAACAATTCAATATCAAAAAGTCTTGACGAAAAAAAATCCGTTCTTAATCGATGGCTCTCGAAAAAAATCGTCAAAAGAAAATTGGTATCGTATGATCTCGGCTGCACAGATAGCTGAAGGGGCCCACAAAGGCAGCTATCGGAAGGAAAACGAAAGGGTAATGCGGGCATAAGATGCGCATCGGCACACACGGCCTAATCACGACACTCCCCTCCTCCCACCGCCCAACTTTTGCATATTGCCCAAATTGCCCCTACCTCCCTTAGCTTCGCCGCTAAGCGTACATTTTTGCTGGCCGGATAGCTCTGTAGTTTACCGATTTTTAACATGTCACAGCGAATTTTCGACCTTGTTGTATTCTAATAGGGGTGTATCGTTATTTTCGCACGTGTGCTCGTGTGTTGTTTGTCGTGTAAGGGTGTCATGACGTTTGAGGGATGTTTCGACTCAGAGGACTTCTTAATTGTGAGCGTGCAGTTTTGCTATTGATTTTTTAATGTGTCTCTATGTATGGGATGGGGGTCTGCTAAGTACGTTTTCGTACATTCATTTAGTTATAAAGTATGGATGTATTGTTTGGAGGACAGAGGGAATGTTTGAGTGTTTGATCTTTGTTGCGATTCTAAATGAGAAGTAAACACATCTTCAGAGGAGTTGTTTTATAATTCATAGAGCCTAAACTACCTAAGTTATTACGTTAATTGGTTAAACTACACCTCAAGACTTTAGCAACTATCACAAAAAAGTGTAATTCATATAAACAAAGATTAAACAAAACACGCTCATTGGTAGTTCGTTAAAACGCTGGAAGTATATAATTATGGCACAAAATAGTACCAAAGACGCCGCTCTTTAGCAAACCTGTCTATAATTCCTTCTCGGCCATAGAGTAAGAAGTAGACCGGCATTTAAAGTTGGAGCGAAACAAAGCGCGCGAAACAATTTAAATTAATGTTGTCTCATCGTTTGTGATTTACCTTTTTGCTGTCAATATTTCTGAACGGTCACATTACAAGGAACTTTTCCAAGTATTTCCTGCAATTAAAGAAGAAAAAGATTTAAAGATTACTAATAAAGCATTTTCCCAACTAAAGATTGCTGAAAATGTTGGCGATACTATGTTATAGCCAACATTTGTTAAGAATAAAAAAACACTAAGAGTTCCGTACCTCCTGGCTATTCGTGTTTAAATGTTCCAAGTGTCCGTACTGCATAACTCGCTACTCTCCGACATTAATCTCTATCTTGTTAAATTATAATAATTGCATCAACATTTAATAACTGCGTTTCATTACACGCATTTACCTTTTCTCGTATTAAAAGGAATTATTTTCTAGAAATTACTAACCCACTTTGAAAAAACATGGAGACTTGTAATTAATGTCAATTTTATTTATAATTACGTCGCGAGCGTCGCCAGATGGCGGTATTTGCGTAAAAACGAGACCGACCCATGAGCTATGCGATAATATAAATATTTCTTACAATATTAGACTTTAGTATCTGTGCTACAATTTTATTATTTTAATCTATGACCGCATTTTTTATGACGTACTTTGTACTAATAAGGAATAATTTTGCTTATACGTCCTTTAATTCAAGTGCAAACTTTATGTTGCCATCATAAAACATAACACGACATTTTTCTGTAATGCACTCGGTGGTCTTGTACTACAAAATTCATATAGCGCATCTTGATGCAAAAGGTCGTATGTGCCCTTGCTGTAAACAATCAATACGTCGCTTCACTACTGTAATGTTGGTATCACTGTCTAACTGTCATATGAGGTACAATTCAGTACAATTAGCTGCATTATCACAACAATGGTAACGATTCTTGCATTGTGGGCCGTCCTTCGCGCACAATAGCGCAGGTGACGATCTTACGATATAAATAGGTTATGTTAGCTTCCTTGATTACTTTAATGGGCACAGGTTGACTGGCAAGGTTTATATTGTCTTGTATCAGTTGTGAACCGTAATTACATGTAATGGTTTCGTCTGAAATGGTTTGGTCTTCCCTTTTCAATAAAATTCTTGTTATGGCTTTGAAATTAGTAGCATATATATAGAGAAATATGTTTGGTTACGTTGAAGACTTGAATAAATCATGGAATTATTAAAAATAGAACCTATTTATTTGTAACGACGAGAATACTTTCAGTCAGACTTACAGACACAGATATTCCCAGTTCTATCTTATTACTTTTTATGATCAACTAATTCAGAATACTCATAGTCTGTCCCTAATAGACTAGAGAATTAACAATATTTGTCGAGCACAAAACAAAATATCGTTTTCCATTCTCTTTATCTTGTCATATTATTTGCTTACGAAACCTGCATACGGGCGGACAGCGAAGTATGGCCACTCTGGAAGTTCAGGCCTCATTGTTAGCGCTTTTTAAAATAGAGATGAGCGTACCTAGTTTGAATTTCGAATGTTCGATCGAATCGAATGAAATGTTCGAGGTTTTCTCAGTGGATTTAAGTTTTTAATCGGATTTTATAGGCGTTAGACATTTAAATATGGAAACAGCTTTGAAAGTTTAAATCTGTTTTCTTTTATCGTTAAATTATCTACTATTTTTTTTTTTTTTTTAAAGAATTATGAAAAAGGAAGATTTTAAAGCCTCTAATGTCAAAAATTCACATTAAGTTTTTACGATCACACAATGCCCATTTCCAGTAACGTTACATCTGCACTCATTCCCCCTTCTTCCATTCTATTTGCACAACTCCTTAATGCTTTATTTCGTTTGTGTGCTTAGTCTAATTAGAAAACTCCGAATCTACTAATGGCTAATATCGAATTTTAGCTCCTTTTTGTTTTTCTATGTCTTCGTATTATCAAATTATGTTCTTTAGACAGCTCATACGAGTTCATTCTGTGAACTCAATTAAAAAAAGGAGCTTTAGGTAATTTACGTCGATTTTCCGTTACGTCCTTTTTACGTAGTAGAGTCACTATGTTATTTTAAATGTAATGATGACGTTCAAAAGTGCCGTTTAATGGCCTAATTGAAATAAACGTTTTTTACTTTGACTTTGACTTTACTTCATCGCTTCTGGTCAGTGGTTTCACAATGATAGTTTAAAAAGTCAGCACTGCCAACTTTAAGAAAAAAACTGTCAAATAGACTTCCCGCCTCAGACTATTCGGAAGCTGTCAGTTCTAAAAGTTTGACGTATCGAAGTAACATAGGATCATTGTGACAGGCACAATTTCGTCAATCTCCGGCGCGTTCCGGCGAATCGGAACGTGTTCCGATTAAGTAAGACGTGATTCAGAGACGGAACACTTTAGGAAGACATCGGAACATGCTTGAATTGAACCGGCTTCCTACTTTGTTCGATTAAGAATGGAATGGAATAGATTTGCTTAGGAAAGTCTTGTTAACTAAATTGTTTGTTTTGAGATTTTTATGGCATTGTGAATTAATTAACAGTTCAGGAACTCAAATAAATCCAATAAACGATTTGCCGTTAAAGTATTCCTTCCGTATCAGCTTCTAATAATCTTGCAATTCAAAAGTCAACACACGGAACGGGGTTGAAAATTTATCCGCGATGAGTTAGCATTTCTCTTTATTTCTACTCCCAATTTAAACCCAACACCTTATCGCACGAAAAGGTAGAAATTCTTGAAAAATAAATGTGATAGAAGCCAGCGATACGTAACTATAAATTAAAATAATTATCGCCTCTTTTCGGGGGTAGAATGCAAAGCCTTCGCGATCAGCTGTTCACCGCAAACTGCACGAAGGCGCTAAATTGTGTTCAGTACTGATTGCAGTGATTTGTTTCTTAGTGTTTCTTTTTTCTTCAAGAAAAACCTAGCATTTTCAGGCTGATACAAATCTTACTAGAATGGTCAAAAATTTAAGAAAATTGTACCTATGTCATGCAAAATTAATTAGTTAAGTTTTTGATAGAACGATTATTTTAACACAGTTTATATTTAGCTTTATAATAGATTTCTCACATTATGTATTGACGTAAAACTTTTAGTGCTACTAAAAATAAAATAATAATACTATAAAAATATTAATACTTTTAATAATAACTATTCACACCCAAAAATAGTTTTAATGCAGACATATAAAAAGAAAACCTTCCCTAGCACCGTTCTTGAAACAACAATTTTAATTGCAACACGAAGCGATATTTTATCCATGGTATGCATTTTTTCCGACCACCCCGACGGCGGGCCGTTACTCAAAATAATCTAGGCTAGATATCGCACACCCCGTGTGATCTACTGCCCCTGCCACGGAAGAAACACGTTCCACTTGATATTTTTCTTTTAATCCCGAATGACGTCTGTACGTAGGTAATTGGCGGGTTATTTTCAAGTCGCGTGAGGTTGGTAGTTGGTAACATGCGATGCTATGTTAGTCTGTTCGTTATTTGAATGTGACGAACAGGTCTGATAAAACCATTACCTAGCGCATTTTTTTTAATTCGAGTGGACTTATTAAATTTTCTATTAAATTTGACATAATCAATGGAAAACATAAAGTTCTTAACCACACAACAGACACCAAACAACAATCAAAGTCCCGCTTTAGTAAACTTCCACGTGCAATACCCGAACCCAATCAACCTTCAACAATCGGTGTCCAATACCTCCCAGCCCCGGCTCGTACGAAGCCAACTTATCATCGAAATCAAAACAGCGACACCCCAATAACACGGACTCGAAACCACAACAGGCAAAACTTAGTTTTCCATTCGGTTTTATAACGCGAACGATAGACAGGCAATAAATGAGCTCCCACAACTTATAATTGCTTCATTTGGTTGTCGACTCACAACAAGAACTATGCAGTTTGCATTCGGCTTGTCTGTGTCGTGTTGCTAAACGATAATTGGATTTGTCAATAAAAAGTATCTCTGAAATCGCATGACAGCCCGCTAATTATGATTTGGCTGAAGTTTATCAGAGATTGTAACATCAAAAGCTCTTGGACAGTGACATTGATATGAATTGGAGACCTAATTAGTCGCGTATCATTTTTAACTCGAAAAGAAAAATTTCAAAGCTTTTCATTAAACCTAGTCCTGAGATTAACAGAGAACAAAAAACTGATATAGCACCGTCAATCCCGAGTTTTAAATTCGCCCGGCGTTTCAAAAATATCCTTCATTCAACGTTAATCACGTCTGTTACACGGTTCATTAAAAACTATCTACTATTTAATACTGACAGAATCTCCGCGCGTAAAGTTCCCAAACATGAACTGACAGCGACGAAAAAGTAATAATCGAAATGATCACGATTCATCGCTGTGTTTATCCGAACGCCACCGACGTATCATGTCAAAAGTGCATGGACAAGTTCCATGTCAGTGTTTGCCGGTAAAATATACTCCAAAAACAAATTAACAAGCCAAACTCAACCCTAACACCTACACAATAATAGAAATAATAATGTGCTACAATCCGAGCTTGTCCGTGCTTATTAATTTTTACCATTTTCACGGCGCACGTTCGATATGACATGTGATTGATGATCGCGACGTTCATTGTCAATCAAACTGTTACTGTAAAAGCATTTGCCGAAATGTGAATATTTATGAATCACAAAATGTTTGTCCCTGCAATACGTTAAAATAATCATTTTCATCTGGCCGTTTTAATTCCGATAGATGCGATGACAGCTGAAGAGCACGTAATAAACGGATAGTAGGAATCTTTTTGAAACTCGCGTCCAACTGTTCAATCATTCGCGTCGTTTATCATCTTTTTTCGAAACGAAACGAAACTCGTCGCGTCAAACTAGACAGACTATAGATGACGTAAAAAGAAAAACCGCCGTCCCGCCGTAGAAGCTTTCCGAACGTCTTTTTGTTCGTTCAGTTGGTATTGCTCGCGCGTTCGAATACGAAATTTGAATTTTCCCGCTTAAACGTCGGCCTAATAAATGTTTCCCGACGATTCGCGATTTTCGTAGGGTCACCAGCTCGACCGAAGACTTAGGACATGATTTAAACGTTTAATTAATGAATTAATAGGTTGAATTTATCGTTTTAGCCTAGTGCTCTATTGCGGAAGTTTAGTGGTGTGTACTTTAACAAAATGACTGACATTGAGGGGCACTGCAGGTAAATAATAGAAAAACGGATGTTTTAATGGCCTGATAGGCATCAACCTTTTCTTTGAACAGACGTCTTGGAAACCTTACTATAGGTCAAATTAGGCTAATAGTTTTTCAGGCAGAATAAAAACATAATCCTCTTTGAATTACAGGTCTCAACTATGATAGGTAAAAATTGTACGAATTCTCCTAAAACCATCGTCTCCATGAAATCGGGACGAATCCCACGAAACTCACGACAGATATTACCCTTAAACTGTTTGACCACTTTGACAGATCGCCAACATGAACTCTTTTCGACGTCAAAATGGCGTATTAGGTTTTTTATTCAGTTGTCATCACTTCCTTTGTGATTGAGCACTGCATTGACGCATTGTGCTCCAAATTGATTCAGTTTTGTTACTTTATTAGGCTTTAGACAATCGACGTGGTCTCCGACTTTGTTGCTTTTTCATCGATCTTGCAAAGATAAAAGAGGTTATGGTTTTGAGAAAGAGAAATAAAAAGCGATCGTCCTTTGTAGCTCAATTTTGTTGATTGACTTTTGGCTTGCTATTCTCATTTCGTGCTTCTTTCGTTCGTTCCGTTTGTATTGAATTTTTCATGCTGCTATTTTTAAAATAGACATATTTTATCCTTTACAAAAATCCTACATAACTTCTACTAAATTATAGCTACTATACATGCCTCTTCATTCTACTACTCTCAAAGTCATCAGCGCCATAAATAAGTGTAAGCATATTATCAGCATATAAAAGTAGGTGTAAGGTAGAATCGAGCACGTCTGATAACCCGCCGGGGACGCTGGCGGATTTATGGGCCTAGACTCGACCATTTGCATCGGAAGGAACACGGCCAGGAATGCGAGGCGACGCACGCAGCCCCGTGTGTGTGGCTTGACAACTCTAGACTGAAAAATTAATAGACCTTACGGTCTTTTTCTTTAAAGTGTAAATGTCGGAATGACGATGACTAACCCTAAAGTTGAAGCTACAATAATAAAACTCCATACTAAAATAAGTTCTGTCATTTCCGTGTCATCAAAGTACAGTCAACCAAATTAACAACTGACTACTTAACATCGCCGAATAAACTACCAACTCCAAATTGAGTCCCGAAAAATCCCATCTGGAACTCAAAACAAAGTTGCTAACACATGTAAATCTCACCAAATTGTGCAAAAGGTCTTTTTTAAACGATCCGCACGAGAGAGGTATTCGAGTTAATCGGCGTCACAGTGGGGTGATCACAGACCCCAGCGGCCACGCTGTAATTATACTAAAAATGTGGTAGACTTCAATAAAAAGCTGAAACTGTGACGGGCGGCGGTCGAAAACATAATTGTCTATAGTAATGATTGTAGGTAATTGTGCGAGGGTTACCCTTAACCCTTCGCTGAAGGAACAGCCCTTGGAGGCTGAGTAAGATGCGGGCGAAAGCGGGCGAGCCAATGACAATCAGGGGTACGAAAAACGGAACGGATTTAACAAAAAAGAACCTACAAACCTAGTGGTTTTTTATTTGATAACATACCCACTTTTCCATCTTATTATGGAAACAAGACATAATTCAAAAGAAAAAGATATGAAAAAGTTTGTTCATTTTCAACTGAAACACTCTTGACACGTTACACATCTTCATCCGCTACCGCTTATAACTTAAAACTAAGTTAATAGCGGTCAGTGCAGGTCCGAATTAAGACAATAATGACTCGCGGTGCCGTCCGCACAAATTTTCGTTTCGCCTAATACTTTTTATGTTGACTGTACTATTCTGAATGGCGGGATACGTGTTTACATCGCCTCTACGGAGTCATGAAGTCATGAAATTGACACTAGACGATCCTTTAAAATTTTCCGACTGTTGAAAAATTTTGGGGCTAAATTATGATACTTTCGAACAAATAGATTGAGTAATAAACATTTACAGTAACAAAATATATTACTTAATTGTAAAATAAAACAGTGATGTCAATAAAGTAGCGAAAAAATGCCGCGAAAAATCGAGTTGACGTTTACTGTCAGCCATTTTTTATAAGCACGTTCTCTATGTCAAAATACTTCATTTGTTCTCATTAGTTATTCTATATTATTATTAGTATTACAATCATAATGATGTCTGAAGGTTATTTTTCAGTTTTTTACAACATTATATAAAGAGGCCGGTTGTAATGAAAGATTATTTACGGCAGTTCTTCAAGGCTGCGTCAAACAAAACTGACAATATTTACCGAAGTATTATTATGCTGAAATGTATAAAGATATCGATGTCAAGGTGTGATATTAATTAAAGTGATTTAAACCGTATTTTGAGGGTGATAAGAAATATATTGAGCAAGCAACACTTGATTGTGTATGGCATTTCGTTTAACTTTGCATTGTATCATCAAACATACCTAACCTAATAATAATTAAAAAACACTTCTTTTTATTTTAATCCATTAAGGAAAACCAATCCTTACTAATATTATAAATGTGAAAGTAACTTTGTCTGTCTGTCGCGCTTTCACGCCAAAACTACTGAACCGATTTAAATGAAATTTGGCACACAGATACTCTAGACTTCTAGAGCCTGAGAACGGAAATAGGCTACGTTTTATTCCGGGAGTATGTTCCCTATGTGGGCGAAGCCGCTGGCAGAAGCTAGTATGTAATATAATATTTCAGCTTAATTACCAACCAGTCCAGACATGACAAAAAAGGGTTCAGAAAAATAATGTAGGTAATTATTATTTAATTAAAAACTTTACAACCCACTTATTTGTTTACGTAAGAGCTTAACTTGAAAATATCATGATTTCCTGTCTACTTATCAGCAATTCTCACGAGATATAAATAACTATCATAAAACACTAAAATAAATAAGCAAAACAGAAAATGTCTATGGAAAATTCTCGAGTAACTGTATTTACGAGAAAAGTCTTGTTCAATTCTTATCCTACTTAATTCCTAGACAGAAATAAACACTGGTGAATTAAATATAACTAGAGTTCGTGGAATTCATGCAATACCTACGATAATTAGTAGAAACAGCAAAACTTATCAATAAACCGGCGCGGCGTGTCAAATTCGAGTTCTATGGCATCATTGTCTTGGTAAGAATTTATATTTTCAAGACCCCTTCCTTGTTTATGATATTTTTGTGAACTATTCATCATGAATGAGAAAAAGACAATCATCTACAGTATCTATCAGAAAACGCCTTGATAAAACTTGAATTGGAAAAACGGCCATACCAAGACGTCCAGGGTCATGTGCCGTCCGTGATTTCCGTCGCATCTATCTCGACGATACGCATCTTCGCGCTCGAGCGCCGGCGACACCCCACCTGACGCTGCGCCAACAATTGATATCTTCCGAAGGTCGGGTAATAACATGCTGAGAGTTATCCGACCAACACACTCCAACGCTTGACACAGACTTGCGTAACTCGTATCTCCAAGCAATAAGGATTGAAATTGAAAAAAATGTGGCGTCGGGTGTAACAAATATAGCCTTGTCATGTCGGGTGCTGATTTTATGAATAGATCGTCAATTGTCGAACGGAAACGCGAACTAAAATTAGTTTTTAGAGTTCTCTCTGTTTCTAAATATCACGATTGGAAGTTCTTTGATTTACTCAATTGCTACAGTTTAATTGTTGATTATTTTTGTTGGGTCTGTTATTACAGACGATAACTACGGGAAAACCCGAAATAATTGTTAAGCAATAAAATATTGTACGTAATTAATTTTTGTGTTGCTAAGCGAATGTTATGTAAAGTTTTAAGGCTGTAACAAAGCAATTTGATTTACACGTGTTTCATCGCTCAGAAAAATAATATGAGTTTGTTTTTCATCTGAACAATCAAGGAGCCAATTTATATTACCTACTAACTAAGAATACTTAAGAAATAAATTACCCTATTAATAACAAACAAGGGCCTCCCAAGACATGGGGTCTTCACAATACCATGATGACACAATTTTTAAATATTTATTTTATTATTAAAACGTCTGATAGCGTCTCCCATCTTTATCATTAAAGATTGATCTACATAATTACAGAGTTAGATGCCTTTTATTGTGCACATAGATAACATAAGATAATTATATGGCAATTAAATTCTTTAGAAAATATTTTACTGGCGACATTTTTAATGTCGTAATGTTATTATTTTAATGTTGGTAGTTCCGTCTCGAGAACTACGAATGTGTTGTTACGTGTTCTGATTCTTTGTTCGTTTTTTGAACGCATCTTATAGTGATGTGAATGTTTCAAGTAGATTGAACGGGGCTAAGAAGCCAAACTATGTAGAGTTGGGAATCTGTTTTCCGCACTTAGACTCCCATTCGGTGCGTTATACATGAAAACCAGACCATACTAAGTTGAATATAAATATTATGTTGTACTCCAAAATTATTCAAAATTAATTTAAGCAACATAGCCTTGAAAAAAAATATCTTAAAAAGTAATTTAATCTTCCCCAGATCGCCCAATTAGTTGAAGACGTGCGTCGTCTCCAAGCATCGCTGACAGCGCTGCAGGAAGCTCATGCGCAGCAGCTGCAACGGCTGGAAGAGCGGCTGGACGAGAAGAAGCAGCACATCGCCAGGCTTGAGGCAAGGCTTGACACACAGAGGGACTATGATGATATCAAAAGAGAAATCAGGTGAGTATCTGTCGTTCTGATGAAATATTGGGACGACTTTGGGTTAATTTTAAGCTTAATTATGTTTTAGAAATACTTACTAAGTAAATTAAAAAAACAAGCGAAAGACGGAATAGACACCCTAAAAATAAAATTAAATAAGAAGTTTGGTACGCAATTGTATAAGATATTTAAAACACAACAGCAAATGACGGTTGTATCTTCTCTTATAAAACTTACTCATCATATCTTAGACAATAGAACAACAGACATACCCTACAAAATCTATTACCAAAAATTGAACACAAAGAAATTGTATTAAATTTTCTAGGGTTGTAACTGTGTTTTTGTGTGTTGTGTTCCTTTCCTTGTTCTAATAAAAGTTTTATCTATCTATCTAAATCGACTTAATATTTTTCAAACCAATTCCTCTACATCCCTACTAAGTATCTACAGGCTGCATAAAAATTAAAAAGCCTACAATAGAGCACGTGTTAATAAACTTGATAAGGCGCGTATCTCGGTCATTCACCTGCGCACAGATTATATATTGTTTGTAGAACAAGCCTTGAATGTGGCCGGTACTGGCAAGTATGATCTTGGCGTTGGAAACTTCGCTGAATTTCCTTGTTTGATTTCGTTTAGATGAAATAAAACAGGATTATTGCAGTTATGATTAAATACGAGTAAAGATTCATAATGTTATGATGACACTGATGCAACTCAGAAATTACAAATTACGGGTATGAAACTTTTTTTTGACATCAAACGTCAAAAGTGACAGCTCGCATTTTGTTTTCCGCTTTCTCTTCTATCAATATCATTCACGGAAAAGCAATTGATTACCCTCTGTATTATTGAACAGACAAATATTGTCAATCAAACCATTTAAATGGTCATTGAAAGTCAATTTTTTATCCTCAATCAAATCGAAGTGGGTAATAAAATGTCGCTTTTAGCCGGCGTATCTTATAGGCTAGACATTTTACAGGCCCAAAGGCATAAAATGAAAGTTTGTTGCCTTATCAAGACAGCAGAGATTAACTCTTTCACCATAGAACAAACAGTAAAGCTAGAAACGGTATGATAATCCAAGTTAACTTAATGTCACTTGAGTACATACGTTCAATGTATCATTGTGTGCTTTGAGCGCATTTGTTTGCTGAACGTACCTTTGACTGATAAGCAGGCGCCTTCCAGCACACCCTGTCTTTGTTTGACTAGTTCATTAGTCGATTATGATATAGCTTTTACAAGTTGTTTATGTACAACTTGTAAAAGAAGATACCATCTACCTATATGGGAGGAAATGGAGCAACTTCTTTTGTAACACCCCTTATATTTTTGTTACAAATGAAAGTTGGCCTGTCGAACAATTGTTAGTGTCGATGTTAATAGGAGAATAATAAGCCAATTGTTGAAAAGTTTGGTCAAAACCGAATAAAACGTCATCTTTCAAAATGCCGATAAAGTGAAACATACAAGCCTTCTTATTCTCAATTGTTTTCTCTGCAGTTAACTATTAGTGTTATAGTATGCCTTTCAAATCAGCGTGCCACCTGGCAAAAGTCTCCTCTAGCTGTTTCCATTGAATCCTGTCATAAACCACTCTCCTCACAATGATACAATTATAGGTCCTTTCGTTTTTTCCCAAAACATCATCAATTCATCCAATCCTGCAAACATGTCACCTAAACCCTTTTCTTTCTGAGCAAACACTGCATCATTCTTGACCAAATCCTCTTCTACTACAAACTCGCCACACAGCACGACAAACCCTTTAACTGCTGTCACCCTATTGTTTAGACAGCCTGCTCCAAGCACCAGTTAATTACCAACAGCCATCTTAAAGGATATTTTATGGACTTCCAAGTATTTAACGTTGTTTTTCAAACAAGGATTGAGTCTTCACTTTGAGATCTGACGCCCGTGGTTTTGGTACTGGCTTGTGATATTTGAGATACTTCCTCCTTAAGTACTTACGTTGTAAGTTTACGTAAACATGTACCACTTATGTCATTGTCATGTCTTTTGAAATTTACATTTTGAGAAAAAATCTACAGCACTTTACAGCTCTCAAGTATTTGAGCACTTCTGGACACATAAAAGTACTTAACTAACAAATATAACCATAAACTAAACAAACTTCCAAATAGGTACACCAACAAGTATGCATTGGTAAACGACAAGTTCGACAGTAAACAGAATACACCCATCGGCTCCCAGAAAGTCACCAAGGAGGTCCGAACATTTTTTTTTCTTCTACCACAAATCGAAAACCACTTGTCCCGAAGCTGTGTCCCAGCTCGCACTCCTACGCTAAACGTTCGAGATAAGGAATTTAGCGGCCTCCCCTAAGTTTACACTATATATTGATACAAAAATCGCTCCCTGAGAACTTTAAAAGGTACCTTTTTTATTTTTCCTGTCGCATCAGTGGGAAATATAAATAGAATTATCGAGGGATGTTAATATTTTGACGCGATAGTGGGATGAATGGGAAATTATTTCGGTATGGAAACAATAGTCGTAGGCGGAAGTTCTTATGATGTTATATTTAGGTGTTAATACAAGCAATTTCTTTGAATTCCAATCTCTATAATGATCCTATTGATACGATTTTCAACTTCCATATCTATGAAACCTAACATCCATGAGCGCATTGATAAGCTTCACTGCGATCGGGCTCCTTATTTATAATATCATATATAACTGATATTATCTCTTCACAATGTCAAGTCTTTGATTCACAGCCAATTTCATCACGATATCATCTTACTCATTATACAAGCGGCTTATACTATCCTTAGTCATAATTTCAGCCATTGTTATGTCTCCAAAATCATTTACTTCATCCTTTCTCCTTGCTTCCTCAATCCATAATCCCGCACCATCGATGGCTCTGTTCCCACGAAGGAAAGTAATCAGGCGATCAGTCAACATCCTTGTGAACAATCTATCACCTGCGCCGCTGATAACTGATAAGTGATAACGTTAATTAGCACTATCTACGAAGTTTCACGGCAGGTGCTTTCGTCATCTTAGTTACAGGATGTTGGGAGATTGACGTTAGCACTTAGGACTTGCTGTTGGATTTAGTTTTGGCATCAATTGGTGTTGGTAGATGATGAGGATTAATTGGAAAGTTAGGCGGTGAGGAAAATAGTGGATGATTTTTTTTTTGTAAAAGAGGTCATGTAACTAAAGGAAAAATCTGAGCAAATACTAAAACAAAACTGGATAATATCCCATTGCTTGATTTAAAAAAGGAACAGAGTGTAGCGAATTCCCCGAAGACTCCTTTTACGAAGTCCATAACAGAAACAAACTGTAACATGAAAATATAGATGCATCTCGTCCAACACAATGGCAGGCCCACATCACAAAGGCCACTTAGTCTATAAATACTCCGCAACAACATCCCAAAACCGATGTTTTGAGCAGTTTAATGTGCTGCTCCACCAATACGGTGTCATACCGGCGGCGCCTTTGATCCACCGTCAAAGATCACATCACAGGCGCCGACATCGCGACATAAAATCAAGACTGTGCAAACACGATAAAAAGCGTTTTTTAACTTTAATAAAATGTCGATCGATTACGGTTTACGACAGGAAATCGGAAATTGGAACGAGTTATATATAAAAGTTATTATCAGCTGACTGCATGCGCGTGATTTTGCTGCTTTTTTTTGTAAACCATGTTGAAGATATTTTTAGCGATTTCATTCTAAGATCTAAAGGTCACGGATGAGCAAAACAAGTATGCTTAGATAATAACTTTAAACGGAGCCAGTTTGAGAGCGAATATAAACTAGGTGAGAGAAAATGCGTCAGAGCTCACAACTCATCTTAAGAAACGTAAAGGCGATTAAAATAGACCGTTATAATAGATTCTCGAAATACAATCGAACCCCAACAACACGAAGAAACAAAAATCCGTTTACATCCCGATAATAAAGCACACATAACTGACACATTATCTGTCCACACGACACAATATGATAGAAAAATAAACGGAAAGCACCCATTTCAATTATTGCTAGCAGCACGCGAATGGCCGCCATTTGGTCTCTTTCCCATGATCGCTTTCTTCACCAACAAAAGATAAGTTCTAATCCTATAAGATCTATAATTCTCGATATAAACACAGGAGGCACCTGCACTGGTTTATTGCTTATTTATTCCGGTTCTCAAGTAAGGATTAAGTTATAGTCAGCCCTCGAAGATTAAAGCTTAATGGAGGGAGCAATGGATTGATTTCTGAACGCGGTTCCCGCCAAATCTCCGCTTAACTTGGCTTGGGCGTCATTACGTTCGATTTATTTGTTGTCTATGCTTCTTCGAGGATTTTGGTTAAGCTGTGGTTTATTTTAAATTGAATTCTTGGTATACAAAAATGGAATGTTTTGAGTAATAATATTCAGGACATTTTTTTAAGACGTCGAAGCAATAAACTTATATATTCTAATCATGATCACACAACATCGTGAGCTTTTTGAGGTTTCGTTATAATTAAACTTCAGTAAAGCTCAAATACAACAGGCACGCTGTTGACACGTCAAAGATGAAATTTAAAGAAAGTCAAATAAGAGTCTAGCTGGTTATCTCATGTTTAATTAACATCTAAGCACACAAGATTTACATAATTTCAAAGAAACATTCTCTTATATCTTATATGTGTGGTGTGTTAGTCCCTATATATCAATAGGAGAGGGCCTATCGTAGACACCTGTTCTCATTTGCTTAGGCGATGTTTGTCTTACATTTAACGCAAGTTTAGCCTCACACTGTCGCACACAAATTATCAACTAATTTACGTTGCCCGACGACTTTTGATGCCATAAAGAATGCCCGACGGGTCCTAAGCTTTTTACTGTGTTTGTCGAGCATACGTTTGTAGCTCAGCCAGGAAAGCTTGAGTCAATATGTGTTTGTTTAGACATAACCAATGGACGTTTCTGAGATTTTCAGTATTTGGTCGGTGTGTATAGGCGTTAGTGACCAATCGATCAGTGATTGGTCAGCGCGGCGGAGGCGGGGCCACGTTATCGGTGATCAAGTTGATACCGCGAGTGACGTCACGTTATTGTCAGACCATTGATAGGAGCAACGCGCGTGTTCGATATTTGAATACAATTGAATTTGTTACACGTGGAGACTGATATTAATCAATGACATTCAATGTCGCCATTTTTATAGAAGTGACCATAAATAAGAGCCTTGATCAAATTCACACAGATAAAAAAACATTTTTTATGACACAACTGTCAAAATGGCTGACTGGAACTGTGAAACCAAATCTTGTTATTTACAAGATGATCTTCAAAAGTCTATTGGTAATCTAACCGCTGAGCTCCCCAATGGCACAGTACAATAAAACAAGGTAAAGAACTCGACAGGAATTCCTAATTCGCTAATCAATATTGAAACATCCCTTTACTGAACAACCCCTTTGGAAATATGTCTTTGAAATATTCCCTTTAAAGGGTTGAACAGTGTAGGGGCGATCAATCGACATTTTGTCACAGATTTTGAAATATGATCGTCATTCGCGGGTTATTTATCTATGGAAAAGCGGGAAATTTTCTTGAAGAATAACTGTGAATTTTCCTTGAGGAAGTTTTTAATTACTGATCCTGTCTGTGGCTATTTTAAGTCTAGCGCAATAAATACCGTTGTTCTTATAAAAGGGAAAAACTCAAGAAGAACCGTTGCATTAAAATTGTAGCTAATTCTCCAATGAATACCTACCTATCCGGCGACTCTCAACTATTCAGTCGAAAGTTCCTTATACTAATCAATAAACAAACTAACTCCGAAATCAAAGTTAACCCTAACGACACCGATAGCAGAATATTTAAAGCCTAAACACACGAATGTTTTAAAAGTTAACCCACTAATTAATTCAAAGTTAGGTAAGCGCACATCGGTTTCATTCGGCGCATCAAATATTCAGTGTGTACACGCCTTATACTGAAGGCTTTTGGCCGAAGACAAAGATGCTTTTAAGCTTTCGTTTAGGGACTAAGGAAAGGTGATGGAGTAGCTTACCCACTAAAAGAATTTCGAAGACCAAAAACTTTTAAATAAGCCCGTCTAGTATGTTTAAGTCTTCAAAACATTACTTGCATGTTGCATCAGGATAATCCCAATTACAAAAAACTAGTCTCATCCAACGTAAACGACGACAATGCAAATTAAATTCTCTATTCAAATAACAAAACATGGCCGCTGCCTTTCATATTCAAACTAGAGCTGCATCACCAAACCATAGACATAAAAAGACAAAACCTTCGCATCCGACGCCACTCTACGCCACTACACTAAGCTAGGTGGGATGTCGTCACTTCCCTAACTGTGTCATCGCTGTTTATAATGTATCAGTTTTAAAACCGTCGTAAACATTAGCCGACGGTCTTCCTTGTCGAGGTAGTTTCATTTTGTGGGAGTTTCAGAACTTTTCACGTATATTTTGTTCACTTACCTGGAGGTACCTACGAGCTTTTATATATAGGTGCCTTTTGCTATTCGATTTAGAGTGAAAGATTTTGGTTAAGGAAAAAAAAGCATACAGCCAGTACTGTCAAAGTACGTCGAACGTCATTCTAATTTCAAAATTGCACCGAAAATTGACGAGAAGTCCTGCAGATACAAATTATAGTCTTGTTTAATTTCAAATAGCAATATCCAGAATTAAATCGTCTGAACGCAGCTGAACGGCGAAGGGAGTCAACACTAGTTATCTGTATTCCCATGTGAGGCGGTCGCTTCAACGAACGCGACTAAGCTTCGAACAATGCCAGTACGTGCGATAATATGAACATTTTGGTACTAGTGCTTAAATTGTTTTTAGTACCGATTATGGGAAATGGAACTTAGAAGAACGTTTATTTTTTACACAGTTTTGCAAATATTGAAGACTGTATGCGGTTATAAATTCAGCATGTGATATAATTTACACGGAGTTTAAAGTAGTCTGAAATCTAGAAGTAGGCAGGCACTGTAGATAATTGAAAATTTTAAACTTCTACCGCTCTCCTAATTGGATCTAAATAACAATTTTTATTGAGTGATGAAAAATAAAAAGCTGCCAGCTTACTTTCACTCACAAACATTTAAAAAATAACAAGAAAAGACATAGGGTAAAAGTGGGATAGTTGCCCTAGGAGGATTGATGCCCCAAAATTCAAATTATGACTTGCAAACGTTCTATGATCGCAGTTAATACTTATACGCAAAGAACACCCCCCACCCCGCTAGTGTGCGAGCGGCAACCGCTGTGATCGGACGTGTTGCGTGTTCATGAAGAAAGATCGACGGGCTCGCTCACAAAGATCGCGGATTACGAACGTTGATATTTTAGAAACGCGTGGAACTTTTCATTTCCAAAGGTAAGTTATATTATTTTATTATTATTTGCAAGTGTATAGTTTAAATATTACCGTCAGTGTAACATTTTGTCATTTTTTAAAAGGGATTTTTTTATTTTAATTAGGGCAACTATCCCTATTGAAAAGGATAGACGCCTCGTATTTTGTGAGTATAGATGCCCTTAGGGGCATCTATCCCCTATGGATTAAGTTGATGTTTGCATATCATGTTCCCATTTTTTCTTTCCAGGCATACAAGGATTGGGAATGCAAAGAATGCTTTGAAGAATATAAAAAGACCAAATCAACTGCAGATTGGATACAATGTGTAATGTGTAAAAAATGGCTACATGAGGATTGTACCATGTATGGCGACTATTGCAATGAATGCGGTAGGATTAAATGAATGAATACGAAAAAAACACCGTAGACTGAACTGTAGAAATACTTTTTTTTTTCTGAAGCTGATTAATATAAGAACTAATAATAATTATATACCAAAGTGAAGAAGTGAAATATACCTAAGTGAAGAAGTAGAATAAACCTAAGTGAAGATTTTTTTTTTTCTGAAGCTGATTAGTGAAAGAATATGAAAATTAAAACCAAAGTGTAATGTGCCATAACTAAATATTAAAATAAAACTTGTTAATTATAAATATGCTTTGATTTATACCTAAGGGCAACTATCCTCATAGTGACAACAGCATCGGGGCATCTAACCCATATAAGAGGCATCTATACTCAGAACTAGTACTGTAACTTTTGTTCTTTTCTATATGTATAAGCAATAGCTGCATTGAATTTCTTTTTAAAATATAATAAATAATAGACCAATGTACGATTACATTGAAAAATTGGGTTAAATATAATTTATTTGTAGGAAAAAAAAATCAATTTCAAAATGTGGGGCAACTATCCCACTTTTACCCTATACCAATAATAACAGTAAGTAATGGTTTCACTTATTACCTATGCATGCTAGGATCCCTTAAATTCAGACTTTATTGCCGCAAAAAGTGTATTATTACAGCTTTTGACGCCATCTTGGAAAAAACTTTAAAGCTTCGATTACTTGCAGGTGCATCGTAGTCACGCTTTGAAACACACCTATAGTAGTTTAAGTAAAAAAACATCATGCTAAGACTACCAAAATAATATCCCACCAAAATCGTGTAAATAAACCTTCCAATTAGAGAATGAAGTTGGCAACACCTCCGAGATTCGGCACTACCGATCAACGATTTAATAGGCGATATATTAAATTGTAATTAAGGTGCAACCCTATTGTGCCGGAGGTAATACCGATTTGTCGCACCACTAGTCTATCAAACGAACGGAAATCGGGAGTCTTTAGGCGAAATCGGACGATCAGTCGGGTGTTCTGGCCAAAAGTTTGGATAAGTTGTACGATTTGTCGAAAGTTAGATCGTATGTCGTAAGTTACCTTAACAATATGTTGTTGATAGTTTTATTGGTGCCTCAGCTTCGGTCCCTTGCGGACGTAAGAAAAGAAGTATTATAACACACTTTGGCCAGATATTTCACAAAGTATTTTCTCAGTGTTAAAATTTGACATTAAGGAAATGTCAAATTGAAAATCTCGCAAATAAACTTCACGTGTAAGAATCGAGGTCAAAAATGGTCCACATTGTTATATTTCCGTCTTCCCAGTACATAATCCTTCGAAAGTAATTAAGCACGTGTATGTTAAAATTAGATAATTATAGAAGATAATTTAATACCAACCGACAATTAATGTATCATACATTCCATTGTTTATACTTAGTAAAAGAAATAGCAAAACAATAAGGAATAGACGTCATTCTACGTATTCTTCTATTAAAATAGTTTTTTCGGTTTCTAAATCTGCATATGGCGTCAAATTTACAAAAAGTTAAATAATTATTTATTTAAAAAAATTGATAAAATCATTCATAGACGACAAAAATAGACACAATGATGTATACTTAATGAATAATTTGTAAATGATGTTAGAGTCTCTCTGTCATCGATTGTGATAGCAATATCTCATCTTCAGTCAATTTATTATTAATACATTCTAATCCTAGCGACCCATTAACTACCCTTAAGGTAGCAACCGTTGGCTACCTTAAATACACATAAAATAATACCAATAAATGAGCGGCACAGGCACGGACGGTCTTATCTTCCTAATAGCCATAAGATACCATTCAAAGGAGCCCAATCTCAATAAATTTATTAAAGGAATATTGCCAATAGAGACCCAGCACATCCTATTAATTAAAATACTTAATTAATTCACCTGGAAATTGTTTAATCAATTCACTTTTGACCCAATTTATTGGGGTAAATCGAACTGAGTCTGTGACCCGCCGTCTTGTGATAATTAAAAGCTTTATATTACAATCAGGTAATCTATAGGATTGTGTTTTAATTATGGTTACGGTGTTAGGAAATAAGGGTGAGGTAGAAAGGGCACTCATGTAGACTCATTATTTAAATGTTTTTCCGATGTCCTCTTTTCGTAAAACCATGGTAACTCCGATTTCTGCGTTTTACCGTGGGCTCTCCTATCTTTCTCAATAAATTTCTGTTACTCAAATAAATATCTGGTTGTGTTTGCTTCGAACACTCCTAACAGCTCATTTTCCTTGTTGCAGCATGCTCCGAGCTCTCGACCTGGGCGGTGGAGAGCGATCTTTAGAGCGGAAACCTGAAATTCGCTCGCCGAGCACCGCACCTTCGCTCCGAGACCACTCGGCCGAGCGAGAGCGAAGCGCCGAGCGCCGAGATACAGGTACGTCACTAGTGTGGAGCCACGAGTATCGTGAGTGGACTGACCACTTGAACCCAGCAAAGTTTAGGGTTGGGTTCCACTCAGTTTAGTCGTGTTGATTGTGGACGCCTTGCATTCGGCCCGAACGATGACGTCGTCTTCCAAAACATGACTGAGGTTATAGTGACGTCACTTCGAGCCGGATACTTGGTATCATCGTTGTCAAGTCGACATTGGAAATCGATCGCGGCCATCAGCTATGCACGTTCGATGTTCAAACCTTGTGTATGTCCGTAGCTAGTTCGTGTTCGCTTCACTTTTCTGTCCGCAAAAAACAACAATTCGCAAAAAAACGCGCGGAGTACGAGGAATATCCAGTTCCCACCACCTCAGCCATGCCACTCACGGACGCGCGTAATCGTTTCAAACTTAGGCTTTAGAATTCGGAGCATGCCATGATGCCGACATGAGAGACGCCGCGCGCGCATTAAACATTCGTACGCCGTTGCCGAATGATTGCGACGCTTACGAGCGTGCGTGCTAGCCCTGCCCCTTCCCCCCGACCCAAGACACCCGCCCGCGTCCCCTCCTCGTGTTCCCGCGTAACCGTGCTCTCACCGCAGGTGTGGAGGAGTGGCCCAGCACGCCGCCGCCGCTCAATAACAACACCACGCACCACAACAACAACGGGCCCACGCCGCTGCCGCTGCCGCCGCCGAGCCCCTTCCGCTTCGAAGAGCACCGCACCTACAGGTTCGCGGAGGACATGGGGCCGCTGCCGCCCGGCGCGCTGGTGGGCCGCCTCGGCGACTCCCTCATCCCGAAAGGAGACCCGATGGAGGCGCGACTGCAGGAGATGCTAAGATACAACATCGACAAGTACGCGAACACGAACCTGGACACGTTGCACATAAGCCGGAGAGTGCGAGAGTTGCTGTCGGTGCACAACATCGGACAGAGGCTGTTCGCGAAGTACGTGCTGGGGCTGTCGCAAGGGACGGTGTCGGAGCTGCTGTCGAAGCCAAAGCCCTGGGACAAGCTGACGGAGAAGGGGCGCGACTCGTACCGCAAGATGCACGCGTGGGCCTGCGACGAGGCCGCCATCATGCTGCTCAAGTCACTGATCCCTAAAAAAGGTACATTTCTAGCACAATCACGTCTATTTCGATTTTACTGCGGGATTTACGTCTTACGTCGTTTATTTTGAGTAAATATTGTGGAGCGAATTTCCCTCGTCTAGCTTGATGCGAATACCATAGGATCGACGAAAAACTTTTTTTACTTATTGGCTTCTTATCCTATTTCTGACCATTATCTTTCCCTTATGATTCAATGGTATTTGCAGCTTCGCATGTTCTAGCTTTGAACGTACCAAAAATGATATAAACCGTTCAAAGACACTTACTACGTCGCGGTGACAAAATTATCTAATCATGTTTGGTACGTCGGGCCACGATCATCAATTCCTTTTACACGAATCATCTGAACCGTTTGACGCTCCGGTTATCTTAGCTTGTCAAGCTCACCTGACAATACAAGTCATCAATCACGGCTCCACTCGCCTACAAATACAAAAGATGTTTACATTTTCCGCGTCAATTACTTGATACGCGAATATTGATCAATCATTACGTCTATGATCAAACGCGTCAGTTAGGGAAATTCGAAGTTTGAATTTTTAAATTAACGGTTTAGAACGCACACGAAGCTTCTTCATTTATAGTTCCGCACTCTTTTGTTTTTTTAACACTATTATTTTATTTTTTTGTTTTGTTCCTTTGAGACCTGTCCCTCAATCCTTTTCCTCTGCCCTATACCCTGTCTCATGCGGAAATATCAGTAACTGCCCCAGAGGAAGCGCTGGCAAGTGAACATCTCCCATACTCTGTAAAATTATTATTTTCGTTTTTTTTTTTCTAAATGAAGTAAACCTTTTGTGTACTGTCTCTACCATTTTCAAAATTTTACCGTGATTTTTTTGGTAATTTAATACAGGTTCTTTAAGATCGCGATCTCTATAAAGAGTATTTATAGTGAACTTCCATACAGGTATCTCCTTTCAAAGATTTGCCAAATTATTCGAAGCAGAACTTATCTGAGAATACGAGTTCATTTGTTACATAAATGGAAAAGCGGAGCGGACACGCACTACGACAGACTCGCCGCAAAGCGATAGCGTTCACGTTCAGTTACATGGCATAGCAACTGCTGCTGTCACTTGAGCTGCTTTGTATAGTGCATGGCACAAGTTTAACAAGTATATGTACACTAAAGCTAAACTTTAACATATACGGACTACAGAACTTTGCTTAGATACGTATAATGGTGAGGCATTCAATATTTTACGTATTCAAGTTTATATCATACCTACAGTTAATTTTAGGCTTTAAAACTTTCATCAAAGTTTATATTTCTATTGACAATCACTATTCCTATGAATGGCTTTCAATAAAGACTTGAAAATTTTAAAATCGACACGTAATACGACCACAACAGGAACAGAAATTCGGTGGAATTAAAAAGAACTGTACTCATTGTAAGGCAGTGTACACATTACCGACAATGCACGACAAAGTATAAATCTGCGAATACAATGGACTCTTGTGTATTAGCCTTTGTCCCCATCGATAGGGATGAGCTCAAATAGATTGAATTTCAGATAATTCCCGGAAGGGTTACGGTTTTCTTATTTCGCTGCGATGTTATGCGGTTTTCGTTTTTCTATTCTGGTTATTGCTGATTGGTGTTTTGGCCACGTTTATGGGGTTATTATGCAGGGAAGATGGATGCATTCTCCCTTTTTAGCGGATTTTCATTGTTCGCGAAAATTTTAATCGCTGTAATTCGTCGAAATGAAAACAATAGCTTTGAGCGTTCTTTCATCTCCTTCTGTGCCTGTATTTTTATCGATGGATTAGATTTTATGAGGCATTAGGCACATCCGAGGCTAGTAATAGGTAGTAATGACAGCTAATCCGTCACGCTACATACGTAATCAATCTAGCCAGCTATCGTGGGAAGCAATTCCTTCCGATTGGAGATACTTTTCCAAGTTTCAATCAGTACCTACACACATAATTATTAGACCTGATTAACTTGTAGTTTGTCTCCTGGGATATTTTTTTTAGAAGAAAAGCTGTATTGCTGTCACGTATTTCTATTCTGCCTTACTGGCCCTATATTAAGATAATTTACAGTGTAGTTTCATGAATACAGCAAAACTAATATCTTGGTAAAGTTTAGTAAGAACTTTGCTGTTTCTGTCCAGTTCAAACCCAACTGTTGCTTCGGATCCTAGAAAGCGTAGAAACGTAAAATAACGTACAATAACGTCAATACTGTTACGTAACTACTAAGCAGCAACGTATCATTTCGCTGCAACGTTATGGGTGTCGGCTATTTCCCAGTTCCCACGCTACACATGCATAATGTCCGTTCGTCCGTCCGTTGCGAAACGATTGTTGTTCGACGTTCACACGCGACAGCATTGTGGCAATGCTGGATGGTAGGCTGTGGTTTGCGTTCAAAATAAGAATAGAACCTTAACGCCATTTTGTGACGTTTAGCTGTCAAACGTCAGTTGGGCTGCGTTGGCCAACACTTGCTATGTGCTTGTCGCAGTGGACTTAGTAGGTACTACTGTAGTCAATGACAGTTCAATACTTTCGAAAACTTGTCAAAAAATAAGTAACAGAACAGGTTTTATACCCAGCAGAAGTTACTTGCAACGTTTTCTTGTAACACCGTTCTAAAAACCGTATCTATTAATTACTTATCTATTGTTTATCTAGCTAGTAAACCTTACTTTACATCCACGTACTCCCAAGTCAACACAACATAAACATAATTGGATAAACGTCGCACGCGCCGTAACAATGGCGGATCAATTAAAACTAGCTACACTAACTTCCCGCCCTTCAAAATATAGCGCGTAAAAACCGTAAAGAGTATTTATTAATTGCGTACTCTATGTTCTATCATCGATCGTTTTTTCATTTTGTCTATGGTTTATGACGTCATAATATTTAAAGGCCAATTCTAATAATTATGATTCATATTTATGTGTTGTTCGTTTACATACAGGTAGTGTAACCGTAATTAAATATTTATTTTTTACTTTCTTTTTTATTGAAAAGTAATAAATTCTGTATGAATGCACATTTTATAACTCAACGTATATCAAACGTCCATATTTATAGTTTTATTTCCGATAGTTAGTTGTTAGACCAACAACGTTTTTCTTAATCAATTATCTAATAGCGAATTTACAACAAAACTTTTGCGTATTCCAAGATCACGATTACACGGTCTAATTGGAGGTAAATAATGATGTACAAATTTTACAGTATTAAACCGATAGGTACCTGTAGCTGTCGTGACTGTATTCAATTTCCAAACGTGCACACAGCAAATAAATCGGTAAGCTATCGTCGTACATCGGGTGTACACAAGACAAATTATATTATTTTTCACGGCACTAAACCGCGATGTAAGTTGGCTACGTTCTTTATTCATATAATCCTTCATTCCAATTAAGTTTAATAATGGTGGTCGTAATTATTGCTCTTATTACTTGTACGGTTCAGTGACGAAATGCTATAACGTAGACGTCTCGTTATTTATGATCACTAAAATCGATTTAAAAGCTTATTGGTTGAGATAAATATCGTATTTCATATGTGAGGCAGTAAATCTTCAGCATGTTCTTTTTCACGTGATTAATTCAAAGCAAGCTACTTTTATAATAACTTATCTCGAAAACATCTAATTTCAACACTTCTAAAATGCTTTGAAAGAATTCAAAAGTTCAAGATATGCAAAGTTTTCCAAGTAATCATTTGTAATCTAATCTTTGGCGTCGAATAAAAACTGAAATTAAAAAACCGATATTGTTATCAGAATTAAAGCCGCTCTAAATCTAAATGTCAAAATCAATGGCACCAACATTCCAAAAAGTCGTTTGTAAATAGAGCTCGACTTAATGTCCGGATACACGCAGAGAATTTGGAGAACCCAATATTTGGACGAAGTTCGCCTCTCAAAAGCATTTCAAGCGTAGCGTGAAAATCTATTTTCAATGGGCCACTATCGGCCGGCACAGGACACCCGCCAAAGGCTTTATGCCCGAAGTTAAGCGTCCTCGATGCTCCTATACTGTAAACTCCCCTTGTAGAGCTCTTAGTTTAACGCTAAGCAAATTTTAATATTCAATTGTGCTTTTGCATGTTCGGGATTTGTTTTACAATAGTGCTTCATACTCGAAGTTTTGAAACTGTAGTGGTTGACTAAATATTTGTTCGATGCTTTCTGATCTAGCTTGGTTCATATCAAGCATGAAGCGCAATTAATTTATTGTTTCCCATAACACCATGAGCAATTAAGCATAATTATCTTTAATGAGCCAATTATTATCTCTCGACAACATTCATGTCTAGCCTAGCTAGTTCTGTTCGTTTTAAAGCCAATTATTCACGAGTAAAGTCGGCACACATCTTCTCCAATAACCATTAAAGTTGAAATGTAAAGTTGTACCTACATGTAAAGTCCTCGCAAATAAGTGATCGATGCGGTCACGTAAGGCAGTAGACAGAGGTAGCCCGCACGGGGGACTGTCAAAGGCGTTTAGAAGTGAGCGGAGTTGGGAACTCGGCAAGTGTATTAGCGGGCCGGCTAATGCGCGCGGACAGCGCATCGAGCGCGCCTCGCGAGCGGACACGACTCGCCGTCTTAACTCACTGACTCTAAACCGAACAGGCTTCTTCACGATTCATTTGAATGTGTTCTATTTTCAATTTGATTGTCTATGTTTTTTATTAGTTGAATCAAAAACTTTTTGGATGTGAATTTTATAATAACGTGTAAAGTACTAATGCGATATTATAAAAAAAATAAAATTGAATGCTTGTTTAGTTATTTGTCATCATGCCAAGTTTTGTTTGGAATTCTTTTTAATATATTTAAAGTTTGATGCGATGGTAATTCATAAATATATTCACAAATATCAAAATACATTAGTCAAAATGTCACAATAATAAGTGTTTTCCTGTAAGAAAGAATAATCTATAAAATTAATGTGACTGGAATTGCTTTAAAACAATAAATATAGTTTCATTCCTTCTGGACAATTAGATATTAGACATTTAGACAGATTAAGTACCTAGTTACCTTTAAAACAGTCAACTGAAAACTGTATCTTAGGTACTAAATCGCTTTAACCCACTTAACAAAACTATCGGGGAGTGTAAATCGATTCCTCTATACCTAATATAAATGCCCAAAACGAGGGTGTATCAGCTAAAAGTAGCGAACAAACGAGACCATAACACATAAATCATAAACTTTGAAACACGAAAATTTGTGTTGATAATCACATAATAATTACCGACCCGATAAAACCCGCCGGGATCGACGGGATCGAAGGGATTAGCTCGTAATGAGAATAAAATTGGCAACATATTTGTTCATTAATACCAATTGTAACTTAAACGTATAAAGTTTTTGATAAATCGGTTCATTGACGTGTATCCGAACCAAGAACAATTTGAGAGACTTAGCAACCTAGCGCCATCTCGTAGCAAGCGGCGAAACTAAAAAATAAAAACTTGACTAGAAAACGACAGGCTTCAGCAGTAAGTGACATAAACTGGATGCATCTTACAAACATTATGAAATTACGATGACTGAGACAAACATTTAATTTACGACGCAATTATCGCTAAAGTATTATTACAAAGGACATTTCCAGCAAAAAGTTTCGTGACGGCCACTTAGAAAGCACCTTTGAAAAACTAAATGCTCGTTTAAGAACGTTTAAGCAGAAATAACTTGGAAAAAAGTGTGGTATGCACGCAACAATGTGTACGTAACGCCATCTGTCGTCGAGTAGCGTAAAGCTAGTGTAGAGGTCAAGAAATTATTTTGCGAAGAATGCTCGTCGTCCCGCGGCTGCTTTGATGGCTTCCGACGAAGCAATCAGACCTCTTTACGGGCATATTTATGATTATAATACCGTGTCTCATTATATACTTTATGATTTTATACCTAAACGACTGTCCAAGATAATAATACCTAAGTAATTGTTACGGCTGAACGCGTAAACGACTTGACAAGCGAGACAAACGTCTTCTGTCCTTGTCTGACTAATAGTAATCCAAGCCAATAAAATTGTGGAGAATTTTCATAATAGAGTGGACTGTTCTTAGTGACTAATGCTTTATAGTTGGGATGTTCTTTCACAGTAATTAATAACACAATAATATAACCACAATTGGTTTTTTACAAGCGAGCAAATATTATTTCGTTAGTTGTTTAATTATGCCTTCGTAATTGCGATAATAAGAAATTTTAATTACCAAATAAACATTCTTGAAATCTTAATAGGACGATCTTAATATTCAGATTTACGTAAGTCAATTGTTTTTATGTCGAAGATTTTGTTTGTGGTACCTACTACTGACTGTGAAAAAATAAATATTCAGCCATTAATGTCAAATAGCTGTCATTTGTATAATCTATGTTGAAGAAAGTGTCATCAAATCTATTAAACTCCAACGCGATGGCATTACATTCAATCTGCACTTAATTTATTCATATAATGTGGACTCACTTCATAGTCCTTAACACAATTAGCTTTTAATAGCCAAACTAAAATAAGATGGCGCTAAATTATCGCAATCAAGAGCTCTTGTTGTAAAGCGTTCCGTTGCAATAATTTTGTTGCGTTTTACATTTGAACAGACGAATATATTTTAATGTATATCAGTTGACACACGGGAATTAACTTCAGAGAAATATCGGGGTTAACTATTTTCATCTACGATGTTACAAAGACATTTTATGTGCTTGCTTATTATATTGCTCGTCATTGTGTCTTAAGGCAATTAATTGATAGGTTTCATTCAAAAACTTGTGGCTTTATTAGTTACCAGTTTAGTGTTAATTTACGATAGACGCCGAACCACATTGAACAGATTCCAAACATATAATATCAACTCTAGATTTTCTAGTTGAAACTTTGAAACTCATAACTTCTTTGCACTCAATTAAGCGATTTATGAAAACAACGAATCCAAAAATCGAACGCACTCAAAATCCTCACAGATTATCCGAAAAAGGTCTTAATTCGTCAACAATAGAAAAAAAAAACAAAGAAGGGCATTCTCGTTCGTCAAGCAAGCGACCGAAGCGCGGGTAATTATTTTAATAAAGCCGCGGTTGCACCGCCGGTCGTAAACACGTCGCGCGACCGTCGCTACGTCAACGCCCACCGTTCACTTTCAAATGTTTCGATTTTCGCGCAAATGTGATCGAGAATGCACCCGCACTGTCGCTGTTCCGGCCAAAATAATGATGTGGTTTGTCTGGATTGATGATGAAGCGCGAGGAGACGCATTCAGCGCCTGGAGCTTTGTTGAATGTTTGATCGATCTGCTGAATGTTGAGCGCTACTAATTGCGCGATGCGATCCTTAATTGGTATCTATGTTTAGAATAGTGTTTAGCACTTAGCTATTAGAAATGTTAGTTTTGCTGGCGCCCTGATCACAACTCTTCCGCATGACAATTTAGTCAAGACTTAACTAAAAGCTATTTCTTCCCTACAAAAACAATCTTAACCAAACATCATCAGAAACTATACAAGCATTTCAGAGAACAGATCAAAATTGTCTCGCGCCAAATCGCGGGCGCCATTTTGCGAACCGTTTTCACAACAGTTTAATAGGAAATTAAGTGCATCCTGACGTATTATTCGTCGTAATTAATTACACACGTTTCCTTAGCAAACCCCGAGTTATATATCAGGGATCTGTCTCACAAGATGGGTTGTTTAAACTGTCAGTTCGGACGCGATTTGTGACCGACCATTTTACATCTTTGCTCCCCGTCTTGCATAATTAGTAAGGATTAATGTGTAGCTATGAATGACTCGTCATTGTGCCGCGAAATAGTTTTAATCCAACACACTCGCAAATTAAATCAAGCTCTAGATTTATCTATAAGTCGCACAATTTATGACCGCGAATTGTGCAGCATGTTGAAAATATTTCCAGTTATTAAAAAATGCGACCGCAATTTCAAAATGGCGTTTTGACAG
Source organism: Lacanobia oleracea (assembly GCA_950371165.1). Taxonomy (NCBI): domain Eukaryota; kingdom Metazoa; phylum Arthropoda; class Insecta; order Lepidoptera; family Noctuidae; genus Lacanobia; species Lacanobia oleracea. The sequence goes on from OX493406.1 coordinate 22,431,180, forward strand.
ATACTCCACGTCAAAGCAACGCGCTCTAGTAGTGAAAAAATGTTTGTAATGACTGCCAAGATCACATTTTGACCTTTTGTCACCTATTTCCGCACTTAGGTACGATGCCAAAATAACGTTTACACAGCAAAAACTGTGATGTTCTTTGAGGTACACTTATTCCTGGAAAATTTTACGAGTAAGGTCGTTCATGTCAAATGTTGATACATCTCAATTTTATTTCGTAAACATGCTTTATTTTTTCAACACGATATCAATGAAGCGATCAATTCGGTCTAATCCTTTGATCTTGGGAATGTTTGACAATGATTTTGACATGAATGTTCTGTTTTATCATCAATTTTATTCTTAGCCACTAGTTCGTGTCTGTGGAAAGTGTTGTAACTCACCGCTTCATAGTAGAGTTCCACTAATCTTTCGACAGTTAGGTACGGGGTATAGACTTGCCATCGATCTTTCTTTTTTCAATTTTCACGCAACAAAAGCCCTCTCGCGTTAACGCGTGCTCGCGTGCCGCGCCGCAATCAATCGCCGCCACAATCAATAAAGCAACTGTGCGAAATCAATGCATTAATACCTGCTATTAATGCGGTGCACGTGAATAATCGCTACATTGTAATGGCACCATAGATACATTTTATCTGTGGAAAAAACAGTGCGACGTTTCGAAGATGGCGGCAAAGTATTCAAATTCGACGCGATTGCTTAGTCATCAATTACGTGTTTGGCGCTAGAACGAAAATTAGCAAATTCAAAAGCTAAACTATCGTAAACAACATTTGCGTGGAACTACCTATGGAGACGAAATTCGATGTAAATAGTTGTTGTTCTATGAGTAATAATAGGTACCTTACTGTAAACAAAGACATGGCACAGACCTTAAAATCAATTAAAAACAGCACATGAAGCGGTAGACGCGATCGGCACTAACCGCGTTACTCCGCCTGTAGTTAACGGGAATTCGGTTATTTCGTTAAAAAACTTCGCTGCGCTATCGTTAAAAGTTATACAGATAAGCTCCGGGGAGACGCCAGGGTGTAGTCTGCAGTTTTTGTGCTGTCATCTCACTGCATCTACAGCAAATACCTACGGTGATATAGGTACCACTGTCTGCCTAGGATGGGCTGAAAACGAATGAACTGTAGTGAAGTTTGAAGACAAGATAGTTTTTCCTGCGGTAAGAAAAATAACGTTACCGAAATCTATATTAGGATCTAATGTAATCTGGAGGATTTGTAGCTCACCTAATTACCCAAGGAGGATACCATGGATCCATGACCCATTAACTGACAAAATCCAAGTTTGTAGTTGATGAATTTCATCCAAGTATTCCACGATGAAGTGATAGCACTCACTCAGTTTAATCTGTATGGACGAGTCCCTGAGCGGGGCTGACAAAATTGATTATTGAATCTAGTTACAAACTAGTGGGTACCGAGATTTTAACCTCGGGGGAGTGTAAGCAAAGACTTTTATTTTGCCCCGCGTATATTGTAAATATTTCGCAATTTCATGAAGAAGATATTCGACGTTTAGCGTCAACAAAGAATGTGATAGGAATATGTAATAAATAAACTGTGGAATTTATATTATGACACGAAAATTGTTTCATAGATTAATCATATCGGAGACAAAGAAAATTGCCAGAACTAAGCTTTGTACACACAAGCTCGAAATTTTGTAGGTAGATACTAAGTCGCCGAAATTATTACAGTCTGTTGACAAAACACAGGGATCATTCGAATAAATTGATCTATAAAAATGATTTAAATACCAAACTCGACCTACGATGTAAATCTCTTCCTAAACTAATAATATTTTAAACTTTACAACTCCGCCGTAAATCTTTAAAAATATTTCACTATAATAACGCGACACATTTTACTACTGAATAATAAAAAACCCTCAATATTGTAGTTCTAACGAAATCGTGTCATTTTCGCGCTCGTGACGTCTGCACAGTTTAGTCAGCAGCCAATCAAATGCACGCAATTTGAAATTCGGTAATTTTCGGCTCAATCAACGAACGTGATTGTCCATTATGTGTAACTGCGTGATCACGGAAATACAAGCGGATCGCATGTTTACATAACATAGATTCGGCGAAGGTACCTCTCAGAGTCACTTAAATATCTACTGTTGGATTTCTCCGGTGTGCGGAGCGCACAAACAAATCATTCCTAGAATTGTCTTACTCGTTCTTATCTTAATTTCATGAGGCCGCTTCCTCCGGCGCACGTACTGCGTTGGATGTATGTGGCTCTCGTCACATGCACAGGACCATTCTGTTTCTCTCTCGTGTGGAATCAATTGTGGTCGGTGCCCCCGTCGCCGCAGATTGCCATCTAGCACGCGATCCCGATCACCCGACCCTACGCACGCGACGTCGAACAAAAGAAACTTACCAATCGAAAATTATATCATTTCAGACTTTACCTCTTCATTTTCGACGTTATCGTGTTCAACGCAACGGAAGATTTATGTCGTGCCGTTATCGAACAGTATTTCGATGTTTAGGGGCTTCTTATTGAAACTTCCGACACATGCAATACTATTTGTACCATTTCATTCTTGCACCACTTAGCACCTAATTTTAACTCAGATGCCCGTTTATGCAACTATTTCTTTTGCATATAATTAACAATTCAAATGCGGTATTTTTTCCGTGCTCTGCAACACTTTCGAGCGGCCCTGACGTCCGCTGCCGGCGACGACTCGAATGCAAATGAGCATCGATCGCCTGTGTGACGTATAGAGCGCGCACTTCTCACCCCTTTCTTGCAACTACCCGCCAACTTGATTTACAATCCCGGATACGAGTTCCCGTTCGAATCCAACCTATACCTACGGTTAAATTACAAACGTTACTTTTTTCACTATGTCACAGTGACACTATAATTTAGGGTACCGCCCCTTTACTTTCCAAAGCCTTTGAATATTCATACGACTATAGCAATCAATAACGGCCACAAAGAAAATAGTTTTCGCGTGCGTGCACGCGATATAATGTCGCATAAACAAATAATTTCTTCGTTTTTATTGTTATCCTTGAATTATGTTATTGCCACTCGAATTTACACGGCCCCTTTCCCGCCATCGGTCAGAAGCGATCAAACGGCATCCGATAAATTTTAAACTTCCGTGACTGGGCGACGTTAATTGAGCGCGTTTTTTAAAAATATCCATCAAAAATGCACATCTTAATGACCCACAATAAAAACTGATATCGTTACATACTTTATAGTCTAGCAGATAAGAAATGCGAATGAAACTAGATCAATAAAAATGTAATATTTAGAGTAGTCGCGTCCCGAGGGCCGGCCATGTTGACGAGTTTGACGTGTAGGTACACAAAATGGCGCGACCTGCGTTGCGTCACACGCCTGTGGAAATAACCTCAGTTTTTTGACAATATTTCGAAGCACGTCGCGGTAATTGCCCGCGTGCCGTTTACAGAATAACAAAATGTCTGCAACAAGATCAAAGGCATTAATAGACGTGTGTTGAAATTTATCGACGGCCCGTATGTCGAAGGATGAATACATACATACAAATCGCGTCGAGTCGTTTGTCTGCGATTTCAAAATTATCTACTATATTTGCGAGACGTTTATTTATAGAGTAGGTACCTACTTTTATAGTTTTGTATTTACGTCCGTCCGTTTACACTGAACATTAAATTACTCGGTTCATAAGAGATAACTGCGTGCTTCACATTTTGATTCGCTACGATATGTCAAGCAGTTTTAAAGTTATAAAAGAAAAACCGCAAGGACCGCCCCGAGGCAAGCGCGACTTGGAAATTAACTAAATAATCAGCTAGTCTACGTTGCTGGCGGACGAGACACCGCTGTCATTCTAATTATGTTTTGATCGGCACTTATTGACATAACGGGTGTCTTTTTTATACTAAGATTGAATTTCGAAGAAGGCCTAATCCATCAGTGTCGGAAAAAAAAATCCAGAAATTACCTCATTCGCATTTATATACGGTGCTCGCAAACTACAGATGACTAAATACATTTATATCGCTGTTTGAAAAGTTGTAGCTGCTCATTTGTTCAAAATAAAATGTGACAGATCATGCGTTTCGATTTAAAATTGGAACGTCACCGTGATTCAATATTTTTCCGATTCACGACATACTTGGAAAAGCCAACAGAATTTGTATTTGTTTTTGTATTTGCCGACTATAAAGCTTTAGTGGCAATCTACGCAAACATTAGAAATGTAATTAATTTATAAACGAATCACGTATGTAGAGTTATTGTCTAAAATTATGGTCACACAAGATCATAATCTGGAATATGTTTTAAAATATTTGTATCACGTTCGCTCAGTCATAAGTCGTTAAGTTGGTGAACGGTTGGTTTCACAAAAAATATTGTCTATAGAAGGACATAACAGCGTTTATTGTATGATTTGGAACGTGAGAATCACCAGAAAGTGACAACATTGCCAATGAAATTTTCGAAAGTGAAAACAATAAAGTTTTCGTTGAGAGACAAAAAAGCCACATAAATCTGGTGAAAGTTGAAAAAGGCATTTCGAATGCCAAAACACTGAGATATTGCTCTATTATAATCTTGACATCTAGTATTTAGAAATTTGACACTGGTAACCCTTTCTAATGTAGGTAGTCTCATGGTATGTAACTGTGAAGATAATTTTATACTTAGGAAAACATCAGTTAATGTATTTTAACGTTTCAAATAAAACGTATAAACAATGTCACTGCGCTTTATCTTAATTCATTTTTAACTCTCAATAAATAAAATACACTTTACGTTCCAATAAAAGCACGCTGTGAGTTTTCGAAGAAAAACAATTGCAACGCACACCATTATGCTTTTTATTGTCAAATAATTAGAGAGCAACTCGGCGCAACAGCAAACGAATCTAAAATAAACCAAGTGGAAATACTTGTGAGGAAATTAGCGTACATATTGTCGGTTTTAAAATAAAATTTAAGGACGCAATTAAGTCTTTGTGATCCTTGAAAATTAATACGTCAACTCACAAACGATCCGTTTTCGGAGTCGTTAAAATACCGCAAAGCAAATAACATTATCGTTTTTCTTTAAACACTTGACGGATGTGGCCGATTTTTAACGTACATTGGCATACAATATGTATCTACGTTCAGACACAATAAGAGTACAGTTATCTAAAGAGACGGCGTCCAATTATTATCATGTTCATAAGATAAAATAAACGAGGGCGCCGCGCTAACACCTCTCGGATTTAACACCAAAAATTCTTTGAACTCGAAATATACTGTAACAAATATTACCCGCAAGAGATCCGAGTATCCGAACATTATGCGCGCACTTTAATTCTATAATCATCTCGGCGAACGTCTAAAACTAATTACGCGACTTAATTAAACTAATTCTGAGCGTACATCACCATCTAAATAGTGTCGTTTCATTGTGAGAGCGGAGACAATATGTTGACAGGATGAATGACCACAGTATGGCGGGCGGGATTCACGCGTAACTTCATTTGTTTATGAGTGCGCGGGCGCAGTTTTAGGATTACTGGGCTTAGGCGATGAGTGCACGTTCCCATTCAACGATTATCTCTAAAGCGCTATGCATCGCTGTAGAGTTTAAATGAAGCGCCTAATTTCAATTGTACCAAATATAACTCGCGTATTTATTACTTGGCAACAGTTAACACTACTAACACGGATGTACGCAGCCCTACGTGTGTGTGTGCGAACAATTTAGCGGCAATTAAAATTGTTCGTGTGCGGATTCGAATGCAAAACGATTGCAATACATTTTGTAGAAATATAGCTGTTTACATTGTATAATTAACTACATCACAACTTTTGTTCCATATGCGCCACGCTATTGTTTCTGCTCCAATTTCATGGCTCAGGAACAAGTCATCATAACGTTAAACCAATAAAACTAATTTTGTAATTCGCAAAGTCATAAAAAATTCGTGGAAATCTCGCACGACTCGAGCAATCATGAATATTTACTCAACCAAATTTTAGATTAGACAGCTCGTTAAGCTGGACCTTAATTGATTTAAGGGTAACATTTGTTTTTGTTTCTAGTTGGAACGAAGGATGGCACCGGCGCAGTGTTCGGTCGGCCGGAGGGAGAGGGTGACGACAGGCTCACGCACGCGATCCTGAGTGAAGCTCATCTGATGAAGACGACCAGCGGACCTCCTCATAACGATGACTCTAGAAGCAATGAGGACTCTAGCTCGCCGAGGACTCAGTGTCCCTCACCTTTCTCCAATAAGGTAAGGCATTAGTAACTCGTAACTATGAAAAAAATACACACACACACACAAATAAATGTGTTATATCTTGATGCAAAATGGAAACAACAACGACTTATTACTATTTTGTTCTCTCTTCAGGACGGGAGTCAAAATAGAAGACTCAAGAAGTATGAGAACGACGACATTCCTCAAGAGAAGGTGGCGCGCATATACCAGGAGGAGCTTGCCAAAATCATGACCAGGAGAGTTGAAGACATCCGTCGTGACGGTTTCCCTGGGTATGTTTTCATTTAATTCCCGTAAAACGTATCTTAAAAGATTGAAAACATTATAGTTGCAAAAAATTTAACGAGAACAGCATATCTAAAACTAACGAATAGCATGTTTCCTCCTTTTTTCAGCGGCGGCATGCCACCACACATGGAGAGGCCACCGGAAGACATCCGCATGGCTCTGGAAGCGTATCACAGAGAACTTGCCAAGATCCAGCCGACTGGCAACATTCCCAACCTCCACAACTTACCAGCCATGCCGCCCTTTCCAAACCTTCTCGCGTTGCAGCAGCAAGCGATACAACAAGCCCAGAACCAACAGATAAACGGCTCAGCAGCGGTCCAAGATCTCTCTTTGCCTAAAGATAAAAACGCCAAAATGAATGGAATGACTGATAGTGATAAGGATAGGTCAATGGATGCCGAAGAGGCTATTAGGCACGCGGGGAGCGCATTCTCGTTAGTAAGGCCAAAACTAGAGCCGGGACAGCAATCGACGGGATCGTCCGCCTCCAGTCCACTGGGGAACGCGATACTACCACCCGCAATCACTCCAAATGAGGACTTCAGTAATTCAGCGGCGGCAAGCCCACTACAGAGGATGGCGTCAATCACGAACAGTCTCATATCCCAGCCGTCAAACCCTCCTCATCATCCACCTGTACAGAGGTCGATGAAAGCAGTTCTTCCACCAATCACACAGCAACAATTTGATCTCTTTAACAATTTGAACACAGAAGACATAGTAAGGAGAGTCAAAGAGGCTCTGAGCCAGTACTCCATTAGCCAAAGACTGTTCGGAGAATCCGTCCTTGGTCTATCACAAGGATCCGTGAGTGACTTGCTAGCGAGGCCGAAACCTTGGCACATGCTCACGCAGAAGGGACGGGAGCCCTTCATCCGCATGAAGATGTTCTTGGAGGATGACAATGCTGTCCATAAGTTGGTTGCATCACAGTACAAAATCGCGCCGGAGAAACTAATGAGGACTGGAAACTACAGCGGAGCACCTCGTAAGTATCATCTCTATATGAAACAGATCTGCATTTAATTTTCTATGTGAATGGTAGTTTAATTGTATATTTCTTCTTCTGTTCTTACAGCTTGTCCGCCAAATATGAACAAACCCATGCCGCCAACACAGAAGATGATTTCCGACGCGACCTCCCTGCTGAGCAAGATGCAGCAGGAACAGCTCCTGGGCGCGGGGCACCTGGGCCACCTGGGGCAGCCCACGCCGCTGCTGCTGACGCCGCCCGGCTTCCCGCCGCACCACGCCGTCACGCTACCGCCGCAGCACCACGACAACAACAACAAAGAGCGCAAGCCGCCGCCGCCGCCGCAGCCGCATCACCAGCCACCCGTCATGCGCAACTTGCACCAGCACATATCGCCGAGCGTCTATGAGATGGCCGCGCTCACGCAAGACTTAGACACGCAAACCATTACTACAAAAATTAAGGAAGCGCTACTGGCAAATAACATCGGTCAGAAAATCTTTGGCGAAGCCGTTCTAGGTCTATCACAGGGTTCTGTCAGTGAATTGCTATCTAAACCGAAACCTTGGCATATGCTCAGCATCAAGGGTAGGGAACCATTCATTCGCATGCAGCTGTGGCTAAGTGATGCCCACAATATTGACCGCCTTCAGGCTTTGAAGAATGAACGAAGAGAAGCGAGTAAACGCCGACGGTCAAGTGGCCCCGGACAAGATAACTCGTCTGACACATCGTCAAACGATACGTCAGAGTTCTACCACTCCAGCTCGCCGGGACCCACCGCGGGAGCGCCGTGTGCCAAGAAACAACGAGTATTGTTCTCCGAAGAGCAGAAAGAGGCACTTAGATTAGCATTCGCACTTGATCCCTACCCAAACATGCCAACGATCGAATTCCTAGCCGCAGAATTGGGTCTTTCTTCGCGAACCATCACCAATTGGTTCCACAACCACCGCATGCGGCTAAAACAACAAGCACCTCATGGCTTACCGGCCGAACCACCCGCGCGGGATCAGTCCTCTGCGCCTTTCGACCCAGTCCAGTTCCGTCTTCTCCTCAACCAGAGATTACTGGAGCTTCAGAAGGAGAGGATGGGTCTTGCTGGCGTACCCCTTCCATACCCGCCTTACTTCGCGGCCAACTCCAACTTGGCGGCGCTGATTGGTCGCGGGCTAATACCTCCCGAAGACCAGGTGAAGGACCAGTCCGGCGGCCTCGACCTCTCGATGCCGCTGAAACGAGAACCCGATGGTGATGACTTCGAGGACGATGACGTCGAGAGCAACCTCGGCTCCGAGGACTCGTTGGACGAGGAATCTAAGACTGAGCCGAAGGCGGCGTCGACGCCACACGCCACAGGGCGATCCAGCAGACGAAAGCCTGCAGCGCCGCAGTGGGTCAACCCTGACTGGCAAGATGAGAAGCCGCGTAACCCTGACGAAGTGATAATTAATGGAGTATGTGTGATGCGAAGTGATGACTTCCGGAGAGAGGCGGAGGAGACGGTGCGCGTGGAGCCGTCGCCGGTGGCGCGCGAGGGCTCGCCGGCCGCGTCGCCCGCGCCGCGCACGCCGCACACGCCGCTCACGCCGCACACGCCTCACACGCCGCACACGCCGCATACGCCGCGCCCGCCACACACGCCTGACGACGTCATCCCCGAAGACAAAATCAAATCCGAGACCGACGACGGCTGGGAGTACTAAGACTTTCCTTGCGCGTACTCCAGCCGAGTGTGATAAAACGGGTCCCGAACTGTGAGGTGTTGACTGTACCATATCACGTTCGAACGATTATTTATTGTGTGACAAGTGTGGTCGGAGCGCCGCGCGCCGGTGCCGACGTTCAGTGCAAATGTTACTGTGTAGCTAGTGTTTGTTGTAATTCGATTGTAAGGCCAAAGACTTTGTAAATATTACCCTCGTAGCTTCTCGAGATACGTCAGACGAGTCCCCGACCGGGACGAGGTAAACTTGCGATACAAAAGATGCATTTTTGCTTTAATTTTTTAATATAAACACGTACCCTGATTAGGTACAAATATCTGAGTATTTTTAAGTTACGGCTTTTTAATTCGATTGTAAATAAATATACCAAATATGTGTCGAATATTGCCTGTGAACCAGACCCTGTATATAAGTAGGATAGAAACTATTCGTGTAAGATAAACTCAGTTGCTGATAAATTTAGGGATAGGGGAGGTTCATTTAATTGTTAATGAAAAATTATAAAGTGCAATCAGATGTAAATTTAAGCTATGGTTTAACGAGCCCCAGTTGAAAAGTATTATTATGTTTATTAGAACCGGCGAGGTTTAAAATATTATAATCGGGTTATATAAGTTTAACATTTAAATTATTAATGTTTATTTTATACTATTGTATGTTTTTCTATTGCATTATTTTATAAAAAGCCACGGGACCGCTCAACTTTGTGATTTTAGCTGTCATTTTATAACGTTTAGTTATCATAAACTGTCAATTCTAATTCCGTACAATAGCTATATTGTTTGTTTCTTTTCATTTTTATATATTTTTTAGAAAATGTACAAATCAAGACACAAATAATACGATTAAGCAAGTAATGTACTGCTTATGGTTTATAGTTTTATTTTATTTTAGCAATAAATTTGCTTTTAATCTTATTTTCTTTATTTTATTTTACCTCCTTTTTTATCCTTTTTTTTCTTAGGAAATAAGTAAAAGAAAATGTAAATTTTAAAGGAACCATACTCCTTGCATCACGTTGTACATAGTTATATTCAGTTAAAATGTAAATATCTAATTGAAATGCCACGTTAGATTAAAAATAGTTAAGTAGGAAAATAGTTTAACCCAAAAAATTTAACTTCGTAAAAGGGTAAATCATAAATAATCGAAATTATTGTCATTCTAAAAGTGTATCGAAATTGTAACGAAATTATGTCAGAATAGATTTAGGCCTCCAGGTTTCAATAAAAAAGAACAGTTTGGAATATTTCAATTTTACATGGAGAATATTAATTCTTTCTTAAAAAATACATCCATTTTTAGAAATACCAACATACATATCGATGTTATATATAAACAGTAAGTTAGATAAGAAATAGCGTGTAATAGTCAATATTAAAGAAAAAACTTAGGCTGTTTAACAGTTACAAAAAAAAACAGTTATTTTAACTCTCCAACTCCGTTGTAAGAAGTGAAGAAAATTTTTTAACTTATTAAAAATTGATTTATAGAATCATTTCATAGCTTTTTGCTTTTAAAAGAATAATATACGTATATTATGAATATTATTGTTATTCGATATAGATGCTTCGAATATTTTTCATATCACAGTAACTTACCGAAACGCCTCCGCGCATTTTTAACGTTTTTATGTTGACCAGACTGATCAAGATGGTGAAGTCCCTTAAAGATTGCCACACGGAAAAAAAATTACAATGAAAACCAAATTAATTATGTGTCAAGTAATTATTTGTCGATACACTTCGGTGGCCTCATTTGGGTTACGTTTAAATGAAATATAATTTCAGTTCTGTGTTATTTTGGGGCCACTAAAGTACACCTAAACGGAAACCGAATACTATTTTTAGTGAGATCCTTTTGTTTGTAGTTTAGATAATTATCGAATTAGTTGTTTTTCATTTTTTATCTTCTGAAGACTAGGCAGAAGCAGAAGAAGAATGACTCGGATATTTCACTCCGTGTAGGCTACAGATATTAAGAGATTTTACATAGGATTTACAGAAATATTTAGGGCGTAAGCTGTTGAAGGATGGTCAATGATTCCTATCAACATTTTTGACAGGAATAGTTGATATGGAAGCCTACACTCTACTCCGGCTGGACATAGAGCGCGCCCATAGAGCTAGCCTATGTCTTTATACACAGCTGTGAATCTTAGAGGCTGTAGATAACTATTACTGGGTATTAAAATATTAGAAGCACCTATCATTAAGATACGCCATCTTGTATTTTATATTGTTACGTTGAGTGTTGCCAGGTTAGAATGTAAATAGTAATCCGGTAGTGAATAGATTATTATTATGCGTTATATCCATTATAATAATGAATAGAATTAAAAATTATAGCGATAATTATTATTGTTCATATCATAATATTAATTAATAATGATGCTGAAAACCATTGTCTTCTTTCCGAACAATTTCTAAAGTTATTAAAATTAAAAATAAAGAAATTGCTAATCAGATTTTGTTTTATTGTTGTTCTCATCGGGCGGATACTACTGAGGAAGCCAGTCCAACAATATACCTACCTACCTACTTACTGGAACATGCAAAACAAGGTGATGAACACTGTACATTATCATATTTGTAACATTCAGTCGCGGTCGCAGCTAGGGTTGCCACTCGTACCTACTTTATGAGAAATACTTACGCGAAAATACGTCATTTCGCATCATTTGATTTCTCTGAGATTTTTTTCACATAAAAAAAACTAAAAAATATTTCGTAAAACAGAACGACACACCTTTAGAAGTACAGTCCTACCAACTTATCTGTGAACTGAAAGAGGAAGGCACCGTCGATTCAGTGTTGCTAATTGATATAAGGTGCCCAAATTCGAGTAAGTTTTCAAGAAGGAAATTTCACATTAGACAATCGTTTATTAGGAATTACAGTTTTTACAAATTAAAAACAATGATACCTATATAAAAATAATAAAATAAATAAAAAGAATTTGATAATTTACAGTTACGTAGGTACGCTAACAGTTTAGTCTCTCGAGAATAAACAATAGCTTTATCTAAAAAGTAATCCAATGAAGAGGAAATTCAGCAGATAAAATGTTCCACGGGGGGTACAACTTTCATTTAATGCGAAGTTAAGTAGGTACCTACCCTGCAAGAGGTACCTGGGTGTCTAGCATTTAGTTATGACCGTACCTAACCCCTAACACTAGATTTGACTAATTATAATTAGCAGTGGTACCTAGTGGTAGTGTAGTGTGATAAAAAAAAACAAATTACTTTACAATAATTTATTGAAAACCAGGTTTACAGTAATTGTAATCTTTAGATGAACCTGCATACACAACTTCATCCTGGTTGTGAGGTCATACTCCGCTTATTTCCGAACCACTATCATCATTATCACTATCGCTATATGTTTCAGTGTCATCACCAGTTTTTTTTTTTTACTATTGATAGGCACGCGTTTGACCACTATCTCACCTGATGGTAAGCGATGATGTGGTCGAAGATGGAGCACGATTTGCCTAGAAATAACCTATTCACTCTTGATTTAAACACTCCCAGGTTGTAGCTATCAGAAAACACAGACTCCGGCAGGGAATTCCACTCCTTAGCTGTACGAATTATGAATGTGTTCCCAGTTTTATAATAAAAGGTTTATCTAAATACAAATCATGTTTTAAGTATTCTCCTTCTAACCTGCGAACGTGTTTACAATGTGTGCCCAGTTGCCCACTCATGAACTGTAAAAGCGTCAAAAGCTTCTCTAACTAGGCGGGGTTCGCCGCCTAGTTAGCATTTTTGTGCTCAATATTTACATCGGCAACTTTGCTTTTCATTGTGCTCCATATGAGTTCAATGGGATTGAGATCACAGTGATAAGGTGGAATATAAGCATTTATGTTTATTGTCTTCTAATTTTTTTTCAATCTCATATACAGGTTCAGGCTTGTTTCTCTTAATTATTTCTAAAAGCTGAGGTTTAGTCAAATTCTCTCCGTAGTCAATTTTATTTTGGGTCATCCATAATTGCATATCTTTTTTTAAGGAATTCGTATTTGGAACTTTATTCATACAAATATGGTCATAAGGAGCATTATCTATCACTATTATAGATGGCTCTCGTAAATTAGGCACAAGTTTTTCAATAACCCGCTTTTTAAAGTTGGTACTATTTATCTCGTCATGATAATCACCACTTTTTGTGTTTGATTTAAACACAAGTAGTGCATTTGTAACAAATCCAGTATCTCCTCCCGCATGAACAATAATATATCTTTGCCCTTTCAAAACAGGCTCCAATACTCCGTCTTCACCCTCTCCTTGCCAACATTTTCCCGATGTATTTGAAGAGTGAAGGTCTTATCTAAATAAATTATGGGCTGGGGCTGGGGAGATTTATTATTTGTATCCACTGCATGCTAGTACTTAGCTCTCCAAGCTGATATTTCATTACGCTCCATAAGAACCTTCCGATTGGATTGAGATTTTTTTAAATGAAATCCCACCTTGTGAAGCAGCTTTCACTCTCTCGCTGTCATGTGTAGGTCTTTAAGACCTCTAGAAGCTTTTTAATAGTAGGGACCTCTTTTTTAGCAGAATAAAATTCATGTACTTTCCTCCGTATAACTCCCATGTCAAAATCATCAACATGCACAAATCCACTTTTACGTTTTCTGTCCCTGTCTAGTGTCCGAATGTTTGTACCAGTTTCTTCTGCTGCGTGTCCTTCCTTAACTGTTTTTGAAATTAGTCCTTGACTCACACCTGTAATTTAAGATAATAAAATAAATGTTAGTAGAAATTTGAAATCTGGCAGGTTAGTTGGCTCACTCACTTAGCAGGTTACCTAATCTAATAGATGTACGTTGCCGTTACGCTAACCTTCAGCAAGAATAGAAACGAATATTTCGTGGACTTAAATAATTAGTAAAGTATCGGGTAATTTATAACAAAAAAGTTGACAACACTAACCTGTCGCTGCCGAAATTCGTTTGTATATTTGATTAAATAGAATAATCGGAAACCCCGCCCGAGCTTCTTTTTCAAAAAAGGTTGGCTTTAGAATAATGTTTCGAGCATCACTTTTAATAGCTTTCGGCATATTTAACTTTAAAATTTAGTAATTTAACGACAAAACAACCAGAGAACCCGAATGTAGTAGACACTCACAATCGAATGACATTTCAACATGACGGTCGTAGTTCCAATTTTCGCTATTTCTCAGATAACTTCTAAAGGTATTACGGAATTTTCAATAGGGAACTTGCGATATTTCAATTTTTGCTTTCATTTTAAATAACTCCGTCTAGAATAGACCGCCGCATAAATAAAAAATTAAAACGCTATTAATTTATTGCTAAAATTGCGTTTAACAGACAGTTTATAATTTCGCGCCAAAACGGACGATGACGTTACTCATGTCTGTCACTGGTCAAGAACTGTCATAATTCAAAGTCATAGAGCAAGATCTCAGTGCTTCCAGAACTTACTTATTTTCTCAGTAACAAAATGTGTGGAATAGTAGTGTTAGTATGTAGGTACATTGAACATTCGCTTATCTGCTAGTTTGAGTTGACGCGAGCGCCAGTTTGTAAGTATCATCATCAGAAAAAGCAAAACTACCTCCTATTAACTTATGAAATATGTCACACATCACTAAAAAGAAATTGCCCACTGGATGGAGCTAGCAGATACTTATTATGCGTACGTTGAAATTACACTGGCCCTACTCTTTTCAAATATTTTAATATTCCAAATAAGTAACGTCTAGGAGCCCTAGGATCTTGGCCTATAAACTAACACGACTGACGTCACCAGACGCTGACTCGTGTATTAAAGAAAGAAAGAAAAGAAAATAAAATGTTTATTTGTGACTCGCACAAAACAGATGTAAAATATTTAATTAGAACTAACAGTATTACTTAGTCTATAAACATTTTAGTCTGTGCGAGGCCAAAAAGGTCCCTATCTCAGCATAGGCTGCGAAATTTAAAAATAAATAACACAGCGCTGGTTTTATGATAGGGCTGTGATGCCACGGACGCAGTTACGTAACACATACTAAATATAATAGATACAGGTAAAATTTATATAAATGATCAAAAACATTTTATTCATCAATTACATTATTTTCTCCTTTATTCAATAAATTATCCTTTTATTATAAAATTACATTTTTTAAAATTTGACAAAAAAAAAAACATTTAAAAATATAATAAATAGTAGCCCACCGGTATCGGGAACAGGGTCCAAGCTACCGGTGGTCAGGGCTCCAGAAAGAGGAATCTCCTAACAATACGAGCCGTGTCCAGAAGTACCGCTTTCTGAATCAAGCCCTTGATCCAGCAGCCTAACAAAAGCCTCTTGAGTTGTTGGTCGAGGCTCGTGGCTATTAAGCCATTGGCTGTTACGACTATCGGTGCAATGATTGCGGAATCCACATCCCACATGTCGACAACTTCGCGAGCCAAGTCAATATACTTGATTTGTTTATCTTTCTCGGCTTTCACGAGGTTCGTCATGTGGGACGGTTTTGTCTACAATCATTGCACGCCTCTCGATTTGGTCCAACACCACTATATCAGGCTTATTGGAAACAAAAGTCCTGTCAGTGATGATGGACCGATCCCAGTACAATGTGATATTGAAATTAACGAGAACTGGGTCGGGCGCGTACCTGTAGTACGGCACCTCCGACTCCACAAGAGAGTATTTCAGAGCAATTTGCTGATGGATAATCCTGGCTACAAGATTGTGCCTATGCAAGTATTCTCCGTTAGCTAGACGAGAACAACCAGAGATAATGTGGCGAATTGATTCTCCCGGACAGTGACATGCCCGACATATGTCAACCGTGCCGTCCTTTACAATTTTCCGGTAGTTCCTTGTCATGATAACTTCGTCCATAATTGCACAGACAAAACCTTCGGTTTCTCCAAAAAGATCACCGAAACGCAGCCAGGCTACGGACGCTAGTTGATCTACGTCAGGCCCATGTAGGGGCCGGATAAAGCGTCCGTGAAGCTCCTTGCTCTGCCATATCGCCCTGCGATCGTTGGTGTCAAGTACTGCAGTTTTTTTTTTTTACTATTGATAGGCACGCGTTTGACCACTATCTCACCTGATGGTAAGCGAGGATGTGGTCGAAGATGGAGCACGCTTGCCTAGAAATAACCTATTCACTCTTGATTTAAAGACTCCCAGGTTGTAGCTATCAGGAAACACAGACTCCAGCAGGGAGTTCCACTCCTTAGCTGTACGCACTTTGAATGTGTTCCCAAAACGTTTTGTGTGTATGGGTGGGATGTCCACCATGTACCGGTGGCGCATCGCCGTTCGTATTGTGGTCCGATGATGGAACGGGCTTGGCGGAATTAAATTATGCAATTCCGTCGCACATTCCCCAAAATGCAACCGGTAAAAAACCGACAGGCTAGCAACTCGTCGTCGATGTTCAAGACTTTGGAGCTTCGACGCGACGAGCCTCTCATTGCCGATGATCCTCTTGGCTCGTTTCTCAATTGACTCAAGGGCATCAAGCTGGTATCTGGCAGATCCATCCCAAAGATGAGAGCAGTATTCCATACACGACCGAACTTGTACCGTCTCACCTTAGCCAGAATCCCCCACTTCTTTGCAGCCACTTGAGCTTTTGCCTCTATGTAAGGGCCAAAATTGAGAGTAGATGTTAATGTAACCCCAAGAAGCTCAAGATGGTCGGTTATCGGCACGGTTTCACCGCGGAAAGATGGAGCTGGGCGGAATCGCGGTAAGAAGCGCTCTTTTAACGATTGTTTCATGTCAGTAATATTGATACCTAACGCTTCCGGCATACCCAAATACTTGTAAGTTTCAGTAGGAGAGAGGGATCTCAGGTTTATAGAATCCGAGAGTTGAGTTCCCACGGATTCTATAATCTCTCCACGCTTTACATGCATGACTACACATTTGTCCACACCAAACTCCATCCTGATGGCGCTACTGAAAGTTTCAGTTACCTTCAGTAGCTTCATCAGTTGCAGATTAGTGGGGGCAAAGAGTTTCAGATCATCCATGTAAAAGAGGTGAGATATAACCTGACCACCTCTCTTCAACCGATATTGCCCTGAATTCTCCTGCAGTGTGCTTAGAGGATTCAGGGCTAGACAAAACCAAAGCGGACTCAAGCTATCACCCTGAAATATACCCCGCTCGATCCTTATCGGTTCGCTAGTTCTCTGGATATTTCGACATCCTGGATAGCGAAGGACCTCCATTGCCTCATACACGACATCAGGAAGGTGCGTAGCGTTGTATCAATTTTATACAATTCTAGCACCCTCATGAGCCATGTATGAGGCACAGAGTCATAGGCCTTCTTATAGTCTATCCAGCATGTCGACAGATGTTTTCGGGAACACCGAACCTGTTGACTAATGGCCATATCTATGAGGAGCAGCTCCTTAGTACCGCGGGACCCATTCCTACATCCTCGAGTTGCTGTCTATATGAGTGTTAATTTTGGCTCTCAAAATGGATGTAAGAACCTTATAGACCATCGGTAGGCACGTGATCGGTCTATAATTTTTGGGTTCCGCGTTGCTACCAGATTTGTGAAGCAGGTAGGTAACTCCTGTTGTGAGAAACTCGGGTAGCGAGCCTGTATCCAAGGCAGTCTGGTACTGAAATGCCAACCGAATGTACGACGTTATTATTATTATTAAAACACGTTCCGTTTCACGTTACATTAAATTTGTAATTATTGTTAAAAATTAATATTAACTGGAATAAAAACGTTGCACTGACCCTTCTCTTATGCTTTTTTTACATTTTTGTCACAAAATATTGATAAATATTAAATCTGCATCTTCTCTATTGCACTAAAATTACAGCAAGTAATAATTTTTCTTTTAAAAAAGTAGTGTCGTTTTGCTGTCGATTTCTGTCACGTCAGCATTCTCAGAGAGTTTTTTTTCTGTAATGAATAGCAAATGGCAAGACAAAAGAAGCAACTCGTCTCTGAATCTGATAAAAACCCGGCCAAGTGCGAGTCGGACTCTCACACGAAGGGTTCCATAAACCGAAAAAAAAAACACGTCTCGTGTATGGCAGCCCCCTTTAATTTTTAGGGTTCCTTACCCGAAGGGTAACCAACGGAACCCTATTAGTAAGCCTCCGCTGTCCGTCCGTTCGTCCGTCTGTCTGTCAGCGGGCTGTATCTCAAGAACCGTAATAGGTAGACAGTTGAAATTTTCACGGATTGTGTATTTCTATTGTCGCTATAACAACAAATAATAAGAATTAAGGTTTATGGTGCGGAACTCTTCGTGTGCGAGTCCGACTCGCACTTGGCCGGTTTTTAGTTTAATTTAATTCATCTGCTTAGCCTTTTTCCAACTATATTGGGGTCGGCTTCCAGTCAAGCCGGATTTAGCTGAATACCAGAATTTTACGTGGAGCGTCTGCCTACCAGACCTCCACAACCTATTAACTGGGTAACACGGCACTTCATGGCCAGGCTGAAGTCAGATTTACTGGCTTCTGACTATCCGTAACGACTGCCAAAGATCTACAAATGACAACCGGGACCAACGGCTTATAACGTGCTTTCCGAGGCACGGAGGAAACTCGGTATGTTGGCAAGCGTTGCTTAACCTTGAAGATCGACCCATGTGGCTGTTATTATCTAGCCAGGAGCTTCTCGTGTTAGTTAGTTAGTTTAGTTTAATTTAATTATATTATCTTTTTTTTTTTTGTTATATCGGCAATACACACTGTGAATTTCGACTGTCTACGAGTAACTATTACGGTT
This sequence comes from Lacanobia oleracea, assembly GCA_950371165.1. Lineage (NCBI taxonomy): Eukaryota > Metazoa > Arthropoda > Insecta > Lepidoptera > Noctuidae > Lacanobia > Lacanobia oleracea. The sequence goes on from OX493406.1 coordinate 22,450,187, forward strand.
CTTGAGATACAGCCTGCTGACTGACAGGCAGACGGCCGGCCGCCGGACGGACAGCAGAAGCGGACGAAACGTAACGTAAAACATGTTAAGGAAGATTTAATGATGTAAAATAAATCGTAGTTTATTTTGAAATTCGGAATATCGAAATTCGGAATAAAATATTTTGGAGAATTTGGGTGTGAGTGTTTAACATAAAATGCTTTTAGTGATTTGCGGTGCAAGTGGGCCGACATTAATGTGAAATTGTTTACTAGACAAAGCCGAGCTTCGGGGTTGTATAGAGTAACGCCACTGCCACATTGTAGCATCTTTAGTGGCGTAATCATTGCTATATATTGCCGTTACGCCCTACAACTTAACGCTTGACGTGAGTTGCTGGAATATTATATTTAATGGGTATTTTTATGTGTTGCAGCGGATAAGGACGGCTCAGTATCCCGGCGGATGACCCGCGGCGCGACGGGCGTGAAGCCGCGCCAACGTATCGTCATCTCGTCCGACGAGGAGGACGACACGCCCGCCGCGCGCCGCACGCTCTCCAAGCTGCGCTCCTTCGTCAACGACGACACGGACTCCGACTAGGTACGTCACCCGCGTCACTACCTAGCATGACATCGTCATCTCGTCCGACGAGGAGGACGACACGCCCGCCGCGCGCCGTACGCTCTCCAAGCTGCGCTCCTCCGTCAACGACGACACGGACTCCGAGTAGGTACGTCACCCGCGTCACTACCTAGCATGACATCGTCATCTCGTCCGACGAGGAGGACGACACGCCCGCCGTGCGCCGCACGCTCTCCAAGCTGCGCTCCTCCGTCAACGACGACACGGACTCCGACTAGGTACGTCACCCGCGTCACTACCTAGCATGACATCGTCATCTCGTCCGACGAGGAGGACGACACGCCCGCCGCGCGCCGCACGCTCTCCAAGCTGCGCTCCTCCGTCAACGACGATACACATTACTTCTACATGTTTCTGGTCTCCTGGTTCGTTTGAATCTTTAGCGCACACAATTCCAGCCTAAAAATACTTTGACGTGTTTCTGCTCTCCTTACTTGTACATCTTGACCGCTCTCATTTACAGCACAAAAAATACTTTGATATGTTTATGGTCTCCCAGTACTTGTGATTTTTAGCACTCTCGGTGCCATCCCGAAAAAAAGATCGAGATGTATCTGTTCTACTGTTAAAAAAATGCCCTATTAATCTCTGCGCTCACATAAATTCCTGCCGAAGAAATACTTTGAAATGTTTCTGTTCTTCTGGTACCTAATTGTGAATCGTTAGTGCTCATACTTCTAGTCTATGAAAAACTATTTTTTTTCTGTTCTGGTACTTCTGAATTCTAACCGCTCACAATTCCAGCGCCAGAAATATTTCAATATGTTTCTGGACTTCTGGTACTTGTAAATCTTTAGCGCTCATAATTTCTTCCACAGAAATAAGTCGACATGTTTCATGTGTCCTGTTACTTGTGAATCTATAGCGTTCGTTTTACAGCCCAGAAAAAACTTCAACATACATATTAATTTCTGTCCGACTATTAAAAAAGAAAACGAAAAATAATCTACATCGTTCTGTTCTCCTGGTACTTCTGAATCTTTAACGTCAAAAAAAAAATCTTTGACATGTTTCTATTCTCCTGGTACTTGTGAATCTGAAGTACCTACTAAGGCAGCAGCGGCTCTAAGTTTCCACTTGCTCCTCAGTCTCCATTAAGCCATGCCTATTACCGGCATTTCATCCACATCCCTTCAGCCATGTTTGCCTGATTGAGGCACAAACATACAAACTTTCACATTTATAATATAAGCAGGATGTGTGCACTATAACTTTTAAGCTTGGCATACTTACGAATGTGCTGTAAGAGTAGTTGCAAGTTAGGTGCCTGCATATAAATAGCTTTGTTGACTGTACTTTATTTGCACAAAAAGGTGGCAACCCTAGTCGCAATCCAACATGGGGGTCAGTGTGGCTGCCGGCAGGATTATTTTCAGATTAGCTTTCACAAAGGCAAACTAGCTTACCTCGTTACTGTCAAATCATTGTAACATAATTATAGATTTATACCAATAAAACAACAAATGTGAACGGAACGAAAGAGCCTGGAACTCACGACACAGAGAATTCTAGTGTGAGTTCCAGGAATCAATGCATTCGAATGTAATTTCCTAACAATAAACTAGTCGTATTCTTAAATCAATTCCAGTTAAATCAATAATTAACCCATTCTCCCAAAGACAATGGGACGAGCCGCTCTGCAAATTGGTACGGAATAACCTCATAAATACCTGCTGGCTGTGGGTGGGTGAATGGGAGTCGGGTCTTTGGCTACAGGCACTACCGTCACCTAACATAGGTACTATGCTGAATGACAGTATTTTCCGGATTGCTACGTGTCTGCGTCTGGGTGCTCCTAGCGGAGCTCCACATTGATGTCAATGCGGTGAAGCAGTCGACTGCCTCGGACACCATGGCCTGTCCTGAAGTAGGAGCGCTGGTCGGTTAGCACGGCACGCCAGCATTAATGACATTATCCGTCGGGCTCTTGCCACCGCCGGGGTGCCAGCTGTTTTAGAACCCAACGGCTTGGCACGCGACGGTGGGAAAAGGCCAGATAGGATGACCATAATGCCTTGGAAGGTAGGTGGCGACACCCTTGCGCAATCCCATCTTCTTAGCACGGCGGGTTGTGCTGGGGCGGCTGCTGCAGGTGCAGAAAACCTCAAACGGCGCAAATATAATAACTTAATTGGGAGTTACATATTTGAGCGCAGCGAGTGCGCATCGAGTCTTTCGGGACATTAGCAAACAACTTGTCGACTGTTCACGTGACCAGAGGGCTGGGCTTTATTCGGCCAAAGAATCAGCATTGCCATTCAACGCGGCAATGCTGCCAGTGTTCTGGGCACTTTTGCCATTGACAATGATGTGGATTATTTTTTTGATGCCCAATGATTTATTTTGTTTTTATACGCGTTTGTACATAATTTCGTGTTAATTAGTGTAGGTCAGGTGGGCTACAGTGAGCCAGTGGTACACAGAGAATCGGTATTATTATATTCAAAACTAGTAGTTACCGGATCATGGAACCGACACGTAGCAACGTGTTTCGTTACGTCTCCCTCACTCCCCAGTTGAGGGCGAGCGCCCGTTGTAAGCGGTCGTCTGGTGCGACGATTTGTGTTTTCCCGCGCGAAGAGTAAAAAATAGGTAAGTTTTGCTTTTCTTCTTCAAAGTCGTGTTTTCTGAGCTTTTCGTACCGAATTTTATATACATGTAAAGTCACTATCTAGCAATAATATGGTTATTATGTTTTAAACATATTCCTTGATCAATTGCCTTTTTTCAACATCAAATGTCAAATAACGTAGGTGGTACATAGTGACTCAGTATTGCAGGGTACACAGTGAACCGTGGTTCAGTGTGTACCGCTTGATGGTTCATTGTGTACCAAAGTTCAACATCAAATTAGTTAAACAGATACAACTTTTTTTGCTTCAGGATGGGTCGAACTAAGGCAGTGAAAAGAAAGATTGGGGCATAGCAAGGATGATATGGTGCAAGCACTTCAGCTTATAAAAGATGGTGCAAGCATACGCAGGGCCGCTAAAGAGTGTCACTTGGTATATCCTACGCTACGGAGGTACGCTAAAAAAATCCAGTCGGATCAAAACACTAACTTAGTTCCTAATTACGAAGTCAATGCAATATTTTCCCAGGACCAGGAACTAGTGTTAAAAGATTACATTAAACAATGCGCCTTAATGTTTTATGGGCTCGGGGCAAAAGAAGTTCGTCAAGTGACATACCAAATGGCAAAAACCAACAAAATTAAAACACCAATATCTTGGGAAGCAAATGGAATAGCTGGAAAAGACTGGTTGCGATCGTTTAGAACACGCCATCAAGATCTTAGCCTTAAAAAACCTGAGCCATGTAGCTTAGCTCGAGCCACAGCCTTTAATAGGGACAATGTTGAAAAATTCTTTTCTTTAAAAGAAGTTATGCAGCGACATCATAGCTTCGGTGATGGCATGCGAGTATATAACTTGGATGAGACATCGACAACCACTGTTCAGAAGCCACAAAAAGTGCTAGCACCAAAAGGGTTTAACGTGTGTAAAATTACCAGTGGTGAACGAGGCGTTTTGATTACGACTTGTGCCATTATATCCGCATCTGGACAAGCTTTGCCTCCTGCAATGGTGTTTCCTCGTAAAAATTTCAAAACCCATATGCTGCATGGTGCTCCGCCGGGTACTCTGGGCTTAGCCGCACCTTCGGGATGGATGAATGCAGACCTCTTCGTTGATGTGATGAAACATTTTGTGAAGCGCACTTAATAAGTTGATAACAAAGATCTCAATTAATAAAAACCGCATTGATTGTATTTTTTTAGAATATTATATTTTATGTGACTGTTCTACAGAAATTCAAAGGTTTTGTATACCAACTTAACAATTATTTCTAAATACATGTGCTGTGTATGTTATCCTGATTAAGTTATAATTCTATTTTTTGTTTTTTTCTTGACATTCTAAGCAATAAACCTTCTTGAATGAATGAAAAAACTTTGTTTTAATGACGCATTTTGGATTGATGACCGATTTACCCGAATTAGTCCAATTAAAATATAACTTATCTTCGTTTTATTCTGATATGGTTCACTGTGTCCAACGGTGGTTCACTGTGAACTTCATCATGGATCAGTGTGTACCAAAGAGTGTACACAATGAACCAATTCCCATTTTTTTAAAAACACTTGGTAATGTCTAACCTATCAGTTTTTGAGCTTAATTTTGTAAAGAAACCTTAAGTCTATTAGACACTAAATGGTATGTATGAAAAAAGAAAACGAAAACTTTTAATTTGAGTACATGACACAACTTTGAATTTTTTGTGGTTCACTGTTGCCCACCTGACCTATATAGTTAGTTAAGTATTTACAATAAGTTAAAAATTCAATAAATAACCTAAAGAGTTAACCACATCCTCGCTTACCATCAGGTGAGATAGTGGTCAAACGCATGCCTATCAATAGTAAAAAAAAAAAATTACAAAGACATAATAAGCCATGGTGTCGAAAGTGATGATGTTGAAGTTTTTTTTCCTTGTCCAGCACTGGTTTAAAAGAAGTCATAAATTATGTATCTAATGGAAGTGTGCGTTTGATCTGAAGAGGAAAAGAACTGAGCGATAGTGGATCTTGATCAACCAAACTAGCTCAACAACAACAAGAACAAGAACACCAAGAGAATCTGCCTAGTCTTTTCTCAACTATATTGGGTCGGCTTCCAGTTAACTCTTTCAGTCACACTTTTACATAGATAAGAATATCATCAAAGTTTGTTCGTAGTGGCAATAGTTATGGTTAGCAGATTGTAATAATATACATTTTGAGTTTCTTTTTGTGTAAAGTTTTCAAAGAAAATGGTGGTCAATAGCGATAACCACCGTGGTTGCAGTATATAAAGAACTAAAATGCATTCAAACAAGATGCCTATTAAATCGATTTTTCCACATATTTCCACTAAATCGCATATAAATATATCTTAATAGGTGGTTAGTGTTCTAACCACCAAGACTGAAAGAGTTAACCCGAATTCAGATGAATACCGGAATTTTACGAGACGTTGCTGAGACCAGATCTCAAACCTTTAACTTTGGAAAGACTGGAGTCAGATTTTCTGGCTTCTGACAGAGCTTGTATCTAATAAAAGCAAAAACAACATCGAAGTACAATCATTTATTAACAAGAATCAAGTTAGACGTAGTTTCACAAAAGATCTAATCAACTTCTTCAATGACTGGGCCATCGCTGCCACCCTGTCCGCTCTTGGAGCCAGTTGCATGAATCTTTTTCATAAGAGGTGCAAACTCTTTGGTCAGCTCCTTCAGTTTGCTGTTGTACTCCTCCTTTTCAGCTAAAGAGTTGCTTTCTAACCAGCGCAGAGTGTCGTCGCACTTACGACGAATCTTCGCACATTCCACCTCACCAAGCTTGCCCCCCGCTTCCTCTACCGCCTGCTTCACACTAAACACATAAGATTCTAACTTATTTCTGGATGCGACACGGTTCCTCTGTCGATCATCATCACCCTTGTATTTATCAGCATCAGACAGCATTCTGTCGATCTCTGCCTGTGACAAGCGGCCTTTATCATTCTTTATGACTATGTTCTTGCTTTTTCCAGTACTGTTTTCTTTAGCAGAAACATTCAGAATGCCATTAGCATCTAAATCAAACGCCACATCTATTTGTGGCACCCCACGTGGTGCTGGAGGAATGCCAGTCAGATCGAATGTTCCCAACAAATTGTTGTCCTTCGTCATTGCTCTTTCACCTTCATAAACTTGAATAGTGACCGCTTGCTGGTTGTCAGAATATGTAGTAAACGTTTGGGAATGTTTACAAGGTATCTTTGCGTTGCGTTCAACTATAGCCGTCATGACTCCACCGGCTGTTTCGATACCTAATGATAAAGGAGCCACGTCAACCAATAGAACATCTTGGATCTTAGAATGACGGTCTCCACTCAGTATAGCCGCTTGGACCGCTGCTCCGTAAGCAACTGCCTCGTCGGGATTAATAGACAAATTCAATTTCTTTCCGTTAAAGAAATTCTGCAATAAGCTCTGTATTTTAGGTATACGAGTAGATCCTCCGACTAAAACGATGTCGTGGATGGAGCTCTTATCCAGCTTGGCGTCAGTCAACGCTTTCTCAACAGGCTCTAAAGTATTGCGGAACAAATCAGAGTTCAACTCTTCGAATCGTGCTCTAGAAACTCGAGAGAAGAAATCTATGCCTTCATAAAGAGCATCAATCTCAATACTTGCCTCTGTACTAGAGGACAACGTTCGTTTTGCTCTCTCGGCCGCTGTTCGAAGCCGTCGAAGCGACTTGGGATTGGATTTCAACTCTTTTTTATGCTTTCTCTTGAACTCATCAGCTAGAAAATTGACGAGCCTACTGTCAAAATCTTCGCCACCAAGATGTGTGTCCCCAGCTGTTGCTTTGACTTCAAATAGAGATCCTTCGTCAATCGTCAGTATTGATACATCGAATGTTCCACCACCAAGATCGAAAATTAATACGTTTCGCTCGCCCTTGAGGTCTTTATCCAATCCATACGCCAACGCCGCAGCCGTTGGTTCATTTATAATCCGAAGGACACTCAGCCCAGCAATCGCACCAGCGTCTTTAGTGGCCTGTCTTTGAGAATCATTAAAATAAGCCGGCACCGTTATAACTGCTTTTTTCACTGGCTTACCTAAGTAAGCTTCAGCTATATCCTTCATCTTGATGAGTACCATGCTACTGATTTCTTCAGGTGCAAAACGTTTATTCTTGCCTTTGTATTCAACCTGGATTTTTGGCTTTCCACCATCATTGATAACTTTAAATGGCCAATGTTTGAGGTCTTGTTGTATTTTAGGATCGTCATATTTTCGTCCAATGAGACGTTTGGCATCAAAAACTGTGTTGCTTGGATTCAGAGCCACTTGATTTTTTGCACCATCTCCTATGAGACGCTCAGTGTCTGTAAAAGCGACATATGAGGGAGTTGTGCGATTCCCTTGATCATTAGCTATGATATCCACATTACCGTGCTGCCAGACGCCAACACATGAATAAGTTGTTCCCAAGTCAATTCCGACTGCAGCCATTATTGAATTTTATTGATTTTCCGAGGCTTTTTGTAGTTTAGAGATTTGACTATCAAATATATCAAATTTAATGTCAGTTTACAAAATTCGAATTCAGTGTTGTCAATATTTTATATATTCCAGTCAGTATTTTTCGCATAAAAGTTTTTACTAAGCGTGTCACCACTGAACGCGCCCAATAAAATGTCAGTGTCAAGGGAGGCCATTGTTGTCAAACTTGTCAAGTTAAAAACCATAACATTCTCGAAGTGCGTTGTTATTTCAATAATTCGAATGAAGAGTACTCTTTTAAGTTTTTCCATATCTTGCATCACCTATTTTCGTTGCTGGAATCGCCAGTAACCTCAATTATAAACGTATTTTAATTGTAATTGTAAACTAAGGACAGGTATTGCGTGCTAAAGTCACTTAACCTATAAACGAACTTGTTTATAGTTTATTTTTGTTATACAAAATGCGTTACGCACAATTAGTCGTGGGACCAGCTGGAAGTGGAAAGGTAAGCAATCGGAAAATACTTTTGATACATAAAAACACCTTTTGTCTGTACTGTAAATATAATACTTAACATGTTGTAAATTGGGAGTTCTCCTTCATGTAAGGAAGTTCCTTTCAGTAAAAGGCATAAATAACATTATTTTTAAAGTCTATCTGTATGCTATTGGATTATGTGGAGAGCTGTTCAACTTTGCCCCTAAGACAACCTACTGACCATTTAGAGTTCTGGAGGTTTTTCAATCTATGCATCTAACAAACATTTGAAAATTTTGTACTCTACGGCTAATCTAAAAATATATTTGAACCACCTGAATCTGACACTAAAAAAATATTAAAAAAAAACTACCTGCTCAGTCATTTTCAATCATGTTTTCACAAATAAGAAAGCCAATTAAGCCAGTATGACAGAGGATGCCTTTTTTTTTTTTAAGGATGGGAAATCATCAAATGACTCCTTCCGCTCTGGGCGGAGCAGAAGGGAGTGTCAGACTCTTACTGACTAAAACCCATCCGTGTTCCTCCTACTGCCCTTTGCGTTCCAGGGTATGGTGCCTCTTTCGAACGGATTCCGCACCCCGGCAGGCACTGGCCCTGGCGGGCCCCGTCTCCCTTGCTGACAGCTCTTTGATGCGCGCGTGGAATACAGCGCGCCGCCGACACGGGCCTAGTTTTGATCGGATGGCGAGCCGCCCAATGTTCGCCGTCCGCAGGCCCGCGCCTACGGTGGTCGGAAATCGCCCTGCGACTCCCGACGCCCGGGCTGTCTTCTTCTATTGCGGCGGCCTGGTCGTGAGGCCTCCCTCTCTCTCACACGTTCAGCCTCCTCTTTCGCTAGCATTACTGCTTCGCAGAAGGAGGTGACCACTTCCCATGCCTCCTCGCTCCGGACCATAGACTGAACCAGGGCCGATCGCGAGAGGTCGCCGCCGATGCCTAGAGCCTCAATTCTGCCTTTGTACCTGTGTGCATGAACTCTAAATAAATTAATTGCTAAATTTTTCATACAGACTAACTTGCTCCAAACCTGTTATTGTAATCATACTTATAAACTACAATGTAATTCCAGTCCACATACTGCTCTACGATAGTAAAACATGCGAGCGATGCAAAGCGGATAATCGAAGTAGTGAACCTGGACCCGGCAGCAGAACATTTCGACTATGAGCCTCTTGTAGACATCCGGGAGCTGATACATCTGGACGATGCTATGGAGGATGAGGAGTTGCAGTTTGGACCCAACGGAGGACTTGTGTTTTGTATAGAGTATGTATCACAATCACTCTATGGCTGAGATACTAACTGTTATATAAAAAAAATGTTTTTCTTTGACTTAATCAATTAATATATCATTTTGTCGTAAGAAATCTGTAAAATTAGTAATTAAAAAATCTACTATTTCAAAAAAGCCGACCAAGTGCGGATGAAAGCTATATCAAAGCCATTGACCTATGTCCAGTTTAGAAGTAAGCCTAGAAACTGAAAGAAGTAGTTGGTGACTATGTTTTTTTCTGTAAATGATTAATGATTTAGACTAATATGATTTATTAATGATTTTAACTGCAAATTCCTCTCACAGAATGGCATTTTCACTCACAAAACTGCTGACGCCTCGCATTATGTAGAAATTAGGCAGTTGCAATTACGTAATTTAATGAATATTTATTACATTTGCGTTTCTTATGAAGTATGGTTTATTTTGGTATAAATTTTACGTAAGAAAAGTCTGAGCATTTTTAGTAGTTTTTATGGATTTTAAATGATTTTTTTTACGGATATTCCATTCTTATTTAAAATTTCTGAGGCCGCTATGCACGAATAACGAATTGTGATATATTTTTCATTAAATTCGGTTAGTACAATAGTTCAATCGACGTGCTCAAAAAAGTGCCGTCGCGCTTTTCATGAGAAACTTCGGAATTTTGGCTTTTTATAATTAGATAAGAAAAAAATGCGAAAAGAGAGGCCGCTATACCTACACCACACTAATGACAATTCTCAACTACTCATAAGCCAAAGTTGTCTAAATATTTCAGTTTCTGAGAATAAGAAAGCCAAATTTGGTCATTTTACGCAAAAAGTACAGTCAAATTGTGGCTCTTAAGACTAACTCCTCAACTCATATTTTCCAGGACCCTCCTCGAAAACTGTGGCTGGCTAGAGGAGCAGCTAGGCGATGTAGACGACGACTACCTCCTGTTCGACTGCCCCGGTCAGATCGAGCTCTACACACATCTGCCCGTCATGAGGAAGCTGGTCGACCAACTGCAGAAGTGGAACTTCAGGATATGCGTAGTCTTTATGGTGGACTCGCAGTTCATGATTGATGGGGCTAAGTTTTTGTCAGGTATGGAAATCATTATGTAAGCAGTCTGGGAAATACTGTTATCTCATGATGATGTGATGTGTTTAACAGCACTTTTTGGATGTCAACAATTTAATGAAGACAGTTGCCCAAAAAGCCCGCCTGTCGCCACTTCCTAGTGTTTTTGCTGGGGTTTCTTAGCAGATATAATCAAATCAAATCAAATTATTTATTGCGAGCAACAATGACTCATAGTGTTAGTACAATAAATAAACTTACAGCTATGTTAGTGACACAATACAACAACAACTATATGAACACACACAACATAATTATCACCGCTTCAGCATCCCAGCTGAGATACTGGAGCAATGATTAACAGTACTGCAGTCCAGCCTGTCAGCAATCATGCCCAGGATGCAGTTGGAACTGGCTCGCACCCTGCGCACCAAGGACGCACATATTTTACGCATTAATGCATAAAAGCAATCAAAGCGCATTTCCGCAAACATCCCTGATGCGCTACAGAAGCGAGGGAGCCCCATCAACACCCTGAATGCATTGTTATACTGAACACGAAGGGTACGATCTTTGCGTAAAAAATAATGGGGATATCACTAGATAATTGTAAATCCATAAGATTGTAATAAATATTTATTAGATTAAAATTTCTGATCATATTGAATACAAATAAATCCTATCTAAATTCAATAGTTTCCAATGCGAGAATAAATATCTCATGGCATAGCAATTATCCAGTGACAGTGATACAATTTCAGGTTCCTTTCGATTCTTGCCAATAAAAAATATGATACAGTCTGGAACAGATAAAATATAATATTTGTTACTTGATCTTTCCAGGCACAATGGCAGCACTAAGTGTGATGGTGAACCTGGAACTCCCACATGTAAATATTCTCACTAAAATGGATCTGCTCAGTAAAAGTGCCAGAAGACAGATTGATGAGTAAGTTAAACATACTTAATTGCTTGCAAAACCATAATATTGAAGTAAAATGTGTGTTATTTATAGCTTTATATGACTGTGGCTTTTATGCCATTGACACAAGGTATAAATTACAATGATAAATTCAAGTTATTTTTGGAATTTATGGCAGTATGTTACCAGTATTTTTTTATTTGAGATGGGTTTTCTCTTGAATTTAGTCTAGGTCAGAGATGACAGACACAAAGTGTTACGATGGAGCAAGCTTACTCAGAAGGTTAAGTTATACCACTTATATATTATTATGTACTTTCGCGTACACATATTAGTTTCAAGTCACGAGTGAGGCCCTCCGCCCTACAACTTTTCATACAAAGTCGTAAAGGCATAGAGGATGGATACGACTCTTTTGAGGGATGATTTTACAGAAATCCTTCTTAACGCTCACCTTCATTAAGGATGGACTGTTGTTTATACTGTTGCTGTTAGACCCAGACACATTGGGAATGCGTTGTCTGTCAGAGACTAATGCTTGTTTCACACGTAGCATAACCACACCACACCGTCCCGACAAAAGGTGATCAAGCTGTGGTTACGTGTGAATAGTGTCGCTGCGGCTTCTTGCGGTTGCGTTGTGGTACCTACTTACAAAATGTGGATGTGTTTGCGATGTAGCCGGCCGCTAATGGTTGCGACGTGGCTGCGATGTGGTCGGTCTCACAAACGCGATTTATAATGACAGCAAAATGTGGTCCGTGTGAGTTTAACTATTAATTTTCGTACAAATTAGCGCCCGTCCACGTGTTGTGGCCATGTGCGACTGTGCGAAACAAGCCTAAGATTTTTCATCATATCAGCCGAAAGACGTCCACTGCTGGACATAGGCCTCCCCTAAGTGTCGCCACAACAACCGGTCCTGTGCGTCTCGCATCCATCGGCTACCCGCAAACCTCACCAGGACATCGGTCCACCTTGTGGGATGCCATCTAACGTGGCGTCTACCAGTACGCGGTCGCCACTCCAGAACTTTCCAGCCCTATTGACCATCTGTTCTGCAAGTAATGTGCTCTGCCCACTGCCACTTTAGTTTGGCGATCCTTCAGGCTATGTCGTTAACTTTGGTTCTCATGCATATCATCATTACTGATTCGAACACGCAAGGAAACTCCAAAAATTGTCCTCTCCATTGCCCTTTGAGTGACTTAAAGCCTTCTGATGAGGCCCATTGTGAGCGACCATGTTTCAGTTCCATATGTCATCACTGGTAACACGCACGTCATAGAATTTCGTCTTTGGACACTGTGGTATGTGGGATGGAAGATACCACGCAACTTCCCGAACGCTGACCAGCCGAGTCGGATTCGATGGTTTAAACTAAGAACTTTTACAAGCATGTTATTTAAACACCTCTTTCATTACCTTCCAGTTACTTGGATCCTGACCCACACGTCTTACTAGCAGACATGAGAAACGCGAAGTCAAAATGGCACGAAAAGTACGCCAAATTGACAGAAGCCATCGGAGAAGTTATAGAGAACTTCAGCCTAGTACGCTTCTATCCGCTCAATATCAAAGACGAGGAAAGTGTGGAGAATATCATCCTAACCATAGATAATATTATTCAGTATGGAGAAGACGCTGACGTGAAGATTAAGGACTTTGATGAAGAGGATCCCGAAAATGAGGATGGTGATTAAATGTTTTTGTTTTTATTTTGGTGTTTTTTTTTATATATTTTTTTACTATTGATATTCGCGCGTTTCACCGCTATCTCACCTGATGGTAAGCGATGATGTGGTCGAAGACAGAGCACGCTTGGCTAGAATTAACCTATATGCGTGTGGGTGGGATGTCCACCATGTATCGGTGGCACATCGCCGTTCGTCTTGCGGTCCGAATGACGGGCTTGGCGGAATTAAATTATGCAATTCCGTCGCACACTCCCCAAAATGCAACCGGTAGAAAACCGACAGACTAGCAACTCTGCGTCGATGCTCAAGACTTTGGAGCTTCGACTGGACGCTCCTAAGCCCATCATTGCTGATGATCCTCAATTGCTTCAAGGGCTTTTTAATACGCTTCTTGTTTAATGGTGTTTCTAGAAAATATTACCTACATTATGCTTGACTGCCTTTCTCTAAGCCATAATTTGAGATAGGCATATCCGGTAAAATACTAATTATGTAGTTATAGACTTGTCATTTTACTCTATCATACGAAGTCCATGGTTTAAAATTACTCTCAATATCACCAGTAAATATAACCTATTTGGTAAAATAATAGAGGCTACAATTTTTAATGTTTTGAATGTACATATTATTATTGCAATAAGTGAGGAGCTCGTGGCAAAATAATAACAGCTGCACGGGGTTTGGTCTGTGGATGGGTGACCATCTTAACATAACGAGTTTCCTCCGTCCCTCGGAAAGCACGTTAAGCCGTTGGTCCCGGCTGTCATTTGTAGATCTTTGGCAGTCGTTACGGATTGTCAGAAGCCAGTAAATCTGACTCCAGTCTTGCCAAGATGTACCGTGTTGCCCAGTTAATGGGTTGTGGAGGTCTGGTAGGCAGCCGCTTCACGTAAAACACTGGTATTCAGCTGAATCCGGTTTGACAGGAAGCCGACCCCAATGTAGTTGGGAAAAGGCTAGGCAGATGATGATGATGATTATTATTACAATAAGCACAATATAAGAGTTGTTTTTTAAATTGATCAATCGTAGCTTTGGAATTGTGGATTTAATAATCAATTCCATTTATAGGTAAAATTGTTGAATTACGTGGTCAAAATACACAAAGACATTTCTTGAATGAACCTTTATTTGACAAACATAAACATCATTATCCTAGATTACGCTACATTATTGATACACGCATAATACTACACTAGGTAATATGCATTAGTCTATAATATCAACTAGGCGCCTCTATAAGAGGACTGAGAACAAACGAGCATGCTTTATTACCAGTAAAACATGTAAATGGTTCGGGCCTTTTCTCACGGCGTTTATTTAACGCGACGAAGACGCGCGCTAACGCGCTTCAGACGCAGGATAGTACTACTTTTTGTTGGTAATTTACAACGCCGTGAGCACGCGTTCGTAAAACATCCGTCTTCGGCGCGATAAAATACGTCGTGTGCAGGGTCTTACATGCAAATGTTAATTGTAGACTCGTGGGTACACTGCAAGATTGGAAGACTTCAATTGTGTTGGAAATGAGGTTTTCAACACTTAACTCCGGTTTCTGGAATTATGGAACTTTATATTAGCCTGTATGTCATATGGTAAACGCCAGATAAATATGCAATAACGGTCATTGACCGTCATACATTTATTGACTTTCTTATCAAAAAACATAGTTAGCTCTCCTGAATACACATAGGCAAAATGTATCACTAAAAAGAAAAGATTGATATAATGTATCTTTCGATCACTAAGATCTCTTGTATCTTTATATTCTTATGTATCAGTAGCTCACGCTGTTCAGCGCTCGCTTAGTCGCTTCGCTCAACTCAATCCACTATATCAGTGAGAGCGATAGACAATGTCAATGCGCAACATAACATTTCAAATACGGAAATGCGAAGAGAAGCTTGAATTTGACCATGGAGTTCTAAAAGAACGAGTGCATAGATGTGCGCTATTTAGACGGTTACGAGACAGATAGAAAAAGACGCGGTTAGTGAATGAGTTATGTCAAGATACATTGATACATTCGGATGTGTAGGATACAAAGAGTGATTGATGGAAACGGATTTATTTGTATCTTTTTTATTCAAGCTCTCCTGAATTACCAATCTCTACTCCTGAATCGACTTCTATCTGTGATCCTTTGCGTTCTCTAGCAATGAAAAACGGTTAATAATTTTCCGTTCTATCAAAATATATTTTTTTTTTTACTGTTGATAGGCACGCGTTTGACCACTATCTCACCTGATGGTAGGTACAAAGGGATGGATGGTAGGTAGAAATGTCAATGTAATTTATTGCATGTTTTCTTCTCATTCTAAGAGTGACATCCACCGGCCCGCACTGGGCTCGCGTAGTGGATTACAGCCCATTCCCTCATAGAATAGAGTGTAGTGCAAACATTAGAGACCACATGGGATAACGATTCGTCTAGTAGTATATTAATAATATGCAATAAAGTAGTATGCTCGTTCATTCTGTGGCAGTGGGACACTTCTGCATTCTGGTTTCTTACATTACTTTTGATGATACTACTAAGTCTGGGTTGTAAATTGCAAAATTGCTGTATCAACCGTTACCCACCTAGTCATCCAGCGTAGGCGTTTTTGCCGCGTATACGCTGCACTAAAGTCGCGTAATTCTCTTTAAAATACGTTGACTCAAATCCAAATTACAGATAGAACTACATAAGCAGTGTGCTGTAGGCCAATTGGTCGTTTCCAATGGAGAAGAACGCCAGTTCTCCATTGAAGAGTTGCTAGCCATAGCAACTCTTAACTTTATCACAATATAACATAAACGCATTGGCGTAACCCCCACGCCAAGCCACAAGTTCATCGTATTGTTTTGTCATGTTTTTGTGACGTTCAAGTGCGAAGTAAGCTTTCGTTTGTCACATACAATACAATGACGTCCAAAACGTTAAGCAATTACCTGTGGGTTACATACCGTGTATAGCGTCTACGCTTCGTATACGTCCGGCAAACGTCTACGCTAGATCAACGTAAGGTGAAAGATGCAAAGGCACACTAAAACCAACAACTCGTCCATATTCATTGTATTTAATATGAGAACTAAAATCAAACCAGAACACAAAAGTTGAGCGACATATGGCAGATTTGCGATAAAAATGACATGAAATTACCTAAATACATATTGTTATGTCTAGGTCCAGGGGTTTAGCGACAGTACTACTGGGTAAATTATCTTCAACATGACATCACTAATGTGTGGGGATTACAGAGAAGGGTTAGGAAGAAGTTTACATTCACATTTCCCCAGGTTTCTTAATTCTTTATTGTACAGACGCCAGCACATCCAAGCTGGCCCGAAACTGTAAAATTATCCCAATCAATCTTGAACCTAACGCCTTAGTTATGTCGTCGTTTTACTGCAAATCAACCATATACCTTAACAATAGGTACCATAACTTTACACATAATATTACTACAATAATGTATGTGGTTACAAAAATCGGCCAAAATCTATACGTGGTCCATTTTGGTCGAATATTCTTAATCATTAATTTATTTACCTTTCACACAATGTTACATAAATGAAACAAATCACAAAATACATCGAACCAGCCGTGGTTATTTCCAAAAATATTTTATTTCAGTTTGGGCATTATTTCAGTTAAAACAAGGTTTTATTTGGGTACATTTTTAATTCATAAAAATATGACATTATACGATAAACATTATGGGCATTAATTATAATTACAATTCTCGCTAAAAAGCTGATATAAATGGATTTAAATTTGAAATCACAACCGATTGTCAGATGGCGTAAGCTCAACATCCTATTTTGGTTAGCGCGAGTCGTGTAAACAGTACACGATTTAGTAAACAGTGTCGTCGTTTACACAGGTCGAGTCACTGGTATATGAAGTTAACGCCTCTTTTTAAGAAGACTTATTAGATTTTGCAACTGTTTTTAAAAAGCAATCCCAGTACCTAAAACTATCAAAATGAAAATTTAATAGTTTTCTTTTTAATCATACATAGTATGCATAATGAAAAGCGCCCATTAATTAATTAATTATCTAATTATTTACAATCACCGCACATGCTTCACATGCAAAGCTTACATTAGGATAACATATGATAGAACACAACATCAACAGATTTCCTAGATTGATGATTTACTTGAGTTGCTGGCATTTTTGTGACATAGATTAAAGTAGAACTTTAGGCGGATAGATTGACATTCTGCCTAGCCTATTACCGAATATGTTGGGGTCGAGTTCCAGTCTAACTGGATGCAATAGGGCTGATTCCTGAGAAAAAAATGATTCTATTTAGCCTATCAGTTAGATTATCGAAAAATATTGGATACGTATTTTTTGCTTTATCCACAGGATTTATGCCACAGGAGTGGGGGCTTGTGACGTCACTGTTCTGTAAAAGTGTACTTACAAGTGACGTCACACAAGTCTTCAACGCACTGTATCGCCTTGATTACTTGTATACGTGAAAAAAGTAAGAATACGAAACCAATATTTTTGTAAATCTATCTGAAGGACTAATTAGATTCCTTTAGTCATTATTACCCTATTGAATACCTTTCTGACATCTATACTCTAGTATATTGGTAACACGATACAATTCGGAGACTGGATGTCAGATGCATGACGTTTTTCAATCAACAAACAACTGGGGGGCTAAAAAAGCCACTTGAGCAGAATCAGAAAGCACATCACGCGAAGACTGAGTACATGTCCTGTGGCGGCACGGATTCAAATAGGTTCATCCGAATAGGTTCGGACCTGATCAGAAAGTCCGATACGTTCAGGTACCTTGGATCCGTGCTGCACGAGTCTGGCAACGTGGACGACTATGTCCAAGCACGTATAGGCGCGGCTTGGGCGAAGTGGCGCGAGGTAACGGGCGTTGTATGCGACCGCATAATGCCTCCTAAGCTCAAGGGGCAGATATATAAATGCATCATACGGCCTGTCCTACTGTACGGCGGTGAATGTTGGCCAGCACTAAGCAGACACACCCAGGAGCTTCGCGTCACGGAGATGAAGATGCTGAGGTGGATGAGTGGCGTAACGCGATCCGATCGCATACGCAACTCTTTCATCAGAGGTAGTCTTGGTGTCCGTGACGTGGGGGAAAAACTGCAAGAGTGTCGTCTGCGATGGTATGGCCACATCATGCGCCGCCCTATGGAGTACGTTGGTCGGGGATGCATGAATATGGCTGTTCTTGGGGCTAGGTCCCGTGGTCGCCCTCGCAAGCGCTGGTTGGACGTCGTTAAGTCCGACATGAGAGCCAATGGCCTAACTGAGAAGGATGTTCAAGATCGGGCAAAGTGGAGGAAGCTAAGTAGGAAGGCGGACCCTGGCAATAGCCGGGATTAACGCCAGGTAGAAGAAGAAAGCACATCACGCTACCCGTCACTGTAAAATTTTCCCAATCGACCTTGAACCTAATGCGTTAGCGATAATGACGAAAATGATATTTGACAGATTGTTGTGTGGTTAATATTATGATTCTGCTAAAGTGGCATTTTTAGGGTATAATTTAGACGGTCACCAAAAATAATATTTTTAAGACTCTAAGCCTAGGCACTAAAATGGATCAACGGTCACCAAATTCTATCCAACTCAACTGTGATTGCCATAAAATGTAGGCTTGGGGTTACAAACTGGATAAAATAGGTTAGGTTAGGTTAGAATTGTGACCAACCGCGCGCGAGCCGAGCGAGCGAAGCGAGCGGTGCCGCGGCAGCGGCCGGCGAGCGCTACTTCTCGAATATTATTTGGTGACCATTTATCTGTTTTGGTAACCGTTTAGAACTTTTTTGGTAGTAAAATAGGTACTTTTTTGGGCGGTGTTTAAACACAAGCCGCATTTTTAGACCTGCTGGTAAACACGTCACACATTATGTAGAACCTTTGATTATATAATGTCTAGATGTTCGCCCTACAATCAAAACAAAAAAAAACGAGCCAACAATTGCAAGCCTGTGGCTAATATTTATTGACGCGTTTGCGCGCTTTTAAGACAGACATTAAATAACCAAAAACTTGTAACACAGAAAATACTTATTATTTCAGTTCAAAATGCGATTAAATAAATTGATTAACGGTACAATATCAATTGAAATGTCACAAAAATACCTGAAAGCATTTAAAGCCGCATTTCTACCTGCAAACAACGCATGCAAGTTTTTTTACATTGCCGGGTGCGCGCGAGCATTATTCACGTTATACCTCGGTAGCACGCAATGTAATGCAAATGGCGTGCAAGCTGGTTACAGGTGGATACGTGGCCTTACTATTGACATTAAATACATAAAGGCAGATACAGACGATGTTCATACATGATCGTTCATGTTTTTGTTCGACGTTCATATTCGTGGTGAGGCATGGCTAGTAATGACCGAGGCACATTTACATCGAAACGTGTGCGTCTGTATCCACCAGTAGAAGAATGGAGCGCAAAACGCGCAAGTGTTGCCAGAACAAGACAGAATGCTAACAACGAACGAGACAAAACATGCAGCGCTTGCGCTCTAGAAGATTGGTTACCTCTGGGAACCAATTTACATTCCGATATTAATGTATTAGTAGGTTTATGAGGAGCTCGTGGCTAAAGAATAACAGCCGCACAGGTCGATCTTCAAGGTTAAGCAACGCTTGCCAAGGTTGGTCTGTGGATGGGTGACCATCTCAACATACCGAGTTTCCTCCGTGCCTCGGAAAGCACGTTAAGCCGTTGGTCCCGGCTGTCATTTGTAGATCTTTGGCAGTCGTTACGGATAGTCAGAAGCCAGTAAATCTGACTCCAGTCTTGCCAAGAAAGTACAGTGTTACCCAGTTAATGGGTTGTGGGGGTCTGGTAGGCAGCCGCTCCACGTAAAACACTGGTATTCAGCTGAATCCGGTTTGACTGGAAGCCGACCCCAATATAGTTGGGAAAAGGCTAGGCAGATGATGATTAATGTATTAGTAGGTCAGTTCCCGAAGTAGAGAAAAACGGATACTATAGGAAAGGCAATACGATCGACATTCATCAGGCACTTGTTTCAAATGTAAGAACATATAATAATGGAGTGCTTTTAGCACCTGTAGTATGAAAACCTCGGAATCCAATTACTGTGAACGAATTATTATAAAATCTGCTGGATAGCATTATTAATTATTATATTTTTATTTAACAATTAAATATTACATTTTTAATAAAAATATATATAAAAAATGCATATAATATGTTTACAACATAAATAAATGAAATTAATAAGCAATACAGAAGTATAAATTCAATCTGATGAATTAGGCATAGCTAGTATGTTTCATTTACCAACGCACCTATGATCTTTCATTCGAAAGTTTTGTTCCCGACAAAACACATTTATGGCGTGTAACTTGTTTCTCCAAAGGCCGATTTCTTTGTATCAATAATGAAAAATAAAACATTTTTAACGAGCTTTATAAGTATTTCAAAATTAGTTACTTAAAATTGTAGTTTTTTTCTTTAGTGTTGAGAAATAAATAAATCTTTAACTCCTTCAAATTGATATCTATATCTATATATATAAAAATCAATTGCTGTTCGTTAGTCTCGCTATAACTCGAGAACGGCGGGGCCGATTTAAATAATTCTTTTTTTGTTAGTTTCGCCAGAATACAGGGAAGGTTTAAAAACAAAACAAAAAAAAACGTTAAATAAGTAGGTTAGGTAGGTTAGGTAGGGTCCCTGAACGGGGAGGACTTGAGGGGCCCGCCGCTTTAGGCGGGTTGTCGTCGGAGGAGGACTGGACGCTAAGGCTGCGCCGATCTCCCAGTCCTCTTCCACTCGGACGACGCGGGAATGCCGCTGGGTCGTTTTAGTGGGAATACCGGGTCAGCCCGGGGAGTCCCACATACCCCTCCCGTTCCCCCGACGGGAGGGTATGCGTAACGCATTTTTTCCCAGCGAAAAAAAAAAAAAAAAAAAAAATTGGGTAGGCAGTGTAGGTAGAGTAACCAGTTGACGGGAGCGAAGCCGCGCGGGTCAGCTAGTAATATATAATTTAAATATGTCAGCGAATCAGACATAATATTATTATAATGTCTCATTCGCCGACACTCCTCGTAACTCTTGCATTCGATGATATTGTTTCTGGTAATGATGATGATGGTTTTTCTCCAGGGGCCAATTTCATTGTTGATAATGAAAAACAAATCACATTTAACTGAGTTTCCGACGCTTTTGGATCTCTTGCGTTCGACCATCTTATTACTTGCAAAACATTTTTATGACGTTTAACTTTTTCTTCATGAGCCGATTTTTAGTGTTCTCATTGAAAATACACAGTCTTTTAACATAGTTTTCAAAATTTTTTAATAAAAATAAAAAAAAACGACGCTCCTTGAATCTCTTGCATTCGACGATTTTGTTTCTGGTAAGACACATTTATGGTGTTTAACTTTTTCTTTGTTTTTTTCATTAAAAATAACACGTAAAACAAGCTTTAAAACGAGATTAGTTTTATTAACCAACGCTTTTTGTTATGACTCCCATAATTTATTAACACGTTCATTTTTAAATATACGATATAATAATATATTGGGTAACTTTTTTCCATGGAGGAACTTTTTGGCTCCATAACGAAAAAGTATCAACTTCAATGAGTTTTCAGAAAATATAGTTCTTATTCTTCAAAGTCATTTTCTCCGTAATTTCCTTAAGTAAAAAAATTAATAAACAACAAGACAACTTAAAAAAAATGGGTACTCAAAGATTTTAGTATTTTATCTATGAAATATAATTCAGAATGTTTCACATAAATTCATTCACAATAACTGGATTCCGAGGCTCAAACTCCCCTGGCACGCCGCTAAGGGTCATTTACGTGAGGGTTATAACCGTGGCCAGGTGTATAGGTTCTCACAAACACATCAACTCATTCAGTGCCTCCTCCCGCTGTGGGCGCAGTGCGGGAGTGCCACACGCGTGTCCCTCCTGGTGGCCGCCACGTTTCAGGCCCGCGGTCACTCTTTCGGACAAATTCCGCAATTCTGATGAAACATATCCCTCACAATGCGTCCTCGTGCATCTCCTAAACACACCCTTACAGTAGAATCCGCTTATAATGACATCGAAGAGAAGTAACATACAATGATACACGTCATACAGCACATAGTCTTAGAAACTAAAGAGAAGAGAACTAAGAGAATTAATTTTTTTCTGTTTCGTATGCAAGTGTCGTACAATAGAGTTACACTTCAAATAGAGTATTTGACCATATCTTTTATTACATTTCTCAAATCTTAGAGAGTGGACTAGACTCGATCAAAAAATATTGCTTATGAATTTAAAAAAAATAGCAGTGTATTAGTGTTTTAATATCTGTGATAAACAGGGACAGCACTAATGGCGTGTGACGTCACTCGCAGGTCCTGCCATGTTCGATTGAAGCCGTCCAGTACAAACGACATTTAGATTTACAAGGATAGAAGAATAACTTCAAAAGTGTATAACTTCTCTGTTTTTCCACCAATTTTATTTATTTTTTCACCAATCGTTCAGTTTCAATAACATCTATGTAGTAAGTATTCATTCATATATGTTTTCAAATTAATTAAATACCCTATTGCACGAAACGTCGTCAAAGGAAAAGAGATGGGAGAGGAAAAGATTAGGGAAGATCATCGATCACCGAAAACGAATAAAGGTGTTGGATATCATGTTGTTCACTAATAATGAACATAAATTCATAATTAAAAATAGAAATTTTTATTTTATTGAAGAATACATTGAATTTATTTTATATGAAAACCAAATTTCACATTGAATTCACACCATTGGTCAATATTATCGGAGTTATAATAAACGGTTTCCACTGTATCTTTAACCAACTTCAAAACGGAGGCGGTTCTTTATTTTTTTTTTACTTGAGACGGGTTTGCTCTTGACTCTAGTCTAGGTCAGAGATGACAGAGACAAAGTCTACGATGGAGCGAGCTTACCCAGAAGGAGCCTGTTCACTCTAACTTTGAAGAGATTAGGTGCAAGCGTTTGGAAACACAGACGCAGGCAGCGAGTTCCACTGCTTTGTCAACTCAATTGTAAATTGATAATTAAAGATGTTTTATTCAGTTTCAAAAACTGACCTCAATTTTATTAATCAATCGTTTAATTATCATTAAAACAGTCAAACTTGTGTATAATTAAGTAGTTAAAAAGTCCAAGTGAATGAACGCATGTAAAAAATACTCGTACAACATAATAACATAAATGTTGCTTAATATGCTTAGACATAGCATTATAACCACGGTACAATTATACTAAGGATTAACAATAGAGTTAACTTGACGCATTGATATAACCAATGTATATGGGCTTAGGTAAGTGTAGACCGTACAAATGAGAGAATTTAGAGGTGAAAACTGTGTGAGAAAAACCTTCTAAAACAAATCGTCCCCTTCACGAGAAGCTATAAATTTTGTAAACACACAATCAATTGATTCAAATGTTTGTTCCACGAGTCAAACTCGTTTCAGTTCCACAAAACATTAGACGACAGCGCTTTACATTCATAAAATATAGCCCGGACAAGTGAAATTGCTTGTTAGTTTCGTATTACACGTATGTTAGAACAATGTCTTTGTTTACAAAATTTATAGCTTCTCATGGCGGGTACTATAGTTGTATTTGTGGATAATTTTGAGAGTCGTTTAGAAATAGACATTTGTTAAGGCATTGCTTCGTTATACAGAAAAAGTTGTAGTCTTCTAAAATAATTTTTATCAAACCAATAAAATAATTTTTTAGTTCATTTTATTTATGGGCGATTAGATGGCAATTTTATTTTTCAAATCCCGTAAAAAGGGACAATTATCCGTTTCTAAATGCCACTGGTCGATGTATGCATTATATGCTTGTAACTCATGCTGTAGCCCTAAAGACTAACCATACAGCAAAGCTGTTAGGCATAGATACTGATGCATAATAACTTTCCATTTTATAAGTAAACTTGGAGTACAGTTAATAATTTAATTTCAATTTCTCTCCACACTAACAGTTATTACCATCATGTGATAAAAAATTTTTGGTCCACCCGAAGGCTACAGAGTAGATGACTGAAAAAATGTTATCAGTCCGTCAGATAGATTTTCAAAAAATATTGGACATGTACTTTTCTTTTTTTATATAAACACAAAATTATGGCGGTAAAATACGTTGAAAACTGGTGTGACGTCACATTTCAGTACACTTTTTACCCAGCAGT
The DNA here is from genome assembly GCA_950371165.1 of Lacanobia oleracea. Taxonomy (NCBI): domain Eukaryota; kingdom Metazoa; phylum Arthropoda; class Insecta; order Lepidoptera; family Noctuidae; genus Lacanobia; species Lacanobia oleracea. The sequence continues at coordinate 22,474,527 of OX493406.1, forward strand.
GACGTCACAAGTCCCCACTCCTGATCTTTGATGCGTTTTATCGTCGACAATTTTTACTGACTTGATAAAGCAAAAAATACGTTTACAATATTATTCGACAATCTAACTGACGGTCTAGAAATAATAATCATAATTTTTTACTCACAAAAAATCCCTACAACTCAAATCCTCGTTTGTTCCATAAAAAGGAGTCTCAGCTTTACCACTTAAAAAGACCACGCAATCGGCAGCAAACGGTCTACACTCACCCTCACCGCAACTCAGACACCGAAGCAAACCCCAGCATCAGTAGTAGGTGTGGGCTATAGCGCGTCCTCCGAACTGGCGTCCACGGGGAAGGTCAGCGCGTCCGTGATGCTGAACACGAAGGCCTGGCAGCCGAACTGCAGCAGAGCCCCGTGCGGCACCAGCGCCGAGCCCTCCCACGCGCCCGGGCCGGGGCCGCCGGGGGCGCCGGGGGCGGCGCGCGGCCCGCAGCGGCACGCCGGCGCCGGCTCGTCGGGGAGCGGGGACGTCAGGTTGCCGTTTATTCTGTGGAGAGACGAGTTGTGATTATTGATATAGCTTGAGTAACATAACACAGTTCTGTCGTGAGGTGCGTGCAAAATATCCTCGTGTGCCTGACGGCTGCTGGTTCTTTACTAATACGTTAGGGGGAAAGAGCAGTTGTCGGGCCGGTGCACCCTGGCGACGGGCAAGTCTCTCCACGTCGGAGTCGGAGGGGCTGCTGTCTGTAGCTAACTCCTGCGGGCGGGGGGCTTGCTGCTCCACGACGGTTACTGTTACGGTTACTGTGCAGGCGCACCATCGCGGCAGGCGCTGTCCCCTCACGGAGCACTCCTGACGATGAGCTCCCGGGAGGCCACTGAGGCAGGTTGGGCGGACAGCAGACGGAGGCATGTATAATGACGCCGTCGGAGCGGGGGGAGGGGGGCGTGAAGGGTCCGCCGTAAAGGCGGGCGGTTGTCGGAGATACACTGGTCGTGGCTATACCGATCTCCCAGTCCCGCTCCATTCAGAAGATGCGGAAGTACCGTTGGGTTGTTTTAGTGGGTATACCGGTTCAGACAGAAAAATCCCACATAGTCCCCGTTCCCCTCAAGGGGCAGGTATACGTATCCCTCATCCTCGGCCTCACAACGTCCCGGAGCGCGGCAGCTCTGACGTCAGCGTCCGGCGCCTCGAGTGTGGCTGTGGGTGCGGCGCGCTGCTGCACGTTCCCTATGTTCTCACCTCAGCGGCTCCCTCATCCTCGGCCTCACAACGTCCCGGAGCGCGGCAGCTCTGACGTCAGCGTCCGGCGCCTCGAGTGTGGCTGTGGGTGCGGCGCGCTGCTGCACGTTCCCTATGTTCTCACCTCAGCGGCTCCCTCATCCTCGGCCTCACAACGTCCCGGAGCGCGGCAGCTCTGACGTCAGCGTCCGGCGCCTCGAGTGTGGCTGTGGGTGCGGCGCGCTGCTGCACGTTCCCTATGTTCTCACCTCAGCGGCTCCCTCATCCTCGGCCTCACAACGTCCCGGAGCGCGGCAGCTCTGACGTCAGCGTCCGGCGCCTCGAGTGTGGCTGTGGGTGCGGCGCGCTGCTGCACGTTCCCTATGTTCTCACCTCAGCGGCTCCCTCATCCTCGGCCTCACAACGTCCCGGAGCGCGGCAGCTCTGACGTCAGCGTCCGGCGCCTCGAGTGTGGCTGTGGGTGCGGCGCGCTGCTGCACGTTCCCTATGTTCTCACCTCAGCGGCTCCCTCATCCTCGGCCTCACAACGTCCCGGAGCGCGGCAGCTCTGACGTCAGCGTCCGGCGCCTCGAGTGTGGCTGTGGGTGCGGCGCGCTGCTGCACGTTCCCTATGTTCTCACCTCAGCGGCTCCCTCATCCTCGGCCTCACAACGTCCCGGAGCGCGGCAGCTCTGACGTCAGCGTCCGGCGCCTCGAGTGTGGCTGTGGGTGCGGCGCGCTGCTGCACGTTCCCTATGTTCTCACCTCAGCGGCTCCCTCATCCTCGGCCTCACAACGTCCCGGAGCGCGGCAGCTCTGACGTCAGCGTCCGGCGCCTCGAGTGTGGCTGTGGGTGCGGCGCGCTGCTGCACGTTCCCTATGTTCTCACCTCAGCGGCTCCCTCATCCTCGGCCTCACAACGTCCCGGAGCGCGGCAGCTCTGACGTCAGCGTCCGGCGCCTCGAGTGTGGCTGTGGGTGCGGCGTGCTGCTGCACGTCGCACGCGAACAGGACGCCGTTCACGCAGCTGCCCCACTCTGAGTAGTTGATCAGCTCGAAGTGCCGGCTCACCTGGGGTGGGGGGGGGTTGAAATAATAATGAGCTTTATAATGTAATTGTAAAGGGTAATTAGTTTTAGTTAGACACTCAAAAAAACTTGTTTCAAGTTCGAGCACGGTCTGTTGAGTTGTTCGGACGCGCTATTCGACACGAGCTGTGTGAGTAGTGCATCTAATCGCGCTTCAAATCGTGGTCCCATTCTGAATCAGCCGCACGTCGCAGCCGCTGTCTGTGCCGATCGTTAGAGAGTGATATAGTAGCTCACCTCTTCCATGAATATGACGGCGTGGTTGCGCGACGCGTGGCGGCAGGCGGCGCCGTCCAGCCGCACGTCGCAGCCGCTGTCTGTGCCGATCGTTAGAGTGAGAGTGATATAGTAGCTCACCTCGTCCATGAATATGACGGCGTGGTTGCGCGACGCGTGGCGGCAGGCGGCGCCGTCCAGCCGCACGTCGCAGCCGCTGTCTGTGCCGATCGTTAGAGTGAGAGTGATATAGTAGCTCACCTCGTCCATGAATATGACGGCGTGGTTGCGCGACGCGTGGCGGCAGGCGGCGCCGTCCAGCCGCACGTCGCAGCCGCTGTCTGTGCCGATCGTTAGAGTGAGAGTGATATAGTAGCTCACCTCGTCCATGAATATGACGGCGTGGTTGCGCGACGCGTGGCGGCAGGCGGCGCCGTCCAGCCGCACGTCGCAGCCGCTGTCTGTGCCGATCGTTAGAGTGAGAGTGATATAGTAGCTCACCTCGTCCATGAATATGACGGCGTGGTTGCGCGACGCGTGGCGGCAGGCGGCGCCGTCCAGCCGCACGTCGCAGCCGCTGTCTGTGCCGATCGTTAGAGTGAGAGTGATATAGTAGCTCACCTCGTCCATGAATATGACGGCGTGGTTGCGCGACGCGTGGCGGCAGGCGGCGCCGTCCAGCCGCACGTCGCAGCCGCTGTCTGTGCCGATCGTTAGAGTGAGAGTGATATAGTAGCTCACCTCGTCCATGAATATGACGGCGTGGTTGCGCGACGCGTGGCGGCAGGCGGCGCCGTCCAGCCGCACGTCGCAGCCGCTGTCTGTGCCGATCGTTAGAGTGAGAGTGATATAGTAGCTCACCTCGTCCATGAATATGACGGCGTGGTTGCGCGACGCGTGGCGGCAGGCGGCGCCGTCCAGCCGCACGTCGCAGCCGCTGTCTGTGCCGATCGTTAGAGTGAGAGTGATATAGTAGCTCACCTCGTCCATGAATATGACGGCGTGGTTGCGCGACGCGTGGCGGCAGGCGGCGCCGTCCAGCCGCACGTCGCAGCCGCTGTCTGTGCCGATCGTTAGAGTGAGAGTGATATAGTAGCTCACCTCGTCCATGAATATGACGGCGTGGTTGCGCGACGCGTGGCGGCAGGCGGCGCCGTCCAGCCGCACGTCGCAGCCGCTGTCTGTGCCGATCGTTAGAGTGAGAGTGATATAGTAGCTCACCTCGTCCATGAATATGACGGCGTGGTTGCGCGACGCGTGGCGGCAGGCGGCGCCGTCCAGCCGCACGTCGCAGCCGCTGTCTGTGCCGATCGTTAGAGTGAGAGTGATATAGTAGCTCACCTCGTCCATGAATATGACGGCGTGGTTGCGCGACGCGTGGCGGCAGGCGGCGCCGTCCAGCCGCACGTCGCAGCCGCTGTCTGTGCCGATCGTTAGAGTGAGAGTGATATAGTAGCTCACCTCGTCCATGAATATGACGGCGTGGTTGCGCGACGCGTGGCGGCAGGCGGCGCCGTCCAGCCGCACGTCGCAGCCGCTGTCTGTGCCGATCGTTAGAGTGAGAGTGATATAGTAGCTCACCTCGTCCATGAATATGACGGCGAGGTTGCGCGACGCGTGGCGGCAGGCGGCGCCGTCCAGCCGCACGTCGCAGCCGCTGTCTGTGCCGATCGTTAGAGTGAGAGTGATATAGTAGCTCACCTCGTCCATGAATATGACGGCGTGGTTGCGCGACGCGTGGCGGCAGGCGGCGCCGTCCAGCCGCACGTCGCAGCCGCTGTCTGTGCCGATCGTTAGAGTGAGAGTGATATAGTAGCTCACCTCGTCCATGAATATGACGGCGTGGTTGCGCGACGCGTGGCGGCAGGCGGCGCCGTCCAGCCGCACGTCGCAGCCGCTGTCTGTGCCGATCGTTAGAGTGAGAGTGATATAGTAGCTCACCTCGTCCATGAATATGACGGCGTGGTTGCGCGACGCGTGGCGGCAGGCGGCGCCGTCCAGCCGCACGTCGCAGCCGCTGTCTGTGCCGATCGTTAGAGATGAGAGGCGCATGGGAATTGGTCTGCCTAAGCCATCGCCTACTCCATTTCTGAAATACGACATTTTGTGGTTAGATTTGCAGTAGAAGCATAGTCGGTGGATGCAACCTATATAAATAATGACAGTGTTCGTATATTCCGGTGACTGACACCACTCAGTACGGCTACAGCCCAGGCGGGCTACACATGTGTGACCTACCTATCGGGGCGGCTGATGGCACAGAGCGTGGCCCGCACCGTGGCGTCGCTGAGCGAGTGCCCCGGAGAGCGCGGAGGCGCGGGCGGAGCAGGCGGCGGCGCGCCCCATACCGCACGAGCTATCCGCGCTCGGTCAGCTCCGCTCAGCAGCTCCGAGGGCAGCGCGCGGCGCAGCAGGCCCAGGCGGGCTACACATGTGTGACCTACCTATCGGGGCGGCTGATGGCACAGAGCGTGGCCCGCACCGTGGCGTCGCTGAGCGAGTGCCCCGGAGAGCGCGGAGGCGCGGGCGGAGCAGGCGGCGGCGCGCCCCATACCGCACGAGCTATCCGCGCTCGGTCAGCTCCGCTCAGCAGCTCCGAGGGCAGCGCGCGGCGCAGCAGGCCCAGGCGGGCCAGGCGCGCGCGGTCCACGGAGCGCGTGACGGCGGCGCGCGCGGAGGCCGACATGCTGGAGCCGCGCCACGGGCCCCAGGCCTGCTCGCCCGCCAGCACCTGCCGGTCAGAGGTGTGGTGGTGTGACGCTTGCTAGGGCTGTCGCCTTCAGCTAGTGGTGTATATGTTCACTTACCTGCTGCAGCCGCTGCCACGCCAGCAGCTTGACGAGCCTCTCGTCCAGCTTCTTGAGCTGCTCGTCCACCACCGCCAGCAGCTCCTCCACGTTGCCATCGGGCCGCAGCTCCAGACGCTCGCTCTTGCCCCGTTTGCTGGGGCTCTTGTCTTCCGACTGCGACACCTTCCGCTTCTTCACTGTGGCTGTGAGGTACTCGAAGTCTGAGTCTGATAGGTCACTTGAGGAGTCTGTGTGGCGGTCCGGCTGTGGGAGGAATGGTACAGGTAAAAACGATGGTAAAAAGTTTAGGATTGTTCCTATGTCAACCAAGAAAATTGCAACTGATGTGAAAGGATTTTTTCCCACTAATGGGGCATGATAAGTAACAGTAAGATGGTATCCAAAAACATGATTTTTCAATGATTTTTTAATATCTCAAGAGGCAGTATTTAAAAAGCTTTCCGGACTTGGAACTGACAAAGGGTGCAGGACCTGATAATATACCGCCAATATTTTGGTCACGATGTGCTCGTTATGCATCCTCTCCATTGGCAGATATATATAATAAATAAAAAAATAAATAAAAACATTTATTGCAGAATCTCTTCCATAATTTGTTAGTAACAATGTAAACTTATGAACTAGTGTTAGTAATATTTACATTATGAGCCTGCATGAAGCACGCCGATCCTGGGGAATGTCTACTTGACTGCATGCAGTCGTATCCACCGCCCCAAGATTGGAGAGTCCCACCTATCAACCAGCGCTCTAAGGATGATGTTGGGGCTGGCGCGAACACGGCGCAACAGAGATGCGCATCTCTTGCGCATAATGGTCGAAAAACTATCGACGTTCGTGTCGGCAAACATGCCGGACGCGCTACATAAACGCGGCAGCCCCATCAACACCCGGAACGTATTGTTATATTGTATGCGCAGGCCGCTATATGCCCTTTGCGTAAAGTTCACCCACTGGCTGCACGTGTAAAAGGATTGGCAGTAGGCTTTAGTATACTTCACTTAAAACAGGTGTCTTCCCGAATACATGGAAACGGGCCAGAATATTTATATATTTATATTTAAACACTTTCAGCACAAAAATGTACAGAGGCGGACTTAATGCCATAGGCATTCTCTACCAGTCAACCTTTGGATAATGCAGAGAATTTATTTATTTATTTATTTATGTACACACAATATTATACTTAAAAAGAAAATTTTGTACAGAGAAAAGAGCACAAAGGTACTGCTTATTTCTACAGACATTTCTTCCAGCAGACCTGCGACAGAAGAATTAGATAAGAAAAGTAGACACAGAGTGTAAAGAAACAGAGAAGGAAACTTAAAATAAACTATTCTAACTTAACTTAAACATATTACTATTATATAATAAATATAAATCTAATTACAATAAACATACAAATAAATATACCTACACAAATAGATTTACAAATATATACTTATAATAAATTTATACATACCTATAAAATATACCTACAGGATCACATTATTGACAGATAATGCTCTCTGACTTCTATTTTGAAAATATTAATATTTTTGCAGTCTCTTATGTTAGGCGGGAGTGAGTTCCACACACGTACTGCATGAAAAGAGAAGGAGTGGGAATATGAATGGGATTTATGGGACGGGAAGTTAAGATGATGTTTGAGGTGGGATCTACACAGCGCATCGGTAGGGCGAGTGAAGGAGAAACGATCGCGCAGGTAGCTTGGGTATGCAGGATTAAACAAGATGTTATAAAGGAGACATAATATTCGAGTGTTCCTGCGAAGACGGATAGGGAGCCACTTGAGATCGTTGCGGAACTGAGAGACATGGTCGTATTTTCTCAGGCCAAAAACAAATCGAATGCACAAGTTTTGCAAGCGCTCAAGCTTATTTAAAAGCTCCTCAGTGGCATCCAGGTAGCAGGCATCAGCGTAATCAATAATCGGCTGAATTAAAGTTTGGGCTAAATAAATTTTAGTTTTAAAGGGCAAGAAGGATTGAAGAGTTTTTAAAGAGTGGAAGGAAAAGTGCACCTTAAGACCAACCTCATTTACTTGCGCTCGCCAAGAAAGATTACTGCCAATTAAGACACCAAGATTCTTTGCTGAGTCCGTGTACGCAATGATAGATCCGTCGAGGGATAATGGCGGCAAAGTGGAACTGTTAAGCGCAGTGCGATAATAACGACTGCCTATGATCATAGCCTGGGACTTGGACGGATTAATCTGTAAGCAGTATGACTTAGCCCATTGATTAATACTCTCCAGGTCATGATTCATGGCATTAATCGCTGAATCTGCATCAGCCAGCAAGAAGTGTCGATACAGCTGCAAATCGTCTGCGTAAAGGTGGAAGTTGGAGGCGATAACCTTAGTAACGGTATTTATGAAGATAGTGAAAAGAAGAAGAGAGAGAACGCCACCCTGAGGAACACCGGCAGTGAGGTCACACCAATCAGAGAAAGTCTCTTCAAGGCGGACACACTGAGAGCGACCCCTAAGATAAGAGTCAAACCAGGAGAGTGCAGAAGGAGAAAAGTTAATAGAACGAAGGACTCCAAGAAGTATGTCGAAATCCACTGAGTTGAACGCACAGCTGAAGTCGAGTAGGACTAACACAGTCAGAGATTTATTGTCCATAGCCCAGCGGATATCGTCAGTGACATTCAGAAGCGCAGTAACAGTGCTATGACTAGTACGGAAGCCAGATTGGAAAGGGGAGATAAGAGAGTTAGTTGATAGATATCTGGAAATTTGGCCATGGACAATGTGCTCAAGAACTTTAGAAAGGAAAGGCAGAATCGAGATGGGTCTGAAGTGAGATAAAGAGATGGATTGCTTGATTTGGGAATTGGTATTATGTGTGCTTGTTTCCAGGATGTAGGAAATGTACCAGAGAATAAGGAATAATTAGCAATGTGAGTGAGAATGGGAAGCAGTTGTGGGAGAATAGGGATTATCATTCTTGAACACAGATTGTCATGGCCTACAGCAGAAGACGAGATAGCGAGAAGAGATTTTTTAACATCGTCTTCAGAGACCGAACTAAGATTAAAAGATGGACAGTTCGGTAATGGTAAATTGGAGAGCTCAAGCAAAGTAGAAGCTTTTACGTTAGGTTCCAGAGAGACAGGAGGAAGAGAATAGTCGTAGGTGCAATAAAGAAAATTTAAAGCGATTCAAATACAATAATGAACAATATACAAATAGAATACAGAATAGTGCCTATTCACAAAAATGATAAGCGTGAGGTGATATCTAACTATCGACCAATTTCGATTCTTTGTACTTTGTCTAAGGTCTTTGAAGCACTAGTGTACCCGATATTTTACAACCAGGTTAAAAGCTACCTAACCCTTTTTTTTGCGCTGGGAAAAAATGCATTACGCATACCCTCCCATCGGGGGAATGGGAGGGGTATGTGGGACTCCCCGGGCTGACCCGGTATTCCCACTTAAATAACCCAGCGGCATTCCCGCATCGTCCGAGTGGAGGGGGACTGGGAGATCGGCGCAGCCTGGGCGTCCAGTCCTCCTCCGACGACAACCCGCCTAAAACGGCGGGCCCCTCACGTCCTCCCCGTTAAGGGGGAGGGCTGGGAATGACCGGCGAAGGTGGTGTGGAGTGCAATGCGGGCGGAGGCGCCCCCGCGCCTATCGCCCGCCCATCACCACCATGAGGAGGGAGAAGACGACGTATTCTCCGACCTCTTCTTCGCCTTCGGAGCGGCGCAGTGAGAGGGTCGTCCTCCCGCGCGCGCTCCGCCGCCTCCATTGCGAGATGACGTCCTCGCAAAAAGAGGCGACAGCTGCCCAGGACCCCTCACTCCCCAGCATGGCGTGGACCACGCTGGGATGTGAAAGGTGTCCGATCTCCGCAGTTAGACTGCGGCGCGGCTCAGACAAAGCCGGGCACACCTCGAGGGTGTGCTGAGCCGTGTCCTCCGCCGCGCCGCAGTCATGGCACGCCGGAGTCTCCTCCCTCCCGATCCGGTGCAGGTGCTTGCCGAAACAGCCGTGGCCTGACAACACCTGCACCAGACGGAATGAGAGGAAACCGTGGGAACGCTCGAGCCAGTCTCGCAGGACCGGACCGAGCGCGTCCAGGGTTCGGCGGCCAAAGGTGGCGGTGGCGAGGTCCTCCGTCCAATGGACGATGATGGCGTCCCTCGCCTCCCACCGCACGACCTCCCGCTCCCCCGCGCCGTCCACTCGTACACTCTGGCGAGCACCCACGCCTCCAACTCCCAAGGAGATGTGCGACCAGAGCGCACGCCGCCGAGAAGCCCACCGAGCGGTAGGCCCTCGCCACCCGCAGTGCAATGGCCCTTTGGGGCCTGCGCATCAAAGTTGCGTTCTCCCTCCTATGGAGGGAGTCCGCCCAGATAGAGGCCCCATACAGGGCCATGCTCCGCAGGAAAAAGCTAAAAAGTCTACGGACACAAATCTTGCCACTTATGTCACTGAGTTAATAGCCGCGGTTGATGAGGGTCTACAAGCAGATGCAATATACACTGATTTTTCGAGGGCATTCGGCAAAGTAAATCATGAACATTTGTTAACTAAACTTCAGTCCTTGGGTATCACTGGTGCCACATTGGATTGGTGTAGGTCATACCTTAATAATAGGCCATCTTTGGTTGTCATAGAGGGTGATGAGTCAGAGCCTTATTTTGCAACTTCAGGTGTGCCACAAGGGTTCAACTTGGGGCCATTGTTCTTCATTATATTTGTGAATGATATTTCAAGCGTATTTAAATATACTACGCCATACCTATTTGCAGATGGTCAGAAGTTGACACGCATAATTCAGACTGAATCCGATATTCAGTTACTACAAACGGGCTTAGATAACTTATCCCAGAGGTGTATGAAGAATAAAATGTATCTAAACTGCCCAAATGTTACCACATAAAATTTACCAGAAAACGGAATCAAATTCAGTCGAGCTACAATATTCAGGGAAACACATTAAATGAAGTGACAGTTATCCGAGATTTGGGAGTGTATTTGGATAGTAGTTTGAGATTTAATGAACATATTGACAAAATGCTCAACTCAGCTCAACTCTTGGATTTATTCTGCGATCTTCTAAAGAATTTAAAAAACTTTCTACTACAGTTCTGTTATATAATAGCTGTGTAAGAAGTCACTTGGAGTACTGTAGCACGGTCTGGAATCCAACATACCAGATTCACTCAAACAGAATAGAAAGAGTCCAAAAGAAACTTGTTCGTCACCTAGCTTTTCGGTTTAGAGTAAGGGGTTTGATATCATATGCGGACAAGCTGAATTATTTTAAAATCATTCCTCTCAATTCTCGCCGTACAATCTCTGATTTAACATTCCTGTTCAAGTTGTTTAACAATAGTATTGACTGTCCAGATCTTCTTAGCAGAATAAATCTTAATGTTCCTGCCAGAATCCCACGTTATGGGGCACATTACTCAAAGCCCCACGATACCGAACAAATCTGGGTAAACATTCGCCGGTTTCCAGGATGACCCAGCAGTACAATGCATTAGCATGTACATCAGAAGACATAGACGTCTTTTCTAATACACTGGGTAAATACAACGTTGATACGACAGAGGGGCTTTCCTTTAAACTGCCTATACTAGGTACCATTTTCAAGCTCTGTACCAAAAATAAATTAATTAGGAGCAGTAGTTTAGTCGCAAATGATTTTTAAAGTTTTTGCACGGTTTGAACACGATGTATCTTTTCTAACAGTTGATTATCGTCTAAGCATAGGTCATGCACCTTACAACGATAAATCTACGATGCGTTGTTGCCGCTCTGACGCATGTCGAAGGACATTCACTAAAAATTGGCAATGCAAACAAGGAAGCAATCAATACACACACACTTGCACTTTCACTACGACAGCAACTAACATAAAGCGAGCGAAAGAAATAGAGATAGGTCAGTTTGTTGCATCCTTGTTTTTTGCGATCGGTAAGTCCCTCAGCAGTGCGCCGACGCTTGTTTTTCGGAACGTACGGTTTGTGGACTTCGCGCGCAAACAATTGTAATTTTATTTTGTTATTGTAAGAGGACACGTAACTTGGGATTATTATTATTTAGTATTAGTGTTTTTTTTGTGATTGACTGTTTTTTATGGTGATAGGACACGTAACTTGGGATTATTATTATTTAGTATTAGTATCTCCGGACCTCACTCCCATGGATTTCTTTTTGTGGGGTTACATTAAGGGTGAAGTGTATGCCTCAGAGGTGAATAAAATTATTGATGAGTTAAAAAATTGGATTATTTTAGCATTTCACAAATTAAAGTGCTTAGCGACGGACAGTGATCTAATTAGAAAAATAAATAACAATATTCTCCGTCGGTATAATTTGTGCATCAATGTGAATGGAGGACACATCGAAAATTTAAAAATTTAGTGTGTTTGTTTTTGTGCGCGTACTTCGAAACGTTACCTAACATAAAAGCCAGTGCGAGCGGAGCCCAGCGGAGGCCTAAGTCGCCGGCCGCCACCCCGGCCCGGCCCCCACCGAGCACACGAGATACCGCACACCGCGCTCCGGCGCGCGCGCGACGTTGCCGCTTTGTTACCTAGCGGTACCTAAGGTCAGTGTCTTTTTTTTTACAAAGGGTGGTTGCGTTTTATTCGGATTTGCAAGCTATTTAGTTTGTTTGAAAAAAATATTTTCTCATTTATGGCGCTTTTTGTTTTTGTACCGTATCGAATTAATACTGTACACGTATAGTATACGTAGTTTAATTTAATGCCCCTCTGTCGTATCAACTCTGTATAAGTCACTGATCCGGACACAGTTGAATGTTATGTAAGTGTTGAACTGCCTGCCTAGTAGTGTTTTGTTGCTTTGCTTTTTTTTGTTTGTCTGTTGGCAATTTTTTTTCCTCTGTTTTCTTTGCTATTTGGTCTTTGTTTTTATTAAATTTAATTTCAAATTGCTAGCTTCAATACTTATTATTCTAGAGATAACACAAAATTATTATTATTATTAATGTTATATACTTTTGGAGTAATTGCTATTAAAGTTGGCACTAATCACTAATTATATTTTTTTTTTAATCCTTAAACGATATTATATTGTCTTATATGTTAGATATTACATACTGATTGTTCTTGTCCTTTATAACATGTCATGTAAGGTGTATTCTTTGTTGGAGATCCTAATAAAATTAAATAAAATAAAAATAAAACAACAACATACTTTTAACAACACACAATCAGTGTTGTTGAGAATTATGTTGCATTTAAGTATTATTATATATATTATACATAAAATGTTGCGTTCTGTGAACTAGTTCGACAACTTAGCTTTGAACTATCCAATACAGTTACCTTGAGACTGGGCTCGGAGCTGATGGCGTGCAGGTCATCGGCAGCGTCTTCCTCCGTCACTCCTCGTAACGCTTCGTCACAGTGTCCGCTGCTGTACCTAACACAGCTGAACTATCCAGTACAGTTACCTTGAGACTGGGCTCGGAGCTGATGGCGTGCAGGTCATCGGCAGCGTCTTCCTCCGTCACTCCTCGTAACGCTTCGTCACAGTGTCCGCTGCTGTACCTAACACAGCTGAACTATCCAGTACAGTTACCTTGAGACTGGGCTCGGAGCTGATGGCGTGCAGGTCATCGGCAGCGTCTTCCTCCGTCACTCCTCGTAACGCTTCGTCACAGTGTCCGCTGCTGTACCTAACACAGCTGAACTATCCAGTACAGTTACCTTGAGACTGGGCTCGGAGCTGATGGCGTGCAGGTCATCGGCAGCGTCTTCCTCCGTCACTCCTCGTAACGCTTCGTCACAGTGTCCGCTGCTGTACCTAACACAGCTGAACTATCCAGTACAGTTACCTTGAGACTGGGCTCGGAGCTGATGGCGTGCAGGTCATCGGCAGCGTCTTCCTCCGTCACTCCTCGTAACGCTTCGTCACAGTGTCCGCTGCTGTACCTAACACAGCTGAACTATCCAGTACAGTTACCTTGAGACTGGGCTCGGAGCTGATGGCGTGCAGGTCATCGGCAGCGTCTTCCTCCGTCACTCCTCGTAACGCTTCGTCACAGTGTCCGCTGCTGTACCTAACACAGCTGAACTATCCAGTACAGTTACCTTGAGACTGGGCTCGGAGCTGATGGCGTGCAGGTCATCGGCAGCGTCTTCCTCCGTCACTCCTCGTAACGCTTCGTCACAGTGTCCGCTGCTGTACCTAACACAGCTGAACTATCCAGTACAGTTACCTTGAGACTGGGCTCGGAGCTGATGGCGTGCAGGTCATCGGCAGCGTCTTCCTCCGTCACTCCTCGTAACGCTTCGTCACAGTGTCCGCTGCTGTACCTAACACAGCTGAACTATCCAGTACAGTTACCTTGAGACTGGGCTCGGAGCTGATGGCGTGCAGGTCATCGGCAGCGTCTTCCTCCGTCACTCCTCGTAACGCTTCGTCACAGTGTCCGCTGCTGTACCTAACACAGCTGAACTATCCAGTACAGTTACCTTGAGACTGGGCTCGGAGCTGATGGCGTGCAGGTCATCGGCAGCGTCTTCCTCCGTCACTCCTCGTAACGCTTCGTCACAGTGTCCGCTGCTGTACCTAACACAGCTGAACTATCCAGTACAGTTACCTTGAGACTGGGCTCGGAGCTGATGGCGTGCAGGTCATCGGCAGCGTCTTCCTCCGTCACTCCTCGTAACGCTTCGTCACAGTGTCCGCTGCTGTACCTAACACAGCTGAACTATCCAGTACAGTTACCTTGAGACTGGGCTCGGAGCTGATGGCGTGCAGGTCATCGGCAGCGTCTTCCTCCGTCACTCCTCGTAACGCTTCGTCACAGTGTCCGCTGCTGTACCTAACACAGCTGAACTATCCAGTACAGTTACCTTGAGACTGGGCTCGGAGCTGATGGCGTGCAGGTCATCGGCAGCGTCTTCCTCCGTCACTCCTCGTAACGCTTCGTCACAGTGTCCGCTGCTGTACCTAACACAGCTGAACTATCCAGTACAGTTACCTTGAGACTGGGCTCGGAGCTGATGGCGTGCAGGTCATCGGCAGCGTCTTCCTCCGTCACTCCTCGTAACGCTTCGTCACAGTGTCCGCTGCTGTACTGTGGACAGGTCAGGTTCATGCAGATCTTGTGCTTCGGCGCGTCTTCGTCATCGTCGCTGCCGTCGTAGCAGCCGCTGGCTTTTTGCTTGTTCATTACTGAGGGAGAAAGCAGAAGTATTTCTTAAAAGGCAATTTACTAGTGGAAATCCTGGTGTACCCTTGTTTCGCAGAAAGAAATTTGATAGAACTCGTTTCGCAGAAAATGTTTTGATATAATATTTGGTTCTTGAAATTTTATGTCGAATATTATTATTTCAAAGACTATTTACTTGAATGACACCTGTTCAACCATGAACATGCAATAGCTACACGTGCCAGCAACAGCAGCACAGCGTCAGCGTTAGAGCGACATACATTCGCTCCACGCGCCGGCAACACCGGCACACCGTCAGCGCTAAGAAGTGACCTAGTGAGATCTTCGCTTCATCGGTTCGATACACACACAACACACAAAATTTCGTTTTTAAACAGACAGTTTAAATTTTCGCACCAAAACGGACGATGACGTCACTCATGTCTGTCACTGGTCAAGAACTGTCATAATAAAATTCAAAGTCATAGAGCCAGATCCCAGTGCTAACAGAACTTACTTATTTTCTCAGTAACAAAATGTGAGGAATAGAATAGTGTTAGTATGTAGGTACTTTGAACATTCGCTTACCTGCTAGTTTGAGTTGACGCGACCGCCAGTTTGTAAGTATCATCATCAGATGCTAGCTATAAAACGACTAGATCATTTTCACGATTTTTACAAATATATATTCTTAAATAATTAGTAATTTAGTAAAAATTTAAAGACTAATTAGTACTATTACAATAGTGTAAGATCTGATCGCTATCTCCACTGAGAATTGAGATCCTATTCACAAGTATCTTTTGGACATAGTTTATTTAATAAGTATAAGCGTTTTTACTGTGCTTGTTATGAGGTGTACAATAAAGTATGTATATAATAAATAAATAAAAAGAAAACTGCAAAACTACCTCATAGATTTATGAAATATGTCATACCTACATATAACACTAAAAAAATTGCCCATTGGATGGAGCTAGCAGATACTTATTATGCGTACGTTGAAATTGCACTGGCCACTACTCTATTCAAATATTTTGATGCTGCGAAATAAGTAACGTCTGGGAGTCCTGGGATCTTGGACTATAAACTAACACGAGTCACGCCACCAGACGCTGATGGGTGGTGATTAACTGGAATAAAAACGTTGCACTGGCCCTTCTCTTTTGCTTTTTTTTACATTTTAGTTTTAAAATATTGATAAATATTAATTCTGCATCTTACCTATTCAATGAATTTCATGATAACATTTTTTTATTTAACAAACTTATCACACAGCAGAATTATTTTTAGCGAATATTGTTTGTCCAGTGTATTTTTCCATGGTATTTTATATTTCAGTGAAGATGTAATTATAATTAAATATTGTTTTATAATATGACCATGGCACACTTTTAACATGGCATAATTTCATTCGGAATAATGTTACTATGCATATTGCCATTTCTATAAAATAGCATTTTAACCTTAAATAAAAATTTAAATATGATCTAAAAAAATCAACGTGTGCTAAAAAAAATAGTGACAGAAATAAATCGCTGTAAAACCGACCCCACGTAGTCTTGTCTGCCCTACCCCTAGAGCGTAATTTAAGGTCGCTTAGGCGCGGAGGGGCGAGGCGGTCCGCGAGCTGAGGAGCAGCTGTTACAACGCCCGCCACCGCGGCTGAGGCTGGCCAACAAGCCGAAGCTGCGGTGCTGAGCGTTCAGTTCGCGTGGGATCGCCGGAGCCGTGACAGAAACCATGCCTACTGCATGTTGCATGCTCGCCTGCATACTGTATGCTAGCTTGCATGTTGCATGCTCGCCTGCATACTGTATGCTTACTTGCATCCTGCATATTGTATGCTCGCCTGCATACTGTATGCTTACTTGCATTCTGCATATTGTATGCTCGCCTGCATACTACATGCTTGCTTGCATTTTGCATGATGCATGCTCGTTTACGTGCTTCATGCTTGCTTGGTTGCATGCTGCATGTTGCATGCCGCATGCTTGCTGTATGTATGCTTGCTGCATGCTTGCTGCATTCATGGTGTATGCTTGTTTCCATAATTTTGTTCTTTATTCCCATCGCCATTTGCCACCATTGCCGCTTCGCGGGGTTCCGTCGACCGGGCCCGAATGAAAAGTTATGCTTGACTAGAATTTAGAAACTTTTTTATTTTTTTATTTTTCAATGTTTTTGTGAACGCGATGTTGTAATTTTATAAGAGAGTATGTATTTTGTCAAACGTTTGGAAACTGTCACTCGATAAAAAGTTTTTCTTGGTTACAAGTTTTATAATAACTGATCAATATGAGGATTAAGAATATTTAATTTGTTATTCTATGATATCATAAATATCGAAACAAAGTTTATTTGTAACAAAAATCTCCGATTTAAATTTATTCAAAGTAAGTATTCTGCGTTTTGATTATTCTATGAAATGATAATACGAGAATTTTTTTATGTGAAACGAAATTCTATGAAACTGTCTTTTATAAAACAACGTACAACCAGATTTTGCCTGCGACTTCGGATGCATAATATCGTTTTTTCCCGTTCCCATGGGAATTTTGGAAAACCCTTTCTTAAGCTCCCTACACTCCCCAAGGAACCTACATGCCAAATTTCAGCTTTCTATAACCAGTAGTTTCGGCTGTGCGTTGTCTATCTGTCACTCTCTCAGTAACGGAAGAATTTTAGATATTAAGATTTCCGCGTACGAAGTCGCAGGCAAAATCTAGTGCTAATTATAGCAACTTGTGATAAAAAAAATGAAATTGGTTCGGAACCACGCGAGTCAGACTCGCACTAGGCCAGTTTTTACTGAAATACATCTAAACGGCTGAACTAGGACACACTTTTCATACGAGTAGCACATTCCCGTCCAATAACCTCCGAGCTGTAACCCGTGTGTAACCCTCGGCTCTCACCGTTCCTACAGCGCACGTACTCCCGGCGGCTGGGCATCAGCGGCGGCGGCTGCTGGTAGTGGTGCCGCACCATGCCCGGCACCACCACGCGCCCGCGCTGCTGCACCGGCACCTTGATGCTGGAACGGAGACTAACAGTTCTTAGCTGGAACATTACAATCGTTTTACAATCCTAATACAGGGAGATTTTTTCAAGTGTGCCTTCCCAAATCCGAAACTATAAGGAATATCGGAAAACACTGAAAGGAGTCTCGAGCCCGATTTTGATGAAAACTTAAACTGCATCATTGGACTTTTTTTTTTAATTGTTTTTCCTACCCAGACCAGTCCGCCTTGACGGCCTGCTGGTCCACGGGGCCCGAGAACTTCTCCCACAGCGCCACGCGCTCCTTAGCTGACACAGTTCAAGTGTACATAGTAACAACTCACCGGAAGGCCGGCTTCGCCTTCCTGGCGCGCCGGATGAAGTCCACCTTGACGGCCTGCTGGTCCACGGGGCCCGAGAACTTCTCCCACAGCGCCACGCGCTCCTTAGCTGACACAGTTCAAGTGTACATAGTAACAACTCACCGGAAGGCCGGCTTCGCCTTCCTGGCGCGCCGGATGAAGTCCACCTTGACGGCCTGCTGGTCCACGGGGCCCGAGAACTTCTCCCACAGCGTCACGCGCTCCTTAGCTGACACAGTTCAAGTGTACATAGTAACAACTCACCGGAAGGCCGGCTTCGCCTTCCTGGCGCGCCGGATGAAGTCCACCTTGACGGCCTGCTGGTCCACGGGGCCCGAGAACTTCTCCCACAGCGCCACACGCTCCGTGGCTGATACTGAGTTCACTAGCTTCCAGTCCTGTAGAGACAAGACTATTTGTTTAAAACTAGCACTTCGCCCGCGGCTTTATTCGAAACCGTTTCATCCACGCTTTTATCCGTGCACATGAGACCTCAGCCAAAGGCGTTCTATTTGACGAACCTCAAGTCGTCGATGTGTGTAAGTTAAAAGTATGCTGATAGTACACTCACAATGTATTGTTCCACATGGTTGGGACACATCCACCGTCCAGTCGGCAGGGCCGTCAGAGGAGGGTCCAGGCAATCCTGCAACACAGAGATAAAGAATTTCAATCATGTTTCTAAAAGAAAAAAGTGCTCACTTCGTGTAGCAGGACTTGGCAGGCAGCGGCACGCAGCCCCACGCGTCCACAGTCACCAAGAAACCGTTGTAGTGTTAGTAGTCGTACCTGATGGAACAGCAGAGGACAGTAGTCGCACTGCAGCAGCGGGGCTTGCTTGCAGGTGCCCTGGCACACGAAGCAGGACTTGGCAGGCAGCGGCACGCAGCCCCACGCGTCCACAGTCACCAAGGAACCGTTTCCGTTCTTGCCGGGATCTATCGACAGACACTGCGGTTTGGATTTTTCTTTCTGATAAAATTTCACGCGTTTCTACGTTTTTTGTTCTTTACGTCAGAATTCTGAAGCAGAAAAAGCCTTTTTAGCTGGTGGAAAAAAAGGAAGAATTTATGCATCTAGCGAAGTTTTTTTCGACGAAAGTCGGCTAAAGTCAGGAAATTCGTCAATTTTATCTTACAATTAAAAACGAGTCGCGAGATAGACCTGTCAATCTATGGGCGGTAAACATACAGCTGTGATTTTTTTTTTACCTGTGGCTTATTTTAATGATCAAGGAACATCTGGATTACGTGAAAGCACATAGTAATTATAGCTAGCAAGGAGGTGACTTCTTCTTCAATAGAGAAGTAGTATACTTCTCTACAGAGGGCTTAATGTGAGATTTTTATCGTACTCCTTAACGTAAACGTTCACTTATATAGACAATTTTTTTGTAAATTGTATAGACAAAAAAAGGTTATTCGTTAGTGCCACCAGACGGCGCTTTTTCAATACACATTGACGTTTACGCTAACGCGATCGAACACGTTAAAAAACTCACACTAAGCACTCTGAAAATATCTACACAAAACGAAGTAACCAATTTCCGACATTAAAAAAAAATACCTTACGGTCGGAAATCGGTTACGGTACGTCCTTTTTATATTATGACGGCAATATGGGAGAAGACATATTGCGCTGACCCATAAGGCTAGGAGCATTACAAGTTTATAGTTTTAAACTTGTCCTACCTTTATCGGTTCCTGGGAAGATGCAAGGTATCCTCATCTCCCGGGGCAGTTCGAACTGCTTGGGGTTCATGATCTTGGCGGCCTTCACGAGGATCTCCATGGGAGTCAGCTCCTTCTCCACCTCCTGTTTGATTTCATCTTCTTCTTCTTTGTTCTTCTTTTTGGCGGAGTTTGCACGGTTGTTGCGAAGGCTTTTGGGCAAATAGGTGTTGTGGTTGAAATGTATTTGCTGTATCTGCTTTAAGGCTTATGTAGACGGCCGCGAAGCGACAATGCGACGGAAAATTGTTCTACAGATAACAGTCGTAACGGCGTCTTTGTCGCATTGTCGCGTCGTGGCTTTTTAAGGGGAGCTTATAATGTTTCGTAGATATTGGAACACACTCATTTATTTGCTGTTTAAGTCTATAAAAACCACGGAACAGAAAAAACAGGTGGAAATGCTATGCGACGTTGTATCGGAACCTATGTCGTCACACTCACACAACTATACCGATAAATATATAATTCACCACAAATCAAGGATACGACTGATTGGTCGTTTCAATTTTGGTCAAAACAAGCATAAGCCACAGAACCTACATTTGAAAATATACCTTCGGCCTTACACGTAGGATTTATTTTGCTTTAAGGCAAAAAGTACTCACGGCGTTTCGTTTTCTGAATTCATTCTAAGTTGAATTTACGAGTAAATTCCGCTATTCGACCATAGATGGCGGTATTTTCAATGGTTGCAATTATAAACTTATACTACTACTTAGCAATAAGGTTCATTACTCTGTTTGGATAGTAACAGTTGCTACTCGATCACAGCTGTGACACATGAACTATGACTTACATTGTCTATATTGATAAATAAGATAACTTTTTCGAAATTAATACCAAAAAATGTGACTCGATTGGTGTTGGAGTTTTGTATGGGAGCCATACATGAAAGTTATGTTGTTGGAATCGTTATGAAATAAGCTATCACCAATAACTTTGCCTTGTAATACATTGTTAATAAAGTTCTACTTTGAAAATAGCGTACGCGAAATATTCCCAGTTTATTGTATAAAAGTAGATAAAAACAAAAAAACATTAATTTATTTTATTTATGAAAATTTACCTTATTACACATTAATCCATCCGTATGAAACGGAACCCTTACAAAAATGAAATTGGTTCGGAACCCTTTGAACGCGTGTCCGACTCGCATTTGGCCAGTTTTTTTTTTCATAACACAAGCCTTACGAAATCATGCCGTACATCCATCTTACCATCATCTTGCCATCTTACTCGGCGGCCGTCAAAAAAGAGGGGTTGTTTACACTTCAGTTCCGTGAACTCTTTATGCCAAGTGGCTTACGATACTTTCATATTACATAGTTTGGTACAGAATCTTATCGCAGACAGAGTTTTCTTTGTATCTATATCCTTTCTTTTAACAAAAAAATCGCTTTCTAAAAAATGCTCGGAGCATATCATGCTTGTTTTGCTTAGCATCCAATCAGCTCTACCCTTTGCATCTATCCATTTTTCTTTGACGATAGCGTCTTAGGGAAACCTAAAAATGTTTCTAAAGTTATGTTTAGTGATTTCAATAAAATTTCTAGACGATCTATTACAAAAAAATGTTTGTATCGATATCTATCCATCCAGCATCCGACCCGACTACATCACTATTTGAATAGCGAAGAACTTTCGAGAGAAACAGTTACTGAATCGATGTAAAATAAACTGTATGCTAATGGAATAAGGTTGATTTTAACTAGACTTGAACTTAAGTTTTTGGCAAAATGAAATTTGCTATGATTTTATTATAAAACAAATAAAATCGTACTTACCAATGGTATAAAACATCTCCATTTTTAAGATTTTTTCTCTTACTATTATTTTTGCACTCCAAAATGGAACAATACGGCATGGTTCAGAATATCTAAATATATATCGAGAGTGAGCGAGACGATCGGTTCGTCGTGATGTTAGAACACGACTGAGTTGAAGTATGCGTAACTCCGCGTAATGCCACGCCTACATTGCACTTCTACTGTTTTTTTTTTCTGTTCTGTGATAAAAACAAAAGGGAATAATATGTATGTATGAGTAGTAAAACATCTGCCGCAAGATTCGTGTGTCGAAGGAAGTGCGGCGAACTTTGTAATATTAGCTTGAAACATTGTATGTAAATCGGGCTGGTTTCCGCAACTCGAGCTTCCGATTGCGCGTATTTTGCGTGCAGGTGGGACAAATGTGTCATTCGATCCACCCCAGCTCCCCAAGGAAGCCCAGTAACAACCAAGGCGTTACTGGCCTTCCTTGGTGGTTGGTTCCAATAAGTGATTGATTGAATTGAAGTTCCTGATTAGAGTGGGAAACTTACATCACGCAAACTGTTTGTTTAGCTTACCTGGGCACTAAGCTCGCTTCCAAGCATACTGGCCACCTTAGCAGCACCATTCTATTACTGTTTGCTAGTTCAAGAGAGCTTCAATTACCTAGACTTCTTCTCAGTATCAGACTTGCTGTCAGCCGGGGACTGAGCTCGGCTGCTCCGAGAACTGGCTGGCTTGTTCTCATCGGAAGCTCTGCATTCCTTGCACAGCCATAACCCGGCCGGGATGTCATTCTCATCCAGGGGAGGGTCACTGTAAAGTAGACAGATGTTTATGATGTAGTTGCTGAATTGTTTTTAAAATAATATTTGAGATATATTTCTTTAAATTAGGTGAAAAATAAATTTTTTGAACATCTTAATTAAGACAGTCCCCAAAAATTCTGCCCGTTATTTTACTTGGAAAGAAATGATGCAACAAACTCCCCAGTAACAAATCTGTGTAGTAAGTTTGAAGAACTCAAATTAAGAATTTGAACATGAGTATTGGTTTTGTTTTTTAGGGTTTCGTACCCAAAGGGTAACCAACGGAGTCCTACTACTAAGCCTCCGCTGTCCGTCCGTCTGTCTGTCAGCGGGCTGTATCTCAAGAACCGTAATAGGTAGACAGTTCAAATTTTCACAGATTGTGTATTTTTATTGCCACTATAACAACAAATTATAAAAATTAAGGTTTATGGTACGGAACCCTTCGTGTGCGAGTCCGACTCGTACTTGGCCGGTGTTTATTTTTTTGATGGATTTGCTCTTATAATTCATTTACCGACTACATCTGCTTTGTAATTTCAGATAGATGCAATCAAAGATCACTTGCAACTGTCTAAAATTGACTCTACCCTTCCTTATCCCTTTCCTTATGAAGACACATGTAAAAAAATAACTGGAAGCGGGGCCGTTCAAGTATGACGTCAGCACCAATGGGGGGTGGGGGATATTTACTTTGCTTATTTTTGTACACATGGGGGACGGGGGGTTTAAATGGTGATTACGTCAGCGACATTTACTTCCTTTTTTGTTTGCAAATCTTAGTACATTTTAATTTGACATAATTATGGCTAGTTAGTTGTTTTTACTCTCACGCGATGTTTAGTAAGAAATGACGGAAGTGGTGGAAATAGGTCTCGCGCGAGTAAAAACTATACCAATGCTTACGTAAGCATAGGAGGGAGGGGTAAGAGCTTTGATTACTATCGCTCACAAGGGAAGGGGGAGGGTAAAAAATGGCTAAAATTCTGCGTAACACTTGAATGGCCCCAGAGACTGATTTATGATATTTTTTTTTTTTAGATGTGCTTGCTCTCAGCTCTATTCTAGGTCAGAGGTGATAGAGACAAAGTCGACAATGGAGTAAGCTTACCCAGAGGAAGTCTGTTCAGTACTCATAACTATGAAGAGTAAACTAAAGTTTTAGTGTTAGGTATCAGACATATGCATATAGTTCCATTAAAATCGGTTAATTATTTCTAAGAATAAGGATTTAGGTAAGTATTTCTTTTTAATGATGTGATAAGTAAACCCTCTTATAAACAAAGACATGGTTAGAAGGTCGTAGCCACCAGGCCATAAAACTATTTACTTTTTACTTCAATTATTATTTATACTTCAACTGTGATTTATAATAAAAAACCCTGCCCGTCAGACCCTGGCAGACTTTTGTGGGACGCAGTCTATTGTTAATTTAAGATTAACAATAGGGAATATGCATTTAAAACATATTTATCATCTATACACTTTATCAAAAAATATACTAAAAGTGAAAATACATTCAAAATTACTCAAAAACGAAGGAGATTAAGATAGAATTATTTTAAACAAATATACCTGTCCCTCTCGCAAGAACGCTGTTTTCTATGACAGCTCTATAGGCATCATAGACGATGACAGCAAAGTTTACATCGGACCTCTATTTCTAATTGTAATATTCGAAGCTGTATAACTTCATCGCTGATAATAAAAAACCCATGCTGCTGGTATTTAAAAATAATTTCATGATTGTTTACTAGAGCTAATAAAATAAGTATTTCATTTTGCAAATAAAAAAATTGCATGCATATTCCCTATTCACCAGATTTAAATTTAGAATCCGCTGTGTTTAGAAGCTGAATAATTAGCTAGTTGATGCGTATAAGGTAGCCAAAACTATGTGTACAACATTGTCTTAAGTTTTAGATCTTGGTGGATTCTAAGTGTATTTTTACTCAGGATAGATTAAATTACTCACCTCACGTAAAATAGTTTCAATATTCTTTTTTTTTGGAGTTATAGAACCATTTTCACAATGCTAGAGTAATTTTAAATATGGAGACAGAATTACTGAAATAAGTTTAGCATAAAGTAAATTCTAGCATTACGTAGTAGTATCAAAAATTGTGCTACGTACATGAATATAGACCATACTGTACAGTATTTCAGTTACAGTCAAATCTTTTTTGGATTTTCATAAATAAAATATAATCTTACTCATGACTAGGCTTTCCTGGTATTATTATAATTCATAACTTTACAGATAGTGTGGACTTTTATGGAAGTGCCTGTGTTTCATATCTCAGTTATTTAGTTTGACTGTCTGTTACTAGTTTTAAAATCGAAAGCCAATTAATTTGTTTCAGTTACTTAAGACATTATTCCCTTAATTACAACATATATTGATATATAATTATTTAAAATTATGTGTTTGCTCTTTTTTTATCTGTTTTCATACTTATACCTTTCTTATGCAATACATAGATTATCTTCTAAATAAAGTTAAACAAACATGTTCTTTATATGCTTAGTACTCATGCATCCACCAAGTTACTTACTAGCACCCAAGGTGGAAGCTAGCGGGGCAGCGATCACAGCAAATGAGATCGCCGCCTTCCCCACACGCGTCGCAAGAGTCATGGTTATGACCTTTACCAGGCCTCTTATAGTAAGGATGCTGAGGTTTCTTCGGCTTCTGCACGTTCAAATCCTCGTCGGGTGGCTTTATCAGCGCGCGAATGAGCTAAAAGACATCCCAAAAGCTTCATAAGTATCCTTTTATCTATACCAAGGCTAGCTCATACAAACTCAGCTAGCTTAAAATGGCGCCAGTTACCAAGATCAAGTAGCATTCAAACTTTTTAGAAAACAATTTTAAACAACAAACCGGCATAAGCCCGCCCGAAGTATCGAGGTCGTAGCCAACGTTAGACATTGTTACACCTCACAGTATCTTCAATTGTTATTTATAATTAACAATAACGACAAAATATGTATTTCCAAAAGAGTACACTGAAATTGAATAAATTCTCAGTTAAACCACACGAAAAAGGGTTTTAGGGATTCATTTTCATTAAAACTGTTCTGGATGCAGCAAATATATGAATTTAGAGACTAAATAAAGGAAAGAAGAGTTATTTTCTAAAGAAATACGATCTATAGAAAGCAAAGAACACCGACGACCGTCTACAAAAATGGCCGATAAATGATTTTCCATAACCGGTTTATTACGCATCTCTAGCATGTTGTGCTCCCAAATCACCGGAAAAAACCAGGAGTGAGAGTAAGATAGCATTAGATTTTATGAAAATGATATTACATTTCTTTAATGGAACGCGACCAAAGCGTGCGTTTTGACAATTGACACTAGAGGTGAAACTATATTTTGAAATAGTGCGGTTTGTTTTGCAAGTAGTAGGTAACTAAACGCACTTTGGCAGGTAACGTTTTACCTATACCACACTTTGCTTCTATTTCATTTTCCTTCACTTTATAGTCTTTTAGGCTGTGTCACTGTTGCAAGCGTAGAAAAGCGAAATAACGTAAATATTTTATAATTTAAAGCTTTTTTGAGTCTTATACATGTTGAGCCAGCCGGCTGGCAGAAAAGCTATCTGCGGTAGGCTACTAACTTCCACACACACACACTCACACCACACCACCACACACCCACACGTAGTTCGGGCACGTTCCCTATACGCTTCTGATTGTAGAGATTACGTCCCAAATAATGGCGTTTGCTTATTGCTAGCGATACGACCGCTTCAGGCGTCGTATCGGTTGTTGGCAAAATCAACGCTTTTTTTGCAGTATAGGAACTGCAATAAAAAAAACGTAGATTGTGAAAATGTGTATCCCGTCGGGGACGGGAACCCAGACGTGTGTGGATGGCGCTCTATGCTATCGTCCTATAAGTCCTAAGTCCTATAACATCTAGTTCATAAAAAAATTGTGACCAACTCAAAGTAGGGTGCAAATAATTTTAGACGATTAAATATACTTATTTATTGCGTCCAAAAATATTGCCAATAAAAACAAATCTTACTTGCAGAAAATTTTAATTATTCCTATCCAGGGATGCAGTCAATGTGGAGTCGGTTTACTTTAGAAGCTTATATGGTTTTTTCACAACTGTGTTCAAGGAAAAAACCGTCTCGGACCGTTTTTTTTTATTTTCTTTTTTGAAAACGTTTTTGACATTTGAAAAGTGCTCTCAAAAAGCTACTAATTTAGTATAAAAGCAGTTTTTGTGAATAAATATTATTTATTTGAAAATTTAGGATTTGTTAATATTAAAAAATGTTTAGCACACATAACATACAGATTACGAAGAAATATTTAAATTATCAAATGTTTTTTGATGCCCCCGTTGTAAATTTGAATTCTTGACTCAAATGAATTATTTTAATTACAGAAATTCTGAAGATGGGAAATATTTTATTTGCATTGATGACAAATTTAAATTACTTTGTAAATTAGGAATGCCTTTGATTATCAGAGAAATGGGAGAAAATCATGTTACGCATCTGGCAATAACCATCCAACGGAAGTTGCCATTTCCATGACGTCATGGGCGGAGTTTAGTTGAAGATCGAATTCGGATTCGGTTGGCGGGCGCGGCCATCTTGGTGAATTAGTGACCTGGCGATTCGGTTTTAGTTAGTGAAAAATCATTTGTCATCCACAATGTCGGAAAGGGAAGATAATGTGTATAAAGCTAAGTTAGCCGAGCAGGCTGAGCGCTATGACGGTAAGTACATATTTTCGTTGTATCTTCTGTAATAGGATGAAAAATCTATCGTATTTTCGCCGACAGTTGAAAGACGATTTGGTGATAGTTGAGGAAATTTCTAGATCAAAGTAGCCGATAAGCCTTCGTTTCGTTTATTTTCGCGGGGAAACCTGCATAATACATTCAATTAAATTACTTTATCGGCGTACTAACAAATCAATGGCATTCGTTAGGCTTGGTCAGCGATCGATGCGTCATCCGCCGGTGGGATGTCCTTAGGGTTTTTTAAGCTGTTAAAACACATGAAAAACTAAGCAACCACTGTACAAAACTTCGATGTTGAGTAATATCCCATTTTTCATTCGTGAAAACTGATGTCATTGGGAGTAACAATCGATACTTGTAGATGTGCGAGGAAAAAATTGTCTCCTATTTTCCCGTCCAGGGGAAGTAAAATGCGATCGATGTCATTGGATTCGGTCATGCATGTCGTATACCTTGGGCAAATCTCTTGATTAGACCTAGCGGAATGCTCTGGGTTTATTAGACGGCGTAATTTTATGTCTCCTCCGATTTCACCTATTGTTCACGATTTTGTTGCACGGGAATCTTACCTGAGAGCTCTTTACGTTATCGCGTTCATCGTTTTTGAATCGACGCGGTCATTGTAAAGGTTATCAATGGTTTCTTTGAAGCCCTGTTCGTTATTTTACACCTTTTCCCTATATATCTGAGATGTGCAGTTCAATGACCTTTATTAGAATTATCATTGAAATATACCAATTGCTATCTTATCATGCCAGCTACTGAATTCAGGAAGGTTATTTGACCCAATTATTCAATAAAAAAATATTTCTGAAATAGGTATCTTTAATTCCCTGTTTCTTTACTTTGTTTTAATTAATCATCAATAGATGCGTGTCATTCATAAATAAATGGTCAATAAGTCAGAAAATGACACATGCTGTCATGATTAAATTGAGTAAATTGTACTCAATGACTTGCTTGACTTGCATTTTGTCTGTTCCAGTCTCCTGTAGCTTAGATCTCTACTTTTATGACATAAAAATGTTACATTGTGATATATAATTAACCTAAAGGTTAACAGACCACACCCTTCTGTTAGGTGGAGTAAAAATTATTTTAAAATATCACCTAAAGCAGCGAGTAAATAAATCAATAAGTCATCAGGCCTACAATTGACACATATTTATTCTGAACATGAATAATGGAGCTATTAAAATGCTGAATTAGTAATCGCAAGCCAGCAGGCCACTTGTGAAGAGGTTACTCATGCAATGTAGTCATGAAAAACAAATATTGATTATCTGCCATGCACAGACAAGTCCCTGTCTGTACCATAAAATGGACATTTTTTCTGTAAAATACTATGCAATCAAACTGGATTTATTAAAGGTTTAGTTTGGAAATGAAGATGAACTACATAAGTTGCAAGGTAATTAAAAATGATAATTTTATGCTCTCGGAGAACTGTTAGAATAATGAGTGGCTCCCATTCACAGCACATTTTCATTATGTTACTATGCAAGCTTGGGTTTTAGTTACCACTTTCTATTAGTGTTGATGGTTTGAATCGAGCTTGAAGATTTCAAGCTCATGATGGCCTACAGAAATACATACATCTAAGTTATTCAAATTATTATTTATGCCACACTTTACACACTAATGACTTTCATGGTTTTAAGTGAAATATTACAGTTATCTTTACATAATTGGATATAATTACTACAATTTTACAAAATGCCCAATCACACTTTAAATAATTGCTGTGTAGATAAGTGTGGTGATAAACTCATCCTGCAGGTTAGACACCTGCCTCTAATGTATGCAAACACATTTTATTCAAAGTAGGGGAAGTAGATACGCAAGGGCAGACTGTTTTGTTAATTGTAGCAAACTAGTTTCTATGGTACTCTTTGTTGAGAGTCCCAATGTGGTGTTTGACCAGTGTTAAGTGAGCTTTTATCATTACTTCCTGTTGGATTCACTGTAATCCAGATTGTCGTGCAATCGCACATGTAGAGCGCATTTTACAGATAGTAACACATGAAGGCCTTCCAAGCTTACGCAAGGTTCTAGTGCGACCCAGGTCACCCCTTTTTTTTATCGAAAACTCCACCTACAAAATGGAAATGCTAGTTCCGTGGCGCGTTTCATTTATTCAGTGTCAACATTTTTAGCGCACGTATATTAATTGTAATTTTCGCAAAGAGGACGCCATTGCGCAAATTGCGGAAAAATGTAACGAATTAAAAGGATACTGGCCTAAATAGGGGTGCCAAATGGACGGGCGCAGCTGGCGTGGCCAGAGTCTTAAGATGGCGTCTGCACGGCCGCAAACATATCCCTAAATAATTTAATAACTTGGGACCTTCCTTTTTGTTTTACGATCACTGAGTGCGGCTTGAATAATACAGCAGTGTCCCAAGGTTTTTTGTTTGAATAGGCCTCAACTATATCTATCTAGGATATTATTTTATTTCAGAATGTAACCCTGTTTTATATCAAAGTTATTCCGGTAGTGAAAGGAAAACGCGATGTATCAGCTGTGTCGCCGAGTTGAGGAAAACCGCATGGGCCGTGGGCCACGCTCTAGCACCTGTTACATCGCAGGCCCTGCCGCGATCGCTAAAATCGATTACAATGGACGCTGCAACGCTTTAAGCGCTAAAACACGAAAAGCTTCGGTTTTCTTTCTCCTGAATGAAAAATGAGCGCTTACGTACATTTCCGGGATTACGTCTGCATTGCATGTTCTAGTGCGCCAGTTGTATTGCAGGACTATCGTAAACGTCAAAATTAAAGCACATGGTGAAACATGAGTTTGGCTCGCTACTCCGTCTGTGCGACGCCCATTTCCCCTCCCCTACACTAAGCAGAGACTAAGTTCCCATCGATAAAAGAATAATTTTATGTAAGTCGTCCGACATTCCGAGATAGCGCAAAAGTTTGTAAAGAATCGACATTTAGTCTCAGTGTCGTCGTGCGATCAACTTATTTCTTCCGAATGGCTCGACGGTTTGAAACTTCTAAATGAGGCGTACTTGCGCTAATACTTTATCGATCCAGCTATGACTAACCTTTCGTCGCGGATATTTTTGCAATCTTTCCGTTATTTGGGGACGATCTACTTATAGAAATACTTTCACTTTTCATCCTTATACTTGCCTCGTGAACTTGAGCATTTTAAGAAAAAGAGAAATCCTGTTTGACAATCCCTGACGACATGACATCATTATTATCCTTATTTGTTGGTAAAAAAGATAACGGATTCATTAGAATCGTATCGTACATGCCTGTTACAAAGAAGCTACCATTGTTACAATGGCACGTAATCGTTATTCACCTCTCAAAAATGTTAATAGCTTTCCGGTTCCAATTCCTAATTGATTTTACTCAACAGTCAATCTGTTTCAAAAGTTTCATAAACGGAACATGATAGTATATATATCTATAGGTACACGTATGATTTAAAGAGGTTACTGAAACACGTAACATAATAATAAACCCTTAAATCCAATGAGTTCCAGCCCGTTTCCAGTACCACGCCAACAAAATCAATACTAACATAATTTCGTTCTATATTCCAGAAATGGTTGAGGCGATGAAGAATGTAGCCTCACGAAACGTGTCCGACAATGAACTTACAGTTGAGGAGAGGAACCTCCTCTCCGTCGCCTACAAAAACGTGATAGGTGCCCGCCGCGCCTCGTGGCGGATCATATCCTCCATCGAACAGAAGGAGGAAACCAAGGTAAGACTTCTTTCCCACAGCCTGAAGATTACCGCAGCGCAAAACGTCCCACACCACGAAAATCCATTTTAAAATCCATTCTACGCAGTTCCCCTACCAATCTTACTGACAGGCCATTTTCCTTTTCCAGCACGTGCTCCGATAAGTTTAAAAAGCTTTTAACATAGACCTCAGCCGTTTACGCAACCGTAAAGTAACGATCGTGTATTTGAGCGTATTTACGCGTCAATGTGACCGTCCCTTTATAACGTCTGGAGGCTATCGATTGGTGCGAGTGACGCGCGTGTATTACTAGTCTGTGGCCGGGATGAGACGCGACTTAGTTTTTCTAATGAATAGGCACCCATTATTATGACAATCTCTTGTAAATTGGCCCCGTTTCTATGGTATAGAGAGAGAATTGATTTATATCTCCTTCAATGAATGGATAGAAAAGATATTCTTCTTTTTGCTTTATAAAAGAATGGTACCACAATATTGATACACAGAAGCGCCCACAGCTCGGTAATAAAGTACTGCTAACT
This sequence comes from Lacanobia oleracea, assembly GCA_950371165.1. Classification (NCBI taxonomy): domain Eukaryota; kingdom Metazoa; phylum Arthropoda; class Insecta; order Lepidoptera; family Noctuidae; genus Lacanobia; species Lacanobia oleracea. The sequence continues at coordinate 22,505,714 of OX493406.1, forward strand.
AAATCAATACCAACTCTGTGAGCTTTCAGTAGGTATTAGTGATTCAGGCTCAACGCGAAGGTCCCGGGTGATTGATGACATTATAGCATCAAGGAGAGCTTTTACCTTTTGCAGCTATAAAATTTCTAACCATTATATTATGTACGTTCACTTGTAGTCTTTCACTTGGCTGCAATCAATAATAGGGATACACGGTGCAGTTGGCTGGTTTCCGCACGAGCCGGTAGCTTGATTCGCCGGTTTTTTTTTTGAGGCACGAGCTTCTATTGTACACAGCCGACATACTTAGAGGTTATAGTCTAGCCAGCGCCCAGCGGGCTACCGGCGACCCCATTTAGCGTAGTGGGCAAGAGCTGCGCTTAGGGGCACGTGTTTGAACAATATTTGAATAGCCCTTAGTTGTTGTTCCGTTTGTACTTATAATACCGTATGTTATAGTAATTTTAAAGAAATTCGCATAGGAGTTTACACAAAGGAACTTTGCTGAGAGGAGAGAAAAAGTTTTCATGTCTTTTTACTGAGCTACTTTTTACTTACGTTTTGATCCAATGCATTTGCTGGAACACGAAATAAAAGAGCTTCTCCGAAATTGTTATTGAAATATTGGATCCAATATTTCTGGGCATATTGGATGCGGCAAGAGAGACCTTACTTTATTTCACTACGAGAGGTGTTCTAGCATTAATTTGATGAATAGTATCCCACGTGCCAAACGAATACAGCTCAGAATCTATGCCAACTAGCTATATGTATAGAAATAGGAGATCGTAATGCATTTGCTGGAACACGAAATAAAAGAGCTTCTCCGAAATTGTTATTGAAATATTGGATCCAATATTTCTGGGCATATTGGATGCGGCAAGAGAGACCTTACTTTATTTCACTACGAGAGGTGTTCTAGCATTAATTTGATGAATAGTATCCCACGTGCCAAACGAATACAGCTCAGAATCTATGCCAACTAGCTATATGTATAGAAATAGCAGATCGTAAAACTAATGTACAGTCGCACGCGGCGTTTCTCTGTCATGGCCAATTTTATGAGCACTTTCCACCTACATTTTCCACCGAAATGGTGAGGACATACGTGTACTTGCATAAATGACTGATTGCTATCGAAGTACTCACTCTCGCTTATACTACAGCACTAACGACCGATCGATATGTATGAGTGTATGTATCGATTAAAATTAGCAACCCTCCTACAGTGAAACAAATATTTGAGCACATTACTGAAATTTTCAGTAATGTGTTGTAATATGAATTTTCATAACTCCATTTTAACAGTAGGGGTTTTAAACGATTTTCCAAAATTATTACTGTTTCAACATAACGGATTTCGGACTCAAGTGGACTACTCATTTGTACAAAATATGGCTCTTTGTGCCCTTTAACAGTAGCAGTAACGTCAGACTGACGTAATTTACGACGTCTTACTCATGCAATTAAAGGTTCAATGACCAATGATAACTTTCATAGTAACCTTGTTGGAGCTCGACCAAAATCGTCCATCTCTGCGATAGTGAGATAATAGGATAACGGCCTGTCTGACCGCCCTGTTGTTGCGGAAAAACTTGGCATTCAATAGCCCCAGACTTCGTGTTCCAATTTTTTCTTTATGCGGTCGCCATGTATTGATTTCAAAACGTTTCAAGGCAGCATACGAATAGTTAGCAAAAAGGTCACCGGTATGACGTGTTATCTAGGGAAAACAGCGCTATAGTCAGCCCTGTACAAGTGAGTCATTTTCCTCATTACGCCGTATTTCGGCGCCATCTCAGTTTTTGTGTCGGTGTCGAAACACTAAAAGCTAGGTACGAGACACCATTTACTTATATCATGTCGTTTCAGGACTCTCATGACTAGCTCAAATAAATAGCAATTAAATCAAAATTGCAACTATTATTTTAAAAGTTCTAACTTCAAGGGTCATTAGCAGGCGAATATGCAAATTGCAGTTAAGTCATCTCCTATATCGGATAAAATATTTACTTACGAAGCGTTTTGGAGCTTGTTACTGGTACCTAACGAAAGATTTTTTTTTTAACTATCGGACCATTTTCCTGCATGAGCAGTGGTAAATTACCATGATTTAAACATTATTTAAATGTCCAACAGAAGTCAGTGAAATAGCAATGACCTCCAAATTATTTGTTGCAATACATTTCTCATTGCACTGCACTGTCAATAGCAGCGCTGAAGGTCAGTTCGTCAGTTCGAACGGCATAGGTGCGATATTTTCGCGAAAATATGCACCTATACAGTTTGTGGCACTCGACTTTTCAGTCCCCAAGTATGGTTGTCAATAAGGTCATACCTCTCGTTCATTCACGTATCGATCGAGCCTTAAAAAGTTGTGGGAATTTTATTGAATACCGTTTTTATGTCATGCTATTTTTATTGAAACTGACTGAAAGAATAGTAGTAGCAGCTTTCCACAATAAAGTTATTTCTTGGTTGGCCGTCTTGAATATAATGAGAAATCTGGACTGGCAAAAAGGCATCGAAACCTGCATCGTTAAGTTTTTTGCTAAACAAAAAACTGGTTGCATTCCTTTAGCGAACTAGCAGCTATATAATACTACCGAAACTGTGAAATCGTAGCAATTTATAGTAAAACGTCATTTTGTATTCATATCTCTACTATAAACTTTCCATTATTATATACTGACACGGAATCACGTAACCTGCATACAACTGGGTACAAAGTGGCTGGCATATGTTTGAAAGTCATCGTCATATTAAATCGATTCTGCCCATTTGTGCCCAACTTACATCATTGAAATGCTAATAACCGCAATAAATGTTCTTTTGGCACACAACTCCATAATATTCCATAATTCCATAGGTACTAATATTAAAAATGCGAAAGAAACTGTTTGTCGCGCTTTCACGCCAAAACCACAGAACCGATTTAAATGAAATTTGGTACAGAGATAGACTTAGGCTACTTTTTATCTAGGGAGTTTGTTCCCTAGGGACCAAGCGGGCGAAGCCGCTGGCAGAAGCTAGTTGAACATCAAAACCAATAAAAGACAAGGATTGTTATTCGTTGCGCTGTGAATTTTTGTCTTAATTGCATTACTTGATCAACTCGAGTACTGTAAAGGAATCTGCATTAAGTTCATAAGTTGAAGTTTTGATGCAATTCTTAAGAACACCTGTTTCCAATGTTCCAAGCTCGATCCAATATGTTACATAATTTGTTTCATGGACGTCGCGATTTTTCAAGCTTATTGATCAAATACGTCAAATGCACTGCAGCGTCTATGAGAAAGATGCATCATTCCGTCTCGGGAAACTTTCTCTTTGAGACTCACAAGAACTTAAATGAAATAAAATTGAGTTGCAATTCTAAGTGATTTATTAGAAATCTTAAGTTTTTAGTACGTAGTTGCAACGAATTATGGTAAGTGAAAATTAATAGAAGTGTCTAGAGAAATACAACTATATGTCCGTAGTAAACTCGTTAGCTTTTACAGTTCAGTCAGACTACAGACAGATTTACCGTAGCATGTCGTAGACAAGCGTAGCTTTCAGTAACGGTATAGGATTCCGCTACTGAAATTGGATCATTCGTCAAGGTTTTGTTTTTTCGTCTGAATTAAAATGTACAAAGGTTGCATCAGGCAGTGGTTTCCCTAATTCGTAGCGTGTCAGCGATACTTGTGGGTGTAGGTTGGGTAAACTCAGATAAAAGGATGTATTGTGTAACGAATGGGCGTGGCTCGGCCACACGCGACTAAATATCCATTTTTTTGTCTTAACGGTGTCAAAAACGACAGGACTCATTTGAATAATATGCACTAATTTGGAGATATGATTAAAACGAATTACGAGTTAACGAAATATTTTTTCACAAACCATACAAAACGAAAACATACGAGTCATCCCTGTTGGACAATGTCGAGGTAGACTTCGTATACACACTTTACAAAACTGTGTTAGCTCCCATGTGAGATAGGACAAGCCTATCAAAAACTAATCACATTAGGCCGAGTACTGTTAAAATAATAGTCTAGTAATAAAATAAAGCCTAAACTTTAAAAAAAAAACTGGCCAAGTGCGAGTCGGACTCGCGTGTAAAGGGAACGAATTTCTTTCTTTTTAACATTTTATTTTAACACTAGAATTCTTATAGATTTTCCTGTAATCTATTGGTAAAGAGCTACTATCTCCTTTATTTTTTCTAAATTTTAGACTACATATTTTCGGAGATAATGGTCATTTTCGTCTAATTTCTTGAAAACCATTTATTTTAAAATTATGAAAAAATGTAATTAAAACCCTCACAGTAAGCCCTTTCATTTGATATGTCACACGATTTTTTTGCTGGCGGAAAACTGGCTGTGACAGACGGATAGACAGACAGACAGACACCCGAGTGATCCTATAAAGGTTCCGTTTTTTGTTTGGAACCCTAAAAATAATCGAACAACGGGTACATGAACTAGAACAGCAGGTCGAAAAACTAATCAACTTAATCGAAAACGATATCATTTAACGTGACGTAAAACCGTCAAATGTACTCGATTCAGTTTTACTTTCGGAGTTACTGAGTTACACTCGTTCGTGCACTCGCCAATTTAAATCTAAGGACTTGAGGCACAAAGGAATAACACAATGAGATGTATATTTGTGTTTCTTTAGGAGAATCCACTTGTCAGACAAATAATTTACGGCCTTATCACTCATTAAGAAACTGGTTTCGGAAAAAATCGTAGGCTTCAATCACCTGTAATGAGTTAAACCGGACTGAGTATTGAAATCACGTTCATCAAACGTGTTAGGATTTAAAATGCATTCTGCATACGAAATCAGTCGGTATCTTGATAAGTGATGTAGACGCTTATCGGACAAAATCCTATTGGATTCATAAAGATGAATAACGTATAATCACGCTAATTTCCTCGCGGGATATACAGAGATGTACGCACGTTTAAAACATGTGACGTTACGTAAACGTCATTATTGATTTATTAGCAGGTTCACTACCATTCGTCATCCCGAGCATAGGGGGATTATACGACGATATGTTTCCAATAGTTTCAAATAGAGAGATTTGGGACAAGGTTAACTCGTTATCAAGTGACGTAAAAATTTACTTTAACTATAGTACTTGTGTTACACTGTTACACATAATATTTATTTGAATTGGATACTATATTAAAAAATTCTGGTAGCCAGCCGCTCCACGTAAAATACTGGTATTCAGCTGAATCCGGTTTGATTGGAAGCCAACCACAATATAATTGGGAAAAGTCTAGGCAGAAGATGACTTTATATCTATATTTTTGTATGAAACTAGCACTTCGCCCACGTCGTCTTAAATCTTTTATCTTTATTATATTAACTATTATAGACAAATTGTGTATTTCGCATAAATTAAATCAAAACACTATGGGGTTGTAGTTTTTATATTCCTAATTCACTTACGTTAAAGATACTTAACATTTACTCGTCAATACGTTTGTGCTTAGCCCTCAGTTTTATAGAAGGGCCAAGGTATGGTATTCCTAAAATGCACGATCTACCGCCATATTTTTCACACAAAAAAGTGCTACTATTAGTATGTCTTCATCTCATTCTTACAGTATTGTTACAATGTCGCCATGTTTGTTCCAGGGTGCGGAAGATAAACTTAACATGATTAGGGCGTACCGCAGCCAGGTTGAGAAGGAGCTGCGTGACATCTGCTCAGACATCCTCAGCGTCCTGGACAAACACCTCATACCCAGCTCACAAACCGGAGAGTCCAAAGTCTTCTATTACAAAATGAAGGTAAGGAAAACACTGTTTATGCGTCACCATGACAAAAACTGGTTTTATTTAACTAAATGTTGAAATAAGCTACTGCACCTCTCAGTTGACGTATACTACACGAATGTCACCATGCTAACCATTTGTACATTGTTTGATCTCTTCAGGCATATTTCTATTCAATAACAAATTGCACTGATCTTTCACATAACAACTATCTTCAAATAGCAACATTACTAACAAAAGGAAACTGTATGTACCGCTTAATTAAGCTATTATAGCATCAAAATAAATCTCTCTCGATGATAATAACGAATTAAATAAAGCTGATTATACATCATGATAATAACTAATTAAACCCGGCAATTTATACGCCATCTTATTACTAAGGCTATAGATGTTGCTAATTGTACAGGATTAAAGTTCTAACGTGTTTGAGTTACTGACCAAGTACCAACACTTCCTAAAGATTAACTTCCTTACATCTTAGTACTTATTTGTGTCCCCGATGACGTAAATGCGGCGATTTTCGTAATAACCTCAAACAATTGAGAATTCAGCAATGACGCACTCAAAGTTTAAGGTAATAATGAAAAGGGTTTTTGTGTGGTTGCGTTTACGATTTAACGTGAAAAATTCCTGTTTGTGTTGAAATGTTCAGTGTAATTATGAATAGGAATTAATTATATATAGAAAGGATTATTCATTATCAAATAGCTGAAAAACATCATAGGTCTAAAATACGAAGTAAGAGGATAGAAAATATGGTACGATCGCCAAGCGAGGTGACCACGACAATTTAATATTACGATAGGTCAGGCAGCGCTCTGTGAAGAGGCCTATTACGATGATTGTGACGTGCACTGCATTTATTAGGTACTGGCCAGATGCTACAATATGAGATCGATCGAGTGAATAAGTTTGACTCTGGATCCTCCTACCACTGGGTTCAAAGGTGTTGTTTTTTGATGTGTTCGCTCTTGGCTCTAGTCTAGATCAGAGATGACAGAGTGTACCATGGAGCGAGCCTACCCAGAAGGAGCCTGTTCACTCTAACTTTGAAAAGATTAGGGTTGTAAGCGTTTAAAAACACAGACGCAGGCAGAGTTCCACTCCTTTTGCTGTGCGCATTATAAAAGACGTAATAGTTAGTATTTCGTGTGCTGATGTATCCTGTGTGCACCCAGGGCGACTACCACCGGTACCTGGCGGAGTTCGCCACCGGCAACGACCGCAAGGAGGCGGCCGAGAACTCGCTGGTCGCGTACAAGGCCGCCTCCGACATCGCCATGACGGAGCTGCCGCCCACCCACCCCATACGTCTCGGCCTCGCGCTTAACTTCTCAGTAAGTACACTACTTATAACGACCGCAAGGAGGCGGCCCAGAACTCGCTGGTCGCGTACAAGGCCGCCTCCGACATCGCCATGACGGAGCTGCCGCCCACCCACCCCATACGTCTCGGCCTCGCGCTTAACTTCTCAGTAAGTACACTACTTATAACGACCGCAAGGAGGCGGCCCAGAACTCGCTGGTCGCGTACAAGGCCGCCTCCGACATCGCCATGACGGAGCTGCCGCCCACCCACCCCATACGTCTCGGCCTCGCGCTTAACTTCTCAGTAAGTACACTACTTATAACGACCGCAAGGAGGCGGCCCAGAACTCGCTGGTCGCGTACAAGGCCGCCTCCGACATCGCCATGACGGAGCTGCCGCCCACCCACCCCATACGTCTCGGCCTCGCGCTTAACTTCTCAGTAAGTACACTACTTATAACGACCGCAAGGAGGCGGCCCAGAACTCGCTGGTCGCGTACAAGGCCGCCTCCGACATCGCCATGACGGAGCTGCCGCCCACCCACCCCATACGTCTCGGCCTCGCGCTTAACTTCTCAGTAAGTACACTACTTATAACGACCGCAAGGAGGCGGCCCAGAACTCGCTGGTCGCGTACAAGGCCGCCTCCGACATCGCCATGACGGAGCTGCCGCCCACCCACCCCATACGTCTCGGCCTCGCGCTTAACTTCTCAGTAAGTACACTACTTATAACGACCGCAAGGAGGCGGCCCAGAACTCGCTGGTCGCGTACAAGGCCGCCTCCGACATCGCCATGACGGAGCTGCCGCCCACCCACCCCATACGTCTCGGCCTCGCGCTTAACTTCTCAGTAAGTACACTACTTATAACGACCGCAAGGAGGCGGCCCAGAACTCGCTGGTCGCGTACAAGGCCGCCTCCGACATCGCCATGACGGAGCTGCCGCCCACCCACCCCATACGTCTCGGCCTCGCGCTTAACTTCTCAGTAAGTACACTACTTATAACGACCGCAAGGAGGCGGCCCAGAACTCGCTGGTCGCGTACAAGGCCGCCTCCGACATCGCCATGACGGAGCTGCCGCCCACCCACCCCATACGTCTCGGCCTCGCGCTTAACTTCTCAGTAAGTACACTACTTATAACGACCGCAAGGAGGCGGCCCAGAACTCGCTGGTCGCGTACAAGGCCGCCTCCGACATCGCCATGACGGAGCTGCCGCCCACCCACCCCATACGTCTCGGCCTCGCGCTTAACTTCTCAGTAAGTACACTACTTATAACGACCGCAAGGAGGCGGCCGAGAACTCGCTGGTCGCGTACAAGGCCGCCTCCGACATCGCCATGACGGAGCTGCCGCCCACCCACCCCATACGTCTCGGCCTCGCGCTTAACTTCTCAGTAAGTACACTACTTATAACGACCGCAAGGAGGCGGCCCAGAACTCGCTGGTCGCGTACAAGGCCGCCTCCGACATCGCCATGACGGAGCTGCCGCCCACCCACCCCATACGTCTCGGCCTCGCGCTTAACTTCTCAGTAAGTACACTACTTATAACGACCGCAAGGAGGCGGCCGAGAACTCGCTGGTCGCGTACAAGGCCGCCTCCGACATCGCCATGACGGAGCTGCCGCCCACCCACCCCATACGTCTCGGCCTCGCGCTTAACTTCTCAGTAAGTACACTACTTATAACGACCGCAAGGAGGCGGCCCAGAACTCGCTGGTCGCGTACAAGGCCGCCTCCGACATCGCCATGACGGAGCTGCCGCCCACCCACCCCATACGTCTCGGCCTCGCGCTTAACTTCTCAGTAAGTACACTACTTATAACGACCGCAAGGAGGCGGCCCAGAACTCGCTGGTCGCGTACAAGGCCGCCTCCGACATCGCCATGACGGAGCTGCCGCCCACCCACCCCATACGTCTCGGCCTCGCGCTTAACTTCTCAGTAAGTACACTACTTATAACGACCGCAAGGAGGCGGCCGAGAACTCGCTGGTCGCGTACAAGGCCGCCTCCGACATCGCCATGACGGAGCTGCCGCCCACCCACCCCATACGTCTCGGCCTCGCGCTTAACTTCTCAGTAAGTACACTACTTATAACGACCGCAAGGAGGCGGCCCAGAACTCGCTGGTCGCGTACAAGGCCGCCTCCGACATCGCCATGACGGAGCTGCCGCCCACCCACCCCATACGTCTCGGCCTCGCGCTTAACTTCTCAGTAAGTACACTACTTATAACGACCGCAAGGAGGCGGCCGAGAACTCGCTGGTCGCGTACAAGGCCGCCTCCGACATCGCCATGACGGAGCTGCCGCCCACCCACCCCATACGTCTCGGCCTCGCGCTTAACTTCTCAGTAAGTACACTACTTATAACGACCGCAAGGAGGCGGCCCAGAACTCGCTGGTCGCGTACAAGGCCGCCTCCGACATCGCCATGACGGAGCTGCCGCCCACCCACCCCATACGTCTCGGCCTCGCGCTTAACTTCTCAGTAAGTACACTACTTATAACGACCGCAAGGAGGCGGCCCAGAACTCGCTGGTCGCGTACAAGGCCGCCTCCGACATCGCCATGACGGAGCTGCCGCCCACCCACCCCATACGTCTCGGCCTCGCGCTTAACTTCTCAGTAAGTACACTACTTATAACGACCGCAAGGAGGCGGCCCAGAACTCGCTGGTCGCGTACAAGGCCGCCTCCGACATCGCCATGACGGAGCTGCCGCCCACCCACCCCATACGTCTCGGCCTCGCGCTTAACTTCTCAGTAAGTACACTACTTATAACGACCGCAAGGAGGCGGCCCAGAACTCGCTGGTCGCGTACAAGGCCGCCTCCGACATCGCCATGACGGAGCTGCCGCCCACCCACCCCATACGTCTCGGCCTCGCGCTTAACTTCTCAGTAAGTACACTACTTATAACGACCGCAAGGAGGCGGCCGAGAACTCGCTGGTCGCGTACAAGGCCGCCTCCGACATCGCCATGACGGAGCTGCCGCCCACCCACCCCATACGTCTCGGCCTCGCGCTTAACTTCTCAGTAAGTACACTACTTATAACGACCGCAAGGAGGCGGCCCAGAACTCGCTGGTCGCGTACAAGGCCGCCTCCGACATCGCCATGACGGAGCTGCCGCCCACCCACCCCATACGTCTCGGCCTCGCGCTTAACTTCTCAGTAAGTACACTACTTATAACGACCGCAAGGAGGCGGCCCAGAACTCGCTGGTCGCGTACAAGGCCGCCTCCGACATCGCCATGACGGAGCTGCCGCCCACCCACCCCATACGTCTCGGCCTCGCGCTTAACTTCTCAGTAAGTACACTACTTATAACGACCGCAAGGAGGCGGCCCAGAACTCGCTGGTCGCGTACAAGGCCGCCTCCGACATCGCCATGACGGAGCTGCCGCCCACCCACCCCATACGTCTCGGCCTCGCGCTTAACTTCTCAGTAAGTACACTACTTATAACGACCGCAAGGAGGCGGCCCAGAACTCGCTGGTCGCGTACAAGGCCGCCTCCGACATCGCCATGACGGAGCTGCCGCCCACCCACCCCATACGTCTCGGCCTCGCGCTTAACTTCTCAGTAAGTACACTACTTATAACGACCACGCTTTTGTGAGACTGCTTTGCCGCCCTATATTTTCTGTTGCCGAGCTCGGATTGCTGATTACCTGCGGTAGTTCAGTCAGTTCATCGCCGACTTAAATACTTCAACGACACGACATCTTCAGATTTTCAAGGTAACTGATTGGTGCGAACGAAGGGTGACTCTTCAGTTTTGAGTGATAAAGGCAGATTTAATTCAGTATTTATAATACGTTTTACGACATGATGACGAAATATGTGCACGTAACAGTTGTACTGAGTACTTAATAAATGTAATCTATATCTTATCAAGTTTGTCAAGAAATACTAGCCCTTTTGAATAACAAATCATGCACTTAACCATGAGAAAATAGCTGTAACTTTGCCGATCCTGACCAAGGCAATACATTGTGCGGCATTTGTATGGAGCTACGGCGCATAGCTCTCGAGTGACGCGTTCGTCGTGTGCATAAACATATTTACAGAGTTAATCACGGCGACTCGTCACCGTGATGTCACGCTCACGCTGTACACAACTGACAAAAGTGGGGTTACGTGGATAGATTTACGAAGAAATTTATGTTTAACACGATTTACGAGCTCAAAACACTAGGCTAAGAAGAAATAGGTCATATTTGAATGAGACGTCATAAGCTGCGTCTAATTGTGCTGAATGTTGACTAAAAGAAACTCCGCGGAACTGGTTCTAGGCGTCACAGACTTCCTGCTACGTTAGACACGGTTTTTTATTCAATAAAAAACGAGCTGACCGTGCTTAGTGCTTCTTAATTGAACCCTGGCGTGTAGCCTCGGATTTTTTTTTTCAATCCAGTAAGGTTAGACCGAAACCTAAACCGGTATCAGTAGTAAAGTAGACAAAGAAGGCTGATTTTATTCTTGCTGATCCCAAAACACCCTGGCTCTACCCGGCTTATCCCCCGTCAGTTTCAGCGTAACATTTCACAAGATGCGTACCTAACCTACTTTGTTCGGAAAAAATCCATCAAATATGTAGACATGTGTGTTGTGGATAGATAGAATAAAATTTGCATGTCTGACGTAAATCTTCACAATAATTTGCCGTTCAGACAAACCCTATTGCCTGAGTTAGAATTGCTCGTAAATACGTAATAAAGACGCAACGACTACGATTGATTTTATGGGAGTATTATGGCATCTACTTGCTTTGAACACTGGTATTCTTAACATTCGTTATATTGATTTGGAGACATGAGACCGTCTTACTATCTCTATGCATTTCTTATACAAGTTCCTAGTAAAATTCTAACCTAAATACGTGCGGCTCCATATGTACATAAAATATTAAGTGTGTATGCATACATGAATATATAATTATAAGAAATAATGAAATATATAAATGTAGAGGACATGCCGAGCTGTGCCATCTGTGTTTAATGTCCTGTAATTTATTCGCCATAACAACGTTAGTGTCGCAGTCTGAGTAATTTATGCGGTAGTCTGATATTTGACAGGTAACGACTGATTGTTTGCGATCGATTCAGTGTTATCTCACGCGTAGAAGTAGGAAGCTGCTACCGGTAGCGTTCGAAATGCAGCTCAATAACGGGCCGTGCAAGGACGCAAACGCGCACGCGCTATTTAGGTGCAGACATCTTGCAATGCCAAGTGTCGTTATCATTCTGTCCGCCCTAAGAAATTCAATACAGTCCTCGCGAAGTCCTTCCCAAGGTCTAAAGCTAGGAACGCGTGGACAATTTTAACATTAGTTTACTATGCTAATGTAATGCGCGGCTGAATTAATGAGCCTCTGAATATATTGACGACCTTCACATAATGTATGTATTTATGTATCATACGCGATTTTCTCTGAACTGTGAAACTAAGCTATCAACTTGCCGCGTTGTATAGGCTGACGTAATTGAATTGTAATAACGCGAGCTAAAGGATATTGTGACTATTTTAGGATCTGATTATAACGTGTTTTCCTTTAAATTGAACGTTGTATGATAAAAAGATAATCGCATCACAAAACATTCTGGGAACTGAATAGCACAAACTGAATAGAACAAATATTTTAAAGACTAAACCGAGTTAGTTAGCCGACCGATAGTTTAGTTAGCCCTTTTATCGCACTTCTGCAAATAGAACTTAGGGTATAAGTTCTATTTGCAGAAGTGCGTCATACAGGCGCCGTGCTTCAGTAAAGTAATCGATTTAATCAAAACAGGACCCATCTTATATTAAAACTGGACGAGTTTAAAATGAACCGCCTCTTATTAAAAAATTTAGTAAACTATTAGAGAGCAATTTAGCTGGCGTCGCTGGTGATATCAATAATCCGTTGGAGCGTCACGCGATAACTTATCTCGTATTTATCTAGCCAACCGCTCGAGTTCAAGGTCGCCGGACATTCTGAATTTTTACGAATTGGAAATTAGTTTTTTTTTTTCTATGAGAGAGGTACGGTTCTGACCAGAATCAATACATGATTTTCGATAAGGTAACTTGGGAACGAACCGCGATTGGACTGTTTCAATAATATCATTATCACATTTATATTTAGATTTTGTCAGTTGTGATTTTCGTTGATTTCAAATAAAAATATTTTGTCACATCTACTATTTGTTAGTTTGGATGTTTACAATGTTATTTGCTGTTCCTATTGAGAATGCCCTTTGATATAATAATCATATGCTGTTACAGTTTAGTATCATACCGGACATTACATCATTACAGGACAAAAACTACTCTATTGGTTTAGTATTAGCAATCCGATCAACTTGGCAACAATATCATCAATTAATGAATAATACCTCTCCTACCTAAATTGAGAATTTGAGCTCAGTATAATTATATTACAATACTAATGCGAATATTTATCTGTGCAGGTATTCTATTACGAAATCCTGAACAGTCCGGACCGCGCGTGTCGGCTCGCGAAGGCCGCCTTCGACGACGCCATCGCCGAGCTGGACACGCTGTCGGAGGAGAGCTACAAGGACTCCACTCTTATCATGCAGCTGCTGCGGGACAACCTCACGCTGTGGACCTCCGACATGCAGGGCGACGGAGAGTCCGGTCAGTAGCAAGTCAGCACCGCTTGCCTTGCCTATCCTCATCCCGCATCCACCTATCCGCCTACTCCATACTCCATCGTCATTATGAATAGAACTCAACTCTTATTCCACTGTACCCAACCACCCAGAGACCCAGACAAACCCAACTAGTCTTCTACGGTCACTTCTACCCAATTTATCATTCTACATTCATCTACTGCTTATTACACTGTCTTCATAAATTTAATAGTACCAAACTCTACGCGACCTAATCATGCAAACCAAACTCCAAAACATCCCTTACACCCAGTTGTTTCACCTTTGTTTGTAGATAGCAATCCTTGCCCAATATTAAATACGAAACAGCATGTTCTAAGTCTAGAGTCGCCAAACCAACTGCTTGGCTGCACTCAGCCAGCTCCACATGATATTATTCAGTTTCTTGAAGTAACTCATCAGATTTAGCAATGCCTATAGTCTCTTTGAAACCATGCAGTTAAAATATTAAACGAAATAGCGACTTGTTGCGTGCTTTAACGAATTGAAGTTACGCATGTTTCTAGCATGAAATGTGTATTTTACTTCGCTTTTCGTTTAATGGCTCCCAATAGATACGAGATCTTATCACGCTTTAGTTAGATGATAGTGTAGCGATATCTGATCACAATCTGTGTGTGATGGAACAACGCCAGGCTGTCGTATCTTATGTGATAAATTTGACAAATAGCTTTTTAAAATACCACGCCAACCAAAACGAGAGGCCTGTTTTTTCTAGCAACCACTCAAATCAATAGAATGTGATGTGTTGATGTGAATCCATTTTTAACTTTTATCTTTTCGCATTTCAGGTGAGACGGAACAAAAAGAACAACCGCAGGACGTGGAAGATCAGGACGTGTCGTAATACTTTTTAACATTCTATTTAAATATAATAAAAAAAATAACTATAGTATCACGTAAGACCCAGCCCCCAATGACAACCGGTTGTATGGTACTCCTCCACACAGCTCGCCCCGACGTAAATTGTCAGTCCCAGCCCCTGTAACACGCGTATGTATACATGGTAACGTTTCGTTTATGTATCGTGTCAAATTATCTACGAGTTATATACATTCATATGTACTTCTTTTGATATATTTGTTTTCAATTACGAAAAAAAATAATGTTTAAGAAAAACGTACTTTGGTATTGCATTTTAACTGTATGTTGTATGATGTATGTTCATAAGTCCGAGTGCCAGCGCTCGCCGCTGTCGGCTCACCGCTCACATCTCACACATTCACATCTCTCACTTCCGACTTCCGTGCGGCTACTTCTTAACGTGGGAATTGTAAATTTTCTAAGTATTTTATACCGTGTGTAAAATTAATGTATTTAAAAAACTCTGTTGATACTTGAAACAAGCACTGTAGCATCGAGGATGTTTAATGAGATATACAAACAAATATGATAACGATATAATAGTAGCGAGTTGCGTATCGTCGCGTATGTCGATCTAGTGTTTACTTTGTAATCGCATCTCCGTGTCGATTCGGTCTGCACAAATAGTAGTTTTATACAATGGACGTTTAATCTCGTGGCTAGGTTGTTGTTCTGAGACTGTTGCTATCGTCAGCGGGGCCGGCCGGCGGCGAGTCTTCCGCGCCCTCGCTGCATTTGTATACATTTGAATCATTTATTGATATATTTTAAACGATAAACGTAACATTATTAGGGTGGTAATGATGTAGTACTTGCAATATTTAGCTAAGTGATAGCGGCGTCACCCTGTCGGTCTCTGTGTATCTCCTGTATCGTCCTGTCCGTATGGGTACCGTGCCTACTGTGTAGTGCAGCGGAGCGCACTGCACGCCGCCAGCACCAGAGGCTGAGCTTCAATAGATTAAAGACATGTCGATGTACCCGCGCTTCGTTCGTATTACAACATTTGGAGTATTCACATTTGAATTGCTTTAATTACTTACGAGTATTGTGATAGAGATTTTGTATATTTTAATTTATTTTTTTTAATTTCGCAAGTTCTCGAAAAATTGCTGTAGCGCTACATCTCTTACGATTTTTACAGGACAAACAGTAGTTCTAAAAGTTGTGCTAGGTTAAGGTAATGCACTTGGGGAAATTATTTATTTGATGCGCGTCGCGGACGGCCGCGGCCGCCAGTAAAGCTACTCGAAGACATTCCATCTTCACGATACCTGTTAACTAATCTGGCCGATGTTCGCTGAACTCCAAATTGTAGTGTGGCATAGCGGCGTGGAGCAAGTGCGTGCCCGAGTAAGATATTAGCGTTATTTTTATTTGAATTTGTAATATTGCATATATTTTGTTAATTTATCCACAAAAATACTAATGCAATTAGCCTTAGTGTTATGCAATATTGATTTATGTCCTCCAACTACATGGAAATTTATTGTAAATGACAGTGTAAATCTAATAATAAAAATTCAAAAGTCCAAATCATGCTTTTACTTATTTTACTTACAACCTTCCTCCCTGCAGTCATACGGTGTTATCCTAATAAAGAACGTGCCTTTAGTGTCATTGTCAAGTATATTTTGCCTAGAAGTTATTAAATTGCTAGCTAGATGACAGTTTACTTCGTGCACGTTCCCCCAAACGGAGTGTGCAGGAGCTATAGGTGGCAGCACAGAAGCGTCAATGTAAAGTATTCTTAACTAGTTTCGAATATGCGACACTAGATGGCAGTCGCCGACAACGTTCGTTAAAGAGAGCAATGATGGCTTTGTACGATGCCTCACAGTCAGAGGGACTTCGCCAAGCTGATACGGCAATCAATCCATAAAGTACCCGATGTAGTCTCGATTTAACAATGTCACTTGATGCGAGGTCTGTGGAGTGACTGGTTTCTTGGAAACGAGTATAACTCCTGACAAAGCGCAGCGTGGGTCCTACAAATACGATATACGATTTTTTTCCCCATCGACAAGCGACAATTTAAATAAAAATAAAAAATTGTTCCTTAAAAAACTGGTCGACCAACTATATTGGTAGGTGTATTCGCTTCGTCGCCCGACTTTTTGAGACGCCACCTTAGACAGGCATTAGTTTTAAACCTTCTAAGTTTCCAAAATTTTAAGGGGGTTCTGGCCAGTTTACGAGGCGTAACGTAATGTAACATGTTACAAAGCTAGCATTCGTGCAGTCAGTACCAACGAGCACGAACACGCGAACAACGGAGCCCTCGTTTCGAGTACTCGACCAGCTGTCGGTTATTTAGAGAATCCCTTGGGTGTCATGCGGTTCAGTCCTACCCACAGAACAGAAAAAACAGGTGGAAATGCTATGCGACGAAATTTGTATCGGAACCTGTGTCGCCACACTCGCACAACTATACCGATAATCATATAATTCACCACAAAATCAAGGATACGATTGATTGGTCGTTTCAATTTTGGTCAAAACAAGAATGAGTCAAAGAACCTACATTTTGAAAATATAACTTTGGCTTTACACGTAGGATTTATTTTGCTTTAAGGCGAAAGGTACGGCGTTTCGTTTTCTGAATTCATTCTAGGTTGAATTTACGAGTAAATTCCGCTATTCGACCATAGATGGCGGTATTTTCAATGGTTGCAATTATAAACTTAAACTACTTAGAGATAAGGTTCATTACTCTATTTTTGGGTAGTAACAGTTGCCACTCGATCACGGTTGTGACACATGAACTTTGACTTACATTGTCGATATCGATAAATAAGATAACTTTTTTCGAAATTAAATCCAAATGTGACTCGCTTGGTGTTGGAGTTTTGTATGGGAGCCATACATGAAACTTGTTGTTGGAATTGTTATGAAATAAGCGACCCATTTAAAATGGATAAGTTCGGGTTTGCTTTGTAATACATTGTTACGAGTAATAAAGTTCTACCTTCAAAAACAGCGTAAGCGAAATATTCCCAGTTTATTGTATAAAAGTAGATACTAACAAAAAAAAACATAATTTCAAAGGTTTTTATTTTATTTAAGTAAATATACCTTATTACACAAACCGGTGTAGACGGCGGTGGAACCAAAAGGTTCCACTTGCGATACAACGGTGGGGCATTGGAATCTCAAATAACACACGTCATACATTTTTTTAGTGTTCCGAACATTCGTAAGAAACGGAACCCATCCAAAAATTAAATTGGTTCGGAACGTGAGTCCGACTCGCTCTTGGCCAGATTTTTTTTCATACCACAAGCCTTACAAAATCTTGCCTATCTTACTCGGCTGCCGACAAAAAAAGGGGTGTTGTTTACACTTTAGCTCCGTGAACTCTTTATGCCAAGTGGCTTACGATACTATCTTATTACATAGTTTGGTACAGAATCTTAACGCAGACAAAGTTTTTGTGTATCTGTAGCCTTTTTTAGGGTTCCGTACCCGAAGGGTAACCAACGGAACCCTATTACTAAGCGTCCGCTGTCCGTCCATCCGCCCGTATGTCTGTCAGCGGGCTGTATCTCAAGAACCATAATAGATAGAGAGTTGAAATTTTCACAAATTGTGTATTTCTATTGCCGCTATAACAACAAATAATAAATATTAAGGTTCATGGTACGGAACCCTTCGTGTACGAGTTCGACTAGCACTTGAACGGTTTTAATTTGAAAAAAAAAATCGCTTTCTAAAAAATGCTCGGAGCATATCGTGCTTGTTTTGCTTGGCATCCAATCAGCTCTACCCGTGCATCTATCCATTTTTCTTTGACGATAGTGTCTTTTGGAAACCTAAAAATATTTTTAAAGTTATGTTTAGTGATTTAAATAAAATTACTAGACGAACTACAAACAAATGTTTTTATCGATATCTATCCATCCAGTATCCGACCCGACTACATCACTATTTGAGTAGCGTAGAACTTTCGAGAACGAATCAGTAACTGAATCGACGTAAAATAAACTCTATGCTAATGGGATAAGGTGGATTTTAACTAGACTTGAACTTACGTTTTTGGCAAGATCAAATTTGCTAAGATTTTATTAGAAATCAAATAAAATACGAACGGTTCGTCGTGATGTTAGAACACGACTGGGTTGAGGTACGCGTAACCACGCGTAATACCGGCACGCGTGCCACGCCTACTTTGCACTTCTACTGTTTTTTCTGTTCTGTGGTCCTACCTACGCCGCAAAGAAGTCACGAGCACACGCGCCACACACGTCGGTTCTTGGCTACACACATTTTATTTCTTGTAAAACGGAGCAGGACAAAGAAAAAACTACACAATAGTAGGTAGTAGTAGTTTAGTAGCATCAAAGAGAGATACATCAGACACAAACTTGTCGGAAGACATCTTAACTGAGAGTTTAGCGAATCTGGAGCACGGGCGAGGAGTTCGAAACGAGCATGTTACACGGAGAACAGACTGCTTAATGTAACATGCTTGCTGCGAATGGTACATTACAGCCCGTAACAACAGTCACTACCCAACTTGAAAATTCTGAAGACTTTTAGTTTGTCAGGGAACCCATTTCAAGGATCATTTAGTTTTCGTGCTTAGATTAATCAAAGGTTTCGTGTTTGTTATTTCGAGCTGATTAATATTTAACTTCGTGAAGGATAATGGGTCCATAAAGAGCAAATATTTTAAATTCTGAAATCCGTTCATTCCGGAAGTCTTACCAGCTGCTGATCTTCGTGGCCTGTTGGTAAGGGGCGACCTTGGGTTAATTTTGCACAGGTTAAAAATAAAACGAATTGAAGTTAAATACATTTTATTATTAGGAAGCAATAGACGAGATGACACTGTTTCTTACAATTAATGAACGTTCTTACACGAAAGCTAATTTCACTTAATATTAATTCATCTTTGTTTCATTCAGTTCAGTCGTACAAAACATTTAAAAGCTCACTTCATCAGAGGCTGAGATAAATAGGTTTGATTCTTGCAAAATATTTCAAACTGCTTTTTTAAATCACATAATATATGATTAAAAAAAGCAGAGAACAACAGCACACAAAATATATGACATATGTTTGACCTTAGTTCTCCTTAAATAACATTTTCCAGAACCGGGTCTTTTCCCAAAATTTCGTTAAAATTTGTAAACAATAGAGAAAACCACTTTATTATTACAGAATCAAACATTTTCACACTGGGAAATTACAATAAAAAAATGTTTTTAATTATCTCAGCCCTGGTCCACACATGCAAGTACCTACCTAAACGCCAATTTCATTTTTCTGAATCGCTTTTGCCTAAGAAACTGATTTTAATATCTAGCGCTAACTGATATTGCTATTAGCATATTAAGATATCAATGTTTTCTGCAAATGCTAAAAACAAACATGTCAGTGTTTTTTGATAAATTGAAATTAAACGTTTTATTAAAAAAAAAGTACATGTGGTGATTTACTTTGTTGTGGTCTATTCTAGATTGAGCTCTTTTTAATTTAAAGCAAAAATGGAAATATTGCATGTTCCCTATTAGGTTTGCGATCTTACTATAAGTAGCTAAAATATGTGTTGGGTAACCTCTATAGACAGCGATTTTACTACGATTAGTCAACTACACGTTAATTAAATATAGAATCTGCTATAATCACAAAAAATGCTTCGTAAGTACGTTGGACAATAGATTGACTTTACTACTAAATAAAAGCGTTTTAGCAGCTGGGTCGTAAGCGTTTTATTCAAATATAGGTTTTTTTACCCGGATATCAAATCAAAATAAATAATAAGTGAAAAGAACAATCCAGCACAACCGTTTTTTTTTTGTTTTACCGTATTTTTTATGTCTAGACAAAACTGCGGTTGGGTTGATTTCCTAGTTTCCCAAACAGTTATAACTACATCCTAAACTAATAATGAATAGGTGAAAAATCGAACTCAAGGTCTGGTGACTAAGGTCGTCCTGGCTTTGTATGTGAAATGATCTCACTCTTGCAGTTGTAGTGTTTTTGAATGACCCTCAGAAAATCACCAATCTGCAGTGAAATTTCAATTAGACGCTAATTAATAAAGTTCCTATTATTAAGTGTAGTAATTCCTTCAATTAGTCATTCCTGGCGTTATAAAAGCGAAAATGATAGTTTACTGCGTACTAATAAGATTGACTGATGAAAATAATGTACCTTATTTTCTAAGAAATGTTTTTTTTTTACTATTGATAGGCACGCGCTTGACCACCATCGGATCAAATAAATAAGCTGCTTATTGGTCGTACTATCCACACATTACGCCCGCCACGCGCACAATGCGGCTAGTCTATAAATACAGAGCGCGCGTAGTCACATCGTTTTTGGCCTAGCCCGGTTGAGCAGTATCTACCCTTAGGCCGTATACAGAAAGAAAGCTGGTAGCCGGCGCCAAACTACCAGCGCGTATCGGCGCTAGTCCATTCTGGTAACAGTTACACAAAGCAAGCAGATTGAAGCTTGTTGTTCATTAATTTTAAAAGGCGGGCGGCGCCAGCGCTGCCCGGCGCGTGTCGAAGATTGTCGGAACTTGTTGGCGACGTTCCGCGCTTGTTCATATACATGCTTGAGCCGGTTACCTGCGTAGATCGGTTCCTATAAGCGCTGGTAGGCTGCCAGCTTTCTTTCTGCATACGGCCGTAATAACGAGGTGAACTGCGAGTGGTTCCGACCAAAAAAAAGTCACATCGTTCATTCTATCGCCCGACGCGGCTCACGCAACACGTCGCTCTGCACCACTTCACATAGAAGCATTTTCTACTCAACAAGTTATTTTATCTCCTTCTACATCCTATGGTAATCAAGTCAAAACACGTTCGGAGCTGCTCACATTTCGAATAAACTCACAATTCAAGGAAGCCAGTGAAAATAACGATATTTGAGCAAGATTAACAAAGATCGATAAAAATATTACAATAACTTGGTTTGACATCCTAAATAATATTTTCTAATTAAATCCTAAATTCTAATACATAGTTATTGATGGAAGATTGTATTAAGAGCAACATTTTTATGGCTATTACTATTACACGACATTTAGACCGGCATCGAAAATGTAGGTGGATTGTATATTTCACTATGTTACCACTTTTATTCTTGATTTTTTTGTGTCATTTTAATACAGCTTTATGTAGTTCTTATATGTAACGTTATATTAATGAAATCCATTCAGATAATTAAAAAGTTACACGCAGTTAAACATTGCACAGAGCTCCTACACTAAGGGCGCCTTCGAATTTGTGGCAAAGTGCGGCAGCAGTAAAGTAACGCAAGCTACAGCAGAGCTGCTGCCGCGCGGCACTTTGTGACAAATTTGAAGGCGCCCTTAACACAACTATACACATGAATATGAATAAAATTCTAATTCTTAAGAATATAATGGCCTGTTTCTGAGGTATTTTATCGGTCGTTTATCTGTCCGTTAACCACGAACCAACCCATGGCGATATAATGCCTCAGAGACCGGTCATGAGTCACCCAGTTATCTTATACGATTTAGGCCTATTTGATTCACATACACTAATATTTAAAAATATACATTTTACAACACTCAAAGGGTTAAATGCTAATCTTAATAAAGTTAAATAAATGCCATCTACAAGGTCTATAAAAATATACGTAACTGTCAAATAACTGTAACTAATAATTAATTATTGCAATTAAAGCATCAGCTTAGGTGATCTTTGGGGACCCAGTACTTCACATAATAGACTTAACAGAGAGATTCTCACGACAACAACTCTCCGTACACATTAGTAGATAATTTTAGAGATCCCCACTCGAGTGACCCATTTCTTAGATGTTCGACCGTTCGTTTGCGAATATGAATATTATCTCAAGAAGCAAAATAAGGCACAAATTAAAAACTAAATAAAATTGTACTATAAAGCCAGCTTGCACCACAAATAACGAAATGCGTTTAGCGCTTAATGAATAGCAAACAATGGGACGATAAAACACGCTACAACTGTTAACCTTCAAATTCCTAATTCTGAAGTTGGGGAAAGTTCTGTTTCTATCAATATATTATTAATGCTAGAATACTAGAACTCCCTCCGTGGTCGAGTGGTTTAGGCGTTTGCCTTGTGACCCGGTGGTCGAGTGTTCGATTCCCATGGGATACTTAGTTAAGTTGTTTCCAGTGTGGCTAGGACATTGCAGGCTTGAACCACCTGATTGTCTGATAAAAAGATGATTTCGTGCTTCGGAAGGCACGTATAAGCCGGTGGTCCCGGCCGCCAAATGGCGGACGTCGAATAAGCCATGTTAGAGGCTCTTGAGGCGGTTTAGACACTCTGACACCAAGGTGTGTAGGATCGTTAGACCTTACTGCCCACATGATAAGAAGAATTATTTTAATAATTTACACTCTAAGCGAATTAAGTAACTTGTGGGACAAGCGAGCCTAAGAACTAGAATTCCGAATCTTAGATAATTTAAATAATTCCCAATTAATGAACTTTCCACTTAGGCTGACTGTCCACTGGAGCAGAGAAATATTAACCAATGGAATTCATAAAATCTCAGTAACTGACGCGAAGTGGAGATTTCTTGCAATTTCATTTAATATCTCTCCGCTCCCCTCCTCTCCGCTCCAGTGGACAGTCAGCCTTAAGCGTTATGGGATTTGTGGTTCCAATACATGATACAATTTATCTAAGACTGAAGTCAAGTTTGGCAGTATTCGTCTCAGAGTATAGTTGCTCCATTGGTAGTAAGACTAGGATGAATATAGCACACTAGATGCACTTAAAAACACCTTTTAAAATCCTAAGCTAATATAGACTTGCACTCCGTATCCTATAGTAAAATCCAAGATCGGTAGGTACTTTATGAAGAACTACTATCCTAATAGCTGTATCCCGACTTACGCGTGGTCTGCATCCCGACTCACGCGTGGTCTGCATCCCGACTCAAGCCTGGTCTGCTTCCCGACTTTCGCGTGGTCATGTACAGGGTGTTTCAGAAGTACGTAGCCATATTTCAGGGTTAAGTTTTGTGTAGTCTGATGCATTTGGTAGCATCAAACCTGTGACAATGCTTTAAAAGTGATTCGTGTGTACTACTGTTTTCTTACGGTATATCAGCTACAGTTACCCTTAAATATGGCCAACTACTTTTGAAACACCAGCTGTTTAATGAACGCTACTAAACGTGTACCCTGTGATTTGCCCCCTCAATAATAAATCGCAACAAATCTATGAGCATTTGGAGGTTCTCCTGATTGGCTATTTAGTTCGCGATTAAAAATAAGGGGCCATCGACTTATTACAAAACGAGATATAATTTTAACACTGAATCAGTTTTACTACTTCTAAAGACGCAATTGAACTTGGTCGTTTGCCCGCTCGACTTCAAACTACTCTTAGTCGTAAGCCCGTATTCCGATGCGATGCCCAGTGTAATGAATGTATACGGGTGCCCGAATTCGAGTAAAGTATTAAGAGCCGAATACGGGTTAAAGGCCACGTGTAAATTACGTCATTTTGAACACAAACGACATAACTGACAGTTTCTGTATGAGGGTGCTTTTTCAAGAAACTGAGAAACGGTGTGTAGCTGAGTGGTGCGAGGATGCGTAGCGGACTTCAGCTCTCGCCTATATCCTTCGAATTTTTGTATGAAGAAACACCTAGCAATGCTAGCCCTCTTCTACCTGAGCTGCGCGCTAGGAAAATGAAGTTATCCCATTGGTGGAAAAGCACCCTTAAGTCCGGTTAAATTCTAAATGTATCTTTTGTAATAAGACCCTTTAGTAGCAACGCCTACGCTGCTACAATTTGATTATAATCTAAACTATTATAGTTATAATTGTTTGCTCCATTATATGTTCGTAAAAAGAATTCGTCTCATTATTTTTCTATTATCATAAAAGCCATATTTCATCGATATTAAGATATTTAAACTCTAATTACTAAAATTTTGTCAGCTAGTTTAGGAAGGCAAAATAAATACCGGGTGAGGTCGTATAACTTTGGCCCAAACTGTAACTAAACAGTACAGTGTTTTTGGTTAATGCAGGGGTTCCCAATCTTTTTTAAAATGCGACTCCTTTTAAGTAAAATTTTTTTTTGCGACGCCTTCATAATATAAGTTGTCTGATAAAAAGATGATTTCGTGCTTCGGAAGGCACGTATAAGCCGATGGTCTCGGCCGCTAAATGGCGGTCGTCAAATAAACCATGTCAGAGGCCCTTGAGGCGGTTTAGAAACTCCGACACTAGGGTGTCTTTAGACTTCACTTCCCACACGAAGAAGAATAAGTTTCCTAAGTAAGTGGTTCCTAGGTCCGTTTGGGAAAACGAGAAGGTACGTAGATATACAATAAATTAGACGGATGAACTTGCTTTTCTGATTTAGGTTCATTGAAAAATATTTATAAAATGTGTGCTTATGATCTATTAGTGCGACAAAATATCTATTGTAAACTTAGCATCAATCTTTGAACAGATTTTTCATGCAGAAAACCATTCAAAACAGAAAAAACTCAGTGTTTGTTTACTCCATTTCTATTTTTCTTTTCTACAATAATAAATTATGAGTTGCAGCACTGTATGCGTTTCATTTCCGTGGCGGTTTGCGCCTCTGGGAAAGCCCCGACCCCCCGGGGAGTCACGACACAGTTTAGGAACCCCTGGGTTAATGAGTTTGGGCCAGAGTAATATGATATTATTAAACCTTTGGAAATACAAATCCGATCACAAATATCTTTCGCCTATGGAAAGCTACGCTATTACCAAGAACCATAGGATATGTCTCAAGTTAAACACGCAGCCAAAGTCGCGGTTACAAACTAGTATATTGGTATTTTTATATCACGGATTCAATCACGATTCCCAGTCATCGATAACGTTTGATTAAATATTTAAGTACGAATATTTTTTTTAATATTGGAGTATAATGTTTTGTATATAAATTTTGATCTATTTCATTTCGATCGGTTTGATGACACCAAATAGACATAAAAGTTCCTTATGCATTTATTTTGCTAATAATTGTGGTTTATTTATCACTCGTTAAACTATCCTTGCAGGTAAGTGAAACCTTTGGTAAAAGTGTGCTCTCTTACACAATAGGGTATTATACTAAAAACACTAAATTAATATTTAAAAAAAAATTAGTCGTTCAGATAGATTTCCAAAAAAATATTGGCCCCTTTTTTCATTAATCACGTAAACAAAAAATTAAGACGATACAGTGTGTTAAAAACTCGTGTGACGTCACATTCCGATATACTTTTCATCGGAAAGTGACGTTACAACTACAAGTCCCCACTCCTGATCTATTATGCGTTTTACCTTCGTAAATATTGCTTGATTTGATAAAGCAAAAAATACATGTACAATATTTTTTGGAAATGCGTCTTGTCCGATTATATTTTTTAGTAAGTATAATGTACCCTATTATAACCTCAAGGATTGAATATGAAACCCTACGTCTAATATAACACTCGCAGTGAGCCCGCGTGGTAGATCACACCCCGCGAGAGGACGCCTGTGTCCGTGCGACTGATTTCTATATAATAATATAATCACAAATGAAACTAATACTACATCTACTACTAAGATTCAACGTGGTACAGACGCCAGCATATCAAGCTACCCGAAGCTGTCAAATCCCAATCAACCTTCAACCTAATACTTCAGCAATAAAGTTGAAAATCTATTAAAGAAATTCGACAGATTGTTGTAGCTTATTGTGCTGTCTGTACATTTGTTACACAACCTCTGCTTCACCTACTGGCACCCGCTTTACGTCTGCCGCACCCCTTAGGGATAGGTCTCCACTTTATGGTCCTTATCCTACCCTGCTTTATTAAAAACCCACTATACGCATATGTTTCCTACACTAACTAATATATTCTTACTATAGATCCGCTTCTGATTCGCACGAAGGCAATGTTCGACATGTCGAGATTACTACTATAACTCGGTAAATACTAGTGTATTATAGAAATAATATAATTATCTTCGTGAATAAATATACTCTACATAAAGGTGAACACCGCATCAAAAATGCGTTTTTAGAATTACTAAGCTTTCATTTGCAGGCATAAAGCAACTGTTTCATACTATTTAAACATATACCTCTAGATACACAGCAACTGTCACGAACTTTGACTAAACAGCTGTTGCACACTAAAATATAGACATAGAGGAATGGACTGAACGTTATATCTGACTAAGAAGCGAATACGCACAAAAAGTGCGAGCGAGACAAACCAATCAGAATGATTTATTTGCAAGAATGCAGTTTTACATAGTATGGTGTTAATCTTTGTTTAAGTCCTAAATATTCTACCACAACTCATGGTGTACAAATATTCAAAGGTCACTTTAAATAAGTTAACTATACTCTGTTTTTTAATCCCTGAGACTAAATTGACAAGTGCAAATGGCATACTGACATAGATTTCAATAGCATTAAAGTCGATTTTGGCATTTGCAGTTGTCTGTTTAGTCTCCGAGATTAAAAAAACAGACATTAAGTACAACTATTTTACAATTTGTGATTTATAGTCCAAGATGTATGTGAATATTCAAATCGTAAGTTTCTCAGTTGTAATTTTCTAGCATTCTGATTGGTTACGTCACATGTTTGCCGTGCTATCTTCGTCACTACGAAAACTCTAACCTTTAGAATAGCAACAGTTATTGCTTGCATAGTCGCTTTGTTCCCTTTTATTATTATTATAGATAGGCTCGCGTTTGACAATCTCAACAGAAGGTAAGTTAACGAAGTCGAAGATGGAGCACGCTTGCCTAGAAGTATCCTATTCACTCTTAACTTAAAGACCCCAGGTTCTACCTATCAGAGTAGTCGATTTAGTGACGGTATTGCTCAGCCCATTCCTCTACAAAACCCAGCTCTTTACAGGTCAACATTGTTCAGATTCGATCCTGAATGAGTAGGCAGGTCGTCACGTACCAGCAGGGTCCCTATGGGGACCACAGCGTCATCCCTTTCGCGAAGCTTCCTCATCTCATTGCGCAGTTTGTCCAGTACGGCGTAGTTGGGCTCGTTGTGGCGCGCCTGGTCCTGCAGGAGAGTGATCTGCTGTTCTTCCAGCTTCTTCTCCTTGCAGCTCTTGACGGAGCGGGAGCCGTACAGTCGCAGGAGAGAGCCCCAGGAGCGTACGTGGGGGTGCAGGGCCTGAGGAACAGGGACGACTGGTGAACCTTTCAAAGGTCTAGAGCCCCGATGCGGGCCCGCCTAACACAATGCGACAAATGTCGTATTTCCCCTCATAGGGGCTGGTAAAAAAAAAAACAAAATAAAAAATTCTAAGCTTTTTGGGTATTTTACGTACAGCGGGGCTTTTTGGGTATTTTGCCTACAGAGGAAAGGTTAAGAGCTTGCACTGACAATCGTTTAAAGTCGCCTATGGTAGGCGCTAGATTTAATTTTTTATCATTCACCAGGTTATAGTGATTCAGCGAGTAAGCTATTGTTATCACGCAGACTTCAATAAAAGGAACAGCTTCACGATTTGTTTGATTTTTCATGTTTATTACCTCAGAACTCCATCATGTATTTAACACAATTTGAAGAATACTTGTAAAAGTTCCAAATTCCAGCAGGTGGTAATGGCAACTTTGGACCGGAATCGATGGAGACAGATTGTCCGCTTAAGGTAACCTACTGACCATAATCCACAGTAATTAGGGACCGACTTAAGAAGTTTGAGTTATTGAATAAGATTAAACCGTGGGTTGTAAGCTAACCTGCAGTATGGCCTGCGAGGCGCGCTGCTTGGCCGTCTTCTTGTTCTTGCTGACGACGGTGGCGGTGTGCTTGCCCACCTTCATCGTGAACTCGATCTTCTGGTACTCCAGCTTCTTCATCTACAGGGCAATACAGTTATATTGTAAATGATGCAGAGCGTGTGGGCGCTAAGAAGCTCAGCCGATACTGTATGTAGTGGCAAAAAAATAAGGTGGTTCATCTAGATAGCGTTTTTTGTAACTCCATATATCTAGACAAACACTTACGTACTACAACTATTTTCTTAATGTCCCTTGGGAAACTTCGTGTTTCGTCAGTCGTCGGATTTCTGCCAGTTGTTCTTTGCACTTGGTGCAGACCGGACGCTCTCAATCAACTTGGGAGTAGTTGTTAATACGTATTTTTTTATTGTTCATTTATTTTAAAAAATTGAGGATATTCGTTTGTATTCGGAAATGCGATGATTGCCGGGACATTAAGAAAAAAGTAATTCATACGCTGTGATAATATACAGGCACTGTTTTCTTAGAAAATTTAAGTTTAGAGATCATACCACTCAAGAAATTATTGAGCACTGCCCTCGCGAACCTAAAGTGCAGTACAGCGAAGACCCGAATATGAAATTATAGTTTCTTTTGGATATATTTTATGGATTCTATGCACTACACATAAAAAAAAAAACATTTCCTTTTTTTGCTGGTACTGCACTTTAGGTCCGAGAGGGCAGAGCAGGTCTTGCATATGCGGTGAGCACATGAGCAGGACTTTTATGACCAAAAGCTGCAAAAATCCTGGGGCTATTGTTAAAAGGATGCATCCGATGAGTCGTGGTGCGCGGGTCCTCGTCCTCGATGATATAGCGGCAGTGGTCCTCACCTCAGTAGCAGTTCCGCAGCAGGCAGGTCCTCAGGATGGCGTGCGGCGAGGGCTCGCAGGTGGCGGCGCAGAACTCCGTGATGCGCGGGTCCTCGATGATATAGCGGCAGTGGTCCTCACCTCAGTAGCAGTTCCGCAGCAGGCAGGTCCTCAGGATGGCGTGCGGCGAGGGCTCGCAGGTGGCGGCGCAGAACTCCGTGATGCGCGGGTCCTCGATGATATAGCGGCAGTGGTCCTCACCTCAGTATGTATGTGGCGGTCGCCCGCGCCGAAGTTCCGCAGCAGGCAGGTCCTCAGGATGGCGTGCGGCGAGGGCTCGCAGGTGGCGGCGCAGAACTCCGTGATGCGCGGGTCCTCGATGATATAGCGGCAGTGGTCCTCACCTCAGTATGTATGTGGCGGTCGCCCGCGCCGAAGTTCCGCAGCAGGCAGGTCCTCAGGATGGCGTGCGGCGAGGGCTCGCAGGTGGCGGCGCAGAACTCCGTGATGCGCGGGTCCTCGATGCCCACGTAGTCAAAGAACTGGCAACACAACTGAAGAGACTCGTCAAGGGGGTGTGTTGAAAAGGAACGGGGATACTTCTCCTACCCTAAGGCCTCATTTACGGAGACGCGAGGCGTCGCGCATGGCGTTGTGCGGCGCGGCCCGCAAACATATGGCGTTGTATGAGTGCGTTTACGGAGAAGCGATTTTACACGCGTTTGCTTGAAATGGAGCGTTTTTTTGGCAGCCGAGCCCGCGCTGGCACCGCCGCGTCTCTCGCGGCGTTATCGTGGCGGCGCACGCAGCGGCAATCCTCGATGAAGCGATGCCCGCGGCGGAATCTTCTGCCACTTATATTTGGAAATTGCAAAACGCAGACGTAGTCACCGTCACAATGGAGTACGATATGATCGATTTTTTTATTAGAAGAAAATCAAATGTTAAAATGTGAATTATTTAATATAAGTTGCGACACGTGCACTCCCATCTTCCGCTAACCTAAATTGGTCGGCTCGATAGAGCTATCCCGCGTGCGCCGCAGCGTCGCCCGCCGCGTGCTTAGCTACACGCTTAAGGATTCGCCGCGGGCGCAGCGGAGGGCGCCGCCACGCTTCCCGCCTCGCATCTCTATGAACAACGTCTTATATTGCCATACGTTGGTGTTTACGCGTACGATCATAAATGCCGTTTGACGAGGCGGCGCTCCGTAAACAGAAAAATCGTACGACTCGTCGCGTTTGGCGTGGCAGCCCTCTCTAAATACAAACATATGCCGTTATATGAGAGCGTTTACGGTGAAGCGATTTACGCACGCAGCGCGCCGCGAAACGCCTCCCGCCTCCTTACCCCCCCCCCCGCATCTCCGTAAACGAGCACTTATGCTATTTAATCTCAGAGGGCTTAGTGTAAGTTTTTTAACGCACTCGATCGCGTTGACGTAAACGTTCGCTTATGTCAAACTGTATAGAAAAAAAAAGGTTGTCCGTGAGTGTCACCAGACAGCGCTTATTCAGTTTCAATACAAATTGACGTTTACGCTAACGCGATCGAGAACGTTAAAAAACTCGCACTTAGGCCACAGAGCTCGGAATCTCCGCGCCGGCAGTAAGGAAAGTGTTTGTATGAAAAGTGTTGACTATATTCCCCAAATCATCGCCCAAATCTCTCCTTACAAATTGGTACTGGAGATAAAATAAACTACTCACCTTAATTCCAAGAATTGTAAGGAATCAGATGTTTACTCTTTGTTTACAAAATTTCGACTATTCGCACGTTTAGTTACATTTTAAGAATAATAAGGGGGGCGAGCCATTTGCCACGGGCTATATAACTCAGAAGCCAGCATATCAATTGTATAACATTAACAATACAAAAGATTTTGAAGGAGAATTCGTCCGTTCGACGACAAAATGTTGAGGAATAGAGTATTTTAATGGATAGAAAAATATTCTAATAAGTCCGTCAGTTTGAAAAATAAATAATTGGTAAAAAGACATAGCCTTAGTAAGTACTACTGGACTCCACGCTCAGCACTCAGCAGCCACCCTGCACACCGTTGGATAAGGTGGATACAGACATTGCGAGGCATGCGCCGCGCACGCCTCGCAACGCATATGTTTCGATGTAAATGTGGCTGCGTAGACATGCCTCACCACGAGTATGAACGTCCACACACTGCACGCACGCGATGGGCTGCGTGCGCTGCGCATGCCTCACCAGTATGAACGTCCACACACTGCACGCACGCGATGGGCGGCGTGCGCTGCGCATGCCTCACCAGTATGAACGTCCACACACTGCACGCACGCGATGGGCGGCGTGCGCTGCGCATGCCTCACCAGTATGAACGTCCACACACTGCACGCACGCGATGGGCTGCGTGCGCTGCGCATGCCTCACCAGTATGAACGTCCACACAGTGCACGCACGCGATGGGCGGCGTGCGCTGCGCATGCCTCACCAGTATGAACGTCCACACACTGCACGCACGCGATGGGCGGCGTGCGCTGCGCATGCCTCACCAGTATGAACGTCCACACAGTGCACGCACGCGATGGGCGGCGTGCGCTGCGCATGCCTCACCAGTATGAACGTCCACACAGTGCACGCACGCGATGGGCGGCGTGCGCTGCGCATGCCTCACCAGTATGAACGTCCACACAGTGCACGCACGCGATGGGCGGCGTGCGCTGCGCATGCCTCACCAGTATGAACGTCCACACACTGCACGCACGCGATGGGCGGCGTGCGCTGCGCATGCCTCACCAGTATGAACGTCCACACAGTGCATGCACGCGATGGGCGGCGTGCGCTGCGCATGCCTCACCAGTATGAACGTCCACACACTGCACGCACGCGATGGGCGGCGTGCGCTGCGCATGCCTCACCAGTATGAACGTCCACACAGTGCACGCACGCGATGGGCAGCGTGCGCTGCGCATGCCTCACCAGTATGAACGTCCACACACTGCACGCACGCGATGGGCGGCGTGCGCTGCGCATGCCTCACCAGTATGAACGTCCACACACTGCACGCACGCGATGGGCGGCGTGCGCTGCGCATGCCTCACCAGTATGAACGTCCACACAGTGCACGCACGCGATGGGCGGCGTGCGCTGCGCATGCCTCACCAGTATGAACGTCCACACACTGCACGCACGCGATGGGCGCCGTGCGCTGCGCATGCCTCACCAGTATGAACGTCCACACACTGCACGCACGCGATGGGCGGCGTGCGCTGCGCATGCCTCACCAGTATGAACGTCCACACAGTGCACGCACGCGATGGGCGGCGTGCGCTGCGCATGCCTCACCAGTATGAACGTCCACACACTGCACGCACGCGATGGGCGCCGTGCGCTGCGCTTGCCTCACCAGTATGAACGTCCACACAGTGCACGCACGCGATGGGCGGCGTGCGCTGCGCATGCCTCACCAGTATGAGCGTCCACACAGTGCACGCACGCGATGGGCGGCGTGCGCTGCGCATGCCTCACCAGTATGAACGTCCACACAGTGCACGCACGCGATGGGCGGCGTGCGCTGCGCATGCCTCACCAGTATGAACGTCCACACACTGCACGCACGCGATGGGCGGCGTGCGCTGCGCATGCCTCACCAGTATGAACGTCCACACAGTGCACGCACGCGATGGGCGGCGTGCGCTGCGCATGCCTCACCAGTATGAACGTCCACACACTGCACGCACGCGATGGGCGCCGTGCGCTGCGCATGCCTCACCAGTATGAACGTCCACACACTGCACGCACGCGATGGGCGGCGTGCGCTGCGCATGCCTCACCAGTATGAACGTCCACACAGTGCACGCACGCGATGGGCGGCGTGCGCTGCGCATGCCTCACCAGTATGAACGTCCACACACTGCACGCACGCGATGGGCGCCGTGCGCTGCGCTTGCCTCACCAGTATGAACGTCCACACAGTGCACGCACGCGATGGGCGGCGTGCGCTGCGCATGCCTCACCAGTATGAGCGTCCACACAGTGCACGCACGCGATGGGCGGCGTGCGCTGCGCATGCCTCACCAGTATGAACGTCCACACAGTGCACGCACGCGATGGGCGGCGTGCGCTGCGCATGCCTCACCAGTATGAACGTCCACACACTGCACGCACGCGATGGGCGCCGTGCGCTGCGCATGCCTCCAATGTCTGTATCCACCCTCAGAGGAAGGTACTCACGGAGAAGTCGGGCTCGTTGAGGTCGGCGGAGGGCGCGAGGGGCGGCGCGTGCGCGTCCAGCTCGTCCTTCATCTCCGGGATGAGGATGTGGATAGAGTTGCGGGCGGCGGCGGACTTGGCCTGGCGCTTGCTGGAGCCGTGCCCCACGCCGTACTGCATGCCGCCGATGAACACCGTCGCCTGGTACGGGGTAGACGCGTTCTCTGTGTCGTGTGGCGAGATTAAATGGTTTATCTTCTAAGATCTTGGACTCATCATCATCATAACAGCAGGAAGACGTCCACTGCTGGACATAGGCCTCCCCTTGGTAAGCGGGTTGGCGATCGCAGTGGTTGATGTTGCGTTTTACAGAGAACGCTGCTGCCCGTTCTCTGGTGAGTCCCTTAGTCGCCTCTTACGATACCCCAGAAGTGATGGGATGGTATTATTCTTTAACGGCGCCATACGGCACCGGCCGACCTCATACAGCTAAGATCTTGGACTGCATGAACATGGGGGACCATGAACATGATAGGATACAGTGGAAGTATTTTATTTTCCAGAAAATAGAATACAAAAGCATGCTTCTTAGTTTTAGTATGTTCTTTGGTCATTTGTGCTCATGTGTGCACTAAATGTGTGTATTCTTCGTAAAACGAACGCTTTAGAAATCCAAAAAAATAGTCCAACGATCTGACAAAAGTCGCGTCCATCCGCTGGAGGAACGAAGCAAAAGTTCGGTTATTTGTGCAACAGATACCTACGTATTTCGACTGATGGACGATGAAGATCATACAAATTAGGTGTAATATATTGAAGCTCACTTGAAAAAGGAGACATTTTTGCGTTAAAAAGATTGTTGTTGATGTTTTGAAAAGGTAGCAGTAAGTTAATTTAGTGGTTTGTAGTGCTAGCGCGAGCGAGGCTAGGTCTTCAAAGTAGTACTCACCAAGCTGCTTGAACTCATAGACGGGCTGTTTCTGCAGAGCCCGGCGCACGTACTCGTGAAACACGGACAGGTAGCTGCGTCCGTTCATGTTCATCACCCAGTCGCGCTTGTTCGTCTTACCCGCTGCAACAGTAATCCGTTTAAAGTTTTCCTGTCTATTTTCTTAGAGCAAAAATAGCATGTGAACCGCCTATAAAACTTCTTTTGTACGCAAGTATACACCGTGTTTTGGACGATATACATAAACTTCGACCGAATGTGCAGAACATGAAAATAACCTTTTTTCATTATGGACACATTAATCAATTCTTATTTTTTTTTTTAATTTTCATACAAACTTAATACCTTGACGTAAATCATCTGATATGCATGCCTCTTTATCCGACTTGGCAACGAAAAACAAATCAAATTCAAATATTTTTCATTTAAATTGCACTAAGACCCTTTCATACTGCAGAGCAATTAAATGAAATTACAAATATCTTTGTAACGAAAGCTTAACTAAGGGCTTGTTAACGTTACCAAATAACAAAATAATAACCGTTAAGTAACGTTAATTCCAATGTGATACCTTACTAACATTACAAAAATATAACGTTACTTGGGAACATTACCAGTAATTTAACGTTAATTAACATTAACGTAAAATACACAACTAACGTTACTTTTACCGTTAATTTAGCTACGTTGCCGTGCTGTAGGTATACATTTTTGTGCGCTTGCTTGGCATTGGATCAGATATATTGTGACCGCATTTTGCCATTCCTCGTAGGTAAACATTTTTGTGCGCTCGCGCCACTCGCTTAGTATTGGATCAGTTTAGATTTAGAATGTAATGTGTAGTACTTTAGATGCACCTTTGCCGCTCCGCCACCGCTTTTTGTTAGTTCAATGATGTTTTTTGATGCTACCTTGATCTGAAAATACTTAGACAATTGACACGGTAGCTTTTGGGTACCAAATAAATACTATTTCCAGCCTTCTTGAGGTTTTTTGGCTATTTATTTAAAGGTGAATTGACGTTACTTATTACCACTGCACAATTTTATTTTATTTAAATTAATTTGATATTAACGCACTCAAGCAAAGGACCAAACGGAGTACCAAAAAGTTTAATGCATCAAGAATTCAAGATTTAATAGTTATTATTTTCGGCCTTGTGCTTTGTAAAGGGTTAAAAGCTGTTCAGAACCTGGAGTATCGCTTTACCCTATTTAGGATGCCCAGCTTTTTGGCCGCAGTTTGGGCTTTGTACTCAATGGTGGCACCGAAGTTGAGACTGGATGTCAACTCATAGGATGTCAACAAATAGGAGTTTGGTCAAAACGACTCCTTTTTGCGGTAAAATGACACGTCTGTGTTTTGGTGGTGTTTAAAGTGACCAGATTGTCATCCCCCTACTAGGACACAACGCTTATGGTTAAATTTGTCCGTTTTACCATGGCCTCTCTCAAGAAACGGACTTCATCCCCGCTGGTTGATGCGCTGGACAAGTCTCTCTGAAGCCTGTCTGTCTTCTGCGTACCCAACAAGGCCAGGCTGAAGTAGGTCATTGATGTGCAGGTAGGAAAAGAGTTACAGAGAGAACAGACCCCTGAGGAACTCCAGCATTAATAGCCGTCAACGACTACTTGGATCGACCGTTCACTGAAAGAGAGCCTGTTGACCGTTCCCCGTGAATGCCATATTGATGGTCACTGAGGAGATCATTGTCTTCAAGGTGGGTCACCTACTATTCAGAACCCTTACCATAAACTTGCATAGGATGGAGGTAATGGCGATCGGACGGTAATGTGCAGGGTCAGCACGGTCTCCCTTTTTGGGCACCGGTTGCACATTCGCAAGGGTCCATGATTTCGGCACCGTTATTTTTTCAAGAGAGAGGCGGTACAGGCGTGTCAACACAAGAGACAGTTCAGGTGCACATTGCCTCAACACTCTCGCTGGAATGCCGACAGGTCTGCTGGCCTTATTCACGTCTACGCTGCACAATACTCTATGGACTTCTTTAATGTGAATTGCGATCTCCGGCATCGAAGAGTCACTACGAGGTAAAGTTGGTGGTTACTTGGAGGCAACGTCCAGATGCGAATTGCTTGCAAAGAGAATTGCAAATAAATTTGCTTTCTCTCTTGCAGAGTGAGTCAGCGAACCATCAGGTTTTAGCATTGGAGGTAAAGTGGGTCGATAGAAATTTGTTTCAACCGCTTTCGACAGGGACCACTTACTACTCGGAGGTTGCCGTGCTAGTTAGGCCCCGATACGTCCGACATGGTCAAAACTTGCCCTACCTAAAACCCGCTTGCAGAACTTAGCGGCAGAATTAAAGGCTCTTTTCCTCGCGTGAACCCTACGTGCTTTAGCCTTTCGGTCGCGGTCCTTGATCCAAGCTTGGTAAGCAAACTCTTTACGGGCCTCAGCGTGGGCGCATTCTGTCAACATGGATTTCACCAGGCATTGGTCAGACGTTCCCAGCGGGGCTAAGAACGATACTGAATGACTGTCCGGATCAGTTGTCAGCAGAAGGTCCAAGCAATTGGGTGTATGGGTGGACCAGCTGGGTTAGATCTAGCAAACTTGCGCGCCTCTAACCCGGCATGGTCAGTTTTCTGGTACGGGTCCCCCAAAATAATAAGCTTCGCTGTCGGGTACCGTTGCTGGGCTACGTCGGTCGACTCCACGAGGGAATTAAACAGCGCTGTTGTCTACTGGTCACCGCTGTGCGATCGGTATGCGATGTAGAAAAGTTTCTCCACGCCAGTGTCCACAAGTAGCCATATGGCAGAGAAACCCGATTTCTCAAAGCAACGGAGACGAAGACAACAGATGTCATCGCGGACGTACACACAGACCCCAGCCTGCTTCTTGAATTTGTGTTCCAGAGAGTAGCCCATGTAGTTGACGTACGCTATGTCCGACGGGTTGTTATCTTCGTCTCCGTTAGGAAAAACAGGTGCGGCTCTAGAGCAACTGACACAAAGCAAAGTTTTTAACAAAAAACTTTTTTGTTATAAAGTTTTTTTATTTTTCACTTTTTGGTGGTACGCAGGAACTACTAAAAAAATTAAACGACAAGCACAGCGTGCCGGCGTGATATTATGTTATGAATTGGTGTTAATAATCAACAGACATGCGATTACAGAAATCCCGATCCATTTGCTATCATTTATTGAAGAGTTCCGTTGCCTACTTCCAAAGTCCGAGAAAATACTCTTCCAAAAAAAAAAAAAGAATCATCCAAATTTGCAACAATTGGCGAAAATATCGCTAAACAAACATTTTTCATGGGATCACATCATCAGATCCTGACTTATACCTTCCATCATCAGCTCAGCAACATGAGATGATGATTATCAGGCACAAATATCTGAATTGCGTTAGAAAGTTTATGAAAAACAGTGAATGTGCTTATAAAATTTTAGAGTTTCCCTCGATTTTCATGGGATTCCATCATCAGATTCTGACTTGGTGACAATGGGACCACCTCAGGAGTATAGGCTTTCGAATAAAATAATCATTTTTAAAATCGGTCCAGAATTGGCGGAGAAATCGGTGAACATACATAAAAAAAATACATACAGCCGAACATAGAACCTCCTCCTTTTTGAAGAAGTCGGTTAAAAATGAATGATTGGACAATATATGACTAGTATTACGTTATCAGTTATCACTGACAAAATCAGATTACTGTACTATCAGCACTTCTCGCACGTAACAATCTGGCAACGTTTTGATCGAGCGAGACGGCACGACGCGACGGCAGCTTAGGCGGCTCGCCAATTGGCTCACTGCCCCCCGCTACTTCCACCCCACAAACTTAACCGTTAATAAATAACTATAAAATTAACGTTATTAAACAATTAACGGTAATAAAGATTAACCATAAAATGTTGCGAAAATAACGTTAAATCTATTAACGTTATTTTAATATTAACGGTAACTCTGTCAAATGAAGGTAACGTTACGAAAATTTTACCGGTATATAAAGCCCTGGCCTTAAGTACTACTTCCTGTGTTGGATTTGATATGTTAAATCTATAAAAGCTTATGCTAAAGTTTTATAGACAACGTGAAGAACACGGTGTAAACCAGTATATGGCACGTCGAGTTTCAAATAGACTATCACAAACGGTGTAAAAGACTTAAAAAACAACAACAAAGGAACAACCAATCGAGTCGCTTGAGCGTGGGCATTCTTTTACATAATTTTGTGTTTCAGAACCCAGATCTGAGGATCGTAATGGTATAAACCAAGGCTACAATAGCAAACATGTCTATATCTGGGGAAAAGTAATTACTACAGCCTACAGAAAGATTGTTGTAACTCGAGCAAAACGAAATCATCAAGTTCATAAAAGTTGGGATAGTATACCTACTCATACTGGGTCCAGGGGCGGCGGTCCTGGGGACGGCCGTCGCCCCCCACTCATACAGACCCGAGGTGGCGCCGGGTAGTGTTCCCGTGCGCCCCTCTTTGCCGTCGCTGGGGGACTCAAACACCTCCCTCCCCCCGCTGACCCGAGGTGCGGCATCAGTCGGGGATCGCGGAAAGCCAATTAAGTTCTCGCGGGTGGTTTTAGTCAGTAAGAGTCTGACAGACCTCTCCACCCGCCCCAGGGTGGAGGACATCGATGAGGATTTCCCCACGTTAAAAATAAAAAAAAGTATACCTACTCATATTTAAAACTTCTGCATACTCCATGATTCTCTTAACAACTTACCAGCATTCTCATCTCCCGGCGCAGCCGGTTGTGCGGGAATGGTGATCAGCTTGGTGCCTTCTGGTAGTGTGGGGTACTGCAGGGTCTTCCTCGCCTTTGTGTATTTACGGCGGTCAGCCCAGCGCCTAAGAACACATACAGAAAATGTTACAATAACAGGTATCGATTTGTTCAAGGTCCGGATCTTTTTTTGGGAGTTTTAGTCACTGGTAAAGCACACATCCTCTCAAGGTACAAGTTCATAGCTAACTGCATACAGCAGCAGACGTGTCGTCGTGGGCAGGCGACGTGAACAAAAATTGAACTGTCAAACCATACAATCAAGATGGAATGACAACTCGCTTGTGGTTCCCTCCACCTAAGTGTACACGGACGGTGAGACGTCGACAGAATACACCGGCTGGTTTCCAT
Source organism: Lacanobia oleracea (assembly GCA_950371165.1). NCBI lineage: Eukaryota > Metazoa > Arthropoda > Insecta > Lepidoptera > Noctuidae > Lacanobia > Lacanobia oleracea. Next base: position 22,545,191 of record OX493406.1, read on the forward strand.
GCATTTCTAATACCTTTCGTAGCTAGCGACACATCGCTTGGCGTTTTATCATATAAAAACGAAGAAACCAGTGCAGCGAGGAGACAAGTCGCTTGCTGATGTAGTTGGCTACGAACTTGTATCTTTGAGTAACGAGGTAAGATTGTAGTTTTGTAAAAAGGTAATCTCTGGAAGTACTAATGGTACAATATCAGTGAGTGGGCTTTTTATCTCGAAAATATTACTGATCCTCCGGGTTAGGCCATGGGAGCGGAGCCGCCGGAAAAACCTAGTACCTCGTAAGACACACCACGAAAAAGTGCACAGGCTCTCGTTCACATTCTAACTTCCAAGGCAGTAAATACTCACTTGAAATGCATGATATTGACATTCTTGAACTTGAACAGTCTCCTGCAGTACTCATTGATTTGCTCAGCGGTGAGATGCTGCGTCTTCCAGCTCGTGTTGATGGTCTCGACCCTTGGCGGCGGCATCACTATACCTCCGGGCAGCACCACCGGCTGTCGGTTCACAGGCACGTCCTCATCCCCGTTAGATTGTGTCTCTTCGGTCTTTAGGTCTTCGCTTGTGCTGACCGTTGATTCGTCTTCAGCGGCGACTCCTTCCGGCCTATCTCTTGGTTCTCCACGTCTATCCAATCCTTCCGGTCTGTCTCCAACAGTTGATTCGCCATGACCGTTCACTACCGTTTCTTCAGCTCTTCTTCCATTTAAGAATGGACACGTAATTTCTGTATCCCCAGTAACTTCTTCTTTGACCTCATAGTTGGACTCGGTGACGTCACTCCCGTCCTGGCTGTTGTCATTGGCCTCAGCCTTCACGTCGGTGTTGATGACCCAGTTGCCCGTACGGATCTGTTCGGCGATTCGCTTGTCGATCTCTTTTTGTTTGTTCTCTTCTTCTAGAGCGCGGCGGTACGCGAGGCATGGTATAGCGCTTATTGGTATTTCGTGTCGCTGCAAATGAATGGTGTCAGTTACTAATACTTTGTGACGATAAGTTTTTTTTGGGACGATAGGTAGCCACTGGGAGAGGGAACTTACCCTGGTATTCCCTACGCCGAGGAAGTAAGGCTTGGAGAGCGTGCAGACCCTGGAGGCGCGGTGCATGTAGATGGGCATGCCGCTGATGTGGCGCGCCATGATCCAGTCTAGGGGCAGCACCTCGAAATGGTTCACGCCTTTCTCTGTTGGGGAAGGTATACGTAGACATACCATGTGTATGAATGTACAGTCAACCGGATGTATGTGACATTGATAACGTCTACATTAAACTCGCACTAGGGCCACTGGTGCTTATGTCTAGTTTACACAGTGCGAGCTAGCGTGCGACTCGGTCTGCCGAGCAGCGCACTTGCATCGTTTGGACGTATCTTACGAGTTAAGTCTACGTTCGAGTTAGATGTTTTCATTCGCGGATTCGCCTGATAGTAACTCGCACATGGCAGCAGCTCGGATAGGTATCACTTGCATCGTTCGGACGCGTTTGAAAATAGTTCGCCAGTGCCTAACCTAAGCCAGGCGGTTGCAAGCGGAACCGGCATTTTGAATGTGCTGCGCTTCGCAAGAGACTTGGCAGGATCATTGTAAAGACAGCTAAGGCCAGACAAGCTACTGGCATACGAGTAGGCAATCCGAATATCCGTCTACTATCTAGTTAGCAACTTGCACTGTGTAAACTAGGCATTGCGCTTTCGCGCCAAAACTATTGAACCCTTTTTAAATGAAATTTGTTACACTGATAGTCTAGAGCCTGAGAAAGGACTTAGGCTACTTTTTATCCCGGAAGTATGTTCCCTAGGGACCACGCGGGCGAAGCCGCTGCTAGAAGCTAGTAACGATGTATGGTTCATACCGGATTGTACCTTATATCCTAATACCTATAACAAGTGGCAGTACCGACTTGCTGTCAAACTATCACCTGCATCCGAAGCGAAGAAGATGCCTACCTTCTAGAACGATCTTCTGCCTAGTGATGTATGCCTTCTCCCTCTGCTTAGGAGCTCCCTTGAAGTCATCCGGGAGATCTTCGTCCAGCATCTTCTCGATTTCCTCTTCAGGGAGACCTTTGGATACATCTATGAGTTGTACTAGCCTCTCATAAAACGAGTATTATGTATAAAACATACAATGCATCAGCAATTTCTATAGGTCACATTATGGCACATCAATAAAATTGTACTATATACAGTGTATTCTAATTATATAGGAATAAAGCTTCAAATATGTTGATGAGTTGTAATTTTCTGCTCTCAATAGTGGGCAGAATCTTACACCAGAATTGCAAAAATTCATTGTACAGATAGATGATTGAAAAGCAGTGTGTTATTATCCATCTAAAATATTTGTGTACGATTTTACAGAAAAAAAAATGAAAAGTGTAATACTCCCTGATATTCAAGCACAGGATGCATGTAATTTTTTAAAAGAATCAGTGATTAATTTTATTATTCATAATAGTTAAAATAATTACTCCCAGAGTTAAAGAATGAGATAGTCAATGGGGGTTGCATTCTTGATTTATTGCTTTATTTTGTTTAAAAAAGTACACCGAAATAATTCAAATGGATGTTCCTACGAGATTAGAGGTGAGAGGAGGTAACATATGAAAGAAATCTCTCTAAAAAAATATATATTTAAAAATGGCAAGGGTCATCTGCAGAGTGCTAGTACTACTTCATTCTATTATCTACTGTCCCAAGTACCCCCACAAAGTGAACCAAAACATGAAATAGCTATCCCATTCTTTAACTGCATTATTTAATACTATCAAGAACAATTGAATGGACACAATAAGACCAGACCAAGTCATACCATGCAAGAAGGAATAAAATGAAAGACACAACTACCGTCAGAGCTGTCCGATTCTTCCTCATTGCTGTCTTCATCGTTGGACTTCACTTCGTCCAACACTTTGAATTCCTTAAGCCGCTCCAGTTCTTCTGGTCTCACGAAGTTACCGTAACTATCTTCGCTACCAAACTTATCATCTCCATTGTCAATATCATTGTCCACTTCCATAGCGGGAGCACGGGAGGTTTCTCCATTCTTTGCAGCAGAACTACATGAGGCATCACCATTATTCATTGCAGAACTACTTGAGGCTTCACTATTGCTCATGGCAGAACTGAATGATGCTTCGCCATTATTAAGCTTTAGCTTTTTAGCAGCCGGCAACTCCAATTGGGCATCTTCATTCATGATATTCTGTCTAAAAATATTTATTCGTTGAAATTTTTATAAGGATAGATTAGTGGAGCCAGGATGTTTTATAAGGTTGGTTGAATTATGTGATATTATTTTACATTTTAGCCTAAGATCCGACTGCAAGAATGCAATGTTCAAAGAGTATTTATTTAAAATTATATTTTTATATACAATTATATTTAATACTTAAATAAACACTGTATCTTCTTATAAAAAACGACTTAGATTAATTCACAATGTCTGCAACACGAATAATTAATTCTTTATTCTAAATTTTAAAAGGGGCAATATGTTTTGAGGTGGCGGCTATGTGTGCAATGGCAACCATCAATTTTCAAGTTCTCTGTGTATATTCCTATGAAGTGGAGTATATAGTTTATTTAAATAACAAGTGAGTCAAATTCTTTCTAAAATCCCAATTATTAATTTAGTTAAAAATACTAGCAGGCACATTTTAATAGGCAACCCGGCCAATACATATTGCCCTTATTTATTTATTATTTATTTATTTTGTAACAATTGCTTACTATACTTACAGTCTTCACCAAAGCGTATAGTAAGCCATATTATTATTATAATTGTATATAAAAAAATATCAAATACTCCATGACCATTAGAATCTTGCTATTATTACAGGTTGTGACACTTTATGTACTCAGATAATTAGATTTACCACCCCTCATTCTGGGAGTCTCCTGGAGTTAAGCCCTGAAATAAAAATCTCCTGGCTCCAGAAAAATAATAATAATACGAGGGTGGATTGAAAAGTTCGCGGCCTAACACAAAAATACTTAAACTATTTTAATGTAACTGACCTCATTCGATTAGTTTACTCTCTGGTTGTCAAATTGTAAAATTCTATCGCAATAGCATTAACTATATTTAAATAAGACTGAATTTTGTGAGCCTTCGTGCAGCGTTTTTAAAAAATGGAGAAAATTGAGCAACGTGCGGTCATCAAATACCTGTTTAAAAAAAACTAACTGCAAAAGAGATTCACGAAGTTATGTCAACAACATTGGGGGAATCTGCTCCGTCGTATACGACAGTGAAAAAGTGGGTTGCTAAATTTAAACGCGGACGAGAGAGTATTGAAGATGACCCTCGCTCTGGCCGGCCTATGACGTCTACGACTGAAGAAAACATCGGGAAAATCTGTGATCTGATATTGACAGATCGGAGATTGACCATCAGGGAGATTGCAGACACTATTGGCATCTCGTATGAACGAACACAAAACATCATAGTCAATGAACTTGGATTTTCTAAGGTTTCTGCGAGGTGGGTAGATTGCTTTCAGTCGAACAAAAACGAATACGCCTCACGATTTCTCGCGACTGTTTGGAAATGTTTGAGGCTGATCCACAAGATTTTTGGCCAGATTTGTAACAATGGATGAAACTTGGGTACACCACTACACCCCAGAGTCAAAACAGCAATCCAAGCAGTGGAAAAAACCTGATGAACCGACTCCAAAAAAAGCTAAAACAATTTTGTCAGCTGGCAAGGTGATGGCGTCAGTTTTTTGGGATGCTAAGGGTGTCATCATGGTGGACTACAAAAGCCTTGCAAAAGGTGAAACTATAAACTCAGCTTATTACTGCACCCTCTTACGTCGCTTGCGTGAAACAATCAAAGAGAAAAGGCCAGGATTACTCAGCAAGAAAGTGTTGTTTCATCAGGATAATGCACGCGTTCACACGTCTGTTGAATCTATGGCTCAAATTCGTGATTGTGGCTTTGAATTACTGCCCCATCCCGCCTATTCCCCTGATTTGGCACCTTCAGACTTTCATTTATTCCCAAACCAAAAAAAAACACCTTGGAGGTCAAAAATTTTCATCAAATGAGGTTGAAGCTGCGGTGGGGGACTTTTTTGAAGGCCTTGAAGAAACTTTTTTTATGACCGGCATACAGGCGTTGGAAACCAGATGGATGAAGTGCATTCGTAATTGTTAATATTATAAGCAACTACTAATCTACCCACGCGTTAACATTTTTTTAGTTATCTGATTATACCTAAGAAAGAGAAGAGTGTTTAATTTGAGTTGATAATTAATTTTTAATTAGTTTCTTTAGCAAAGAAGTCAAATTATTAAGAAAAATAAAATGTAAACAATGTTTTTATTTAAAAGGGTGAAAATTATTTACAAATTTCTAAATTTCACTCAAAGGAAACTGTTTTAATTTGTATGGTAAGCGGTTTATGAACCAATAGAGATACTCTAGTAGTATTTCTGTGGGGACACCTCAACTATATCCTTGTGCAAATTGGCATCAAAATTTAACCTGGCAGTTTTGAGAAAAATTACTTTAGAATTCACATTTCTTGCTACATTCTCCAGGATTCCATCATCAGATCCTCAGACCTGGTCACAATGAGAATATTTGGGAAGTATATGGCACCCTTTCAAAGAAAAAAAAATAATTTCCTAAATTAGTCCAACCACCTTCAAGTAAACGGTGATGGTAAAATTAAAAAAATCTAAAAAAGTTTCAGACAAACTGTGAAACTCTTACTTTTCTTAGTCTATTAAAAAAAAAAAATCAGTAAAGTAGCTCAAGGAAAAAGTGTTAAACTGCTATCACAAGCACATAAGCTCTTCAAATAGTATTTCAGTTTTTACGAAAAGTCACGAGCTTTCGTAAAAGCAGTGAAATTATGCTGTAAAATATGATGAAAGTGTAGCCAAAGTGTTTCGGATTCCGTGTTAATATTATCCAGTGTTTTAAAAAAACAATAACTACAAAAAAATGACTCTAAAATTCCAAGCTACTAGTGGAAAAACATCTACCCACTTATAGTTAAATAATTCACCATTTAAACTGTCTCTTTTGTATTGTATTTATGTCATAAAAAATACTGAATTTGGTACTGTTGCAGTGGCAAGTGACTATGTCTAGCAGAGAAACACATTAATTTAGTATTTTAAGGTCAGAAATACCCTTCATTAACATGAAAAATGTAGCATTAAAATGTATTCTAAAATATTTTATTTCTCAAAAGTGGCAGGCCAGATTTTGATGCCCCTTTGCACAAGGGTAAAGTTAAGATATCGCCACAGGAATAACACAACAGTATCACTATTGGTTCATAGACCACTTTTGGTCAGTCTCCTTTCTGGGGTTTTTAAAGTTTTTGTCCAGGGTCACCAAATTAGGTGATGGCAGTTTTAGTCAGTATTAACCCATATTGAACACAGCTGATGAGTGTGTGTTTACTATAGTTAGATATATACAAAAGACAAAAACAATTTAATTACTTATCTAAATGAAAAACATGTGAAGGTAGTGTGTTTTAGATTTTTTTGAGCTCATGACCAGATACCTGCATCTAGGCTTATTGATAATTTTCACAAATATGCACCTGCATTCAATCTTATAATCAAGTAATTAAAAGATGACTAAAGCTAAAAATATTAAAACCTTTAAATCAGATAGACTCCTGGCTAAACTAATTTACAACAAAAAGAGCAAAATGTTAAAAACATAAATATTTACACCAACACTGTAACTGACACTCAGTAAGTGATAAATCTAACAATTTCAACTAGTTAATGCTACAGATACTGTGGAAGACTGTGACAGTACACATTGTTACCAAAACAAAAATTGCTTATGTAAATTTATTAAGTACCTTTCATGTCACAAAGTATTGATTAAATATTATTCTACTTCTTGAAATGAGGACACAACTTACAGGTTGGTTCATTGAATGGTTGAATACTTATAAAGGAATTACATAGATTATTGTGCCAAAGAATTATTGTATCCTTAACAGTATTTTAGCAATAGTAGTGTTGACAAACACTGGAAGGCTTTTACCTTTGAGGTTATTCACATAAACTAAGCCCAAAAGTTGTTGTAAGATCGTCCACAACTAGCGATGGCATTGAAAATCCAATGTGCAACAACAGTTGGATTCCAACCATCGCTCGATGTAAACTTTCGTTTAATCTGTGACCGCGTGTAAGGCGTGCTCTACGACTGAAGATGTGGCAGAGTTGCGGCAGGCTAGGGGCTCTGACAATTTTTATACAGAGTCTAGTCTGTAGCAAAACCGCTTTAAACACCCGCAGGATACCACCTCGGGCAGCGCTGCTAATGTTTTCCTGTGTTCTCTGCAAAGACAACTTAAGACATCTCACTTGCAAAAGGGTCTTATCCAATATCACTATAACACTATCAAGGGAACTGCAAACCTGCTAAATATAAGCCAAGTTATTGAGGCAAGTAATAAAATAGGTCATTGAAATCTGACCGTTTTGCAAGTATGCAATAAATTGTTTTACTTACGTGACCAGTCATGCACTCAAAATAAAAGTATAAAAATAATTTTGTTCTTGTAAAGAATACACCAATTGTGCGCTAACTTAAAAACAAGTATAATTTTTAACGATAAATATAGGTTTTACAGCAAAAAAATTGAATTATTACAACTATTTTCTCAAATCCACAGCCTTGTTTGAAGTTTTGACGTGATTAACTGGATTACGTTCCTTTAGCGCTTGCGATGTTTCTTCACCACTTGTTACACATTTGAACATGCTCATTAGTTAGTAATTATGACTAATTCTGTAAAACATTATAAGTATTCAATAAGCAAAACAAGCTTTTTAAAATGACTCTGGTGAACTTTGATAGAAGCTGAAAGGCGAATCAAAACATTTAAACAGACGTGTTGAATGTTATATAGCGTCGTGAAATGAAACGTAATCAAATAAGAAAGTGCTTCCACACTTAAAAATCTGCGAGTTTAAATGGTAGGTAAATAAGAAGTTGGCTTAAAAATCTAAGTTAGGCATGTCATGTTTACAACAAGTCTACAATGGTAAGTTGTGGTGAGTAGTGTTAGCTTCTGTTGTAAAACAGAAGCGGCCCTGGAACGCAAAGAACACGCCGATACGCCTAGAGCGGAAGGAGTAATTTATAATAACTCATCCTTAAAATAAAAGACAAATAGAACTTGTGCTGTGTGACTACAAACTATATCTTATCTTGAGAATTTAGATTATCTAGTGTTATCCAGAAAAACATTTCGAGAAAAGGTAGGTAAGTAGGTAGTGTCCCGCTTCCTTTGGCTCGTTTTTGCGGTAGCACTACTGTGCTCCGGCCGGGAAAATATTTTTGTGTCGCATTATATAAGTGACTGAGATGCGATCTATGTAGGTATTTGGAATATTTATAAAAATATGACAAATATTAGTAAAGTTGGCTTTACAAGTAAGTTTTTTAAGTGGCTCTAATTGTGCTCCCGCAATCAAGCAAGACATCCCCGTAATTGACATAACTAAAATAAAATTCTTAAAAATGGTTGTGATTCCAGTAATCTTTCTGAACTATCCAACGAAATATTGGGTAAAATGCAAAGGAAGGTGGAAACACTTAGATGACTGACGTCATGACAATAGAGTCACGCACGAGATGGTCTCGAGTCCCGAATCAATCAATAATCGCAGGGTAGGAAGGATCGGAGGGAGGGGTGTCGAGATAAGAGCGCATCTCTCTGTGACTACGTCACTGCGGTGCAATTTAAGACAACGCAATGGCGACTTGCCTATCTATGTTTAAGTACAGTACGTACTTAAACATTTATCGATTCAAACGGCTATCTTGGTCGGAAGGAAACCGCCCTTACTAATGCGCTATACGTGCTGTCTGTCTAGTCAATTTCTTATCATCGACCGTTTGTGTAGGTAGGTACTGACTACCTACTAACCAGTCTTACCGAAAGAGTAGGTAGGTGACATCTATGCCTGGGGTATCGTTCTACCCTTTTTTTTTATACCCACAGACTACAATATGTTCTTCCCGATAGCTGGGTTGTGTAGGTCAAATAATAGGTAGACGCTTCATGTAAAATAACAGCAACGCATATCACCGCGCTTTATTTTCAGAATGTGTGGATAAGACCATGCCAAACCCTACTTTTATGTCAGTTTGATCGGTTTTTCAGGCTCAGAAATCGATGATTGGACTGAAAGTTGAAGGAGGGATGGGCAAGAAATTGTCCCAGTAAAGTTCCTACCGATATTTTTAATGGCGATATCGATTGTGATTTTAGAGTATCAATTCCTATCGATTACGATATATTTTTAACACAACTTTCGTTTCGGATTCTAGCTAGTGTGCTGCCCACTGCTGGTTAGCCACAAAGGCAAACATAATTAAAAAATAATATTTTCTTCATGTGCATTACTTTAAAAAAAAATTGAATGTTTTGGAAAGATGTATGTAAGTAATGTATTAATCATACGAAAACTAACGATATATGGATACTAGCTTCTGCCAGCAGCTTTGCCCGCGTGGAAAAATTCTTTCAGTGTTAGAAGCACAGAACACATATTACCTAGCTATAGGCTATATTATATCATTACGCTAAGACCAATAGGAGCGAAGCAGACGAAGTTGCGCGGGTGAACTAGTCCAAAAATAAAATCGCCATATTATTTGTAAATCACCTTTATTTTTATTATCCATAGAGTAAGTAAAACGTTTAGATCTACAATTTACCAAGTACTACAACATAGGTCCTTAGATTTATTACCTTAATACCTGTAAGCACAGAGATTTAGACACAAATAATAAAATACATCAAAATCAAAATATCACTTACAATCTATGAACGTTATCACAGTACTTTGCAGCAGTCTAGACATTTGGAGAAAGCCGCATACATTTGACCCTCATATTTAGAAATGTGACAATCTTATCTTTTTTTATTAATTTCCTCTAAATAAAATGAGACAGTAAAAGTGGCGTAGCTAGCATGGGTGAAATCCGGTAGGGATAAGGCGGAGCGGGTCGGGCTGCCCCCACCCCACTAGCTATGCCACTGGACAGTTTTACAATGAACACAGAGTAGTCTGCAAATGGGAGCTATACATATACACGTAACTCCTATAGTTATTGATTATGATTAGTTTTAGCTATCTTATAAAGTTTAACGACCTTTTCAATAATACTGAAAATAAATCGAGTCTCAATGCTTTGATCAATTATTTTTTCAGTTGAAATAATGTCTTTTGGAAATTTGGTAAGTTTTGCCTTCCATCATAATTTTGTCTTTACACGATGAAATGTTTTTATTTTTGATGGGTTTGCTCTTGGCTCTAGCCTAGGTCAGGGATGGCAGAGACAAAGTGTACGTTGTAGCTTACCCAGAAGGAGCCTGTTCACTCTAACTTTGAAGAGATTAGGGTTGTAAGCGTTTGGAAACACAGACGCAGGCAGAGAGTTCCACTCCTTTGCTGTGCGCATTATAAAAGACGTTTATTTGCCGCTTATAGAGTTTATTATGCTTGAAAATTAGGCCGTTTTACAGCGCACTCCATTCGCCCACTACTCTGTGGTGCAGTATTGTTTTTTTGTTTTTTTTTCTATAGACATTTAAATAACACACAGTTCGACATTAAGATTATAGCCACATTTTTATTTTATTAATTAAACACTACGCTTATATGACGGCTACAGAGTGGAAAGAAGACACCCAGTGCTACACGAGAACACACATGCCATACAATAAATAATGCATTTACATTTAACACAAATATGTTGTTGTCTATATTTAGTGACCATTTAAGCTAGATCTCCACAGACTGAGCAGCGTGGGAGCGCAATAAGAAATGCGGCAAAGGAAATTGAAGCTTCTTCGAAGTGGTTAAACGTTATATTTGCATGGCAGCCGATGGGCTTTTTCGGTGTCTGCAGATTCAACCGGGTTTAAGCCCATCACACATTCCAATCCACTGCAACTTTTGAAAGCCAGAATCATCAATGGCAACCGCCAGGAAAGCACAGAGTCAATGAAGATCGACGAGTCCTGGAGAAACGATTCAACAGAGTTCATCTGTTATTTTAATTCCATGCAATTATGTCATCTAATCTCTCTGCAAATGTTTCAATTTCCCTCAACACATAGAACGCTCCATAGAAATCGTACATAAGTTGACCCAAAAGAGATTAACTACAATAATAATTTCCTGTAGACATTTTAGAGCAGTTCCAGAAGCAGCTCGCTAGATCTTTAGGTACTATTGTAAACGCATTAATAAAGAAAGATATTTATGGTACAAGGAAATTCGATTTTATTACAATGAAGATAAGGTAGCCGAACGAAAGCTATACAACACCACGTTTAAGACCACTCGCCACTGATTTGAGAGATATATTACAATAGACAGAGACAAACAGCGGGAGAAGCTTTATTTTTTATTCTCTCTTTCACTCAAACTCAAGCGACACGTTCTGTGTTCAGAACCTCCTCATCTAAAGTTAATTAATATTAGATAGACTATTGCCTTGTTTAGCTGAAAAGAATCACTGACTGACACAGACAACATTCTGAAAAATTGGAACAATTTATTGACGCTATCTCGTACTACGAGGTGCCGATTTGTTGTTCTAGCTGTCCCACTCCCCCCGCCTCCCTCCCTCCCTCCCTCCCTCCCCCGCTCCCTCACACAAGTGTAGCTGCAGTCTACCGTTGACGTGCGCGGACGTTATCTCGTCCTGCGAGGTGCCGGTTTGTTGTTCCAGCTGTCCCCTCCCCCCGCCCCCCGCGCCCTCACACAAGCGCAGTCGCAGCCTACCGTCTCCGCCTCCGTGGCTTGGGCGGCGGCGCCACGCTGACGTGCGCGGACGCTATCTCGTCCTGCGAGGTGCCGGTTTGTTGTTCCAGCTGTCCCCTCCCCCCGCCCCCCGCGCCCTCACACAAGCGCAGTCGCAGCCTACCGTCTCCGCCTCCGTGGCTTGGGCGGCGGCGCCACGCTGACGTGCGCGGACGCTATCTCGTCCTGCGAGGTGCCGGTTTGTTGTTCCAGCTGTCCCCTCCCCCCGCCCCCCGCGCCCTCACACAAGCGCAGTCGCAGCCTACCGTCTCCGCCTCCGTGGCTTGGGCGGCGGCGCCACGCTGACGTGCGCGGACGCTATCTCGTCCTGCGAGGTGCCGGTTTGTTGTTCCAGCTGTCCCCTCCCCCCGCCCCCCGCGCCCTCACACAAGCGCAGTCGCAGCCTACCGTCTCCGCCTCCGTGGCTTGGGCGGCGGCGCCACGCTAACGTGCGCGGACGCTATCTCGTCCTGCGAGGTGCCGGTTTGTTGTTCCAGCTGTCCCCTCCCCCCGCCCCCCGCGCCCTCACACAAGCGCAGTCGCAGCCTACCGTCTCCGCCTCCGTGGCTTGGGCGGCGGCGCCACGCTAACGTGCGCGGACGCTATCTCGTCCTGCGAGGTGCCGGTTTGTTGTTCCAGCTGTCCCCTCCCCCCGCCCCCCGCGCCCTCACACAAGCGCAGTCGCAGCCTACCGTCTCCGCCTCCGTGGCTTGGGCGGCGGCGCCACGCTAACGTGCGCGGACGCTATCTCGTCCTGCGAGGTGCCGGTTTGTTGTTCCAGCTGTCCCCTCCCCCCGCCCCCCGCGCCCTCACACAAGCGCAGTCGCAGCCTACCGTCTCCGCCTCCGTGGCTTGGGCGGCGGCGCCACGCTAACGTGCGCGGACGCTATCTCGTCCTGCGAGGTGCCGGTTTGTTGTTCCAGCTGTCCCCTCCCCCCGCCCCCCGCGCCCTCACACAAGCGCAGTCGCAGCCTACCGTCTCCGCCTCCGTGGCTTGGGCGGCGGCGCCACGCTAACGTGCGCGGACGCTATCTCGTCCTGCGAGGTGCCGGTTTGTTGTTCCAGCTGTCCCCTCCCCCCGCCCCCCGCGCCCTCACACAAGCGCAGTCGCAGCCTACCGTCTCCGCCTCCGTGGCTTGGGCGGCGGCGCCACGCTAACGTGCGCGGACGCTATCTCGTCCTGCGAGGTGCCGGTTTGTTGTTCCAGCTGTCCGCGCGCCTCCACGAAGAACATCACGTCGCGGAGCTGCTCTTTTAGTTCCGTTACCTGTTGGGGAATTTTTGTTAACATACTTCTACTCGAATTTGTCTGCTTGAACTTAACGACAAAATAGTACATTACTGCAGCGGCCAGCAAAAGAGGCATTGATGGACGAACGTGTGAATGTGGGCCGAGGGGAAGCCGAAGCTGGTTTTATTACTGGCGGTGAAGTTTAGGCAAATACACTTTTAACTATTAGAATCCCTGATCATCATAAAGTTGAAATATTGCACAGTTTAGGGTACTAAAGAAAAAGACTGCTGAAGACTCGTACCTCTTTGACGAAGTTCTCTTCTCGTATCTTAGCCCTGGCTTGCCACTCAGCCTGGCTGTTTGCGAGAGCCGCCGCCAAGCCTCGCTCTTCTGACAACTCGTTCTGCAGAATTGATACTCTGAAAAAGCATTAAATCAAAACCAGACATTTTAGAATACATTTAAAAACTGTAACTTATTCTTTAACAATAAATCCGATTTGCCGCAGTTACCTAGACTTCTACTGCACAAGAAAGGATCAACAAAAAGCTGCGGCAATTATCGAACCTTGTCCCTCATCTCACATGCCAACAAAATCTTGCTTCAATATATTCTCAACAATCGCATCCGCCACTACCTTTTTATTTTATGGATGGGAAATCTTCAAATGCTCTTCCCCCGGGACCACCGAAAGGTGTAGACGTATTGGAGCTGCTAGAGCTGTTTACCAATAATAATTAAACAATTTCTGTATAAATTAATTCATCAACAAAAATAGGAGTGCATAAATACCGAGATGTTAACAAAACGGCAACTTAGTTACGTCGGAGTTAGCCTGGTACCTGACTGCTGCCTATGCAAGAATCGCCCCTACGGACCGTAAGAACACAATTACATTACTTATAACTACGCGGGCGCACCATCTCTACCAGCAACCATGCCCTTGGCGACCTGACCTTGAGCTAATTGGCTAATTAGGCCAACGGAGTCTCCGCCCACCAGTATTTTGCGACACCTCCAACTCCTCCCACGTCGCAGGCGCATTGACTGTTATAAGAAATACGCTTTCGCCCGACTTACTTCGGTACACTCCTGGTAACCTGGTGGTGATGGTCTCATCCATGAATAAATCCGCTTCGGAAGCAGATATGAACCTGATGGGAACCGATAAAACACCGCCTAATTTTGTATTTAGACGGGCTAAGCGAAACAGGGAAGAAATATCAATAGACCTTCAATTAAATGAATTTAAGGAGAAGATGAAGAAAATTATGTCACTTTATACAGAAAAACGGGTAAAAGAGTTACACGAGATTAAAATTACCGTAAAGGAAATCCAACAGTCAAACAATAACATAGGTAGCTTCCTTACATTTTTGACTGGGCATTTTGAAGAGCTTAAAAAGAAAGTTAATCTGATAGAGAATCAAGAGAAGGAAAATAAGCAGTATATCACCATTCTAGAGGATAAAATCGAGGATATGTAGATGGGCTGTCGTAAAACAAATTTTGTAATAAAAAATGTACCAAAAAAAGGCAACGAATCCAAAGAAGACCTCATAGATATGGTTATGTGCCTCTCTAATAGTCTAGATTGTAAAATTTATAGAGTACGAGGCAGGAATAATGAGAGCCAACAAGTTCTACCCTATTGAAAACGGAAATACTTAAAATGGGAAAGGCTTTCAATATAAAGCATAAAACGAAACTTTGTGCTAAACACCTAGGCTATAAAGTTCAAGAGGATACTCCCATATTCATGAGGGAGCATTTGACCCCAAAAGCGTCCCTATCTATCCAAATCTGGTGCATACAAGTTCTGTTGGACTACGTATGGCAAAATTTATCTTAAAAAGGATGAACAATCACCGACAATAATGATTAAATCTGAAGCCCAGGTACATCAACTTATGCAAGGAAAATGACTAGTAATTCGTCTCATAAGTCACAAAGTGAACTGCCAACCGCGAACCTGTTATATGGTATTGTTGTTTACGGAATATTTTAGAACATTTATCTTATTTATTAATTGTCCTACATTTTTATGTTGTTTTGCATGTTGCTGTTTTGTAAGCATACTCACACAATTACATTTACAAACACACACACATATATACAAATTCATACTACTAACTTCTTCAACACACTATTCTATCACAAACTATACATAACACACAATATAACTAACCAAAATATAGCAACTATACTGTGAGGAGCTTGGTTTATAAAGATTTTTATCCAAAAAACTACAAATTACTCTATGCTACTATTGCTGAGACTTACCTCGATTTAATACTAACTTATTTTTACTACTATCTAGGAACTCAGACCAACAAAAAACGTCCAGAAATGTAATTTATTCAACTTAATATTTATGATGTGTGAAAGTTTAAGAAAGCTCACTGATATAGACAGCATCAAAATTGCCCCGTTTGGACCCTTTAGGTTGGACAGAAGCCGCTTGAAAGCAGCCCCGGCTCGCCCCAGTCTGGGAGCCAAATGTCGGAAATGCTTGACGAAGTTCCATCGGCTGTCAAGGACGAGACCCAGGTAAGTCATCGTCGATCCGACGCTGATGTGAACCCCTCCTACGAGTACCGTTATTTGGGATCCCGACGGTGGCCTGTTCATGCAAGCACATGGCTTCGGACTTGTGTAGGGCCACCTCGAGACCCATCTGCCGGATCTTCTCAACGACTATCGCAACCCCACGTGTCATAGCGTCGGCCGCCGCCTGTTGCGACCCCCCCTGCGCCAGGATCAGCGTGTCGTCAGCATAACACACAACGCTGACGCCACTAAGGAGGTCGGCGCGCAGCAACCAGTCGTAGCCGATATCCCACAGCAGCGGCCCCACATCGGAACCCTGTGGAACACCGCACCACATCTCTCGCCGGTTCCCCTCTCCCAGGTGACCGTGGTAGATAACGGCTCTGTCCGTCAAGTAAGCCTCGACTACGCGACGGAGGCAGGTCGGCCCCCGGTGATACCGAAGTGCCTCCCTAATGCAACTCCAGGGCAGGGTCTTGAAGGCATTGGCGATGTCTACAGACACCGCCAAGACGACCCCGCCCCGGGAAACCGCGTCCTCCGTTGAGAGGGTTCTCACGCGCATGATGGCGTCCACCATCGAGCGTCCCGTGCGGAAACGGAAATGGTTCTCCGCCAAATCCGGCCCCACCCTCACTAGGTGCTCGGTGCGGTTTGCAATTACTCTTTCAAAGAGCTTGCCCACCTCATCGAGCAGCACAATGGGCCGGTATGCGGAAGGTGAGTCCGCAGGGCGCCCCGGCTTCTTAATGAGGACCAGTTTCCCCGTCTTCCAACGAAGTGGGAACTGGCCCCTCTCCGAGCATGCGCTTAGGAACCCTCTTAGTCGAGGCCCGAGAGCCTCCAAGGCCAAGACCCAGGCTTTTCCAGGTAAGCCGTCGGGTCCTGGGGCGGTATTTTTAGCCTTCAGCCTATTAACTGCTACTCTCAGGTCTACCTCAGTCACCTCAGGAGCATCGTCATCGTCGTCATCGGTGTAGTCCGCATCGGGCACCGCAGGTGGCGGAGCCATAGGCGGGGGAGTATGCTCCTCTCGCGAGGGGAACAGAGCGTTCACCACGTCTTCCACCAGCTGGGGCCGGAGACTGCGTCAACGGGGGGGCCCAGGTGCGGAGCTTATTCCGCACCATTTTGTAGGGTCTTCCACACGGGTCCCCGTTCAGAGACTCCAGCATCTCCTTGCGAGCCAAATCCTTGGCCTGCAAGATCCCTGCTCGGAGGGCGGCCTTCGCTACTTTGTATTCCTCGTACAGCCTACGGTGCCTGGTGTACCGGCGCCGTGCGGCAACGCATGCCTGACGCAGCGTCGACAGCTCTTGCCACCACCAGTACACCTGGCGGCGGGCGCGTCCTGGCTTAACCCGGGGCATTGCCACGTCACAAATATCGGACATGGCCTCCCGGAACCACTCCGCTTCGTCGTTGATGTCAGCAAGCCTGTCCGGAGGTGACACCCAGGCCTTTACGATCGAAGCTTCCAGGAGGAGCTCCCGGTCCAGCTGCTTCTACGCCCACCGCGGCCCACTCAGGGCCTGCCGGACTGGCGCGGTTGAAGTCTGGGCGGAGACGTCAAACCGGATTTACCGGTGATCGGAATAGGTCTCCACCTCCTCTAATACGCGCCAGTCAATGCCACGCGGTGACAGAGCAGGGCTGGCAAACGAAATGTCCACCAAAGGCTCCCCCTGCTACATCCGCACACACGTAGGGACAGAACTCCGGTTTAGGACGACCAGGCCTGTCTCCAGAGCCCAGTCCTCCACCATCGTCGACGACGTCCAACTCCGTAAGGGCGTTTTGGAACTCGGCGAGAGTTCGGTTCGGGGAGAAGTACACTCCTACCACGACAATCTCCCCGAACCGTGCTGCTACGCACCCCTGTCCTCTCCTGACGCTTTCGAGGGATGGGGTACCGGCAGCGGCCGACGAAATTAGGGCCACTGAGCCGTTCAGGTCCTCCACCCAGTCATCCATGGGCGGGACAAAGTAGGGCTCAGCGACCACGGCGATGTTAATCAACCACTGTGCCATGCTCTGGATCAACAGGTCCTGAGCGGCGACGCAGTGGTTGATGTTCGCCTGGAGGAGGCGTAATGGGGCCGTTATTGGCACTCCATTTCAGCCTCCTCCTGAGTCCCTTGTTCTGTTCCAACCCTAGTGACTAAATTAGAAAAATACGGTGTAAGAGAAACTCCGCTTTCCCTTATAAAAAACTATCTTTGTAATAGGAGACAATGTGTTAAGATTGGAACGTATACCAGTGACTACGCGGATGTAACTTACGGAGTGCCACAAGAAAGCGTATTGGGTCCAACATTGTTCTTGCTTTATATCAATGATCTC
The DNA here is from genome assembly GCA_950371165.1 of Lacanobia oleracea. NCBI lineage: Eukaryota > Metazoa > Arthropoda > Insecta > Lepidoptera > Noctuidae > Lacanobia > Lacanobia oleracea. Next base: position 22,563,133 of record OX493406.1, read on the forward strand.
TGCAATTTAAAGCTCGAAAACTTTCTCATAAGCCGATGATACAGCTATTGTTTTTTCTGGTATCTCATGGCAAGATGTTGGGTACACAGCTGAGATAGGCATGAATAAGATAACCAAATGGTAAAAAAAATATCTTCTCACCTTGAACACATCCAAAACTAATTTCGTGTGTTTCAGCATCAGTACACGAACTGAACCAACGGACGATTTTAAAATTAAAATACATAACTGTAAGGACTTTAAAAATAAAAATTGTAGTTGCCCAAAATTAAATAAAGTACCACAAACCAAATATCTCATGTTGAACTAGTTGCTAGCAGGATTAGGAAACTTTGTTGGTTGTTCAGTGCACTGAGACATATTGTGCCAAAAAATATAATTAGTCGAAACAACATCTCGAGAAATCTCCTTAACGAGATATACGTCGCTTTGGCGGAGTCGATCTTAGTGTACTGTATTCCTATCTGGGGAGGGTCAGCAAAAACTAAGCTCATAGAAGTAGAGCGTGCCCAACGTGCCTTAATAAAAACTATGTATTTTTAGAAAACTAGATATTTATTTTTTATTTGTTTTTTTGTTATGGGTTTGCTCTTGACTCTAGTCTATGTCAGATATGACAGAGACAAAGTCTACGATGGAGCGAGCCTACCCAGAAGGAGCCTGTTTACTCTAACTTTGAAGAGATTAGAGTTGTAAGCTTATGGAAACACATACGCAGGTAGAGAGTATAATAATAGTAGTATAGTATATCCCATAGCTAGTCTTTATAACCTAAGTGAATTACTGTCAGTAAGAAAATTATACCTAATTCATATTAAATTGAAAAAACACAAGACCCTACCTTACGATGCATCAAAACTAGCAAAACGGAGAAAGCATGCTATTGCAGAAGTCCCCCAAACAAAAACATTGATTGCCTCCATGCAATTCAAAGCACGCGCTGCTCGATTGTATATAGGATAAATAAAATATATATAATAAAAACCAATATTATGATTGCAAAAAAAATTTACTGAAATGGATCAAACAACTTACCTATGAGGAAACGGAAGACCTCTTGAAACCTACGACATGACCTATACTCTCACACAGGCACACAAACACACATACAAGCACACACACAACACAAATACACACGCAACCTCACCCTCACACACACGAACTATACTTATGCCAATTTCGTCTACTTCTGGTTAATTTGCAATTAATTACATAAGCACTTTTGTTTTTGCTTTATATTTATTTACTTTTTGCTATGGAAGAGCGGAGTCTTTTAATACAGGCATTGTTTGCTTAAAAAAGGCTCCAATCACAAACTTATGTTTATAATCTTGTTGCGGTAATAAACAATTTTGAATAATTTGAATTTTTTAAATGACTCCTCCCGCTCTCAGTGAAGGAGGAGGAAGTATCAGACTCTTATTGACTAAAACCTTACCGTGTTCCTCCTAGTGCCCTTTGTGTTCCAGGGCCACGGTAACTCTTTCGAACAAAGTCTGCATGCCCAGCAGGCACTGGCCCTAGATCCGCCACTACCTAGATTGGCAAATTCCGCAGGAGTAAGCAGGTTTTGTGAAGGGCATCTCATCACCCTACCTCACACCCTGTATAGCTCAAACACGGGAGCCGTAACTTAATTTCAGAAGTCGGTGTTAAAAAAACAAAGAAACAAAACCAAAAACATCGACTTCCTGAATTAACTTTATTTTATAATTTGTAGTGTTTTGTTTGGAAGTCGGTTTTTTTTTGTTAAAAGTTTTTTATTTTTCACTTTTTAGTGGTGCTACTTGGACGACGTCGTCTTCGTCTACGCTGAAATTGAAATAAGCAAAAATGCCAATAACATAAATACTACTGAACTAAACTGAATCAATTTTTTTTACGGGACCAAATGGCAAGTATACCGCATCGAACTAAAAAACAATCACGGAAATCGGATCAGAAACCTCGGAGTAATCGGTGCACATACATAAAAAAAAAACCCACCGAATGAAAACCCTCTTCCTTTTTTCGTAGTCTGTTAAAAACCCTTCAAATTCCACACAGGAGTACGCCAGGGATGCATTTTATAGCCAATTCTAGACAACGCCTGGAGAGCACATTATGAGACGTACTTGCGAGAACTGGAAGGGAGGCATCATAGTTGGTGGCGTGAAAATCATCAATCTGCGCTACGCCGAGGATACTACTCGTACTATTCTTGCAGCAAATCAGTCGGAAATGGCTGCACTTCTAGACAGCATTCTGTCTAGAAGTGCAGCCATTTCCAACTCATTCAGCGAGGACATGGGATTCTCCATAAACAGATCCAAGACCAAGGTCATGGTGGTAGATAGACCTGGGAAGTTGGAACATGAGTTCCAACTTCCCAGGTCTACCAATGAGGCGCGTTGGGAATAGAATCAGTGGACAACTTTATCTACCTAGGTCCCAACATCAGTAACGACGGGTCGTGCTAGAAGGAAGTGCGCCGGGCATGGCTTACAGCGCCATGTCCCTTGGAAGCTTGGAGAAATCTGGAGAGATCGTAACATTTGGTATGTCGCTGAGACTGGACACTAAAAGCTGCAGTCCTCAAACGCATTGACGCCTTTGAGAGGTGGTGCTGCAGAAAGATGTTCCGTATTCCTTGGAAAGCGTTTCGGACTAATTAGTCCATATTGCGAGAACTGACAATCTCCTCGCGGCTGCCATCCGAGTCCTAGTATACATCGGTCACATTGCAAGGAAAGACAGTGACAACCTCGAGAAGCTCATCGTGACCGGAAAAGTAGATGGAAAAGGACCTCGTGGAAGCAGTCCAATACGTTGGTCTGACCAGATTCAGATTCAAAGCATTTTATTTAAAATAAACCATTCACAGGCACTTTTGAAACGTCAAGGTTGGTCAGTCAAAAACATGGAAGCTATTTGCACGTTCCAAAGCGTAGATCTCTATGGAGATCAAGAACGGGCAAGAAACTCCACGGACACTCTTTTAAATCATGTTCTGTTTTACAAAATTCTAAGTTACATATACTTGTTGCTTCTGCATGTGAGGACAATGCAAATTAATTAAAAGCCTATTATAAGAATATAAAATATAAAGATTAAAATAAGCCAATGGCAGCTAAGAGATGACCAGTCTCAACCGACGGCGCCTGTTCACGAACATGACGCGTGTATCGACACTTTTCAGCTCAACCATTTCGAAGGGAACCGAATGATCCAACCCACGCGCCTCGCTGCTCGCTCATGTCCAACTAGTAAAACTAACTAATCACATAAAATGTAAACGACTTCATGGTACTCACAATTACAAAATTTTAAAAATATGCTTCTACTTGACACAAAACTATGGTTGTCAATGACCAAATAATGAAAAATAAATTAGTAAAAACAACGATTGAGTTCTTACATAAAAAATAACAAATAAGTAATTATAATAATTACGTAAGTACCTATAAAAAAAGGGTGAGCATCTCTTCCAAATATAAAAACCTAACAAGTGGACCCAAGCAGCTGTGACTGTGGAGCAGGACCAGCATTTAGCCATGCGTTTTTATCGAGGATATAATCTTTCAGTTTATAATACGCTTGTCTACATAGTGTGCGTTTTATGCATGCTTTAAATTTTCTCTCATTCAGTTCGAGAATAGAACCAGATCCGCACCGCCTTTGACTCTACAGTTCACAACACCCTCCACATCGCCAGGAACAGAAACAGGTGGAGAAATATCATACGTCAGAAAGTGATGCAGAACGGAGGGCACGACCCTTAGCACTGAGGAGTACGACGTAAGGAGAAGGAAGAAAATTAAATCACAATGCATCATCAAAAATCTGAAAAAAAGTATTGTAAAGATAAACAACCCGAATGACTTCAAGATAGTACTGACTTGTTGGTAACTTGGTGCAGTTTCTTCTCCAGGGTCTTGTTTTCCTTGCTGAGCGCGGCGACCTGCTCGCTGAGCTTGGACGAGCTGGCCTCTGCCTCTGTCGCACGAAACCGAAGCTTCTCCACCTCGTTTATGTGTTCTGTTTCAAGTCTGTGGAGTAAAAGAGAGAATAGGTCAATGATTTTTATTAACAGCAAACTAAGATCGGTCTCGAGTTAAGTGAGAGTTGTTTATGGGATCTTCCATGACTCCATCCAGCAGATAACTACTCCTACTTACTTGTTCATCCTCTCCTCGTAGAACATGCGCTGGCTGTCGAGTTGCTGCGTGAGGATGTACGTGAACTCCAGCTGCGCCGAGTCCAGCTTCTCCCCGCCACATGCTGAGTCCTCAGAAGTGAAGCCCCCCTCTGCAGCCACCAGTTTGCCATCAGCCTTGTTCTGGACTAGACGGTGGACGAAATTGTCACCTGAAAGAGAATAGATAATACAACTATCTGTGAACCCGTCGTTCCCGATGGGCGATACATGGATTGATAAGGACGCATACATACCAAGAGTGTGTATTCTTGTTTTGTATGCCCACATTTAATGTGTGATAACTGTAGTTAAAGAGGTCTTTACAAAATCCTCATCTAAGCAAGTACATGAAAAACCCGTACCCGAATCGACTGTGATGGCTATCAAAGTATAAACATGAACATCTTTGACAGTTAAGAACGATACGAGTCGATACGGGTATGGGTTTGTCAGAAAATCTGACACTAGTCTAGCCATAGTGGTATCGTGATATCCAATTACTGGATTGAGGAGACTAGATAGGCAGTCGTTCCATGGAAAACGCTGGTAGTAGTAGTAGTCGTAGTCGTAGTCGTAGTAGTAATAGTAGTAGTAGAAGTAGTAATTGCATCTAGCTCTATTGGTTTGTTAGGAAAAGGCTAGGCAGACAGATTAAATAACATTATCTAGGTTTTTGAAGACTTACCAGCATAATCCCAGACCCGGTTTGATCCCAACTGCAGCGCATATGTATGATTTGATTGTAAGAAATGTTTCGCTGCATGACCGCCTTCGTACCTGGGATATAATCATACACAATTTTACAATAATTAATGTTGAGTTAGAGAACAAAAGTTTCTTGTGATAGTAAAATTATTGCAAACAATGCTGCGTTATTTGAGAACAGTGTACACGATCGGTAAAAAATAAATACACATCGTTAACCTAGTTTATTTTAAATAAAATGTTCTATATGTGTGAATTTTGAATCTGCTTATCAGTTATGTTTAAACTAATAATATAAGTACATTTAAAAAAACAGCTTCATGACGAAACCATCACGTCCTAAAATCAAAACTTCAAAGATACATCTACAAAGACCCAAGCCTCAAGTTGTGGTAGAAGACCTATATATAACATTTAAGTAAATTCCAAAGTCCTAGCAGGATATCATCATTAATCTGATTATGTGATTTCTCGTTAAACTGACCTGCCACACCCCACATTTCCACAGATGAGGCAGATCCACAAGGCCCCAGCTTCCAATCCCTCCAACAACCCTTCAGCAACACCGCTGATGTTCTCACGCGTATCGTCACCGTCCTCTTCTGTTTGTGATAAAAAAAGAAGCCTTTATTGGTAATTTTCTTTTTAGAACAACCGTCAAAATGCCAGAGACAACGGACAACTTAAAACAAAATAGGTCCTAAAATTGAGCCTTGTGGGACACTGTTAAACACATAAGAGTCAGGAAGAAATTATGTTTTGACAGCTACATGCAATGTTATACTGCTGCGTAATACAACGAAAAATAAGCAATTCGACATGATTTTCACTCTAACATGATTAACTTTCAAATCATAATCACATGTTTTACGAAGTCAAACGCTTTAGATAGATCACAAATGACTACGGTTTTAGAAACAAAGTATATCGTTCTCACTCAAAGTTGACGCTTACACTGCTTTAACTTTCAAATGAGCTTATTATTTCAGTCAGTCAATCATAGCAATTGACAAACGTTTGACGATCTGTCAGCAAGTGTTGATTACAATGATTAGTGTTTCGCGTTGTATCTATGCAGAATTTCTTCGTTCTTTATTTCGCTATAACATAATAATCTGACTTGTCACCTTGGACTTTCTTATTAACGAGATTTTCGTTGTATTTTGTAGGTTTTAGTTCTTTATTTTGTTCTATTTTTAAATTAAACTGTATGTAGTTTTTAACTGACTTCCAAAAAAGGAGGAGGTTCTCAATTCGGTGGGTATTTTATTATGTATGTACACCGCTGAGCCGATATCTGTGATTCTTTTTAGTTCGATACGGTATACTTTACATTTGGTCCCGTTGATTTAGTTTGGTTCAGGAGTTTTTATTTTATGAGCATTTTTGCTTATATCAATTTCTGCGTAGACGAAGACGCACTACCAAAAGTGAAAAATAAAAACTTGTTACAAAAAATTATAAAATTAAGGTTATTTTATACTTTGTTTTAAAGTCAGTTATATTTTTTGTAGAATAGAGTAGAATTTTATTTAGCAAAAAAAAAACAAAAAATATAAAATGTCAAAACATTAAATTTAAATTAATGTGAATAGAACTAAATTTTAAAAATGTCAACCGAAATAAATTTCAAAATGTCAAATAAAAATAAAAATAAAATTAAATAAAATATCATTATTATTCAATAGTAATTAATAAATCATCATAGTCGTCACAAATTATTAAAAGTTTTTTCTTTTCTTGTTGTCAGTTGTAGCAAATAAATGTTTCGTCTATTTATGTGGAGTTGTTCGTACCTTCGAGTGCAGCCCTGTCGCACTGGAAGCACGTGGCGTGCGCGCGCGGCTCGGGCGTCTGCGCGCAGCGGCACACGGGGCAGCGCGCGTCGCGCCAGCGCACGAGGCACTCGGCGTGGAAGGCGTGCGCGCACTGCACGCTCAGCACGCCCGCCACGCTCTCGTCCATGCGCTCTGTACACGACACAATAAACGTGCGACGTTTATAGGAGAACTGGGTGGGAATAGTTACGGGAAAATTGTTGTGTTCAATTTTTTGTCATATTATGTTCTTACTAACACAGATCTTAAGAAAAATTGTTACTAACACTTATGGATTCTATCCGAAATAAATAGATAATAGTAATAGGGATCATGCAAGGCGAAGACTGTGCCATCTAGTGTTAATGAAATCGGAACTTCTTCCTCATAAAACTTGAATTTGACGCATCTGTGCTGCCACCTTAAGCTCCTACACGGTCCCTTTAGGCAAACATTCACATGGTAGACTAAGCCATCTATTGTTGTGAATTCGGAACTTTTTCCTTATAAATACTTGACATTGACACTTCTGTGCTGCCACCTATAGTTTGTGCACGCTCACTATTGGAAATATGTATCAGACTTATGTTCACAAAGTAAAATGACAAGGCATTATATTGGAAAGCTCTTTTTATGGCTGTAACTTCAAAGGAGTCAATCTGTAATCTTCGTATTCTAATTCATTAGCAGTGCCAGATTAAAGCTTCTTGAAGCCCTAAGCAATCCACGCCCGTGCCCCCCCCCCGACCCTATCCACTAGTTAGAACTCAGTCAGTCAGTCTTAGTAGTTTGTTAGGTGTATACCTAACATTGACAAACAGCGTCGTAGCTAGGCCTGAGCGTCCCTGGCAAGATTTGAATTTTGCGCCCCCTAATTCTTGTAGTTTATCTGTTTCTGGTACTCCTGAGATGTGGTGCCCTAAGCAATTGCTTAATTTGCTTATGGGTTAATCCGGCACTAGTCATTAGCTCCACTAAATTAACCCCAAAGCGGGACCTTTGAAGGAGATGAATAGTATATATTATATTAATGTCTGATTGATATTGGTTGGGGAGACATACATATAATGTTTTTTGTTGGTATACTATATCATCTGAGCCACAAAATGATTTGGTTTTTCAGGTTATTACACTTTAAATTACCTAGACACACAGGGCAGGTGGGCAGCTCAGTATGCGAAGGTGGGGGAGTGCCATCCCTCGCCCATTCTACCCGAGACACCCACGCCATGTGGCACAGAGCATTGGGCTCCAGGCTGCTGTACGGGACCCCGTCGAAGGTTTCGTGGAATTCACGAGCTGCAGGGCTGGTGCGGAATCTACAGCAAAAGGATCAATGTTACGAGTGAAGATGATAAAAAATCTAGCAAAGCAAAGAACTTACTACAGCTGAAAATCAGATTTTGATGTGTATCTTCATAACAATTTCAGCTGATTTTCAAGTTTTGGAAAGAATTCGAAATGATTTATTATTAACAGACATTTAACTTTTATTCATATTATTTGGCTTCAAAGGTGCTTAAAGAAGCAGTGACATTCATTGGATCCTCAAAGTGCAGCAGCCTAATTTTATAAAGGCGAACTTACGTAAAAGGCCTATGTCCAGCAGTGGAAGTTTTTTGGCTGATATGATGATGAACTTACGTAAACAAAGCCATATAATGATCAGGTGAGCCATCCCTCAGGACCCTCACATGAGCGATGTCCTGCTGACAGGCAGCTGCAAATGCTAGCAGATCGGTAGCTCCAAGCGCCCCTGGTACCGATAGCAAGCATAGGGTCTTGGCTTCCTCTGCTTCTTTCATTTCACTGCAATTGAAATTAGTAATGAAGTCATTAGTTTAAAAGTGTTACCAGTTGTTAATGAAAGAATAAAATTGTTGTGCTAATCCCAATTAACATGAGACAAGGGCAGGAATATGATGAAATCAGTTGTTATGAGTAACACTTTAATGTAATTTGTACAAATTATGTTGCAATCAGTATACTGTAGACTTTTTCCACAGATATATGTGGGAGGGTCAAAGACTACAATTTGTTGGAACTCAACGGAACCTTAGATTGTTTTCACAGTGAAATATTGACCACATTACAGAATTTGGTCACTGAAATGACAATAAAATGTTGTTGTTGGGTCAATTGCCAAGAAAAATGTTGATAAGTCAATTGCTGTCCATGCATGGAGTATGGTATAATACTTTTAAAATAAAGCTCACTTCTCTTTATAAAGATGCAGCACTCCTTTAGTGACTTCAACTAGAGGGTTTCCACAGAAGAAGCTGATAGTGTCGTCATCCTCAGAGATGCTGTTGGTCGGAGGAGAGCGCCTTGAGCTTGTCGGCAGAATCCCAGTGTCAGTGTTAGGGCCTGTGAGGACACTGGCGTATGTCTCCACTGTTATGATCTTTGACTCCCGGGCTCCACGGTCTTTTCTTTTCTGTTCTTTAGCGGCTTCTAAGAAAGATATATTTTGTGTAGTAGCATAGTTGTCAAGTTGTTTTGTAGAAGTAGAAGTGGGGACATTGGCAGTTGTCTAAAAGGAATTAATAATGAATGCAATAGATTTTCTAATTAGCTTACAACTATCTCACCTAATTAGTGTCTATATTTACTTCCATGTTTCATAAAATTTAATAATCATAATAGAATATTTATATTAAAAATAATTTATTAATTTGAGTGCTCCCTCAGAATACACGAGAAAATCGACCATTCATATTGGGCCCAAAATTGAAAGTGTCGGCCAACTGAAAAAAATATGTTTAATCCATTCGGAACATCATCCTAAGCATTTGGTACTATGGCACTAAAGCGGTAGACCCTGTTTCTGTTGGCCAGCACTTACGATATTGGGCCCAACTTTGTATGAAAGGTGAATGGTCTTCTGTTGTATTCTGATAGAGTGCACTATAGACTAAACATAGGGTGTTTCGCTCAAACTGCAATTTTTTTCTTACTTTCAGGTTTCTTATACTTACCCGTTGTTACTTTTAAATGAAAGGTCGAATTTTAATAATTTTAAGTGTGATTTACATCTACATAACCAACCTTAATTATTAAACAATTTAAACAGATAAGGATACAGAGCATGATACTTAAATCACTACTAGTCATTTCACCAGGGTTTTGATTGAATAATTTGAACAGAAAGTGGTTATTGTGACTTAACTATAATAGTTAGAGATTTTTGTAGATATTGAAGCCTTCTATAAAACTGTAGTACATCACTTTGCTCTATTGTCAATAGTTTCCGCAGCTTATGCGATGTAAGGATCTTCTATGGTATTTTTTTCACACCTTGGGTTACATTATCGAAGTTTTAAAACGGATCCCTAACTTTTTTGAACATATTCTATAGCTTATGTTCATCAGGGAAATTTAGGATTCCATAGGTGAAAAAAAATTTCAAATCGGTCCAGGTGTTTCAGAGCCTATTCATTTCAAACAAACAAACAAATCTTTCCTCTTTATAATATTAGTGTAGACTATAAAAGATGTCAGTTTAAAGTAAACACCACATCGAGTATACGTTGATGTTTCTTCTAGATTCGTTTACATTGATACAGACAGCTGTTGCATTGTTTGTCCCGACTTTTGGCAACCAATGAGTCAATCAACTCGCGTGTAAAGAGGTCACTTGAATATTTCTTACCCATTTCGGAAGTATTATCGCCCATTTCAGGCAGATCTTCGTCGATTTCAATACGTAGTACACACAAAGACACGGACATTTACAATCCAATTATTTATTCAAAACAAAAAGGAAGAAACGGCTCCATATAGCCTTTACACATCACTTGTTTGTATCAAAAAACTCTATCTATTGCGAAATTAGCATGATAACGCAAACAAAGCAATAAACTCAATAATTTTTGGAAACACAGCACAATCAGGTGATGACTATTGCTTGGACAAATAAAAAATAATCAATTTGGATAATTTCGGGGAAACAAAGATGAGATAGTATGCAAATAACCGTGAGAGTGAGAAAGAGATGCAAAAGCAAATATGCTAAAGAACATTTCATTACGCTAGCGAGAGTAATAAAAAAGCCATTAGGTACTTTTGAGTTTTGACATGACTGAACAGCATGACATTGACATTTTGCCAACCCACAGGAAACAAAACGTTGCAAATCAGGATACTAATAGTCTAAGTTGCAAATAATTAAAAACACTGAAGAGTCAAAAATTAAAATATAAGATTCCCTAATTGTATCTTTGTTTGATTAAAACTACGATCAAATTCGCTCTAATTTACTGATTCAATTTTGTTGGATCTGACAGACAAACGTCAAACGGAAAGTTTTCCGTACGTGTATCCGAATTTAAATTCATTCAGAAAAAAAAAACATAGGTTGTAGTTTCCTATATTCATTGTACATTGCGTATTTATAAGATAGGACAGACACAATAACTGATACGAAAAACGCAATTTGTATCAATAAGTATTGAAAGTCGTTCTTATTGGATGGGAAGTTCAAGTAGAAGAAAAAATATTCAATATGGCTACAGATCATACGACGTGAGCTGTCAGCTGTAATAATTTTTGTTTCTTTGTGTTTATTACGCGTTTAAAAATGTTATGATCATTACGTACTCGCGAATATGGGTGCGAAAGACTCAAAACCATCGTTTATATCTTACGAGGATGCAGTGAAACGAGGTACGACGAGTGCATAAAGTTGATCTAAGTGCGTTGTAGGAATGTGATGAATATCGGTTTATTTTATTTGCAGTGTCTGATAGTGAGTTGAGACGTATACGTGAAGCGTTCAAGAGATGTGCCGGTGCGAACGGGACGGCCTTGAGCTTGGAGGCGTTCGTCCACGAAGTGCTGTGTGATGGAGTGCCCTACGAAGTGGCAGAGTGGCTGTACCAGGCGTGCGGAGGCACCAAGCGAGGTATCGCCTTCCGGGAGCTGCTGTGCGGGATCGTGGTGCTCACCAAGGGCAACATCGACGATAAAATCAAGTTAGTGTAGTCCTATGTGTTCATTGTTCGTTGTAAACAATTACATCACGGCAGTTATCAGTTGATGTATATTATGTGTTGTGGTGTTAGCGCCAAAATACTCGCTAATTAATGCGGAACGTAAAATTCCGAGCTATACTTTGCAAGTGTTTACTTAATTAGTTGAGATAACAGGTAGTTGTATTTTTTATTTGTAATTAAGTAAATAATGAGTTTCAATTTATGGTGTTTAGTGGCTGCTATTGGTCTAAATGACATGGTTGAGCAAAGATTTAAATACATACAATGAGTTGTCAGTTTGTCACAGTAATTTTCCTAGATTGTATTCATCTTGATACAATTGAATTGGTACCTACAACTGACCACAAGAGATATACTTGTGGTTTAAATGGTTAGTAATATAAGATCTAAAGTTTGTTTACTTGGTAGATGTAAAGATTTATTTATCTCAGACTGATGAATTCAAATCACAACAATTTAATGCAACATTAGAATTTATTTTTCTATCATCAAAAAGCCAACTATTTAAGTTGGCTTTAATTAAACAGTAATTTAAATAAAACGGTCTACTCTATGTTAAGTTCTAGTATCTACCACAATATCATTTACTGTTATAAGTATTTCATATGTTCAGGCTTTATATTATAATTGCAGTAAATCCAAATGTCATTGCCAAATGGCATTGTTATTGATATTTGTTTATTTATTGATATTTTATGGAATCTTTGTGTAATGCTCAGCTATCTAGATAAATTCTCTGTAGGCAAATTAAGCAATTGCTTAGGGCAGCATGTCTTGTGGACAACATAAGTGGAAAAATTACAGGAATTAGAGGTCATAGGTACCTTCCTATTTTGATCAAGATCAAGATGTCTTAATCTGGCACTGTTTCTAATGCTGCTTGATTTTATAAAATATATTTCATTTTGATCTTTACAAATGTCTTCTCTGAGCAGTCTATTTTCTTATAACATACATATAAAGCGTGTTTTTATCAAGAATACACACAGTAGTATCATAAATTACTATGACGTAATATTGTCCCAGCTGTAAACACAACAATGATTGACAGCTTACAACATCATACATTAAGTTAGAATTACTCATTTCAAAGTATAGCGATTTATCTTTATCAACATAATAATAAAAGCCATTCAGTTATAATAAGTTTATTTACATCAAAAAAGGAGAATTCTTATTGATATTGCTATAATAATCATACTAGTACATAATTTTGCCTGCCCATAAATTAACATCTTAAAATATAACACCGAGGAAAACATTAAACTGAAAAATTCATGAAAATTACGACCAAAACATTGTTATTACGGAACTAAGTGTGATTTTCCTCAATTTATTGGCAAAGTATTTCAAGATAATGCGGGACCTATTGTGAGGCTTTAGCGTTAATCTGTCTCTGACTTCCTGTTAATCACACAATTTTGCATATCTTTTGATTACGTATTGCATGACATCATCAATTTAGCTTGCTTCACATAATCTTCTCTTACTATTGTTAAATCATAGTCTTATTATGTGTTGCATTGTTTAGTTGGAGTGGCTTTCTCAGTATAGTATTGTTGATTTGTTTAGTTTAGCTTGTTTTGTTTAGTGTTGTGTTTAAATATCAATATTATGATTGTTTTGGCAAGTAATGGGATAGTGATATATTGCACTTGAACATGAATCTGCAAGGTATTATATAGCAGCTAATGTGTGTGGTCTCTTTAACCCAGAAAAGGTGTTGTTTTTACCAGAAATTAATTATGTTAATCAGCTTTATTTTGACTATGCAGGCAGCAAAAAATGTTTAAGTCATCCTTATTCAAACAAAGGACATGATAACAAGTAGCACACGCTTTGCTGTGCTAATTACATGGGTTTTTGTTACCCACTGAACAAAGTTATTGTCTAGGTCATTCCACCATCGACGTCATGGTGTCCAGCGATGATTTCTGGCTATTAATACCACCATCATCATTATCATTTCAGACGAAAGACGTCCAATACTGGACATAGGCCTCCCCTAAGATGGGGGGTTTGCCATAATCGCCACGCTTGGCAGGCGGGTTGGCGATCGCAGTGTATGGTGTTGAGTTGTGCAGAGAATGCTGCTGCCTATTCTCTGGCGAGTCCCTTAGTTGCCTCTTACAACACCCACGGGAAGTGATGGGATGGTATTTTTTTCTTACGGCACCCTACGGCGCCGGCCGACACCATACGACTCAATTAATACCATACCATAAAGCAATTTAATAAGCCCCACGGTGAGCGATCGCGTCTGGACCGAGTCACCAGTGCTTTAACGCCCATATCATATCTGCATCTTCCAATATCCCAATGAAATAACAAGTACAAGATGCTAACTAACTCTTCAATTTTAGGTTCCTCTGGACGCTCTACGTGAACAATCAAGGCGACAATGGCACATACATATACAAGAGGGATTTTGCGCGGAATCTCCACCTGGAGTACACTTCCCTCCCCCTCACTGGGTCTCAGAGGAACGCTGAGATCCTCCTCAGCCTCTTTGGACCGGCCGAGAAGGTCACCTTCGACCAGTTCAGGTCCTGGCTGCTGATACACAAAGATGCGACGGTCCTATCCAAATGGCTGCTTTCCGAAGTGAATGTGGCTCAGGATCTAGAGACGCCGACTTTTTATCAGAGTCTGGCTGGAGTTACACATTTGGAGGAGCGGGTGAGTGAAAAATGTGCCTTAAACTTTAGTTGATAGGGTTGGTTTTGGTATGTCATTGGTTTAGTTTCAGGTCCTAACCAAAACTTTTAATCCAACGGGCGCCGTTCTATCGCCGCGTTTTAAAACAACTGTGCCTACGATAACTTACAATTTAAACAATACATTTGACTAAAGTCCTATTGAGACTTACACGGCAGTCCTTAATGCGGTAGTAAAGGTTTCATATCAAACAATCGTGAAGAATCTCAAAACAAAGCTTTCTTTGTAACAATAATTATACTCCAAGTATGTACCTATCACTCGATAAGGCAACTTTATCTATATCCAAAAGAGTGTCAAATCATTACTCATCACAAAAATGTTTTGCGGTCATCATTCGTAGAAGAGCTCGTCCCAAATCGCATGAGATACTCGTACCTAGTTGCCAGGATCGATTCTCTATTCGATCGTTGGCTATCGATAACACGGGACAAGTTGTTGAGTTCATTGATAAAGAGATATGATATCAATCGAATCGCTAGACATCTTGTTGTGACGTCAAGTGAACTGGATTTGTCTTTGGGAATTGGGCGATTCTGATATAACAAAGATGTCGCCGAAAGACCCGATGACCCGTGCCCACTTTACTGGGAGTCAAACATTTTTCACATTAAATAATATTATTAATCACAGTCAAATACCTATGTCACTCAGGAATAACGTAGCTTTCTACAGTTGAAAGAATTTTTTCAAAATTGGTTCAGCAGTTCCAGAGATTACTTTTACAACCAAACTTACACCCTTTACCTCTTTACAATATTAGTGTTGAAAGAAGACAATTCTGCTTAGACCCCAAATGTATTAGGAAAGCTGTGGGGATTATGATAAGGTCTTATATGCCCAATAGAACACATAGGTGAGAATCTGTACCTTTTATAAATAGATAAGTAGATTTAAAATATATTTAGACATTACAGGTGTGTAAATATGCAAATCAATGCCATTGCATTGTGAGGATGTTGCAGCATCTAGAAATATTTATCAATAGTTATCCGAGTGCAAATCCCTAGGGTTTTCATAAAAAAAACTGGTCCTTGGACACGAGAAATTCGACCCGTAAAGCAAAAACCTGGTAATTGAAGAACAAATTGCAATGCAGGACAAGTAGTAGATATCTAAATTAGGTGTAAAAAGAAACAATCATTTAAATTCAATTTGCGTAGGTAGTTTTATCTCATTTTACGCTCTGATTAAGTAATTCATGCACAATTTAATTAATTTAATCGACCTTTGGAGTATTTGCACGCATGAAACGATTCTGTTAATGATTACTGTTCCGAATGTCCGATCCCAAATAAAATTATTAAATTTAAATCACTTTGATGGATCTCTTTACGAATAATAAGATAAGATATTTATTTTTTGTAAAAACATGAGCACATAATATACAATAGATTTGGTCTTAAAATAATATTTGGGAACAGGATCTACATGTTTTGCCATATTATGGCGTACAAACATTTTTTGGTCAAGTTAACCATTTGAATGTATACATGACAAAAACACTAAAAAGTAATAATTGAAACTACTGTCGTGCACACGGTTAAAAATTAGCCAACAATGCCTTGAAGCTTGATTTTCGGTCTCGAAACTTTCATTTCTGCAAGAAATATAGGTAGCTTCTAAATTAAATAGCATTGGATCTTCTTTTTGGAGTCGATATGGTAAACTCCTTTAATAATTTTGGGCCCAATAAGCGGTTAAGCTAATTGCAACATCTCTGGAGTTCATTAATTCCCCCAAAGTTCAAGTTTACGAGCACTGGTGGCACTCCAACCTGTGGCTCATGTTACTGACTGATTGAGTGACTGAGTGACTGAAGATCGAGACCATCTGAACGAAATCTTTTGTATTTGTACGTGGCATCTATTGTGCTAGTCGATTTCGGGTTTGTTTGTCTTATCAATCTTCTAATAACGGAATCTGCCGTCAGATAAATATCTCCCAAAGACAATAGTTTTATCACACCTCCGTGTAAGAAAGATTCCGACTTACTATGTTGCAAACACATGCATTTTGAGCACTTGTCACTAAGATCTCAATAAGTGATTGTCTGAATGCACCTGTCCATGCAAATGAGACGTGTTTGTGAGAGTTTAGTTTCAAGTTAATAGTCGAGGATCATGTATCTGTTTTAATTTAACATTAGTTATGGCTAGAATGTTACGTTCTTAGTTAATAACACTAATATACTCATAAAATAACATAAATCTTCGTCTACCATCAATTATTCCTTTATTCCTGAAGAAACAGGTTATTTAGGAAGTAGACATTTTACACCGAAATTCTACTACCTGCGCATACGCAGAAGACAGTTCACTTATGTCAGGAGCTGACGGTACTAGTTATCTCAATACCAGAATAAGTTAGGACATAGAATGTTTGATGTGAATTGTTGTTATTCGAAGCCAAGTTCACCCCAAATTTCTCAATTCAATTGCATGATCACCTGTTTTCGAAAAATCGTTCAAGCTTAAGTCTCAACTTCGACAAATTCAATGTATGGGATTAAGAAGTAGACAGATTGAGACTGAGCTTTGAATGCAATCGTTTCTTAAAAATATAAAGATTGCCCCTTGGAAACCCTCCAATGTTCCCTGTTATCTTAGTGTTTCCCCTTTCCCTCAAATACGTAGCTTACTTGAGGAAACTCTCTCTTCAATGTCTTGTAGGGAAACCCCGGGTGCCGTAATATTAGCCTCAGTATCGAACCTAGTCAGATTTAACGCAACCGCACAGATTACTGGCGAGTTGCGAGTGTTGCGACACACTTAACTTGCATTAAATTATTATTAGAAAACAGTACCCTATTATTGATTATAATATATTATTATCCTCGTGTTAAAGTTGTTGTAACTGAGCGTTAGTCACTTATTGATTGTATTGTTAGTTTCCCAGTTTTGCGTAGGAGGAAGGATGTTATTTTTCAGTGAGCGCCACTGTGCTAGTTGTCTTTCTCGCAAAAAATGTATTGCAATTTATGCCTTAGTAACTAGGAATAAGATACGCAACAGTTTGACACCTATCATCTCAAACTTCCACAATGACATACAATTTTGACTCAGCTTATTAGATTGGCCACACCCTCAAAATATATCTCCAACTTTTCATTAATTGTTTTTATGAGAGGGTTTACTGTTTCGTCGAAAGACATCGGCTGGACAAAGGCCTCTTCCAATCGTCACCACATTGACTGGTCCTGTGCTTTTCGCATTCAGTGAATAACCAAACTTTTTTTTTATTGGAAGTCATCAAATGACTTTTTTCGCTGAGTGTCAGACTCTTTCTGACTAAAACCCACCCATGTTCCTCCAAATGCCCTGTGCGTTCCAGGGCTGCGGTAACTCTTCGAACAATTCCGCAACCGAAGGAAACGATCAAACGCTGGACATTAATCAGTAAATGTTTTCAAAGGACGGCTCAAAGTAAAAAGAATTACGAAATCTGTAGGAAATTTCTTTTGAAGTTCAACATACAATGTCAAGAAACAGTCTCACGCAGACATCCGTTAAAAAGTATTTATTCGCGATAGCAGCCTCAGTACCTGTTATCAAAATATTCACTGTTTACCGCCCGTGTTTTGACACAGTCTGTCTTGTATTTACTACCTATCCGTTTGAGGACGTTATCTTGACTGTACCAGCACATTTTACATGATATCTTGCATGCAAATATTGTACTTAAAATACGTGCTTTTTGTTCTCGTATATTCGCGTCGTAGTTGTGAAACCGCAAGAGATAGGTAGGCATTATTGTTTAAAAATGTTTCCCTCAACTGATATTATAAAGAGTTGTACAATTCATGTTTTTCCGCGGATTCACTACCGTAGTTAATCCTACAGTAACCGAGTTTTTTCCGGGATAAAAAGTAACCTATTAGCACTCAGAGTTAGTGCACAAATCCCTGGAAGTATTGATCAGATTATGAAATTCTTTCACTTATAGAGAGTTGGGTCTAGTAATACTTGGGGCTGAAGCCTATATCGAGCAGTGCAGGTCTTTCGACTAAAATGATGATGATGACGTTAGGCTACGCTATCGCTGATTGCCATCGGCTCTTAATACTGGAAACATGCGCGGTTCCGATGGAATAGACCCTGGGAATAAAGCGTCGGAAAAGAGCTACTTTTTGTTAGATCTATGTAGCTTCTAACATTTCCTTGTGTTACCCATCATTATTATGTTACCAGTAATGGCGTACTCAAGCCTCCCCTAGCGGGTGGCCCTATTGATTAGCTCTAGGTCGTTTGAATACAACGGCTGGAACGGGTCCCCGCGACCTTGCCAAGGCCGTCACTTAGAGCGCCAAAAAAAAAATGCCTCAAAATATTGTTTTGTGTGTTTAACGTGTTTAACGCCAAACACAGCGTGGTACGAGCTAAGGGCCAGCTCGTACCACGCTGTGTTTGGCGTTTCTTGCGACATTTACTTAAGTTAAACACACAAAACAATATTTTGAGGCATTTTTTTTTAAGGACGTGATATCATCAAATGGCTCGTTCCGCTCTGGAGTGGAGTGTCAGTCTCTTATCGAATAAAACTCATTTGTGTTCCTAATGCCCTTTGCGTTCAAGGGCTGCGGTGACTCTTTCGAACTGACTCCGCAACATTTTGAGGCATGCAGTCGTGAATCGTTAATCATCATACTCTTGTGCTTAACCCTATTTCTTTGTGCCTTCTTCTTCCACGCTTCTCTTTTAGCCATAATTCCAGTAGTCACTTTATTTTCCAGCTACCTCGTCTCCCACGCAGTCCGTCCATCATTCCTTTGGCCTTCCTCTACTATTACAGTCATCCACATTTATACTCTAAGCTCACCAAAGGCCTTTTTCCTCATTCCATATCACATGGCCGTACCATGACAGCCAATTTCCTAATTACTTTACAACAATTCAGTAACCGGAGTTATTTATTTCTTTTGCGTACTTCACTATCTAATAATGTAAGCAAAACAAGTCCCCGAACTTGTTCAACATTAAAGAAAGTAAATACAATACAAACTGGATCGTATTTGATCGCTCTCCTAAAGTAAATAGAATTGACATCAAAGAAAATGATTATTATCGACCAATTCCATAGAGCTTCATTGTTTACATTGTCTGTAACCACAATTAAAATCGACTGTACAGGAATCGAGTTGAATAATATTTGCCTTCATTATCTGTGGTGGTTACACAAACAATAATAAACTAATTTACGCTTTGTTTGTTTTCATTCAGGTCATGCGATTATTTGTCCAATGATTACAATCTAAACAAAGCGGTAATGTTGATGGAATTTAAAGTATTTCGTAGTTAATAAATTAACTGATAGTGTAATCCTGATAATCTGTAATTAAAGATAATACTCGTATGTGATAACGATTTGGTAATAAAAGTGCAACATAATTGCCTTATAGATAGGTGCAAACAATTAAATACGGTGCCATTACTTGAGTTTTCTCTCTAGAAAATTGTCAGTAAGATTAACATAGATTCTTTATGCCACCCAAAGTTCGACTTCGCCGAATGCTGGGCCTCTGCCTCTATTTTCTTTTGCCAATCTCCGCGTTCCTGTGCCACCCTCATCCAGACTCTACCCGCGATGTAGACAATGTTCTGCCGATGCCGCCGTTAGTGCTATATGCCCAAGACGATCGGCGAAATCTCGGCGACCGACAGAACAAGAGGCTAGACTATTAAACAATAAGAAAAAGCTAATGAAACATACCTTCTACGCAGTAAAAGGAGCAACTAAAGGAAGTCCCCTATTACCGTGTTGACGGACAATGGAATTGGAAACTGCTGCTACTTATGATTCGTACTTTGGACCCAATATCTTAACTGGGTCCAAAGTGGGCATTGGGACAATGAGGGAATCAAAATAATGCTCTCTGTACATTTCCGTACGCAGTAAAGAACAGTCATTGAAATAATTTGCATTACACACAATATGGTGCAATATTTCTTCGTGATTTTATAGACGAGGTTTTTCCTTGGGCTAAATAATTTAACAAGTCTTTTCACTATTAAGTAGAGCCTGGCCTCCGATCTAAGCTTATGATGTTGAATCAATATTGTACATGTAACTTTAGCTGAAATGTTCCAATAATTCTAAATCGATCCCCAAAACCTTCGAACTCCCTGCTAAGTGCTAAAGCATATATAAAAGTAATCGATCTCCGAATTGGTGCTACTGTAATTGGTGCTACTGTAATTGGTGCTACTGTAATTGGTGCTACTGTAATTGCACTTATAATAATCAATCTTTAAATCGTCAAGTATCAAACAATCTTATTACAATCACTAAATAGATTCGTATTTCGATCTTTTCGACACGTGTGTGACCCATTTTATGCGAAGAATTTGTACTATAGTCCCGTTTGTGTCGAGGTTTTAGTTCAACATCCAGCATTTAGCTTTTAGCGCTATCAAAGCGAGTTCAACAGCGTTTGACGTGAAAGTTAAGCGCTTTTTTCATTTGAGGCTTTTAGCGGCGCTGAAAATCTTTTTAAGTGGTTTTCCCCGCTGTGGATGATGCTGCGTGTTTTTGTATAGCAACTGAAAGTAGTTTCACAGTTCTCTGGGTCGAATTCGATCCAATTTAGTTTGTAGTGTAGTCACGTTCGGGAATTCTATTACTTGTACAATTTACTTTACGATCTGTAAGGGACTGAACGGTTGCGCCTGATACGATGAAAGGTGTTTGATCTTATTGAATGCGACTGAACCCTTCTCGATATTACTTTCGTAGATCCTTTCGAGTTTAGTATTGACAATACCTGCTTCCTTGGTGAGAGAGGCAAGTGCTACTGTTGGGTATGAGATCCTGGCACCGTTCCCGCGTTGGGCGAAGTGCTATTGAGTTTTTCTGTCTGGAATTTCTGAGAAGCAGCCCAGAGTTTACTTGTGCTAGATTTTTTATTATTGACTAGTTTTTGTCCGCGACTTCGTACGTGCATATCTCGTTTTTTCCCGTTCCCGTAGGAATTTCGGGAAATACTCTTAGTGCTTACCCACACTCCCCAAGGAACCTACCTATATGCCCAATTTCAGCTTTCTACGACCAGTAGTTTCGGCTGTGCGTTGTCTGTCAGTTAGTCACTCACTCACTCACTTAGTAACGGAATAATTTTATATTATATTGATAGGCTCGCGTTTGACCACAATCTCACTTGACGGAAAGCGATGATGTGGTCCACTATGTGGCACGCTTGTCTAGAAGTAACCTAATCACTCTTGGCTTAACGAGCCGCAGGTTGTAGCTATCAGGTAACACAATCTCCATCAGGGATGATCAGTAAACATATCTGACGAAATGGGGGTTTAATCTACGTACAAGTCTGACCCTTAAAAATCAAAAGTCATTAATTCTAATTAGGCTGAGTGCCAGCACTATTTGAACGTGAAAGTTCTACATAAAGGCAGTCCTTCAAAACACCCGCCCATCAGGAAGCCCGAGAAAAAAGTTGCGCAACAAACTCCCCAGCAACACATCTTTCCGTCAAGTTTTATATAAACGTAGTTTTATGTAGTCATGTAGTGTAACTAGCGACCCGCCCCGGCTTTGCAAGGGTGCAAATATATACTATACTAATATATAAAGCTGAAGAGTTTGTTTGTTTGTTTGTTTGTGTGTTTGTTTGTTTGCTTGAACGCGCTAATCTCAGGAACTACTGGTCCGATTTGAAAAATTCTTTCAGTGTTAGATAGCCCATTTATCGAGGAGGAATATATATCATCACGCTAAGACCAATAGGAACGGAGCAGTAATGAAATCTGTGACGCAAACGAAGTTGCGTGGGTCAGCTAGTTATATACTAAAACCTTCCATCTACCTATTAAAATAACCCGCATTAAAATCCGTTGCGAAGTTTTAAAGATCAAAGCATACATAGGGACAGACAGACGTTTACATATACTATGTAGTGAAAATACTTGTCTATTTGCAAGGAGACCTTTCATTTTAGTACAGGGCTTATAGGTATATGTCCATGTCCAACTATCCAACACCACAGCACAGATTTGCCAATGACATTTATCCGTATTTGGGCCTCCACTTCCCTTTGATTACCAGTATTTTGTAATTGCAAATGAAACTAGCAAATTATATGGCCGAATCGAAATATAGCTGCAACTACATACAACTTGATTATTTGAATAACACGTTATGCAACTCGGATTGGGACTTAAAATAGAGTGCAATGAATGTATTTGATACTGAATGTATTTTGAGAGTTCATATTTTAATACTAGTGGGCGGCGATCGGCGAAAAAAATAAAATCCTGTCTGCGCAATTATTTAAAAAAAAAAAAAAAAAAAAGAAAAAATGTTTATTTGGGACTCGCACATAACAGACAGATGTAAATTTAATTAAATTAACAGCCAAGTCTCACGCTTCTCCATCTCTCTTCTTCTTCTGAGTCGGACACTCTTGTCAGAGTGGTCGTGGTTGCGCAGATGAGGTACATGGAGAGATTTTCGGTAGGTCGTCCGGCTTTCCCGAGGACTTCTCTCTCAGCGATGCGCTTCATTTACCGCCGGTTGGTTACGTTACGAGTACACTGAAACATAGTGGTTCTCGTTAGTTTTCTGTATCAGGTCAGTCCAGAGAGTTGGTGATCGATCGCGTGCGCTCTTGACTTCCATCTGGCCCTTCAGCAGTCTCTCCATCGAGTTGTCATTCCTGCATGTCACTAAAGAACTTCAGTATTCGTGCTTCATATTGTTATAATAATGCATTAAGTACTTTTGGTCATCATTGCTTGATCAAAGTAAACCCTTTGCTCTGCCTTCAGAATCAACTTAACATTTTAAATGCCTCGTGAACGACCTTTACTTTAATAGGGTTTTAGTAAATAGTATTTGGTCAGATTATTTTATTTTTACCATTGTACCTATATAATTAGTTTTATTAGTTTCATATTTAGTTGTTGCGATAATATAGTGTGCTAGCTGACATGTGCCATTTAATTTAATTTAATGTTCTATATCTATCATAAAATGTTGAACCATATTGTTATATAAATTCAAGTTCTTCAAACTTAACAGACAGTTGTGTTGCTGGGGACTTTGTTGGCCACTTCTTGTTCCCAGCTAAAACATTAGGAAGTGGTGGCGGGCTGGGCGATTTGTGTAAATATTTGACGTTCAAAAAGTGCTGATTTTCAGCCTAGTTCAAATAAATACCTATTGATTGAGATTGCCTATAGAAATAACATTGCATGATTTATAACCTCGGTTACCGAGTCGGCAATACTAAACTTTTCCCACTAGCACACCATGGCAGCCACTGCACCGGTCGCGGCACCAACAAAATGCATGCATTTGTATAAAGGTACCTCACCTGGTAAGAGCATGGTTGCGCATCAAATTTGTTGCCGGCCACCGAATCACCCGCTGTTTGTTCTGGTGTTTCTCGCTTGGTAGCTCAAGATGCCACGATAGCGCGACTGGTTACGCCACCATGGTGTTCTAGTGAGATAGGGCCCAAAACTAAAAACTGCCATTTCTAAAAACAAAAGAATGTTATCAATTTGAATGGTATTACCATTATTAGCACTCAAAACCATGGAGTGTGGTTGACTGATTAAAAAGTGTGCGCTCTTGAATTACACTAGTTTAATTACGTGTTACACAATATAATTGTGAGACGCTATCTGAGGGGCTTAGCGTTCAGTGTCGGTCTTTCAACCTAGAAACGAAACTTGTCTAATTACGGCTGGAATGTTAATTTTTATGGCTTTACTTTCAAGATATTTGATCTCGTGACGAAGACTCTTGTGCTCCATAGTCACAACTATAAGACTATTAACATAATAACATCATCAGCGTATCGCTCCAATTTAGTGTTAAATTTTGTAGTACAGGGGCCGTTTGAGTATAAGTTACGTAAGCACTAATGGTGGGGGTCTTTACGCTTAGTTTTGCTGACATGGGGACAATGGTGATTACGTCAGCAATATTTACTTACAATTTTGTTCTCTTCTTATCTATTTATGTTAGTACATTTTGATTTGACGTAATTATGGCTATTTAATTGGTTTTAAGGTTAAGTAAGAAATAACAAAAGTGGGGGAAATAAGTCCCGCGCGAATAAAAACTAACAATGCAATTTGATTACTATCGCTGACAAGGGGGGGGGGGATTACAAATTACTAAAATTCTGCTTACGTAATACATACTTAAACTATCATTGAAACTATCGTTTTCTTGGAATCTGTTTACTGGTTAGAAAATATTTTATTAAACCTGAAGCATTACTTACTTTATGAATAGGTCACATAATTACAATATTCGACTTCTTCATTCAAATCTGTCTCGTAACTTCTACATTTATACCAACTTTGCTTATTATAAGTTACCCAAGGTCGCTCGAATATACCTAACCAAGTGGAAAGTATAATTTTCCGTGGCGGGGTGGTATGAATAAGGAAACTTCAGACATTTACAATTTATGTACGAAACTTATTACATAAACACAAGACAACGGCTCTTCCTCGAATATTTACATGTCAAAAGAAAACTTACCTCGTTAAATCTATAAGTACTTCAATATCTATACTAATATGTATTATAAAGAGGAAAGATTTTTATTTTTGTATGTAACGAATAAACTTAAAAACTACTGAACCGAATTAAAATATATTTCAGCAATGACGCTATCAGCGAGTTACATACGAGTATGTTACTCACTGATAGCTATATTTTATAGGCTATATTTTCTAGGAAGTCTATATTCTCGTAGGAATTACGCGGGTGAAACCGCGTGACGTCCGCTAGTAATGGTATAAGACAGATAATTTGTTTCGGTCGATTATCCTAGAAAAAAATAGGGTTTTTAGGATTCCATACCCAAAGAGTAACTAACGGAATCCAATTAGTAAGCCTCCGCTGTCAGTCCGTCCGTGTCCGTCGGTCTGTCAGCGGGTTGTATCTCAAAAACTGTAATAGGTGGAGTTGAAATTGTCGGTGTGTATTTTTATGGCCGCTATAACAACAAAATAAAAAATGAAAGGGGCTCCCATACAAGGAACGTGTTTTTTTTCGGTTTATACAAAAACAAATACAAAATATTTTATTGGAACAAGAAACAATTTAACAAAATATTGTGTTCGTTAACAACCGCATTAGTATAGGAATACTGTGTCGCGGTCATTAGCGCCCCCCTCCAAGAGGGAGACGACAGCGTTTCAGGTATTCAAATGTGTAAACAAAAAGGAAACATAAAATGTTTTAGATTTTAGAGAATTATGATACGGAGCGTGAGAGTCCGTCTCGCACTTGACCGGTTTTTTTATTCTGCACTATTGATATGATATGAAACCTAAACCGCATTTGACAACGTTACATACGTACCATATTTCTGTTTCCTTATTTGGAATTGGCTTGTAGGCAAAAATACAATACATGATCATGATCACACGACGTGTAAGCTGGAACGAATTCTAATATTTTGTATGTGATACAAAACAATGGAGTTATTTTTAGAAATATTTTATTAAAGCAATACCGTCACCTGTGTGGAGCACCTGTGTAACTTTGTTGAGGTAATTTTAGGCCATTCGGTGTTTCCGTTTTGCAGGAAAGTATAATTCCATTGGTAACCCCAGCAGCCACCCTGCTTGGGTTACCAATGGAATTATACTGTCCTGGTCCAATCGGGGTTCCTATACGACTCAGGGCACGGAGGGATATATTAATTTGTTCTTAAATAATTTGAAACAAACAAAAATCAGTAATTTATCGTGGTTTAATAACCAACAGACAACATAATAATTATGTGGTCTCAATCATCAAACAATCATCATCATCAATAATTAAATTTCTTTGCAAACATGGGTTATAGTACGTAGGTATTTAGATTATAATAAAGATCTCCATATTTTACTGTTACACGGGCATGCAAAGGTTTACAAATTCAAATAAAATATCAAAAATAAGTTGCAGATCATGGGAATTACAATATAAATATTAATATAAAAATATGTCAGCGTGATAACCACAAATGCCAATCTGGTCAAGTTCAATGTTGCTAAGACCTGCTGCCCAAGCGTGTCTATTTTCCGCCAAAAGGAGCCAATTCCACCCAGCTCCCATCTTTCCGAGGTGCAACAGTGCCGATAACCGACCAACTTGAACTTCTTGGGGTTACATTAACATCTACTCTCAATTTTGGCCCTTTCATATAGGCAAAAGCTCAAGTGGCTGCAAGGAAGTTGGGGATCCTAGCAAAGGTGAGACAGTGTTTCACGCCGGAACAGCTGCTCAAACTCTATGAAGCGCAAGTTCGATCGTGTATGGAATACCGCTCTCATCTTTGGGACGGATCTGCCAGATACCAGCTTGATGCCCTTGAGTCAATTGAGAAACGAGCCAAGAGGATCATTGACAATGAGAGGCTCGTCGCGACGAAGCTGCAGAGTCTTGAGCATCGACGACGAGTTGCTAGCTTGTCGGTTTTCTACCGGTTGCATTTTGGGGAATGTGCGACGGAATTGCATAATTTAATTCCACCAAGCCCGTTCCATCATCGGACCACAAGACGAACGGCGATGCGCCACCGGTACATGGTGAACATCCCACCCACACTCACAAAACGTTTTGGGAACACATTCATAATGCGTACAGCTAAGGAGTGGAATTCCCTGCCCGAGTCTGTTTCCCGATAGCTACAACCTGGGAGTCTTTAAGTCAAGAGTGAATAGGTTACTTCTAGGCAAGCGTGCTCCATATTCGACCACATCATCGCTTACCATCAGATGAGATGGTGGTCAAGCGCGTGCCTATTAATAGTAAAAAAAAACATCGAAATAAACATGTTTAATTTCTTTTTGAGTGTAAAATGTTTCTTTAAAACAACTGGTTGGGACTACTGTATCGTTTCTTTCTCTCATTATCGTTCAAGCTAATCGATGATTGGTATTTCTTTTTACATCCTTCTAATGAGATAAAAATTAGGCCTCCCACTAAGTACATTGATGATCTGGTGAAAGTCGCGGGTAGCCGATGGGTGCGAGACGCACAAGACCGGTAGTTGTGGCGACGTTTGGGGGAGGCTTATGTCCAGCAGTGGACGTCTTTCGGCTGATATGATGATGATGAGACAAAAATTGTTTTGTCCATCCTGAATCTTTGTACTAATCGCCAATCCCTTTTCAGGACATAATAGAGCTAGAGAAATGTTTCTGGACTCTCCGCAACGCAGCCCCCACCGGCCAACTGGACGCCGAGAGCCTATCACCGCTCCTGTCACCGCCACTACCAGCTGCCGCGGTCGCTGGGGCCTTCCTGGCATTTGATGAGAACAGGGACGGCCATGTGGACTTCAAGGAGTTGTGCTGTGGGCTCAGCGCCGCTTGCAGGGGACCTAGGACTGAGAGGCTGAAGTGTGAGTAGATTTTTGATGCTTTTGATGAGAATAACTGGTCAATTCTGCGAAAAAACTCACCATGAAAACTGAGCGGTCATTCCAATAGGGTAGTTGACTAAAAAAATGTAATTAGTCCGTCAAATAGATTTCCAAAAAATATTTGACACGTATTTTTTCCTTATTCACTTAAACAAAAAATTAAGGCGTCGACGTAATTGTGACGTCACTTTTTACAAAATAGTGTCGTCAAAATCCCACTTCTGATCTTTGATGCGTTTTATCTTCGTCATTTTTAATTGATTTGATAAATCCAAAAATTTTACAGAATAGTACTACAGGTATGATCATGTGGACTTGAAGCGAGTGTGCGTGGAATTAGATGAGGTTTAGATAAAATTCATAAAATTGTATTGGATTTTTGAATCTCGTCTGAATCAGTGCTTATGGCTTAATCGATTCTGAATTTATTATTTTTGTTAGTACTAAGCCATAGTTCCATGGTGCTACAAGACCTTTCATGTTCAGTAGAATTAGATATTTTTATATGAATTTCCAGCCTTAACTCTTAATGTTTACGACAACGATAAAAGTACTTACTTATTTTCCAATGATCTGAACATTTGGAACCTTAGAATTTAATTGTTCCATTGTATAGTTTCGTAAACTTGTAATGCGGTCAATTTGTTCGCATAGCTTGCCCGCTATTGTCGATTGTAGTCATCGAGACATACCTAATCAGTAAAAATATCCAGATTCTTTGATAATACTTGTGCTTCCTGCGAATATAGAAAAAGATTGAAGGGCTAAGAGGCTTCCGTCCGTCCGCCTGTCTGTGAGCGGCCTGTAGGTATCTCAAGAACCGTAATAGGTAGATAGTTGAAAATTTCACAGACTGTATTTCTATTGCTGCTATAACAGAAATTAAATTTAAAATGAGAAGGGTCTGCCATACGGTTTATGGTACAGAACCCTTCGTGTGAGAGTCCGACTCGCACTTGGTAGGTATTTTCTTTAAGACCTATTGATTTTGTCTTTGTTCTTAAGCCAAAAATAGAGCTTTCGTGCTTGGATTTTCGAAAAGTTATTTGGAATTCAGAGCTGGTGAATGTCTGGCCCTATATTAAAGTACGGCCTCTGCATAATAAAGCGGCCATAGTCCGTAGCCTACGTTTACATATGCCCCTGTACTTTGGGTCGCTACTTTTTTCTGCAAATATAAAAAACTGTCGTACATGAATAAATACACAGAAATCCGACAGGTTTGATTCTTTCATATATTAATTTGAATTTGATAGGATCGCATTTGACCACAATCTTACCTGATGGAAAGCGAGGATATGGTGCCGAGTAATGACCTATATTTACTCTTTCCTTAAAAACCTCGGGTTATAGCTATCAGAAAACACAGACTCCGGCAGGGAATTCCCCTCCTACTGCTACTATTTTTCTTCCTTTCTCCTTCGGGCCTGCGGCGGCGAGCGTTGTGTGGCGCGCCGTCCGATCAGACGTTCAGAGCCAGGGGGGCTACTCTCTAAGCCTTCGGGCTTCGCGAAGTCCGTAGTTTCGGGCTCAGTTGCGTGCGTATTCTACTCCGTATCACCTGTCCACTAAGAATGAATGACAACACGATTTGACAGTTACTGTGAAATCGCGTTGTCATTCATTCTTAGTTCGGGTTCGGGACTAATCATAAGTCTGTAGGTGATACGGAGTAGAATACGCCCGCAACTAAGCCTGAAACCACGGACTTCGGGCTTAGAGAGTAGCCCCCCTGGCCCGGGTCGACGGCGCGTTGTGTTCCACGCGCGCCTCACAGAGGTGCCAGCTTAGAACCCGGGACCCGCTAGGGAATAGGAATTTGAATGGGGTGGCCCATTTGCTTTCCAGAGCCGCCGTGACTTTTTACGCGGTAACACGGATGGGTCTTAGTCAGACGCTCCTCTCCGCTCCAGTCATTTGATGATTTCCCATCCTTAAAAAAACGAATTCCACTCAGCTGTACGCACAATGCAGATTGGCACTTGCTCGGATTCTTTCATATTCTTTTTGCCATTGTCATGTGCTTGTAATTATACCGGTATTCTCTCCAGATTACAACATAGGGATGGTATTTGCCGCTAAAATATAGCGTGTTTTTTTTTTATATTTTTACAAGATCTTCAATCTCTTCATAAGTCAGGGAAATAAAACAAGTGATATATTATGTATGCAAGATATACCTAATACATTGCAAAAAACATATCTTGTTTGTTACAGAACAGTACAAGACCTTTCAACTGAATATGGCACAGTTTGATAATAACTTCTTTTTCAATTTCTGATTTGTCCCTCAAAACTGACCCCATACTCAAAATTTATTTTTCTACTAGTTAACCCGCGCAACTTCGTCGCTCCGCTTCTATTAATCTTAGCGTGATGATGATATATCCTATAGCCTTCCTCGATAAATGGGCTATCTAACTCTAAAATATTTTTTTTTAAATCGGACCTGTAGTTCCTGCGATTAACGCGTTCAAGCAAACAAACAGCTTTATATACAATAAGGGTTTTGTTGTTCCATACGGACGTGTTCGGAACCCCAAAAACGATCTGTATCGTCTTCATCCATCATCATAATATTATCAGCCGAAAGACTGCTCACCACAACATCCGATCCTGCGTCCTGCATCTCTCGTTGTACTGATGGTCAAAGTCCTCCCTCTCCTTTTTCCACAAACATTATTTTGTCCGATGTCCGTAGCTAATAAGAACCTTAAAGAAGCCCAAGTCATCAATGAGATGACCCAGGACCGAGCTGCCTGGAGACGCATGATACGGAGGGCCGACCCCAAGTAAATGGGAAAGGGCCAGGCAAAAGAAGATTATTTTGTCCTCTGCTATTGCCGAGCAGTTCTTTCGTTCCTCGCTCCGTCTTCGTTCTGACCTATTATGAACAGTAAAAATGCGGGGTTTTACATGATGTGTAAACCAGGGTTGGAAAAAATCATGACTTTAAAAAAATCGAATAAAGTACGATTTTTTGAAAAAATCCCAAGTAATCACAATTTTTTTGATTTTTTCGTTTGATTAATAAATTTAACTATATCTTTGTGTAAAACGGAAAGCGCCTTCAAGGGATTGCGCGGACACAGCGCGGGGATTACCTTTTTGTCTGACAAATGAATGCCAAGCAAAAAGGAAATCCCCGTAGGTGTTTTGTTTATTTCGCTTAGGGAATATGCATGCTATTTTATTATTTGCAAAATGAAATACTTATTAGCTTTAGTAAACAATCATGAAATTATTTTATAAATACCTTCATCAGCGATGAAGTTATAAAGCTTCAAAGATTACAATTAGAAAGAGAAGTCCGACGAAACTTTGACGTCATCGTCAATGACGCCTATACAGCTGCCATAGAAAACAGCGTTTTCGCGAGAGGGATAGATATATTTGTTTAAAATAATTATATCTCCTTCGTTTTTAGAGTAATTTTGATTCTATTTTCACTGTTAGTATTATATTTTTCTATATTTTTTGATAAAACTGTATAGATGATAAATATGTTTTTCATGCATATTACGGTTTTCCTTTCGTTCTGACAAGTATTCATTCGTTCAGTTTTGTTTACTATTGTTGTTGCTGTGGTGCGTGCGTGACCAATTTGTTATATATAAAATGCCTCGCCAAAGAGATGGGATTTGGGACACAGAAAATAGCACTGCCAAAACTGGCTGTCGGGCTATTTTTGATGCTCGGACTAAAAAATCATTTGATTTAAATTAAAATGATTCATTCATGCCAACCCTGGTGTAAACCCATAAGTTTTTTATTCTCGGGATTTCCAGACTAGTCGCTAGAAAACTCAAACAAACATGTTTTAAAAAACAGTTATTTATCGGTCTTGTCTGGAAGATCATTATCGTTATAACCTTATAGTATAAATTGTCTTAGTCGTATCCAGGTTTTCCTTGCAATTGCTTCGTCGATGTCACCAATCTTAGTTAGATCGGTGACCTCGCAGTACGATTCTGTAAATAATAAACATTGAAGTGAAGGCTTGGTGAAGTGATCACTTCACCCAAGCCTTCACTTCGACTTGTTTACATAATCGACCGGCTGTTCTTTTCGTGGCTCTCTCAGTTCCCCTTCTTTTTTGGTACCGTCATGAGCTACCTACTCGTATAATTATTATAGAGTGATAAAACAGGGAGTGCATCTGTGTTTACGTACACACTTGTGCACTATAGTATGTCTTTTCGATGGCGAAGAGCACAGAACAGATAAAGGAGGTGGCGAAGAGCACAGAACAGCTAAAGGAGGCGGCGAAGAGCACAGAACAGATAAAGGAGGTGGCGAAGAGCACAGAACAGATAAAGGAGGCGGCGAAGAGCACAGAACAGATAAAGGAGGTGGCGAAGAGCACAGAACAGATAAAGGAGGTGGCAAAGAGCACAGAACAGATAAAGGAGGTGGTGAAGAGCACAGAACAGATAAAGGAGGTGGCGAAGAGCAAATCAGCACTATTTTTCCGACTTCCTCAGCAGTTACCATCATACTTCAGCTAATTTATACAAAACCTTAATGAACCTTCCTCATGAATCACAACTACAGGTTTTGAGTCATGAGACATACAGCGTGGCGGTGGACTTTCACAAGATCTAGTGATGTCAGAATTATAGTAATGATCTCAGTCAGAACAGTACCGATACAATTCATTCACATCATCAACCAATCTTAATGAACCATGATTACTAAATTAGTTACGCATAATTATATAAATGTCTTTCATAATTTGAAGTTCAATGTTAATGATGATAAAATATTTAATTAACACTTTTTTTGACTATCTCTTGTTTACGCTGTGACGTCACAGAATTAAATCCAAGTGTATTTATCACCGTATGCCTCACTTAGCGATCCGTTGAACTGGTAATGATTTATTCAAATCAATCGATCTGCATAGGGTTGCCAGTGTTGCCACTTAAAACCGAAAAGCCGGACAGACTAGCCAGTTTAGACGGACATTTTGGTTTAGTTTTAAAATGTCTGACTAAAGCTACCTATGTAAATCGTAACTGACATTTTTTTTTAAATCTAATGATGCAGTTGTAGATTGTCGGGCCTGATGTTGATTAAAACTATAACTACATTATGGATTTTTGAAAAAAAAAAAATGGAGTCGACATTTTTTTTTGAAAATTAATAAAGGTTTTTGTTAAAAATTAGCTCTTTCCTTTACATTGCCATGTATTATTAGTTCCCAGAATTTGATCCTTATTAGCTATACTTTCAGAGGGTGTACTAATACAGGGTGTGTTTTTTTTCAAAATCGATTCCTAGGTAGGAAAAACGATTTTTCGAAAATCTAATGATGCAGTTTTAGTTTTTATCAAAATCGGGATCGAGACTACTTTCAGTGTTTTTCGACTATCCTTATAGTTTCGAATTAGGCCCTAAAGGCTCACTTTTTCGAAACAATCACCCTGTATAGCTACGAACTCCACGGGCAATAGTTTATTCATCCAATGGAAAATCAATAACAAGTTACAGTTTGAGCTGTATCAAATATTCAGACGTACAAACGGTTTGCCAGATATGATGTCATCTGTACATGTCACATGTTTGTGAACTAGTTTACTTTGTGATAATTTAAGTATATTTTTATATCTTTCATAAACGACGATGATATTCTAGACTAAAATGACGAATCACTTATAGCATAGCGCTAATTAAGATCCTAGTGTTAATGAAACTGTTATCGAACCACACCCACAAAAACACAAATACTGGTGTCAACTTTTTGCAATGGAAAAACTTGGATCGCGCATAAAAACTTGCACAAAAAGCGAACAGTCTAATGAGGGGTGAGAGGGGTAAGGAAAAATGTGCGAATAACATTTTGAAAACCGCAATTGACAGCAGTTTTTGAGATGAGATAAACCCACCAACAATGGTTTAGAAAATTCTGTCTTGTCATACTCTGTGGTTAAGTGGTTTATCTTATTACAAGCGGGAAGGAAGGAAGACATAAATACTAAATGACGTACTTGTTTAGGTAAATGAACGTAAGTCAATTCCATAAATGGGCTCACTTGTCTCGAGAAGGTTTATACGCAACAATGACGTAGTCTATAAAATCTTTCCTACTCGTCATCTACAATTTCTCTCTTTAACGATACAGCTGGGGGGTTAAAAAGCCCACTTTAGGAGAATCACAATATAAATCACACAACAATCTGTTAAATTTAATTTTAATTTTTGTCGCTAACGCATTAGGTTCAAGGTTGATTGGGAAAATTTGACGGGTAGCGTGATGTGCTGTCTGATTCTGTTAAAGTTGCCTTTTAGACCTACTGTTTATATAACTTCATAATATTCTAATAACATTATTTATTATTATTGATAGTCTCCCTTTTGACCACAATTTCACCTGATGAAAAGCGATGATGTGGTCGACGATGTAGCACGTTTGCCTAGAAGTAACTTATTTACTCTTGATTTAAAGGTTGTAGCTATCAGCAAACACAGACTCCGACGGGGAATTCCTCCTTAGCTGTAGAACTTAAGAATCTCCTCCGTTTTTTTGGTCGATGCAAAAGAATATAGGTACTAAGTATAAATTTAATATATGTGTCCCAGGAATACTCGTCTAAATGAAAGAGTTGAAAGCTCAAAGACAGCAATCCTTGGCCCGTGAGTAAACCATTCTCTGCAAAACGTTTAAAGGCGAATTCCTTTTAATTATACATACATTTGTCATAATAATCAGCAATTTAATCATGATTGATAGCACAAGATGGCAAGTTTCAACAGATGCCCCGAATAGCTAAGTGCCTAAGAGACGGCAAAACTGCAAAAGGCCAATAAGGCCATACATATGTTTATAAGACTAAATTATTCAAGGATGTCAATGTATTTGGCACAAGTGCGTATGTCAGCCAAGCGTCTGTCTTTAACCCGTAATTGACAACATCATAAAAATTTGAAAGGAGAATAGGAAAGAATAAGAGAAATAAAAAATGCGCTGAGCGTTCCTGCTGTTCCTACCTTCCTGTTCATATTTCCGCTGGATAGTTACCATCTGAGCATTTGCTGGACGTTAAATGGTGCGTGTTGGTCTCCTCCATTGTGTATCATGTTTTAGGCTTTGGTTCTTTCGCAGACCCCAGACTAAGACTTGTCTGCTAGATTGACCAGTTCGTCGATCCATTAGGTATAATCACCCAGCATACCTTCGCAGATATGTCCACTGCTGAGTTTGGTCTTGTAAACACACCGATATTTATACTATATATAACTGCGATTTTTGCCAATGCAATACTACTGTATTGCATTGGCAAAAATCGCAGTTAGGATTTCAAAGTCAGCAAAGTATAAAAGGCATCTATTTTAAATCAGCACGGAAGTAAAGTTTAAAACAAGAAGGGTCCTTGACACAGCTGACATAATAAACAAAGAAGACGTAAAAAGCGTAGTTTACTTCGCAGCTTGCCCCTTCCAGGTCATTAGATCAAGGTGATTGGCATACGTCACTGAGTTTTGCATTCGGTTGGTTCTGAGGTTGTAGAGTTATGTGTTTTTCTTGCATGTTTAATGCTAAACGTCCAATTAAAAAAGTTATAATTTGCATGTTGACGTCTGCAACGGTCTTGTGCTGTTTCTGGCTAACGTCGATTTGCAGCTAGTTTTACTAAACAAAACTGCTATATGCGACATGCACACACTAAGCAAAAAAGCTTGTGAACATCTTTATTTACAAAAGAAGCGTCGTGTTTAATGAATTTTACTATTGTCTGTTTTATGCGAGTACCAAATAAACATTTTCCTTTCTTCAGTAGGTTTCAGATAGAAAGATTTGGTCACAGATAGTATTTTTAATACGGGTACACAAGAGTAACTTCTTCACACTTGATTTGTCGTGTCGACTTGTGACTAGTCTTGGCAATTTCCAATCAAAATCAAAAGTAATTTATTCTAATTAGACTGAGAGGCAGCACTTTTTGAACGTCTGAGTTTTACATAAAGATATTGTCCCATCACTTCCTAGTGTTTTATGCAGAGAAAAAGTGGCGAAACATACTCTACAGCAACCCATCTGTCTGTTAAATTTTATAATCCCATGAAATAACCTCACTGTGAGCCCTTACATACAATACCAGAACTCCCATTCTCTGATTATCCCTAAAGGGTTGTTCAAAAGCAAAATAATCTATTCAATCGATAACTCTACGTATATAAACTTAGACCAATGACCACATAAGTAAAAGTCCCTAACACCACGAGCATACAAATGTACTTCCGACCTCCGCCTTCCTCACAGGATGACTGCGCCAATCAGTAGTAGAACTAAAACAGTTGACATCGCGGGTTGTCATCGGACTTCCCGGCTGTGCTCGTCATCATTGGCCCAGGCTACTTCCGTGTTGGCAAAGCCTTAGTGCATTTCTTTATCTATTTGTTTTGCTTACATAATTTATGTTAGAAAGACTTTGATTACTAAGGCCCGCTTGCACCAGAGTTATTATCTCAGTTGCTAACACGGGCCTATTACGTATGAAATAATTTTTAGTTAGCACCAACTTTGACGGCGCAATTATTGATCAAGTTGTTGTTTACCTCTTTTTGTGACTTCTTGTGTACAATTTTAGTGTCAATTTTAGGTAACAAGGTGCGATTTTGCCGTAAAATTTTAACGGCTTTGTTTTTCTTATCCAACTTTATGTCTCAATTAAATCTTCTTGCCTTAATGCATAACGGCATCTCGTTGCTACCCAGGAATATCCTCGGAGAGTAATATAATTACTCTTTCCCGGATAAGGGATAGAATCCAATTACGATCGCCACATGTTTAGTATCATTGTCTTTCTTATTACAGTTCCAATATTATGATTAAGATTCGGTCATCGGCATTCGGTGTCACGTAATTAGGAAAAGAATTTCGGCGTTGTTCGGTGAGACACAGAATATTACCGTGAAGTTAATTTAACCCGAATTCGGGGTCGAGTTAATTAAGATTTGTCTCAGATCTTACGTTGATGAGACGTTTCCTTCTTTGTCAAGGTCAGCGGTCAATGTCATAGTCGTATCGTTGTTTTGGCAAATTATATGTCTGTTTAGTATGAGAAGACTGCTACGTAATTAGGCTATATGCATCTTTCGCTTAAATCCTAAACGGTGCAGCTGGTTGTGTTGACGGGGAAGAAACAGCATGGGACCGTAGGGTGTTTGTCGACAAAAGCGATGTTAGCGTAGCGTCTTCGCAGGTATGTACGTTACTAATAGGTACAACTTATCGTCAAGCCTGTATTTCTCGAAGGCTTAGGCAGAGGTTTATCTAAATTTAACCCAAATTTACGCTAGGTATGTTTTAATCCAATTGAATAGAGCCATGTCTAATCTATGGACTGCTACTCAGTGATTAGAAACGGTAACAATGAATAACACTGAAGGAATTCAACCCAGGACCCTATACTCAGCACTTCCCTAGTGGACCAAGGAGGCTCACAATCTCATTCTATAACGATTAATCTTAAATTGGTTCCCACATAAATCCTCGCTTCAAAATCGCGCGTCATACTCATAAGGGACAAAGTACTATTGTGCACACAATTGAAGTGAAATGTCCGGACGATGAAGCGAAGGTCGTCTCAGCATTGTTCATCTCTCACTCCGCGACTAATTGCGTCTCAAATGAGTCGCTAGCGAAGCACGTGCGGTGCGACGCGACCACAGATAAACAAGTCGCGACTGTACCTTCAACCAACAGCTAGTAACACGCGAACTAAAACCAACCTTATTGCTACGAAATAAAGGTGCTGTGAATGGAAGGTGGTTGGCTCAGTCAAGCCTTCACTTGTTCGCTGTTATGCACTTCCGACTCATTGTTACTTGATCCGTCTTTGTGCGGATCGTGGTGACAGGTTGATTGATTTACGTGTTAATTATACGATTAAGATTTGTGGTGGGGTTGTGCTTTTTCTTGCCCGTCCTTTTATGTCCGTAGTAGTTTTAAAGTCGCCCCTATATCGGAAAAAGTGACCGAGAGTCGTCTGTGAAAGATGGTATGGTCACGGTCGAGGAACATGTGTTCAAGAAAGCGTTGCAACTTCACACAAAAAAGGCAGAAGACGACCTAACGCTACGTGTTGGACCAGCATGACAAAACTCTTATGTGAGGAAGGACTGCCCGACCCGAGAATTGTCCCCCCCCCCCAGGACAGATTGTTCTGATGCCTCAAAATTAGAAGAGCCGACCCCTCATAAAGTGGGAAAGAAAAGAGCAAGGGGGAAGATGAGTGTGGTTGTGCTCTTTGTGAACGAATTCGCTCGGGGAAGAACGTAAACCGAGCCTACATTTTCCTGCGTGCACGGTTTTGTGAGACACTAGGCACTTTCTTCCTTTTGGGTAGATTGTCGCCCTTGATCTTATTCTAATTTATTTAGGATCAGCGCAATATGTCTTCTTCTATACTTCTCTTTTTAACCGTATGATCTTTCATACCATATCCATCTATTCTTCCACGGTTCCGGAATTTGTTCGAAAGAGTCACCGCGGCACTGGAGCGCAAAGGGCATTAGGAGGAACACGGATGGGTTTTAGTCAGTAAGAGTCTGACACTCCCTACCGCTCCGCCAGAGCGGAAGGAGTCATTTGATGATTAACTATCCTTAAAAAAAAAAAACAAAACCATTCTTTAGTCTCTCCTCTTATAACCACTATAAGTGGAATAACCTCGTTCTTCGACGCTAAAATGAATGTCCCAAAGAATCGGGACATGTGTTATTTGTAGTTCAAGACTTCGAGAAAGATGTTATTGAGTTGACCCAAATAAGTATTCAGAATAAATTCATTATGAATTCCAGACTGTTATCTGATTTTCATTCATATGACGTCATTGGATAAATCCTTGTCCGAATTCGGTCCAGCTTCATGGATCATACTCTTATTTTTCGTGCCAGATTTGCCTTTTAGCCTTGGAAATTTGAGACATATGATTATGCTTTTTTTGGATAGGAAGTCATCAAATTACTTCTCTTCTATTATGGTTATTCGCGATTTCGGGGTTGGTTCCATAGTAAAAGTACATAATGACTCCTTAAGGGATATTGCGTTTATTCTGATACACGTTGCATACTGTGTGTTCGAATAGTGACAAAAGCCGTGTGATCCCGAGCAAGGCTAAAGGGATACAGTTACTTTAACGAACTAAGGATTACAAAAGAATTGTCCGAAAAAATCTAATTAGTCAGTCAGTTAGATATCAAAAAATATTTGACCCGTTTTTTTTTTGTTACGTAAACCAAAATTGACGAAGATGCGACGCTTTTCAAATTCCCCATACGTCACGCCGTGGTACAATTTTTTTGTGCGTTCTGACGTCACGAGCCCCCACTCCCGAGATTTGATGCGTTTTATCTTTGTCAGTATTCATTGACTTACAAAAATAAAAAAATACGTGTCTATTAAGTTCCCGTTAATTTACTTGGCAGATAATTCCATACAAGTTCTGTTCCACATTCGAATTTATTCGGTGTGTAGTGGTTACTTGGAGCTCGTGAAACAGGCCCTTACTGACAGACTAAATAGCATATTAAGTGGTGACGGACCGCAAGACGTACAGCGATGCGCCACCGGTACATGGTAGACATCCCACCCACACGCACAAAACGTTGTGGGAACACATTCATAGTGCGTACAGCTAAGGAGTGGAATTCTCTGCCGGAGTCTGTGTTTCCTGATAGCTACAACCTGGGAGTCTTTAAGTCAAGAGTGAATAGGGTTACTCCTAGGCAAGCGTGCTCCATCTTCGATCACATCATCGCTTATCATTAGGTGAGATATAGTTAAAAGAAAAGGACGGCTGTTGAAGTAGTCAACGTAAACTTCGCCCTCATTGTAACCATACATGCAATTAGGGTACTTAATTGAACTCGACATTTAAGTGCCTACAAATGACGTGCAGGTGATACAACCTGCTGCAGTCGTTAACATAAATATTTATGCGTTTGTCGTGCACTACAACACAATGTATCACTCGAAGAGGAAGGGTGGGTTATTGGCGTCATTCAATCATTTCGTCAGGGAAATGGTTTCTGGAGTCATTGATAACTTAGTTTGGGTTGCTCTTTGTATTAATCCTAACATTTAAAATTCTTCCGTTACTGAGTGACTGACTGATTGAGTGATTGAGTGTATGACAGACCACTGCCAAAACTACTGCTCGTAGAAAGCTGAAATTTGGCATGTAGGTTTCTTGATGTAAGGGACACTAAGAGAGGATTTGCCGAAATTCTTACGAGAACGGAATATGCGCGAACGAAGTCGCGGACAAGAGCTGGTGGTAAATTAGTAGGTTGAAAGTCTATATAGACTTCTCTTAGTTAAGGCTACTTCTATTCGAGCCGATGCTTAACTCCTTGGGCCCAGTAAATGGATAGGTTAGTTGCAGCTTCAGTGGCATTCTATAAATCTCCTGAAGTACAGGTGTATGGGAGTTGGACTCCAACATGTTGCTCACTCACATCCACATGGGTATCTTGCGGGTATAGAATTCCCCATTTCCCCAAATTGTGTGTTTAGCGGTGTAAGTACGTTGGTGCGCTACCGATTGAGTGCTTTCCGTGTAGGTCACGGCAGTTCACGTTCATTATGATAACGGTGTGGGAGACGGAGTTATACAAGACGCATTAACACTATCCTTTTCTCAGAGCTTAATCATGATGGCATTAGCACGTCATAATGGTACATGTTCCTAGGTATCAAGTAGGAGAACCACAGTTAAGGCTAGACAAACGCATTGCCATATCAGAAAATATGATTATTACCACACTTGACACGGTAATGTTGTCGTTACAAAATTGTCTTTACAAAGAGATGTTATCGTTAAAAAGAGATGTTGCTGCCCTTCATTATAATGAGGTTTGACCCCCATACTTTACTTGGTTGTTCTTGAAATAGTCCTCGACCTCGGCACAACCTCACTATAACAAAAACCTTCATTTCCAAGAAACTACCA
Source organism: Lacanobia oleracea (assembly GCA_950371165.1). Lineage (NCBI taxonomy): Eukaryota > Metazoa > Arthropoda > Insecta > Lepidoptera > Noctuidae > Lacanobia > Lacanobia oleracea. Next base: position 22,603,893 of record OX493406.1, read on the forward strand.
AGAATGTGCAGGTATTTCCAGAGGTAGTTAAATTGCCTATTCTATTATAAAAATCACACATTAAGCTGCCAACCATAAATACTGAAGATACAATCTAGTAACAGATGCTAACTCATAAAAACCCCTCGCCATATAATTAGATAATTTATTTATGTTAATATAATTCAGCACACAATGATAAGCGCCGCTATCTGGACTGAGCCGGTATCATTGCGAATATATCGCATTTAATGTATTCCGCGGACCTTGGTTTTGAATCTGTTGAAAGGTTATTAGAACAGCAATGAGATACGTATATGGACATCTTTGTGTTATGTAAGCGTTATCTGGCGCGCGATGGTGCTTATTCGAGGTTCCAGTGACGGTCTGGTATAATGACATCTTACCATCCGTACGTTGTTGCTACTCCACCAATTCGCACGCTTAAGCAGCACTCCTATGAGTGACAAATTCGCCGCTAAACTGTTAATATAATATGTCAATTGTAAAAATTTAGTGAATAAGTCGTTGGTGTGTTATCAATAAATAAATAAAAAGAGCAAACCCATCCCAGGTCGTGCCTGCCAGGTTTGCGGCTTTTGTTCGAAAGAGTTACTTCGGCCCTGGAAAGCAAAGGGCATTATAAGGAAAACGGGTGGTTTAGATAGAAAACAGTTTGTTACCATTCCCTCCCGCTCTGCCCAGACCGCCGAGCGGTAGAAGTCATTTGATGATTTGCAATCCACAAAAAAAGGGTCTTGGGTTGTTCTAGTGTTAATTAGGTTTTAGAATCATTGAGCAAAACACAATGGCGAATCTAAATATTATTTTGGAAGATGCTTTCTCCAGCTTCAGACATAAGATGTCTGCTGATGGACGTAGACCTTCCCTTAATATTACCACGATGGCCGGTCCTGTGCTTCGTACATTCCTCGGATACCCTAAATGTGGGGTTTAACGACCCCACACACCCTGGAGGAGCTCGTGGCTAAATAATAACAACCGCACGGGTCGATCTTCAAGGTTAAGCAACGCTTGCCGAGGATGGTCTGTGGATGGGTGACCATCTTAACATAGCGAGTTTCCTCCGTGCCTCGGAAAGCACGTTAAGCCGTTGGTCCCGGCTGTCATTTGTAGATCTTTGGCAGTCGTTACGGATAGTCAGAAGCCAGTTAATCTGACTCCAGTCTTGCCATGAAGTACCGTGTTACCCAGTTACTGGGTTGTGGAGGTCGGGTAGGCAACCGCTCCACGTAAAATACTGGTATTCAGCTAAATCCGGTTTGACTGGAAGCCGACCCCAATATAGTTGGGAAAAGGCTAGGCAGATGAGATGAGATGATGACACCCTAGTGTCAGAGTTTCTAAAACGCTGCAAGGGCCTCTGATATGCTTTATTTGACGACCGCCATTTGGCGGCCGGGACCACGGGCTTATAAGTGCCTTCCGAATTACGGAGTCATCTACCCTAATGACATAAAGGTCATAGGAAAGGCCCATCCCCCAGGTGGAGTACCCTGTGACTGGATTTTTTAATTGTAGAAGTTCTTGCTAGTACCGAACCTAATGTCTACGTAGGGCAAGCCGCCGTATGTAAGAATATGATTCATAACTGATAAAATATAAGTCTGTACAGGTGCATTTAATCTGTGGCCACCTGTGTGAGAGTACCTAACACAATCAATAGAGATTGAATCAGACTTGTAAATTGTAAATCACACGAATATGACTGCAACAAACATAAAAAGAAGTTCAGCTTTCTGATTTCTTTCCTTGAAGCTCGAAAAAATGATGCAGGAGGTTTCTTGTCACTGTCAGATCTCTATCCTGTTTTTTGGGCGGGAAGGGAGTGTCAGACTCTTACTGACTAAACCCACCGGTGTCCCTCCAAATGCCCTTTCCGTTGCAGGGCCGCGGTCACTCTTTCGAAGAAATTCCGCAACCCTGGAGATCTTTGCACTACCTTAGTAAATGAACAACAAAAGTCACTTATTTATCTTTTATTTTTTGAGCTGAGCCTTTCAGGGATTTATTTGAACCTAGCTGACCCGTGCCCACTTCGTTGGGCGGTATTTCTCGGTTTAATATATAGCCTGACACTCACAAATAACGTGGCTTTCTATTGGTAAATGAATTTCCAAAATCGGTGCAGTTGATCTAGAGATTACCCACCATAATCTCACAAACATTGACTCTTTATAATATTTTTATTAAGTATTAGTATAAATAAATGATTTGTCTTTTAGCCTTCGTCTATTTCCGTCGTAAAAGTCAGTATTTAAAAGTCCAGCCTTATCTTGAAAGGATATTGTTGAAACAAAGAAATATTTTCGCAAAAAGATCTAGTCACACTTATGTTGCACTCCTGTCGTCCTTCAAAGCGTCGCTACATGTATATTTACATGTGCGCTTAGCGTCTTATCTCGTTTATCTCTCGATACTATTTATAGATAAGGAAGTACAGAAATAGGTTTATCTGAGTGAAGGACCGAATTATTGCGATGATTCTGACCTATGATGCTATCTCGTTTTAGGTATCTGCGAGTCTCAAAAGGCCACTTTAGCACAATCAGAAAGCACATCACGCTACCCGTCACTGTTAAAATTCCCCAATCAACCTTCAACCTAATGCGTGAGCGATAAAGATGTTTGACAGATTGTTGATTCTAATATTTCTGCTAAAGTGGCCTTTTTAGAGACTCCCGATAAATAATCAAGTCAAAAATATCACCGGTCTACCTTGTGGGATGTCTACCAACGCTGCGTCTTCCGGTAGGGACGCGGTCGCCACTCTAGAACTTTTCGGCTCCATCGACCATCTGTTACGACGTTACGGCGACAATTGGGGGAGGTCTATGTCTAGCGGTGGACGACTTTCGGCTTTAAATTATGATGATCTAAAAGTCATGAGCTCATGATATAAAAATTGCATTTGTTCCCAACGAGTAACACCCTCAAATGTCACACTGTTACTCGATGGGAACACACTGTTACAGAACTTAATGAAAATAAGAATTAAATCGGTTTTTACTTTAAAAACATTTATTCGTCATATTGCTGGTGATTCTCCTTTGAACGTTTTATTCTTAAATCTATACTAATATTATAAAGCTGAAGAGTTTGTTTGTTTGTTTGTTTGTTTGTTTGTTTATTTGTTTGAACGCGCTAATCTCAGGAACCCGGGCGTCTCTTCTGCAAGAATCCGGCGCAGGAATCTCCAGCACTTGCCATGTTCGGTGAGAAACTGCGTCACGCGAAAGTGAGGACATCGTGATGTCTATCCAACCACACCTCAAAGACCCCTCTTTGACTTACCGCCGAGATTATGGCGTGCCCAAGTGGGGGTGTAGCTCTATGAAGTACTTTTAGATAATTATGTTCTTTTAAAAATTAAATTGTCGAAAAAAAAAAATAACAGAAATTGACACAGGCAAAGTCGTAGGTAACAGCTATAAATTTATAAAGCTGAGGAGGTTGTTTGCAAAAATAAATATGATGCCCAAAATAACTATTCCACGCGGACGAAGTCGCGGGCACAGCTAGTAATTAAATAAAATTACAATACCTAAATACATACATACATACATAGACTCACGCCTGTATCCCCGAAGGGGTAGGCAGAGGTGTAATATTACACCCACATCTCGCCATCTATATTTAAGTCCCACGTAATAAGGGGGGGGGGGAGGTACCTAAATACAATCAGCTTTATATAATATATCAGAGTAAATCATCACATTTTACAACAATTATCAGTTCTAATTTCTAATGTTAATTTGAACTTTAAACAATTTTCCAAATACATATAATTAGCCATAAGTATGTTGTGACAATTAAAATTATGTATAGCAAAATAAAGTTATGATAAGCCGGCAACATCAGTTATCGCGAGTGTGTAATGGCGGTTATTTTCCATGCACATTTAATGTAAAAATACTTTCAAATCCAGTGTGACTGGTTGGGATTTTTTTCTGAAGAAATTCCCATCGAGTAACAGTGTGACTGGTAGTGTGACCGGTTGGGAATTTTTTCAGAAAAAAATCCCATCGAGTAACAGTGTGACATTTGAGGGTGTTACTCGTTGGGAACAAATGAAAAATTGGACATTTCAGTTCGCAATGTCCTTACAACGATAACGTGATCCACTCGGGAAAGCCAATGAGCTGTTGATATTGATTAGGTGATTAATATTGTTGGATTGACTCACTTTATCTATGTATCTATGTAATTTATAAGCACCACTTAGCTTCTTCATCAAACTGTTTAAATACTTTTAAACTTTATAGAAAATCCTGCATGTTGGGTTTCATGATTGTGTCTGCTGATGCGTAAAAGATATGACATAAAAATCCTTTTCGATTATTTCGTTTTTTTTTTTTACTGAACATGAATCTTCTAAGGCGCTATAGTAAACTACAAGTAATGCCCGCAAATCTATGGACATGATCATCATCATTTGAGCCTAAACAAGACGTCAGCAGCTAGACATAGAGCTCCCCCAAGGGTCTTAACATCGATCAGTCCTGTGTTTTTCGCATCCAATTGCCAGGGTTGCGGATTTTTTTCGAAAGAGTCACCGCGGCACTGGAAAGCAAAGGGCATTAAGAGGAAGACGGATGGTTTTTTAGTAAGAGTCTGACACTCCCTTCTGCCTCGCCCAGAGCGGGAGGAGGACCCATTTGATGATTTCCCATCCTAAAAAAAAAGCGAAGCACAACTTTTGGCTACAGTTGAATTTATATAATTTAACCCACTTGAAATTAGCACAACCCATTCGCTTACACAAAGTTTCTGTATACTTATTCTCCATCCCTCTTCCAGTCTGCTTCAAGATCTTCGACTTGGACAGCGATGGAGTCCTCAACAAGAAGGAACTCATCGACATGGTGGGGATCCTCTGCACGGTCGCCAACGAGAGCCTGAAGAACCAGAGCTCTCGAGCCTCCACACCCTCGGACAGCAACGACTCCGAGGGTCTGGAGAAAGGGTTCGACCCAGAAGTGATTCTGGTGAACTTGAGAGATAAGCTGGTGACTGTGCCGAAGAATGGAAGGAAGCCCGTGTTTCAACTGGGCCCTAATGGAGATAATAAAGAGGAGATAAGTGCGCTGAAGGAGGTGAGTTTTTTGTCATGTTGAAGATGTTTGATAAACGGATTTATAACTTTGAAACACTAATATATTGTTACGAGAAAGGACTTGCTTTCCAGATGGCATTGCTACCAGTCGGAAAAAAGAACTTTTTTTTAGAGTTATCCTTCCGCAAAAGTCTATAATTTGTAGGATATTTATAATTTTATTTCTTTGAAATGATCTTTTCATACCATGAAAGCTAAAATTCTAAAGAAGTTTGGTAACGAACTCAAGCATTTTGTCAATCAGTCAATGATCGAGTTATTCGCTTACAACTTGTTTTCTTCTCTTTCCAGCAACAACAGCAACAGCAAGAAAAAGAACAAGAAGAAGATCAGCAAGAGAACGAAGGTCTGATCGCCAACGACATGGCGCTGACGCTGGAAGACTTCCTGATCTGGAGCGTGGAGAGCGCGGAGGCGCTGGTGACGCCCTTCCTGGAGCTGGTGTTCGAGGTGTGCCACATCGTGCTGGGGCTGCGGCCGCAGTGCAAGCACCAGGAGAGGGACGTCGGTGAGTCACACCACGCTGCTGTAGGTACAGCCAGGGGCCCAGAGTCGAGGTGTGCCACATCGTGCTGGGGCTGCGGCCGCAGTGCAAGCACCAGGAGAGGGACGTCGGTGAGTCACACCACGCTGCTGTAGGTACAGCCAGGGGCCCAGAGTCGAGGTGTGCCACATCGTGCTGGGGCTGCGGCCGCAGTGCAAGCACCAGGAGAGGGACGTCGGTGAGTCACACCACGCTGCTGTAGGTACAGCCAGGGGCCCAGAGTCGAGGTGTGCCACATCGTGCTGGGGCTGCGGCCGCAGTGCAAGCACCAGGAGAGGGACGTCGGTGAGTCACACCACGCTGCTGTAGGTACAGCCAGGGGCCCAGAGTCGAGGTGTGCCACATCGTGCTGGGGCTGCGGCCGCAGTGCAAGCACCAGGAGAGGGACGTCGGTGAGTCACACCACGCTGCTGTAGGTACAGCCAGGGGCCCAGAGTCGAGGTGTGCCACATCGTGCTGGGGCTGCGGCCGCAGTGCAAGCACCAGGAGAGGGACGTCGGTGAGTCACACCACGCTGCTGTAGGTACAGCCAGGGGCCCAGAGTCGAGGTGTGCCACATCGTGCTGGGGCTGCGGCCGCAGTGCAAGCACCAGGAGAGGGACGTCGGTGAGTCACACCACGCTGCTGTAGGTACAGCCAGGGGCCCAGAGTCGAGGTGTGCCACATCGTGCTGGGGCTGCGGCCGCAGTGCAAGCACCAGGAGAGGGACGTCGGTGAGTCACACCACGCTGCTGTAGGTACAGCCAGGGGCCCAGAGTCGAGGTGTGCCACATCGTGCTGGGGCTGCGGCCGCAGTGCAAGCACCAGGAGAGGGACGTCGGTGAGTCACACCACGCTGCTGTAGGTACAGCCAGGGGCCCAGAGTCGAGGTGTGCCACATCGTGCTGGGGCTGCGGCCGCAGTGCAAGCACCAGGAGAGGGACGTCGGTGAGTCACACCACGCTGCTGTAGGTACAGCCAGGGGCCCAGAGTCGAGGTGTGCCACATCGTGCTGGGGCTGCGGCCGCAGTGCAAGCACCAGGAGAGGGACGTCGGTGAGTCACACCACGCTGCTGTAGGTACAGCCAGGGGCCCAGAGTCGAGGTGTGCCACATCGTGCTGGGGCTGCGGCCGCAGTGCAAGCACCAGGAGAGGGACGTCGGTGAGTCACACCACGCTGCTGTAGGTACAGCCAGGGGCCCAGAGTCGAGGTGTGCCACATCGTGCTGGGGCTGCGGCCGCAGTGCAAGCACCAGGAGAGGGACGTCGGTGAGTCACACCACGCTGCTGTAGGTACAGCCAGGGGCCCAGAGTCGAGGTGTGCCACATCGTGCTGGGGCTGCGGCCGCAGTGCAAGCACCAGGAGAGGGACGTCGGTGAGTCACACCACGCTGCTGTAGGTACAGCCAGGGGCCCAGAGTCGAGGTGTGCCACATCGTGCTGGGGCTGCGGCCGCAGTGCAAGCACCAGGAGAGGGACGTCGGTGAGTCACACCACGCTGCTGTAGGTACAGCCAGGGGCCCAGAGTCGAGGTGTGCCACATCGTGCTGGGGCTGCGGCCGCAGTGCAAGCACCAGGAGAGGGACGTCGGTGAGTCACACCACGCTGCTGTAGGTACAGCCAGGGGCCCAGAGTCGAGGTGTGCCACATCGTGCTGGGGCTGCGGCCGCAGTGCAAGCACCAGGAGAGGGACGTCGGTGAGTCACACCACGCTGCTGTAGGTACAGCCAGGGGCCCAGAGTCGAGGTGTGCCACATCGTGCTGGGGCTGCGGCCGCAGTGCAAGCACCAGGAGAGGGACGTCGGTGAGTCACACCACGCTGCTGTAGGTACAGCCAGGGGCCCAGAGTCGAGGTGTGCCACATCGTGCTGGGGCTGCGGCCGCAGTGCAAGCACCAGGAGAGGGACGTCGGTGAGTCACACCACGCTGCTGTAGGTACAGCCAGGGGCCCAGAGTCGAGGTGTGCCACATCGTGCTGGGGCTGCGGCCGCAGTGCAAGCACCAGGAGAGGGACGTCGGTGAGTCACACCACGCTGCTGTAGGTACAGCCAGGGGCCCAGAGTCGAGGTGTGCCACATCGTGCTGGGGCTGCGGCCGCAGTGCAAGCACCAGGAGAGGGACGTCGGTGAGTCACACCACGCTGCTGTAGGTACAGCCAGGGGCCCAGAGTCGAGGTGTGCCACATCGTGCTGGGGCTGCGGCCGCAGTGCAAGCACCAGGAGAGGGACGTCGGTGAGTCACACCACGCTGCTGTAGGTACAGCCAGGGGCCCAGAGTCGAGGTGTGCCACATCGTGCTGGGGCTGCGGCCGCAGTGCAAGCAGCAGGAGAGGGACGTCGGTGAGTCACACCACGCTGCTGTAGGTACAGCCAGGGGCCCAGAGCGGCAGGAGTCTTGGTGATTTCCCATCGTTTAAAAAAAGGGGCCTATTTAATAAAACCGACAGGCGACAAGTGATAAGCGACTTCGACGTTCGATAAATTTGTTACTTTATTTCATACATTCTCTGCTTTCTTAAACTGCAACAATTGGGAATATGCATGAAAAAAATAATATTATAATCGACATTGTTCGTGAGATCTCATCAACTGGTTAGCCTTTACCCACTTCCTAGTCTGACCTGATGAAGTTGTACAAGTATTTTACAGGGAACAAACTGTTTATCTTACTGCAGCTTAGTAGCTTCGTAGCTTTCTGGTTACTTGTCACCATCATCATCATATCAGCCAGTAGGCGTGTCCACTGACATAATCTAATTAGTCCGTCGTTTAGATTATCAAAAAATATTAGACCCGTTTTTTTCTTTTGTTACTTAAACCACATTTGACGAAGATACGACGCTTTTCAAATTCTCAATACGCCACGCCGTGGTATAATTTTTAGTGCGTTCTGACGTCACGAGTCCGTGCGAGTTAGATTTTCGAGTAACTTGATGTGCGGGCTGATTCTGCTAAAGTGGCTTTTTTAGACCCGCCGCCGGTCTTGAGCAGTCCGCATCCATCCTCTGCCACCTTCTTTTATTCTTCGATCCATCGTGCCGCAGGGCGTCCCACAGTGGTTACTTGTAAAGAATATCAAAGGTCTACCAACGGCGGGACATGTTGGAGCCTCGACATGAATTGCAATTTTACAGAGCAAATCTCGGTTTCATCCAGTTTTTCTTCGATCACTTGTGAACTTTTAAGTATACTTGAAACTTCCATACACTGCGGCCGCCAACCCGCCTGCCAAGTGTGGCGATTATGGCAAACCCCCTCTGGGGTTTGCCATAAACCATTTTGGGGGGAGGCCTATGTTCAGTAGTGGACGTCCTTCGGCTGATATGATGATGAAACTTCAAGTAGTACTTCTAATCATAATATTTATCTATCAAAAGATAGCAAACTAATTACAACTTGCGTCAATGCAACTGAACAGCTGTATATTCTAGAAACTACAACTTTCTCCATAATGCTGCCAGATCGTAATCTGCAAATGGCTGCGAGAACAATATAACGTAATACAGTAGTAATTAAGAGTTACATAACACAACTATAATTAATTTCATCTTCATTCAAGTGGTTGTAATCACAAACACGCGCTATAGATAACTAGTACTATATATGTTGCCGCGTTGTTCTTGTACAAATAAACTTGCTGTAAACATTTTTAGAATTTACACAAATGTGAACTTTATTTTTGGGGAGTTAATATTAATTTTACAATGACATTAAACCATCAAAATTAGTTTGAAACTCTCGCACTGGAAACTGAACCTTATGTAACTGATTTAAAATACAAAATTCAACAGCATGGTTTATTTAAAACAAAACCGTCCCACATCCATTGCGTAGTCACTACTGCACTAAACAAAATGATTGTAAATATTTTTATCTATGTATATCAGAGTCACTATATGTATACTTGTCTTATAAAACAGCAGACGATATAAGTACAACAAGTTTTCCAAAAGTCGCAATGAAAATTCAACTTTATCCTTCTGAGTTAAGGTTCAATATACAGAAACATAAATCGGTCCTCATCCATTGCGTAGTCTTTACTGCAGCTATCAAACTGCATGTAAACATTGTTATCTATGTATATCAGTGTCGCGATACTCCTTACTAAATAGAACATTGGATCATAGATAAACAAAATATATTTGCAAAAGTTGCAATGAAAACTCAACTTTGTACTAAATATTTTAGCTTCAATTTAAAATCGGTTCTCATCCATTGCGTAGTCGCTACTGCAGCTTACAAAATGCTTGTAAACATTGTTATCTATGTGTATCAGTGTCTCGATACTCTTGACTTATAGAACAGCGGACGATGGACGTACAAAACGGACTTCCAAAAGTTGTAATTGAAATTGAACCTTATTTTACTGAATTTAGATTCAAAGTCCGACGACTCTTAATCGACCATTTTCGTTTCAAATTAAAATTAGCCGTCCATTGCGTAATCACTACTGCAGCTTACAAAATGCTTGTAAACATTGTTATCTATGTATATCAGTGTCGCGATACTCTCGACTTATAGAACAGCGGACGATGGACGCGCACTTATCAACCGCTATCGGACATGTCAACTGTAATTTTCATTTTATTTAAATACGGTTAAGTGTGAGATTTGACATTGTGATATGATTGTTTGTTTATAGTTGTCGTAGTTTTTTATTCGGTTTTATATTTTTTTCACGGAACCCCAAATATTTTTCTAAAAATAACAGCAGCCTACGTTATTTTTAATGACACCAGCTTTTCGCCAGTGTAAGTCTCGTAAAAATCGGTCCAATTGTTTCGGAGATTACCTGGAACAAACAGACAGACAGACAAAACTTGTTTTTTTTTGTTATAATGACTATCGGATATAATTTGGTATTCATTTAGTAAACAGTAATTTCTTTTTCTTTGGTGTTACAAACAGACACTTTTTTTATATGTATAGATTCTTTCTACCTACCAGTAGTACCAATTCACGTGAATAACTTACAAAGTACTCATGTTTTAGTGTTAAATACTCCACACAATATGTTACTCGCGATAACAGCGTATACCAAGTATTAGGTACTATAAAACAGAAGTACTTTTAACAAGTACATTGTTGATTACGTGTAGTGCAATATGCTACTGATAGTTTGCATTGATTGTGTATTCTTTATGTTTAACTCACGTTCCTGTTGTAATGATTCGTTTACATGATACTACGATGTATGTTGTTGCTATTTCACCAATTCACAGTAAGCGTTTTTAAAGTCTTTTATAATGTGCACAGCAAAAGAGTGGAACTTAATGCCTGCGTCTGTGTTTCCAAACGCTTACAACCCTAATCTCTTCAAAGTTAGAGTGAACAGGCTGCTTCTGGGTAAGCTCGCTCCATCGTAGACTTTGTCTCTGTCATTTCTGACATAGACTAGAGTCAAGAGCAAACACATCACAAATAAAACAAATAAATTACAGTAAATTGAAACATAAAATATGTTTTTAAGAGTAGTCAAGAGTATGGGATATAAGAAAAACATCAGAAGGTATTTTAAAAGCAATTAAATTAAGAGCCCTATCACAAAACTGCTGACTCATCGCATTGTGTAGCAATTGGACAGTTTCAAGTACGATTATTTTATGGTTTATGGTTGACCCGCGCAACTTCGTCTGTGTCACAATTTTTATTACTGCTCCGCTTCTATTGGTCTTAGCGTGATGATATAGCCTTCCTCGATAAATAGGCTATCTAACATTGAAATATTTTTTTTAATCGGACCAGTAGTTCCTGAGATTAGCGCGTTCAAGCAAGCAGGCAAACAAACAAACAAACTCTTCAGCTTTGTATACATATATATCCTTCCTCATGAATGCGGCTATCATCATCTGCCTAGCCTTTTCCCAACTATAGTTCGGCTTCCAGTCAAACCGGATTCAGCTGAATACCAGTGTTTTACGTGGAGCGGCTGCCTACCAGACCTCTACAACCCATTAACTGGGTAACACGGTACTTCTTGGCAAGGCTGGAGTCAGATTTACTGGCTCCTGACAATACCTAACGACTGCCAAAGATCTACAAATGACAGCCGGGACCAACGGCTTAACGTGCTTACCGAGGCACGGAGGAAACTCGGTATATTAAGATGGTCACCCATCCACAGACCAACCTTGGCAAGCGTTGCTTGACCTTAAAGATCGACCCGTGCGGCTGTTATTATTTAGCCACGAGCTATCATAAACAAAATTTTTGCAAATCCGACTTGTAGGTATTTCCAGAGATAAGCGCGTTCAAACAAACAAACTCTTCAGCTTTATATTATAATATAGCAGACGTCACGCGGTTTCACCCGCGTACTTCCCGTTCCCTTGGGAGTACGGGGATAAAATATAGCCTATGCCTATGCTTAACTGATAATGTATCTATCCATTGCTGAAAGAATTTTTCAAATCGGTGCCGAAGTTTTAAGTTTATTCGTTACATACAGAAATACAAATCATTCCTCTTTATAATGTTATAGTATAGAAGTAGATAAGAGGTTCCTCTAAATAATAAGAGAATCCCTCCTCAGGTCTTTTTCTGTCTACCCTTTTCCACGTGATTGGTGTAGGGTCATCCTTACATTACGAGATTCCTCCGAGCCTCGGAAAGCATGTTCAGCCGTTGGTCCCGGCTTTCATTTGTTGTTCTTTGATAGTCTCTCCGCATTGTCAGAAGAAAACTGTATTTGGCATGTAGGCTCCTTGAAGAGTGTAGGAGTGAAACCGGAAAAAAAGTATATTTATTTATTTATTCACAAAATCCACAGCTCACACATCACAGCTTAACAATTTAACTTATTATAAAAATTGGTCAACATACATAAAAAATACATACCGTCGAACATAGAACCTCCTCCTTTCTGAAGAAGTCGGTTAAAAACGAAAGAAAATGCGTAAGAAGTCGCTGACAAAATCTAGTTATTAAATTATGTAAGAACATCTGTAGAGAAAAGATGACGTTACCCAAAGTTAATTACAATGAAATCACAATAGAACCAGCGCAAGCGCATGTCATCCAGCACACGATGACAGTAAGATGAAAACAAACGCGCGTCACGTGACGTCAGCGCGTCATAGCGCTATAGCGTCGCAAGCGCAAGCGGGCGACCCACTTACGCACCTATCGCGGCAATTAATTTGTAATTATGTTCCAACGACATGTGTTATCTGTTAAGGAGCGGTCCTGGCTTGTGAATTGTTATGAGATGAAAAGTTGAAAACAAATGTTATGTTGGGGAATAAGGCGACATGCTAGAGTCAACACACATTTTGTATGTATGTAAATCGGGCTGGTTTCCGCAACTCCAAGACTAAGCGCGTATTTTGCGTGCAGATGGGACAAATGTGTCATTCGATCTACCCCAGCTCCCCAAGGAAGGCCAGCAACGCTTTGGTGTTACCAACTATCTCACAGAGGGTACCTGGGTTTCCGAAGTACTTTGCCCTGTAATCTACGACTACCGGGCAGCTTAGAAGCAGATGTGCTGCTGTCTCATTCTCCTCCATGCAGGCTCTGCATAGCGGGCTGTCAGTGATTCCTATAGCATAGAGGTGTTTATTAAAAGACCCGTGGCCAGTTGTTACGGCTGTGACTGCACGCAACTGTTGTTTAGTCAGTCTTAGAGCTTGTTTTGTGAATCGGCCATCTATAGAGGGAAGTGCCTCTTTGGCCTGTCTACACTCACTATGGTCAACCCATAGCTTGTGATGTGTATATCCGGTGCGTTTCCCTACCAGATTGCGTAAGTACCCGAAAGGCAGCGGCACGATTGGTTCAGGTCCCATCGCTGACATACTCGAACCCCTTCTGGCGAGTTCATCCGCAGCGTCATTGCCTCGAGTCAACACACATAGTCCAACAAACAACAAAAAAATAATATGCGAGCTTTCTTAGGAAAACTGCCCCTCACAGGAAGAGCTCCGTACCGTAAACTGAAAAAACACGTTTTTTGTATGGGAGCGTCCTTTAAGTTTTATTATTTGTTGTTATTTTATTTTATTTATTTTATTTAATAAGTACACAATGTGAAAATTTCAACTGTCTACCTTCCGTTGATTACCCTTTGGGTACGGAACCCTAATTTTATTTATTTATTACTAGCGACCCGCCCCGGCTTCGCACGGGTGCAAATTATATACATACTAAAACCTTCCTCGAAAACCACTCAATCTATTAAAAAAAACCGTCAATCCGTTGCGTAGTTTTAAAGATCTAAGCATACATAGGGACAGACAGACAGCGGAAGCGACTTTGTTTTATACTATGTAGTGATTCAGTCAACAATATAGACAATTTTGTTGGTAAAATATCTTGGAACTAGTGTTAGTAGTAAACAAACAATGATAAAAAAACAAACATCGGAGTTAGTGTCTGAGGCAGGATGTTCAGAGATCGATAAAGTACATAAGGAATAAGCTACCTGATTATTGTCCCCATATTGGGCCTGAGAATAAGGGAGTAAGGACTCTCCACCACTATTTTCAGGATGCTATTGTTGCTGTCCCGCGTTTTACGCATCAGTGTTGCGACTTTTCTGCGAATTACTGCATGGAAGTCGAACTAAAAACGACTACTACTTCTCGTTACTCCTGTTCTTTAAAAGACAATTGTTTTCTTCTACTGGTGAATATGAAGCTCATAAAGAATCATAAGCAAGAGAACCAAGGTTACCGACATAGCCCGAAGGATCGCCAAACTAAAGTGGCAGTGGGCCGCAGATGGTCGATGGGGCCGAAAAGTTCTGGAGTGGCGACCGTGTTCCGGAAGACGCCACGTTGGAAGGCACAAGGTGGGGCGATGACCCGGTGAAGGTCGCGAGTAGCCGATGGAAGCGAGACGCGCAGGACCGGTCGTTGTGGCGACGCTTGGGGGAGGCCTATGTCCAGCAGTGGACGTCTTTCGGCTGATATGATGATGATGATGAAAGAATCAAACCATAGCCTAGTATTGCAAAATGTTGTATAGCCCTATTACGAACGCAAACAAACCACTCGTAGCAAATTAAGAGCGTGGGCGTGCAAATATTTGGCCCCGTTACTCTATCGAGCTGATTGATGAGTTAATATTCTCCGTCAGGCGGACACATGCTACGCTCATTTATGGGACGCTGTGCTCCGAATTTTGAGTTTATTTTTAATTGGCGGCGTTACGAAATTAATCTATTTTCTTTTTGGTATATTTGTGTACAGATTTTTGAAATTCCAGTAATTAAATTAGTTAATTTCGCGGCACGGTGTCGGCCCGGACCGTATGGTGCCGTAAAAGAATAATAACAGCCCATCACTTCCCGTGGGTGTCGTAAGAGGCGACTATGGGACTCACTAGATAATGGGCAGCAGCATTATCTGTAAAACTCAACACCATACACTGCGATCGCCAACCCGCCGCACAAGCGTGGCGATTATGGCAAACCTCCCCTATCTTGGGGGAGGTCTATGTCCAGTAGTGGAAGTCTTTCGGCTGAAATGATGAGTTTATTTCAAGTAGCAAGACTCATATAGGTTCAAACATACAACACACAAAAGATGTATAAAACCCACATAAAATACAACACAGAAAATATAAAACACATATACATAAAACGATACAGACAGATGAAAAAGATGGAACAAAGAAAAAATTCAAAGATGGGCAAAGATTTATCTGTACCCCGGACCACACCCTCTTTTATTTATCTTTCCTGGTTGATCGCTCTTTCTATTAGTAAAACCGTATCAAAATCCGTTGCGTGGTTTAGAACAAAGAGAAAGACAAATAACGACTGTTTTATACTATTTACTATATCAGAAGACATAAATGTATGACAGATAGAATTCTAACTGATATCATACATTCATATCATATTCTGTTATAACAAAAGAGATATATGTATGTATAACACATAGAATTCTATCTAAAACATTCATCTCTTCTGATATCTCTTACAATAATAATAGTGACAAATTCTAAGGTACTCGTCGTATTACACACTTTTTAAAGCTTACTTCGGCGATTCGGGTTCTTAATTTAAAATATGGAAACGGTAAGCTCAAAATGCTAGGAGTCTGTGTAGGTCGCCACAGATCCATAGCCTTTTTAGCTCCGTAAAACCTAGTAAAATAGTACCAACATTTGCAAGTAATTAATCAATAAAAACCGGCCAAGTGCGAGTCGGACTCGCATACGAAGGGTTCCGTACCTTAACCCTTAGTTTTTATTATTTGTTGTTATAGCGGCAATAGATATACTCAATCTGTGAAAATTTTATGTGCCTACCTATTATGGTTCTTGAGATATAGCCCGCTGACAGACAGACGAACGGACGGACGTACAGAGAGCGGAGGCTTAGTAATAAGGTTCCGTCGGATACCCTTTGGGTACGGAACCCTAAAAAGTAAGCTAGATATGCTACACCTTGATACAGTTCCCGCAATCAATTAGTAGGTTTTATCGCGAGCACACAATACGTGGTCAATTTCCGTCATACCTACGTGCTTCATAAGTGCTCGATTGCTGGCGCCAGCGAATGACGCGAACGATTAATCGGTTGATGCACCAAGATAATATATCGATAACTTTACTTTGTGAAAATTTTTATTTGTGTAATAGGGGATTTTTCTTTACGTCATACTGCTTTATGTTTTTCATGTGATATTAAGTTTAAGTACGAGGCATGCCTTTTAATTTTTGTCGTTTGAAGAAAAAACACGACTAGAACCTTATAGTACTTTTTAAGGTTTTTCAAAGTATTCACCACGTAGCTTAATACACTTTTCCATTCGCTCAAACCAGTTATTATAACATTTATTCCAATCTAAAGTGGGGGTGTTCAAAATGGCTGACATGAAAGCGTCGACTAGTTCTTCACCGGACTGCAACCTTTGACCACGAAGACTTTTCTTAATTTTAGAAAATGTAAAGGAATCGTTAGGGCTTAGGTCAGAATTGTTTGGAGGATGGTCAAGAATTTCTACTTTTTCCTGCTTCAAATACTCAATCGTTTGACAAGCGCTGTGTGAGCTTGCGTTGTCGTGGTGCGGGATGATGCGTCACTTTGAGTTAGATTTTCGAAGTTCGGCGATAACTTGTGGTAAACAAACTGTGGTATACCACTCTGCGTGAGAACGGTTACGTTCTACGATCTTCAAGTGCAATAGTCGCAACATGGCCGGTTTTTCCAATGAACGTGGCCACCATCTTCTTTGAAGTGCTTCGAGAACGAATAACTTTAGTCGGCTTTGGCGCGTCTTGAAAGACCCAGATTGTAGATTTTTGTTTGGAATCAGGATCGTAGGCATAGATCTAAGATTCGTCACCACTGATGATGTCGTAGACATGATTTGACTCTCCTCCGTCGAACCTTTGCAGAGTTTTCTTACACCATCTGACACGGGCCGCCTTGTGATCGTCGGAAAGCAGATGCGGTATCCAACGGCAAACTAGATTTCTCACACCAAGCGCTTCATGCAAGATCTTCTGAATGGTTGTCCCTGAGATGCCTAATAGAGCCTCTATCTCTCGATACGTCACATGACGATCTTCGAGAATTAGTTGTCTCACAGCAATGATGTTATCTTCAGTGAAGGCGGATTTTGGAAAATAATGGTCACCATTATTTTTGGCTTGCAGCTATGCGAAATGGGTCGAACTAGGGTCGATAGAGTATTACAGACACAGGAAGTGTTTACCACCTTAACCTAATGCGACTTACACGTCATAAAACCGTATACATATTTAAAATAGTATAATCTTAAGTAAAGTTGAAACTTACTGGAAAATGGTCACAAAGTGGTCTTCTGTCAGATCATTGATGAGGCAATCAGTTATTTAGACTGAATTATTGCAGTAGTTTTCTCGCCTCTTCAAATCATATATTATTCTGGTTAGATTATGATTTACTCATTTAGGCTAAATACAAACGCTCATGTAAAATTTAACAGGACAGGATGTTTACTGAAACTATGACATAAAACAGGCTTTGAGAATCCATCCCCATGATGCAATTCTTAACTCTGTTTTTGTTTCTTCCAGTCCTGGGCTGGCTCCGGCGGTCAGTGCAGCGCGGCTACTCGGTGGGGCAGTTCTGGTACCTGGTGGCGGCGGAGTGGTGGGGCAACTGGCTCGCCTACACGTCGGGGAACAGTACGGACAACTGCTGCCGCGCACCGCAGCGGCACATCGACGAGGCCATCGTGTGCGATGAGAGCTTCACAAGTAACTCTACAGGTGGGTGAGAGGTGGGGCAGTTCTGTACTTGGTCGCGGTGGAGTGTTGGGGCAACTGGCTCCCCTACACGTACACTTACGTACTTTGCGTTAGTGGCCCTCTATTTCAAAAACGGTTGAGCGTTTGATAAAATGTTCGTTACAAAAATTGTTGCAAATTTTACGCTCTACAATTTTGATCCTAGGTAGTTTTATGCTTATTTGCCTAGAAATTGTTGTGTGAACTATTTATTATTAGGCTACAACGCGTTTGCGTTCGCATTCGCTTGGCAGTCGCAAATTGACACCTCTAATTTCCTTGTCATCTCAATTTCAATCAATCAATCAATCAATTTTCTTGTCTTGTCTTGTCTTGTCATTTTGTTAAGGTTTGACATTGATCGTCGCTGAGATGACATATTAGACATAAGATATGACACAAATGATACAGATGTTTCTTATTAGGTTGTAACGTCTATCTGCCTCGATGTTCCAGAATCGATGGGCTCGCTGCTGTGGCGTGCTGAGACCGCGTCAGTGGGCAGTGCGGGCAGCAGTAGCGGGGTCAGCAGCGCGGCCGCTGCGAGGGGGCACAGGCACCCGGGGCCCGTGGACAATAAGAGGCTACTCGCGCCCAACTTGTTGAAGGTATGGAATTCTAATAATCGAAAATCAAAATATTTGGCCCCAATATCGCGGTGGAACTAAATGACAATGATGGCCGTAAAGAGCCGGGACGTCGTTTTTATTTCAACTTTTTGTGAAGCAGAGAAAAAGTGCAGTCAATTTCATTACAGCTATCATTGCGGCCTTTAAAAGGCGAAAGCGTTTGCTTGGTAAACCTACACTTTACAAAGCCTGCTGTTGAAGAATTTGTCCTCACCATTCTATTGTCCTTCTCCCAATATGTTTGAGATCGGCGCAACATGTTTTCTTTTTCCGTACTTCTCTATTAATCATCATTTGAAAATTCACTTTCTTGGTACCATCACTTCTATTACGGTACCTTGCTGACGAACTCATCTAGTCTATATCATTATTTATCATTTCAGCCGAAACATGTCCACTACTGAACATAGGCCTCCCCAAGATCCCGGTTTGCTATAATCGCCACGTTAGGCAGGCGGGTTGGCAAGTCGCTTAGTGGCCTCCGGCCGACACCATACGGCGGGTATGGTGTCGATATATCCAGTTTATAACTTTCCTCTTTTCGTTCTAGGTCCGCACACTAACGGGCGAAGGCGGACACTTGCGGCGCGATGTAACGCTAGCGCAGCACCGCGACTTCGAGCTGGTGCCCGACGCATTATGGCGGGCTCTCGCGCTGTGGTACGGTGGGCCTGATCCCCTGCCTAGACAGGTGAGTGTACGATGTAACGCTAGCGCAGCACCGCGACTTCGAGCTGGTGCCCGACGCATTATGGCGGGCTCTCGCGCTGTGGTACGGTGGGCCTGATCCCCTGCCTAGACAGGTGAGTGTACGATGTAACGCTAG
The DNA here is from genome assembly GCA_950371165.1 of Lacanobia oleracea. Taxonomy (NCBI): domain Eukaryota; kingdom Metazoa; phylum Arthropoda; class Insecta; order Lepidoptera; family Noctuidae; genus Lacanobia; species Lacanobia oleracea. Next base: position 22,623,211 of record OX493406.1, read on the forward strand.
CGCAGCACCGCGACTTCGAGCTGGTGCCCGACGCATTATGGCGGGCTCTCGCGCTGTGGTACGGTGGGCCTGATCCCCTGCCTAGACAGGTGAGTGTACGATGTAACGCTAGCGCAGCACCGCGACTTCGAGCTGGTGCCCGACGCATTATGGCGGGCTCTCGCGCTGTGGTACGGTGGGCCTGATCCCCTGCCTAGACAGGTGAGTGTACGATGTAACGCTAGCGCAGCACCGCGACTTCGAGCTGGTGCCCGACGCATTATGGCGGGCTCTCGCGCTGTGGTACGGTGGGCCTGATCCCCTGCCTAGACAGGTGAGTGTACGATGTAACGCTAGCGCAGCACCGCGACTTCGAGCTGGTGCCCGACGCATTATGGCGGGCTCTCGCGCTGTGGTACGGTGGGCCTGATCCCCTGCCTAGACAGGTGAGTGTACGATGTAACGCTAGCGCAGCACCGCGACTTCGAGCTGGTGCCCGACGCATTATGGCGGGCTCTCGCGCTGTGGTACGGTGGGCCTGATCCCCTGCCTAGACAGGTGAGTGTACGATGTAACGCTAGCGCAGCACCGCGACTTCGAGCTGGTGCCCGACGCATTATGGCGGGCTCTCGCGCTGTGGTACGGTGGGCCTGATCCCCTGCCTAGACAGGTGAGTGTACGATGTAACGCTAGCGCAGCACCGCGACTTCGAGCTGGTGCCCGACGCATTATGGCGGGCTCTCGCGCTGTGGTACGGTGGGCCTGATCCCCTGCCTAGACAGGTGAGTGTACGATGTAACGCTAGCGCAGCACCGCGACTTCGAGCTGGTGCCCGACGCATTATGGCGGGCTCTCGCGCTGTGGTACGGTGGGCCTGATCCCCTGCCTAGACAGGTGAGTGTACGATGTAACGCTAGCGCAGCACCGCGACTTCGAGCTGGTGCCCGACGCATTATGGCGGGCTCTCGCGCTGTGGTACGGTGGGCCTGATCCCCTGCCTAGACAGGTGAGTGTACGATGTAACGCTAGCGCAGCACCGCGACTTCGAGCTGGTGCCCGACGCATTATGGCGGGCTCTCGCGCTGTGGTACGGTGGGCCTGATCCCCTGCCTAGACAGGTGAGTGTACGATGTAACGCTAGCGCAGCACCGCGACTTCGAGCTGGTGCCCGACGCATTATGGCGGGCTCTCGCGCTGTGGTACGGTGGGCCTGATCCCCTGCCTAGACAGGTGAGTGTACGATGTAACGCTAGCGCAGCACCGCGACTTCGAGCTGGTGCCCGACGCATTATGGCGGGCTCTCGCGCTGTGGTACGGTGGGCCTGATCCCCTGCCTAGACAGGTGAGTGTACGATGTAACGCTAGCGCAGCACCGCGACTTCGAGCTGGTGCCCGACGCATTATGGCGGGCTCTCGCGCTGTGGTACGGTGGGCCTGATCCCCTGCCTAGACAGGTGAGTGTACGATGTAACGCTAGCGCAGCACCGCGACTTCGAGCTGGTGCCCGACGCATTATGGCGGGCTCTCGCGCTGTGGTACGGTGGGCCTGATCCCCTGCCTAGACAGGTGAGTGTACGATGTAACGCTAGCGCAGCACCGCGACTTCGAGCTGGTGCCCGACGCATTATGGCGGGCTCTCGCGCTGTGGTACGGTGGGCCTGATCCCCTGCCTAGACAGGTGAGTGTACGATGTAACGCTAGCGCAGCACCGCGACTTCGAGCTGGTGCCCGACGCATTATGGCGGGCTCTCGCGCTGTGGTACGGTGGGCCTGATCCCCTGCCTAGACAGGTGAGTGTACGATGTAACGCTAGCGCAGCACCGCGACTTCGAGCTGGTGCCCGACGCATTATGGCGGGCTCTCGCGCTGTGGTACGGTGGGCCTGATCCCCTGCCTAGACAGGTGAGTGTACGATGTAACGCTAGCGCAGCACCGCGACTTCGAGCTGGTGCCCGACGCATTATGGCGGGCTCTCGCGCTGTGGTACGGTGGGCCTGATCCCCTGCCTAGACAGGTGAGTGTACGATGTAACGCTAGCGCAGCACCGCGACTTCGAGCTGGTGCCCGACGCATTATGGCGGGCTCTCGCGCTGTGGTACGGTGGGCCTGATCCCCTGCCTAGACAGGTGAGTGTACGATGTAACGCTAGCGCAGCACCGCGACTTCGAGCTGGTGCCCGACGCATTATGGCGGGCTCTCGCGCTGTGGTACGGTGGGCCTGATCCCCTGCCTAGACAGGTGAGTGTACGATGTAACGCTAGCGCAGCACCGCGACTTCGAGCTGGTGCCCGACGCATTATGGCGGGCTCTCGCGCTGTGGTACGGTGGGCCTGATCCCCTGCCTAGACAGGTGAGTGTACGATGTAACGCTAGCGCAGCACCGCGACTTCGAGCTGGTGCCCGACGCATTATGGCGGGCTCTCGCGCTGTGGTACGGTGGGCCTGATCCCCTGCCTAGACAGGTGAGTGTACGATGTAACGCTAGCGCAGCACCGCGACTTCGAGCTGGTGCCCGACGCATTATGGCGGGCTCTCGCGCTGTGGTACGGTGGGCCTGATCCCCTGCCTAGACAGGTGAGTGTACGATGTAACGCTAGCGCAGCACCGCGACTTCGAGCTGGTGCCCGACGCATTATGGCGGGCTCTCGCGCTGTGGTACGGTGGGCCTGATCCCCTGCCTAGACAGGTGAGTGTACGATGTAACGCTAGCGCAGCACCGCGACTTCGAGCTGGTGCCCGACGCATTATGGCGGGCTCTCGCGCTGTGGTACGGTGGGCCTGATCCCCTGCCTAGACAGGTGAGTGTACGATGTAACGCTAGCGCAGCACCGCGACTTCGAGCTGGTGCCCGACGCATTATGGCGGGCTCTCGCGCTGTGGTACGGTGGGCCTGATCCCCTGCCTAGACAGGTGAGTGTACGATGTAACGCTAGCGCAGCACCGCGACTTCGAGCTGGTGCCCGACGCATTATGGCGGGCTCTCGCGCTGTGGTACGGTGGGCCTGATCCCCTGCCTAGACAGGTGAGTGTACGATGTAACGCTAGCGCAGCACCGCGACTTCGAGCTGGTGCCCGACGCATTATGGCGGGCTCTCGCGCTGTGGTACGGTGGGCCTGATCCCCTGCCTAGACAGGTGAGTGTACGATGTAACGCTAGCGCAGCACCGCGACTTCGAGCTGGTGCCCGACGCATTATGGCGGGCTCTCGCGCTGTGGTACGGTGGGCCTGATCCCCTGCCTAGACAGGTGAGTGTACGATGTAACGCTAGCGCAGCACCGCGACTTCGAGCTGGTGCCCGACGCATTATGGCGGGCTCTCGCGCTGTGGTACGGTGGGCCTGATCCCCTGCCTAGACAGGTGAGTGTACGATGTAACGCTAGCGCAGCACCGCGACTTCGAGCTGGTGCCCGACGCATTATGGCGGGCTCTCGCGCTGTGGTACGGTGGGCCTGATCCCCTGCCTAGACAGGTGAGTGTACGATGTAACGCTAGCGCAGCACCGCGACTTCGAGCTGGTGCCCGACGCATTATGGCGGGCTCTCGCGCTGTGGTACGGTGGGCCTGATCCCCTGCCTAGACAGGTGAGTGTACGATGTAACGCTAGCGCAGCACCGCGACTTCGAGCTGGTGCCCGACGCATTATGGCGGGCTCTCGCGCTGTGGTACGGTGGGCCTGATCCCCTGCCTAGACAGGTGAGTGTACGATGTAACGCTAGCGCAGCACCGCGACTTCGAGCTGGTGCCCGACGCATTATGGCGGGCTCTCGCGCTGTGGTACGGTGGGCCTGATCCCCTGCCTAGACAGGTGAGTGTACGATGTAACGCTAGCGCAGCACCGCGACTTCGAGCTGGTGCCCGACGCATTATGGCGGGCTCTCGCGCTGTGGTACGGTGGGCCTGATCCCCTGCCTAGACAGGTGAGTGTACGATGTAACGCTAGCGCAGCACCGCGACTTCGAGCTGGTGCCCGACGCATTATGGCGGGCTCTCGCGCTGTGGTACGGTGGGCCTGATCCCCTGCCTAGACAGGTGAGTGTACGATGTAACGCTAGCGCAGCACCGCGACTTCGAGCTGGTGCCCGACGCATTATGGCGGGCTCTCGCGCTGTGGTACGGTGGGCCTGATCCCCTGCCTAGACAGGTGAGTGTACGATGTAACGCTAGCGCAGCACCGCGACTTCGAGCTGGTGCCCGACGCATTATGGCGGGCTCTCGCGCTGTGGTACGGTGGGCCTGATCCCCTGCCTAGACAGGTGAGTGTACGATGTAACGCTAGCGCAGCACCGCGACTTCGAGCTGGTGCCCGACGCATTATGGCGGGCTCTCGCGCTGTGGTACGGTGGGCCTGATCCCCTGCCTAGACAGGTGAGTGTACGATGTAACGCTAGCGCAGCACCGCGACTTCGAGCTGGTGCCCGACGCATTATGGCGGGCTCTCGCGCTGTGGTACGGTGGGCCTGATCCCCTGCCTAGACAGGTGAGTGTACGATGTAACGCTAGCGCAGCACCGCGACTTCGAGCTGGTGCCCGACGCATTATGGCGGGCTCTCGCGCTGTGGTACGGTGGGCCTGATCCCCTGCCTAGACAGGTGAGTGTACGATGTAACGCTAGCGCAGCACCGCGACTTCGAGCTGGTGCCCGACGCATTATGGCGGGCTCTCGCGCTGTGGTACGGTGGGCCTGATCCCCTGCCTAGACAGGTGAGTGTACGATGTAACGCTAGCGCAGCACCGCGACTTCGAGCTGGTGCCCGACGCATTATGGCGGGCTCTCGCGCTGTGGTACGGTGGGCCTGATCCCCTGCCTAGACAGGTGAGTGTACGATGTAACGCTAGCGCAGCACCGCGACTTCGAGCTGGTGCCCGACGCATTATGGCGGGCTCTCGCGCTGTGGTACGGTGGGCCTGATCCCCTGCCTAGACAGGTGAGTGTACGATGTAACGCTAGCGCAGCACCGCGACTTCGAGCTGGTGCCCGACGCATTATGGCGGGCTCTCGCGCTGTGGTACGGTGGGCCTGATCCCCTGCCTAGACAGGTGAGTGTACGATGTAACGCTAGCGCAGCACCGCGACTTCGAGCTGGTGCCCGACGCATTATGGCGGGCTCTCGCGCTGTGGTACGGTGGGCCTGATCCCCTGCCTAGACAGGTGAGTGTACGATGTAACGCTAGCGCAGCACCGCGACTTCGAGCTGGTGCCCGACGCATTATGGCGGGCTCTCGCGCTGTGGTACGGTGGGCCTGATCCCCTGCCTAGACAGGTGAGTGTACGATGTAACGCTAGCGCAGCACCGCGACTTCGAGCTGGTGCCCGACGCATTATGGCGGGCTCTCGCGCTGTGGTACGGTGGGCCTGATCCCCTGCCTAGACAGGTGAGTGTACGATGTAACGCTAGCGCAGCACCGCGACTTCGAGCTGGTGCCCGACGCATTATGGCGGGCTCTCGCGCTGTGGTACGGTGGGCCTGATCCCCTGCCTAGACAGGTGAGTGTACGATGTAACGCTAGCGCAGCACCGCGACTTCGAGCTGGTGCCCGACGCATTATGGCGGGCTCTCGCGCTGTGGTACGGTGGGCCTGATCCCCTGCCTAGACAGGTGAGTGTACGATGTAACGCTAGCGCAGCACCGCGACTTCGAGCTGGTGCCCGACGCATTATGGCGGGCTCTCGCGCTGTGGTACGGTGGGCCTGATCCCCTGCCTAGACAGGTGAGTGTACGATGTAACGCTAGCGCAGCACCGCGACTTCGAGCTGGTGCCCGACGCATTATGGCGGGCTCTCGCGCTGTGGTACGGTGGGCCTGATCCCCTGCCTAGACAGGTGAGTGTACGATGTAACGCTAGCGCAGCACCGCGACTTCGAGCTGGTGCCCGACGCATTATGGCGGGCTCTCGCGCTGTGGTACGGTGGGCCTGATCCCCTGCCTAGACAGGTGAGTGTACGATGTAACGCTAGCGCAGCACCGCGACTTCGAGCTGGTGCCCGACGCATTATGGCGGGCTCTCGCGCTGTGGTACGGTGGGCCTGATCCCCTGCCTAGACAGGTGAGTGTACGATGTAACGCTAGCGCAGCACCGCGACTTCGAGCTGGTGCCCGACGCATTATGGCGGGCTCTCGCGCTGTGGTACGGTGGGCCTGATCCCCTGCCTAGACAGGTGAGTGTACGATGTAACGCTAGCGCAGCACCGCGACTTCGAGCTGGTGCCCGACGCATTATGGCGGGCTCTCGCGCTGTGGTACGGTGGGCCTGATCCCCTGCCTAGACAGGTGAGTGTACGATGTAACGCTAGCGCAGCACCGCGACTTCGAGCTGGTGCCCGACGCATTATGGCGGGCTCTCGCGCTGTGGTACGGTGGGCCTGATCCCCTGCCTAGACAGGTGAGTGTACGATGTAACGCTAGCGCAGCACCGCGACTTCGAGCTGGTGCCCGACGCATTATGGCGGGCTCTCGCGCTGTGGTACGGTGGGCCTGATCCCCTGCCTAGACAGGTGAGTGTACGATGTAACGCTAGCGCAGCACCGCGACTTCGAGCTGGTGCCCGACGCATTATGGCGGGCTCTCGCGCTGTGGTACGGTGGGCCTGATCCCCTGCCTAGACAGGTGAGTGTACGATGTAACGCTAGCGCAGCACCGCGACTTCGAGCTGGTGCCCGACGCATTATGGCGGGCTCTCGCGCTGTGGTACGGTGGGCCTGATCCCCTGCCTAGACAGGTGAGTGTACGATGTAACGCTAGCGCAGCACCGCGACTTCGAGCTGGTGCCCGACGCATTATGGCGGGCTCTCGCGCTGTGGTACGGTGGGCCTGATCCCCTGCCTAGACAGGTGAGTGTACGATGTAACGCTAGCGCAGCACCGCGACTTCGAGCTGGTGCCCGACGCATTATGGCGGGCTCTCGCGCTGTGGTACGGTGGGCCTGATCCCCTGCCTAGACAGGTGAGTGTACGATGTAACGCTAGCGCAGCACCGCGACTTCGAGCTGGTGCCCGACGCATTATGGCGGGCTCTCGCGCTGTGGTACGGTGGGCCTGATCCCCTGCCTAGACAGGTGAGTGTACGATGTAACGCTAGCGCAGCACCGCGACTTCGAGCTGGTGCCCGACGCATTATGGCGGGCTCTCGCGCTGTGGTACGGTGGGCCTGATCCCCTGCCTAGACAGGTGAGTGTACGATGTAACGCTAGCGCAGCACCGCGACTTCGAGCTGGTGCCCGACGCATTATGGCGGGCTCTCGCGCTGTGGTACGGTGGGCCTGATCCCCTGCCTAGACAGGTGAGTGTACGATGTAACGCTAGCGCAGCACCGCGACTTCGAGCTGGTGCCCGACGCATTATGGCGGGCTCTCGCGCTGTGGTACGGTGGGCCTGATCCCCTGCCTAGACAGGTGAGTGTACGATGTAACGCTAGCGCAGCACCGCGACTTCGAGCTGGTGCCCGACGCATTATGGCGGGCTCTCGCGCTGTGGTACGGTGGGCCTGATCCCCTGCCTAGACAGGTGAGTGTACGATGTAACGCTAGCGCAGCACCGCGACTTCGAGCTGGTGCCCGACGCATTATGGCGGGCTCTCGCGCTGTGGTACGGTGGGCCTGATCCCCTGCCTAGACAGGTGAGTGTACGATGTAACGCTAGCGCAGCACCGCGACTTCGAGCTGGTGCCCGACGCATTATGGCGGGCTCTCGCGCTGTGGTACGGTGGGCCTGATCCCCTGCCTAGACAGGTGAGTGTACGATGTAACGCTAGCGCAGCACCGCGACTTCGAGCTGGTGCCCGACGCATTATGGCGGGCTCTCGCGCTGTGGTACGGTGGGCCTGATCCCCTGCCTAGACAGGTGAGTGTACGATGTAACGCTAGCGCAGCACCGCGACTTCGAGCTGGTGCCCGACGCATTATGGCGGGCTCTCGCGCTGTGGTACGGTGGGCCTGATCCCCTGCCTAGACAGGTGAGTGTACGATGTAACGCTAGCGCAGCACCGCGACTTCGAGCTGGTGCCCGACGCATTATGGCGGGCTCTCGCGCTGTGGTACGGTGGGCCTGATCCCCTGCCTAGACAGGTGAGTGTACGATGTAACGCTAGCGCAGCACCGCGACTTCGAGCTGGTGCCCGACGCATTATGGCGGGCTCTCGCGCTGTGGTACGGTGGGCCTGATCCCCTGCCTAGACCATTAAATGGCACTTTTGAACGTCATTCACATTTCTAATAATATTTAAATAATTCTAAAGTGACTCTACTGTCCATTCAGAAAGGTAGATTCTTATGGAGAAGAATGGACAAGAAACTCCATAGAACCAAGTGTTGTGGCTAAAATTGGGAGAAGTCTGTGTACATGTACATGAGGACCTCTCCTAATTTTGACCACGCAGAAGTGGGACCTGCTTGTTAAATGAAATGTTCTTTATTTTCTTCATTTGTAAACATCCTTTATTTTGTTTCAGGTGATCCGCCCTCCAAATTCCGACGTGGAATTGGAGTTATATCCTCTACATCTGAAGCTGTTACGACACGTCCAGAGCCCACAGAGTACGTATTTATAGATTTTAATTATTTTTTAAGTTACTTAGTCAACAGTCAGTTTAATTTATTTTCGTGATTTTGATCAAATCTGAAAATAGAAATTGACAAAAATACTGAAAAAACTCTGGTAAACGTAAATATTAATTGCATCATCATGAAAGAGAACAGGGAGGCTAAAAAGGTCACTCTTGGAGAATCATTTCTATCATAATATTAATCACACAACAATCTGTCAATTTGACGTGGTCTTTTTAGACCCGCGGCTGTAGTTGTAATATTTGATTAAAAAAAAACCTCGACACGGTGTCGCTAGTCCACCGATCTCTTGTAAGTTAAAAGTTGTCTTGAAAAGATCGCTTTTAGCGATAAGGCCGCCCATTGTGTCACCCTATATAACTTATATGGTGTACATAATAAAGAGCATTCTATTCTAAATATCATTCAAAGTAGTAATGTCCGTATCACCTAACCACTAAGAATGACGATGTCACAGTTACTCTGACATCTTGTTGTCATTCAATCTTAGTTCGGGTTCGGGACTAATTGTAAGTCCGTTGGTGATATGGAGTAGAAAACGCTTGCAACTAAAACAATGTATTCAGGATGTTGTTGAGTCTACCACGTTTTGTCGCGCTTCTGGGATATTCATCGAGGCCAGGGTTGATGGTTTTCTTGCCATTATACGGAAAAGGTGCGCTTCTGTTCTCAGTAAAGTACGTGCTAACTCCCACAACATCCTGAGTGCATTGTGTGACAAGTGGGTCAGCCCCATGCTGGCTCACTGGATACGGCTGCACACGTAGTCAGTCGGTTCAATTTTGTATGTTGTTTTATACGAACACTAAGGCCCGTATTACAGAACCTTACTCAAGTACTACTTAAACTGCGTTCAACCGATTACTGCTTGAGCAAAGAATCTCGCCTCAAGCATTCAGTTTATTTTAGAACTATCCTCAAACTCTAATCAAACGAAACTACGCTTGAGTAGAGATTTTGATCTCTGATTACGTGAGTAAGCAATCATTATGGTAACCCTGAACAAAAGTTTGTTTTCTATTGCAATTCTTTTTTTTTTCGCACGATCAAAACCGGAGTAGGCGGACGACACGACGTTACTCCCTTCAGAGTAGGTACATATTATGTTCTGTGGACAGAAAAACTGTGAAACGGAGTGTTTTTGGCGGGATTATTTAGAGTGAAGTTCAGTGGCTGTTTTAATTATTCGCAAATTGATTCCTAGTGGTTTTGTTTTGTTGGTATTAACTACCTCAGCAAAGTTTGCGAGAAGGCTGACTCGATACATTTGCTGCCAAATACTGCAAAAAAAAAATTAGAATTTGTTGCACCCCATTCTAATGAAACTCAAAAAAAGATATAAATTAAAATAAAGAGCTCTCAGGTAAAATTAAATGTTTCACGACATCTTCTGAAAACCTGTACTTCTACTTAAAGTTTTCACAATAAGCGTCCTGCGTATCTCTTAAATATCTCAGAGGAACATTTAAGTTCGATTTGTCTCATTATTAAAAAAATATTATAAATCTACTTCTGCAATTATATCCGTTTTGATTAGGTAGGTACTCGATTTACTCCAAATCGACAACAATTTTCACGAGAATCTATGCTCAAGCGGGGTCTCGACTACACTTGCGAAAACAAAGATCAAATCTCGCCTCAAGGAGTGATTCTGAGCTGATTGTGCTTTTAAAATAAGGACACATTGAGTAGAGCTCAGTCAAGCCTCAAGCACTGTTCTGTAATACGCAAAAAATGACATTTTAAAGTGACATTGCTCAGGTGATTATTGATTTTAGTTTCTCTGCTCAAGTCAAGTTCTAAAATTAAAACTCCAACTGAGACTAGTTTTAAGTAATGCTTGAGTCTTGATTGTAGTTCTGTAATACGGGCCTAAGTGACCCGCCTCGGCTTCGCACGTGTGCAAATAATACCAAGCGTACATGGGGACAGACAGCAAAAGCGACTTTGTTTTATACTATGTAGTGATTACGTTAACGCTTTTACTAACAACATATGGGTAGTTTGATCCGATATAAATCTTTACTGTAATTATTTAGAGAGTTTGACGACTGTAAGCATAAAAGAAAGCCCTTCATTAGAGCGTGTTGTCCTCAGGGATGGCCCCGCTGTCAGGTGGCGGCGGCAGCGCGGGCGCGTCGCTGTACAGCAGCGTGCCGCTGGCGCCCGCGCCGCCCGACCGCCAGCTGGCCTACACCGCCGCCTTCTCCAGGCTGGCCACCGTCAAGCAGGTACGTGCGCTACGTGCGCTACTGTTGTCCTCAGGGATGGCCCCGCTGTCAGGTGGCGGCGGCAGCGCGGGCGCGTCGCTGTACAGCAGCGTGCCGCTGGCGCCCGCGCCGCCCGACCGCCAGCTGGCCTACACCGCCGCCTTCTCCAGGCTGGCCACCGTCAAGCAGGTACGTGCGCTACGTGCGCTACTGTTGTCCTCAGGGATGGCCCCGCTGTCAGGTGGCGGCGGCAGCGCGGGCGCGTCGCTGTACAGCAGCGTGCCGCTGGCGCCCGCGCCGCCCGACCGCCAGCTGGCCTACACCGCCGCCTTCTCCAGGCTGGCCACCGTCAAGCAGGTACGTGCGCTACGTGCGCTACTGTTGTCCTCAGGGATGGCCCCGCTGTCAGGTGGCGGCGGCAGCGCGGGCGCGTCGCTGTACAGCAGCGTGCCGCTGGCGCCCGCGCCGCCCGACCGCCAGCTGGCCTACACCGCCGCCTTCTCCAGGCTGGCCACCGTCAAGCAGGTACGTGCGCTACGTGCGCTACTGTTGTCCTCAGGGATGGCCCCGCTGTCAGGTGGCGGCGGCAGCGCGGGCGCGTCGCTGTACAGCAGCGTGCCGCTGGCGCCCGCGCCGCCCGACCGCCAGCTGGCCTACACCGCCGCCTTCTCCAGGCTGGCCACCGTCAAGCAGGTACGTGCGCTACGTGCGCTACTGTTGTCCTCAGGGATGGCCCCGCTGTCAGGTGGCGGCGGCAGCGCGGGCGCGTCGCTGTACAGCAGCGTGCCGCTGGCGCCCGCGCCGCCCGACCGCCAGCTGGCCTACACCGCCGCCTTCTCCAGGCTGGCCACCGTCAAGCAGGTACGTGCGCTACGTGCGCTACTGTTGTCCTCAGGGATGGCCCCGCTGTCAGGTGGCGGCGGCAGCGCGGGCGCGTCGCTGTACAGCAGCGTGCCGCTGGCGCCCGCGCCGCCCGACCGCCAGCTGGCCTACACCGCCGCCTTCTCCAGGCTGGCCACCGTCAAGCAGGTACGTGCGCTACGTGCGCTACTGTTGTCCTCAGGGATGGCCCCGCTGTCAGGTGGCGGCGGCAGCGCGGGCGCGTCGCTGTACAGCAGCGTGCCGCTGGCGCCCGCGCCGCCCGACCGCCAGCTGGCCTACACCGCCGCCTTCTCCAGGCTGGCCACCGTCAAGCAGGTACGTGCGCTACGTGCGCTACTGTTGTCCTCAGGGATGGCCCCGCTGTCAGGTGGCGGCGGCAGCGCGGGCGCGTCGCTGTACAGCAGCGTGCCGCTGGCGCCCGCGCCGCCCGACCGCCAGCTGGCCTACACCGCCGCCTTCTCCAGGCTGGCCACCGTCAAGCAGGTACGTGCGCTACGTGCGCTACTGTTGTCCTCAGGGATGGCCCCGCTGTCAGGTGGCGGCGGCAGCGCGGGCGCGTCGCTGTACAGCAGCGTGCCGCTGGCGCCCGCGCCGCCCGACCGCCAGCTGGCCTACACCGCCGCCTTCTCCAGGCTGGCCACCGTCAAGCAGGTACGTGCGCTACGTGCGCTACTGTTGTCCTCAGGGATGGCCCCGCTGTCAGGTGGCGGCGGCAGCGCGGGCGCGTCGCTGTACAGCAGCGTGCCGCTGGCGCCCGCGCCGCCCGACCGCCAGCTGGCCTACACCGCCGCCTTCTCCAGGCTGGCCACCGTCAAGCAGGTACGTGCGCTACGTGCGCTACTGTTGTCCTCAGGGATGGCCCCGCTGTCAGGTGGCGGCGGCAGCGCGGGCGCGTCGCTGTACAGCAGCGTGCCGCTGGCGCCCGCGCCGCCCGACCGCCAGCTGGCCTACACCGCCGCCTTCTCCAGGCTGGCCACCGTCAAGCAGGTACGTGCGCTACGTGCGCTACTGTTGTCCTCAGGGATGGCCCCGCTGTCAGGTGGCGGCGGCAGCGCGGGCGCGTCGCTGTACAGCAGCGTGCCGCTGGCGCCCGCGCCGCCCGACCGCCAGCTGGCCTACACCGCCGCCTTCTCCAGGCTGGCCACCGTCAAGCAGGTACGTGCGCTACGTGCGCTACTGTTGTCCTCAGGGATGGCCCCGCTGTCAGGTGGCGGCGGCAGCGCGGGCGCGTCGCTGTACAGCAGCGTGCCGCTGGCGCCCGCGCCGCCCGACCGCCAGCTGGCCTACACCGCCGCCTTCTCCAGGCTGGCCACCGTCAAGCAGGTACGTGCGCTACGTGCGCTACTGTTGTCCTCAGGGATGGCCCCGCTGTCAGGTGGCGGCGGCAGCGCGGGCGCGTCGCTGTACAGCAGCGTGCCGCTGGCGCCCGCGCCGCCCGACCGCCAGCTGGCCTACACCGCCGCCTTCTCCAGGCTGGCCACCGTCAAGCAGGTACGTGCGCTACGTGCGCTACTGTTGTCCTCAGGGATGGCCCCGCTGTCAGGTGGCGGCGGCAGCGCGGGCGCGTCGCTGTACAGCAGCGTGCCGCTGGCGCCCGCGCCGCCCGACCGCCAGCTGGCCTACACCGCCGCCTTCTCCAGGCTGGCCACCGTCAAGCAGGTACGTGCGCTACGTGCGCTACTGTTGTCCTCAGGGATGGCCCCGCTGTCAGGTGGCGGCGGCAGCGCGGGCGCGTCGCTGTACAGCAGCGTGCCGCTGGCGCCCGCGCCGCCCGACCGCCAGCTGGCCTACACCGCCGCCTTCTCCAGGCTGGCCACCGTCAAGCAGGTACGTGCGCTACGTGCGCTACTGTTGTCCTCAGGGATGGCCCCGCTGTCAGGTGGCGGCGGCAGCGCGGGCGCGTCGCTGTACAGCAGCGTGCCGCTGGCGCCCGCGCCGCCCGACCGCCAGCTGGCCTACACCGCCGCCTTCTCCAGGCTGGCCACCGTCAAGCAGGTACGTGCGCTACGTGCGCTACTGTTGTCCTCAGGGATGGCCCCGCTGTCAGGTGGCGGCGGCAGCGCGGGCGCGTCGCTGTACAGCAGCGTGCCGCTGGCGCCCGCGCCGCCCGACCGCCAGCTGGCCTACACCGCCGCCTTCTCCAGGCTGGCCACCGTCAAGCAGGTACGTGCGCTACGTGCGCTACTGTTGTCCTCAGGGATGGCCCCGCTGTCAGGTGGCGGCGGCAGCGCGGGCGCGTCGCTGTACAGCAGCGTGCCGCTGGCGCCCGCGCCGCCCGACCGCCAGCTGGCCTACACCGCCGCCTTCTCCAGGCTGGCCACCGTCAAGCAGGTACGTGCGCTACGTGCGCTACTGTTGTCCTCAGGGATGGCCCCGCTGTCAGGTGGCGGCGGCAGCGCGGGCGCGTCGCTGTACAGCAGCGTGCCGCTGGCGCCCGCGCCGCCCGACCGCCAGCTGGCCTACACCGCCGCCTTCTCCAGGCTGGCCACCGTCAAGCAGGTACGTGCGCTACGTGCGCTACTGTTGTCCTCAGGGATGGCCCCGCTGTCAGGTGGCGGCGGCAGCGCGGGCGCGTCGCTGTACAGCAGCGTGCCGCTGGCGCCCGCGCCGCCCGACCGCCAGCTGGCCTACACCGCCGCCTTCTCCAGGCTGGCCACCGTCAAGCAGGTACGTGCGCTACGTGCGCTACTGTTGTCCTCAGGGATGGCCCCGCTGTCAGGTGGCGGCGGCAGCGCGGGCGCGTCGCTGTACAGCAGCGTGCCGCTGGCGCCCGCGCCGCCCGACCGCCAGCTGGCCTACACCGCCGCCTTCTCCAGGCTGGCCACCGTCAAGCAGGTACGTGCGCTACGTGCGCTACTGTTGTCCTCAGGGATGGCCCCGCTGTCAGGTGGCGGCGGCAGCGCGGGCGCGTCGCTGTACAGCAGCGTGCCGCTGGCGCCCGCGCCGCCCGACCGCCAGCTGGCCTACACCGCCGCCTTCTCCAGGCTGGCCACCGTCAAGCAGGTACGTGCGCTACGTGCGCTACTGTTGTCCTCAGGGATGGCCCCGCTGTCAGGTGGCGGCGGCAGCGCGGGCGCGTCGCTGTACAGCAGCGTGCCGCTGGCGCCCGCGCCGCCCGACCGCCAGCTGGCCTACACCGCCGCCTTCTCCAGGCTGGCCACCGTCAAGCAGGTACGTGCGCTACGTGCGCTACTGTTGTCCTCAGGGATGGCCCCGCTGTCAGGTGGCGGCGGCAGCGCGGGCGCGTCGCTGTACAGCAGCGTGCCGCTGGCGCCCGCGCCGCCCGACCGCCAGCTGGCCTACACCGCCGCCTTCTCCAGGCTGGCCACCGTCAAGCAGGTACGTGCGCTACGTGCGCTACTGTTGTCCTCAGGGATGGCCCCGCTGTCAGGTGGCGGCGGCAGCGCGGGCGCGTCGCTGTACAGCAGCGTGCCGCTGGCGCCCGCGCCGCCCGACCGCCAGCTGGCCTACACCGCCGCCTTCTCCAGGCTGGCCACCGTCAAGCAGGTACGTGCGCTACGTGCGCTACTGTTGTCCTCAGGGATGGCCCCGCTGTCAGGTGGCGGCGGCAGCGCGGGCGCGTCGCTGTACAGCAGCGTGCCGCTGGCGCCCGCGCCGCCCGACCGCCAGCTGGCCTACACCGCCGCCTTCTCCAGGCTGGCCACCGTCAAGCAGGTACGTGCGCTACGTGCGCTACTGTTGTCCTCAGGGATGGCCCCGCTGTCAGGTGGCGGCGGCAGCGCGGGCGCGTCGCTGTACAGCAGCGTGCCGCTGGCGCCCGCGCCGCCCGACCGCCAGCTGGCCTACACCGCCGCCTTCTCCAGGCTGGCCACCGTCAAGCAGGTACGTGCGCTACGTGCGCTACTGTTGTCCTCAGGGATGGCCCCGCTGTCAGGTGGCGGCGGCAGCGCGGGCGCGTCGCTGTACAGCAGCGTGCCGCTGGCGCCCGCGCCGCCCGACCGCCAGCTGGCCTACACCGCCGCCTTCTCCAGGCTGGCCACCGTCAAGCAGGTACGTGCGCTACGTGCGCTACTGTTGTCCTCAGGGATGGCCCCGCTGTCAGGTGGCGGCGGCAGCGCGGGCGCGTCGCTGTACAGCAGCGTGCCGCTGGCGCCCGCGCCGCCCGACCGCCAGCTGGCCTACACCGCCGCCTTCTCCAGGCTGGCCACCGTCAAGCAGGTACGTGCGCTACGTGCGCTACTGTTGTCCTCAGGGATGGCCCCGCTGTCAGGTGGCGGCGGCAGCGCGGGCGCGTCGCTGTACAGCAGCGTGCCGCTGGCGCCCGCGCCGCCCGACCGCCAGCTGGCCTACACCGCCGCCTTCTCCAGGCTGGCCACCGTCAAGCAGGTACGTGCGCTACGTGCGCTACTGTTGTCCTCAGGGATGGCCCCGCTGTCAGGTGGCGGCGGCAGCGCGGGCGCGTCGCTGTACAGCAGCGTGCCGCTGGCGCCCGCGCCGCCCGACCGCCAGCTGGCCTACACCGCCGCCTTCTCCAGGCTGGCCACCGTCAAGCAGGTACGTGCGCTACGTGCGCTACTGTTGTCCTCAGGGATGGCCCCGCTGTCAGGTGGCGGCGGCAGCGCGGGCGCGTCGCTGTACAGCAGCGTGCCGCTGGCGCCCGCGCCGCCCGACCGCCAGCTGGCCTACACCGCCGCCTTCTCCAGGCTGGCCACCGTCAAGCAGGTACGTGCGCTACGTGCGCTACTGTTGTCCTCAGGGATGGCCCCGCTGTCAGGTGGCGGCGGCAGCGCGGGCGCGTCGCTGTACAGCAGCGTGCCGCTGGCGCCCGCGCCGCCCGACCGCCAGCTGGCCTACACCGCCGCCTTCTCCAGGCTGGCCACCGTCAAGCAGGTACGTGCGCTACGTGCGCTACTGTTGTCCTCAGGGATGGCCCCGCTGTCAGGTGGCGGCGGCAGCGCGGGCGCGTCGCTGTACAGCAGCGTGCCGCTGGCGCCCGCGCCGCCCGACCGCCAGCTGGCCTACACCGCCGCCTTCTCCAGGCTGGCCACCGTCAAGCAGGTACGTGCGCTACGTGCGCTACTGTTGTCCTCAGGGATGGCCCCGCTGTCAGGTGGCGGCGGCAGCGCGGGCGCGTCGCTGTACAGCAGCGTGCCGCTGGCGCCCGCGCCGCCCGACCGCCAGCTGGCCTACACCGCCGCCTTCTCCAGGCTGGCCACCGTCAAGCAGGTACGTGCGCTACGTGCGCTACTGTTGTCCTCAGGGATGGCCCCGCTGTCAGGTGGCGGCGGCAGCGCGGGCGCGTCGCTGTACAGCAGCGTGCCGCTGGCGCCCGCGCCGCCCGACCGCCAGCTGGCCTACACCGCCGCCTTCTCCAGGCTGGCCACCGTCAAGCAGGTACGTGCGCTACGTGCGCTACTGTTGTCCTCAGGGATGGCCCCGCTGTCAGGTGGCGGCGGCAGCGCGGGCGCGTCGCTGTACAGCAGCGTGCCGCTGGCGCCCGCGCCGCCCGACCGCCAGCTGGCCTACACCGCCGCCTTCTCCAGGCTGGCCACCGTCAAGCAGGTACGTGCGCTACGTGCGCTACTGTTGTCCTCAGGGATGGCCCCGCTGTCAGGTGGCGGCGGCAGCGCGGGCGCGTCGCTGTACAGCAGCGTGCCGCTGGCGCCCGCGCCGCCCGACCGCCAGCTGGCCTACACCGCCGCCTTCTCCAGGCTGGCCACCGTCAAGCAGGTACGTGCGCTACGTGCGCTACTGTTGTCCTCAGGGATGGCCCCGCTGTCAGGTGGCGGCGGCAGCGCGGGCGCGTCGCTGTACAGCAGCGTGCCGCTGGCGCCCGCGCCGCCCGACCGCCAGCTGGCCTACACCGCCGCCTTCTCCAGGCTGGCCACCGTCAAGCAGGTACGTGCGCTACGTGCGCTACTGTTGTCCTCAGGGATGGCCCCGCTGTCAGGTGGCGGCGGCAGCGCGGGCGCGTCGCTGTACAGCAGCGTGCCGCTGGCGCCCGCGCCGCCCGACCGCCAGCTGGCCTACACCGCCGCCTTCTCCAGGCTGGCCACCGTCAAGCAGGTACGTGCGCTACGTGCGCTACTGTTGTCCTCAGGGATGGCCCCGCTGTCAGGTGGCGGCGGCAGCGC
The DNA here is from genome assembly GCA_950371165.1 of Lacanobia oleracea. Lineage (NCBI taxonomy): Eukaryota > Metazoa > Arthropoda > Insecta > Lepidoptera > Noctuidae > Lacanobia > Lacanobia oleracea. The sequence continues at coordinate 22,640,937 of OX493406.1, forward strand.
GGGCGCGTCGCTGTACAGCAGCGTGCCGCTGGCGCCCGCGCCGCCCGACCGCCAGCTGGCCTACACCGCCGCCTTCTCCAGGCTGGCCACCGTCAAGCAGGTACGTGCGCTACGTGCGCTACTGTTGTCCTCAGGGATGGCCCCGCTGTCAGGTGGCGGCGGCAGCGCGGGCGCGTCGCTGTACAGCAGCGTGCCGCTGGCGCCCGCGCCGCCCGACCGCCAGCTGGCCTACACCGCCGCCTTCTCCAGGCTGGCCACCGTCAAGCAGGTACGTGCGCTACGTGCGCTACTGTTGTCCTCAGGGATGGCCCCGCTGTCAGGTGGCGGCGGCAGCGCGGGCGCGTCGCTGTACAGCAGCGTGCCGCTGGCGCCCGCGCCGCCCGACCGCCAGCTGGCCTACACCGCCGCCTTCTCCAGGCTGGCCACCGTCAAGCAGGTACGTGCGCTACGTGCGCTACTGTTGTCCTCAGGGATGGCCCCGCTGTCAGGTGGCGGCGGCAGCGCGGGCGCGTCGCTGTACAGCAGCGTGCCGCTGGCGCCCGCGCCGCCCGACCGCCAGCTGGCCTACACCGCCGCCTTCTCCAGGCTGGCCACCGTCAAGCAGGTACGTGCGCTACGTGCGCTACTGTTGTCCTCAGGGATGGCCCCGCTGTCAGGTGGCGGCGGCAGCGCGGGCGCGTCGCTGTACAGCAGCGTGCCGCTGGCGCCCGCGCCGCCCGACCGCCAGCTGGCCTACACCGCCGCCTTCTCCAGGCTGGCCACCGTCAAGCAGGTACGTGCGCTACGTGCGCTACTGTTGTCCTCAGGGATGGCCCCGCTGTCAGGTGGCGGCGGCAGCGCGGGCGCGTCGCTGTACAGCAGCGTGCCGCTGGCGCCCGCGCCGCCCGACCGCCAGCTGGCCTACACCGCCGCCTTCTCCAGGCTGGCCACCGTCAAGCAGGTACGTGCGCTACGTGCGCTACTGTTGTCCTCAGGGATGGCCCCGCTGTCAGGTGGCGGCGGCAGCGCCACCTGACAGCGGGGCCATCCCATGTAAAGGGAGAATCCTCCGACCAAGGCGGCTGTTTTGCCTGGCGGGCTACTACCCGATAGTTGATATTTGGGATGATGTATATGTTCAAATCGCACGGTAAACTCTGCTTGCGCGATGCAGAATTTCGACGTAGTAGTTCGCTGCTAGTTGGATAGATGACGTCCAGTTCCTTTTTTGTTGCGATGTAGATTTGCTCCGTTGGATTTTTTTCACTGTGGCGGCATTGATGCCGCTACAGCTACGCTAAATGACACAGTCTACTTCGCGAACGTTCCCCTAAACTGAGCGTGCAGGAACTGCAGGTGACAGCACAGAAGCGTCAATGTCAAGTATTCTGACTCATAAAATTTCGAACATGCTAGAATGTTGATGACTAGTTGACCCGCGCAACTTCATCTCCGTCACAATTTTCATTACTGCTCCTCTGCTATTGGTCTTACCGTGATGATATATAACCACGGAACAGAAAAACAGGTGGAAATGCTATGCGACGGAATTTGTAACGAAACCTGTGTCGCCACACTCACACAACTATACCGATAAACATACATTCAGTCAAAAAAGTATCGGGAATGGATGATTTGTTTATGGTTCCAAATTCAAATTTTTGTTTTTTTTTGTAGTTGTTAGATTGGCACAACTGTTTTCCATTTTGACGCGGAGTTTGATTTGCATCTGTTATTTTTAAATACAGTGCTGGTTTTAGTAATATCATATATAGCGTGTATTGCGAATTTCATAATGGACAAAAATATCGAACAAAGAGTTTGTCTTAAATTTTGCATCGCCAATGGAATTTCGTGTTCGGAGTCACTGAAAATGTTACAGAAGGCTTACGGTGAATCGACTTTATCAAAAACTCGTGCTTATGAGTGGTTCAAAGCGGTCGAGATGTGATGAAGATTTGCCTCGCTCTGGTAGGCCGTCAACGTCTGCAACTGAAGTTAACATCGCAAAAGTGAAGGAAATAGTGACTGAAAATCCCCATTCAACTCTGAGAGAGATAGCCGCCGAACTTTCTGTATCTCACGAGTCGATCCGTACCATTTTAACTAATCATTTGAGTATGAAACATGTTGCTGCTCGGCTAGTCCCAAAAGATCTGAATTTTCTCCAAAAACTTAATCGCATGAAAGTCGCTGAGGACATGCTAGAACGAGTCAGTTCGGACCCAACCTTCATAAAACGCATTGTTACTGGTGATGAGACTTGAGTTTACGAGTTTGACATGCTAACTAGTCAACAAGCTTCGGAGTGGCGCCTTCCAACTGAACCGAAACCGAAAAAACCACGCCAAAGTAGATCAAAAGTCAAAGTCATGTTGACTGTTTTCTTTGACTATCGCGGTGATGTGCACTCTGAATTCTTACCGGAAGGTCTAACGGTAAATAAAGAATATTATTTGAGCGTTATGCGGCGTTTAAGAGAGCAAATTCGACGAAAAAGGCCAGATTTGTGGAAAAAAAATTCTTGTATTTTGCACCACGACAATGCGCCTTCGCACAAGGCTATCATTGTGAACGAATTTTTAACCAAACACTCAACAAATACCATCCAGCAACCACCATATTCACCAGATATGGCTCCTGCTGACTTTTTTCTTTTTCCTAAACTCAAATTACCACTTCGTGGCACCCGTTTTCAATCGATAGAAGACATAAAGGAGAATTCGCGGCGAGAACTGAACTCAATTCCGGAAGCAGCGTTTAAAAAATGTTTTGATGAATGGATTATTCGTTGGCGCAAGTGTATCGTTTCTAAAGGAGCATACTTTGAAGGTGATAAAATAAATTTGGATGAATAACAGACATTATTTATTTATTTATTTATTTAACAATTTATGTACACACATTTTGTGTATTATTGATCTTTTCCCGGTACTTTCTTGACAGAGTAGTATAATCCAACACAAATCAAGGATACGATTGATAGGCCGTTTAAATTTTTGGTCAAAACATGAATAAGTCAAAGAAACACGTAGGATTTATAACTTTTATCGAAATTAATTCCAAAAAATGTGACTCGCTTGGTGTTGAAGTTTTGTATGGGAGCCATACATGAAACTTGTTGTTGGAATCGTTATTAAATTAGCTATCACATTTAAAATTGATAAGTTCGGGTTTGCTTTGTAATACATTGTTAATATTAATAAAGTTCTACTTTCAAAATAGCGTAAGCAAAATATTCCCAGTTTATTGTATAAAAGTAGATAGAAACAAAAAAAAAACATTATTTCAAAGGTTTTTATTTTATTTATGTAAATATACCTTATTACACATTAATCAATAAAAATAACACACCTCATAATTTTTTTGTGTTCCGAACATCCATAAGAAACGGAACCCTTACAAAACGCGAGTCCGACTCGCACTTGGCCAGATATTTTTTCATACCACAAGCCTTACAAAATCATGCCTCGGGTATCTTACTCGACTGCCGACAAAAAAAGGGGTGTTGTTTACACTTCAGTTCCGTGAACTCTTTATGCCAAGTGGCTTACAATAGTATCTTATTAAATAGTTTGGCATCAAAAATGTACGGAGCATATCGTGCTTGTCTTGCTTGGCATCCAATCAGCTCTACCCGTGCATCTATCCATCTATCCAAGGTCGATCGTGGAGTACTGCTCTCATCTTTGGGACGGATCTGCCAGATACCAGCTTTAATGCCCTTGAGTCAATTGATAAACGAGCCAAGAGGATCATCGGTAATGATAGACTCGTTTATTTATTATACGCTTTATTGTACATACACCAAAAGTAATACAAAAGGAAACTTAAAACTAAAACACATACAATGGGCGGTCTTATCGCATTCCGCGATCTCTTCCAGACAACCTAGGATGGAAAGTATTCGTCCGGACATGAAATGGGGCTGTCATTGGTGTAAAAAAAAAAGAAAAACAAACTAAATTAAAACAAACAATAAATTATAATATAATAGATACATACATATATACATCAAACGCTATTTGAAATAGATACATAAATACACTCGTTTTGTCGAAGATCCAAAGTCTTGATCATAGAATGCCGAGTTGCTGGCTTGTCGATTTTCTATCAATTGCATTTTGGTAAGTGCATGACGGAATTGCATAATTTAATTCCGCCTAGCCCGTTCCATCATCGGACCACAAGACGAACGGCGATGCGCTATCGGTACATGGTGCACATCCCATCCACACGCAAAAAACGATTTGGGAACACATTTAATTATGCAAAATTGCTGTACGACAACGCAATCGATAGCCATACTGTACCATTTACCTCTATTTGTCCCACGTCCACAGGTGTGCGAGTTCCTGTGCGCAGCGCTAGGGCTGGCGCGCGAGGACATGCGCGTGTGGTCGCTGGGCAGCACCGCCGTGCTGCTGGACGACGAGCGGCCCACGCTGCACGAGCTGGGGCTGGACGAGCGCGCGCGCCTGCTGCTGGAGGTGCGCAACTGTGACCTCACCTGGCCCGAGGAGATAGGAGCGCTCAGGTACGTACCGTGACCCTGCTGGACGTAGAGGGTAGGAGCGCTCAGGTACGTAACGTGACCCTGCTGGACGACGAGCGGCCCACGCTGCACGAGCTGGGGCTGGACGAGCGCGCGCGCCTGCTGCTGGAGGTGCGCAACTGTGACCTCACCTGGCCCGAGGAGATAGGAGCGCTCAGGTACGTACCGTGACCCTGCTGGACGTAGAGGGTAGGAGCGCTCAGGTACGTAACGTGACCCTGCTGGACGACGAGCGGCCCACGCTGCACGAGCTGGGGCTGGACGAGCGCGCGCGCCTGCTGCTGGAGGTGCGCAACTGTGACCTCACCTGGCCCGAGGAGATAGGAGCGCTCAGGTACGTACCGTGACCCTGCTGGACGTAGAGGGTAGGAGCGCTCAGGTACGTAACGTGACCCTGCTGGACGACGAGCGGCCCACGCTGCACGAGCTGGGGCTGGACGAGCGCGCGCGCCTGCTGCTGGAGGTGCGCAACTGTGACCTCACCTGGCCCGAGGAGATAGGAGCGCTCAGGTACGTACCGTGACCCTGCTGGACGTAGAGGGTAGGAGCGCTCAGGTACGTAACGTGACCCTGCTGGACGACGAGCGGCCCACGCTGCACGAGCTGGGGCTGGACGAGCGCGCGCGCCTGCTGCTGGAGGTGCGCAACTGTGACCTCACCTGGCCCGAGGAGATAGGAGCGCTCAGGTACGTACCGTGACCCTGCTGGACGTAGAGGGTAGGAGCGCTCAGGTACGTAACGTGACCCTGCTGGACGACGAGCGGCCCACGCTGCACGAGCTGGGGCTGGACGAGCGCGCGCGCCTGCTGCTGGAGGTGCGCAACTGTGACCTCACCTGGCCCGAGGAGATAGGAGCGCTCAGGTACGTACCGTGACCCTGCTGGACGTAGAGGGTAGGAGCGCTCAGGTACGTAACGTGACCCTGCTGGACGACGAGCGGCCCACGCTGCACGAGCTGGGGCTGGACGAGCGCGCGCGCCTGCTGCTGGAGGTGCGCAACTGTGACCTCACCTGGCCCGAGGAGATAGGAGCGCTCAGGTACGTACCGTGACCCTGCTGGACGTAGAGGGTAGGAGCGCTCAGGTACGTAACGTGACCCTGCTGGACGACGAGCGGCCCACGCTGCACGAGCTGGGGCTGGACGAGCGCGCGCGCCTGCTGCTGGAGGTGCGCAACTGTGACCTCACCTGGCCCGAGGAGATAGGAGCGCTCAGGTACGTACCGTGACCCTGCTGGACGTAGAGGGTAGGAGCGCTCAGGTACGTAACGTGACCCTGCTGGACGACGAGCGGCCCACGCTGCACGAGCTGGGGCTGGACGAGCGCGCGCGCCTGCTGCTGGAGGTGCGCAACTGTGACCTCACCTGGCCCGAGGAGATAGGAGCGCTCAGGTACGTACCGTGACCCTGCTGGACGTAGAGGGTAGGAGCGCTCAGGTACGTAACGTGACCCTGCTGGACGACGAGCGGCCCACGCTGCACGAGCTGGGGCTGGACGAGCGCGCGCGCCTGCTGCTGGAGGTGCGCAACTGTGACCTCACCTGGCCCGAGGAGATAGGAGCGCTCAGGTACGTACCGTGACCCTGCTGGACGTAGAGGGTAGGAGCGCTCAGGTACGTAACGTGACCCTGCTGGACGACGAGCGGCCCACGCTGCACGAGCTGGGGCTGGACGAGCGCGCGCGCCTGCTGCTGGAGGTGCGCAACTGTGACCTCACCTGGCCCGAGGAGATAGGAGCGCTCAGGTACGTACCGTGACCCTGCTGGACGTAGAGGGTAGGAGCGCTCAGGTACGTAACGTGACCCTGCTGGACGACGAGCGGCCCACGCTGCACGAGCTGGGGCTGGACGAGCGCGCGCGCCTGCTGCTGGAGGTGCGCAACTGTGACCTCACCTGGCCCGAGGAGATAGGAGCGCTCAGGTACGTACCGTGACCCTGCTGGACGTAGAGGGTAGGAGCGCTCAGGTACGTAACGTGACCCTGCTGGACGACGAGCGGCCCACGCTGCACGAGCTGGGGCTGGACGAGCGCGCGCGCCTGCTGCTGGAGGTGCGCAACTGTGACCTCACCTGGCCCGAGGAGATAGGAGCGCTCAGGTACGTACCGTGACCCTGCTGGACGTAGAGGGTAGGAGCGCTCAGGTACGTAACGTGACCCTGCTGGACGACGAGCGGCCCACGCTGCACGAGCTGGGGCTGGACGAGCGCGCGCGCCTGCTGCTGGAGGTGCGCAACTGTGACCTCACCTGGCCCGAGGAGATAGGAGCGCTCAGGTACGTACCGTGACCCTGCTGGACGACGAGCGGCCCACGCTGCACGAGCTGGGGCTGGACGAGCGCGCGCGCCTGCTGCTGGAGGTGCGCAACTGTGACCTCACCTGGCCCGAGGAGATAGGAGCGCTCAGGTACGTACCGTGACCCTGCTGGACGTAGAGGGTAGGAGCGCTCAGGTACGTAACGTGACCCTGCTGGACGACGAGCGGCCCACGCTGCACGAGCTGGGGCTGGACGAGCGCGCGCGCCTGCTGCTGGAGGTGCGCAACTGTGACCTCACCTGGCCCGAGGAGATAGGAGCGCTCAGGTACGTACCGTGACCCTGCTGGACGTAGAGGGTAGGAGCGCTCAGGTACGTAACGTGACCCTGCTGGACGACGAGCGGCCCACGCTGCACGAGCTGGGGCTGGACGAGCGCGCGCGCCTGCTGCTGGAGGTGCGCAACTGTGACCTCACCTGGCCCGAGGAGATAGGAGCGCTCAGGTACGTACCGTGACCCTGCTGGACGACGAGCGGCCCACGCTGCACGAGCTGGGGCTGGACGAGCGCGCGCGCCTGCTGCTGGAGGTGCGCAACTGTGACCTCACCTGGCCCGAGGAGATAGGAGCGCTCAGGTACGTACCGTGACCCTGCTGGACGTAGAGGGTAGGAGCGCTCAGGTACGTAACGTGACCCTGCTGGACGACGAGCGGCCCACGCTGCACGAGCTGGGGCTGGACGAGCGCGCGCGCCTGCTGCTGGAGGTGCGCAACTGTGACCTCACCTGGCCCGAGGAGATAGGAGCGCTCAGGTACGTACCGTGACCCTGCTGGACGTAGAGGGTAGGAGCGCTCAGGTACGTAACGTGACCCTGCTGGACGACGAGCGGCCCACGCTGCACGAGCTGGGGCTGGACGAGCGCGCGCGCCTGCTGCTGGAGGTGCGCAACTGTGACCTCACCTGGCCCGAGGAGATAGGAGCGCTCAGGTACGTACCGTGACCCTGCTGGACGTAGAGGGTAGGAGCGCTCAGGTACGTAACGTGACCCTGCTGGACGACGAGCGGCCCACGCTGCACGAGCTGGGGCTGGACGAGCGCGCGCGCCTGCTGCTGGAGGTGCGCAACTGTGACCTCACCTGGCCCGAGGAGATAGGAGCGCTCAGGTACGTACCGTGACCCTGCTGGACGACGAGCGGCCCACGCTGCACGAGCTGGGGCTGGACGAGCGCGCGCGCCTGCTGCTGGAGGTGCGCAACTGTGACCTCACCTGGCCCGAGGAGATAGGAGCGCTCAGGTACGTACCGTGACCCTGCTGGACGACGAGCGGCCCACGCTGCACGAGCTGGGGCTGGACGAGCGCGCGCGCCTGCTGCTGGAGGTGCGCAACTGTGACCTCACCTGGCCCGAGGAGATAGGAGCGCTCAGGTACGTACCGTGACCCTGCTGGACGTAGAGGGTAGGAGCGCTCAGGTACGTAACGTGACCCTGCTGGACGACGAGCGGCCCACGCTGCACGAGCTGGGGCTGGACGAGCGCGCGCGCCTGCTGCTGGAGGTGCGCAACTGTGACCTCACCTGGCCCGAGGAGATAGGAGCGCTCAGGTACGTACCGTGACCCTGCTGGACGTAGAGGGTAGGAGCGCTCAGGTACGTAACGTGACCCTGCTGGACGACGAGCGGCCCACGCTGCACGAGCTGGGGCTGGACGAGCGCGCGCGCCTGCTGCTGGAGGTGCGCAACTGTGACCTCACCTGGCCCGAGGAGATAGGAGCGCTCAGGTACGTACCGTGACCCTGCTGGACGTAGAGGGTAGGAGCGCTCAGGTACGTAACGTGACCCTGCTGGACGACGAGCGGCCCACGCTGCACGAGCTGGGGCTGGACGAGCGCGCGCGCCTGCTGCTGGAGGTGCGCAACTGTGACCTCACCTGGCCCGAGGAGATAGGAGCGCTCAGGTACGTACCGTGACCCTGCTGGACGTAGAGGGTAGGAGCGCTCAGGTACGTAACGTGACCCTGCTGGACGACGAGCGGCCCACGCTGCACGAGCTGGGGCTGGACGAGCGCGCGCGCCTGCTGCTGGAGGTGCGCAACTGTGACCTCACCTGGCCCGAGGAGATAGGAGCGCTCAGGTACGTACCGTGACCCTGCTGGACGTAGAGGGTAGGAGCGCTCAGGTACGTAACGTGACCCTGCTGGACGACGAGCGGCCCACGCTGCACGAGCTGGGGCTGGACGAGCGCGCGCGCCTGCTGCTGGAGGTGCGCAACTGTGACCTCACCTGGCCCGAGGAGATAGGAGCGCTCAGGTACGTACCGTGACCCTGCTGGACGTAGAGGGTAGGAGCGCTCAGGTACGTAACGTGACCCTGCTGGACGACGAGCGGCCCACGCTGCACGAGCTGGGGCTGGACGAGCGCGCGCGCCTGCTGCTGGAGGTGCGCAACTGTGACCTCACCTGGCCCGAGGAGATAGGAGCGCTCAGGTACGTACCGTGACCCTGCTGGACGTAGAGGGTAGGAGCGCTCAGGTACGTAACGTGACCCTGCTGGACGACGAGCGGCCCACGCTGCACGAGCTGGGGCTGGACGAGCGCGCGCGCCTGTTGCTGGAGGTGCGTAACTGTGACCTCACCTGGCCCGAGGAGATAGGAGCGCTCAGGTACGTACCGTGACCCTGCTGGACGTAGAGGGTAGGAGCGCTCAGGTACGTAACGTGACCCTGCTGGACGACGAGCGGCCCACGCTGCACGAGCTGGGGCTGGACGAGCGCGCGCGCCTGCTGCTGGAGGTGCGCAACTGTGACCTCACCTGGCCCGAGGAGATAGGAGCGCTCAGGTACGTACCGTGACCCTGCTGGACGTAGAGGGTAGGAGCGCTCAGGTACGTAACGTGACCCTGCTGGACGACGAGCGGCCCACGCTGCACGAGCTGGGGCTGGACGAGCGCGCGCGCCTGCTGCTGGAGGTGCGCAACTGTGACCTCACCTGGCCCGAGGAGATAGGAGCGCTCAGGTACGTACCGTGACCCTGCTGGACGTAGAGGGTAGGAGCGCTCAGGTACGTAACGTGACCCTGCTGGACGACGAGCGGCCCACGCTGCACGAGCTGGGGCTGGACGAGCGCGCGCGCCTGCTGCTGGAGGTGCGCAACTGTGACCTCACCTGGCCCGAGGAGATAGGAGCGCTCAGGTACGTACCGTGACCCTGCTGGACGTAGAGGGTAGGAGCGCTCAGGTACGTAACGTGACCCTGCTGGACGACGAGCGGCCCACGCTGCACGAGCTGGGGCTGGACGAGCGCGCGCGCCTGCTGCTGGAAGTGCGCAACTGTGACCTCACCTGGCCCGAGGAGATAGGAGCGCTCAGGTACGTACCGTGACCCTGCTGGACGTAGAGGGTAGGAGCGCTCAGGTACGTAACGTGACCCTGCTGGACGACGAGCGGCCCACGCTGCACGAGCTGGGGCTGGACGAGCGCGCGCGCCTGCTGCTGGAGGTGCGCAACTGTGACCTCACCTGGCCCGAGGAGATAGGAGCGCTCAGGTACGTACCGTGACCCTGCTGGACGTAGAGGGTAGGAGCGCTCAGGTACGTAACGTGACCCTGCTGGACGACGAGCGGCCCACGCTGCACGAGCTGGGGCTGGACGAGCGCGCGCGCCTGCTGCTGGAGGTGCGCAACTGTGACCTCACCTGGCCCGAGGAGATAGGAGCGCTCAGGTACGTACCGTGACCCTGCTGGACGTAGAGGGTAGGAGCGCTCAGGTACGTAACGTGACCCTGCTGGACGACGAGCGGCCCACGCTGCACGAGCTGGGGCTGGACGAGCGCGCGCGCCTGCTGCTGGAGGTGCGCAACTGTGACCTCACCTGGCCCGAGGAGATAGGAGCGCTCAGGTACGTACCGTGACCCTGCTGGACGTAGAGGGTAGGAGCGCTCAGGTACGTAACGTGACCCTGCTGGACGACGAGCGGCCTATGTACGGTTTCTTATAAGGTTGTCCGATTAGGAATTCGGATTCGGAATCCTGTGAGACGTTCGATTTTCAGTTCTTAACACACGGCTGGTTTTCAAAACGATCGTCAGGTGCTTTTCCCATTCGGAAAAAAAAAAGTGTGCGCCTCGTTTAACATTTTGTATGTAAGGCAAAGCATTCGGGACTCCGAATCTGAATTCCTGATCAGGAAATCGTGCGGCTTGCCTTAGGAATCCTATGATTCGCGTTCTACCGCGCTCTGCACAAGACATCTGAAGTACCTCAAGTACTACATAGCGTAATTAGTTGCGTAATTAGCGTACGCCACACAACAATCATCAGGCAGTAGTCAACTAGACACAGCACCGTCTTGTTGGAGGATCCTACCTTCTCAATAAGGGATGATGATGAGGATCTTTCCACCTTGTTTTTCAAATCTCTAAACCTTGGTAGAGTCTGCTAACGCGAGTGTTTTTCCGAGTAACCGTGGAGGGGCAAAGGGGGGAAACTACACTTCTACACTAGAAATATGTATAATTATGCTATTTAAATCGATAATGTCACGCCCGTTTTCCAAGAGGTTGGGTAAAAAGTACAGAACACCACTTGCTGCGATCTTCCTCAATGTAACATACCTACCAATCAGTCATCTGGGAATAATCGCTCCATAATAACAATCATATGCTTATCAAAAGGAAAAATTGTACATTATCCTTTCCAGTTCTCCTACGGATTATAAATAAATGTGGATTATTTTTCGTTAGTCCAGCTTAAAACAGTGATCATGAAGGTGCGTGAGTTTTTTTTAAAGAAATAAAAATTAGTTAATCGTGGTGATGTGCTATTTTCGTTGTACCTAGTGTTGCTGCGTCTTAATTATTTTACTGAAGAAAATTGCGAGTGATGTCAATATTTATGGTCTGCGTATTGGTTAACAACGTGGTTTTACGGGGGCGCTTAAATGTGATACGACTGGAGACGAATTTGTTTTTATTTGACGACTAAACAAATTGCTGGGTGTGGAAAATAATTCATTGATACAAATTAGAAGGATAACATTGAACTTTCAAAGCCTTATCTTCTTGCGTTACATTCATTTATTTGTATGTGTTGTAGTGTTATGGTTAGTAAGCTCGACCTCTATCCGAATTCAATCGAAAGCAATGTTTGATGTCAACTTTGCAACGACAGACTACAAAAGATAATCCATGATTCTTCACAGAAAAAGTTTGCAGATAAGGATTTGTAATTTGATTTTCGATGACTATGGTTTCCTTTTTTGTTTTTATTGGCCTCCATGTACTAAAATAAATAAATATCTTTTCCTTTGAAGAGTTACGGGTCACATGATAGGCTGACTCGCTTGTTCTTTTGCTCAATTAAACAAACATGACTTGTGATATATTGAACTGTTTTTTTATCTAGCCTACTTTGTGTCCCACTGCTGGACAAATCCACACCTTTCTCCTTCGAAGCCTCGGTGTCCTTTGCTATCTTTGACTGTTAATAAACATTTCTGTAATGGTGCTGTATTTAATTGCGGCAGTATGAGCAGCGGCTCAAGCAGAGCCACGGAGCGGCGCGAGACGCTGATCGCGCCCAACCTGCCCGGCGCCACCGGCCTGCACAATTTAGGGAACACCTGCTTCATGAATGCCGCCTTGCAGTCTGTGAGTAGCTTGTATTTAGAATAAATTAGAAAACATTTATCTAACACCCACACAACTCATAATATAAAAGAGAAGAATAATGTTGCATAGCAACGAGAGTAAAATTGAGCTGAGCGTGCCCCTTACCTAAAGAGTTTCTATCTCAGCGTTAGCTGGGCGTCAGACACCCAGCACGGCAGCACTAGTGTAGTCTCCAGAAATGTACTCAATAGCAACTAGTTATCTAGGAAAGCAAACCTTATGGCTACGAAATAAAGCTTCCGATTATTTTTGCCCTCAAATATTCGCCGGTGTGTTCTGGTTTTGTGTTTCAATTTCTACGTGTTTTTGTGTCGCTAGAAAAATTTTGTTGGTAAAATAAAATATTGCAATCGTTGCTGGCAAGTTTCGTTGTTCATAGTAAACATATTTCTGGCAACATTGTGTCCAATGAATACACGGAACTAAGTGCACTGTTAAATTGAATACTAAACAGGGATTTGTTTTTAAATATAATTTATTGTCCATGTCATAATAAGCACGGAAAAGTCAATTTGTATTGAGTTTTTATATAAAATAACTTAACTCCATGACCGAAAGTATGTTTTTGTTTGTTCTAGGTATGGAACACTGGTCCTCTAACGAGGTATTTCAACTCGGGCATGCATCTGTACGAAGTGAACACAACCAATCCGCTCGGTACCAAAGGAGTTTTAGCGTTAAGATACGGAGAACTATGTAAAGAGGTGTGTATTTATACATTTAACAAAAAATGGTTACTTCATCGAAGTCACGGCTGCTACTGTATCAGTTGACCTATTATCAATTTGATTATTTTCGTTACTCCGAGGTTTCATTTGGTCCAAAAGCTTTTTACCGAAGTTACACTTTGCCGAAATAACATTTGTTCGAAGTATTATGTTTCCGAACATTATTATGCCACTTTTTTAATTTAAGTGGTGTAGTGATGGTGGTGGTGGTCGTGATGGTTAACAAAAGTGGTTTTAAATGGTCCCAGTAAGAAGCATGCAAACAAGAATGCTTGCTTCAAGCATGCAGCATGCAAGCAGGCATGCAGCGTACAAGCAGGCATGCAGCAGGCAAGCAGGCATGTGGTGGCAGCATGCAAACAAGCATGCATTATGCAAGCATGCAGCGTGCAAACAAACAGGCAACACGCAAGCAGGCATGCAACATGTTGCAAACATTGTTTCTGTCACGGCTCCGGCGCTGCGGGGTTTGTGCGGCCCCACGCTAGCTTACCGTCGCAGATGGTTTTCACGCTCACCACCGCAGCTTTGGCTTGCTGGCCGGCCTCGCCGTCCAACATCAGCCGTGGCGGCGGGCCTTCAAATCACCTGCTCCTAAGTTCGCGGGCCGCCCCACCTCTACGCGGAAAATCGGAAAAGTGATTGTTTCCCAACAAAAATGGTCATAAAATAATAACTACCGAAACAAACTGAATTAAATTTTTACGGGACCAAATGGAAGGTATACCGCAACGAACTAAAAAATAATCACAGAAATCGGATCAGAAACCTCGAGTAATCGGTGCACCATAAAATACCCACCGAATTGAGAACCTCTTCCTTTTTTGGGAGTCGGTGAAATCTTACTTGACAAAAGTATAAAAAATATCCATGTGTCATTATGAAACTTGATATTTGTGATAGAAGGACTTAGTGGAAAGTGATATCTAATTGAATTTAAAATCGAAAGGTCAGGGTGTTCCAAACGGTAGTAATATTATAAGATTATGACAAATTAGCTTTTTTACTAGCGAGTTTAAGTAAATAGCGAGTTTGAGTTGTTTATGTTTTAGCAAAAAAGGAAGCATATTACCGTCTAGTGTCCCGTGCCAAATCTATCTCTGACAAATTCTTTATCATTGATCGACCGCGGTTTGCTTGGCACCCTTAGCCAACGCCATTTTTAGTAAGATAGAATGAGCAAGACGCGTAGGACAGCGACGGATTTTTAACGCAACCCTTTTTATTTATTTATTTTATTAATACATTTAGAGGAGGAGTTACAGTTAATAAAGACAAACAAAACCATAGTCACCAGCAAGCCAATAACAAATCCTCACGTATAGAAACAGTATGTAAATTATGGTGTGAGCATAATACAAAAACACACCACTTAAATTAAACTAAGAATTATTTAGCTACATAAAAACTTGCAACTTAAAGAATTTCAGGCTAAAGCACCTTCTCGCCGAATTCACACTGATTGTGAATGGATCCAAATCATATTCCTTTCAAATGAAATTGAAATTACTGCTTGCGCGCACAATATAACTGTTCTGCCTATAATACGATGATGTATGAGGTACACGTATGGGTGGATTAAACCGGAATGTTTTGCTAGGCACTTTAAAATAAAAATTTTGACAATAACTCGGGGTTATCAGTATTGTTATTGAGGATTTTCAACAGAAACAAGCAGCAATTTTACGTTGATCTACCAGTAGTAGCAGATAATACTTCCAACAGAGTCCAAGATAATCGGTTGACTGATATGGAATCTTTTGATGAAATCAAAGATATTTTATGAAATGTCTTTGGATGTTTTCAATGCGGTCAATATATTTAGGTACCTAACGTGGATTTCATATCTGAGACGTGTAATCATGCTGGCTTAAGAAGCTTTTTTGACAATTCTTCTTCTTATCGTGTGGGCAGTAAGGTCTAACGACCCCACACACCCTAGTGTCAGAGTGTCTAAACCGCCTCAAGGGCTTCTGACATGGTTTATTTGACAACCGCCATTTGCGGCCGGGAATCATCTTTTTATCAGACAATCAGGTGATTCAAGCCTGCCATGTCCTAGCCAAACTAGAAAAACTTTACAAAATATGCTTCCCAATTGATTGCATCAATGCGTGTCTTGATGGACGCTCAAGTCACGAATAGTATTGCACCTTGGCAAGATCCGCCAAAGTATAAATAGTGGCTAGGACTGCACGTTTTATAGTGTCAGTTATCACACACACTGGGTTGAGACTTAAGTTCATTAGCCCGAGTATACTCTTCAAGCCGATACAAGTCAGCCTGAAGTGCTAGACTATCTTTGAGCGTTGTAATAGTGGCAAATTTTTAACTCTCGAAAAATTTTTCATGTCATCAGCAAAGCATAATAGTTTGGATGATTAGAATAGAAGCACTGATCGATGTCGTTCACATAGACAACGAATAAAAAAGGACCGAGCAACGAACTTTGAGACACTCCGCTGGGCACGTTTACCTAAGTAGACATATAATAATTAAGGACTACTGCTTGTGACCTGTTATCGATGTAAGAAGAGAACCACCTCAAGAGAGACCTCTGAGGATGCCGGATGCCGATGTAGCTTAGCTTCTTTATCAGGGTATCGTGATCGATCCGATCAAATGGCGTGCTATAATCTGTGTAAACCACATCGACCTGCTTACCATTATCCATAGCATCCGTAATGAAATCATAAATCAAGTAAGAAGTGGTAGACCGTCCTATAAAAAAAACCGTTGCTGAAAGGAGCTAGACAAGATTTTTACAATAGTATTGTCGTTGGTCAGGTATGGTCGTGCTCGGCGCGCTCGGTGGCGCCGCTGCGCGTGCGCTGGTGCGTGTCCCGCTGGGCGCGCGCGCTGGCGGGCGGCGGCCAGCACGACGCGCAGGAGCTGCTGGCGTGGCTGCTGGACGCGCTGCACGAGGACCTCAACCGCGCGCGCCCGCACCAAGCGCCCGCACTCACGCACAACGACGACTCGGATGGACGACCCGACCAGGTAGCTAGAGATACTACAAAACTTAACATTGACCCTTCTTTGCTGCCACCTGTAGTTCCTGCACGCTCCATTTTGGGGAACGTGCATGAAGCAGACAGTGCCATATAGCGTTGCGCTTTCGAAATTTATAGGTAAAATATACTTGAGAATGACACTTCTGTGCTGCCACCTATATAATAGTTGTTACACGTTTCCTGTAACGACCATCGGTGGAGGTTCTTTCAAGGAGAGAATTGCACTCCCGCAGATGTCGGGCAAAGACGAATCGCCGCGCTGGCGCAGTCACTGCGCAGGCGCACGCCTGTCATTAGCATTCGCTCGTCAATTGAAATACTGAGTTGCCCGTCGCGTCCCAGAGATGGCGTTAGTGGTCACGCATTTGAACACGCAGTGATCAGCGCACTTCACAAGTAACAAAAGTCTTTGTCACCTACAGGTGGTCGCAGCAGAAGCCTGGGAACAGCACACCGCTCGCAACGCATCCATCATGACAGAACTATTCTATGGGCAGCTTAAGTCTAAAGTAGTGTGCGACACGTGCGCGCGTGAATCGGTGCGTTTCGACGCTTTCAACATGCTCAGCCTGCCGCTGCCCATGGAGTCCTATGTGTGCTGCGAGCTCAGGGGTATGTAGCCTGCTGCAAGAAATGGTATACCTATTAGTCGAAACTCATCCACTGTTGGGCATAGACCTTCTCCAAACATTGTCACAACGACCGAACCCGCCCTGTGTATACTAGTCTCTTTACTGGACATCACCAATTTACAGCCAGACTTCGCCCATTGCTGAAAATAAGCTTCTCTTTGCCCACGCTCCTGTATCATAGATAAACACAACACCAGACTCTGTGAAACTTGCTAGCTCAAACATGCAATTCGTGACTTTGATTACATAATGTAGTTTATGTTCTAGTGATGCTGCTCGATGGTTCTGTGCCAATAAAGTACGGAGTGAGAGTGAACTCGGAGGGAACGTATCTAGATCTCAAGAAGAAATTGTCAGAATTGTGCGGATTAGCGCCTGAATCGTAAGTGAACCATACATTTCATTTCTTGATGTTCAATATGGCTTCCGACCTAAATCTAACACCCTCGGTGCAAATTAAGATTTTTGATAACGGCCATAAAAAAGCAGTTTGCTTTAGAATTCTGTATTGATTTAAAACAAGCTTTTGTTATCGTCAGCAATCTCTGCTATTAAATAAATTGGAGAGTGTTGGCATAACTGGAAACGCATTCAAAACCTACAAGTTTTATATAAGTGATCTCTATCAGGTTAAGATAAAAGTTTATCTTATAAGAGTAGCTACAAGCCCTAACAAGTGGTGTGCCTCAGGGTTAAATTTTTAGGCTTTTTAATCTTTGATTATTCAAACTAGGCTGAACATTATTCTTACATAAATGGTTTCAGTTTAATTTTCTGTAAAGTAACATTTTATTTTAATTATTATTTTAGACTATCTTAGTCTAAAATAATAATAATTATTTTAGACTAAGATGGCGTTTTGAACTATGTATGTTATCTTTTTATACATATCAGGTTAACGTTCGCGCCGAGCGTACGCGTGTGTTCGTGTTTAGGTACGTTTTGAAGTTAATATCTTTAGTGTTAGGTTTGGGGTAACTTTGTAATCTAGGGTGTAGGCTCTAATTCTTCTTCCTTTATTGTTGACCTATGCAGCCGTGTTTAAAGTTTCACTTATCGTTTCCAGAATGTTAATCGTGGAGCTCTCGGGTGCTACGATCGGGCGAGTGTTCGACGACAACGCGAAGATCTCCGCCGCGAGTGCCACGGAACTGTACGCGTACGAGCTGCCGCACGACGAGGCTGACACCGACACCAGCGACTGTGACGACTACCCGCACGAGACTAACGGTGAGCCCTGCTAGTAGTGTCTGCGGGAGAGGTGTGGAGCTTGTCTCGGCAGAGCCAGGCACCGGGGCAGGGGGCAGGGGGCAGGGGGCAGGGGGGGGCACAGCGCTGCGGAACTGTACGCGTACGAGCTGCCGCACGACGAGGCTGACACCGACACCAGCGACTGTGACGACTACCCGCACGAGACTAACGGTGAGCCCTGCTAGTAGTGTCTGCGGGAGAGGTGTGGAGCTTGTCTCGGCAGAGCCAGGCACCGGGGCAGGGGGCAGGGGGCAGGGGGCAGGGGGGGGCACAGCGCTGCGGAACTGTACGCGTACGAGCTGCCGCACGACGAGGCTGACACCGACACCAGCGACTGTGACGACTACCCGCACGAGACTAACGGTGAGCCCTGCTAGTAGTGTCTGCGGGAGAGGTGTGGAGCTTGTCTCGGCAGAGCCAGGCACCGGGGCAGGGGGCAGGGGGCAGGGGGCAGGGGGGGGCACAGCGCTGCGGAACTGTACGCGTACGAGCTGCCGCACGACGAGGCTGACACCGACACCAGCGACTGTGACGACTACCCGCACGAGACTAACGGTGAGCCCTGCTAGTAGTGTCTGCGGGAGAGGTGTGGAGCTTGTCTCGGCAGAGCCAGGCACCGGGGCAGGGGGCAGGGGGCAGGGGGCAGGGGGGGGCACAGCGCTGCGGAACTGTACGCGTACGAGCTGCCGCACGACGAGGCTGACACCGACACCAGCGACTGTGACGACTACCCGCACGAGACTAACGGTGAGCCCTGCTAGTAGTGTCTGCGGGAGAGGTGTGGAGCTTGTCTCGGCAGAGCCAGGCACCGGGGCAGGGGGCAGGGGGCAGGGGGCAGGGGGGGGCACAGCGCTGCGGAACTGTACGCGTACGAGCTGCCGCACGACGAGGCTGACACCGACACCAGCGACTGTGACGACTACCCGCACGAGACTAACGGTGAGCCCTGCTAGTAGTGTCTGCGGGAGAGGTGTGGAGCTTGTCTCGGCAGAGCCAGGCACCGGGGCAGGGGGCAGGGGGCAGGGGGCAGGGGGGGGCACAGCGCTGCGGAACTGTACGCGTACGAGCTGCCGCACGACGAGGCTGACACCGACACCAGCGACTGTGACGACTACCCGCACGAGACTAACGGTGAGCCCTGCTAGTAGTGTCTGCGGGAGAGGTGTGGAGCTTGTCTCGGCAGAGCCAGGCACCGGGGCAGGGGGCAGGGGGCAGGGGGCAGGGGGGGGCACAGCGCTGCGGAACTGTACGCGTACGAGCTGCCGCACGACGAGGCTGACACCGACACCAGCGACTGTGACGACTACCCGCACGAGACTAACGGTGAGCCCTGCTAGTAGTGTCTGCGGGAGAGGTGTGGAGCTTGTCTCGGCAGAGCCAGGCACCGGGGCAGGGGGCAGGGGGCAGGGGGCAGGGGGGGGCACAGCGCTGCGGAACTGTACGCGTACGAGCTGCCGCACGACGAGGCTGACACCGACACCAGCGACTGTGACGACTACCCGCACGAGACTAACGGTGAGCCCTGCTAGTAGTGTCTGCGGGAGAGGTGTGGAGCTTGTCTCGGCAGAGCCAGGCACCGGGGCAGGGGGCAGGGGGCAGGGGGCAGGGGGGGGCACAGCGCTGCGGAACTGTACGCGTACGAGCTGCCGCACGACGAGGCTGACACCGACACCAGCGACTGTGACGACTACCCGCACGAGACTAACGGTGAGCCCTGCTAGTAGTGTCTGCGGGAGAGGTGTGGAGCTTGTCTCGGCAGAGCCAGGCACCGGGGCAGGGGGCAGGGGGCAGGGGGGGGCACAGCGCTGCGGAACTGTACGCGTACGAGCTGCCGCACGACGAGGCTGACACCGACACCAGCGACTGTGACGACTACCCGCACGAGACTAACGGTGAGCCCTGCTAGTAGTGTCTGCGGGAGAGGTGTGGAGCTTGTCTCGGCAGAGCCAGGCACCGGGGCAGGGGGCAGGGGGCAGGGGGCAGGGGGGGGCACAGCGCTGCGGAACTGTACGCGTACGAGCTGCCGCACGACGAGGCTGACACCGACACCAGCGACTGTGACGACTACCCGCACGAGACTAACGGTGAGCCCTGCTAGTAGTGTCTGCGGGAGAGGTGTGGAGCTTGTCTCGGCAGAGCCAGGCACCGGGGCAGGGGGCAGGGGGCAGGGGGCAGGGGGGGGCACAGCGCTGCGGAACTGTACGCGTACGAGCTGCCGCACGACGAGGCTGACACCGACACCAGCGACTGTGACGACTACCCGCACGAGACTAACGGTGAGCCCTGCTAGTAGTGTCTGCGGGAGAGGTGTGGAGCTTGTCTCGGCAGAGCCAGGCACCGGGGCAGGGGGCAGGGGGCAGGGGGGGGCACAGCGCTGCGGAACTGTACGCGTACGAGCTGCCGCACGACGAGGCTGACACCGACACCAGCGACTGTGACGACTACCCGCACGAGACTAACGGTGAGCCCTGCTAGTAGTGTCTGCGGGAGAGGTGTGGAGCTTGTCTCGGCAGAGCCAGGCACCGGGGCAGGGGGCAGGGGGCAGGGGGGGGCACAGCGCTGCGGAACTGTACGCGTACGAGCTGCCGCACGACGAGGCTGACACCGACACCAGCGACTGTGACGACTACCCGCACGAGACTAACGGTGAGCCCTGCTAGTAGTGTCTGCGGGAGAGGTGTGGAGCTTGTCTCGGCAGAGCCAGGCACCGGGGCAGGGGGCAGGGGGCAGGGGGGGGCACAGCGCTGCGGAACTGTACGCGTACGAGCTGCCGCACGACGAGGCTGACACCGACACCAGCGACTGTGACGACTACCCGCACGAGACTAACGGTGAGCCCTGCTAGTAGTGTCTGCGGGAGAGGTGTGGAGCTTGTCTCGGCAGAGCCAGGCACCGGGGCAGGGGGCAGGGGGCAGGGGGGGGCACAGCGCTGCGGAACTGTACGCGTACGAGCTGCCGCACGACGAGGCTGACACCGACACCAGCGACTGTGACGACTACCCGCACGAGACTAACGGTGAGCCCTGCTAGTAGTGTCTGCGGGAGAGGTGTGGAGCTTGTCTCGGCAGAGCCAGGCACCGGGGCAGGGGGCAGGGGGCAGGGGGGGGCACAGCGCTGCGGAACTGTACGCGTACGAGCTGCCGCACGACGAGGCTGACACCGACACCAGCGACTGTGACGACTACCCGCACGAGACTAACGGTGAGCCCTGCTAGTAGTGTCTGCGGGAGAGGTGTGGAGCTTGTCTCGGCAGAGCCAGGCACCGGGGCAGGGGGCAGGGGGCAGGGGGGGGCACAGCGCTGCGGAACTGTACGCGTACGAGCTGCCGCACGACGAGGCTGACACCGACACCAGCGACTGTGACGACTACCCGCACGAGACTAACGGTGAGCCCTGCTAGTAGTGTCTGCGGGAGAGGTGTGGAGCTTGTCTCGGCAGAGCCAGGCACCGGGGCAGGGGGCAGGGGGCAGGGGGGGGCACAGCGCTGCGGAACTGTACGCGTACGAGCTGCCGCACGACGAGGCTGACACCGACACCAGCGACTGTGACGACTACCCGCACGAGACTAACGGTGAGCCCTGCTAGTAGTGTCTGCGGGAGAGGTGTGGAGCTTGTCTCGGCAGAGCCAGGCACCGGGGCAGGGGGCAGGGGGCAGGGGGGGGCACAGCGCTGCGGAACTGTACGCGTACGAGCTGCCGCACGACGAGGCTGACACCGACACCAGCGACTGTGACGACTACCCGCACGAGACTAACGGTGAGCCCTGCTAGTAGTGTCTGCGGGAGAGGTGTGGAGCTTGTCTCGGCAGAGCCAGGCACCGGGGCAGGGGGCAGGGGGCAGGGGGCAGGGGGGGGCACAGCGCTGCGGAACTGTACGCGTACGAGCTGCCGCACGACGAGGCTGACACCGACACCAGCGACTGTGACGACTACCCGCACGAGACTAACGGTGAGCCCTGCTAGTAGTGTCTGCGGGAGAGGTGTGGAGCTTGTCTCGGCAGAGCCAGGCACCGGGGCAGGGGGCAGGGGGCAGGGGGCAGGGGGGGGCACAGCGCTGCGGAACTGTACGCGTACGAGCTGCCGCACGACGAGGCTGACACCGACACCAGCGACTGTGACGACTACCCGCACGAGACTAACGGTGAGCCCTGCTAGTAGTGTCTGCGGGAGAGGTGTGGAGCTTGTCTCGGCAGAGCCAGGCACCGGGGCAGGGGGCAGGGGGGGGCACAGCGCTGCGGAACTGTACGCGTACGAGCTGCCGCACGACGAGGCTGACACCGACACCAGCGACTGTGACGACTACCCGCACGAGACTAACGGTGAGCCCTGCTAGTAGTGTCTGCGGGAGAGGTGTGGAGCTTGTCTCGGCAGAGCCAGGCACCGGGGCAGGGGCAGGGGGCAGGGGGCAGGGGGGGGCACAGCGCTGCGGAACTGTACGCGTACGAGCTGCCGCACGACGAGGCTGACACCGACACCAGCGACTGTGACGACTACCCGCACGAGACTAACGGTGAGCCCTGCTAGTAGTGTCTGCGGGAGAGGTGTGGAGCTTGTCTCGGCAGAGCCAGGCACCGGGGCAGGGGGCAGGGGGCAGGGGGGGGCACAGCGCTGCGGAACTGTACGCGTACGAGCTGCCGCACGACGAGGCTGACACCGACACCAGCGACTGTGACGACTACCCGCACGAGACTAACGGTGAGCCCTGCTAGTAGTGTCTGCGGGAGAGGTGTGGAGCTTGTCTCGGCAGAGCCAGGCACCGGGGCAGGGGGCAGGGGGCAGGGGGCAGGGGGGGGCACAGCGCTGCGGAACTGTACGCGTACGAGCTGCCGCACGACGAGGCTGACACCGACACCAGCGACTGTGACGACTACCCGCACGAGACTAACGGTGAGCCCTGCTAGTAGTGTCTGCGGGAGAGGTGTGGAGCTTGTCTCGGCAGAGCCAGGCACCGGGGCAGGGGGCAGGGGGCAGGGGGGGGCACAGCGCTGCGGAACTGTACGCGTACGAGCTGCCGCATCGGGGCTGCGGCAGTTCCTTGCGAACTTATCGTCGCAGATGGTTTTACCGCAGCATCGGCTTGCCGGCCAGCCTCGGTCGCGGCGACGAGCGTTATAACACCTGCTTCTCAGCTCGCGGGCCGCCTCGCCTCTGCGCCTACGCGGGCTTAAATTACAATCTAGGGGTAGGGCAGACAAGACTACGTGGAGTCGGTTTTACAGCGATTCGTTTCTTTTACTTACTTTTGTAGCACAGCATATTGACTGTTTAAGACAATTTTAATTTTAAGTTAAGGCTTTAATTTATAAATACTGATCATTGTTTCAGAGAAATAACCTAAATATAGTATCATTTGTAACCGTGGTTCCACTATGCAACACCATCAATAGGGTAGCGGACTAAAAAAAAATAATTTTTCCGTTAGATGGATTTCCAAAAAATATCCGACACGTATTTTTTTTTTCTTGCGTAAACCAAAATTGACAAAGATACTACGCTTTAAAATCTCAATACGTCACGCCGCGTAGTATAATTTTTAGTGCGTTCTGACGTCACGAGCCTCCACTCGCGAGTTTTGACGCGATTTATCTTTGTCAGTATTCATTGATTTACGAAAACAAAAAAAAAATACGTGTCTATTATTTTTCAATGCTCTTACTGACGGGACTAAATAGATTTGCAATTTATTGATGGTGGAAACTAGCCTATTCAGCATTGTGATTCTGTATCCATCTCGCTGTGAAAAGGTGGTGCAGTGAACATGTAGTGATACCATTGCATCCAATCAATAGAATGAGTAGAGGTTACTTCTCGGCAACCGTGCTCCATCTTCGACCGTATCATGGCTTACCATCAGGTGAAGAAAATAAATCAAGGTGGAATGACAATAAATTCAAAGTTATTCCACCTGTGGTGTATTTTAAGACATTTATATAAATTTTCCACCTTATTCCCCAGGCTGGTGCAACGAGTCGCAGCAGCAGTGGGCGGAGGTGAGTGTGGGCGGCGGCAATACTTCCTCACTCTGCATGCCAGCACTCTTCTGCTTCAAGGTTAGCTACGCGCACAGGACACGCACATACACACACACACACACACACACACACACACACACATGAAACACACACACACACACTACACGCACACAACGGCGCGGGACGCTTTCTGATGCATCGTAAAATATAATAACGAAACGAGACAAAGAAAAATTACTGTGAAACTATTAAGAAATGTGTTTATGGAAAAATAACTTTAATACCTAAATTATAATAAATCTTGACTCTGTTCTGCGTCTGAGGCCCAATTGCTTAAACTAGAGTTATTTTTGAGCTAACACGAGGTTAAGCAAAAAAATCTGATAAATTAGTCAGTCTACATAAACCTTATTTACTTGTGCATAGAGTTGACATGTGTTTTAATCGAAATAAAATTGATTCATTACATGTATCCAAGAAGGATTTCAATAGATTAAATAACTCTATCGTACAGCTTGTGATCGTTCGTTGTGATGTTTGAAATAAAGAAGTCGGTTGTATTGTTTTGTTAAAAAGTGAAGTTCAGTGAGTGTGTATCAATTCCGCCACAAGAAAAACCAACGGAGCAAATCTACATCGTAGCAAGAGGAGTCGCAGTGCCATCTATCCAACTAGCAGCGAGCTACTGCGTCTAAATACTACATCGCGTAATCATAGTTTACCGTACGATTTGAACATATGCTTCAGTCTCAATATCAACTGTCGGGCAGTTGCCCATACCGGACACAACAACCGTCCAGTCGGAGGATCCTTCCTTTTCAATGGAGGTTTGCGGGACTTTCCTCTCTGTACCGGATTCCTCTATAAGCGAAATTGACATTTGACGTTTGCATCAGAAAGCCGTAAATAAACAGAAACAAAATTACACTGCCGTAGCGATTCATTAATTGTCAGTCTTAAAATAAATACGTTTTCATCTGCATTTGTGAAGTATTCCTACAAAATAGTTGTGTCCCGATCTTCCAACGATAAAATAAATGGAAGCATAAATGGGATTTTGGGCAACATTGTGGAAATAAAAAAAAAACTGATTTTAATACCAAACTAATATTATATAGTTTTTTTCCTCTCGTGAAATGATGACAAAATCATCATCTGCCTAGCCTTTTCCCAACTATATTGGAGTCGGTTTCCAGCCAACCTGGATTTAGTTGAATACCAGTATTGGACAATATGAATGCCTTTTATTTAGAACAAATTTGTTACAAATAAACTGAGTAAATAAATAACAAGAATGCAATGAAAACGCTTTTATGACCCTGTTTGGTGATGGCATGTAAGTGTAAGTGAAATATTCGACTACCTTACATAACATAACACATAATATTGTACATAGGAACATACTGTATAATACCACATCGCGCGAACTGTGACGTCATAGTTTAAAGAGCTGACTAACTTAACCGTGTACATATTTTTAATGCTGATTCTTTTGTGTACCAACTTGACTTAAAAATTAGAGTTGGTACTGCTATCTCTTACTAACTGATGAGGCGAGAAAGGGACGGGGGCAGTTCAGAGATATCGAGCTAAGAAAGCTGTAGAACTTCAGTGTATTCGGGCCATTGTCCCTACCCAGAAATCGAAGCGGTTGATTTTGAAAAAAAAAAAAAAAAAAAAAAACACAAAACACCTGTGTTATTACGCCATCAGAAAGTGCATCTAATATGGATCAAATTCTGGGAATTAATAACACATGGCAAACTAGAGGAAAGAGCTAATTTTTAACAAAACACTTATTTAATAAAAATAAAAATGTTTATTTTTCAAAAGTCATTGATGCAATTTAAGTTTTAAAATCAGGCTCGAGGCTTTTCAGTGTTTTTCGATATTCCTCATAGTTTCGGATTTGGCCATGAAGGCACACTTTTAAAATTCACCCTGTATACGGCTATCTGCGGGATAATTCTGTAACATGAGGGCATTGCTATTTTTTTTCTGGAATTATTACGTTTTTACGTAAAAACATTTTTTTAAAACAAGGCCATTATAATTTGTACAAAATCTCAGTTATACTAAATGTGGCATCTATAAAATACTACCGTCTCCGTCTCTCTTCACCGGTGCGTAAGAGATAGCAATAGCTTCAGTTGATACCCAATAGAATGGCCGTTGTTCGTATTTTTGTGTTGAGAGAGCCGAGTCGCGGTGGAGTGTTGACGAATCAGGTAACAGATGACACAAGATACTGCACTGTATCGCCATTTTGTTTTCTGTTATTATCCGTTTTTTTTTTAGTTTTTTTTTCTAATGTAGAAAGTGATGTTTTACCATAGTTTTGTGAGAGTTTTAATGATTGATAAGACTAGTCTCGTTTTCTAGACAAGTTTTTGCAAGCTAGATGTAGCTATTGCATAATAATACTCTGATTTTGAGGAGGTAATCCAAATATTTGAAAATCGTTACTGTCCTAAATGAGTGTCGAAAACTTTGATTTTTAAATATTTTATGAAGATCATCCATCGTGTTTATTCATTAATGTTTGTTATTTGTACCGTTTTCTAGAAATATCACCCTCGGTTTCTGAAAGAGTAAGCAATTATTCCTATGTTAGATTATGTGATTGGTCAGCCAGGAAACACTGGCTTCATTTACTTAAAATTAACAAAAAATATTGACGTGTAAAAGTGTTATGTTTAACCTGCTTACAAAATGAATATCACTAAATGTCAATCATGTCACTAAATGTAAAAATAGGATTAATTGTCATTCAGAATCCGTTTTTCAGTTAGGTACCACACTGGCTAAGCGCTCTGTGTTCTTAGATGTATATAAAATGTTTGGTAGAGGTCACTTTTGTACAAATTCGCTTCTATTTTATTTTCCAAATTCTTTATGAATATATTTTTAGTTGTTGCTGGCAGTCCCTCAGACAATAAGCCTTTGCTTTTAGTCCAAAGTGCAGGTTTTAAATTTCAGATAGAACAAAGTTCGAAAAACATCTTGAGGTCCAGAATAAATGTCAGTGGACTTAGAAATGGTTTATCAATTTTGATGAAAAGTCCATGATTGCATTCGAAATATCGTAAGTTACAAAAGAATGTTCGATTATTATATTAAATCAAGCCAAAATAGTCTTTATACTCAAGGAACCTAAGTATATTTGGTAAACCACTTGTCAGTCACCTACCAAGGTTGGTTCAGGCGTCCCGAGGCTAAGAAAACACACCTGAAAATCTACATTATAATCGAACAACGGTTTCAGCGATCGAGATCGGAAATTCTTATGTCCCAGAGTCCACCCAGCACGTTGTACAAGCACGCGGTGTTCACGGAGGGCTCGTGCCGCAGCAGCACGCTGCCCAAGGTCGGCCCGCCCGGCGCGTCGCCCACGCCCAGCGTGCGCTCGCTCAACCTGAAGCCGACCAGCCCGCGCCTGCCCAAGGTCAAGTTCGGCTCCTCGCCCTCCAACATGTGCAGCATGGACGACGCCAAACATGTGCCCCCGGGCAAGATACAGTATTTGGTGGCTGTTCATAGGTGAGTGCTTGTTTGTGGATTTGTAATTGTTTGGTAAATATTGAGTAGCATCTTTTATCTTAGTCTAGTCGAATTATCGTTTCACCTCGGAATGAGAGGTAATAAGCTGGAAACTCGTATACAGAGTTGATACGACAGAGGGGCATTAAATTAAACTACGTGTACTATACGTGTACAGTATTAATTCGATACGGTACAAAAATAAAAAGCGCCATAAATGAGAAAATATTTTTTTCAAACAAACTAAATAGCTTGCAAATCCGAATAAAACGCAACCACCCTTTGTAAAAAAAAAAGACACTGACCTTAGATACCGCTAGGTAACAAAGCGGCAACGTCGCGCGCGTGCCGGAGCGCGGTGTGCGGTATCTCGTGTGCTCGGCGGGGGCCGGGGCGGGGGGGCGGCCGGCGACTTAGGCCTCCGCTCGCACTGGCTTTTATGTTAGGTAACGTTTCGAAGTACGCGCACAAAAACAAACACACAAAATTTTAAAATTTTCGTTGTGTCCTCCATTTACATTGATGCACAAATTATACCGACGGAGAATATTGTTATTTATTTTTCTAATTAGATCACTGTCCGTCGCTAAGCACTTTAATTTGTGAAATGCTAAAATAATCCTATTTTTTAACTCATCAATTGTATTTACCTCTGAGGCATACACTTCACCCTTAATGTACCCCCACAAAAAGAAATCCATGGGAGTGAGGTCCGGAGATACTAATACTAAATAATAATAATCCCAAGTTACGTGTCCTATCACCATAAAAAACAGTCAATCACAAAAAAAAAACACAAATACTAAATAATAATAATCCCAAGTTACGTGTCCTCTCACAATAACAAAATAAAATCACAATTCTTTGCGCGCGAATTCCACAAACCCTACGTTCCGAAACGACAGCGTCGGCGTCACTGAGCAGGCCCCACTTACCGATCGCAAAAAAACAAGGATGCAACTAACTGACCTAGTTCTGTTTCATTCAAATGCGCTACGTTCGTCGCTTTCGTAGTGAAAGTGCAAGTGTGTGTGTATTGATTGCTTCCTTGTTTGCATTGCCAATTTTTAGTGAATGTCCTTTGACATGCGTCATTTATTTTTGGTACAGAGCTTGAAAATGGTACCTAGTATAGGCAGTTTCAAGGAAAGCCCCTCTGTCGTATCAACGTTGTATACCTTCATTTTGGCGTTCTAAATCATCATCATCTGCTTAGCCTTTTTCCAACTATATTGGCGTTAGCTTCCAGTCAAGCCGGATTTAGTTGAATACCAGTATTTTACGTGGAGCGGCTGTCTACAAGACCTCTACAACCCATTAACTGGGTAACACGGTACTTCATGGCAAGACTGGAGTCAGATTTACTGGCTTCTAACTATCCGTAACGACTGCCAAAGATCTACAAATGACAGCCGGGACCAACGGCTTAACGTGCGCACCGAGGCACGGAGGAAACTCTGTGTGTTAAGATGGTCACTCATCCACAGACCAACCGTGGCAAGCGTTACTTAACCTTAAAGATCGGTCCGTTATTATGCCGAGTGGCGTTCTAAATGTTGTGTCAAAAGTTTTATAAAATGTCGTGTCTGCGTCGTAAGTTATTGAAGGTCAAAGGTCACAAAAATCAGTTTTTCACGATTATCTCGCTACAGCTACAATGATGCTCCACTAATTATCATTGTCCTTCAATGATGCTCACAAATTGTAGACCTTAAAATTTGCTAAAATGAAGGTGTATACTAGTTTCCAGCGAATTATCTCTCATTCCGAGATTTTTATGCTAATTTGATTGGACTATCTGTCAAAACGTGTTTTTGTCAAACAAAAGAGTATATTTTACAGATTCCGATGACTTAGTAAAAAGTGAGTCCCAAACGGCAATCCAAAATAAGAAACGTGCCATTTTAAACGTCTTGCGCAGACGAATGTTCCCGAAGATTGCCCACCGCGTGGCGAGTTCGCTTCGTTATAGATAAGGATTATTTGAGGCGTTACAAAAACGTCCGCTTTGCCCTGTCCTTAGTACTTTAAGATACAAGTCAGTGATTTTGATGCGAGTATTCTTTTTCCTCAGGAAGCAGTGTCGGTCAGACGCGTACTTCCTCCCATGGCAGCGCAGTCGATCCTCAGTGTTTGGAGTCCCCGTACTAGTGGGCGTGAGGGATGCTCTCTCGGGCAGACAGCTGTACGCGCGCGTGTGGCAGCAGGTAGCGAGGTTACTGAGTGCGCGGCCTCCGCAGCACGACCAGCACAACCATGCCACTGACTGGTGAGTACTAGTGGGCGTGAGGGATGCTCTCTCGGGCAGACAGCTGTACGCGCGCGTGTGGCAGCAGGTAGCGAGGTTACTGAGTGCGCGGCCTCCGCAGCACGACCAGCACAACCATGCCACTGACTGGTGAGTACTAGTGGGCGTGAGGGATGCTCTCTCGGGCAGACAGCTGTACGCGCGCGTGTGGCAGCAGGTAGCGAGGTTACTGAGTGCGCGGCCTCCGCAGCACGACCAGCACAACCATGCCACTGACTGGTGAGTACTAGTGGGCGTGAGGGATGCTCTCTCGGGCAGACAGCTGTACGCGCGCGTGTGGCAGCAGGTAGCATGTCCTGGAGAATAGGGCATAAAGTACTTTTTAACCGACTTCTTCAAAAAGGAGGAAGTTCTATGTTCGGCTGTATGTATCTTTTTTTTTTTGTTATGTGTGTTCACCGATTTCTCCGCCAATTCTGGACCGATTTTAAAAATTCTTTTTTTATTCGAAAGCCTATACTCCTAAGGTGGTCCCATTGTCACCAAGTCAGAATCTGATGATGGGATCCCATGAAAATGAGGGAAAATCTCAAATTTTATGAGCACACTCAATGTTTTTCATAAACTTTTTAACGCAATTGAGATATTTGTGCCTGGTAATCATCATCTCATGTTGCTGAGCTGATGATGAAAGGTATAAGTCAGGATCTGATGAAAAATGTTTATTCAACGATATTTTCGCCAATTGTTAAACGATTTGGATGATTGTTTTTTTGTTTGGAAGAGTATTTTCTCAGACTGGTCGTATTTAAATTTGGTGAAGATCTGATGAAGAACTTCGAAGGTAGGAAACGGAACTCTTCAATAAATGATAGCAAATGGATCGGGATTTCTGAAATCGAATGTCTGTTGATTGTTTACACCAGTTCATAACATAACGTCACGCCGGCACGCTGTGTTTGTGGTACTTTTTAGTGGTACGCAGGTACCACTAAAAAGTACTTTTAAAAATAACACCGACTTCCAAAAACAAAACATAAAAGTTTCGGAAGTCGGTGTTTTTGGTTTTTTCGGTTTTTAACACCGACTTCCGAAATTAAAGTTATTTTTTACTTTGTAGTGTTTTATCTTGGAAATTTGTTCATTTGGGATATTTTTCGACGTTCATGCGGGCTTAGCCATTTAAAGCACTTAATTGTTCATAAAATGATATCGAATGTATTTTATCGTTGGTTTCAGTGATGACAGCTTAGGTTACGAGTTCCCGTTCCGGGTGCGAGTAGTGCGCGCGGGCGGAGCCTGGTGCGCGCGCTGTGCGTGGCCGGCGCTGTGCAGGGGCTGCGCGCTGCCGTCTGATGACACGCCGCTACTGTTTGATACTAGTAAGTAGGGGTAGCCCGAAGGATCGCCAACCTGAAGTGGCAGTGGGCAGGGCACATTGCTCGCAGAACCGATGGTCGATGGTGCCTAAAAGTTGTGGAGTGGCGACCGCGTACCGGTGCGCGCTACGTTGACGTGGCCTCTCACCGCGGTGGAGCTAGAGCTGGCTCAGGTCGAGGGGAGCCGGTGGGTGCTCACTCACAGGAGCGGCCGTTGTGGAGGCCACCTACAGCTGTGGTGGAGCTAGAGCTGGCTCAGGTCGAGGGGAGCCGGTGGGTGCTCACTCACAGGAGCGGCCGTTGTGGAGGCCACCTACAGCTGTGGTGGAGCTAGAGCTGGCTCAGGTCGAGGGGAGCCGGTGGGTGCTCACTCACAGGAGCGGCCGTTGTGGAGGCCACCTACAGCTGTGGTGGAGCTAGAGCTGGCTCAGGTCGAGGGGAGCCGGTGGGTGCTCACTCACAGGAGCGGCCGTTGTGGAGGCCACCTACAGCTGTGGTGGAGCTAGAGCTGGCTCAGGTCGAGGGGAGCCGGTGGGTGCTCACTCACAGGAGCGGCCGTTGTGGAGGCCACCTACAGCTGTGGTGGAGCTAGAGCTGGCTCAGGTCGAGGGGAGCCGGTGGGTGCTCACTCACAGGAGCGGCCGTTGTGGAGGCCACCTACAGCTGTGGTGGAGCTAGAGCTGGCTCAGGTCGAGGGGAGCCGGTGGGTGCTCACTCACAGGAGCGGCCGTTGTGGAGGCCACCTACAGCTGTGGTGGAGCTAGAGCTGGCTCAGGTCGAGGGGAGCCGGTGGGTGCTCACTCACAGGAGCGGCCGTTGTGGAGGCCACCTACAGCTGTGGTGGAGCTAGAGCTGGCTCAGGTCGCGGGGAGCCGGTGGGTGCTCACTCACAGGAGCGGCCGTTGTGGAGGCCACCTACAGCTGTGGTGGAGCTAGAGCTGGCTCAGGTCGAGGGGAGCCGGTGGGTGCTCACTCACAGGAGCGGCCGTTGTGGAGGCCACCTACAGCTGTGGTGGAGCTAGAGCTGGCTCAGGTCGCGGGGAGCCGGTGGGTGCTCACTCACAGGAGCGGCCGTTGTGGAGGCCACCTACAGCTGTGGTGGAGCTAGAGCTGGCTCAGGTCGCGGGGAGCCGGTGGGTGCTCACTCACAGGAGCGGCCGTTGTGGAGGCCACCTACAGCTGTGGTGGATCTAGAGCTGGCTCAGGTCGCGGGGAGCCGGTGGGTGCTCACTCACAGGAGCGGCCGTTGTGGAGGCCACCTACAGCTGTGGTGGAGCTAGAGCTGGCTCAGGTCGCGGGGAGCCGGTGGGTGCTCACTCACAGGAGCGGCCGTTGTGGAGGCCACCTACAGCTGTGGTGGAGCTAGAGCTGGCTCAGGTCGCGGGGAGCCGGTGGGTGCTCACTCACAGGAGCGGCCGTTGTGGAGGCCACCTACAGCTGTGGTGGATCTAGAGCTGGCTCAGGTCGCGGGGAGCCGGTGGGTGCTCACTCACAGGAGCGGCCGTTGTGGAGGCCACCTACAGCTGTGGTGGAGCTAGAGCTGGCTCAGGTCGCGGGGAGCCGGTGGGTGCTCACTCACAGGAGCGGCCGTTGTGGAGGCCACCTACAGCTGTGGTGGAGCTAGAGCTGGCTCAGGTCGCGGGGAGCCGGTGGGTGCTCACTCACAGGAGCGGCCGTTGTGGAGGCCACCTACAGCTGTGGTGGAGCTAGAGCTGGCTCAGGTCGAGGGGAGCCGGTGGGTGCTCACTCACAGGAGCGGCCGTTGTGGAGGCCACCTACAGCTGTGGTGGAGCTAGAGCTGGCTCAGGTCGAGGGGAGCCGGTGGGTGCTCACTCACAGGAGCGGCCGTTGTGGAGGCCACCTACAGCTGTGGTGGAGCTAGAGCTGGCTCAGGTCGAGGGGAGCCGGTGGGTGCTCACTCACAGGAGCGGCCGTTGTGGAGGCCACCTACAGCTGTGGTGGAGCTAGAGCTGGCTCAGGTCGAGGGGAGCCGGTGGGTGCTCACTCACAGGAGCGGCCGTTGTGGAGGCCACCTACAGCTGTGGTGGAGCTAGAGCTGGCTCAGGTCGAGGGGAGCCGGTCGGTGCTCACTCACAGGAGCGGCCGTTGTGGAGGCCACCTACAGCTGTGGTGGAGCTAGAGCTGGCTCAGGTCGCGGGGAGCCGGTCGGTGCTCACTCACAGGAGCGGCCGTTGTGGAGGCCACCTACAGCTGTGGTGGAGCTAGAGCTGGCTCAGGTCGCGGGGAGCCGGTGGGTGTTCACTCACAGGAGCGGCCGTTGTGGAGGCCACCTACAGCTGTGGTGGAGCTAGAGCTGGCTCAGGTCGCGGGGAGCCGGTGGGTGCTCACTCACAGGAGCGGCCGTTGTGGAGGCCACCTACAGCTGTGGTGGAGCTAGAGCTGGCTCAGGTCGCGGGGAGCCGGTGGGTGCTCACTCACAGGAGCGGCCGTTGTGGAGGCCACCTACAGCTGTGGTGGAGCTAGAGCTGGCTCAGGTCGCGGGGAGCCGGTGGGTGCTCACTCACAGGAGCGGCCGTTGTGGAGGCCACCTACAGCTGTGGTGGAGCTAGAGCTGGCTCAGGTCGCGGGGAGCCGGTGGGTGCTCACTCACAGGAGCGGCCGTTGTGGAGGCCACCTACAGCTGTGGTGGAGCTAGAGCTGGCTCAGGTCGAGGGGAGCCGGTGGGTGCTCACTCACAGGAGCGGCCGTTGTGGAGGCCACCTACAGCTGTGGTGGAGCTAGAGCTGGCTCAGGTCGAGGGGAGCCGGTGGGTGCTCACTCACAGGAGCGGCCGTTGTGGAGGCAACCTACAGCTGTGGTGGAGCTAGAGCTGGCTCAGGTCGAGGGGAGCCGGTGGGTGCTCACTCACAGGAGCGGCCGTTGTGGAGGCCACCTACAGCTGTGGTGGAGCTAGAGCTGGCTCAGGTCGCGGGGAGCCGGTGGGTGCTCACTCACAGGAGCGGCCGTTGTGGAGGCCACCTACAGCTGTGGTGGAGCTAGAGCTGGCTCAGGTCGCGGGGAGCCGGTGGGTGCTCACTCACAGGAGCGGCCGTTGTGGAGGCCACCTACAGCTGTGGTGGAGCTAGAGCTGGCTCAGGTCGCGGGGAGCCGGTGGGTGCTCATGCGCAGGAGCGGCCGTTGTGGCGACGTACGGGGAGGCCGCCTACAGCTGTGGTAGAGCCACATACGTCTGTTGTTGAGACGTGCCCGGGGCGTGTCGGACCACGTTCCGTTTACGTCCTGGGCACAGATCTAATACGTATGGATCAACAATCTGTCGGTCCAACGATTTGCACAACCTGCTGACAAACTGGGTGTATTTGAATTGTTTCACTGAAATGTTTACCCTTTAAAGTGGTATGTTGTAGTATGGCTATCTTAAAAAAGTGCGCGCTGCGTTGCCTTCCGGTGTCAGCAAACCGTTAGGTCATACGAAATTTGTAGCAACCCTAGCGATGCGAGTTGCTGAATTGCATTTTTGATATAGTAAAGGAATACAGAGAGTCAGCACGCCAGTCAGTAAATAGAACGTGGCTGAACGCGGCGGTATGTAAGTGACTGGCGTGCTGACTCTCTAAATGCAATTGAACAACTCGCACCGCTAGGGTCGCACATCGCACAAGTGCGAACAGTTCGGGCAGTGCGTCATCCGCTATACGTCCGCAGCTGGCGGCCGGCAGCGCTGCAGCGCGCCGCTCGCGCGCGACGTGCCCGACGTGCCCGACGGCAGCTCGCCCGTCGCCAAGAACAAGCTCAACCGGCACGCCTCCTCGCGCCTGGCTGCCGACATCTCCGTGAGTATTGCTTTTAATCAGCCTTCAACTTCTCTAACTTTGTTTCGGATTATTTTCCCAGAATTATGTGTGGATACGAAAAAATACCGGAAAAGTGCGAGTCGGACTCTCCCACCGAGAGTTTCGTACAAATTTGTAGGTGCATATTAAATGAAGATTTTTTATAGCTTTATTACTAATGTATAGTTTTCAGGTCTTTCCCTATACTTGTATCATAAGACGGTATTATTACCGAATACCGTCTTATGTATAAAAATACAGTAAAAATGTTATGTTGATGTTGTGTATTGGGATGTTATATTGAGTGAGTAAACAACCAATTGGTATAAAGGCTGTATTGCTACTAAAAATAATATGTTATGAGGTAATAATGTACACTTAATGTTGTAAAGCAAACTGCAACGTTTCAATATAAGTAGGACGAGTTGGTTAGGGTCAATGTACAGCGTAGCTCGTACATATTGCCCACTCACAAAGGTAACTTAAATGTTCATCGGAAATTGTTTCAAAATAAAGTTAAAATGAAAACAGGTAAATACAAACAAAGTCTTAAGTTACTATGGTAATTCACAACGCGCAATAAGCGACGTTGCTTTATTGAGTGTGCGTGCACTTGATAAGTGCGCTGTGCTGTTGTCAGCTGTGACGTCAAATGACGCGTTGTCCTCGATACTCGCTGTAGACCTTCTTCGGGGCATCGGATTAGGGACAGCTGAAGCTTCTGGTTTCTGTCGACTTGCCCAATGCTTGCGTAGGCAGTTGTAAACGTATATATAAACGTATACGCCCGTGACTGCTGCTGCGGCAGCCAATAGGTAGATGACAACGTATTGGTGGCCGTACAGCACCATACAGCATGGTTGGGAAAAGGCCGAGTAGTTGATCATGCGTTTATATGATTTTTTGTTCTGTTCAGGGTGATACGGAATGTGGCGAAGTGCGAGCGTTAGAACTAGGAGCCCTTCTAACAGGCGCGCGTAGAGCCGGCGTCATGCTGGCCATCGACTGGGACCCCACGGCGCTGCATCTGCGCTACCAGTCCACCCGGGAGAAGGTAAGCGTTAGAACTAGGAGCCCTTCTAGCGGGTGCGCGTAGAGCCGGCGTCATGCGGGCCATCGACTGGGGCCCCACGACGCTGCATCTGCGCTACCAGTCCACCCGGGAGAAGGTAAGCGTTAGAACTAGGAGCCCTTCTAGCGGGCGCGTAGAGACGGCGTCATGCGGGCCTTCGACTGGGGCCCCACGGCGCTGCATCTGCGCTACCAGTCCACCCGGGAGAAGGTAAGCGTTAGAACTAGGAGCCCTTCTAGCGGGCGCGCGTAGAGCCGGCGTCATGCTGGCCTTCGACTGGGGCCCCACGGCGCTGCATCTACGCTACCAGTCCACCCGGGAGAAAGTAATCGTTAGAACTAGGAGCCCTTCTAGCGGGCGCGCGTAGAGCCGGCGTCATGCTGGCCTTCGACTGGGGCCCCACGGCGCTGCATCTGCGCTACCAGTCCACCCGGGAGAAGGTAAGCGTTAGAACTAGGAGCCCTTCTAGCGGGCGCGCGTAGAGCCGGCGTCATGCTGGCCTTCGACTGGGGCCCCACGGCGCTGCATCTACGCTACCAGTCCACCCGGGAGAAAGTAATCGTTAGAACTAGGAGCCCTTTTAGCGGGCGCGCGTAGAGCCGGCGTCATGCTGGCCTTCGACTGGGGCCCCACGGCGCTGCATCTACGCTACCAGTCCACCCGGGAGAAAGTAATCGTTAGAACTAGGAGCCCTTTTAGCGGGCGCGCGTAGAGCCGGCGTCATGCTGGCCTTCGACTGGGGCCCCACGGCGCTGCATCTGCGCTACCAGTCCACCCGGGAGAAGGTAAGCGTTAGAACTAGGAGCCCTTCTAGCGGGCGCGCGTAGAGCCGGCGTCATGCTGGCCTTCGACTGGGGACCCACGGCGCTGCATCTGCGCTACCAGTCCACCCGGGAGAAGGTAAGCGTTAGAACTAGGAGCCCTTCTAGCGGGCGCGCGTAGAGCCGGCGTCATGCTGGCCTTCGACTGGGGCCCCACGGCGCTGCATCTGCGCTACCAGTCCACCCGGGAGAAGGTAAGCGTTAGAACTAGGAGCCCTTCTAGCGGGCGCGCGTAGGGCCGGCGTCATGCTGGCCTTCGACTGGGGCCCCACGGCGCTGCATCTGCGCTACCAG
Organism: Lacanobia oleracea; assembly: GCA_950371165.1. NCBI lineage: Eukaryota > Metazoa > Arthropoda > Insecta > Lepidoptera > Noctuidae > Lacanobia > Lacanobia oleracea. Next base: position 22,678,124 of record OX493406.1, read on the forward strand.
TCCACCCGGGAGAAGGTAAGCGTTAGAACTAGGAGCCCTTCTAGCGGGCGCGCGTAGGGCCGGCGTCATGCTGGCCTTCGACTGGGGCCCCACGGCGGTCCACCCGGGAGAAGGTAAGCGTTCTTCGCATTTTTTTGATACCATTCCACACACAATACATCCATTTTTCGTTGGCCTCCCTCTCTCGCTACATGTATTCATAACGCATGTAGCAATGCAACGCGTTTCGAGATTTCCTTTAACTGTTATTTTTCGTGCCGAAGAAATAAAGCTATAGTAACATTTTCCAGGCGTGGGTGGAGCACTGGTCGGTCGCAGCGTGTCGGCAGGAGGCCGCGCGCGCCATCGACCTGGCCAGCTGCCTGCGCGCCTTCACCAGCTGCGAGCGTCTGGAGCAGCGCTACCACTGCGCGCACTGCCGCAGCGCGCAACCTGCCACCAAGAAGCTGCAGATATGGAGGCTACCGCCCATACTGGTATGTGTGGAACTTGTCAAAAACTCTCCAGGAATAACCTTGGAAGGGTTACTGTCCCAGACTGGGGCGGGCCGGGGCTACCTTCAAACGGCTTCTACTCAATTTTGAGGGTCCAAACGCTTCCTGCCAGAGGCTTTACGCGAGGCTTGTGTGATCCCAGAGGGTCATGGCCATCCGGCTGGCCCGGGGATACCGCACGGTTTCTGGCGAGGGGGCGAGTCTCCTTGCCGGACTGCCGCCCTGGGCTCTGGAGGCTCACTGACGAGTGGCGCGGGGAGGCCCGGCCCGGCCCGAGACTGCTCTGCCGCGGCTAATTGTGGCGGAGCTCCGGCAGGATCTCATGGCGGTACGGACACAGCGACGCGAGCAACCCAGCGCACTCTACGACACAATCCAGGCGATTAGTCCCCTCTTTGAGGAGTGGCTGTAGCGTCGCCACGGTGTTCTCACCTTCCGCCTGACGCAGGTACTCACCGGACACTGTTGTTTCTGGAGATTCGAATTCCGAAACCTATTTCGAACTCGGCGGAAGGATACGCCCGGGTGTCAACACTATGAGGGTGGCTCAGAGGACACGGTGGAGCATACGGTGGAGGTCTGCCTTGCTTAGGCAGAGTACCGCGTGCCCTCGTGGAGGCGATCGGCGGCGGCGATCTCTCGCATCCGGCCCTGGTTTAATCCATGGTCCAGAGCGAGGAGGCATGGGAACTGGGTCACCTCTGCGAACCAGTAATGCTAGCGAAAGAGGAGGCCGAATGCGTGAGAGAGAGGGAAACTTCACGCCTCAGCCACCGCAACAGTAGAACACGCCCCGGGCTCGTCCCGGCCACCTACTGCGCGGCCCGGGCACAGCGCGAGCCGGGCAGAGCCAGGCCCGGCTCGCCAGCCGGGCAGAGCCAGGCCCGGCTCGCCAGCCGGGCAGAGCCAGGCCCGGCTCGCCAGCCGGGCAGAGCCAGGCCCGGCTCACCAGCCGGGCAGAGCCAGGCCCGGCTCGCCAGCCGGGCAGAGCCAGGCCCGGCTCGCCAGCCGGGCAGAGCCAGGCCCGGCTCGCCAGCCGGGCAGAGCCAGGCCCGGCTCGCCAGCCGGGCAGAGCCAGGCCCGGCTCGCCAGCCGGGCAGAGCCAGGCCCGGCTCGCCAGCCGGGCAGAGCCAGGCCCGGCTCGCCAGCCGGGCAGAGCCAGGCCCGGCTCGCCAGCCGGGCAGAGCCAGGCCCGGCTCGCCAGCCGGGCAGAGCCAGGCCCGGCTCGCCAGCCGGGCAGAGCCAGGCCCGGCTCGCCAGCCGGGCAGAGCCAGGCCCGGCTCGCCAGCCGGGCAGAGCCAGGCCCGGCTCGCCGGCGCGTTGTGTTCCACGCGCGCCTCACACAAGTGTCAGCGTAGAAGACGGGGCCAGCGAGGGCCCGTGCCTGCCGGAGTTTGTGGAATTTTTTCACCGCGGCGGCCCTGAAACGCAAAGGGCATTAAGAGAAACACGCATGAATTTTAGTCAGTAAGAATCTGACACTCCCTTCTTCATTCAGAGCGGGAGAAGTCATTTGATGCTTTCCCATCCTAAAAAAGAGTTACTGTAAAGTATCTGCCAGTCATTAATAATAAGAATAACGCAAATCAAGTGATACGATTGGGTGTGGAAAATTCATCAATTTCAATCATTTTCATTCGAGAAAATGGGTAATCTCTCATGGAACACAGCAATCTGGGGGCTTTCTACGACCGAAGTCCTTAGCTTAGAAGGGCTAAGTTGCGAGCGTATTCTACTCCGTATCACTTACGGAGACCGTATTAGACCCGAACCCGAACTAAGAATGAATGAAAACACGATTTCACAGTAACTGTTAAATTTTAATTCTTAGTGCTTAGGTAATACGAAGTAAAATACGCCCGCAACTAAGCCAGAAACTACGAACTTCGGGCTTAGAGAGTAGCCCCCCCCTGGTCCCGAAAGATCATGCATCAACAAGTACCCGGCATTCGAAGTAGTGTGGGAACTTATTCCCTCCAAGTTCACTGGTCATGGACGTATCGAAATACCTCTTTGTTGTACAGTATATAATATCCTCTGCTGTAGGTATCAATCCAAAACTAAAAGAATCTGCTGTGCAAACAATCTGTTTCTTGAATTGATACCTCGACAAGATAAAAGATAGCTGATTTTTTCAAAGTTCGTCTCCTAAGTGGGTTTAATACCGGATTTAACCTCTCGCGCGTTTCTCGTACCGTTCCCGTCACGCAAGTTTGTCTCCGCAAAGTACGCCGCAATCGGCTGCGCAGGACGTCAATTTGACAACAAACATACAACCGCGCATGCGCGGGTAGCTCGCGCATGCGTGGATTAGCACAAACGCGCGGGTGTAATGGCATCTCACTCGCTCGTATAAGTTCGATGCATAAGCGTGTCCCGCTTGCTCGATGCAATACGACTGTGGATGCGAAAAGTGTTACAGGTTGTCATTGTTTTTAATGATTTATTTTGGTTATTTCTTACAGTTTGAATTGTGTTCTTGTGGTGTATGTGTTTGTTGTGTTACTTTTTGATATTTTATTGTTACTGGTAGTCTTTGTTACTTGTTTATAGTATAATACGTATAAACAAAAAAATATTTTAGGAACGTAACACTTTTTTACGCGATTGCACCTGCGCGGACTTCACTCAAACCTAACTTCCGAGGGGCAAGCCACGCTAACGCGAACTGTACACCCATGTGTACGAGAAACGCGCGAGAGGTTAAAGTTTGTATTAGAGTTCGTCATGGTCATCTTTCGGCTTGAAAACTAACGTTTGCCTATTTTCCCGCAGATAGTTCACCTAAAACGCTTCCAATACGTGAACAACAAGTGGATCAAGTCCCAGAAAGTGGTGAATTTCCCGTTCCAAGACTTCGAGCCCACCGCGTACCTGGCGTCCGTGCCGCAGGAGACCATCCTGCGCCACTGCGCCGGGCTGCCGCAGGCCTCCGCCCCGGAGCCCGGCTGCGACGCGCTCGAGCGGCCCGGGCCGGACAGGAAGCCGAGGGGCTCTGTTGAGGTGAGCTTTTATCATCATTTGCCTAGCCTTTTTCCAACTATATTAGGGTCGGCTTCCAGTCAAGCCGGATTTAGCTGAATACCATTTTACGTGGAGCGGCTGCCTATCAGAATTCCAAAACCCATTAACTGGGTAACACGGTACTTCATGGCAAGATTGAAGTCAGATTTACAAAGATCTTCAATTGACATAAGAATAAGAATTATTTATTGCGTAACTGTGTACAATAAGATCTTATAATCTAGCATAACAGTTTTAGGATCAACAGTGTACCCAAGTCGGATATGCAATACTTAACAAGGAAAGCACATTGATTAATTACTTCTACTAAGTGTTCGTTACAAATCTACTCACATAATTTTTTCCAAAAACTCATGCAAATTACATTATTAAGTAACATTTTTTTATCATGTTTCCATTTAATTGCTTTATAGCTGTTGGCAAATTATTGTATACACGAATAGCAGTTATGTAAGTACTTTTATAATACATCATATTTTTTACTCTGGGCAAAACATTGTATTGGTTGCGAATGTTCGTCTTTGAATCAGATTTTAAATTAAAATATTGCATATTATTCTTAACAAACAAACATAGTTCCAGTATATAGATTCCAGTAAGTGTCAGGAAACCCTTCATTCTGAAAACATCTCTTAATGACTCGGTACTGTGCTTGCTATATATTGTCCTAAGACATTTCTTCTGGAGAATGAATGTAGATTGAATGTTTGTCGAGTTTCCCCAGTATATGACACCGTAAGTTAATAAAGGATAGACATTTCCAAAGTAAGCATTTCTAGTGACACTTTCATTTGTTGTTTCTGCAAGTACGGACAACGCATAACAAGCACTGGATATTTTCTTGTTAGTTTTATCAATATGTCTATTGTTACTCCTAGGAAATTTATGTCATTTCTTCAATTGCAACATCGGTCACTGTTACTTTTAATTTCGTAGGTTTACTTTTCAATTTAATGACTACAGCCAATCAGTTACTGTTGCCAGTGTTTTGTTTATTTCATTTTCATAGGAAGGATCATTTGAGTCATCATTAGAGATAAAAATAGTCGCATCATCGGCATACATTACGCAGAGGTGATTAATAACATTTGGAAGTTGTAAAGTAAAAATAATGGGGGCCCCAATATACTGCCTTGAGGCACACCAATTATAACATTTTCAAATTCAGACTGAACTACCTCCATCATTTTTGTTGACTCATTATATCCTTCAATAATAGTGGCTTGCTGTCTGTTATTTAGATAATTTTCCATTAATTTTAGTGCCATTCCTCTTATACCTATATGTTCTAGCTTATCTAGTAGAATATCATATTTTACACAGTCAAAAGCTTTTGACATATCAATGAAGAGAGCAGCACATTGCTTTATGCCAAATGGAATCAAACATTTTATAAATTGCCAGTGATGTGGTTTTGTTTTTTTGGAATCCGAATTGATTCGCATTTATAACATTATAAAAAGTTCATCTAAAAAGTTCATAAGTCTATTATATATAACCTTTCAAATATTTTCGAGAAGCTGGGTAGCAATGCAATTGGTCTAAAGTTGTTCATGTCATGTCTCGATCCTTTTTTATGTAAAGGTTTTATAAGAGCTTTTTTTTAAACATCAGGGAATTCTCCAGTTTCTAGCATTAAATTTATGATATGTAGAAGTGGATTAGCGACCTATCTACTGGAGACAGGAAGATACTGTTAGAGTTTAAGCAAGTTTGTAGTCTGTGATTGTTTATTGTTGAAACGTTACGGTTCTGGTTAATAAAGAAATTATTGAAAGTACTTGTTAGTTCTACAGGTGTTTTCAAGACGTTATTGTTCTGCACTATGTAGTCAATTGTAGGCTTAAGATATTTGCGCTTTGGGTTTGTCGCTTAATTAGTGCCCATGTCGCCTTAGTTTTATTGGTACTACTTGAGATGAATTTAGCGTTAGTAATTCTTTTTGATTTTTTTATTACTCACTTCAAGATTTTACAATAACGAGCGTATTTAATTTTTTGATCCTGAGAAACTTTTGTTTGAAGGTAGATTTTCCGTTTATTTCTACAAGAGACTATAATACCTTTGGTTTGCCAAGATGTATTAGACAGCCGGGACCAACGGCTTAACGTGCTTTCTGAGGCACGGGAGGTTAGCTTTTATAATTTGTAACTACACTGCTATTTTCCCGTTGCTTCGTTCTCGTGACGTATCCCACAGAAATTATGCATTTCCGTAAAATCTTTTACCAGCATTAAAAAAGCGATTTTTTATCGCTTTTTTAATGCTGGTAAAAGATTTTACCAGCATTAAAAAAAGCGAACATTAATTTTTACTTTTATTTGTTTTTTTGTTTTGTTTTTTTTTTTATTTGTTGGCCGGTGCCGTATGGTGCCGTAAAAGAATAATACTATCCATCACTTCCCGTGGGTGTCGTAAGAGGCGACTAAGGGACTCACCAGAGAATGGGCAGCAGCGTTCTCTGTAAAACTCAACACCATACACTGCGATCGCCAACCCGCCGCACAAGCGTGGCGATTATGGCAAACCCCCTTCTTTTTGGGGAGGCCTATGTTCAGCAGTGGACGTCTTTCGGCTATTGTGATAATTTTTAAATATTTCGTTACATAAACAATATTGTACTAGAAAAAAAAATATGCTTGGTTTTTTAAATAATTTTATAGCCGTGAATGATATATCGTTCGTTCCGTGCAGGCGCGGGGGCGAGAGAGGCTGCAGTCCACGAGCCTGGTGACGACGCCGGTGACGGACGACAACCTGGCCGACTACCACCAGCATCAGCTGCTGCCGGACCAGGACCCCTTCGACCTCAAGTACAGGCTGTACGCTGTCGTGGTAAGTTACAAAAATTCTGTCTAAAACTTTCATATTTCTTGGTATTTAGGGAGCGTGCAGAACTATAGGTGGCAGCACAGAAATGTCACTGTCAAGTATTTTTCAAGTAAAACATTCGAAATAGCTACGCTACATGGCAGTCTTCTTCGCGCACGTTCCTCTAAACTGAGCGTGCAGGAACCACAGGTCCACACAACAAGAAGCGTCAATGTCAGGTATTCTGACCCTGAAAACTTCGAATATGCCACACAAGATGGCATAGTCAACGCCGTGCAGGTCCCTATTTGGTTCATGTGGCCTGGTAAAATTGTACCAAATTTACCAAGCCACATGACGTCACGCGTGTCTTCAACTCGCTGTATCCTCTTCATTTTTTGTTTACGTGAATAAAGAAAAAATACGTGTTCAATATTTTTTCGCGATATTTACCGAATGCCTGGAAAACCTGGTCAAACAAGATCCATATTTATTGAATTACTGTCTATTGTGAAAATAATTTGCTAACAGCTGTACGTAACTACAACAAAGGACGATGCGTCGAGGAGAAATTAAATACGGCGAACCTGGGCATTGCGGGAGAACGAAAACCAGTTTATGTTGAAGAACACCTGACCCCAACATTGAAAAGGCTGTTTTACCTTGCCCGTGATTTTGCTAAAAGAAGTGCATATACTTTCTGCTGGATTTCTAACGGAAAAATCCTTTTACGCAAAAATCCTGATACAAAGGAATTACACGTGGTGAAAAACGAACAGTGTTTGTTAGATTTAGAATTCAAAAAGTGACTGTCTTTCCATCACCTATTTTGCTACTGTATATCTTTTAACATTTCGCTTAACTATCTAAATATATTTTTTAAATTCTATTGTATACTGTATAATGATAAGATAGAATCATGTTTATTTAAAATTCATTCTAACTTTAACCAATTAAGCTTCACATCGGTAATAAATGTACCTGTAAATAGTAATAGTGAGATCTACACTGTGGCTGACATTTCCTTTTTAATGCAACTTCAACGTCTACCGAGAAAAGTAATCAGCTTTTTAATTGATATAATTAATTTTTATTGCACTACATCGGTTACGTTGAATTTTTACGTTACAAAATTGTTTAAAAATGACGGATAACATTAATAATGCCGCTAATGCGATTGATAAATTTGAGGTTGCTAACTCCCATATTTGTACACCGGACCAATGTACAGGGCTTATTGTGGATCCTAACACCCATTTTAAAACTATACATATAAATATCAGAAGTATAAATAAAAATTTAGACCAATTTATATCCATGCTGTCTGTGATCAAATTTGAGTTCGACTTAATCATACTTTCCGAGTGTTGGTTAAAAGGATCAGGCCCACCACTTTATCTCGAGAATTACACATCCTACGTTACAACCAACAATCTGACACAAAACGATGGAGTTGTGATGTACTTCTGGAACGGATTAGGATGTACCATATCTGAACCATCGTTTTCAGATGCTAACTGCTTAATTTGTCGTTTAAAAGATACCGCTATAATCGGGCTTTACCGATCACCATCTCGTACAGATCTAACCAAATTTTATCACAGTCTAGAAACACTAATGTCTAGTCTGAAATCATTCAAAAACGTAGCTGTGATAGGAGATCTCAATGTCGATATAAAACAAAATAATAATATCGATCGTAACTCGAGCTACTATTTATTATTAACAGCCTCGTTAGGCCTATTGCCAGCACACGTGTATCCTACAAGACTCGGAAACTGCCTCGATCATATTTTATTAAAATCCACTAGCTCGGCAAAAGCTATCATATTAGACACCCATATAACTGATCATCTTCCTGTCATCTTATGTATGAAAGAGACCAAGAAATTGTACCTGGATAACAATAGGCTAATAACGCGCCTAGGTTATTCCTCTATTAAATCTGAGATTGACCAAAGTGATTTTAATTTGGTTTTGAATGAAACAGACGCGAATATTGCGACTAATAATTTGATCTCGGTTATTAGTAACGTTGTAATAAAGCACACAACTCGGAAAAAAGTTAGTAGGCGAAGCCATATCCTGAAACCGTGGATCACTGAAGGGTTGCTTCGTTGTATATGGAACCGCGATAGAATGCACCTGAAACTAAGGAAAGATACTGATAACACAGTCCTACAAACGACATACAAAAGGTACCGAAACTTTTGTGATGCGCTACTCAGAAAGTTGAAACACGAGTACGAAAAAGGTCAGATTGCTAAAGCTCAAAACAGTCCGAAAGCAATATGGGATGCTGTAAACCGAATCTCAGGTAGGAAATGTCAGTCACAGCCAGCAAGGGAACTATTAAAATTAACAGCTGATGCCAAATTGTCAGCAAACTGTGTCAACAAATACTTTGTTAATATTGGGAAGGACCTGGCTGCGAAGCTAGTGCCACCGGATAACTCACCAGTACCTCGTCTCACCAAGGAAATTGTCTCACAGCACAACTCTCGGGATACTGCCAGTGAGCCATGAACAAGTGGCAGCGATCATTGGTTCACTACGTAATAGCTGTGCAACTGGCTGGGATAATATTTCAGCCTTGGTAATTAAGCTCTCACAGGAAGTCCTGGTTCCACCAATTACGCACATTTGTAACGTCTCTATTGCCACTGGCGTATTTCCAAACAGCCTGAAAAAAGCCATAGTGACTCCTGTGTATAAGGGTGGAGACAGAGAGCGACTCACAAACTATAGGCCTATTTCTGTGCTGAGTGCGTTATCGAAGATACTGGAAAAAATACTTAATAACTGCTTGACTAAGTATCTCACTAAATTTAACATCATCTCAGAAAACCAGTACGGTTTTAGGTCTGGTGTGTCGACTGAAGATGCTGTAACCAATTTAAGTGCCACGGTAGCTAGTAAGCTTGACAAAAGCTACAAGTGCTACGGTTTATTTTTGGATATATCAAAAGCTTTTGATACGGTCTCTGTCCCAATCTTTTTATCAAAACTGGAGCACATTGGAGTCCGTGGTCTGTCATTAACCTCTCGCGCGTTTCTCGTATACATGGGTGTACAGTTCGCGTTAGCGTGGCTTGCCCCTCGGAAGTTAGGTTTGAGTGAAGTCCGCGCAGGTGCAATCGCGTAAAAAAGTGTTACGTTCCTAAAATATTTTTTTGTTTATACGTATTATACTATAAACAAGTAACAAAGACTACCAGTAACAATAAAATATCAAAAAGTAACACAACAAACACATACACCACAAGAACACAAATCAAACTGTAAGAAATAACCAAAATAAATCATTAAAAACAATAACAACCTGTAACACTTTTCGCATCCACAGTCGTATTGCATCGAGCAAGCGGGACACGCTTATGCATCGAACGTATACGAGCGAGTGAGATGCCATTACACCCGCGCGCCGCGCATGCGCGAGCTACCCGCGCATGCGCGGTTGTATGTTTGTTGTCAAATTGACGTCCTGCGCAGCCGATTGCGGCGTACTTTGTGGAGGCAAGCTTGCGTGACGGGAACTGTACGAGAAACGCGCGAGAGGTTAAATATATTTAATGATTATCTGACCAATCGTACCCAGGAAGTTAAAATTGATACAGTGGTGAGTGAAGACGAAGAAATAAAATACGGAGTCCCACAAGGGAGTATTCTTGGACCCACATTGTTTATAATATACATTAATGACTTGTGCAAGATGAAACTAGAAAAAGCTGATATTTTTACTTATGCGGATGACACAGCACTCTTAGTGTATGGGAAAAACTGGGTGGAGGCCAAGACACACGCCGAGAGGAATCTGAGGGAAGAAGCTATGGTTATCTTCTAATTTACTTACGTTGAATGTAGATAAATCGAAATATATTCGTTTTTATCTCCCCAACACCTCAACGCCATCAGAAGAAACTATAAAACTTACTGCCCACAATTGTGCCAAATCAGCAATAGACTGTCGTTGTTCCCCTATATCAAATGTTGCCTGTATCAGGTATCTTGGTGTTTTAGTGGATGAACGATTGGACTGGCGTCCACAGGTGGAGACCCTCACCGGACGAGTCAGAAAACTACTGTACGTGTTTAAGAATCTTCGTCACTCTGCCGACCGTACGTTATTGAATACAGTCTATCTTGCATTGTGTCAATCAATATTGGGTTATTGTGTTCCTGCTTGGGGTGGGACTTATAAAACTTTGTTTTTGAAATTAGAGAGGGCACAGTGGCCAATTCTCAAGGTCATGTATGGTAAGCCGCGCTATTATTCTACCACAGAACTGTACAAGGAGTGCAAGGTGTTAATGGTGCGACAGCTGTTTATTCTTCGTACGATGCTCCGGCGGCATTCACAACTTCCTCTAAATATAGAAGGCTTAAAAAAACGAAGTGGTGCACTTGTTTGCCCCTCTGTGCAATGTAGAACAGCTTTCGCACAAAGACAATACAACGCATTAAGTTCCAGGCTTTACAATCATATTAACAAAAAGATCTTACTATACAAACTAAATAAGCACAATTTTAAAGAGAAATTAACTAATTGGTTAAAGTTGTTAAGTTATGATGAGTCTGAGAAGCTTATTGAAATAGTAAAATAAAAACATCCCTTTTTTGTTTCTTATTAAGTAATAATTTTTAACTTTATCAAGCAAAGTTGGTTGCTTTGCTAATTATGTCAAATTGTTATGTGTAACACAAAATAAGACGGTGATATGTATACGACTTCTAAAACGGTCGACCGCCGACTACCCAAGATACGAGCATGTCTCAGTTTGGGAGTCGTTGTCTCAGAATATAATGCTTCTGTACATTCACTTCATTAAATAGAATTATTATTTTTTGTTTCTGGTAAAGCATTTGTACTTTTTGGAGAATAAATTATTATTATTATTATTTTAAAAATCCATCAAACGGACTAATTAGATTTTTTTAGTAAAATACCCTATGAAATTAGATTTTTAGTTTTAAACTGCGCCGTTAGCCTACTGGTCGCCAGCGGTTCTGAGGGCCCAGCACGAATATTTTGACGTATAGTAACGTTAACGTAAGTGAATTTTGAATGTGGAAAACTACTACGCCATAGTATTTTGGTTTAATTTTAGGGGACAAACACAATTTCTACAATTCAAAAATATGAATAAAAGATCTAATTCAAATAAATATTATGTGCGGAACAAGTATTGCAGCTATGGTAAAATTTTACGTTATGTTACTATGTTAAAAATATTCGTATTAGGCCCTTTGTTCAACGAAATGATCTGTGTTTTCGGGCCGGGCAAAGTGTAATGGGTTCTTTCATCTGTAATTTGCTAATAGTAGTTCACAGTGGATTTGGTAAAATGTGGGTTATGAAATTTTTAATTATTTTTTGTATTTTATACCGAAGACAATTTTTAAGATTCCGTAACCAAAGGGTAACCAACAGAACCCTATTACTAAGCCTTTGTTCAACGTCCGTCCGTCTGTCTGTCAGTGGGCTGTATCTGAAAAACCGTTTTAGGTAGAAAGTTTTCACATGTCTATTGTCGCTATTACAACAAATAATAAAAATTACATTAATATTTACAAGGGGCTGCAATATATGTCACGTTTATTTTGGGTTATGGTACGTTACCCTTTGTGTGAGAGTTCGACTCACACATGGCTGGATTTTTCATATACCTACTTATCGGATAGTTTATCATGTCAGGTGTAACGTTCTTGTCGTAACCGGTTGCGCTCGTAGGCCTCGGCCGCGCGCTCGCTCGCCCGCGCGCCCTCCCTCTCTCACGTACCTCTTAACTTCGTATCGTGTCTTTATTGTGATTTTCTTACTAAACTGCCTCATTTCCTTTCTAGTCTCACTCGGGACAGATGTCGGGCGGACACTACGTGGCGTACTGCCGGAACCCCTCAGGAGCGTGGCTGTGCTACAACGACAGCTCGTGCCGCGAGCTCAGCCCCGCGCCGCTGCCGCCCATCGACCCCGCCGCCGCCTATCTACTGTTCTACGAGAGGCAGGGGCTCGACTATGAGAGGTAACTATACCAGTCTCACTCGGGACAGATGTCGGGCGGACACTACGTGGCGTACTGCCGGAACCCCTCAGGAGCGTGGCTGTGCTACAACGACAGCTCGTGCCGCGAGCTCAGCCCCGCGCCGCTGCCGCCCATCGACCCCGCCGCCGCCTATCTACTGTTCTACGAGAGGCAGGGGCTCGACTATGAGAGGTAACTATACCAGTCTCACTCGGGACAGATGTCGGGCGGACACTACGTGGCGTACTGCCGGAACCCCTCAGGAGCGTGGCTGTGCTACAACGACAGCTCGTGCCGCGAGCTCAGCCCCGCGCCGCTGCCGCCCATCGACCCCGCCGCCGCCTATCTACTGTTCTACGAGAGGCAGGGGCTCGACTATGAGAGGTAACTATACCAGTCTCACTCGGGACAGATGTCGGGCGGACACTACGTGGCGTACTGCCGGAACCCCTCAGGAGCGTGGCTGTGCTACAACGACAGCTCGTGCCGCGAGCTCAGCCCCGCGCCGCTGCCGCCCATCGACCCCGCCGCCGCCTATCTACTGTTCTACGAGAGGCAGGGGCTCGACTATGAGAGGTAACTATACCAGTCTCACTCGGGACAGATGTCGGGCGGACACTACGTGGCGTACTGCCGGAACCCCTCAGGAGCGTGGCTGTGCTACAACGACAGCTCGTGCCGCGAGCTCAGCCCCGCGCCGCTGCCGCCCATCGACCCCGCCGCCGCCTATCTACTGTTCTACGAGAGGCAGGGGCTCGACTATGAGAGGTAACTATACCAGTCTCACTCGGGACAGATGTCGGGCGGACACTACGTGGCGTACTGCCGGAACCCCTCAGGAGCGTGGCTGTGCTACAACGACAGCTCGTGCCGCGAGCTCAGCCCCGCGCCGCTGCCGCCCATCGACCCCGCCGCCGCCTATCTACTGTTCTACGAGAGGCAGGGGCTCGACTATGAGAGGTAACTATACCAGTCTCACTCGGGACAGATGTCGGGCGGACACTACGTGGCGTACTGCCGGAACCCCTCAGGAGCGTGGCTGTGCTACAACGACAGCTCGTGCCGCGAGCTCAGCCCCGCGCCGCTGCCGCCCATCGACCCCGCCGCCGCCTATCTACTGTTCTACGAGAGGCAGGGGCTCGACTATGAGAGGTAACTATACCAGTCTCACTCGGGACAGATGTCGGGCGGACACTACGTGGCGTACTGCCGGAACCCCTCAGGAGCGTGGCTGTGCTACAACGACAGCTCGTGCCGCGAGCTCAGCCCCGCGCCGCTGCCGCCCATCGACCCCGCCGCCGCCTATCTACTGTTCTACGAGAGGCAGGGGCTCGACTATGAGAGGTAACTATACCAGTCTCACTCGGGACAGATGTCGGGCGGACACTACGTGGCGTACTGCCGGAACCCCTCAGGAGCGTGGCTGTGCTACAACGACAGCTCGTGCCGCGAGCTCAGCCCCGCGCCGCTGCCGCCCATCGACCCCGCCGCCGCCTATCTACTGTTCTACGAGAGGCAGGGGCTCGACTATGAGAGGTAACTATACCAGTCTCACTCGGGACAGATGTCGGGCGGTCACTACGTGGCGTACTGCCGGAACCCCTCAGGAGCGTGGCTGTGCTACAACGACAGCTCGTGCCGCGAGCTCAGCCCCGCGCCGCTGCCGCCCATCGACCCCGCCGCCGCCTATCTACTGTTCTACGAGAGGCAGGGGCTCGACTATGAGAGGTAACTATACCAGTCTCACTCGGGACAGATGTCGGGCGGACACTACGTGGCGTACTGCCGGAACCCCTCAGGAGCGTGGCTGTGCTACAACGACAGCTCGTGCCGCGAGCTCAGCCCCGCGCCGCTGCCGCCCATCGACCCCGCCGCCGCCTATCTACTGTTCTACGAGAGGCAGGGGCTCGACTATGAGAGGTAACTATACCAGTCTCACTCGGGACAGATGTCGGGCGGACACTACGTGGCGTACTGCCGGAACCCCTCAGGAGCGTGGCTGTGCTACAACGACAGCTCGTGCCGCGAGCTCAGCCCCGCGCCGCTGCCGCCCATCGACCCCGCCGCCGCCTATCTACTGTTCTACGAGAGGCAGGGGCTCGACTATGAGAGGTAACTATACCAGTCTCACTCGGGACAGATGTCGGGCGGACACTACGTGGCGTACTGCCGGAACCCCGCAGATAATTTTAACACTGCGGTGTATGTTGCGGTTTTAGACTGATCTAAAACCGCGAAGTTCCACTATCGGTCAAGAGATGGCGTAATTTTGCGATGGCGAATTTTTGATGATTTCTGAAAAAAAAAAAGTGCTATTTAGAGACACTGTTTTATTGGTTCTGTAATATTTATATAAACTTGTATCATATAGGATAATTTCAGACATTTTCTATGCAAACTTCGGAGATAGGGGAGGAACTATCAAATTTTACAACATTTTCGTCAAAAGTCGACATGCGACCTAAAAAAAAATGTTTGAAAATGTGCAAATAGCCTTCTTTCATATGGAGACCCCACATAGTAGCCCCAATTGGAAATTTTAAGAAACCCTTTTAGTAGCTGTTGCAAAAAAATATACACAAATTAGTTTTAAAATTTGACTAAAGCTACTATCTAAACAACGCAGTGTATCAATGATGCAGTTGTAGATTCCTGTTTGATGTTGATGAAAACAAAACGGCATTATTATTACTTCCCAGAATTTGATCCTTATTACCTACAATTTCGGATTTTTCAAAATCAACTGGTTCGATTCCTGGGTAGAATAAACGATTTTTAAAAAATCAGCCTCGAGACTCCTTTCAGTGTTTTTCGATATTCCTTATAGTTTCGGATTTGGCCATGAAGGCACTTGAAAAATTTACCCGTATACACGTTTTTATTTATTTTCTTATTTGCTAAATAGTTGAGCAAACGTCGTCTAAAGCTATTCCAAATTCCAAGTTGATAGCATTAGTAGTTCTTAAGATATCCATCTGTGACAGTCGGACAGATTTAGTCACACCATAAAGGTTCCTTCTTGCCATTTTGGTACGGAACCCTAAAAACGGAATGATATAGAAGTCTGTAAATATTTTTATTTCTTTTCGAAGAGTCTCCGTTCCTTTCTGAGCACCGTCGCATGCGATGGAACTATTGAGTGAGCCCCACTCTGCTTTAGGGATCTTTCCCACGTCTGTTCCAAACACGGCCTATACATTTTTCCGTTGTGGCCAAATTACCCATTTATATCAAAATATATTTCTCTTTTCAGGTACCTCCCGGATATAGCGGGCAAAGAGCCTATAGTAAGAGACGCAGAAGTGCTAGATCCAGACGAAAACGACCTCAAAAAGATGTGCTCTATCATGTAGAACATTGTGATAAACTGAGGCTTGCGAGCGACGCGGCTACCCGACTGCGGCGGAGAGGACAGTTGTGTGTTACACGGCGACGGCCACACTCGGCCTTACTGGTGACGCGAGACCAATCACCAATATTTTATGTATGGATAGCCGTTCGTCTGTGGTAACATTTTTACTACAAAAAATGGTTATTAAAGGTGATAACTACCCCATTGGTCTAGTATTCTCTAGCCATTTTGAGGTCTTTGGTTCGATTCCCAGATCGGGCCAAGTGCTGTCGGGGTTTTCCGTTAGGAATTTTCCAGTTGCAGCCCGGTGTCTGGATTTGTGCCTATTGAAGGCAATATGGTCTACTTAAATATACCTAACAATATGGCTTGGTGTATAAGGTCACCTCTGCCCGTGCCTTCGGGGAAAACAGTCGTGAATTTAAGTGTATGAAATGAAAGTTTTGTCAAATTGTTACCAAAGACGTTCGGTTGACTGTATCTCGATATAATACGTCCAGTGTTGAAGAGCTTGCATTTAATTAGAGCAAATGTTTTTAACTCAAAAAATATGTAAGCGCGCTTGAAATCCACTTAGTTGCAATGTTTGAGGTTTTCGCTCAGGGGAAAATGTATTTAAAAAGAATAAGTTAGGGTCTATATTTAATTGTTCGCGTCACCAATTTGTGCCGAGTAAAAGTAGGTGGGTTTAAATGCAGTTATGAATATTATGGTCCGAAAGATACGGTGTATAGTTTTGCTAATCTAAAATACATTATGATAAAAATAATACAATATTATAATTATGAAATATTTATGTGGTCTGTCTCAAATATGTATTACAGACAATACAACCGCGGTGGGACCACAGAAACGCTCAAATTACTATTTATTTAATTATTTTATTTGAGTACAAATTACTCAGAAATCATTCATTTGTATTTTTTTCATTGATATATTTATTGAATTACAATAATGAAAGGTTGTTTCTAATATACCAATCATTCCTTATTATTAAACCAAGATGGCTCTAATAAATGTTATGAAAAAAGGGAGTAGCGCTATATGACAACACTGCGTTAAAAAGAGACCGAATGCCATCTTCAAATTTTATATCTATACATCTTATCATATACGGCTATAACCCAATACCAAAACTTCTATACACAAATTAAAATAATAATAAAATAAAATGGTATTAATATATTGAAAATAATTGAGAACAAGACATCATTTTTTTTTTGTAATTATTTATATAAATTATATAATTTTGTTATTTGGAGTATTTGCCAGGATATCGAAAGAAAGTTCGTTGGAAATGCAGATTATAATTTACTGATACTTCACTGCCTGTAATTTTCCCACTGTTGGGACACAGTTCTTTGTCTGAGTGAGTGGGCTTAAACCCATAATATAGACCCAATGAGGTTTGTTTGATGCCACAAGTCTTCGATTTTTTTGTTCTATGACAAGCCAGCTTCGTCACAATGTCTTCACCGTTTTAAGAGCAGTGCTGATGAAATAAATTACTATGGATCTAGTGTGGGTTAGATCTACAACTTGGTACCTCAGGTTACTACCACGTACTACTGACGTATCTTTTCTCTTTGTCAGTCAAAAACATCCAAAAGTTGTCTATCAATTTATTATGCGCACAGCCAAAGTGCGGAACTTACTGCCAGTGTCTGTGCTCCCTTCCACATATAACCATAGACCTCATCCATCACTCTCTATCAGACGTGATCGAGGTCAAGAACAAGCCCGTTCGTCAATAAAAAGTAAACCATTTTTAGTCCATTGTTACACTCTACTATTTTGTTTTATTTTTATATTGTCTAATGAAGAGTACTATTCAATTCTGGGCCACTACAGCTCTCCGTAGCATTTGAGAGTAAAAAAAATAACCAAGTGAGAGACCGACTCTCACACGAAGGGTTCCGTACTGAAAACCGAAATAAAAACACGTTTCTTGTATTCGAGCCCCCTTTAATTGCTATGACTTGTTATAGTGGCAATAGAAATACACAGTCTGTGATAATTTCAGCTGTCTACCTCTTACGGTTCTTGAGATACAGCCCGCTGACAGACAAACGGAAGGACGGACGGACAGCGGAGGCTTAGTAATTGGGTTCCGTTGGTTACCCTTCAGGTAATGGAACCTCAAAAAACGTAGGTAGTGAAGTACCTGTATTTATTATCTATGTTCCTAGCCCAGGGTAATGTTAGTGTTTTGATTGCGTCGTTGTAAGGCATTCCTATTGTTGGTTCATTTTAAGTGCGAGCAACATTCGGGTCTGTACGTGGTTCGGAGCTTTGTAGCTAAAGTGGGGGGGACTTGTCAGCATTGGTTTTTAACTTATCAGGGGCCCTATTATGACCTGCTAAAGCCATCATGATTAAGCTATGGTTTTAAGATAACATAATAGGTACCCAGCTTTTTGTAAAGATCGTTTTAATTGTTTTATAAAATAGTGTAAGTTTTTTCTATGCAGCTTCTTAGGTGATATTAAATTTTCTCTTCAGATTCAATGTCTCAAATACGTAAGGTTTAAGGAAGTAGAAAGGGAAGGGGGGAAAGGAGGAGGTAAAAATGTTGATGTCCCCTGCCGATTGCTACCTGTTAAACATCAATTCAGAAAACTTGTCGCGTTATCACATTTTTGTAGTAAGATGTGTTGACAGAAAGCTGTTATGGCGGGTTCTAGAGGCTGAATAGTTGATGGTATTTTCCTACGTTTTCAAAAGCGTGGTCATATCTTATGATTGCCGAAAAGCTACTGTAGAAAAGCTTTAGTAGAAGCCGAGAGCTACATCGTATAGTTGAGTCATCAATGCTGATAAATCCTCTTCCATACTTATTAATTATGTTAATATTATTATTATTACAAAGTTGGCAACGCGTCTGTAAATATATTTCGTTATTGAAATAATCCAGTGCTGACATTTCATAACGGATTTAGTGTTTAATTATGTAAGTCAGGGCAAGTGTGATATTGTTTTCTGTTATTAAAATGTATTAGTTTATATTGGTGTCTTTGCCTAATTAATGTTTATGGGTTACTGTAGCATTTAGCTGGAAATGTTATCTCGTGTGATCGGATTGAGTAATTCTTTAGTGTTGCGTCCGCCATTTTGAAGTCTCTGTTACGTCATATTGATTTAGAAAAGATTTTTGAAAATTTTATGGTCCAACGTTGGTCCATAAGATTATACGATATTTAGATGAGCTGAATAGGATTTATATATTTCTCTAAGCCTTAAGACCTATGGAACGAACTTAGATTTCGAGTACGAGCTAAGTACAGTTATCATACGAAAATGAATCTTAATAGAATGTATTTATGTGCATATTTTCTATGAGCAACTGTATATTTGAGTAAGGTTTATTGTTTTTGTGTGAATATTTTGTATAAGCCATTGTCATCAAACATGTCATGCAACTATCAACATTAACTGTATAATGGTAAAGTTCATTTTCGTATGGACCATAAGTTTTATTTACTTGATAATTTAAAGTTTTTAAATTTAAAGCCTAAGATCATAGGGACGATATTTCCGGTGGTCGCTACCGCAGCGTAATGTAACCCAAGTAATGTTGTGCCCACTTCGCCGGCGACACACGAACAAAGCAAGTGTCGCCCGTTGCGTTCTATGGAGACTGAAGTGATGTAGTATATACGTGATGTAGTATAATACGTGATGTGCTATATTTTACTCATTGGAATATTTTGTATTTAATTATTAATTATTGTGTAGATAGTCTGCGGGGTTTGTGCTTTGTACCAGATGACTGTGTTGGCAAAACTTAGAGGATTAGAAGTTTGAATGAGTTTGTTACTATGCTTATCTTTACATATAAAACAAAGTCGTTTTTTCCTTCTGTACGCTTCTCTTAAACTCCGCAACAGATTTTAATACGGTTTCATCAATATTCATGAGGAAGGTTTATATGTATCTTTCGTCCCGAAATTACTACGGGAACGGGAAAAATGGTATATGCGCGTACAAAGTCGCGGGCTAAAGTTAGTTCCGTATAGTCATTCAAATTCAGTGTTTGAAAAATATTTCTCGATGTATTTATGAAAACGATATTATTTTTGAGGAACGTAACATCTAATACGTAAATTAGAAAAAACGATTTTCATATTAAATACAAAAAAATATAACAGACAGCTATTTAAGAGCCAACATTACTAATCTACGTCACGTTGGTACAAAACACAAGAAACGTTAAAATAAAATAATATATTCTTCTAGCGCGGAAACTATTTAGTGTTAAATAACGTGTTATTGGCGTTTTATGTTAACTGCTATTAGTTATTAACGAAAAACGGTCGATATTACCGTAGTCCTTCACGTATGCACAAATATTACAAGTGAATGTGATCATTTGCAAATGAGAATGTATATTTAAGCCAACATTTGCAATGGACTGCAAAACTTTGTCCATACGTGAGTGATGGGGGTAACCAGAGCTTTAGCATCCAAACAGCTCACTATGATTATATCTTTTTTATAATTATGATTATCGTACGGCTTAGGGCACAATGCCGTGATGCTTAATAAATTCTAGTGAGATACGATATATAAGTATTAGACACTTATGATTAAGTAATATATTATTATTATAATTGATATTATGAGCCGGTGTGCACGATCCTAGTTAATCTTATTTGTAAACATGTTATTCGAAATAATTTAATGAAAAGTAGCTTTTATAACGCGACATTATGAGTTAGCGATGTTAGTTAGATACCAGTTCAACATTATCGTAAGCGGAGGACTAGTAGTGTGGTTCTAGCTGATTTAGTCGATATTTTTATTTATTCGATCGTGTGCACCAAATTATTCGTTACTTTTTTTGGTGGATTTGTACTGGTGTGGTCACAGTTACTTCTGAATAAAGTCTTATGATATTACGGCGGAGTAGCCATAAAGCTGCAAACGCATGCCTGTAGCTCGCACAAAAGTGTGCCAGTACCTTGCATGTCATATACAGTTCTGATTGGTTTATGTTAGTATGGCATGCAAGCTACTCGCATACTTTAGCGTAAATTACAGGCATGTGTATGACGGCCTTAAGATATAACTGTAGCTACAGTGGTACAAGTTGACCGTTGCACCTAAATAGGTGCGCTCGCAGGGAAGTTACATACTGTGTTTATTGTTAACGTGTCGAAGCCAACGCGTGTACCGTGCCATCGATCGATTCGCTTTCACTTCTATACCAAAGCACCCTTTTCTTTCAAGCTTTACGAACATACAACGACTTGTCGCACACGTGACGTACGCAACCCGCGACGCATCCTCATAGTTCGCGCTTGTAGTATTTGCATGGCGAGTTCTAATGGTATTACTGTACCAATAACACGGTTGCGTTGAGTGTAATATCAAATTGTTATCCAATTAAGTATTTTGAATATCCCTGTGCAATAAAGAATTTCTTTTGTATGTATATTTGAGTTTTTTTTATTGCCTCAAGTTCTTAGAAGAAAAATAAATTAAAGTAAGAAAACACATCAAATTCGTATAAAAACAACATTTATTATATAAAATTTGACTTATCTAATAGCTATCATAAATTATACACTTGCTTCCAAAAACATTGCACCCCGTGATAGAAAAATATTAATAAAATATCTCACTGGTGCAATCATTTTGTCCTCAAGTGGAGACTTACACCAATTGGACGGAATTAAAATACAAATAAATACTAATTTGTACAACAACGCAATGCGTTGACAAGTTACAATAAAATGGTAATACCTACGCGGTGTCACAGAATGTTACAGTTTAAAAGATAACGACATTTAGACCCATTTCAGAAAGGACACTGAGCTTAATTAAAGCTTGGAAATGTATCATTATAAATAAAACGGAGTACAGTGAACATCAAATTACATTTATAACAATCGGGATGTTTCCTGAATAACGGAAGTGTTATTATTTTCAGTCATCATCTGCCTAGCCTTTTCCCAAGTATATTGGGGTCGGCTTCCAGTCAAACCGAATTTAGCTGAATACCAGTATTTTACGCGGAGCGGCTGCCTACCAGACCTCCACAACCCAGTAACTGGGTAACACGGTATTTCATGGCAAGACTGGATTCAGATTAACTGGCTTCTGACAATCCGTAACGACTGCCAAAGATCTACAAATGACAGCCGGGACCAACGGCTTAACGTGCTTTCCGAGGCACGGAGGAAACTCGGTATGTTAAGATGGTCACCCATCCACAGACCAACCTTAGCAAGCGTTGCTTAACCTTGAAGATCGACTCGTGCGGCTGTTATTATTTTCAGTCCTTCAGTTATATTAATTTTACCTATCAGAAAATATTGGAGTCGTATTTAGGGCACATTTTATCAAATAAATAAAAGCTGACGCGGAGAAAACTCATAAAAAAATACAGAAGACATGACGTCTTTTATTTCAACCCTCGTGACTTAAGAAAAAATAACTGTACAATTTTTTTTTTTCAACATTTTGTTTGACAAACATACTCTATTATTTTGGCCTTATAGTGTGGTGAATTAATTAATCTTTCATTTTAATGTAATAAAGTAGTAGTAAAGTAAAGTAGGTTTTTCCTACTTTAACTTCAAGAAATAACGGAGGGTCTAAAAATGCCACTTTAGTAGAATTTTAACATTAATCATACAACAATCAGTCAAATTTCGTTTTCATCTTTATTGCTAAAGCATTAGGTTCAAGATAGATTGGGAAAGTTAGACAGTGACGGGTAGCGTGATGTGCTTGCTGATTCTGTTATAGTGGCCTTTTTAGACCCGCTGGTCACCCATCATCCGTGGGTCAACGAATACTGTGACACCAATATAAAGAGCAGATAGAGCTAAATAATATGTACACTATGTATAGCTAGGGGTCTGTGTGGCTGTGGCGTGGCGCTGACGTCACAGCCACCGCTGCCACGTGGCGTGCTGCGTGGAGTCGCTCGCTTGTAGCACGTTGGAGAGTCCGCCGTGAGGGACCGGGTACGGAGCCTGGGAACAATAATGTGTTATGACTTTATGTCTTTGCGTTCTTCATTTTTCGTAGTTTAGAAGTCGGACAACCATTTTTACTTAAAGGTATCGTTGTGTGTTATAAGTTGCCTTATTAAAACATTCTTTTTTTAAATCGATAAGTACAACAATTTGTGTGCTACAATAAATAAGGAGTATTAATTGTAGGTATTATTTTATCGATTCGTAGCCACGCGCTAGGAGCACGACAATTGATATGTAGCCAAGCGGTCAAAATGTTAAAAACTATTCTGTCCACGGCTTCTCCCACGTAAAAATAAATTTTATTTTTGCACGGAACCCTAATCTTTTTCTTTTTCTACAATAAAACTACTCCATATAACATCAGCTATCTGCTAGTGAAAGTCCCATGTAAATCCAGACGTTTCGTAGATTAGCCGGAACAAACAAACTGGCCGCCTCGCGCAGCCGGTCTATACCTTGTTATAGTGACAACTTACATGAACAGTCCCCAGCCAGCGCTGCTTGATGAAGTCGGCGGCGCGCTCGCCGATCATGATGGCGGGCGCGTTGGTGTTGCCTGACGTCACCGCCGGCATCACGCTGGCGTCCGCCACGCGCAGCCGGTCTATACCTTGTTATAGTGACAACTCACATGAACAGTCCCCAGCCAGCGCTGCTTGATGCAGTCGGCGGCGCGCTCGCCGATCATGATGGCGGGCGCGTTGGTGTTGCCTGACGTCACCGCCGGCATCACGCTGGCGTCCGCCACGCGCAGCCGGTCTATACCTTGTTATAGTGACAACTCACATGAACAGTCCCCAGCCAGCGCTGCTTGATGAAGTCGGCGGCGCGCTCGCCGATCATGATGGCGGGCGCGTTGGTGTTGCCTGACGTCACCGCCGGCATCACGCTGGCGTCCGCCACGCGCAGCCGGTCTATACCTTGTTATAGTGACAACTCACATGAACAGTCCCCAGCCAGCGCTGCTTGATGAAGTCGGCGGCGCGCTCGCCGATCATGATGGCGGGCGCGTTGGTGTTGCCTGACGTCACCGCCGGCATCACGCTGGCGTCCGCCACGCGCAGCCGGTCTATACCTTGTTATAGTGACAACTCACATGAACAGTCCCCAGCCAGCGCTGCTTGATGAAGTCGGCGGCGCGCTCGCCGATCATGATGGCGGGCGCGTTGGTGTTGCCTGACGTCACCGCCGGCATCACGCTGGCGTCCGCCACGCGCAGCCGGTCTATACCCTGCACCTAGATGGATAAAATTGGTCAATATTAGAATGTTTCATAACAAATTATGCACCGAGGGGATAAAGCACTGGCTTATGACACGGGCGTTATATTGAATCCCGAACGTAATGAAGGATTCGAGATTTAAAAGTTTAACTTACGAGTGAAACGAGGGTATTAATGTGAGAATCCTGAATGCAGCGAGGGATATAAACTAGCCACAAAGGCACCTCTATCCCTGAGGAGCCTTATCTATTTTTTTTTTTTACACCTGCGAGAAAATTGTGGTCTAGCCACGAACTGAGGTGCCGCGCGTCTGCCTCCACTGCTAGGGGCAGGACGCGCGTCCGAAGATTTGCCTCCAGCTCACTGCCGGGGCTATAATATTGTACTAAATTTCATAATAACCCGCCACCGGGCAATAATGGAGTTTTGGTAAAATACAGAT
The DNA here is from genome assembly GCA_950371165.1 of Lacanobia oleracea. Classification (NCBI taxonomy): domain Eukaryota; kingdom Metazoa; phylum Arthropoda; class Insecta; order Lepidoptera; family Noctuidae; genus Lacanobia; species Lacanobia oleracea. Next base: position 22,702,481 of record OX493406.1, read on the forward strand.
AAATTATGAACTTAAGCTAGGCATGCTTCGCCCATTCTCCCGATGGGAGAGTATGCGTAATGCAGTTTTTCCCAGCGCAAAAAAAAAAAGGCTTACCTGCAGCAAGTTATCAACGACAGCACTGTCGTCCCCCCGGGGCCCCATCTTGCACGAGCCCGCCTGATGGTTCTCGGGCGCCGTCTGCATCCTGACGGCGCACTCCCAGTACGCGTCGCAGCCGAACTTGATCTTCTCGCAGCCCTTCACCGGCGTCTTGTCTAGCTTCACGCCGTAGCGCTTCAGGGCTTTGGTCTCCGATAGCTTGAGGGCGAACTTGATGCCTTCCACGAGGGTTTTGACGTCGTCCGGGTGGGTCAGGTAGCTGGAATTTTGATAGAAGTTCGCTTTAATAAAGAAAACTAATTTAAGAAGAGGTTTTCCACCGTAAAAGATACCCTACTTATAATGTGGTTACGTGATTTGCAAGACAAACAAACACGCGATAAGGTTTCTAATTCTGCTGTATAAAATCCGAAATGGAATATTATTTGTTTGGTCAGAGTGGTCAAATCACTCGTCCAATAGTAGTTAACGGTAGTAGTAGTTAGCACTCAGGTGACTTATTAAATTAGCACTTATTTTACATAATATACACTAACGTTTTTTATAGGCACTTATCAATATATTTACATTAGTACCCAATAACACGATTGTGATCCAGAACGGGTTAGTCAAGGTCTATACCTACTATAGCACCCTTCCCTTTTTATACATAGGTACCTATTTCGATCTTTTGTGTTTAGTATTTTGCTCGATTGTGACTCATTTGAATGCAACACCAAACGTTAACCAGAACCGATTGAAAGTTCCATTTATCTATCGAATGCAGGTACAGGGATATTTTTGCCAGTCGAGTCAATTACCACAAGGCCCGTATCGAATCAACAATTAAGGTTGCCATGAACTAACTTAGCATAAATCTTGGGGTAAGCAAAGGGGTCAGCAGACGCGATCTCCAGCCGGCCGCGGCTCTTGGGCTGCAGCACGGTGGGGATGACCTGTATGGTGCGGCTGCCGTCGTCCAGGCGCTCGCCCACCATGCCGGTCTTGGCGCAGTCGGCCAGGAAGCCGCCGAAGAACAGCTGGATGTCGGGGTTGTCCTCCAGTGGGTTCGAGTACTTCGTGTTTATGAAGGCGGTTACTTCTGATATGCCTGGGAACGTGATTGAAGTGTTAAAATCTAGGTAACCAAAGGTATATTTTAGCATAAGAACCGTCTTTGCTTGATTTTTGAGAAATACATACCTACTTTAAGACAACAAATTCAATTAGCTCAAATTAACATTACCTAACTGAACCGTAAGAAAACTGGGTAGTTTATTAGGAAGGTCAGGTTACAAATAAGTCTTATTTGAGCTAAAAATTGTTCTTTCGAATTACATCTAGGTACTTCAAACAGATTGCCTGTATATCTAGGTATAAGCGATAGTAATAAGCATTAAAATATGTGACGACGATATGCTTTGAAAACGATTCACTACATAGTATAAAACAAAGTCGCTTTCGCTATCTGTCTGTCTCTATGTATGCTTTGATATTTAAAACTACGCAACGGATTTTGATGCGATAGAGTTTAATTGTATAGATAGAGTTTAATAGTAGGTTTTCGAGGAAGCATTTAGTAAATAATTTGCACCCGTGCGAAGCCGGGGCGGGTCGCTAGTTGATTATAATGAATAGCTTACCAGTTCCAGACATAAGTCCATCTCTGAACAGCAGATACTCCATAGCGGTCGCCCAGTTGAGTGGGGTGGTGTTGTTGTCGTTGACCTGAAAGTTAGATAAGTCTTTATCAAGCGGTTGATTCACACTTCCTTTGACCCAGACCATTCTTTGCTCGATATGTCCAGACCGTATGGGGTGTAAAAAAATAGCGTGAAGTTCTGGTAGACGACTATACACCCTTATAGTCTCAGGGGGTTAAAAGTGGTCGACGGGGAACGTAGTGACGGCTTGTCCAGCTGTTGGAAGTACCTGGAAGTTGAGGAAGTGCGCTACATGGTTGTGAAGGTTGCGGCCCACGGCGGGCAGGCTGTGCACCAGCTTCACGCCCGCCCTGGACAGCACCTGCGGGTCGCCCACGCCGCTCAGCTGCAGGATCTGGGGGGATGCCACTGCGCCGGCGCTGTGGATCAGAGGTGAGGGGGTTAATCGGGTTCAACATGGCAGATTCTGGATATTGGTGGAAACTAATGCGAAATTGAGCATAAATAAAATGAAAGTGTCCCATTCAGCCTATGTCGTGAGGCTGGTCTTAATCATTGATTACAGGGCAGCTATTTTAGAAAGTTACGCCCATGGCTGCTCCTTGCTCCTTGAAAGTAAAGAGTGAAAAGGTTACTTCTAGGCAAGCGTGCTTTACCGTCGATCACATCATCACAAACCATCAGGTGAGATTGAGACCAAACGCGACCAATAATATAAGAAAAATTCACTTATGTGATAAAGCTTCGAAACTATATACTTTTAAATTATTTCTAAATCAAAATATCAAGCAAAGTATAATTATGTTGCTATATCAAAAAGTTGTTAAATAAGTAAATTACCTCAAAACAATCTCATTGTTAGCAAAAATAACTTCAGTGCCGCCGAAGCTGTTCCTGACTTCCACGGCGTAGGCCTGCCGGGTGGTCTGGTTGATGAGGACCCGCGTGACGGTGGCGTTGAGCATGACGTGCAGGTTGGGGCGGAGCCTGGCGGGCCGCAGGAAGGCGCGCGCCACCGACAGGCGCGAGCCGTTGCGGTTCGTGGTCTGCGCGATCGAGAACCCGGTGTGGTGGACGCCGTTGAGGTCGCGTTGTTTGTAGCCTGGAATATGAGGCAGTTTGTTAGTATGGTCGGAGTAATGATTTACACTTTTGACTTTAGCCGAGGATGTAAAACCTTATAAAGGCTCTAGTTTTAGTGAAATCTTTTAAAGAACTTCTAGAAACGGAGAATTTCCGTCGAAACAATAACTTTAATCACAACAATCTTCTTAGCTGTTCTTAGCGGTGGCAGCCATTATTAAAAATCTTCGTCCTTTATGTTGTCCTGGTACCAGGTGTAGTCTACCAGGACAACATAAAGGATGAAGATTTTTTAGCGATCGGACTCGAAGTAGGTAGTTAGCCGGGCCACCACATCTTTGATGGCTTACTAGAAACTTGTTTGAAACCATTTGATTCGTTGATACTCAGGATCACTTTCCGCACAGCAGGCACAATATTTAAACAATCAGCGCAGACCACATGTAGTTTATGAGACTGAACCGGTTAAGTAATGCTCGAGACTTTACTGATGTTCTATATTAATAAGAGGCTCAACGTAAAAGTAAACAACAAAATAAAACCCACCCAACTCTTCTCCTGCCTTAACCAAGCTGTAACTAAGCGGCGGATGGTACGGGAACTGCGCGACCGTGAGCGGGCCACCTGTCGCGTGGTATCCCTGATCCATGTCCTTTAGCTGCTTGTTGTCCTCGGACTTGAGGAAGTACGGCAGCACGTCCTCGTACGACCAGCCCTCGTTGCCGGCCGCCGCCCAGCTGTCGTAGTCCTTGCGAGAGCCGCGGATGTACATCATGCCGTTCATCACTGAGGTGCCGCCGAGGACCTGGAGGAAGGATACGTGTGTCAGGTTTCATGATACTTAACTATGTTTCTCTTTAAATAGAAGATGATAGAATTATCCAACGTTGAGTGGTAGAAAATGTCTAAGGCCTTTGTATAATTTGTCAAAATTCAAAAGTTATTTGTTTTAATAAGGCTAGAAATCAGCTCATTATGTCAAAATTAAAAATATTTTTTTGATACAAGAAGTGAGAGAAAGTGGAGGCATGTGCCTGCAGAACAATGGCTATGTAAATATTGCAGTTGGAAATTAGTTGAGTCAGTTTCGTCAGCTCACCTTCCCTCTAGGCCAGTAGCACTTGCGATCGGTCTCACCGAGGCAGGCAGCAGGCTCCGACTCGGTCTGGTAGCCCCAGTCTATGCTGGACCCGATGAAGTTCAAAAACATCGACGGCACTTGAGCTCCAGTCGGCTCATCGAAACCTGGAATATAAGCATCAATATAAGCAGCTGTTCCATTTTGAACTGAGTAGGTATTGTGGAAATAATCAAAATTAATTAAAATAAATAAAAAATAAAATAAAATATTTTTATTTCAGACATTCTTGGTCCATAATATTGTTAGTAGAAAGATTTAAAAACTATGTTAGGTACATTTAAAAAAAAAAACTAAATTAATTTAAGTATTTGCCGCCCTTTGGGGCACACGCACTTGTGCTTTGACTACCTAATATGACGTCACAAGCACTATTTGGAAGGAAACGTTTACTTTATTTTTTCTCCTTACAGTTTTTACAATTTATAACAGCACAATTAACCATTTTTATATTTTAAACTGACGTCCAACTAGCGCTGTATACCGATGCAGACTGTGACCACTTACGATTTTTGTACGTAAGCTAGGCACGCGAAGTAGTTGCTCTTGCGTTATTATGTCTATCTATATCTGTGGTGAAACCCGTCTGTGTGCGCGTGCGCAAACAGCGCAGACGCACTACAATAGCGTGGGAGCTCCACCAGCACCCTGAACGCGTTATTATATTGTATTCGGAGAGCGTTGATGGCCCGCTGAGTGTAGCTGACCCACAGATTACAGGTGTAAAGAGTTTGGCAAAATGCTTTAAAAAGAGTAATTTTTACCTCTAAACTACACCTCGCAAATCTGCGTGACAACATGTTACAGCGGACCGCCTTCGCTCTCCTCTCCCTTTCAATTAAGAATGAGCCCGATTGTTTGGAAGGACACAGGTGGATAGATTCGCAGACGTCGCTTTTGTGGGGAACCAAATCTAGGCTGACAACCTTCAGTTCTCAATACATATCTAGAGTACGTGGTCGCAAGCACGATTGATGAGCATATGATTGCTGAGATGGTGGCCGAGCATGTAGTTCTAGGTTGGATCCTCAGGATAGCAGTGTTATTCGGTTTCTCTATAAAAAAACTACCTACCAGTCATCATCATCATCTGCCTAGCCTCGTCCAAACTATATTGGGGTCGGCTTCCAGTCAAACCGGATTCAGCTGAATACCAGTATTTTACGTGAAGCGGCTGCTTACCAGGCCTCGACAACCCACTAAATGGGTAGCAACACGGTATTTCTTGGCAAGACTGGAGTCAGATTTACTGGCTTCTGACAATCCATAACGACTGCCAAAGTTCTACAAATTACAGCCGGGACCAACAGATTAACTTGCTTTCCGAGGCACGGAGGAAACTCGGTATGTTAAGATGGTCACCATCCACAGACCAACCTTAGCAAGTGTTGCTTAACCTTGAAGATCGACCTGTGCGGCTGTTATTCTTTAGCCACGAGCTCCTCAGATAAAAAAACTACTTACCAGTACCTACTAGGATTTGTCTTCGTATTATGGTAAAAGGCTCGCTTCTCGCTCATGGGACAAACTAAGGCTGTTCTATTATCATGATTGTGAAGTCAAAGTTAACGTTGTTTTTCCTGCTTCTAAGAGTATCACCCTCTACTTCGGCACTTCAGACAGTCTCGCGGCCACCACGGACTCTGCTGACCGGGCCCCACCACGATGACGTCGTTCAGTTGCTGTTGTCTTACCTGCTTCTAAGAGTAACACCCGCCACTCCGGCACCTCAGACAGCCTCGCGGCCACCACAGATCCTGCTGACCCCCCTCCCACCACGATGAAGTCGTACACTGAGTCCATGTGCCGTCGATACTGCGGAACAAAGAGAATGATGTTCTTACTAGGAGGTAAATCTTTATGATAATCTTCCTGCCCATGTTACTTGGGGTTGTTACTACACGTTTTTTCTAGTCTCTCATATCAGCCGTGAAGCTGAAATTCACTTCTATTCTTTGATATCGTTTATCTCTTACATATTCCACCCAGCTTATTTTTATTAAATAAAATACATCCTATGTAAAATCGTGACTGCTCTGGACCTGAATTTCTTCATATTCGTTAGTCTATACTTTCAACAGAACTCAGTCGAAACGGAATACTGAACCGCGGTCAGCTTCAACTTCAAGTAAACGCAGTTAAAGGCACCAGTTTAAAACATGATTAAAACTGCCTATCTGACCTCCACAATAACTTAGATACCCACTCAGAATATATAGTATGATCAAGGGATACTCAGTGGCAAGTTTTTTTTTTATTTGAAAGTAACAAGATCGGTTAAGGAGTACTGAATCTTAAAATCTGTTCTCTAAAACAGCTTTCCTTTACGAAGACCTTTTACATAATTTCTTTCACTCCTTTAACTCCTTCAGTCGCAAATTATCATGATTTTATCAACATTAAGTACCGATTAGTATACATTTCTATTGCAAATGCTCGGAGCCTCGGATTAGGTAACGCAGCGCGATGCCGAAAGTGACCGCAAATCTGATGGGGAAGTGGTTTCATTTCGGAGGCGACCTGCGGTTGTAACGACTGCGGTGGACACAAGATGATTGGCGTTGAAGCAACTGGATGAAATAGCATTCAACCATGGCGGATAATTAGCAGCTAATTCAATTTTCTAACTAGGTTTATAACGGGCTGCTCACACGCCTGTCGCAGGGGCAATCTAGGGTGTAAAAGTAGGGATGACCCTTAATTGGCACCTTAATTGGCAAGCAGGGCTAATTTCTAGATTGGCCAGGTGGCAGGGCAGCAGGGGCAAGAGACCATCGTTAGATCCTCCTTAGATCATCACCGCTGCCCGCTACGTTGCCGCATGTGTAGCGCGATCGCGGCAATTTCAATATTCATGTAGCTTAACTCACTTCTTTTCTGTAGCCACATCTTCACTCAGTATCTCCTTTTCCTTTTTTTGCGGTAGCACCACAGGAAGAGCCAGTGATATACCGATCTTTCGATTTTTCACTAATACTGGTGCTATTCTCAACACGTGTGTTTAGCTCAATTTATACTATCTTGGGACATTGCTGATATTGCCCCTGCGGAAAGTGTGTGAGGAGTAGCCCGTTAACCCGATCAGCCCTAGCTCAATCATTTTTGAATTCAAAAATGTCAAAAGGCTTAATGGTATGTTCACGAAATAGACTGTCATCAAGCGCACTGATAAGCTATTACTATGCCTAAAGCCAAAGGAGATAGTAGTAAGTAAGTCCTCCAGAGTTCTCCAGACACTTATTTCTCAGAAGCAGCCCGTAACTTTGATTCATGGTTGCCAAATATAAATGACCCTGACAATACTCAGAACAGAACCAAAAATTACGATGATGCGACGAATTTTACGACCTATAGCGATGACGCGGGTTACCTATCGGGTCGCATCACAGACAATGGCACTCGGTACTAAAGACAAAAGTATTCGGCCTACACAAATAATGCTGGTAGGCTATTAAAACGATTCATGGCAATTAAATTAACAGAAATTGAGCATCCTGTTTGCCCCTTCCTGGTTGAACTAGTGGCCGCGCTATTATTGAACATAAGCTCTGTTGCGTGATTTAAAAAGTAACGAAAACTGCATATCTATCGATATCGCTATCTCCTTCCCGCAATCTTAACCCGCCTCCGATTATAAACGAGCCGATGACGTAGGCACTTAGTGTGATTGGAGTGATCGCGAATTTCCTTCTAGTGTAAGTACGTCGTGTTCAACACATGTCTTCAGTGTTTGGCAGTACGGTTGCAGTGTTATCTCAGAAAAATACTGATGATTTTAAGGTAAGATTAGGTTTTTAGGGTTCTGACGTCAAAGTGAAAAAACAGAACTCTTATTATTTATTTTGATTTTGATTTCGAGTGTCAGTCTATAGCAACCAATTTGCTCTAAATCTACTAAACTGATTCAGTTGAAATTTAGGTAAACACATGAACTTCTGTGACCTAAATACGGACGCCAAATGAATAATTTTCATATTTTGGGTTTTCAAATTATACTGTGTACATCAAATGTATTTTACAGAGAAAATTTCTTGAAATCTTTTTTTTACGTTTCCGACTGGACCAATTGCGCGCGGTTACGATTCTTCGCCAATTTTTGTTTACTTGTTTCACTATGCCACCGGAAATCGCGATAAGTTTACTTATTAGCTTGGTATTTATGTGTAATCGGCAAAAAATATTCAACAAATGGGGCAGATGATGGCTCCATCTGCCCAGATTACAGATAGTTAAGAAACTTAATAGTCTGTTTTTTAATTCCGATAGCTAAATTGACAAGTGCAAATGTCAAAACTGACTTAAATGCTATTGTAATCTATGTCAGTTCGCCATTTGCACTTGTCATTTAAGTCTCGAGGATTAAAAAACAGACTATAGTAAGTTATAAAAGAAGGCGTTATTATAAATCTCTGTTATTATAAAAATGTTTCTGAAATCTCAGGGATGATATTTCAGAGAATAGATACTAGAATTTTTCTTGTAGATTGTGATGAAAAAAACATTATAAATTGGTCCATTTAAAGTTGATATTTGAGTATTTTTCTGGGATGAAACCGGTATTTTCTAAAAATTGGATCAGAGGGCCAATTCTGCTAATTTGTAAGCAATCTGTCAAAAAAGCCTCAATTATAATACGAATGCGAACATTGCCAAATTTTTAGAATTGGAACTCTGGTCACACAGAAATTCAACTGAACACAGTAATCGATGAGCAAATGATGTCTATTGTTCGATTTCGAAAGTAAGGAAAATTTCATATCAATTATTATCGCTATCTCTTTTCGAAAATGATAGCCCACCTCCGATTATTGTAAACAAACGGGCCGATTACGTAGACACTTATTTTGTAGCCAGTCCACAGACAGTTAGCAAGTAGGATTGTCGTGGTCGAGAGTTTCGTCCTAGAGTATATACTTCGTGTTTACTGTGTCATTAATGCAAGGATATTGTTATCTCAGAATAATATTGCTGATTGTAAAGAGGTAAGATTCATTTATGCTTACTTGTATAATGTCAAGGTCATATTTTTGTGTAAAGTCAAGATCATCGGAAATCGCGATAAGTTTAATTTTTGGCTTGATGATAAAAATATCGTTCATTTAAAGTTTGACTTTCTGATTGGTGTAGTGCTCGCAAGTTCGACAGCTGAGCGTGGGGTCCTGGGTTTGACTCCCTGTGAAAGCGCGTAAAGCCGTTGATCCCTTCCCGGTTGTGTTATGTACCCTACTTCGGAGTACGAGAGGAAAGGTACAGTGTGCACGATAACATCTCCTGCGTACTTGGTGGTTACTGTTTCTTCATACAATCAAGACATGTGTGTGTGCCAATGAAACTTAGCGAAATTTGAATGGTCGTACTTTGGTTGTTGCGGTGATCAATACTATTTTTTAAAACATACAATCTAATACTGACCTGATTTATATTTCACGGGAATCACCTAAATATAATATGTGCAAATTTTACGATCAATGCGGCGCGGCGATGCAAAAACGCGGACGCGGGGAAAACCGGGCCAATGATAGCGCTCGCTAATCCATTCGTACAGCACACAAACAATTGCTGCTGATGGACAATAATATATTACAGTACTAAAAAGCGCTACTTATACTTATTCGACGTCAACAAAAATGATGGTTGCTTCTAAACATTACTACTTGTGCGGAAAATACAATTGGTAGCGGAATTCCGTAGACGCAGGGTGTTGTTACAAAATATAGTGATTTATATGGAGATGCGGAGTTTGTAAAAGTATGTAGTATGCTCTGCGTGACCTTGGAAAAGTGATGCGAATTAGGACGACGAACGTATGACATTAGGCGAAAAGGAACTTGGTAGGGATCATACTGCACTTACCTTTCGTTCCACTGTCACTAACGTCTACCACGTCAGAAGAAGGTTCGAGTCCTGTACCCCTATTCTGTAACAACATTTTCGTATTTCGACAGCGGAAACCGAGGTGAGTATCAAATTACGTCAAACGTAAGACGTATTGTGAGTTATAAAAGCTCACTTTGTGAGGTTTGTCACTCAGGTGAAGCTCGATGTCGAAATAGTTACAGAATAGACCAGCTGTTGGATACTGCAGGGACACGCAATAGCACGCACTGTCGTTCACATACTTTTTCTTCGTGTTTTATATGATAGACTGCTGTTCTAGCAGTTTTATAGAAAGCAGTACATATTTTAAAGTTCGCGGCGCGGCGAGTTTCGCGGACAAAAAGGCGGGAATTTAAGTCAAACGTCAATCCGTATCCATACTCGTAATAAAATTGATATTGGGAATATGAAATAGAAGAATACTCGAAGGGATTAGAGGTAAGTTTAGTTTAATTCTAAATTCTACTTTGACTTTAGAAAGACGTTTGACAGAGTCAACAATGACGTCCTGTATCAAAACTTACTACGATAGGTTTTGCTTCAGGGTTTCTACGAATGCTTGCAGAATATTTACGCGATCGACAAATAAGTGCTAGACTAGGACTGTACGAGTCACTTTCGTATCACACTCACTGAGGAATAAGCCAAGGGTCGGTATTCGGTCCTCTACTTTTCATTCTGATGATACATTCTTAACTCGGTTTAAACTGTCAAATACTCTTTATATCATCGTCATATAGACGTTGATGAAAACTTACCAACCTGCGACTTAAAATCTGAAATTGATTGCCTGGCTTAGCAATCTGATGAACTCGTATACAGATTTAGTGCTTTTGTGGAGTTTGGTTAGCTAAATAAACTTCTGAATACCTCGTTATGCGTTCATTGAATGTAATGAATTTTAGTCGTATGCAGCGCTCAACCGACTTCATATACGATTAAATTGCAAGAATTGATGCAAAGAAAGACTTGGAAGTAATTCTCGAACTGAAACACACCTTCCACGACAAAAAGTCCTACACCGATGTGTCTATTTTTATGTTCGTTCCATATTTTATTACTTTTTTGGATGACTGTTTTATTTTTCAGTCTTCTTATATTGTACTAGTTGACCCGCGCAACTTCGTCTGCATCACAATTTTCATTACTGCTCCATTCCTATTGGTCTTAGCGAGATGAAATATAGCCTATAGCCTTCCTCAATAAATGGGCTATCTAACAATGAAATATTTTTTCAAATCGGACCAGGAGATCCTGAGATTAGCGCGTTCAAGTAAACAAACAAACAAACAAACTCTTCAGCTTTATATATTAGTAGCCTATGAGTGATTTCGGTTTCCATCTTGGCTACAGGTAAAACTGATTAGTTGAGTCTGATCTTGACGATAATACATTATCTATAGCAAAATATTAGTCACATAGTATAATGTGTTTGTTTTGATCGATTAAGTTTCAAATTAGTTGTCCAGATGGCTATAAATATAACATACTTAAAATAATTAACATATTATTATAATTTGAAACATTTTGTACCTGTTGAAGCTCCCGAATAATGAATTAAATTTGTGTTTTGTTTTAGTTCACCAATACTCAGCCTTATTGGAAAAAGCAATACCCAGTTACACGCGACGCGAATGGCGTTAAATGCTATGACAGATGTCATCGAATCGTCATCCAAGAATGTAGAAGCAGAAGTTGAAAATGGTAGAAATGACTCGAGATGGACACTAAAGTATCGTGAACCTGCTGAGGGACTTGTCGAACTAATGGGAGATTCCGGTGTGTATGTTAATGCTGACAAACTCGCTGAATGTAAGAGATTATCGAGTGATAGTGTGACACTGGCTCGAATGTTACTGCCTGAAATTTTCACAAAAAGCGCTTTGAGTGTATGTTCTGTGAATGGTGACGACACCGACAGTCCAATTATAAGACCGGGCTTAGATGAAAATGCGATGACCAAATTGCTGAAGTTTGTTGCAGAATGTGAAATAAAGAATGGTTGGATAGTTACAGATTTGAATCGTATTCTTAAAAGAATAGAAAAAGAAGAGGAACGCAAGCTTTCAAATCTTAAACCAAAACATGTCAAAAATGACTCAAGATGGACTCTAAAGTACCGCGAGCCAGCTCCAGGACTTGTTGAACTAATAGAACATTCTGACGTGTATGTTAATGCTGACAAACTCGCTGAATGCCAGAAGGGGTCGAATGATTGTAAAACATTCGCTGCGAATTTACTTACCGAAATCTTTAATGAAAATGCTTTGGCTACGAGTACATGGTTTGTATTAGATAAGCATGCAAAAAATATACTGCTACAGTTTGTTGTGCAGTATGGACAAATCCGAGATTGGACGAAAACAGATTATCAATGTATTATAAAAGGTGTTCGTCAAGTAATGCTAGAGATGAGACTTGCTCGAAAGAGAAAAAAAGAGGAGATAGAAAAAGAACCTTTTAATAAAAACGGTTCTCAGAAACGACAGTTTGTTTTTCCTCCGGAATACGATAAAAATAACTCAAGATGGACACTAAATTACCGTGTATACGCACCGGGACTTATTGAACTAATGGATGATTCCTGTGTATATGTTAATGCTGATAAACTAGCTAAATGTAAGAGATTGTCGAATGATAGTGTTACATTGGCTCGAATGTTACTGCCTGAAATTTTCACAAAAATCGCATTGAGTGTATGTTCAATGACTGGTGACGACACCGAATGTTCAATTATAAGACCGAGCTTAGACAAAAATGCGATGACGAAGTTGCTGAAGTTTGTTGCAGAATATGAAATGAAGAGCGGTTGGATAATCACAGATGAGAATCGTATTCTTAACAGTATCAGGCAAAAACTGAAATTGTTGAGGCGTATTAAAAAATACAAGAAGACGAGGAAGAAAATGACAATGAACATCCAAAGAAAAAACGTTCTGAGGAACGCGAGCTTTCAAATCTTCCACCAGAATATGACGCAAATGACTCAAGATGGACTCTAAAGTATCGTGAGCCTGCGCCGGAACTTGTTGAACTAATCGAACATTCAGGTGTGTATGTTAATTTTAACAAACTCGCTGAAATCAAGGCATTGGCGAATGATTGCCGATCATTGGCTCAAATGTTACTAACCGAAATATTTACTTCAAGTGCATTGAGTACATATTCAATGACTGGCAATCGACTAACCACAATCAGTAATCTTAACAATGACGGTACAAATGTTAAACCTGGACTAGATGAACATGCAATGATAATATTATTGAAGTTTGTTGCAGAGAATGGACTGCAGACGGATTGGAATGTAACGAGTTACCGATATATCCAGAAATGTATCCGACAAAAAATAGAACTGATGAGATGTGAAAAATGCACAAAATTCTCACTCAAGTATCGTGAACCTGCTGAGGGACTCGTTGAACTAATGGAACATTCTGGTGTGTATGTTAATGCTGACAAACTCGCTGAATGCAAGAAAGTATCGAATGACTGCCAAACATTAGCTCAAAAACTACTAACTGAAATCTTTACAACTGAAGCATTGGGTACATGCTCATTTTCTGTGATAAATCACGAAATTTACAAAACCAGACCGTACCCTGCAGGTTATGTACCCGGACAACGGCGTGATTGTGAATTAGATGCACATGCTGAAATAATATTACTGAACTTCGTTGATGAATATGGAATTGAGAAGGGTTGGCCAATATTAGATTTTCAATATATTAGAGAGAGTATGATGAGGAAATGGGCTGAAGTGAGGAAACAGTATCTTGCTGCAGAGAGGGGTACGTATTTGAATATCGAAGATTAAAATACCTACTCGTAAAATATCGACGTTCAAAACATCGAAAATTTAAATATCGATTGTATCAAAATATCGATAATTGTTATATCTACGTTTAAAACGTCGAAGATTGAAATGCCGATTGATTAAAATATCGAATGTTTTAAAACATCGAATGACATTATACCTAAGTTCAAAATGTCAAAATTTAATACATGTAAGTTCATAATATCTACGTTAAAAATAACTACTAGTTATATATCGAAAAAAAAAAAATTATACTGGTTTATTTGTAAAACACCAGCAACCTCTTAGGCAGTGAAAGTGTGTTTAAGCAGTATGAGTGTATTCATAAATGTAGGTAGATTTGAAATTGTCACAATCTACAGACGCGTTGCTATTGGTCATTAGTCTGTCTACTGAGAAAGTTTACGTATTGTTTAGAGAATATTATCATGTCGGAACACGGATTACAAGCATGCAGCATGCAAGCGAGCATACAACATGCAGCAAGCTTGGTTTCTGTCACGGCTCCGGCACTGCTCCACGCCTACGCGATTCTAAATTACACTCTAGGGATAGGGCAGACAAGACTACGTGGAGTCGGTTTGCAAGCAATTCGTTTCTGTCACAAACATTTGTAGCATAACATATTGACTTTTCAGGACAATATTTTAATTTAAAGACCTAAATAATACCTTCACGATTGACCTACGTTTGTACACTGGACACTGTTTGTCATGGATAAAATAAGTCGAAATTGAATTAGGGCACCCTGACTTTACGTAGTCTTTTGGCTGTTACCAATAGAGTGTATATAAAAATCCGGAAGCGCAAAGGAAGGGCAACCCCCGCCCGCTGTAACAAAGCATGGGCGACCAGCAAGCCGAAGCTGCGGAGGTGAACATGGGTGCCTATCCTTTGTTACGCAATGGCGAAGGGGTTGCACTTCTCGTAGCGCCGGAGACGTCGCAGAAGCAAATTTTTTTCCACTCATATTACTTTTATCAAAATTTGTTCGATATTTTAACTTGTAAGTATTTTTAGTGTGAATTAAATAATGAATGTATTAAATGTTAAAAATTAACCCATTTTTACACGTAGGTATTTTAATTTTCGATGTTCAAATATGTACCCATCGATACTTAGGATGTTCGATACTTTGTACTTCGATATTTAGGATATTCGATAATCTGTATTTTGATATTTAGATCTTTCGATGTTACTTTTGTAGATATTTAAATTTTAGATATATTGGACGTAGGTTATTTAACCATTCTAATATAAACTTTCGTTATTTTAATTTTTGGTTTTATGGTCGTTCGATATTTCTATTTTAGATGTTTTGAACAATGACATTCTAACCGTAGGTATTTTAATCATCGATATTCAAATACATACCCGCAGAGAGCTTCCAAAGACTAGTTACTTTCGATGGGCATAGGCACCCTACATGTGTCCAGTATCCACTCTAGAGGCACACGGTTACTGGTGTGAACTAGTGCGGTTTTCAACTATTGTTGTTTTATTTTCAATATGAAAGTAAATGTATTTTTTTAGGTATATCTTCCACTACACCGTATAAGTTATGTATTTATTCGTAAATCTTACACATATTTTCCATATAAATAAATATAATTAAAGTAAAGTAATTTTAAAATGGTAAATAGCAGCTTATTACTAAATGGATATGAATGTATACATGGTGCTTTTGCCTTTTCGATATGTCTCTCTGTTCCGATTTATCTCCAAAATAGGCGGACCAATTTTGACGGGACTTTCACTGGCAGATAGCTGACGTTATTATTACTTAAGCTTAGGTTTTTATTTAAGAAAAATAATTAGGGTACCGTGCCAAAACTGTTAACAATTGTGAGCAATACTTAAAAATTATATAAACATCCATGCGGTTGAAGTGCCTAACACAATAAAGTTCTTCTAGACTAATCTATATATGTATAATAAAACAGTAGGAACCGTGGTGTCAGTTCATTAAACTTGACCAAAAATGGAGTGAGGGCGATCATCTTCATCTCTGCCGAAAGACGTCCACTGCTGGACATAGGTCTCCCCCAAGCGTCGCCAAAATGACCGGTCCTGCGCGTCTCGAGGGCGATGCAAAGGAGTTATACAAAATATATCGGTTTAGTGAATAACCAAAAAAAATTTTATTTTCAATATTATAGATTTTTACTTAGGTAGATATTAGTTTTTTTTCCTTTTATCTAAATATCATTTAGAGTACAATATTAAAGTAAAGTAGAGTTTATTTGCTAAGATTGCAGGTATTTAAAAAAGGTGTTTAGGAAAAAAAGTGTGTTAAATAAACTATAACTTGGCTTTCATAATGTTTTAAAATAAATTATCATAAATCATTCTAGCGTTTTGTCTTTCGACCTCCCGTCTGCTGATCGACAGTTTGCTATATATTGTATTTATTTATTATTTATTTACTTATATGCTTAATTGTACACCAAATAAAACAAACAAAACCTTAAACTAAAACAATATACAATTGGCGGCCTTATCGCGATTATTTATTACAATATTTTTCCTCCAAGTCTTGTAATCAGTTTTTGTCTTATCTGACCTAATATAATACAGCGGTTAAATATTTAGTTTATTATGTTTGTAGAAGGTAATTTCTGGGAGTTTTGATCCGATTAGGAACATTCTTTCAGTAATAGATACCTTATACAATCGCTGCATACTTTTTATGCTGATAATAGCATTTGCATTGACGTTAAGCAGCCCAATAAAAAGAAAAATTGAATGACTTTTTCTACCATCGGACATCCAGACGCACTGCATCTTACCATCCCTACCTTGTAGCTATTCCACCAATTCGCACTAAGCGTTTTCAAACGTCTTTTATAATGCGCACAGCAAAGGAGTGGAACTCTCTGCCTGCGTCTGTGTTTCCAAAAGCTTACAACCCGAATCTCTTCAAAGTTAGAGTGAACAGGCTCCTTCTGGGTAGGCTCGCTCCATCGTAGACTTTGTCTCTGTCATCTCTGGCATAGACTAGAGTCAAGAGCAAACCCATTGCAAATAAAAAAAATCTGAGGCAAATGGCCAGTGCCAACTTTAAGAAATGAATTGGTTAATCATACTTCAGTAATAAATACGCGTAGTTACAAAACAATACGAATACATTAAAAAAAACTTATGCAGAGCAACAATGTGAATTCAATAAAAAAAAAACTTATCCAAAACTGCAATTAGCAAAACACGTAACAAAATATACACTTCGCGAAAAGGAAAAGGACTTTTGTTGGCTTTGTCAAATTAGGTACTTGGCAACTTTGATTAACAGATCACATTCACAATAATTATGTTCCAATTATACCTACGACCAAGGCGGCACGCGGCGACGCGGACGCGGGGAAAACCCGACATAGATAGAACTCTGTCCCCTTCCATAACGCACTGAAAACAAACGTGTTCCCACACACACACACACAATCGGGCAGCTGACGTTTGAATAATAATATATCACACATCTGTATACTATACAGCTACACAAATACATATTCTCATTCAACGCCAAAGCTGCGAGCGATAGGGCGCGATATCGGGAATTCAAAACCATATTTCTTAATCATAACCATAATTATTGTTTATTTAAAATATTTAGAGGAGAAATATTTTTAGAGGTAAGATAATTAAATGTATTTTATTTTAAATTTGTTTATTTAGAGTTCCATCGAAGTAGTCGGGGAACTAATAAGTTGTTTTTGACCATGACATCATCTTCTTATCTACAGCAAAGAGATGAAAGATTTGTGGTTAGTATATATGTTTGTTGTTTTTAGTTTATAATAAGTTGAGCTGGTAGCTACAATATAACTTAATTAGCGGAATTAAATTATGCAATTCCGTCGCACATTCCCCAAAATGCAACCGGTAGAAAACCGACAGGCTAGCAACTCGTCGTCGATGTTCCAGACTTTGGAGCTTCGACGCGACGAGCCTCTCATTGCCGATGATCCTCTTGGCTCGTTTCTCAATTGACTCAAGGGCATCAAGCTGGTATCTGGCAGATCCATCCCAAGGATGAGAGCAGTATTCCATACACGATCGAACTTGCGCTTGATAGAGTTTGAGCAGCTGTTCCGGCGTGAAGTACCGTCTCACCTTAGCCATAATCCCCAACTTCTTTGCAGCCACTTGAGCTTTTGCCTCTATGTAAGGGCCAAAATTGAGAGTAGATGTTAATGTAACCCCAAGAAGCTCAAGATGGTCGGTTATCGGCACGGTTTCACCGCGGAAAGATGGAGCTGGGCGGAATTGGCTCCTTTTGGCGGAAAATAGACACGCTTGGGTCTTAGCAGCATTGAACTTGACCAGATTGGCATCGCCCCAATCAGAGACCGCCTGTAGGGACACGTTCAAGCGCTCAACCATTGCCTCCCGGAGAGACCGGATCTGCGACCCACCAGCTCGTGCGTCGGACACGTATCTTTCAGCAACAGTGCTGTCGTCTGCATACCCAAAGGTACCGGGTTTAAGCAGATCATTAATATGCAGCAAGAACAGTGTTGCCGAAAGCACCGACCCGAAAAATTCATTTAAGGTATATGTTTTACCACATTAAGAAAACCTTACTTACTAATTGTAAGAATTATCCACTTAATGACAATATACTTAGTTTTTAGGTACTACTTAGTTGTAGGTTAGTACTACATAAAAGTTACAAAGTTTTAATGGTTTATTTCTATATGAGTAATCATTAGTAACATAAAAGCAACATTGGTTGTCATTTTACGGAGTCTTATAACGTCTCTTTATGATAGCATATAATAATAACTTAAACAGGTGAAACTAATTGTTTTAAGGGTTTCTTTTTTATTGTAATGGGATTGCTCTTGACTCTAGTCTATGTCAGAGATTACAGAGACAAAGTCGATGGAGCGAGCCTATCCAGAAAGAGCCTGTTCGCTCTAACTTTGAAGAGATTAGGGTTACACTTGTACTCATAATATACCTGTGTGTTTTCTATTATATAAAAATCTCATGTCACAGTGTTTGTTATCGAACTCCTCCGAAAAGGTCAAGTCGATTTTTATGATTTTTTTGTGTATACTTATAGGTAGGTCTGAGAGGCTATTTTTTATATGGGTAAACAAGCCAGGTCAGCTAGTTTTAGTATAAATAGATTTATTGAATTGGCAGCCCCAATGTATTCATAATTCTTGATTTGATTTGTGTTTAGATCTAAGTTGTCCCTATTATATGTAGGGTTATTATCTCTCACCATCATCTTCCTACCCTTATCCCATGTTACTCGGGATCGGCGCAACATGTTTTCTTCCTCCATTCTGTCTCATCACCCGTCATGCTATCACTGACTACTTTCTCTTTCATATCACTCCACACACAATCCATCCATCTTCTTTGGTCTCTCCTTCTCCATCCATCTACATTTATATTCATAAATCTTTAAGTAACTTGCGTTATGAAGCTCTGTGAATGGGCTTGCTGTTTGTAAAATAGTTAACAAAATTTTCTTCCTAAATATGTAATAATATTTTGTGTCGTAAATAAACTAATAAATATTAACAACAATACAATTACATTTTTGCTTCTGCACCTGCTTAGCCTTTCTCCAACTATTATAGGGTCAGATTCCAGTTCCAGTCTAACCGGATGCCAGAATCTGACAAGGAGCATTAAATGAATAATTTGGGTGACCTATTATGACATCTTAAACCCATCATGATAACGGTGTGGGAGGGAGACGGAGTCATAGGAGACGCATAACACTATCCCTTTTTCACAGCTAAATCATGATGGCTTTGGCACATCATAATAGGGCCCCAGTACCGTCTGGCAAGACTGGTGTCAGGTTCCTGTCTTCTGGCTATCCGTAACGACTGTCGTTGTTTAAATAAATACGAGTAGATTGACTTGGCAATCGCACTAAATATATTATGTACTTTTGATTTACGTTGTGTTTTCATGCGATAGCCAAGTCAGTCTATCTATTTAAACCATAAAAAAAATTCAATATTAATATGGTCACTATAAGATGTTGTTAGGTTAGCTAATTACTTAATAACTTAAGACAGAAGGACCCTTAAGTAGGGACTGAATAAATTAACCGACTTCGTATCTCACAACTTTTTACGGTGGTTGAGCTGAGTTGCGAGAGTTGTTTTTTTTTACAAGTTATGTTTTTGTTGGGTTTTTCATTTCGAGATATGGGGGTTGCGTCTATAGTAAAAGATCTTCCTAATAATACTAATAAGAGATACAATCTGCAAAACAGTTTTGTGTACTCTTGGGCAGTAGCGACCCTAATCTGCCGAGAGAAAACTTGTTCCTTATCTCCGACTAGCTTTTATTGGCTGACCAGAGTGAACACTGACAAGGAACAGAGCTCCCACCTTTTTCTTGCCTATATCGGCCGGTCTGAGTGGAGATTCGCAAGGGCAAACGTGCTCGGGAGAAGGATGTATAATCCAGTAAAATGCTGGTAGAGATCTTGACCGTGCTTCCGGGATTGTCCTAATAGCCGAGGTATACCTCTCCACTCGTTTGTGCTAACGACCGTTTTCGGGGGCCCACTTATTGAGTGTGCAAGTCACCCCCCTGCCGTGTATATTGTCAGTGGTCAGGCAGGGGCCAATAGTTCTTCCATAGTATACGGTAATCAGTTCACTAAACCACCCAGATCCATACCCTCTAATCTTTTTTTTTTTCCATATTCTGCAATAGTCTAGCACCATGGATTGTCCTCGGGTATATCGTACTTGCATAGTGCATGCAGGGATAATCGTCGGTTGGAGCCCCATTCCGTTTGGAATGTTTAACATGGCCTCTGCGAGTTGGCTTTGTTCCCTCGCACGCCTAGCAAAGGACCAAGACCCCAGGGTCCCGACTTCCCGAGCTTGTAAAAGAAATACAAAAATAAGAGTTTATTTCGGGTAATAATGACCCACAACATAAGTACTTTACATATTATCATACATAATGATAAGTATAATGAAATAATATTTCCTAGCTGTCGACGTGGGTATGCATCGAGATGTAGTGGCGGTGGACAAGGGACTCAGCTCGCTCTCGTTGATAAATGAGAACTGGCGCAAACCTGCGGTGCTTGACACTAAGGATCACAGGGCGGTATGGTAGAGCAAGGAGCTTCACAGACACTTTTTCCGGGCCCTACATGGGCCCGACGTAGATCAACTAGCGTCTGTAGCCTGACTACGTTTCGGTGATCTTTTTGGAAAAACCGACGGTTTTGTCTGTGCAATTATGAATAACTACCAGAGATTTATTGTGAAGGACGGCACGGTCGACATATGTCGGGCATGTCACCGTCCGGGAGAATCAATTCGCCACAATATCTCTGGTTGTTCTCGTCTAGCTAACGGAGAATAGGATAGGCACAAACTTGTAGCCAGGATTAGATAATCCTGGCTACAAGTTTACAGTATTTCAGAGCCAGGTGCTGATGGATATCAGCACCTGGCTCTGAAATACTGTCTTGTGGAGTCGGAGGTGCCGTACTACAGGTATGCGCCCGACCCAGTTCTCGATCATGGGAATATCACATTGTACTGGGATCAGTCCATCATCACTGACAGGACTTTGTTGTCAATAAGCCTGATATAGTGGTGGTGGACCGAATCGAGAGGCGTGTAATGATTGTAGACATCCGCCCCGCATGATGAGAACCTCGTGAAGGCCGACAACGATAAACAAATCAAATATCTTGACTTGGCTCGCGAGGTTGTCGACATGTGGGATGTGGATTCCGCAATCTTTGTACCGATAGTCGTGTCGGCCAATGGCTAAATAGCCACGAGCCTCGACCAATACCTCAGGAGGCTCTCGTTGGGCAGCTGGATCAAGGGCTTGATTCAGAAAGCGGTACTTCTGGACACGACTGGCATTGTCAGGAGGTTCTTCTCTCTGGAGCCCTGACCGCCGGTAGCTGGACCCTGCTCCCGATACCGGTGGGCTTCTATTTATTATATATTTAATTTTTTTTTTTAATATTTAAAAATGTAATTTTTAGGAACATTAATTGAATAAAGGAGTATTATAATAATAATTAATTGAGCCATTGTTACAAAGATTGCCATAAAATTAGCTTAACTAAATGTCGGACTGTAACTATTAACACGTACATTAAGACTTGCAGTGGTCCCCAACTAGGCTGCTGTATCTTGGGGGCCGGAGTTCCGATAGATAGAGCTTATTCAACAACTTTAAGGGCTTTTATAATGCAAAATAAAGATCTAAAGTAAATAATAAATGAGATCAAATCCAAATAAAAATGTAAAGTTAAAAATGAAATCAAATAAAAGTTAAATCTATGTCAAATCTTAAACCTGAAATTGTGTAGTTCAAAATATAAAACAATTGTATTTAGCTAAAGCATCGAACATTAAAAAATAATGAAATAAGTAAAAAAAACGAATAAAAAAAAATAAAAAATGAGATGTTTGTTAGAGTGTGTTGACGTGAAATTTAGTGAAAAGATGTGATTTGCTCCGATTCATCGAACGACAGACCTAATAGCCAATTTTTAACTACATTTTTACACAAAGGGAGGGAGAGTCCTTTTGTGTCAATAGGCAAAGTGATCCTTTGAGATGTGTTGAGTTTATTCTGTTATACATTGTAAACAAACATAATCTTTATCAAAATTTAAACTACATTATTAAACTGCTTTCCGAATGATCCCGATCAGTCTTTTGACATTTTGGGGAAATCCTAAATCACATCCTGCCATGTACCACTACTGTACAGTCATAAAATTCAAATAAATATTTAAACAATCGGCCTGATGACGTAGCGCGTAGGTACGAACTGTCATACTCGTTTATGCCAATAATATAGTGTTATTTGGATTCATTCAACGCTCAGCTACTGAGGGAGATTGTGTGTGTTCTGGAATATCTCTTTGTCCGAATATTTCCTGTTGTGATTCGCTCATAGACTCATAGATATTATTTCAGTGGTTATATAGAATAGTACCTACCCGTGTAATTTCAGTGGTACAAAGCATTTAAACTAAATTGTTTTCAGAAATAAATTTAGTGATTTAAAGGTAGGTAAATAGGCTTTTTCTTTCTTAAATATTTTATAAACCATAACTTTTATAGAGTGTGTGACTAGTGATTTCTTTTTTTGCAAAGATTTCACTCCAAAATTGTTGAATTCATTCAAATCAGTCAATTAGAATAGAATAGAATACTCTTTATTATGTACACCATATAAGTTACAGAAAATATAGATCAGATTAGTTCAGTCATTCAAAGCCTCACACCTATAACCGTCTTCATTGGCCTGGAGACTCAAAACATCTTGTGTAAAAATTAGATTTCGATCCAAATTCGGGGGTGAGGGCCCTGTGTGACGGATCACCAGGCCCTCACTCTGAATTTAATATACCTCCTAGAATGAACTCTAGTCTCTCACAAAGAATCACAATAATATTTTACGTATTTTGTGATATTTGAATTTACAGTTGTAACAAATGTTTATGTATACCAATGTGAACCTTTGTTAAGAGTGAAATAAAAAGATTTATTATTATTACTAGTTGACCCGCGCAACTTCGTCTGCGTCACAATTTTCATTACTGCTCCGCTCCTATTGGTCTTAGCGTGATGATATATAGCCTATAGCCTTCCTCGATAAATGGGCTATCTAATATAACTGAAATAATTTTTCAAATCGGACCTGTAGTTCGCGCGTTCAAGTAAACAAACAAACAAACTCTTCAGCTTTATATGTATACTAGTATAGACTAGTATAGATAAAAGAGTTCAAAGCCGCGAGCAAAAGTTAGTTTGTTAAATTTTGTAGTAGGTAATGACTCCTCTCAGGGTCATCAGAAATCGTGATAAGTTTACCATTTAACTAGATGATAATAACATCATCACAACTTAGATTCGAGTTTGACTAATACAAAGATAAGTTAATCCATAATAGATATTATAGGAAGTCCCTGACGTACGGTGAAGAAAATGAAAAAGAGCTATTAAAAAATTATAATTATATTGGGGTTTAACTAGGTAGCGTTATATTGGGGTTTTAACTAGGTAGCGTTATATTGGGGTTTTAACTAGGTAGCGTTATATTAAGGTTTTAACTAGGTAGCGTTATATAGGGGTTTTAACTAGGTAGCGTTATATTGAGGTTTTAACTAGGTAGTGTTATATTGGGGTTTTAACTAGGTAGCGTTATATTGGGGTTTTAACTAGGTAGCGTTATATTTTCGGCCACTCGGACACCACTTGAACTACTCGTAGCATAACTTGGGTTGAAACTGGAATTTTGATTTGGACTTAACTTTATACTTAAGTCATGGTTTTTAGGGATAGGCGAGGAGTCCTGGGACACGGTGGCTGTGAAATAGTTATCGCGCAGAAGAGGCTGCGGAAAGGGAGAGGGAGATTTCGACATCTCTCCCGGCCCGCAGCAGGCGCACCGGGCGTTGGAGGATAGATACGTTGCCCTCGTCCGGCCCCCCTAACTGGGTCCAGGGGCGGCGGTCCTTGGGATAGCCGTCGCCCCCCATTCATACGAACCCGAGGTGGCGGCGCGTAGTATTCCCGTGCGCCCCTCTTTGACGTCGCAGGGGGAGTCAAACACCTCACTCCCCCCGCTGACCCGAGGTGGCCTGCAGAGGCGGGCCGGCACCAGTCGGGGATCGCGGAAAGCCAATTAAGTTCTCGCGATCCCCGGCGTTGGTGAGAGATGGAACACCGGGGTGGTTTAAGTCAGTAAGAGTCTGACAGACCCTCCGTTAAAAAAGTGGTTTTTGGGGTTCCGTAGGGGAGCGAGGGGCTTGTTGTAACAGTTTTCATTAAAACTAATATATCTTGAAATCTATTGATTAAATTTCTACTAAATAAAGATGGATTAATACTGTAACTCTTCCTCTACCAAATCAAGTAAAAATAATACCATAACTATTGGTCATTATTTTACAATCAATTATTTTCTAGAAGAAGTGCGGTGTTACAACTTACCTCGTGCTTGGGGCAAGTTGTAACATCTACCGGGGCAAGTAGTAACGACTAAAAAAAACGACAATAATACCTCTAATCATTTATTCTTT
Source organism: Lacanobia oleracea (assembly GCA_950371165.1). Classification (NCBI taxonomy): domain Eukaryota; kingdom Metazoa; phylum Arthropoda; class Insecta; order Lepidoptera; family Noctuidae; genus Lacanobia; species Lacanobia oleracea. Next base: position 22,727,194 of record OX493406.1, read on the forward strand.
GTTTTTTTTTTAAAAATTGACATCTTTCTAAAGTAAGTATCACGTAATTCTTATCAAAAATCAACTCAAATACATTTTTTTATTAATCAACACTTAAAAATTAAGTAATTAACAGTTTTATTTAGTTAAACACTACTTATAATCATCATGGCACTTTTAAATCACAGTAAGTAATTAAATTATTTAAGGTATGCTCGTAATTATCTCTTCTTAATAGCTATCTAACAAAGTATTATACTTATGTAAGAATATATAAGAAAAGTAGGTATCTACATCATAACTTGGGGCATGTTGTAACACGTTACAACAAGCCCCGGGATTTTGTTACAACTAACCCTATGGTATGATTTTCAACATTTATCAAGATAACTATTTAAACAATTTAGCAATCATAAAAACTGTTACACACTATCAGAGATAGATAAATTTGAATGGAAATAAGATATAGAAAATTTGAAATTAGTCGATATTAAATACGCAAACCGAAATTTTACGACAGTACAATTTTATATTACCTGGCAGAAATGAAGCACGTGCACACTTCCGCTCACTGCGCCGGTCGGCGGGACATTGGCTATGGCAACATGATGCGGCGCGGTTTATAGGTTAAATCGAGTCAAAGAAATACGTTAATAGCGTTTAAGATCCTAGTGAAAAGGGCCTGTTACTACTTACCCCTGTTACAACAAGCCCCTCGCTCCCCTAATCGAAGGGTAACCAACGGAACCCTATTACTAAGCCACTACTGTCCGTCCGTCCGCCTGCTCAAAGACAGATACGCTGATTTTCAAGAACAGTCTATTCTGTAAGTAACCATTTCGATATCGAGCTTCACCTGAGTGACAAACCTCACAAAGTGAACTTTATGACACACAACATAATGGTCTTCTGTTTATACTCATTTCGGATTTCGCTGTCGAGACACGAAAATGTTGTTACAGAATAGCACTACTGTAATAGGTAGACAGTTGAAACACAGATTCTGCATCTCTATGGTCGCTATAACAACAAATAATAAAAATTAAGGTTTATGGTACGGAACTCTTCGTGTGCGAGTCCGACTCGCACTTGGCCGGATTTTTTTTGCATTTTATTTGTTCTGCAAAAGTGCTGAATCTGGTTGGGCTGGAAACCGAGCCCAATATAGTTGGGAAACAGCTAGGCAGATGATGATGATTGACATTTTTAACCCTATGAAATTATGTGTTATATTTAAATAGGAGTTTCAATGGGGAAACCTTAGTTCTCCAACAGAACGCATACAAACAACAATATCGTATAAGGACTTATCATAACCAATACGACCAATATTAAGATACTATGTTGGGAAACGTCAGTATGAGGAGCTCGTGGCTAGATAATAACAGCCGCACGGGTCGATCTTGAAGGTTAAGCTATGCTTGCCAAGGTTGGTCTGTGGATGGGTGACCGTCTTAACATAACGAGTTTCCTCCGTGCCTCGGAAAGCACGTTAAGCCGTTGGTCCCGGCTGTCATTTGTAGATCTTTGGCAGTCGTTACGGATTGTCAGAAGCCAGTAAATCTGACTTCAGTCTTGCCATGATGTACCGTGTTACCCAGTTAATGGGTTGTGGAGGTCTGGTAGGCAGCCGCTCCACGTAAAACACAGATATTCAGCTGAATCCGGTTTGACTGGAAGCCGACCCCAATATAGTTGGAAAAAGGCTAGGCAGATGATGATGATGATGTTGGGAAACGTCAAAATGTTTGCAAAGTTGTTATCTTACGGGCCCAATGTCTTCCGGACAATCTCTAAATAAATAAAATCAATTACTTTATTTTGTTTCAGATCTAATAAGCCCCATAAAAAAGCGTAAAGCGTCCATTAAAGCTGAAATGGAGGTAACAGCGTCCTCATCAATAGACAGCGCAGAAGAACTATATGAAGTCCAGAAGAAGTTGAGCCTACCTCCAGAATATGACGAATGTGACTCAAGATGGACACTAAAGTATCGTGAACCTGCTGAAGGACTTGTTGAACTAATGGAACATTCTGGTGTGTTTGTCAACGCCGACAAACTCGCTGAATGCGAGAATTTGTCAAGTGATAGCAATAGATTGGCTCAATTATTATTAACCGAAATCTTCACTACAAGTGCTTTGAGTACTTGCACATGGTCTGGTACAAAGGCTAAAGCTATGAATGCCGATGATGGACATACTACACCTGAATTAGATGCACACGCAACACATATTTTGCTAAAGTTTGTTAAAGAGTATGCTCAGACGCATGGTTGGAAATTGATAGATTGCCATTGTATTGTGAAAAATCTTCGCCGAATTATGCTGCAAATGAGACAGGAAAAGTTGGTCGAACCTCCAGAATACGATATATACGCGCGTGAATCAAGCTGGACTCTAAAGTATCGTGAGCCTGCTTCGGGACTTGTTGAGTTAATGGAACATTCCCGTGTTTACGTTAGTGTTGAAAAACTCGGGAAATGCTTGAACTTGTCGAAAGATTGTGTAACATTAGCTAGAATGTTACTGAGCGAAATTTTTACTACAAGTGCATTGAGTACATGTTCAATGATTGATACAACCGCCAAAAATTTAAAGCAAAGTGACACTGACATCAGACCTGTACTAGATGAACATGCATTTTTAGTATTGCTGATATTTGTTACCGAGTATGGACGGGAGAAGAATTGGAAGATGGCACTCGATGTGCAAAATGTTATTCAAGACAGTATCTGTCAAAAAATGGAAGTCATGAGACATGTTCAAAGGAAAACAGTGGAGGAGAATGAGCGCGATAAAGTTCTAAAGAAATACTGCTCTCTTAGACTCACGAGTGTCCCTGAAGAATACGACGCAAATGACTCAAGATGGACACTCAAGTATCGTGAGCCTGCTTTGGGACTTGTTGAACTAATGGAACATTCCGGTGTGTATGTTAATGCTGACAAACTCGCTGAATGCAAGGAAGTGTCGAAAGATTGCGTGACACTGGCCCAAAAGTTGCTAACTGAAGTCTTTACCACAGGTGCATTAGGCACATGCTCATTATCTGTAGAGAACAGTGAATTTTACGACTCTTACAACGGGCTTTTTGCCCTAAACCCGAATTAGATGTATTTGCCGAAAATGTATTACTGAACTATGTTGATGAGTATGGACTGGAGCAGGGTTGGCCAGTAATGGATTTCCGATTCATTAAAAAGGGTATGGCTGATATAATGCATCAGATGGAGCTACAGTATGCTGTGAAACAGGAGCAACTTGAATTGCCTGCTCTAGATACGCTTAGCGTCGGTAACAGCGACGAGAATAGCATGACATGAAACGATTATAAGTTGTTTGTGTAAAATATTTTTAAGCTATCTCATGCTGATAACGAAGATCAATTTTATATTTTCAATGTCGTTACAAAACATGTTTTTACGAGATTTAAATTTTCTAATTTTCATTATGTGTTTCATTTAATTAACCTCAATTAATTATGTTTCTCAAGACTTTAATAACAATAATAATAATAGTTGTTCTAGTCTGGCTAACGGAGACTGTTTGCACAGGCACAACCTTGTAGCCAGGATTATCCACCAGCAACTTGCTCTTAAATACAATCTTGTGGAATCTGAAGTACCGTACTATAGGTATGTGCCCGACCCAGTTCTCAAAAGTGGTAGTTGCACATTGTATTGGGATCGGTCTATCATCACTGGCAGGACTATTGTTGCCAATAAGCCTGATATAGTGGTGATAGACCGACTAGAGCGTCGCGCAATGATTGTTGATATAGCAGTCCCTCATGACGAGAACCTCGTGAAGTCAGAGAAAGATAAACAAACGAAGTATCTTGACTTGGCTCGCGAGGTTGTCGACATGTGGGATGTGAACACAGCAGTTATTGTGCCGATAATCGTGACGGCCATTGGCATAATTGCCAAGAGCCTCGACCAACATCTCATGAGGCTCTCGTTGGGCAGCTGGATCAAGAGCTTGATCCAGAAAGCAGTACTCCAGGACACGGCGCTCATCGTTAGGAGGTTCCTCTCTCAGAAGCCCTGACCACCGGTAATAATAATATAATAATAATAATTTATTTAATTCAGACCATTGATCCAAATAGTGTTAGTAAAATCTTAACCTATTGTTAGTACATAAAAAGCTTAAATTAATTTGGCGACATGTACGCCAGTACGCACATGCGTAGCTGCCCAGTGCCTAATGAAAGGCCCATCAAGCTTCGGTAGCTTGGACCCTGTTCCCGATACCGGTGGGATACTATTTTTTATATTTTTAAATGTTTTTTGTATTTTTATAGAAATATTTAAAAATGTAATTTGTACGTATATATTAATAATTTCAGATCAAGTCCATAATGAGAGCATTTTACTTATTATTTTATTTTGAGAGATCTATGCGCAAAGCCTACGGTACCATGTTATTAACGAAGTCTGTCTGTCTAAAGCCACAGTATTGTAAGTTTTAACAATAGATAGCCAGTAAATATCGAAATGTATACGTGATAGCCCGACCTTTAATTTACTTGCTTACTCACATAGCGGACATAACATTTTTTTTTACTATTGCTAGGCACGCGTTTGACCACTATCTCACCTGATGGTAAGCGATGATGTGGTCGAAGATGGAGCACGCTTGCCTAGAAGTAACATATTCACTCTTTACTTAAAGACTCCTAGGTTGTAGCTATCAGGAAACACAGACTCCGGCAGGGAATCTCACTCCTTAGCTGTACGCATTATAAATGTGTTCCCAAAACGTTTTGTGCGTGTCGGTGGGATGTCCAGCATGTACCGGTTGCGCATCGGCGTTCGTCTTGTGGTCCGATGATGGAACGAGCTTGGCGGAATTAAATTACGCAATTCCGTCGCATATTCCCCAAAATGCAACCGACAGGCTAGCAACTAATAATAATATAATCGCAGAACAGTTTTGTGGCGAACAGTTGGGCGGTAGTGACCCCACGAACCTGATCTCCTAGCAGGAGTCTTGGTCCTCATCTCGAGCTTTCCTTTAAAAGCGAACAGAGCTCCTACCTTACTCTTGCCTTATTTTTTTGGCTGGTCTGTCTGGAGATTCGCAAGGACAAACTTGCTCTGGAGAAGGCTGTGTAATCCAGTAAGATTCAGTTAGGGATTTTGATCGTACTTTCGGGATTCTCTCCACTCCTCTAGCACCTCAGAATATGTTGCTCCCTTGTCATAGAGCACAGCTCTATGTCCCTTGTCGTTTCGTCACTAAGGTCAATGCAGGGTAACTTCTTTGTTTCCATATCCTACAATCGTTTTTTGCAAACCGAGGAATGTCATTTATAATGCGTACAGGGGTAATCATCGGTTGGTGGCCTCTGCAATTTGGCTTCGGCCCCTTGTACGCCTATCGATAGTCTAGGATCATAGCGGCCCGAAATTGACAAAGATAATTATAATATCAATACATTAGAAATCAGAATAAAGTTAATATACACCAAACTCAAACTTGTAGTTTAGATTGATACAACAAATTGTCAACAATTTAAAATTATTAAACCTCTAAGGTTTAATAATTTTAAATTGTTGACAATTTTATCCTACATGACTATTTAATTTTAAACAATTGAGCTGATAATGTAGGTACCTACTATGTTACATAGTTTTACTTGCATACAGTCACCGCTCAACCACCGTGAGGGTCAGTGTTTGTTCAGGAATAATCTCTGAGTAATAATATTTCCTGTTGTGGGTCACTCAATTTGAACTCAGTATATTGTTTCAGTGATAAAAAACAGTTATGTTGCGAACCTAGAAATTTATGGATGTTTTTTAAAGGTATGATTTTTAATATTATGTATTTATTTGTAATTAATCGTCTTAGGGTCATCGGACATCGCAATACCATCTATATACATATAATAAAACAGTAGAGACAGTGATTTCTGTACGTTGAACAAAAATACCAAAAACCGAGGGGTGGTAAAAAAAAGCTATAGAACAGAACATTTTTATTCTTTTTGTCTGTCTGTACACGGTAATCTCCGAAAATACTGAACAGATTTTGTTCGCCTTTTCAAAGTTAGATTAAGCTATTTCTGAGTAACATTTAGTCTTTGTTTCATTCAAATTGGTGGCCGAAAAAAAAAGTTATGGACATTTAAAGATTCTAGAATTACGTATCATCGTTGTTCGACCAGTTTTGTTCAACTTACAATTATTCATAAAACTAGCCTTTAAGAACATATCCTTAAAAATATAATCATCACGCTATGTCGTTGGGGAGCAGTCCAAAACCATAACATACATAACATCGGCTATTTAATCCAAACGTCAGCTGAATTCATAGACCCGGCGGTACAAAGACTGCTTTTAGAATGATTCGGTGTAAGTTCAAAACCCCAGTTTTCGCTACCTTTTTTAAATTATTGTTGAATTATTTTTTCCTTTTTTATCCACTGCCTTGAATAACAGTCATAGTCTTCCGAATTCTAAGAGAGGTCAAGCAATGTTAGATATTGACTGTTTGCATATCTCATCTTAGCGATCTTACAAAGCGACATATTAGCCCCATGTCATGTCCAGGCTACTCTTTACATTCCAAGTTGCCTGGAAGAGATCGCGGAATGCGATAAGGGCGACAATTGTATATTTTTTTAGTTTAATGTATTCTCTGTTTTTTATGTTTTGGCGTACAATAAAGCATATATAAATAAATAAATAATAATCGGGAACATGCAATATTTCCATTTTTGCTTTAATTTTAAAGAACCATCTAGAAACACGAAAACACTTTAATTTATTGCCAAAATAGCGTTTTTCAACCGACAGTTTAAATTTTCACGAAAACGGACGATGACGTCACTCTTGTCGGCCACTGGTCAAGAACTCTCCTAACTTAAAGACATAAGGTTGCCTTTTCGTTGTCTTAACAAAAGTGACGTCACTAAACGATAGTTGTTTCTAAATACAATCCGTTTCACGTTACTTTCATTAATTATTTTTATTAAAAATCGATATTAACTAAAATAAAAACGTTGCAATGGCCTTTATTTAATACCTTTTTGTTATTTAATTAACAACATTCTCATAAATTCTGTATTTTTATCTTCCGCCCCCACACACCCTAGAGTCAGAGTTTCTAAACTACCTCAAGGGCCTCTAATTATCTATCTATACTAATATATAAATCTGAAGAGCTTGTTTGTTTGTTTGCTCAGGAACTACTGATCCGAACGGAAGGAAGGGCTACCTAATACTGGAAAATTCTTTCAGTTATAGCCCATTTATTGAGGAAGGGCTACATATTATCACGCTTAGACCAATATCAGACGAAGTTGCGCGGGTCAACTACATATGTATTTTATAATTCAAAATCAAGTGTCAGTGTGACGGCTGAAATTCATAGGATCCATAGATAAGTCACTGATACACGATACGGAGATCAAGGCCCTTTAAAATACTATTATTTATACCTATATAACAGAAATTCTGATACATAAGAAGGATGTCTAACTTAAATAAGTTTTAAAAACATCTAAATGTAACTCTATTTTGCTTATTATGAGCCCAATATTTTCATGAGTAATGACTAAATAATTTCATTGTATGAGGAGCTCATGGCTAGATAATAAGAGCCGCACGGGTCGATCTTCAAGGTTAAGTAACGCTTGCCAAGGTTGGTCTGTGGATGGGTGAGCATCTTAACATAGCGAGTTTCCTCCGTCCCTCGAAAAGCACGTTAAGCTGTTGGTCCCGGCTGTCATTTGTAGATCTTTGGCAGTCGTTCCGGATAGTCAGAAGCCAGTTAATCTGACTCCAGTCTTGCCATGAAGTACCGTGTTACCCAGTTACTGGGTTGTGGAGGTCTGGTAGGCAGCTGCTCCGCGTAAAATACTGGTATTCAGCTAAATCTGATTGGACAGGAAGCCGACCCCAATATAGTTGGGAAAAGGCTAGGCAATGCTAATGCTAATGATTTTCATGAGTAATGACTGTTGCTCTGATTGCATTGATAAAACTAAATTAATAGTTGTATTTTGTTTTTTCAGGTACACTTGACCAGATAAAAAATACAAAACACTAGGTTAAATATTGATAAGATGGACGTAACCGAATCCTTGTCAATAGTAATTACAAAAGAAGTACCAACATTAAATGAAGAAGAAATAAACGAAGGACAATCAGAAGATAAGCATGCAATTCAGAAGAATTCGGTTTTATCTCCAGGAAACGACGAAAATGACTCAAGATGGACACTAAAGTATCGTGAGCCTGCTGAGGGACTTGTTGAATTAGTAGAAGATTCTAGAGTGTATGTTAACGCCGACAAACTAGCTGAATGCGAGAAATTGTCGAGTGATAGTAATAAATTAGCTCAATTATTATTAACCGAAATCTTTACTACATATGCTTTAAGTACATGTTCATGGTCTGAAACAAAAGATAACGCTGCCGATAACAACAGTGGTGATACAACACCTAAATTATACGCACACGCAACAAAAACATTGCTGAAGTATGTTAAAGAGTATGCTCAGAGGCATGGTTGGGAATTAACGGACTGCCATTGTATTGTGAAAAATCTTCGCCAAATAATGCTACAGATGAGACAGAAGAAGTTGGCCCTACCTCTGATTTGGACTAAAACATGTACTCTAAAGTATCGTGAGCCTGCTCCGGGACTTGTTGAGTTAATGGAACATTCCCGTGTGTATGTTAGTGCTGACAAACTCGGAAAATGCTTGAACTTGTCGAAAGATTGTGTAACATTAGCTAGAATGTTACTGAGCGAAATTTTTACTACAACTGCATTGAGTACAAGTTCAATGACTGATACAACCGCTGGGTATATGAAGCAAAGTGACCCAGACATCCGACCTGTATTAGATGAACATGCATTGTTAACATTGCTTATATTTGTCGTCGAATATGGACAGGAGAAAAATTGGAGGATGGTAAGGGATGAGCAAAGATATATACAACACTTTATACGTCAAAAAATAGAAGTCATGAGACGTGTTCAAAAGAAAACAGTAAAGGAGGATAAGCGCGATAAAGTTCTTAAGAAATACTGCTCTCTTAAACTCACGAGTGTCCCACCAGAATATGACGAAAGTGACTCCAGATGGACTCTAAAGTATCGTGAGCCTGCGCCGGGACTTGTTGAACTAATGGAACATTCTCGTGTGTATGTTAATGCTGACAAACTCGCTGAATGCAAGGTATTGTCGAAGGATTGTGTGACATTGGCTAGAAAGCTGTTAACTGAAGTCTTCATCACAAGTGCATTGGCCACATGTTCATTGGCTATAAAGAATAGTGAATGTTACGAATTTTACGGGATGCAACGGGCTTTTCGTCCTAAACCTGAATTAGATGCGTATGCTGAAGTTATATTACTGAACTATGTTGATGAGTATGGACTGGAACAAGGTTGGCCAGTAATGGATTTCCGATTCATTAAAATGGGCATGACTGCCAAAATGCGTCTGATTGAGAAACAGTACAATCTGAAGGAGAAGGAACTTAAACTAGCTCAAAATAAGCTTACGATTACCGACGACAATAACTTGACATGAAATAAATTGTTTATGTAAAATATTTTTAGGACGTCCGTTGATCAAATAGTTAATCAGTGGACACTTTTCCAGATAGTTTATAGACTAAGTTATTTTTTTAGTATTGTAAATTTGTAATATATTGTAAATATGGATTATTTTCTTTACTACCTTAATACATATCTATCTATACTAATATATAAAGCTGAAGAGTTTATTTGTTTACTTGAAAGCGCTAATCTCAGGAACTACTGGTCTGATTTGAAAAATTCTTTCAAAGTTAGATAGCCCATTTATCGAGAAAGGCTACAAGCTATAAATCATCACGCTTAGACCAATAGGAGCGGAGCAGTAATGAACATTGTGACGCAAACGAAGTTTCGCGGGTCAAATAGTGTATAATATTTGTGTATTCCTCTACTACACGTCTACCAGTAGGAAAAACATTGTTTAAAAAAATAAAGTATTTTGCTTCGCTTTCACTGTAATCAATCACTGGTATTTAAAAAAAGAGTCATCATCGCTTATTTATTATATTCAAAAGAAACTAAAATGTAATAATTCGCAGTGTGTCGGAGTAAGTGCAAAACCAATTTTGAATAACAAATCTCTTTTTTTGTTATCTGGTGTATCTTAATCTTTGTACTTTGTTTTATTTTGTTAATATCTTCTCATTTCCTTGCGTACTGTTTAAATATTTATCTTTAAGGGGATAGGGTAGAACCTTTGTGGTTAAATAAAGCTAAGAACTATTATTACGTTGTATAATACCTACCTTACCCCCCCCCCCCCTCCTTAACCTTTTGCCCGCGACTTCGTACGCGCATATCCCGTTTTTCCCCGTTCCGCTAAGAATTTCTGGAAATCCTCTCTTAGTACTCCTCTACGGAGTGCAGGGAAGCTTCATGACAAATTTCAGCTTTCTTGTGCGTTGTCTGTCAGTCACTCACTCAGTCAGTAATGGAAGAATCATACATATTGATATAAAACTCATAATTATTAAATCGTCAAAAACTATTTCCTCTTATTTGTACGAACCTAAACTTATAATGTATAATCTATGCCTAAACCTACCAGCATCATATAACCTATAATATAAGATAATGTGAATTCGATTTTATAAACCTTGAAAGAAAACAGACTGCCCATAATAACAAAAGAACAAGTGAATCTCAAAGACTTCAATCACAGACTACAATAGTGTTTATCTTACTTTTTTACAAGCGAGTCGTGTCCACGACCCATAGATTAAATTTAGCTGATTTCTTGAAGTGGCAATACTTTTATCTATCAAACGGGTTGTCACAAGTTTGTTTCAACATTTTGATACTTTTAGCTCAACTATCTAAATTGTATTTATTTTACTGTGATGATGTGATCACGATTTCGGATTTAGATTCAGTGGTCTCTTAGTCATGACGTTGAATCTTACTGGGGCACATAATATTGATAGCCACTTTAAGAAATTGCTGTTTGAACTGACACTAACTGTTTTTCTGCATTTTTAATAACATACAACTTTTGTCAGCCGCCTTGAAAGATGAAGTAATAAAAAGTACAATTGATTATTTACTTAGTTAGCAACTCATGGCCATAGAAGACGGTAACAAAATTAAATCTGAAACAGAGTACCTATCTGACGAAAATCGCTGCTAGTAAACATGAATTTAGTTTGGTTCTGATTGTGACCTACACTGAAATTTACTTTTTAAATTTATCCCGATTATTTTTTTAATCTACTAAAATAATTCAAGTATCAAAGAAGTTAGTAGCGTACTATATCAGTGTTGAGACCTTTAAGATTTTTAAATTTGCCGCCATTTTCCAGAGACACGACTTGCTTGACAGACTGTAGTGGTGGCGCCATCTGAGATTAGCTTTCACTTGCCAACCCTATTGAAAAAGTTTGAGAATTAGCATTTTTTATAGTTTCTAGGGAGAAATCTAAAATGATAGGGTGGCAACACTAGTACACTGGCGTTCGCTGTCATTCGCCGATCGTCGGTAATCTTCGCTAGAGTTCGTTCTATTTGGACATCACTGACTCATTTCGGTCCATCGGTCGTCGGTCGTCGATTCCCAGTCGTTCATTCGTTTAATATAATCTGTAGCTGGCAGAATAAAAACAATTGGGCTGGTGACATTACCTTGTATCTACGATCTGTGTATGTAGCTAGAGTTATTTGTGCGTGTTCATTCATTGATCAACAAGTGAGTGCGTAAAACTGTAAATTCAGTTAATTGGAACACAGTGTCGTCAGGATTTCTTTTTACAAACGTAAGTTTTACTTGTTATTGTATTTTGTGTTGGCTAGAGACTTGCGGTTAAATAATAACAGTAACGTCGATCCGTAGATGGGTGACCATTAGGTATGTATATACCGAGACTTCTCTGGAAAGATAGTTAATGCCGTTGGTCCCAGCTGAAATTTGTAGGTCTTTGACAATAGGGAATATCAGCCTTGCTAAGGGGTATTACCCAGTAATTGAGTTTTGGAGGTCAGCTCTACGTAAAATAGTATTTTTTCAATTTTTTTTTGTACTCAGTTGCAACTAGGGTTATCTATACTTCTAAACTAATATTATAAAGACAAAGATTAGAATTTTTGTATGTAACGAATAAACTTAAAAAGTACTGGACTGATTTGAAAAATTCTTTCAGCAATGGATAGCTAATAACATAGGCTACATTTTATCCCCGTAGTGGTTATATTCTCTATGCCGTACTCCCACGGGAACAGGAACTACGCGAGTGAAACCGCGTGACGTCCGCTAGTTATTTAGAAATCTGAAAAGTCCTAGCAAAAAGCCTGACATTCTAATAAAAGTCCAGAAATTTTAGTTACAAAATGCAAATACAGACGCTCGCAAGGGTAGGGAGGTTGCGGGGGATAATATTTTACGTTTGAACTTGTTAAAAAAGATATTTTGTGTTTTTTTTTAGATGAATGACATTTTAATAAACCTTAAAGAATTATTTGATATTACTTATATAAATTTCATGACTCTTTATTCCATCTAAGCCCATAAATCCGGACAAACATCTAGAAGTTCAGGCAAACCCGGACGAATGGTAACCCTAGTCGCAACAAACTATCGTTAGCGTCACACGTACTTTTGATTTCATCATCCGCAGACCAAAGTGAACTTATATTCCTCGGTCGAATTTCGAGATCGATAAGTTTGGTACCAACTAGCAAAGAGTGAGTCATCTCTACATATTATTATTCATTTTCGGGGTTATCAGTAAATATTACTAGAGCGAACCCGGGACGGCTCGCTAGTTCATTAAAATGCGTGGTTGATGATTTATAAAGTAATACTTAAATACATACTGACTTGTGTGTGACATTACAAGCGTGGATTTTGAATGGAAAATACGATTACAAATAGGTACCTATTGTATAAGTGTACGCCTACACTGGAACAGTATTTTGGTATCGATTATTGAAGTTACTGAATTGTTTTTGCATAAGGCGCACACGAATCTTGAAAAACTGGCTAAATTCGAGTTGGACTGGAGCGGAAAGGGTTCCGTACGAATCATAATATATTTTTAACAACTTATTTTAAAATCATAGTCTTTTTATAGGTTTCTTTGTTACGTTATGTACAGAAGTGGTATAAAAGCAGACTTAATACAACAAGGCATTGTCTACCAGGCAACTTTTGGGTTCCTGTAATCTATAAGTTAGAAGCTACTGCCTGTATTAAAAAATAAATAAATAGGTTTAGTAGTTTCAGAGATAAGGGGGAGGATGGTCATTTTTGGTCTCATTTATTGAATAACTTCAAAACACTCTCACAGTAAGCCCTTTCATTTGTTCGAAAAACTTTTTTTTTAAATTTCTTGTTTGACCCCAAAAGTGAACCCATACTAAAAAAAAAAAAAATACGTAACACGACCGTGTTTGGGTCACAGAAGTCCATATGGATACCAAATTTCAACAGAATCGGTCTAGAAGATCCAGAGAAAACTGGCTGTGACAGCCGCACAGACAGACAGACAGATCACCCGAGTGATCTTATAAGGGTTCCGTTTTGTACGTGTGTTCCCTAATGACAAGAAGCTCTATTATTTTTTGTCGAACGGTACGGTTCTTTTTTTACTAGTTGACCCGCGCAACTTCGTCTGCGTCATAATATTCATTACTGCTCCGCTCCTATTAGTATTAGCGTGATGATATATAGCCTATAGCCTTCCTCGATAAATGGGCTATCTAACACTGAAATATTTTTTCAAATCGGACCAGTAGTTCCTGAGATTAGCGCGTTCAAGCAAACAAACAAACAAACATACAAACAAACAAACAAACTCTTCAGCTTTATATATTAGTATAGAAATATAGATATAGATAATTTGTTAAGCGTTATTAGCAGCAGTTCGAAATGTAGAAAATTATATTGAAGAAAATTTTGGCAATCGAGGAGATGCAAGAGCCTGCCCTTTAGATGATTATGAATTGGAGACAGGAAATTGAAAACGAACATTGTTTGCAATTACAAAGGGAAACAGGGAATAATTACTTACGTAATAGTATACCAACCAATATGCTCGCATTTCTAAGACCAAAGAAATTTTGTTTTGCTATTAGGAAATCTGTTAGTGCAACACTTAGTGCTTTCATTTTTCATTCGTTCACTGACTGTACTGGAGTTGGTAGAAGCTTATTGATACAGGCTCTATTAATATTTAATAATCCAAGTGTCAAACCGGACCAAAAAAAGAAGATTTCTTCGCGCTTATATTCACACCAATAGCATCCTGAAGGTTATTGTGGAGAGGCCAGACTGCCCATTTTTGATGCTTGGTGTCCCGCAGCTATGTCTGCGGGATATAGCATCCATATCGTATTAAGTAATATTAATACGATATGGATGATCCACAATTTTTATTTATATTGGCAAGTCCACATTTGGTATTGGAGGACAAACTGTTAGTAACGCATTATGTCTGTTGATTTCACAATGTGATTGTTTCTTGTCGTCATTATCCGACCAGCCGGAATGATAACACATTAATCAGTAAGCTAAATTAATAATTTTTATTTATAATGCAAAGTTGGGCTTTTAACCAGATCGATTACGTCCCGATCGCTGGTAGATCTATTATTTCTGTACGAGGTCCCACCGGTTGGAGAAAACTGGAAATTTCATACCGATGGAAATTCTAGCTGGTGCACCATTGTGTGCTGTGACCAAAATCTACATCAGAGAGATGAGCTTAGTTACGCTATTGCATTAAATAATAATTATGAATACTGGTAGTATGGCTTACGTTCAAATTCATACAGTCAAAACGCGGTGTTTTTATAATTATTAGCTTTCCTGGCGAAACTGATAGTGCTGTACATTTGTTTGCAAGTAACAAAGGAGCGGACAATTATAACGACCGAAAATTCAGCTAATTACGAACCTTTTTTTTGAAGTCGGTTAATAATACAGTAAACCGCAACAAATGGTAACAATTTGTTTTCAAAGATAGAATCCACCCCTTCAACAGTGAATTTATTTTATCGTTCAAGTTAAGTTGATTCTACAAGAACAATCTTTTATTAAGTCTTTAAAATAAATTGCTAACTTTCATATATAACACCAGGCTGTTGCTGTCCTATTGCTACATAAAGGTCTGTTCCCATACAAAGAAGGCACGATGGATGCCATGTTCAAATTCAAATTCAAAGCATTTTATTTCAAATAAACCATTCACAGGCACTTTTGAAACGTCAAGGTCGGTCAGTCAAAAACATGGAAGCTATTTGCACGTTCCAAAGCGTAGATCTCTATGGAGAAGAACGTGCAAGAAACTCCACGGACACTCTTTTAAATCATGTTCTGTTTTACAAAATTCCAAGTTACATATACTTGTTGCTTCTGCATGTGAGGATAACGCAAAGGAAAAAAAAGGGCTTATGATAAGAATTTAAAATATAAAGATTAAATTGAGCCAATGGCAGTTAAGACATGACCAGTCTCAACCGACGGCGCCCGTTCATGAACATGACGCGTGTATCGGCACCTTTCAGCTCAACCATTTCGAAGGGAACCGAATGATCCAACCCACGCCCCGCCATCAGCGCGATATTGAGTGAGCATGACATGCTCTCAACCACCACGCTCGTTCATGTCCAACAAGTAAAACTATAACTAATCACATAAAATGTAAATGGCTTCATGGTACTCACATTTACAAAATTTGAAAATTTGCTTCTACTTTACACAAAACTATGGTTGTCAATGACCAAATAATGAAAAACAAATTAATAAAGACAACGATTAAGTTCTTACATCAAAAAGAATAAATAAGTAATTATAATAATAATATAATATGTATGTAAATCAGACTAATATAAACGAAATAATGTAACTAAAAAACGAGAGCGAGCATCTCTTCCAAATATAAAAACCTAAAAAGTGGACCTAAGCAGCTGTGACTGTGGAGCAGGACTAGCATTTAGCCAAGCGTTTTTATCGAGGATATAATCTTCCAGTTTATAATAGTTTGTCTACATAGTGTGCGTTTTATGCATGCTTTAAATTTTCTCTCATTCAGTTCGAGAATATCAATTTTATTATAAAATTTAACACAGTACCCCATAAAAGAAGTGTGTACTTTGGCCATGGGCGTTATGGTTCTCATAGGTTATTGATACATTAAAGTGATAGGCTGATTGAGCTTTCCCTAGTAGTTATATTCTAGCGTTAAATAGGTTATTGTGAACGGCCTTTGGACTGAACTTGTATAATTGTTTCCAGATAAACATCGATTTAGTCGAAAGGTAAGTCCCACCCCTACGTCAAATCGAACGCTAAGATGGACACCACTGCATCTTCATCAAAAAGCAATACGACTGATGTCCCAAAATTAAATGAAGGTAGAAAACGAGACCTTGAAAAAGATCATTGTGATGATGATGAATCTCTAGCGAAAAAGCTTCGTGAGAAAGACGCTATAAATCTCCCACCAGAATACGACGCAAATGACTCAAGATGGACACTCAAGTATCGTGAGCCTGCGCCGGAACTTGTTGAACTAATGGAACATTCCGGCGTATACGTTAATGCTGACAAACTCGCTGAATGCAAGGAATTGTCAAATGACTGTTTGACATTGGCTCGAAGATTACTAACCGAAATATATACTTCAAGTGCATTGAGTACCTGTTTAGTGACTGATGCAGCCGTCAGTGACCTTGACAATGACGGTCCTACTGTTAGTCCTGTATTAGATAAACATGCAATGATAATATTGTTGAAGTTTGTTGCAGAGTATGGACTAGAGCAGAATTGGAAAATAACGGATTACGAATGCATTCAGAACAGTATCCGACAAAAAATGGCAGTGATGAAATATTTGAAAAAGAATGTAAATGACGAATACGTTGCGCAAGAACCTGTAAAGAAAAAACTTCGTCAAAAACGCGTGGTTCTTCCTCCAGAATACGAATCGCATGACTCAAGATGGACGCTAAAGTATTGTGAACCTGCTGAGGGCCTTGTTGAACTAATGGAAAATTCTGGTGTGTTTGTTAATGCCGACAAACTTGCTGAATACAAGAGGTTGTCAAATAATTGTAAACTATTGGCTCAATTATTACTAACTGAAGTTTTTTCAACAAGTGCATTGAGTACATGTTCAGTGACTGCTGTAAAAGTAGAAAATTCTAAGCGCAACGATACAATCGTCCGACCTACATTAGATGGAAATGCTGTGACAACATTGCTGAAGTTTCTTGCAGAATATGGATTGGAGAAGAAATGGAAAGTAGACAGTAACAAAACGATGAGAAACATTTTCCGTCAAAGAGTAAGACAGATAAGAAAGTATGAAAGGCATGACCGTCTTAAGGAAAAACGACTTCAGGAACGTAAAAAACTCCCTCGAGAATACAATGACTCAAGATGGACACTCAAGTATCGTGAGCCTGCTGAGGGACTTGTTGAACTAATGGAACATTCCGGTGTGTATGTTAATGTCGAACAACTTGCTGATTGCAAGCGATTGTCAAATAATTGCAAAACAATGGCTGAATTATTACTAGTAGAAGTTTTTACTGCAAGAGCTTTAAGGACATGTTCAATAAATGCTGTGAAAGCCAAAGAAAACCAGGACGATGAAAATTTAAGACCTAGACTAGATGACAATGCTCTGACAACATTGTTGAAGTTTCTTGCAGTGTATGGTTTGGAGATGGATTGGATAGTCAGAGGTAACAAATGGATAAGAAACATATTTTGTCAAATAATGATCAGGATGAGACGTGCGCATCCAAATTATTTGGCAGGTTATTACTGTTCTAAAACATATCTACCTCGGAATAGCCCATGTCTTCGTCCAGAAAATGATGATGACTCAAGATGGACACTCAAGTATCGTGAGCCTGCGCTAGGACTCGTTGAACTAATGGAACAGTCCGGTGTGTATGTTAATGCTGATAAACTCGCTGAATGCAAGATAATGGCGTATGATTGCCGATCATTGGCTCAAATGTTACTAACCGAAATTTACACTAAAAAGGCACTGCTTTCCTGTTCACTGTCTAATAAAAATTGCAGAATTTTAGCTAAAGCTCCCGAATTTCAACGAAATTTGAATCGAACACAGTTACAAAATCAACTATTGCCCAGAGCTGAGTTAGATGCTCATGCAGAACTTGTATTACTGACCTTCGTGGATGAGTACGCGCTGGAAATGGGTTGGACTGTATTGGATTTCGAAAGAATCAGAATTATTTTGTTAAGAAAATTAGAGGAAATAAGGGAAGATATCGTATTAGAGTGTGATTATCAGCTACAAAAAGCTTTTAGGAAGAAATCAGCAGCTTTGTGTAACATCTTAGAATAACAACCACAATCACATTTGGTTTTTCGACAACTTATTAATTTTGGCTTAATTTTGTTTTGGAGTCCTGTCAGTTGTCGTAATACGTGTGTACCATTGGGGTTCAACGGAAATAGACGCTTAATGGCATCCCACATGCCATACCAAATCACGCAGTTTAAACTTCTTTTTTTAAAAAAAACGTACCTAGTGTTTAATATCCTATGGCCCCCTATCGACCAAAACGACACGGCGCGGCGGCGGCCGCCGATTTTTGACAATAAAACTATTCAATTGTTGTGACGTCGCGACGGCTATTGCGACCGGTCGACCACAGGTTAACTGTCCCCCGCGGCTTTGCTCCGGTCAACTGGCAACTTTCTTATTTTTTTCTTTCATAAGAACCTTCTCCTTCTTCTTCATCTTATCGTGTGAGCAGTAAGGTCTAGAAGCCCTACACACCCTAATGTTAGAGTTTCTAAACCGCCTAAAGGGGACTCTGACATCATTTATTTGACGACCGCCATTTAGCAGCCGGGACCACCGGCTTATAAGTGCCTTCCGAAGCACGGAAACATTTTCTCCTGATAATAACAAACACAACAAAAAAAGAATTAGTGAAATCGGCCGAGCTGTTTACTCGTGATGCCGTGACCAAGGGAAATTGGGATTCGTTTTTATATGTAAGAAATAAGATTTTAATATTCAATGCGCTATTTAAATTGATGGGACGAAATTTTCATACAGTATGAAGATAATTGTAAACAATCTTTGAATTGAACTGGGAATGTCAAGGAGGTAAATTAGAAAGTCCGATAAAAAATCACCTCGATCTTTTTATCTATTTCCACCCACTTCTTTGTTTCACGCCACAGTAATTACTAGAAATAATATGATAATTTAATAAAAGGCTAACTTCATGCTACATTATTAAATTGTCTTTTGAAAACAGTCAGTTAGCAAGAAGTTAAAAAAAATGCGTGTTTTTAGAGATTTTTGATTTTTATGGTTTTAGTAAAAAAAAAAAACTAGGTATAGCTACAATGAGGGCTATCGCGTTTGAATTCGCCGCCAGAGACGCTAGTGTAGCGTGGGGTTAGATATACTCGTAGATGTGAAATTTCAATGTTGGTTGTCTATTGATGTGAGTTTATTTACTTGTTTAGATTTTTTTTATTTTCAACTTTAATGCTTTCATTTCTTAATGAAAGCATTAAAGTTACCTTACTCGACAGTGGCGCCAACTGGTAGAAAAACTAGCCCACATTGTTTACTCTTTGAAAACCATTAACAATAAACATACTCGTAGTTTTTTTTAAATTGCTTCGAGGGTTGACTTGAAGGAAACCTAGTCTGTTAAAATAAAATACTATATTAATTGTAAAGATTAAGATTTGTAATATTGTTTACTTAATAAATTTAGAATTTGAATATTTAGTTGTTTTGTTATACTTAATGTTATTTCTTGTAAGTTAATACATAATAAATAAATGTTGCCTTTGATAGAAATTGAAGACTTGTTTCATTAATCCAACAAAAATAATGTAGAAAGATTTCATACGATGTAGAATATTGTTAAATATAGTACGATAAAATATGAACGAAATAGGGTATTTGAGTAGATAGATATAATTAAAACAGTACAATTGGTGAAAGAACAAATAACATTGGTGGTTACAAATAAAAAAAACAAGTGCGAGTCGGACTCGCCCACCAAGGGTTCCGTACAATTTTGTAGGTAGAAATTACTTTAAAATAAAGACTATATTTTACTGAAAATACTGGCAATACGGATACAGGTCTATAAAACACAGATAAATTAAATATTAGTGCCAGGTATGGTGCTATACTCTCAATTATTACGTGCACACTTTGATAGTAATTTTGATTTGCCGGAAAGCTTTAATAACTGTCATAGGGTTGATATGTTTGAATTGGAATTCAACCGTACAACCTGGAAAGTTTGCTCTTAATAAATCAAATGAGACCTCGGGTGAAGAATTTAAAGCTTAAGTCGCTTTTTATGGTATATTGGTGAAAAAATTTACAAATTCTTGAGTTACTTCTAAATTAGAGCTTATGGTATAATGCGCAGTCTCTAGCAAAAAGTCAGTGTTTCGTACTTTATTTCTGTTAGTTTCATTATTGATAACTTTCCAAACTGTCTTTATTTTAATATCTGCCAACTAGATCTTGTTGCTAATGTACAGGGCTTTAGCTGCTTTGCGAGTAATTCTAAAAACCTTAGTATATTTGTTTACATACTTAATTGAGAAAGCTATCGATTGAAAGTTTTGCAAGTTAGAAAATATTCATAGTACTTTGGGGTACGTGCGAACGTTTTATCCAACGAACGTTTAAGTCCACCTTGTCCACCTCACTATTTTTACTCCTGGGAGCTAGAATCAACAGTGGCGCTAGCCAGAAAGACCATACATACATGTCTCCTGCTTGATACAGAGGGAAGTGAAAATTATATATATATTTTTCCTACTCCTCCACTGTAGGTACTTTTCTGATTAATGTCGTTGCAGAATCCAAGACAGTTGAATCGTTTCTCCGGGACTCGTCGGGCTTCATTAGCTCGGCTTTTTCCTAGTGGTCGCCACTGTTGATTCTGGCTTTCAAGAGTTGCAGTGTGTGTGGCGGGCGTGTCTAAAAAAAAACAATTACGAAAAATCTATCACTGACAAAACTTACACAAAAGATGTAACATTCCTGTCGAATAAGTTGCGTGGATGTAGCCGCATCAAACGATAGTACCTACGGGTACAAAAACAATAAACATGCGTTTGTACTTATAGCGATCACAGTTTCGCAACTGTTCACGATGGTACTACAATGCTAATACCAATGATATTTTGCTTCGCTCCATTTCTTCTTTCCTCAAGATGAGAGTCCGATAAGATGCATCAGCGTCTATCGGTGGATCGCTGGCTAGATACGCGATGGGTAGATAATGTCGGGCTCGTGTCAAACATAACGAAGTGTAGCCAGGCATGTGCCAGCATGTGCCATTATGTTGCCAATCATTTTTTGCCATCTGCTTTGTGTATTTCTCATGAGAGATGGGAAAGGGTTTTTACGTCTAAATGATTTTGTTCGTTATTAATGGGAATAGTTACAATAAGAAATATTTGAAGATTAATGTTGTCTTCAAGCTAATGGGATTGAACGTAAAGTCTGAACGTAACATGCAAAGTTTTTAGGGTGTTTGTTTCTATATGTTCTCATGTCAATCTAGTTAGGTTTCTATAAAACTTTCATTCAGGTATGTATTTTATATATCTTTACTTTATAATAAACTGATCACGACAGCAGTTTTTCGCAGTATCAAACTGTTCTATCATAATATAAGAATAACTTACAATTAATAGCGAATAGAAAAATGAGAAAACAAACATTTAATTTTGAAGGAAAGATAGATGAGGATTGGCAAGAATGAAAATTGACTCATTATGTGAACTCAAGAATGACACGAACCAAACATTGAGACACGAGTGGGATGATGATGATGATGAGGGGTGGGGTCGAGCTCAGCACCAGAAGCAAACAATTTAATCTTTCCAAAAAAAAGAATTGTACTGCTATCGGGTACGATAGCAGTACAATTCTTTTTTTTCACAATTCCGACAACGACATTTTAGTAAAACGTAAATAAAATAAAAAAGCCTTTTATTTCTTGCGTGATTACATTATGGATACATTCTTAATATTATTATAGTTGATTCTATCAGTATTTTATATTATTGCTGTTGTTTATAAATTATAATTTTTAATACATATTATTAGTTTAGGTATATTACTTCATACTATTACTTATTGTTTCCGTAGATTGTAAGTTATTAATCTTTATTATATTATAATTAATTTTAATTTCTTAATATACATGTATATATATTAAAGAATATATTAAAAATATGTATATATAATTTTAATATATTATTCTCTGATATTTTCAGTATTTTCTTAATATTCTAATAACTATGTTGGCAATTTGGCATGCAAGAACCCCTTCTTATGTGAGGGTGAAGGCCTAGTAGAACGTAAGTATGTATAATTAAGGAGTTCAAATCCCTGAAAGGCCCTCATCCACTTTTACGGCCTTGCATGATGATTGAAGATCATAAAACCGTGCAACCCAAACCTAGGATACAGGTAAGGTAGATGTTGGTGACTAATAAATTAGGCAGAAGATTGCCGAAGTCAACAAATATAGCAAAGACTGAAACAACGAATTTAGAGCATCCCACCGTGTACAGAACGTGGGATGCTCAAATGGAACAACTTCGTAGTTTCAGTAAATGTATACTTAGCTAATTAAAATAGGTCTCAAGGGTGTGTTTGTGACGATAATGTCAAGGATATCAACAGACAGGGGCGCGGCACTTTCTGTTTAGTAGTTTGGAACGTATGTAGGTATTTCCCTATCTTTGTTATAACTTCGTCACTTCTACTCGAATTGATATCCCTTGTTGGCAATAATTGCAATGCGGGACGTACAGGACCGGTTGATTTGGCGACACTTGGGGTAGGCCTATGTCCAGCAGCGGACGTCTTTTGGCTGATAAGATGAGCAAATAATTATACCCAATTGTACTTTATCTGTGTTTCATTAGGTCCTTGATATCATTTATCAGAAATGATTAGGGGTAAGTAATTTTATTTATTTAAGAAATTATAACTGGTACTATCCAGATTCTCACTTGATCTAATCTAAGCTTTTAAAGGTAGAATTGTTTGTTTTGGTTGAAGATAATTTCTGAAAGTACCGATCGAGTGCGATAATTCTTTCGATGATATTGAAGCCACAGTATCATTTACGAAACGAGGTCAAGGTTAGCATGGCTGCGTGGCTCCTTCAGATTACTTCCACTGCGCCCAGGGAGGGAGGAGTCATGATATTCCATCCACAACTAAAGAATATCCGGAAAATAAATAATGATAAATCGTTTTTCTTAATACGAACATGTAAAGAATGTGATCACGATTCATCGACTGTCGAATCAGCTGTCTTTAATTCAGTTTTTGAAGTTAAGCTTAAATGTATGTAGGTGAAGGACCGCAATTACTTTGTTTGACGCCTACTATAGTACGTAGTTGATGATGGACTTACCTGTGCCCTGCCACAAGGGTCCTCCAGATCGCACTGGCTCCTGAGGAACACCTCCAGCAGCCCCATGAACAGCATGAAGGCGCCTCCTCCGCAGGTAGCTGCCAGGGTCGGGCCAGGCTGCGTCATCGGGCAGTCGCACGTTATCGCCATCTGGTGGACAAGAGACGAAACTAGTGAGTACCTATGAGGGTTGAGAGAAGGATACGATAATTTTATGTGCATAGACTTCGGTAACAGGAGACAACTAATGCAAGGTTATAGCTCGCATCCACTGGATTGACAGTTTAGACGTGATTCTCATTTTAAAGTCGGGGGGGGGGTCTAAGGGGTATCAGCGCCCTAAAGGATACAGTATACAGCATGATCTAGGAGCCGTTAAGGAACCCCAACTAAATTGAAAACTTGCAGACGTCAAGAAAAAATTGTGAAACTTCCGCGATTAAGTTTTTAACACCAACTTCATGCGCTGAAATGCAGAAACCTTCGAATTAAAAGTATACGTAGTAATTGGTAATCAATCAATGGTATATATATATATCACATTCTTCTGTCACTGACTGATTGAATGCCTGACAGACGACATACAGTCGAAACTACGGTCGTAAAAAGCTGAAGTTTGGCATGTAGGAGTGTAGAGGACCACAAAGACAGGATTTCCTGAAATTCTTACGGGAATGGGAAAAAATAGGATATGCGCGTACGAAGTACGGGCAAAAGCTAGTAAAACATAACTTTTGTTTACTTCTACACATACAACACTTAATAGACAAACATGGATACGCATAGAAGTGTGAATAAGAATAAAAGTTAAAGAAAACTAAAATAACATTACAAATTGTGTTGATCTTAGGAAATGACTTACCTACTTACTGATTCAACGTCTAACTATATTATTTCATTGTTTATTTCTGTCTGCGCACGATTGGATTAGTTAATCTCGATGCGCTTGGGTTTACGACAAAACGGCTGCGCTGTTATCTAAACATTAATATTACAAAAAGAGGTAAAAATTGATTTTATTTTATTATTTACTAGTTGATCCGCGCAACTTCGTCTGCGTCACAATTTTCATTAATGCTCCGCTCCTATTGGTCTGAGCGTGATGATAGGCTTATCATCACGCTCAGACCAATAGGCCTTCCTCGATAAATGGACTATCTAACACTAAAAGATTTTTTTTAAATCGGACCGTTCCTGAGATTAGCGCGTTCAAGTCAACAAACAAACAAACTCTTCAGCTTTATATATTAGATTAGATTTGAAATTCGTTTACTGATAGAAAGCTACTGCCAAGTGTACTTATCATTATCATCATCATATCAGCCTGCAGACGTCTACTGCTGGACGGCAACCTCCCCGCGCGCGTCGCCACTACGACCGGTCTGCGCGCCTCGCATCCATCGGTTACCTTATCTTCTTAGGGCTACTAATTTTCATCCCGCTTTTAATTCGGGTAAACATGCAAATGCAGCTTTCGCTGGGAAAACTAGCTGTGTACATTTCTACTAGCTAAGGCTGACTGTCCACTGGAGCGGAGAAATATCAACCAATGGATTTGCATAAAACCTCCGCTCCGCGTCAGTCACTGAGATTAATACTGAATGGCGCACCGTTCATTATTAAAATGGGTTCAAAAGTCGACGCTCACGATCAAAGTTTGAATGTACATCATGCCAATTGGCGCGATGGACTGACCATGAGTCTTGGAGTCGAAAAACTTCACTATTGTATTCCATCAATAAGCCAGTCATGACGTATTTAGCCATTCTCCCAGCACGACATACTCCTCTTAAGGTCATCATATCAACTACCTTTATAATACTTAACAACAAAGAGTCAACACATCGTTATTACTTGTTAATGTTTAATTAAACGTTTCGCAACGATACTCGCTAATCAGCCATCGAAAGTGTCGGTCAAAGCGCATGCGAGCAAGGTCGCACGCAATCTCCTAAGAGGTACTGTGAGGTACACTCACTTACCCAGGCACCGTACAGTATGAGTCCGTTACATATTTAAACATTTTTATGGTTATAATCGCCGGAGAAGGCAACAGACAGAGTTAGCTGGAAAATTATGGGAGAGGCCATTGCTCAGCAGTGGGTAACATAGGCTATTCAAAAAAATAATCGTATTAACCGCTCTATGGCTAGATTTTTCACCAAAAAGGTGCGCGGATGCGAAGCGAAGGATCTCTTAGTTTACCTAGCCTCGCTCAGTGTAGCGATTCTATTGGTTCTTAACAAACACATCCCTCGCTACGCACCCTCGCACATCTTTGGCGTCTCACCTCCGGCGATCAGCGAGCAGCGAAAGTGTGAATGTGAAAAGTTACAATAGTTTTGAAGAAAATTGTGTTTGGTGAGTTCTGACCGCCAAGCAGCCATCGCCGAACGAGAGTCGCTGAGCGAGTACCATCTTTAATAGCTCTTGTCGCTGCGAGTGGAGAGCTTCTCTTTTACTCACACGAGATCTATATCTTTTGTCCCTTTCCTCAGCGAGCAAATAGTCGATAGCTAATCGCGTCCTCGTCTTCGGTGAGACAAGTGCCATAAGCTACCCACCGCACATCGGTGGTAACAGCACCCAAATTACCTAGGGTTTTCTAAAATGATGCGCACCAGGTGGAAGCACTGAGATTTGAGATCCAGCAACCTGTCAAAAAAAGCTCTTACGTTTTGCGACATCATGTTCACGTCGTAAGTCACGTTTTCAAAATGGAAGAACTTTTGCAAGAGTAGCGATAATTGGTGGTGTAAACTATTCTCCAAATTTCTGTCACATTCCGAAAGGAAATTTTAACTAATTGTTTCATGTGCTTGTAGAAGTTATCTACTCCCTGCCAGGGTTGCGGAATCTGTTCGAAAGCCGTCAGCGCGGCCCTGGAACGCAAAAGGCTCTAAGAGGAACACGGATGGATTTTAGTCAGTAAGAGTCTGACACTCCCTCCTGCTCAGCTCAGAGCGGGAGAAGTCATTTTACGATTTCCCATACTAAACAAAAAAAGAAGTTATCTACTCGATAACGTAAATAACGCAATTGATTTTGAAAATACTTTGATGAATGTTAATTTTAACTATAAATGATAATCAAATTGACATATCCATTCCAAATTCAATTACAATTTTATTTTATTACAATTTTATTATCTTGAACCAATATTATCCATCTTATTATTGTAAAGTGAAATTTAAATAAAATGTTGTGCTTACCTTTAAGTTAGATGCATGCAATGCTATTATATTTGTAAATGATTTGTGTGCATTAAGTTGATAATGTACATTCATAAATTCAACTGAAAGACGACTGCTGGACATAGGCCTTCCCAAGTGTCGCCACATCAACCGAGGATACCCGCGACATTCACCTGGTCACCAGGACAGTGCAAGCATTTGTATTTTAAGTTATCGTGTAGATCAAAATTAGAAGAAGGAGCTCAACGACTTGACGTACAATACCAAAGTAAGGATATTTGGCTAGGCCGCATACAGAACTCATACTATTCATACAATAAGCAGCCCTTTGATAAATAAACGATAGACAATACTGTCAGTTCATTGCCCCCAGCTTATTAAGTCAGTCATAAACTGATTGACATTCACCATCAATCATAATAATACATTAATAACATGTGGAACGATAACGTCTCTCTGGGGTCGTGCGTTTGTAGGTATGTGTGTCGCGTCCTTATCGCACACTATCTATTTACTGTGCGACTTAGTTAATTAGTGGGTAAGACAAGACATATTGTGTTGTGTCAATGCCAGTGTTGTTAATAAGGGACATTAGCTAATTAGTATGTGACTGCCTCAATGGTCTAGTGCATTGGTTCCCAACCTGTGGCCCGCTGGCCGCAGAGTATTATGCAAAATCAAATGCCAAATAATCGAATATCAATTTAACCACCGCTAAATAGTCGAACGTTCATAATATCGAATGGTTAATAAATCGAACATTCAATGTATAAATCGTTCACTCAATACATCGAGTGTTCAAAATATCGAATGTTTGTTTGATCGAGCGTTCAACGCATAGCATATTCATTCTATCGAAATTTCATTATGAATACTTTTGTGTAGAATACAAGATAAACACAATATTAACTAATAAATCACATTAGTTAATATTGTATATAGTTTTTAATTTGCGTAGTTTGAATTTTTAGTTTTTAGAGTGTTCAAGAATTCTTTGACTTTAAATGTTAAATACGCTTGTGAAAGTGGCCTGTCAAGCTTCCCGCGTTGCCCTGTAGATGCCCACATTATTGATGCTATATTTACTGTTTTTATTTAATTTTTAGTCAGTGTATGTATCTGTACTGTACTGATTCACTCCTTGACGATGTGCTGAGACTATTCTTCACTAACTACCAACGTGAAAAAATTGGCCAATGTCATATGAAAACGGTCTTTTTGCGAATGGGACAAAGTTAGTACGGTTGGGCGAAAGTCTGTTCTGAAAGGAACACGGATCCTGAGAGGTTCATGAAGATACTATTAAAATGTGTAGATTTTTATTTTACTGTAGGTTATTACGGCCCGTCATGACAGTAGTAGAATGCGGCCCAGAGAGAAGAAAGGTTGAATACATCTGATCTAGTGTATTGGTTCGCAATCTGTGGTCTGCGAACCACTGGTGTCCAAATTACCAATAGAAAAATGACATGGCCCCGAACTGATTTCAATAATTTTTAATACAAATATTATAGGAAGGGTTTAGACACATAAACCCAACATAGCAACAATTAGGGTGCCTGAAAAACGGAGAAATATTAACCAATGGAATTGTACAAAATTTCAATGACTTACGTGGTGCGTAGATTTTGTGCAATTTATTTGGATAGGCACCCTATAACTGGTCAAAAATTACGCGGTAGAAACCACGTAATTTTTCCGCCAGACCCAAACGGATCCGAGCGGGGATCTTGCAGGCCAAAGATCTGGCTCGCAAGGAGATGCTGCTGGAGTCTCTGAACTACCCGTGGGGAAGACCTTACAAAATAGTGCGGTATAAGCTCCGCACTTGGGCCCCCCTGTTTTTTTTTTACTATTGATAGGCACGCGCTTGACCACCATCTCACCTGATGGTAAGCGATGATGTGGTCGAAGATGTAGCACGCTTGCCTAGAAGTAACCTATTCACTCTTGACTTAAAGACTCCCAGGTTGTAGCTATCGGGAAACACAGACTCCGGCAGGGAATTCCACTCCTTAGCTGTACGCATTATGAATGTGTTCCCAAAACGTTTTGTGCGTATGGGTGGGATGTCCACCATGTACCGGTGGCGCATCGCCGTTCGTCTTGTGGTCCGATGATGGAACGGGCTTGGCGGAATTAAATTATGCAATTCCGTCGCACATTCCCCAAAATGCAACCGGTAGAAAACCGACAAGACAGCAACTCGTCGTCGATGCTCTAGACTTTGGAGCTTCGTCGCGACGAGCCTCTCATTGCCAATGATCCTCTTGGCTCGTTTCTCAATTGACTCAAGGGCATCAAGCTGGTATCTGGCAGATCCGTCTCAAAGATGAGAGCAGTATTCCATACACGATCGAACTTGCGCTTGATAGAGTTTGAGCAGCTGTTCCGGCGTGAAGAACCGTCTCACCTTTGCTAGGATCCCCAACTTCTTTGCAGCCACTTGAGCCTTTGCCTCTATGAAAGGGCCAAAATTGAGAGTAGATGTTAATGTAACCCCAAGAAGCTCAAGTTGGTCGGTTATCGGCACGGTTGCACCTCGGAAAGATGGAGCTGGCTGGAATTGGCTCTTTTTAGCGGAAAATAGACACGCTTGGGTCTTAGCAGCATTGAATTTGACCAGATTGTCATCACCCCATTCAGAGACAGCCTGTAAGGATACATTCAAGCGCTCAACCATAGCCTCCCGGAGAGACCGGATCTGCGACCCACCAGCTCGTGCGTCGGACACGTATCTCTCAGCAACAGTGCTGTCGTCTGCATACCCAAAGGTACCGGGTTTAAGCAGATCATTAATATGCAGCAAGAACAGTGTTGCCGAAAGCACCGACCCCTGAGGAACCCCAGCATTAATATCCAGCAGTCCAGACGAGCAGCCATCTATGACCACTCGGATAGACCGATCTCTCAGGAAATCTGCGATCCAATCACACAAATCGGCGGGCAGACCGAAGGAAGGAAGCTTACTAATAAGGCTATCGTGCCAGACCCTGTCAAAAGCCTTCGAGATGTCAAGGGAGACCGCTAATGCCTCCCCGTGCTTCTCTATGGCTTCACTCCAGATGTGAATGGCATACGCTAGAAGATCCCCAGTTGACCGATTTCGGCGGAACCCGTATTGTCGGTCACTAAGGATATCATTCGCTTCTAGGTACGCCAGGAGCTTATGATTCAGCACGCGTTCTACAGTCTTACAGAGTATGGACGTTACCGAGATGGGTCTATAATTCGACGGGTCAGCTCGACTACCCTTCTTGGGCACGGGTTGCACGTTAGCTTGCTTCCAAGCCTTCGGCACTTTTCCAGTCTCAAACGAAAGGCGAAATGGACGTGTCAAGATCGGAGACAACTCAGGCGCACAAGTTTTCAGAACAATTGCCGGTATACCGTCGGGGCCACTAGCCTTTTTCACGTCTAGGTTACGCAGTACCCTACGGACGTCCTTCTGATGAATGCGAATGTTCGACATGCTTGACTCGCATCCACCAAGAGAAGCCTCGCGCCACCAGGATCCAGACGCGAAGATTCCGCAAACAAAGAAGCAAACAAGTTCGCTTTCTCCTTAGCGGAGTGGGCAAGCGCCGTCGGGTCTCAGCAGTGGCGGCAGTGAGGGGCGGCAGAAGTTCGATTCGACCGACTTAGCCAGGGACCAAAAAGCCTTACTACCTGCTGGGTATGAAGCAAGTTTGTTCCCTATTCGGCTGATGTGGTCAAACCGAGCCCTTTGCAACACCTTCTTGCAGAACTTGGCAGCCCTGTTGAAGGCTCTCTTCTTCGACCCCGACTCTGTTGACGCAGAGTCTCTGGCCCCAGCTGGTGGAGGACGTGGTGAGCGCTCTGTTCCCCTCGCGAGGGGAGCATACCTCCCCGCCTATGGCTCCACCACCTGCGGTGCCCGATGCGGACTATACCGATGACGACGATGACGATGCTCCTGAGGTGACTGAGGTAGACCTGAGAGTGGCGGTTAATAGGCTGAAGGCCAAAAATACCGCCCCAGGACCCGACGGCTTACCTGGAAAAGCCTCGGTTCTGTCCCCGTCGGTGTGTCGGTTGTGTCTCTGTTCGGGTCTGTGGCTTCCGGACCTCGACTAAGAGGGTTCCTAAGCGAATGCTTGAAGAGGGGCCAGTTCCTACTTCGTGAGAAGACGGGGAAACTGGTTCTCATTAAGAAACCGGGGCGCCCTGCGAACTTTCCGTCCGCATACCGGCCCGTCGTGCTGCTCGATGAGGTGGGCAAGCTCTTTGAAAGAGTAATTGCAAACCGCCTCGTCGAGCACCTAGTGAGGGTGGGGCTGGATCTGGCGGAGAACCAGTTCGGTTTCCGAACGGGCCGCTCGATGGTGGACGCCATCATGCGCGTGAGAGCTCTCGACGGGGGACGCGCAAAACCATTGCGCCAACCGTGTCGTATTTATTTCATGACTTTCACAGCCGCACCCACGGCGAAAATATCTTCAATTTTTTTTTTACTAGGACACGAGTCGTGCATTCCAGTTTTCTGAATGAACATTAAAATATGTGAAAAAGCTTGAAGTACTAATTAAATAAATCTAAACAAGATTACCGATGAAATATGTGACACATTACATTTAGAGTTACGCGCACATCCGCTCTACGGTAAGTAAATTAGCGTGATTAGTGAAGCAATCAATTAAAGCACATAAATTAGTCAAATGTTATGTATTGCTCAGGATATAGGCGATTTTAATCGCTTTGGTATTGCCGCAAGCCTATGTAGATAGATTAACATAAGTACGTGCTTATTTCTTTGACGAGGAGTCACAAATTGAAAAGCTGAGATAAGGATTTATTTACGAAAACTAAATCAAAATCGATTCACCTGTTTACGAGCTACAATACCATATACAGACTTACAGATGAAACTGTCAAAATTATAACACGCTTTTTTTATTATGATATGAGGGCCCGAGACGAACTCTAACGTAGAACTGCTGGAGAAAAGTCACGAGAGCCCGATCGAGCTCCAGATCAAGTGTCGTAAGTGGAGGTGAATTGGTCACACGCTCCGGAAGGATCCCGATCATATTCCCAAACAGGACCTCAAGGGAAAAGCGTGGTGGAGGTTCCCGTCACACCTGGTGATGCACCGTGTTGGCAGTAGCGACGAGCATCGGAATGACGTGGAGTAAGGTGAAGCGAGAAGCTCAAGACCGCCGACACAAGTTCTTCATCGCGAGCGGTCTTGACACGCTAGTTACTGTGGACGCCCTCTGCCCCAGCTAAGGTCATAGGACCTTAAGTCATGAGTGATATGTTTTAATTTAAACATGCTGGTCAGTTCGATAACAAAAACCGACAAAGAGCGAGTCGAACTCGCCCATCGAAGGTCCCGTACTCGGTGGGTGAGTTCCATACTAATATTATAGATGCGAAAGTTACGTTGTCTGTCCGTTTACGGATATAGATGAAACCTCACACACGGTCAGATCATATACCTGGCGTATGGATTTCTAAAAATACATGAAAAGAAGTCATAATTGTTAGCATTACATTGACTACTCAATTTTTGACGTCTTATAAATCGATGAACGATGGCTACACGCACGACAAAGTGTCACGTTCCGCAAGGGAGGAGGGAGGGGGGAGCGCGGAGGGGAAGCGTTCGGCTTGTTTGTTAAGAATACAATTGTTTTATTATGACGTTATCACGTAAAATTATCATTTATAAAATTATATATTTTTTTGTTATACGTAAATTAAAAAATCTGCTCACCCATGCTAAGAAAGATCTTTCGAGATTTATTTTAGTTTAAACCCATCCTTAAACTACTCACGACTACTCATGTAGAATCAATTTAATCGCATTACAGACAGTTATGTTTTCATAAAATACTGTAATAGTTATAATGCTGAGAGCACTAGTCCAGTTCCCGGATTAGTCTCGGTCATGCAAATGTAGTCGGTGTGTAATGGCCTAATAGTTTATATTTCTTCGATAAATTGATCTTACGTCAGACGCAGCGCACACTGACCCTCTCTATAATTGCAAATCATTCGTATATTATGTAAAGACTAGCTTTTGCCCGCGACTTCGATATCCCGTTTTTCCCGTTCCCGTAAGAATTTTGGTAAATCCTCTCTTAGTGCTCCCCTACACTCCCTAAGGAACCTACATGCCGATTTTCAGTTCTCTAACCATTAGGTAAATTTTTTGTTTGCTAAATTATTAAATTATACTCTGGGCGGTGTGTGGATCAGAATGCTGAGCTGTGAAAAAGACGGATGAAAAATAGATTGCATGTAGCGAGTCATCATCTTCCTGTCCTTATCCCATGTTACTTGGAGTCGGCGCTATACGTTTTTTTTTCTTCCATTCTGTCCAGTCAAAAGGGACTTAGCGATAGCGTGACAGCCATCACGCTATCACTAACTCCCTTTTCTTTCATATCGCTCCTCACACAATCCATTCATCTTTTCTTCGGCCTTCATCTCCCTCTCCATTCATCTACATGTATGTTCATAACTCTTCTAGTTACATGCGTTTCATCCCTCCTCTTCCCATGACCATACCAAGACAAGCGATTCCCTGGCGCTACTTTTGAACTACCTCTAATGTACTCATTTCTCACTTTATTCACTCTCGTTACTCCACACATCCATCTCAACATTCTCATTTCCGCTACATGCAATCTATTTTCATCTGTGTTTTTCACAGCCCGATATTCTGACCCATACATTACTGTTTCACCTGACATATCTATATCTATACTTATCAATTGCTGATATATAAAGCAGAAGAGATTGTTATTTTTTTGTTCGAACGCTCTAATCTCAGAAACTACTGGTCTGATTTGAAAAATTCTTTCAGTGTTAGATAGTCACGTTAAGACCAATAGGAGCGGAGCAGAGGAAGTTGCGCGGGTCTACTATTGTACATATTTTATGCAAGTACAGGTTTTATGCAAGATGTCTCAAGAAAATGTAAATTTCGTAAAAACAAAAACACTTACATAATTTTTTTTTTTCGTTGAAATGGCTTCGTTATGACCGTTAGATGATTGTCATAAAATATTTAGTGTATGAATAGTTACACCTTATAATATGTTTTCTAAACTCGATAAATTTTAGTCTTATTATAATGTAAAGGTTGTTCCAATTCCTAAGTACTTTCATCCTCTGGAAGATAGTCTATGAATTTAAAAATAAAAATATTTAAAACACTTTATTTATTACTAACACATGTAAAATTTTTGGTATATGCATAAATGTTAAAATTATCACTGTTATTTTTGTAACGCGTTGAAGGACGTTCTTACCTAAAATACACTTTAATTTCTATTGTGTTCTTATCATGGAACTAAATGTTTGACACATTCATATTTCTTTACAAATAAAGCTGGATACAGACATTGCGAGGCATGCGCAGCGCACGGCCGCTCATCGCATGCGTGCAATATGTGGTCGTTCATTTTCGTGTTGAGGCATGGCTACCCAGCCACATTTACATCGAAACGTGTGCATCGAAATGTCTGTAACCTTAACATTACTATATATCACACTAAGTACAAAATAACAGAGGCTCTGACGAGTGACATTCTGTCAGCGGTAGCGTGGCGAAGACGGTTGTCAAAACGTCAAAATGTATGGAATTGACAAACGATGTCAAAATGTCACGTGATATGTTACATATATTTGCCAATGACAATCACATTCGCTCATAGAATGGCATTATCTCTAGAGCCTCAGATATGTTTATAAACTTCAGGCGATTGAATTCCAAAGAGGTAGTTCGTTATTTATATTAATTGACTGTACGACTAGGGGAAACCTGATAATACAAACTAATGAATAGTTTTAGTTCGAGATAGGTACAGTCAAGGACATTAATCAGCTGGCACCAGTTTGCGTGTCGCGATGTTTCATACAAAAGTCCATATTCTTGGAAATTAATGTGCCGTTTTCCATTAAACTTGGTATGCATACGCAACATAATCAGGTCTAAAAAGTTAGTTAGGGTCCGTTCAAGTAGTACGTAATCAGAATTTTAGTTATTTTCAACCCCTCCCCCTCCCCTTGTCAGAGATAGTAAACAAAGCTCTTACTCTTCCCTCCTATGCTTACGTTAGCATTAGTAATAGTTTTTACTATTCAATTCAAACAAACAAATCTTTCCTCTTTATAATATTAGTGTGTAGACTAACTATTTAGCTCTACAACCGCATGCCAACCACGTTTCAATTAATTCGGCTCATTAAATCTAAGAGTAAGGACTTGAAAGTTTTTATGAAACATCCTGAAGAGTGAACACTGCATAGTATAACGACAACGACAGTTTTAGTCTTACTAAAATTGACATTAACTGGGAATAATTGATTACCCTGACTTTACCTAAAGCTTCGTACTATTGTAAAATGCTGACTGGCTGATATTTGGCCTATAACAAAAAATAAAAAGTAAAATTGTTTACAATCTTATCTTAAAATAACGTGCAAAATATGTGACATATCTTATTTCCTACTGAAGTGAACATGAGCGTGTTGCAAAATTAAAACTAAACTTCCATTTAACGTGGAAATGCTGCCAGTGTTCTGCGCACTTTTCCCATCTAAAGCCAAGTTGCAGAATTATTTGATGCCCAATAAGTTCTTTTTCATCCCTGCTTTGTACGCGTTTTTACATTTTGTTTAAATTCCTATCAGTAGTATACAACCACTACTGAGGGCCTAGCATGAATTTTTTGAACGTATAGTAATATAACGTAAAATTTTACCATAGCTACAAAACCCGTTTCGCACATAATATTTGTTTGAATTAGATACTAAATTCATATTTTTGAATGATATAAATTGTGTATGGGTTGGAGCCTTTCACATTCAAAATTCACTTACCTGAACGTTACTATATGTCAAAATATTTGCGTATATAACGTTGAAATACTTAAAAAAAAACAAAAACAATACTTATTAAGAGGAAATGCTGGTGTCCAGATTTTGTACGTAAAAAGTCATAATTCAAGGTTTGGCTCTCGACTGTTTTCTCCTCCAATATTAGACCGATATAAGATTTTTCAAGATATTTTAATTCTAGTGCTTATACGGTTTATGAATCATCAAAAAGAAAAACAGAGACACAGTATAGATCCTTATTATTCGATTTGTAAAATATCTTTTAAATCGGTCTAATATTGGAGGAGAAAACAGTCAAGAGCGAAACCTCAAATTATAACTTTTTACATACAAAGTCTCGCCGCACGCATTTCCTCTTAACTACACACAACTAAATAATGACTAGTTAGAAAAACTAAAATTTCTATTCTAAGTTATTTTCTTTTTGGTTTTGAAATTTTAAGTGTTATTTGATAGAGTTAGAACATTTTTTTAGACTTCGAATTAAATTAAAATACATCCGTTAGATAATTAATGGTCCGTATTATGAATAATGTATATAGCCCCTACGTTATATTTTCCCCATGTACCTTTTCCGTAACTTTTATGGTGTATATAATAAAGAGTACTCTGTTTTAATGTAATCTTAACATAAACTTGAGGTAGATTCATAAATGCAATAATTTCTAACATATTATGTATGGAAAGATGAGTTCAAAGTGCTGAATTTCCTGTCAAAATAATTACAATTGAACACACTTTAAAGCTAAAACAAAGCTACCAAGCATTTGTTTCAGGATAAATGGTATCCTATGATAATGGCACTCAGGATATATATCAGTATATTAAAGATCGTAATTGTATAAGTAGGTATTTACCTTTAACAAATAGCCCAGTAGAAATAGACGCAAAAAAGGTTAAATTCGCAAAGTTGTTTCTGATTTTTTGAACTTCAAAAAACTTTTGTTCGCTGCGTACCACGCGATACAACATACCAAAAAATCAAAACTACATCCAACTTTGCGAATTTAAAGTTATATTCCACTGGGCTAAAACAAAAATCATCATACATTTTACTTCTGTTTCGATATTCGTTTAGATTTATATTTCTCTCTTAGCTCTTGCATCTTATTGCGAATACTATTAAGAATAGTGTGGTTTTCATAGTACCAGCCCTCTTTTTTTGCATGTTCTGCAACATAGTTCATTAATACCGTTCTTGCATGTTCATCTAACCCAGGTCTAACGTTGGTCCCATCCTGATCGAAAGCCTTGGCTCTAGCGCCAGTCCACGAACATGTACCCAATGCACTTCTAGTAAATATTTCGATCAGCAACATCCGAGCCAAAGATTTGCAATCTTTCGACAATCGCTTGCAGTTTTTCAGTTCCAAAGCTTTGACATACACACCGGATTCATCCATTAGTTCAACAAGTCCTAGACCAGGCTCACGGTACTTTAGTGTCCATTTTGAGTCGTTTTCGTCGTATTCCGCAGGTAAGACTACCTTTTTGATTCTTTTAGGTTTATTTATTTCCTTTAGAGGTTGATCTTCATCATCACCATCATCAATATCTTCCTCTTTTGTGATTTGTTCATTGATTTTTCTTTCATTTAATGTTGATGCTTGCTCTGGTGTAGTCTTCGATAAAGATGGAATGGTAAAATCATATTGCCAAGCAATGTTACAGTTACTTATGATTTTAGTCACTGCTTCAGTGACCAATGAAGCAGTGTAGACTTGTAAATTGGTCTGCAGTTCTCGTAGAACACACCTGAAAAGTTCGCCAAACAAATCGTGGTTTGCAACTTTTTCTGGAACCAAGTAGTGGGTTCCTTCTGCTTGATTTGGGTTAACAGTTGGTACGTTCTGTGAAGTTTTATTGTTTTTAAATTCATCAATTAGTGTTTTTTGTGTAAGTTGGTTTTTAGTGGCAACTTCATGCGGGAGTGACTGATCTTTACTTATAACTTCAAACACTTGACTAGCTGGTACCATCTGGTCGTCAGATTCATCTGGTTCAGTTACTCTGGATCGTTTATAATTAGGCTCTTCATCGAGATCTGGCACAGTATTTCGTTTAAGTGTTGTGGTATTTGCAGATTTGTTCTTATTCTTTCGCATGGATCTGCGTGGGTTTTCCTCAAATGTTTTATCTAGAACAAAGTTCATTCGAATTATTAAACACTTGGTTCTCT
This sequence comes from Lacanobia oleracea, assembly GCA_950371165.1. Taxonomy (NCBI): domain Eukaryota; kingdom Metazoa; phylum Arthropoda; class Insecta; order Lepidoptera; family Noctuidae; genus Lacanobia; species Lacanobia oleracea. The sequence continues at coordinate 22,764,893 of OX493406.1, forward strand.
CTGTTATACAACAAAGTTATCAACGTAAAATGTTTCCCTCTGAACAAAGGTCGCGAGCTATCACGTCATTTGACTGAAAACAAATATTCATAGCAATATTTCAATATATTTACCTTCATTCTGTAACACCGGTATCATTCTTTGGATGTAATGTTTCGCGTCATCATAGTCATCTGTAAAAAGAATCATTGCACATGAATATAACATTATAGCTACGAGTACACTTCCGAATTTTATTTTATATCTATCACATACAAAATAGAACAGTATGAGCCATGATTTTCTCCTCTGACGATTTCATAGTCTAGTTATTTTTGGACTCAATCAAATAAATATCTTCGTTTGAAGATCTATTGACTATAATCTTCGTGACGTGTCATAAATTTATCAACACTGAACTTTGAAAAAGTAAATAACGTAGCATAACTATTTCCTGCGGCTTTGTTCTCATTTCCTAATCCACAGTATAACAATTCTCATGATTGGGTCTGTCTTTCGTGTATCTAAGGCCTGTGATCGACAGATTCGATCTTTGTATTGGTGAGAGAAGAGAACCAAGCTTTACAGTGCGCATCCTGTAATATTACAGATTAGAGCATTACATTGTGGAGGGTATGGAACCGAGCAGCAGCAGTGTGCAACTTGATGATACAATGTGTAAAATCCAATCTGAAATGTTACATTACAGACAAATGCTCGTCTAGACAGGGTGGCAGTACTGTAATGTAATGCTCAAAATCGTATCTGAGGTATTACATTACAGGCAAACGCTACAGGTGAGGGACCACCTTTATTATACGAGCAATACTTTAGATTGTATCTTACCAGTGTTATATTTAATAACGGACAAGTAAGAATTCCATTCTTCCAAATTCTTTTGCCTCTTCCTTACTCTTTTTTCTGTGTCCAAAGGGTTTTCAATAGGATACCAAACCTTAACTTTACGGTCGTTAGGTCCCCGCGCACGGACCCAAGATCTCGGAACGCAGACATAGTCAGCCACATCTTTATAAGGGACTTCCGAAAATTGGATCACGCTATATTTAAATTCGTTGTCTTCGCTCATCTGGAAATTAAGAAACAAAACAAAAGTATAGTCGTCTATACACGGTGCAATTTTAAGTGTCCTACAAAGTTGGCCCACTTAATGTACCCAACATAAACAACCTCTAGACATGTTTTTTTTTTAAAGAAGCTTAAAAAAAAACATTTTTTTAATGAACATGTTGTAGTGATTAGATAGGGGCCGTAGTAAGTAAGTATTACGTAAGCAGAAATTTAGTCATTTTTAACCCCCCTCCCCTTGTCAGTGATAGTAATCAAAGCTCTTACCCCTCCCTCTAATACTTACATAAGCATTAATATAATTTTTACTCTCGCGAGACTTATTTCCCCCACTTCTGTCATTTCTTACTAAACATCGCGTGAGAGTAAAAACAACTAACTATCCATAATTATGTCAAATTAAAATCTACTAAGATTTGCAAACAAAAAAGGAAGTAAGTATTGCTGACGTAATCACCATTTAAACACCCTGTACCCCATGTCATCAAAAACAAGCGAAGTAAAGACCCCCCCCCTCCCCCATTGGAGCTTACGTCATACTTGAACGGCTCCGTAGAGTATGTGGGCTGCCGTTGTAAGACGACTAGCTCGTACCAAACGATAACATACGTCACCAGCGGTCAAGGCTACGCCAAATATATTTGGTTTGGTCGCCATTTTAGTACTCTTGAGGGAGCGATAAGTGCGCGGTACGGTACGTCAGCAGTGTTTCTTTACATGGTCTAATTAAATTAAGTAGCTTACTAAAGTTATTTAATGAGAATGTAACAAAAAACCGGTCAAGTGCGAGTCGGACTCGCACACGATGGGTGGGATGGTCGCACACATGGTGGGATGGACACGGTGGGTTCCGTATCATACACCTTATTTTTATTTGTAACTCTAGCGGCAATAGAAATACACAATCTGTGAACAACTGTCTATCTATTACGGTTCTTGAGATACAGCCCGCTGACAGACAGACGGACGGACGGACGGACAGCGGAGGCTTAGTAATAGCATTCCCTTGGTTATTTTTGGGTACGGAACCCTAAACAAGAAAAATATTTACTTTACGAGTTTGGGTTTTTTGGTCTCAAAAGTTCATAATTATGTTATCAATATTATATACCACTTCTTTACGTAAAGTTTGTATACCTACACATGCTTGTTATGGTAACTAGATATATGTGTACCAAGTTTTAACTGGATCGCTCTGTTTATTCGGAGCAAATTGGCTGTGACAGATAGACAGACAGACACCAGTGATAATAAAAATATACCTATTAGGTCTCCGTTTTATATATTATGGACGTACAAAACCCAAAAATTTTCTGAATATTTTAGGGTAACGTTCCGGTAATCAGCTAGTCTATTCTGTAAGTAACCATTTGGATATCGAACTTCACCTGAGTGACAAACCTCATAAAGTGAGCTTTATTGCACACAACATAAAGGTGTTACGTTTGACGTAATTTGATACTTACCTCGGACTCCACTGTCGAGACACGAAAATTTTGTTACAGAATAGGGGTACAGATCTTGTTTTGTCTTATACGTTAACTATTATTGAACCTATTACGTCGGCTGAGATTAATTAATTAACGCAATTTGGACCCCATATGACAAAAACTCTAGAAGCTTTTAATTTTAAATAATAACTAATTACACTCATTACGGTGTCAACGGCCGGCTTCTGTCTAGGAAATAGAAGCAACGCTAAATAAAACGTTAACACATTATTTTTCACTAATTGTACATTATTACAAAGACAATAAATACATATAACACCGGAGGGTGTGTATTGGCTTATCTAATATCACTTTATTTTTGTATGGACTAAAGTGACGCTGACACGGGCCTATGACCCGTGCCGATAGCAGTATCAAAGGTGCCATACTCGTGGATAAGTTTTAATTTAAACAAATAAAAATTGGAGTTTGTAATACCAGAATAACAGATTTTTACTAAAGGTACCAACATAAACGACTTATTAAAAAAAAAACAACAATGTTTACGGAGACTGATCAAAAGTGGTCTATGGACCAATAGCGAAACGGTTGTGGTATTTCTGTGGAGATACCGCAACGATACTCTTGTGCAAAGGGGCATTGAAATCTGACCTGGTAGTCAAATAAATAAAGATATTTATTTAAAAAACATTTTAACGGGTATTTCTGACTTTACAATATTTAATTAATGTGTTTCTCTGATAGACATTGTCACTTGCCACCTCAAGAGAACTGAATTTCAGTTTTTTTTTGTTTTTCACCGACTTCAAAAATGGAGGAGGTTCTCAGATCATCAGTCGGATATTTTTTCCCGGTTACTCGAAGATGGCTGGACCGATTTAGACAATTCTATTTTTTTGTTTGAAAGGGAATATTGTCACTAGGTTTGGATCAGATGATGGTATCTTGGAGAATGTAGTAAAAAATGTGAATACTATTTTTTTCTCAAAACTTCCAGGTTAGATTTTGATGCCCCTTTGCACAAGTATATAGTTGAGGTATTCCCATAGAAATACCACTACCACAACAGTCTCCTTTTTTATTGTTTGGGCTAATCTCTCTTTTAATCTCTTTGGCTAATTTCATTGATTTAGCTAATGTCTTGACAGACAGACAGACAGTAAAGTGACACACATTGGTTCCTTTTTTATCATGCTAATCATCTGCCAGTCTTTTCCCAACTATATTGGGGTCGGCTTCCAGTCAAACCGGATTTAGCTGAATACCAAAATTTTACGCGGAGCGGCTGCCTGCCAGACCTCCACATCCCATTAACTGGGTAACACGGTACTTCATGGCAAGACTGGAGTCAGATTAACTAGCTTCTAACTATCCGTAACGACAGCCAAAGATCTACGAATGACTGCCGGGACCAACGGCTTAACGTGCTTTCTGAGGCACGGAGGAAACTCGGTATGTTAAGATGGTTACCCATCCACAGACCAACCTTGGCAAGCATCGCTTAACCTTGAAGATCGACCCGTGCGGCTGTTATTATCTTGCCACGAGCTCCTTCCTTTTTTATCATGCGAATGTTCGGAACTAAAACACCCAAAAACACTGCTTTCGAGAATCGAACTCAGTACCTCAGATACTCAGCGGAAGCGTTTATCACCAGTAGATCTACGAGACAGTTAATAATATAAATGAGTCAGAGCAATAAACCAAGCTGCGATATCAATTGAAAACTTGTAAAAATAAACAAAGATATAATTTTTGTTGTTACAACAGTCTCAATTCAATCACGAGTGTTTGATTTGGCTGTGTTTCATACCAAGTTGAAATCCCTTATTCTTAGAAATCAAAACTTACTTGGGAACTTCTTTAAACACGGTTAAGTGAAAAATGGAGAGCGATTATTTACTTAAAAAAACATGAACCTTTTTATCAAACTTTTTTTTAGGGTTCCTAACCTACTCGTATGTATAAAAAAACAATCCTTATAGAATCACTCGGTTGTCTGTTTGTTTGTCCGTCTGTCACAGCCGATTTTCTCAGAATCTACTAGACCGATTCAGTTGATAACCTGTGACCACAGACGCGTAACGAAAACAATTGGAAAAACACACAAAAAATTGGAAATGGCCCAATTTCTAAAATTTGGATAAATAAATAAATTAATCATCATCAGCCTAGCCTTATTCCAACTGTATTGGGGTCGTCTTCCAGTCAAGCCGGATTTAGCTGAATACCAGTATTTTACAAGGAGCGGCTGCCTACCAGACCTCCACAACCCATTAACTGGGTAACACGGTACTTCATGGCAAGACTGGAGTCAGATTTACTGGCTTCTGACTATCCGTAACGACTGCCAAAGATCTACAAATGACAGCCGGGACCAACGGCTTAACGTGCTTTCCGAAGCACGGAGGAAACTCGGTATGTTAAGATGGTCACCAATCCACAGACCAACCTTGGCAAGCGTTGCTTAACCTTGAAGATCGACTCGTGCGGCTGTTATTATGTAGCCACGAGCTCCTCAAATAAATAAATTAAATATAAGAAAACTTTTAGTTCTATTTTTTTTTCTTATACAATAATTTATATAGATAAATAAATTAAATATAAGAAAAGTAGAGTTAAAAACTTTACCAACTGTAATATGTAACATATCAAATCAAAGGGCTCATCGTAATAATCCTAAAACAATTTTTTATAGTAAAAAAAAAGAATCCCAACATTCCCAACAAATTCGGGTAGTTTCAAGATGCTTGCGAGTGAAAAGCTCTAACGGAAATGGTTTTCCGTACCGCGCCGCGTAAAAGCTGATAACATTTTCGCGATGTCTCAGTTGGTCCTATAGTTAAAGTCGTTTATTAACATCCCCTGAAAAACTGCTGATAGGTGATACGAGTACAATGGGTGAAGTCACATAAATAGTATTTCCGCAAGCACCTTTAATTCCTAACCAGTGAATCAGGAACTCAATCAGCTTAAGTGACAATTTAAATCAAAACTAAGAGCAAACGAAACAAAAAAACTTACCTTATAATATCTTTGCTGTTTTCCTCTTGCACAATATTTTAGTTAAATTGATAAAAATATTTTTTAAACAAATTGGAACACGACCTCCGCTCGCGATTTCGATTGCCAAAATGATAGTGTTTGTTGGGCCTTCGTCAGAGAACGCACATCTAGAATAATAAAACTGCGTCTTAAGTACAGGGCGGGAGTTCCCACGTGGCGCCAGTGTTGCCAGATGCGTCGAGCCCCAAGTCGCCGAAATTTTAGCCTAAATTTGCCTAATTAAAATTCAAAGTACCCAAACATTTTAAAGTTGATTAGATTCACTTTTGCAGCGCTTAAACAATTTTTCACTTCATCAATTTTCCACCGAAATCACTTTTTTTCTTTAATTTAAAAACACTGCTTTTTTGTAAAAAGTATGCTTTTTTTACCCTCATTAAAAAATAGTATGTAATCGAAACGAAATCAATTCAGTTTTGGTTTAATTGAAAGTTACTAAAACTTTTTTTCGCGCACCTGTGAATATTTCCATAAACAAAAGACTGGCTATTATAATGAGGAGATAATAAATTAGTGCCTACTACGCAGACCCCATGACCCCATCCCTGTCGCTCATGTGCGACAAGAAAAGAAGAATTTTGTTTTTAATTTTACAAGAAATTTCTGAAAATGTTAATGAATGTATTTTTTAGAACAGATTGTTGCCCATTTTTCCTAATATAGCCATTTATTTATTTTATTCAGGTTAACCAACAACTGTTTACACCAGTACATAAACAGCTTATAATTTATAATAGGATACAATTGCGGGTGCAACAACTAATTACAGCACAAAAATCATTGGTAAAAAATTAATTATTAAATTCATAAAAATGCAGGTGAATAAAAATGTGGAAATTAAATCAATAAATTAGACTTAAATAAATTAAATAAATTACATTGACTATTTATCAGAAATTAAAACAGCAACAATTAAAACTACTGACTTTGGCAAAGCATAAAATATTCATTATTTAATTATAATTAAAGTAACAATAGCATTGAGATTTGAGTATCAATTAAAGATACTTACCGCCATATAATTGATGTCAGTTTTTTTCCATTTTGAAAAGAAAATTGTGGTCTCGTCTTTATTGATGGTCGTTGGGACCATCAATAAAAACACGATACTACAATGGTTTTTTTTGGAATTTAATGTACTCTTCGAAGTACGAAAATCAAAAACAAAATTCACCGAAATCGATGAACGCATAGCTTGGCAATACCCATCAACACACTACCAGCCAATGTCAACTTTATTTCGTTGTTTACAAGAATCGTTTTTGCTTTTCCATAAAACACTTTTCGTGGTACACTCACAAACGCATTTTTTTTACCAATTAGTTTCCTCGTACCTCAGATAATGTTGTGTTAGAAAGTATAATTGCGAAATCGCCTGAAGTGGCTAACTTTTTTGGCTTAAATGGTGAAAGGTCGCCTAATCTGGCAACACGCTTAGTTTGGCGCCAAAGTTAAAACACGGATTGTATCATGGCCTCCTCGAGTCCAAACCATTAGGCCCGGAAAGGAGAAATTTTGGTTCCTGTTATGATTTATCAGAAAAACCCAGCCTTATGTTTTTGTGATAAGTCTACTTTGGCCAACTAACAGCCCTTCTAGTGGCAAAAATGTGACCTGTCCGTTCTGCCAGAGATAGGTCACATTTTTGGGGTTGCTCTGCTTCACTATTTGATATCAGTAGAGCAGAATACACTTGCATGAAGTCTTCGTCTTCTTATTTAATCATAATTGTTGAAAATATAATGCAGTTTTATGATTCATTTACCTTTAAAATAACATAATAATGTACACTATTGAATCTGAATAGGCAACACTGATACCAACAGTGTGGACTACTGAACATGCTGTCTCGAACGGCCTTCTTTATGGCGTCGTCGGATCATCTTGCCCGTGTACTGCCTTGAGCGCGTTTTCCTTTTACTTGTACTGCGCACTTTTTTCATTTTTATGAATGAGAAATCATCAAATGACTCCTCCCGCTCTGGCGAAGCAGAAGGGAGTATCAGACTCTTACTGAAAACCCATCTGTGTTCTTCCTAATGCCCTTTGCGTTCCAGGCCGCGGTTACTCTTTCGAACAAATTCCTGTACCCTGGCAGGCACTGGCCCTAGCAGGTCCCGTCTTCTATGCTGACATCTCTTGAAAGCGCGCGTGGAACAGAACGCGCCGTTGCGTCGACGAGCCTTCCCAACTGACAAAGTCATTTACATACTCATGGTCAAATTGTGCGGTTGCGACTTCTATACTAACGAGCTATTGTAGTTATTACTAGTAGTATTTTGATAGAATAATAAAATAAAAAAGGTGCTACGTATTCCGGTGGGAACGCCACGTGTTCGAGGCGAGAATGTCTTAATGAATATTTACTGGTGTTTAGCCCAAATTGAATTTAATAAAATGGTTTTCGAATATGACTTGATGATGCTGATGACACTATAATGATATGACGTTTCTAGTGAAGCTCCCATAATTAATTGGTCTACGTCATGGTTAATTCTCCAATTGTATTCAAATATAAGTTTGTACTTCTATTGCGTTGATTGAGAAGCTTGTTCTAAGGAACTGTAGACGTAGGTCTACAATGCACGTGAGAGATGTCAAGTTGAATTACAAAACACACAGGTATTTGATAATAACTTGACATCTCCACGTGTTCCTGAGAAAAAGGATCGTGACAGTCTAACAGATGGACCTCGAAGTGACCATTTTAGAGCTCGGTTTTTCCTTTTTGGCTACGGAATCCTAAAGATAAATTAATACATCTGTAGAAGTACCTGCTAATCTGATCATTCATACATTTTATTTAAGTGATAAAGAGCAACACTACCGCTGAGTACACTAGACTAGTTGTTATCCGTAACATTCGGTTCCTGTGGAAAAACCCATGGGGCAATTTAGATAAATAACCCTGAATTCAATCGTTATTATTTATTTTAAACACTACCGACCCGCCCCGGCTTCGCAGGAGTTCAAATTATATACTAAAACCTTCCTCGAAAACCACTTCATCTATTAAAAAAACGCGCATCAAAATCCGTTGCGTAGTTTTAAAGATCTAAGCATACATAGGGACAGACAGACAGCGGAAGCTTTGTTTTATGCTATGTAGTGATTATGTATTATGTGCAATAACAGACTTAACGCCTTAGGTATTATCTACCAGTCAACTATAGGTGGGTAAAAATATAACATGGCAGGGGAATTGCATTTTGCGGAACTTGTTCGAAGGAGTCACCGCGGCCCTGGAACGCGGCGTGCATATGGAGGAACACGGATGGGTGTAAGTCAGTAATAGTCTGACAGACAGACATCCGAGTGATCCTATAAGGGTTCCGTTTTTTACGGAAGTTCGGAACCCTAAAAACACTGATTAAAGGGATTTTATTTTGACCTAAAATAATGAATTGACATCATTTTCAGTGTAGACGTGGAAACTTAAAAAACAAGCAAACTCACTTCCGCTCTTATCGCAAAGGAAGGGTATAAGTTTATCAGCGTGTGTATGTGTGTTTGTTCTTATGTGGCGCTCGATTCTAGAGAGCAAACGCGATAGCCGATATTAAATTATTCTTACGTTAATCGATTTGTCTTAAATCTTGCGAGTGTTACTTAAGACATGAAAGCAAACAAAATAGGTAGCGATTTGAAAAAATCATGTGAAAGGTCACATGAAAGAAGAATTTTTCAAATCGCTTACGATCATACATAATCGAGTTATGTGGTAACACACATAAAAAAAATACAACCGAATTGAGAACTTCCTCCTTTCTTGAAGTCGGCTAAAAAGAAAAGGCGAAATGCATTAAATCTATCACCATCCTTGACCATTTCGTTTGAGACTGGAAAAGTGCCAAAGGCTTGGAAGCAAGCTAACGTGCAACCCGTGCCCAAGAAGGGTAGTCGTGCTGACCCGTCGAATTATAGACCCATCTCGGTAACGTCCATACTCTGTAAGACTATGGAACGCGTGCTGAATCATAAGCTCCTGGCGTACCTAGAAGCGAATGATATCCTTAGTGACCGACAATACGGGTTCCGCCGAAATCGGTCAACTGGGGATCTTCTAGCGTATGCCATTCACATCTGGAGTAAAGCCATAGAGAAGTACGGGGAGGCACTAGCGGTCTCCCTTGACATCTCGAAGGCCTTCGACAGGGTCTGGCACGGTAGCCTTATTAGTAAGCTTCCTTCCTTCGGTCTGCCCACCGGTTTGTGTGATTGGATCGCAGATTTCCTAAGGGATCGGTCTATTCGAGTGCTCATAGATGGCTGCTCGTCTGGACTGCTGGATATTAATGACGGGGTTCCTCAGGGGTCGGTGCTTTCGGCAACACTGTTCTTGCTGCATATTAATGATCTGCTTAAACCCGGTACCTTTGGGTATGCAGACGACAGCACTGTTGCTGAGAGATACGTGTCCGACGCACGAGCTGGTGGGTCGCAGATCCGGTCTCTCCGGGAGGCTATGGTTGAGCGCTTGAATGTGTCCTTACAGGCTGTCTCTGAATGGGGTGATGCCAATGGTCAAGTTCAATGCTGCTAAGACCCAAGCGTGTCTATTTTCCGCCAAAAGGAGCCAATTCCACCCAGCTCCATCTTTCCGAGGTGCAACAGTGCCGATAACCGACCAACTTGAACTTCTTGGGGTTACATTAACATCTACTCTCAATTTTTGGCCCTTTCATAGAGGCAAAAGCTCAAGTGGCTGCAAGAAAGTTGGGATCCTAGCAAAGGTGAGACGGTACTTTACGCCGAACAGCTGCTCAAACTCTATCAGGCGCAAGTTCGATCGTGTATGGAATACTGCTCTCATCTTTAGGATGGATCTGCCAGATACCAGCTTGATGCCCTTGAGTCAATTAAGAAACGAGCCAAGAGGATCATTGGCAATGAGAGGCTCGTCGCGACGGAGCTCCAAAGTCTTGAGCATCGACGACGAGTTGCTAGCTTGTCGGTTTTCTACCGGTTGCATTTTGGGGAATGTGCAACGGAATTGCATAATTTAATTCCGCCAAGCCCGTTCCATCGTCGGATCACAAGACGAACGACGATGCGCCACCGGTTCATGGCGGACATCCCACCCACACGCACAAAACGTCTTGGGAACACATTCATAATGCGTACAGCTAAGGAGTGGAATTCCCTGCCGGAGTCTGTGTTTCCCGATAGCTACAACCTGGGAGTCTTTAAGTCAAGAGTGAATAGGTTACTTCTAGGCAAGCGTTTTCCATCTTCGACCACATCATCGCTTACCATCAGGTGAGATGGTAGTCAAGCACGTGCCTATTAATAGTAAAAAAAAAAACAAAAACATCACGGATCCAGTTCCAAGTTGACAAAGAAACCAGAACTTTAACCGAGGCGGTCTCAGTAGAATGATGTCGTAAGCCAGGCCGAGTCTGCCTGCGTAAATCAGAAAGCACCGACCTCATCAGGGGCCTGTCGTAACGAGCACCGACCTCGTCAGGAACCTGTCGTAACGAGCACCGACCTCATCAGGGACCTGTCGTAACGACACCGACCTCATCAGGGACGTGTCGTAACGAGCACCGACCTTAACAGAAGCCTGTCGTAACGAGCACCGACCTTAACAGAAGCCTGTCGTAACGAGAACTGACCTTAACAGAAGCCTGTCGTAACGAGCACCGACCTTAACAGAAGCCTGTCGTAACGAGCACCGACCTTAACAGAAGCCTGTCGTAACGAGTACCGACCTTAACAGAAGCCTGTCGTAACGAGCACTAACCTTAACAGAAGCCTGTCGTAACGAGCACTAACCTTAACAGAAGCCTGTCGTAACGAGCACTAACCTTAACAGAAGCCTGTCGTAACGAGCACCGACCTTAACAGAAGCCTGTCGTAACGAGCGCCGACCTCATCAGGGGCCGTAACGCACTTAGCGTCGATTAAGGCTCGGTCACGCAATCAGGAAAAAGCTTCGGCTCTGATTAAACGGCACCGTTCAATGAAAAGGCTAGGCAGTTAATTAAATGTCTTTTAGCAGCTGGGTGCTACATACATAAGGTCCCATTAAAATACATGGACAAATTTTAACATAGCGTTCAGTACGTCTAACCAAAGATATCCAAGAAAAAAAAATACTGAATAAAGTGATTTTATTATGATCTAAAATAATAAATTCCCATAATTTTTTTGTGTTTTTTCTATCAGATTTCTTTTTGTTTCATTATCTGATGCGTTTTTCTTAATATTTTTTACCAGTGTCCTTATTTTGGTGGTCTGAATGACTTCTAAAAGTGTGTCCATCTATTTTATTGGGACCTTATAACTGTCTTTCAGTCCCATAGTCTCTTCTACCTCAGCACCAAAATTCATTAAAATCAGTTCAGCAATTTTCTAAATAAAAACTTCCGCTCTCATCGCAAAGGAAGTTTATAAGTTTATCAGCGTGGGTTTTATGTATGTTTGTTATTATGTGGCGCTCGACTCTAGAGAGCAAACGCGATAGCCAATATCAATTATTTTTACGCTAATCGACTTGTCTTACTTCTTGCGAGTGTTACTAAAGACATGACAGCAATCAAAATAGGTTTCTCCTTTCATTTTTTATTTCGAATGACCATGAAGGATCTATCTCGATTCCTAATAAAAAGTAGTCGTATCAAAAATAACCGGCCAAGTGCTAGTCCGACTCTCACATAGAGGGTTCCACCATAACCCGCAAAACAGACACCTTTCTTGTACGGTTTATACTATTTTGTTTTCCATTTTTTTAAGGTTTCATTACTTGTTATAGCGGCAATAGAAATACACATTCGGGTATTATTTCAACTGTCTACCTATTAATCTTCTCTTCTAATTCTTGAGATACAGCCGCTGACAGATGGACAGCGGAGGCTTAGTAATAGGGTCCCGTTAGCTTTAGAAATGGCTCGAAGGGAAGTAAGAAAATAAAAAAATACTGGTATCAAGGAAATATTTAATTTAATTTAATTTCAGGACGTCGTCGTCGAGATCGACCGTGGCGAAGATGGTGTGACGATCTCATCGTGTTTGAAGGATAAACTTGGCCAGAGATCGCCCAAGACTTGGAAGGAGGAAGGGAAGGCCTTTGCCCAGCAGTGGGACACAAGAGCAGGCTAACAAAAAAAAAACCAAGAACTCACTAGAAAGTAAGTATTTTTTAAGCAGTATGCTGCAGTTGGTTGGTTTCAGTGATTTAATGAACTATTATTAATATATGACGGGAAATTATCAAATGACTCCTTTCCTTCTGGGTGCAGCAGGAGGGAGTGTCAGACTCTTACTGACTAAAGCCCATCCTTGTTCCTCCTGATGCCCTTTGCGTTCAAGGGCCGCGGTGCCTCTTTCGAACATATTCCGCAACAGGGTTGCGCAGCAGTTGTAATACCTAGGTTCAAAGTTTTTAACGTGAAAATGCTATCCTAGTTGCTAGATAGCATGGCACTTTTTATCTATTCTATCTACACAAACTTTTTTTTGCTATTTGTAGGCACGCTTTTGACCACCATCTCACCTGATGGTAAGCGATGATGCGGTCGAAGATGGAGCACTCTTGCCTAGAAGTAACCTATTCACTCTTGACTTAAAACTAAGCTTACCTTAGTAAGTTAATTCCTAGTTTCTATTCGTGAGCATACATTCAGTACCACCTCATCACAGTTTTATTCACATTCATATCACGTATGACTTTTAAATGAAAGTTATTGTTACTGGTAATGGACGGTTTAAGCTTTTAATATAAATCATTGTGTGCCTTTTAAATATACATACAAGGAAAAGAAGCAAATTTAATTATAAACCTTTAAAAAAGAACCGGTCCAGAGCGATTCGGAGTCATGCACCGAAGGTTCCGTACCATCATATAAAACGTGTAATACGTTTAAATATTCATCGACGAGGCCTATATTCGTTAGAGAGTTTTAACACTGCAGTGTAGAATATACAGTTTTAGTTCAGCCATTTCTGAAAAAGTGTAATATTTAGAGGTTTTTTTTCCCTGTAATCTTTACGAAAACTTCTATCACCTAGAAAATTTCAGATTTTTCTAAATGTAAACTTCGGAGATAAGGGGGGGAGGGCAAAAAATAAGAACGAAATGTTTGAGAATGTAAAAATAGCTCTCTTTTATATGAAAGACTTACCATAGCCCCACTTCGAATTTTTAAGAACCCCTAGTTTCATCGTTGTTGCAAAAAAATAATATTTACATTTTTATTTCTATCTTATTTGCAAAATAGTTGAGCAGATGGAACTGGTTGGACTGGAAGTCGACCTCAGCATAGTAGGGAAGCTTGCGGAATTTGTTCGAAAGAGTCGCGGCCCTGTAACGCGGCGGCGGGCATTAGGAGGAACACGGAACGGTTTTAGCCAGTAAGAGTCTGACACTCTCTTCCGCTCCACCCAGAGTGGCAGGAGTCATTTGATTATTTCCCATACTTAAAAAAAGCACAGTGGGGCAGATTAATATATTGATGGGAGACGAAAACATTATATGCCAACTGGAAAGTAAATTAAAATAAGGGCAGGCTGTCGCTTATGATAAAGAGTGAAAGAAAAAAACAAAGAAATAAAAACTAATTACTTAATTTCCTTTCAAGGTATTAAAAACATGTTATGGCAACAGGAAAACAAAAGCTCATCTAAGTTAGTACTTTGTACCGAGATAAGTACTATCGCCAAAATGACGTTGCGAGGGAGACAAGGCTAGATAATTTATATAGTGTCATCTTTTATTTTACGCACATATAAATTTTATAATCGGCATAGTGTAATATTAAAATCTCTGCGAACCTGCGATTAACACTCATTAAAACTGCGACTGTCTGGCAAGAGGCAGTGTGATCGGGAACATTCAATAATTTATTTTGAAGTGAATCTGTTTATAAGTGATTGAAATAGTAATTTAGAATACAGTAACGAAGATTGTGACGATAGTAACAAGGGAGAAAAAGGTAAGTTTTTACTTTTATCTTTGATAGGCTTCCGTTGCGCACTGTCTAACTTAGAGATAAGAGTCGATATATTCAACGATACGTAGGTGACATAAGCACTCAAGATTTGATAGGTTCAAGGTTAAGAATATTTTTCGGATAACACAGATTCGGGCAGGGAGTTTAGAAAATTATTTCGTATTGTTTATGTAATGCTTCACAGGTAGGCACAACAGACTTTCATTGTGTTTATTCATTCGGAGAAAGCGTTTGATAGGGTATCTAAGGGTATACGAAGCTCATATTTTTGTGGCATGCGCTTCCTGAAGCTGTATTATTATTCAGTCAGTATAATCTAAGCAAAACTTGCGTTATTATTTTCTATACAAATAGTAGCTAGTTGTTTCAGAAACCCGATTTCCATAATAAATATATACACGATTTTGTGATTGGTTCCATAGTAAGTTGTTTATTTATATTTTATGCCCCCCTGCCATGTTATTTTTCATCATCCTTGGTCTTTGTGCCTTTAGTGCATAGATTGAATAAATAACGATGATTAGCATGTAAAATTGATTCGTGTTATAGTCAATTTAGAATTTATTGGTTGGCTGTTCACAACACTGGCAATTTTAGTCGTGCACCAAGGGACGGTTCTAAGTCCTTATCTCTTCGTTTTGATAAATGAATAGTCAGATGGCGGACATACGATGAAGTAGCTTTTTGTCGGCAATGACAGAGAAATTACATCGTGTAAAAATAGTTAGTAATCTACATGATATGATACGTAATTTATATTAGCCAGAATTTATCTATCGGTATCACATGATAAGAAAAAAAAAAACACCAAATCGTTGAGATTTTTTCCATTTTACTCCATCATTTTGGAACGAAGTTCCTTATCGCGCGTTGTGAAAGGGGGCTAGACGGAAAAAAATCTTACGAAAAGTTGTCACGACACTTTTTTGCTATAGTAAGCTATTGTAAGCTGTGCGAATGGAATGGAATGGAATGGAAAGGAGTGGAATGGCATGGAATGGAATGGAATGGAATGAAATGAAATGGAGTGGAGTGGAGTGGAGTGGAGTGGAGTGGAGTGGAAAGGAATGGAATGGAATGGAATGGAATGGAATAGAATTTCTCATCTCAATAGGGACTGATTGAGATGAGAAACAGTGAGTCATTAGTTGCCAACGATACGATACCATCTTAGGGAAAAGGATAAAGTCGTAAAACACAGTTATGTTTCTAGTTTTATTACAATTCGCGCGTTGAGAAAGGGGGCTAGACGGAAAAAATTAAGACCAAAAGTTGTAACGACACTTTTTGCTATAGTTGTAAGCCATGCGGCGTAGGAACTTCGTTCCATCCGGGTGTCCCTTGACACCTCTCAAGTTTTTTTTTTATCAAAAGAGTACAAATTATATTTACTGCTTTGCAATAAAAACGAAAATGATTTGGTTTTGTTACTTTTTAAAAACATAATTATATTATTTTTAATAAAAAAAAATAAAAATGCAGGTAGCAGAGTAGCGCGTAGAGGGGTAGTTAGCTCCATTTATATATGCACAAGGTCATTGGCATGAATATTTAAAAAAATAACTAAATAAGGATGGTAGAGGACATGTTGCAACTTGCGCCGATACTAAATAAAGTGCTATAAGGATGGAATGATGCAATATGGTGTTGTATCACATTATTATAATTTTTATTAGTGTTGATAGTAAAATGTAGAAAAACAGTAGAAATCTAGCGAGCCGAGCGGATGTTATCTTAGGTCATCCCAATCAACAAACTATACACTAATACTATCTAGTAATATCTATGAGCTGAGACGAAAACTGACCTTTAGTCCCTACTCTTAGAGATTATTGTGCGTTGCACTCTACGTTCCTATAAAAATAACAATTTTTACGTAGTTACGCACCAATGATATTTAGGTAATTGTGTTATCTAGTTACTGGGTTCTAGGGGTCAGATAGGCAAATTCTCCATATACAATACTGGTATTAAGCTGCAATTGTTCAGACTGGAAGCCAACTGACGACTGGATTGTTGGAGTGGTTGCTGGTCGAAACGATTGCAAACCTTCTTCTTTGCGTATCCACGGTTTTTGTAACTGGATTGTTTAGGTCCAGTGGGTGGCCACGTTTATTGCGGCAAAGGATTGTTTCGTCTTACCCAGTTCGCTGAGAAATGATCAGGATTTATCTTGATGACTTTTGTGTCTGGCCCTGTTGATCTTACCTGAAATAAAGGAGACTATTAGTTTACTAGTTCAAAAATCTGGCAACATTATTTTTTATAAAATAAAACAATATGTTATTGGTCTCTCATTATGAGCCTCATCAGTACGCTTAAAGTCACACAAAGGGCAATGGGGAGGGCAATGCTTGTGAGATCGAATCAGCCGCAATAGAACCAAAGTTACCGATATAGCCCAAAGGATCGCCAAACTAAAGTGGCAGTGGGCAGGGCACACTGCTCGTAGGACAGATGTTCGATGGGACCGAAAAGTTCTGGAGTGGAAGGCCACCCACAAGGTGGAGCGACGCCTGGTGAGGGTCGCGGGTAGCCGATGGATGCGAGACGCACAGGACCGGTTGCTGATGTAACACGTGCGGTTAGGTTTATGCCCAGCAGTGGATGTCTTTCGGCTGATATAATGATAATAAAGTTATTGAAGAAATTAAAAAAAAAAAATACTATACCCACCCCCATTTTTCTGAACCTCTGAGACTACAAGTTTGAATGATTAAATTTTATTTTAACAGATAATATTTTTTTACTTAAAGATTACAGGAAAAGTTATATGGAATCGTATGGTTTTAGAGTAACATGTTACAAAACTGAGATCCGGTCAGAAGCTATCGCACACAAGTTCAGGTGGACCAGCTCTTTAGATTTGGAAGACCACAGTCGAATCATACTTGTTACTATTGGACATAGGTCTTCCCCAAGAGACACCGTTTTGTGTGTCTCGCATCCATCCGATTTCCGCGACCTTAGGGTCATCAGTCTGCATTGTAGGAAGCCGTGCCACTCCATGACCCCTCGACTATGTGATGCCCGAGCGTGTGTAGTCCTGTGCTACTTAAACTTTTGGCAATTCTACGACCTTTATCGGTAACCTTGGTTCTCCTGTAAAAATCTTCATCTTCTCCCTGATTCAAAGTGATTTATATCTTCTTTTTTTATTTCTAGATGAGTAAAATTGAAGCCTATGAATATCATGTGATACAGTTTTTGGATGAAACATACACTGGTACCCAAGACTATGTCTGTGTTCCGCGGTCTTGGGTCGAGCCTAATGATGATGAAGATGATCCATTGTTCATCGTTTGGTATCCGGATGAAGATCACAAATACACAGAAAGAAGAGTGAGGAAAAGGAAAAAGAAGTCGAACCAATGGAAATCTTTCCTTTCCATTGTCAAATTTAGCACGAGTAAGAGTGTTTTCATAATTTATTAAGTTTTTTTTCACGTGGTGGCGTTTTTCCGCAGCGGTGGAAACCTTTTCAGTAATTAGTCATTCGCAGTTTATTATAAAAGACTAGTTATTTGAATTCTGAAGCTTCGAATTGTGTGACAAACTAATGTTATCTTGTTGTGATACTTTTTTACAGATGACTATGAAGACGCGAAATCTTATGTCTTGAAGCTGAGAAACCAGGAGAAAAAACAAGGAGGTAATAAAATTCTTAAATGTGAATATAAAAGTCTGGGAACCGATCACTTTTCCGAAAAAAAATTGATCAAATTTCATTTTACCGAAAACTATTGACCGACGTAGTCTTATTTGCTATATGCATTATTTGACATATTTTTAGATCATCGAAGTAACATGTGTCATCTGCCTAGCCTTTTCCCAACTTCATTGGGGTAGGCTTCCAGTCAAACCGGATTCAGCTGAACACCAGTGTTTTACTTGGAGCGGCTGCCTACCAGACCTCCACAACCCATTAACTGGGTAATACGGTACATCTTGGCAAGACTGGAGTCAGATTACTGGCTTCTGACAATCCGTAACGATTGCCAAAGATCTACAAACGACAGCCGGGACCAACGGCTTAACGTGCTTTCCGAGGCACGGAGGAAACTCGTTATGTTAAGACGGTCACCCATCCACAGACCAACCTTGGCAAGCGTTGCTTAACCTTCAAGATCGACCCGTGCGGCTGTTATTATTTAGCCACGATCGAAGTATCATGTGTCATAGGTATTATTTTACCGAACTACGTTTTGCCGATTTACATTATAACTTTTTGCTGTTGGCTGAAGCCTCTTTAGAACTTTTTTATTTGTCAAATTATTTACTTACCATATTTTAACCACACCAAAACAACATTTTACGGAATATTTATCACAAATATATAGCCAGGTACTTGGTAGCATTTTCAAGTTTAAATTAAAATAGTGTCATTTAAAGTCAATAAGTCGTGCTACAAAATTTAGTGACAGAAGGGAATCGCTGTAAATCCGACTTCACGCAGTCTTGTTGGCCCTACCTCTAGAGTGTAATTTAAGCCCGTGCAGGCGCGGAGGGGTGGGTCGGCCCGCGAGCTGAGGAGTAGGTGGTTTGAAGGCCGAAAGCCGAAGCTGCGGTGGTGAGCGTTAAAACCATCTGCGAGGATAAGCTCGCGTGGGGCCGCCCAAACCCCGCAGCGCCGGGTTCGTGACAGAAACAATGATTGTTGCATGTTGCATGCCTGCTTGCATGTAAAATGCTTCCTTGCACGCTGCATGCTGCTGCTACATACCTGCTTGCATATTGCATGCCTGCTTGCATGCTTCTTTCCATGCTGCATGCCTGCTTGCACGCTGCATGCCTGCTTGCACGCTGTATGCCTGATTGCAGTGAGGAGAAAGTGGTTTTAAGTGGTCCCAGTTAGATATTGGATCACTTAAAACCACTTTTGTTAACCATCACCACCACTACCACAACATCATTACACCACTTAAATTAAAACAGTTGCATAATGAGTATTCGGAATCATAATACTTCGAACAAATGTTATTTCGATTAAGTGGTACGTCGGTAAAAAGTTTTTCGACCAAGTGAAATGTCGGCGTGACGAAAAAATCGAATTGATAATAGGTCAATTGATACAATGGCAGACGTGACTTCGACGTGACTTCGTGAAGTAAAAGAAACGAAACGGTAATAGTTGAAAAGTTCGACGAACTTATGATAGGTAACCAAAATTCTGATGTAGGTCAATTGATACAATGGCAGACGTGACTTCGACGTGACTTCGTGAAGTAAAAGAAACGAAACGGTAATAGTTGAAAAGTTCGACGAACTTATGATAGGTAACCAAAATTCTGATGTAGACCTACAATATTATTCTCCTACTTTCCAGATTCCAATGATGATGACAAAAAGTGTGTCCAAGATGTGATGAAACAATCCGAGAGTACAAATGCAGGTAATTAAATAATTTAAAATCTATTAACTTTTTCAATTGTATTTTCCATTTCTTTCATACAAATCTTGTCCTAACAATTACAAAATGCAACAATACATACAAATCAGCCAAATTGCACGAGCAGTTCTCAAGTGATGTTCTTTTAAACTAACATACATGTACCTATTAATTTTATAAGAGACCGTCAAAGATTTGAAGAGCGTAAAATATTATTGACTAAATGCTTCTCATGATTTTATTTTAGATTATACAACGTTATCTGAGACGGCAGATGAAAATAAAGCTGAGATAGACAATGAATACCATCTCATGAATAAATTAGAGACCATGGGATGGTGCGAAAAATCAACAAATTGTTTATCAATTAAACAAAAAACACCGCAGAAACCAGAAAAAGAAGCTCCTAATAAACGGTTCAGAGAGAGTGAGCTAGATGAATATAATGACCATGTCGTGGATTCATCTAATCAAGCATACAAAAATAAAGAAAATCATTTATCACGTAATCATGAATTTTCCGATGAAGATCTTGCTACATATGAAACACATATAGAAAAAACTAATGACAGCCACAGTTCGGAGAACAAACAAACTGTTAACCAAGATCCTTCGAAGGTAAATCAGTCCTGGGATTCAGAAATATTAGCAGAGCTTATAAAATTAGCAAAGATAATATCAAACCTGAAAAAAGTGATGGGCAATAAATTTCTCAAACCATTATTAAATGAACTCCTAAATACTGATGACAGCCATTGCTCTCATAGCAAATTTACAATCACATCGGCACCAAGAGATATAACAGTGGGTGTTCCAAAATTAAATAAAAAGGAAATAAATGAAGAACAGCCAAATAAGAAAGATATTGATTTTGAGCCCACGAAGAATAAAAAAAATCCTAATCTGAAGTTGGTTCTTACATCAAAATACAATGAAAATGACTCGAAAAAAGGAAATAATAATGATAACGATTACAGTGAGCCTCTTCAAAGAAAAAGTTGTCCTAAACGATTTAAAAAGGTTACTCAATCTCCAGAATACGTTACGATTGACTCAGCAGAAAAAAATGAAATGCACGGCGATCGTCCTAAAATACATAGTTGTCCAAAGCCATTTAAAAAGGTTACTCAACTTCCAGAATACGTTGCAATTGACTCAGCAGAAGAAAATGATATGCTCAGCAAACGTCCTAAAATACAAAGTTGTCCTAAACGATTTAAAAAGGTTACTCAATTTCCAGAATACGTTGCAATTGACTCAGCAGAAGAAAATGATATGCACGGCGAACGTCCTAAAATACAAAGTTGTCCAAAACCATTTAAAAAGGTTACTCAACTTCCAGAACACGTTGCAATTGACTCAGCCGAAGAAAATGATATGCACGGCAAACGTCCTAAAATACAAAGTTGTACAAAACAATTTAAAAAGGTTACTCAACTTCCAGAATACGTTGCAATTGACTCAGCAGAAGAAAATGATATGCACGGCAAACGTCCTAAAATACAAAGTTGTACAAAACAATTTAAAACGGTTACTCAACTTCCAGAATACGTTGCAATTGACTCAGCAGAAGAAAATGATATGCACGGCAAACGTCCTAAAATACAAAGTTGTACAAAACAATTTAAAACGGTTACTCAACTTCCAGAATACGTTGCAATTGACTCAGCAGAAGAAAATGATATGCACGGCAAACGTCCTAAAATACAAAGTTGTACAAAACAATTTAAAAAGGTTACTCAACTTTCAGAATACGTTGCAATTGACTTAGCAGAAGAAAATGATATGCACGGCAAACGTCCTAAAATACAAAGTAGTCCAAAACAATTTAAAAAGGTTACTCAACTTCCAGAAAACGTTGCAATTGACTCAGCAGAAGAAAATGATATGCACGGCAAACGTCCTAAAATACAAAGTAGTCCAAAACAATTTAAAAAGGTTACTCAACTTCCAGAAAACGTTGCAATTGACTCAGCAGAAGAAAATGATATGCACGGCAAACGTCCTAAAATACAAAGTTGTACAAAACAATTTAAAAAGGTTACTCAACTTTCAGAATACGTTGCAATTGACTCAGCAGAAGAAAATGAAATGCACGGCGAACGTCCTAAAATACAAAGTTGTCCAAAACGATTTAAGGATCTGTTTGACCCTTTGAACTCAGATAAGCAAAATATTGATGATGCTAATAAATATGAAGAACCATTCAAGAAAAAGTGCAGTCGTAAGCAAGCTAAAAAGGTAGTTCTACCTCCGGATTACGATGCAAATGACTCACGATGGACATTAAAGTATCGTGAACTCAAACAAGGATTGGTCGAACTAGAGAAAGGTACTGGTGTGTATGTCTCTGCAACTAGACTGCTAGTTTATAAAACAAAATCGAGAGATGGCAGAGAGTTTGCTCGAAAGTTACTATGCGAAATCTTTACTAAAAGTGCATTGAGTACATGTTCGTGGACAGGTGAAAAGGCCAGGGCTTACGACCGGGATGGAACAAATATCAGACCTGGATTAGATCAAACAGCAAGAATGTTATTACTGAGTTATGCCAGTGATTATGCTAAAATGAAAGGCTGGCCTAATTGGGATACCCAAACTATTCTACTCAGTATCCGCAATAAACTAATAAAGACGAGAACATGAATTCGAATATTATTGTTATTAATTTTAGAGTCATCGTCATTCTGCATCCAAAACTCTCAACACTGTTGGGCAAAAAATCCTCTAATCTCGTGCCAATCCCTACGCTCCTGTGCCAACCTCATGAAGGTTCTACCGGCGATGGTAACAATGTCGCCACTCAGTTCCTGCCCTTCTCCACCTATCCTTCAATATATTAAAAGACAGAAAACGGTAAGGCACATGCACTGGTACTGTATATTCTGCTGTTTATTTGTAGGTACATCCAATGTCGTGGGGATGTGATAATGCCAAATACATTTATGCCTATGCGATGCCAATTTATTTTTCATCATTACTATGTCTGTTGCATTTAACGTTATTCAGGTATTACTTGTAAGCTTATGTAGTAACTAGGAGTAGTTTCTTTTGTTTTTTAATTAATAGTCTAGTAATCTATTTTTGTAATATTTGTAGTCTGTCATTTTGTTGCATTTGTTTTATTGTGCCCAGAAGAACAACTGCTGTCAAATGACCATTAATATTTTGATAAGCCACTACTTTGTTAAAAACATTGAACGGAACTCTCTTGAACTTCTTTTATTTGTAATGGGTTTGCTCTTGACTCTAGTCTAGAGATGACAGAGACAAAGCCTACAATGGGGAGAGTTTACTTTTTCTTGAGTTTAAGTCGATATATTTTCTATCGGCGTGTGTTTAAACACCGCCCAAAAAAATACCCATTTTACTACCAAAAAAGTTCTAAACGGTTACCAAAACAGATAAATGGTCACCAAATAATATTCGAGAAGTAGCGCTCGCCGGCCGCTGCCGCGGCACCGCTCGCTTCGCTCGCTCGGCTCGCGCGCGGTTGGTCACAATTCTAACCTAACCTAACCTATTTTATCCAGTTTGTAACCCCAAGCCTACATTTTATGGCAATCACAGTTGAGTTGGATAGAATTTGGTGACCGTTGATCCATTTTGGTGCCTAGGCTTAGAGTCTTAAAAATATTATTTTTGGTGACCGTCTAAATTATACCCTTTTCTATCGTTATAAGACCGCCCATTGTACACTAGTTTTTACAAGTGTTTTTACTATGCTTGTTATGAGGTGTTCAATAAAGTATATAGTAAATAAATAATAAACCAAAGAGACTTTAGTTTAAAGTAATACTATAAAATTCTAATTACATAGAGAAAAAAAATAAGTGAGGGACTTAACATCCTTCTCTTACCTAACTATTCATATTTATGTAGTTGATAAAAAGAGGTATTTATCCATAACGTGGTGAAAAAGGGATCGATTTAATCCTCAAACACTGTAATATATAAATGTAAAGATATTAATGATGATTTATTTTGTTACCATGTTTATATGTAGAAATTTCGTATCGGTATCATCCGATTGTGCGGTTGTGAACCACTGCTGTAAGGTATCAGCTGGGCCTGTCACCTTGCAGCATTGATGTCGCTGTTTCGGTTTTTGTTTTGTCTTTGTTAATATTTTACTAACATTGTTTGTAAGTATATTTTCACTAACACTATGAGTCTTGTTACTTCAAATTAAATATTTATTATTATCAATAAATTAAGTCCTTTTTATTATGTGTCTTCTTTAACAGTAATCCCACTCCACTGATACAAAGGCAATTGGCCCAATTTACTGAACAAAAAATTATCGCATAGTTAAATTCTACTGTGGTAAATAGTTTAAAAGTAATGCAGAGAGCCCTAGCCCACCTTTTGAACATCAAAGTTACAAAGACAGTCCCCTTCACACACTAACAAACACTTCCTAGTATTGTAGCTAGGATGAAGTGGCACAACGCACTCCCAGCAAATTAATACATTTTTAGGAAATTTTATTCATCGATATCCTTTATTCACAGGTATTGAAATATTTTTTTTTATTATATTTATGGAGTAAATATACTATAACATATTTTCCCAATTTTTTTTTGGGGTAAACTGGTATACCTATTTGTGTCGAATAGATAATGTCTTTCCAGAAAGCAAGGGTCAATCATTTATCATACTTTATTATAGAAAGTTACCTTGCTCGTTCATTAAACAATTGTGTGTTGATAATAACCTACTTCTAACCGATAAACTTTACCGTAAGGTCAAACGCATTTGTGCGTAGACGTTATCTATTAGTTAACCTTACGAGTAAAAGGTTAATCAGATGTTGTATTGTGTTAAAAAGATTTAAACAATTGGCATTATGATCCCTTAAGGCTGACTGGAGTCATTCAGTTTGATCGATTAGTGGCAGAAATAACGCTCGCATAATAGGGAATATGCATGAAAAACATATTTATCAACTATACAGTTTATCTAACAATATACTAAAATATAATACTAACCGTGAAAATAGAATTGAAATTACTCGTAAAGCGAAGGAGATCTAATTATTTTAAAAAAAATATCTGTCCCTCTCGCGAAAACGCTAGTTTCTATGGCAGCTGTTGTAAAGGCGTAATAGACGATGACGTCAAAGTTTACATCGGACTCCTCTTTCTAGTTGTAATCTTTGAAACTTTATAACTTCATCGCTGATGAAGGTATTTTAAAAATAACTAGTTGATCCGCGCAACTTCGTCTGCGTCACAATTTTCACTGCTCAGCTCCTATTGGTCTTAGCGTGATGATACATAACCTATAATTTTAGAATTTTTCAAATCGGACCAGTAGTTCCTGAGATTAGCGCGTTCAAGTAAACAAACAAACAAAATCTTCAGTTTTATATATTAGTATAGATTTGAAAGAAAGAAAAAGCGTTTATTTGCGCCAAGCATGACGCATACCAAAAAAATAAAATAGAAATTAAATAATACTAAATTATAAAAAATTGAGAAGATACGCGTATTGCGTCATATTCGCGCAAAACGGCCATCGCTCAGCATAATGCTGGGGCTCGTGTGCGAGACAGAGCCACAGCGCTGGTTTTCAGTGACAGCCGGCGTTTCATGTTTGTTTACTAGAGCTAATAAGTATTTCATTTTGCAAATAAAAAAATCGCATGTATGTTCCCTTCCGGCCCTGGTTCAGGCCATGGTCCGGAGCGAGGAGACATGGGAAGCGGTCACTTCCTTCTGCGAAGCAGTAATGCTAGCAAAGGAGGAAGCCGAACGTGTGAGGGAGAGGGAAACCTCACGCCCCAGCCGCCGCAACAGAAGAAGACGCCCCGGGCGTCGCGAGTCGCAGGGCGATTCTCGGCCACCGTAGGCGCGGGCATGCGGACGGCGAGCTTTGGGTGGCTTGCCGTCTGATCAGAATCAGGCCCGGCGCGCTGTGTTCCACGCGCGCCTCAATGAGCTGTCAGCACAAAAGACGGGGCCCGCAAGGGCCAGTGCCTGCTGGGGTTGCGGACTTCGTTCGAAAGAGGCACCGTACCCTGGAACACTAAGGGCACTAGGAGGAACACGGATGGGTTTTAGTCAGTAAGAGTCTGACACTCCCTTCTGCTTCACCCAAAGCAGGAGGAGTCATTTGATGATTTCGCATCCATAAAAAAAAAAAAAAAATGCATGTTCCCTATTATATGTATACTTACTAAACAAACTACTTATATCGGTACAGGCATAATGTTGACCTTAATATTCAAGGGAGTAGATTATTAATCAGAACAATTTTATTTGATATGGCAGAAATTATGTTTTGAAATTGGAATTAATTATGTGCCAAAATTGTTTGTTAATAGAAAGAACAATAATTTATTTCTAAAACCTTTTTTTGATAGCATAAGCGTAGTTTTAGGGTGTCTTTAAATTAGTCGCTAAGTGTCGCGCTGCTACAGCGCGGCTGTCGGGCGTTTGCTGTTTGTATGGATTAACAAAGCAGCGCGACAGGCGTGCTGCTGCTGCGCGGTACTTTGCGACAAATTTGAAGGCTCCTTAAATATAAAACTTCTAAGAAATATTTCAATGGTCTAATGATTTGTATCCGTCGCAATTATATAAAACTATGAATCAACTATGAGTCATACTTAACTCGAAATCACTGTCTATGTGGATATGGATGTGGCATATATAATTAATTTTATTAATGTATTAAATTTTTTTCCTCTTTTCCGTTTGGTCCCGTAATAACCCGACAAAAAATAATTTGTGTCCACAGTTACTTTTATTTTTCATCACTTATAGTATGCATACCTGCTTTAACAAATTTTTATTATTTAGATTTTTCTCATAGATATTAAAATTAAAAAAAAAACGACTGAAATGGTTAAATTAACTATCATTGTCTTATTATTTTGTTTTGTTATATTGTTTAATTTTGGTTATTAATTATTATGTATTGACATTTTAATTATTAGGTTCTATTTTAATGTTGTATTATTTATATGGATTATTCCGAAATAAATGAATTATTAATATAATTACATTAATAACTAGATTTTTCACGGAAATACCTATATTTTTAAGCAGAATCCGAAATATGACCCATTTTTTGGAGTGCCCCTAGTGCCCTTACAGCTGCAGCATTGAGAAGCTTATGGTGTCCGTATCTTAGGGCTGCTATTCCACGAGCACGAGCGATTCTATTGATTCTTAACACATCCCTCGCTTTGAATACAAAGCGAGGGATGTGTTAAGAATCAAAAGAATCGCTTCATTTGCCTAGCCTCGCTCAGCGCACCATCGATTCGAAGAGACGAAGAAACAAAATCCAACCATATAGTATTAGAAATAATGTCTGCAGTGAAATACGGTAAAGACTGGTCAAAAGCATCAAAAGCCGATGGTACCTAAATATCTAAAATATTTTAATTGGTAGGTAAAGAAAATAAATATTGCCGATACTAGGTACTTAAATGTCTATCATATTTAATAGGCAGGTAATTGTCTTGCTCAATAAAGACGATAGGATTCAGTTTCATTGGCATTTCGCTTGTAATTAAAGTGTCATGTACCTCTGTTTCATCAGATCTTTCTTGTACGGGATCGTCGCATATTTGGTTTAAAGGTTGTATGTCAACACAAGACGTCTTTAAATAGTTTACCATATTTGGTGGATTTACCAAGTATGCGTAACAAGTAGGGGCGTAGCTACCGCTGGATAAAAGATACGGGGCCCCCGGACAACACGTGTGGACGCAAAGCTATACACTTAGTCCCGCGTCTCCTTCGTGGCCTGCTAAGACAGTTCTTACCTAGTAGGCCCTATTTTGTTTAAAAAAAAAAAACCTTCATCATCATCTGCCTAGCCTTTTCCCAACAATATTGGGGTCTGCTTCCAGT
The DNA here is from genome assembly GCA_950371165.1 of Lacanobia oleracea. NCBI lineage: Eukaryota > Metazoa > Arthropoda > Insecta > Lepidoptera > Noctuidae > Lacanobia > Lacanobia oleracea. The sequence goes on from OX493406.1 coordinate 22,792,686, forward strand.
CAAACCGTATTTAGCTGAATATCAGTATTTTACGAGGAGCGGCTGTCTACCAGACCTCCACAACTCATTAACTGGCTTCTGACTATCCGCAACGACTGCCAAAGATCTACAAATGACAGCCGGGACCAACGGCTTAACGTGCTTTCCGAGGCACGGTGGAAACTCGGTATGTTAAGATGGTCATCCATCCACAGACCATCTAGGCAAGCCTTGCTTAACCTTGAAGATCGACCCGTGCGGCTGTTATTATTTAGCCACGAACTCCTCCCAGTTTAAAAAAACCATCGTCCCCCAAAAATTTTGATTCAGGGCCCCAGCTTTTGAGACTATATAGCTACGCCACTGTTAACGAGACATGTTGTTTTGTCTCTGAGCACAAAAGACATGTCTAGTATAGATCTAGATATGTCTTTTATTATGTAGATATACTATATACGAGTAGAATAACAAGTGTCAAAACATCAAGTATGTCGAGACTTCATTAATGATTACATCACCATTTTATGTCTTCAAAGGAAAAATGTTGATTAACAGCACTCTTGGCGTATAAGATGGCTTTATAGTCTAACGGTAAGACTATCCGACACGAAAGGGATGCAATCAGCTGAACGACCAACGTCCATTAGACCAAAAGTTTTATGAGACTTCCAAACAGTTGGCTGCTACTATGAAATTCCTGATGGAAAAACCAAGTAACACTTAGGCCGTGGACGCAAACTCAGCAGCGTGGCGGCGGCGCGTACAAATGCTGAGATTTATACGGAACTGAAACAATGGCGCGCGCCAGTCGAGGGGTGTTCGCGCTTCTGCAGTGGCGTAGTCATAGATAAGCAACTTCTCATAACACAACACTGCACGCGCCGCTTGATCTGCCCGCCGCGCCGGCTTCGTAAACTGGTCTGCGTCGCCGCGCCGCTGCCGCAGCCGCTGAGTTCGTATCCGCGTCCTTATTGCCCGCCTTAGGAATCTGATCTATGTTCCCATGTTCCAACAATAGACTCCAAGAACAGGTTAAACTTATATGACCCACATAAATCTCTGGGAATAACAATTAAAATATGGCCCAGGTCAGTGCTAAAGATTGAGCATTTAAATGGCATGAAGTTAAATCGTCAGTAAACATATTTGTAGTCTCGTCGACATGTAATAAGCCTCGTACGCATGTTTGTAATATTTGAGTGAAAGTAATGTCAGCGGAGTGACATGCTGACGTATGATGGAAGGAGGGGCTTGACGTGCTACAGAATATAATATCGTCAGTAGGAACACTACCAGACCTCGAGATTTAGAAATAAATGTAATGAATTATTTACTAGATGACACGTTTTGAATTTCGCACCACCTAAAATAGATTTGACTGTGACATAGTTTTAAGCGTTCCGTACCCGAAGAAACCAACGGAACCGTATTACTAAGCTTCCGCTGTTCTTCCGTCCGTCTGTCTGTCAGCGGGCTGTATCTCAAGAATCGTAATAGGTAGACAGTTGAAATGTTCACAGATTGTGTATTTCCATTGCCGCTATAAAAAAAATGAAGTTTAATGATACGGAACCTTTCCTGTGCGAGTCCGACTCGTACTTGGGACTTGGAAACTATCTCAGTCCATTTTCGTACTTTTGCGAGAACTATGTAGGTAAACAATACTTTTTTTTTCTGTAGAAAAGCTAAAACTCATTTTTACAACAAAAGAAAGTATTTAAAGCTGTTCAGGTATGTCTTAGGGTGGTTACTGACCGGTGTTACGGGCCGTAATGTACCATTCGCAGCGAGCGTGTTACGATACGCCGTGTACTAAAATCCGAGTTACATGCGCGTGTTCGTGCTCGTTTCCACGTATTGACCGCACGAAGGCTGGCTTTGTAACATGTTACCCTGTAACACCGATTGACCCACATACATTTATTGACTTTCTTAATATCAAAAACAGAAATAATGACATAAATCTGTCCTGAATCGACTGCTGTCGTGATCCTGTATGTTCTCTAGTCAAGAAAAATGGTTCATAATTAATTGTTCGAGTGGGGGCTCGTGGCTAGATAATAACAGCCGTACGGATCGATCTTCAAGGTTAAGCAACTCTTGCCGAGGTTGGTCTGTGGATGGGTGACCATCTTAAAATAGCGAGTTTCCTCCGCGTCTCGGAAAGCACGTTAAGCCGTTGGTCCCGGCTGTCATTTGAAGATCTTTGGCAGTCGTTACGGATAGTCAGAAGCCAGTTAATCTGACTCCAATCTTGCCATGAAGTACCGTATTACCCAGTTACTGGGTTGTGGAGGTCTGGAAGGCAGCCGCTCCGCGTAAAATACTGGTATTCAGCTAAATCCGGTTTGACTGGAAGCCGACCCCAATATAGTTGGGAAAAGGCTAGGCAGATGATGATGATGAATGTATTGTTCGAGTATCTACGAAGGGACGTTAGGATAAAGTTAATGTACTTTATAGCACGTTTATCTGGCGCGTACTTTAAACAGTGTGTGGTCAAAGCTAGCCGCTTTTTAAAAAAGTTTAAAATTTAACTTGACAGCAAATGTCAAGGTGCTGAGTTGCGATTTACGTCCTGTCAAACATACTGACGGTTTGACAAGATAATACATAGCTTACTGATTTATCTTCTTTCACAATATATTTAGCTTCTTTCAAAATTATTATTTCGTTGCGTCTATATTTGTTAGAACCTAAATTATTTCATCATTCTTCCTTTTATGTAACTTAATAGGAACATGTCGTAAGGTATATAGTCCACTGATAAAGAAGCTTTAGCTTGAGTTTTTTAGTACCTAGAAGGCTTTTTCTCACCGCTGACGATCAGCAAGAAGCGAATGTGTTTCGATAGTTTTGTCGCTCGGCTATAAGCGAGTGTGACGGGCGATTACTCGCTCCGGTCCGCACTATAGGTAGAAATGCCTGCTGGTTATTGAGTTCTGACCGCCAAGCGAGCATCGCCGAGCGAGTATCGCTAAGCGAGTATTATCTTTGATAGCTCTTGTCGCTGCGACCTAGTGGTAAGAGCCGGCTCGCTAACAGCCAGCTGTAGACTATAAATGTATGTGTCTCTTTTACTCACACGAGATCTATATCTTTGTCCCTTACGTCAGCGAGAAAATAGCCGATAGTAAATCGCTTTCTCGCCGGCGATGAGACAGTGCCTAAGAATGGCTTTGAGCTCGCCGATCCAGGCCAGAAAGGCAGAAGTAACGAAGCATACACTATAAGTTAAGGACTACTACGATTGAAAATAATAGACAAGTATTCAATAAGAAGAAATTATGCACTGCAACAGCATCCAACCTTAGAACTGTTATCTGTATGATAATAGATTTAAGGCTGAGTGGGATGCAAACATCGGTCATCGCATACTTTTCGCATTGTGGTCTTTTGCCTGTCGGATTCAGTTAAATTCATTAAATGTTGTTACTACAGCAGAAAGACATTGGTAAGCGGGTTTCTTGCTAAAAATAGTTGAAGTCAAAGCAGACCTTGTAAATAAAACATTATTTTGATTTATACTTCGTTCACCACGTGGGTTTTTCTGTTTTAAAGCGAGAGGTATTGTTATCTTTACATCTCGTTATTTATGCAAATACTGCAGCACAGTGGACAATGAACTAGTTGTTCTGGTTTTTAGGGTTCTGTACCCAAAGGGTAACCAACGGAACTCTATTACTAAGCCTCCGCTGTCCGTCCGTTCGTCCGTCCTTCCTTCTGTCTGTCAGCGTGCTGTATCTCAAGTATCGTATTAGGTAGACAGTAATTTTTTTACAGATTGTGTATTACTATTGCCGCTATAACAACAAATAATAGACATTAAGGTTAATGGTACGGAACTCTTAGTGTGCGACTCGCACTTGGCCGTTTTTTATTTTATGACTAACGACACCTGTTTTTTTGCAAATAAATGTGTGAGTAAGTAAAAAAAAACAAACACAACAAAGCACGGGACAATTCACAAATATTCCAACCTATATGTATACCTACATAATAAGCAAATAAATGATTTAATATCAAAAGGGTAAATAACGGAACCCTATTACTAAGCCTCCGCTGTCCGTCCGTCCGTCAGTTTGTCAGCGGGCTATATCTCAAGAACCGTAATAGGTAGACAGTTTAAATTTTCACAGATTGTATATAGTATTTCTATTGCCGCTATAACAATAAATAATAAAAATTAAAGTTCATGGTATGGAACCCTTCCTGTTCGAGTCCGACTCGCACTTGGCCGGTTTTTTTTCTTTATAGTGAACGTACAATGTTTCAGATTTTTTAATGTCGGAAAACTTGTTATAACAGAACGTTTTAACAAGTTAACCATATTATTTGTCTCTGTGGTATATTATGTGAGAAAGTTTCATCATTTTCTTCAACTCTTGAAGACGACTTCACCTGGACAACTGCCTCCTTATTCTAGTGGTCGCAAACCGAGTCTGCTGAGCGTGAGGTACTTTGTTCTCTTCCGGGTCCGGCAGTGTTATTGGGTTTTTACATTATGGAACTCGGTGGTATGGTTTTTATTATGATGGGAAATCAAATGACTCCTCCCGCTCTGGAGCAGAAGGGAATGTCAGACTCTTACGGAATAAAACTCATCTGAGTTCCTCCTTGTGCCCTTTGCGTTCCAGGGCCGCGACCCTGGCAGCGGTGATATCCTCGTGCTTCGGCAAGCACGTAAAGCCGTTGATTCTCTGCCTGATCCCTGCCCGGTCGTGTCGGATTGCCGTCCTATCGAGGGTTATGAGTAAAGAAACAGAGAATATACCTGTGTTAGCGTTAACAGTTGTAAACTATAATAATAATTATCTTCTGCGTATTTTGACTAATATTCGTTGAAAAATTCTCTTCAATGTTCATCTATCGCAATTACTGTTATTAAATGTTAAACATTAAAGACTATTAATTTGTTTGTTCCCACAGCGCCACAGGTCATCAGTAGATAACCTTCACAGTGAAGATAAAGATTTAAACCCTAAATTCTAGACTAATTAAATTCCATTTCTCTTTCGTGTGTGAATCAGATAATACAAAAGGAAAGCTTTTCGCTAAATTAGGTGAGCAAATACTGAGACAGGATCTGGCTAATCCGGCGACGATCAACTTTTCAAGATGGCCGTCGTCACGTTTAGACTATGCGCTTACGCACGGATCACGATCACGAAGCTCTGACGTCGGTGCGTGGCGCCATTGTGCTTCTAAGTTTGGTAAAGTTTATGATGTTCGTAGATATTCGGGGATTGAGAGCCATAGACAAGAGTATTGAGAGCCATAGGACGTTTGACGTTTCTTTTCACGTAGAAATGTCATTAAAATTTAAGTTAACTTTAAAGAGGTATTAGTAAAAAAATGTCTTTACTGTTTTATTTATTATTATTTAATTGGTCAGTATTCAATTATAAAAAAACAGCAGTTTATATCGAAACGTTGCCTCCCAAAACCGCTCACAGTTAAAGGCATAATAATATACAAATACAATAATAGTATATTCGTATTTGTTCTTTAAATTGTTCCTCTAATGTACCTAATTAATTGCCATAACATAACTTAGTCAGTAATTTTCCATATAAGCTTGTGTGTGAATCACGAACGTCCAAACACTATGACAGGTCATCGGATGTTGTGACCTAATACAGATAACATTTTCCTACTAAATATCTAGTTGTTTTGATTCAATCAGTCGCTCCAGCGTGAGTTATGATAACAGAAGCAATTTGGGGATAAACCCTAATTCCGTATCACGCAACATTCGTTTTTATTTTTGTTATTTCTTTAAAACGTTATGCGAGGAATATATACTTAATATACAGTATGGATATGACATATATGCAATAATCTTAAGGGTTCATTGTACTTATAATTCATCATCTGCCTAGCCTTTTCCCAAGTATTTTCAGGTCGGCTTCCAGTCAAACCGGATTCAGCTGAATACCAGAGTTTCACGAGGAGCGGCTGCCTACCAGACCTCCACAACCCATTAACTGGGTAACATACTTCTTGGCAAGACTGGAGTCAGATTTACTGGCTTCTAACTATCCGTAACGACTGCCAAAAATATACAAATGACAGCCGGGACCAACGGCTTAACGTGCTTTCCGAGGCACGGAGGAAACTCGGTATGTTAAGATGGTCACCCATCCACAGATCAACCTTGGCAAGCGTTGCTTAACCTTAAATATCGACCTGTGCGGCTGTTATTATCTAGCCACGAGCTCCTCCGAAAACAACGAAATCGAGAAAAAAATAATCAGCTGTTCAGTACATTTTGTCGAGTTTTGCGCACAGAAATGTGTGGACAGTCGATTATTTTTCACGTTTTAAGTGTTGGTCTCATAGTAAAAGTTGGTCACAATGATGAGTAAAATGTCCCCTTAAGAGGTATTATTGCATATGTCACATCCATACTGTGTAAAGCTGAATAGTTTGTTTGTTTGTTTGTTACGAGTAGCTTGAACGCGCTAATCTCAGGAACTACTGGTCCGATTTGAAAAATTATTACAGTGTTAGATAGCCCATTTATCGAGGAAGGCTATAAATATCATCACGCTAAGAGCAATAGGAGCGGAGCAGACGAAGTTGCGTGGGTCAACTAGTACATACATATAGGCGGACTTAATACAACAAGCAACTTTTGGGTTACAAGACTACATTTTAATAAACAAATAACATTTGAAATATAATATTATTACTAATCTGTTTCTAAAATACCGGATCAAGCTTGACCATTCGATGACGTAAGTGTAATACAATTTTAACCACCTTGAAAAGAGCTCTGTTCTGTGCTTAACAATAGCGCTGCAAGTTATCTCACCGGGGCGGTGGGAATCGTGCCGCGGGAATCGAACCCGCTATTATGTGGAGCTTGCGAATTCATAACATATTTTTAACTTTGGATGGCGGCAAAAAGAGAAAATTTTAAGTTTTACGTAAAACTCTAGCTATTTTAATGAAGATAAGTTGTGACTTAGAAGTATGTTGAAGTGTTAATTTGTTAGTTTCCGGTAATTGTGTAATTACGTTTCCGTCTCACTTTTTTAGAAATTTTGAGAATAGGTTTCTGATTGAACATGATAAGATATGGTTGATTTAATGTCTTTTAGATTTTCACAAGGCAATCAGCATTAGAAAGCGTTTCCTTTATTTTTAGGTCTCAGTACAGTCCATCTGCCTAGCCTTATCCCAACTATATTGGGGTCGGCTTCCAGTCAAACCGGATTCAGCTGAATACCAGTGTTTTACGTGGAGCGGCTGCCTACCAGACCTCCACAACCCATTAACTGGGTAACACGCGGTACTTCTTGGCAAGACTGGAGTCAGATTTACTGGCTTCTGACAATCCGTAACGACTGCCAAAGATCTACAAATGACAGCCCGGACCAACGACTTACAAGCTTTCCGAGGCACGGAGGAAACTCGGTATGTCAAGATGGTCACCCATCCACAAACCAACCTTGGCAAGCGTTGCTTAACCTTAAAGATCGACCCGTGCGGCTGTTATTATTTAGCCACGAGCTCCTCAACCGGTTTAGGTCTCAGTACTGATAAAATAAAACCAAGCCCGTTCCGTCATCGGACTACAAGATGAACCTCGATGCGCCGGTACATGGTGGACATCCCACCCACACGCACTAAACGTATTGGGAATACCTTCATTGTACGCACACGGTGGATATTCCACCTATAAGCACAAAACGTTTTGGTAACACATTCATAATGCGTACAGCTAAGGAGTGGAATTCCCTGCCGGAGTCTGTGTTTCCTGATAGCTACAACCTGGGAGTCTTTAAGTCAAGAGTGAATAGGTTATTTCTAGGCAAGCGTGCTCCATCTTCGACCACATCCTCGCTTACCATCAGGTGAGATAGTGGTCAAACGCGTGCCTATCTAAAGTAAAAAAAAAAAAAAACACTCGTAAAGTTAAGTGGAAAAAATCCCTGCAGGTGTCTATAGACCCTTTTCTTTAAGGCAAGATGGAATAGGTTTATTTATCATCGAGCACAAATCATCGCATTCCATCAGGTGCGTTAGTGATCGAATGAGAATCTATCAATAAAAAAACACTACAAATAACATTAATTACAGAAGTCGGTATTTTGGTTTTTTATCTTCGTCTTTGAACAGCGACTTCCGAAATTAAAGTTATTTTATACTGTGTAGTGTTTTTTTGGAAATCGGTTTTATTGTTATGTAATTTTTTTCTATTATTTTTCATTTTTACGTCGTGCAACTTGGACGACGTCTTCGTGTACGCAGAAATTAAAACAAGCAAAAATGCTCATCAAAATAAAAACTACTGAGCCGAACTGAATTAATTTTTTACGGTATCAAATGGCAAGTATGCCACATCGAACTAAAAAGGAATAACACAAATCGGATCTGAAATCTCGTAGTAATCGGTGTACATATGTAATAACCTCCTCTTTTTGGAAATCGGTTTAAAAATGTTCTACATTCTACCAAGTACCAAAAGTAAAGCGAGCCAAAACGAAGGCCAGGCGGATAAACTCATGTAGGACATCTTAGACCTCCCACCAATCATAGTAATTTTCATCCAAGTACAAAGTTTTATAAGTGGCAACAATTATAAAGATAATGTGGCGGCAATTGCCACTCATGGCACTGCGGTTTCCATAGACAATGATTTGCTGTGTTGTGGTGCCGAAGTATTATGTAGTAGCAAAATATCTGTAGATGTGGTGGTTACGGCTGATAGTTATAATATGACTTTCTGTAATGGAGCTGGGAAGAGTTAGAGCTTTTGTTGTACGACAGGTAATGAAAGAAAAAAAAACATTAAAAACCGGCCAAGTGCGAGTCGGACTCGCGCATGAATGGGTTCCGTACCATCGTATTTTTATTATTTTTGAAAATTCCAACTGTCTACCTATTACGATTCATGAGATACATATAACCCGCTGACAGACAGACGCATGGATGGACGGACGGTCGGATGGACGGAAGGACGGACGGACGTACAGCGGAGGCTTAGTGATAGGGCTCCGTTAGTTATCTTTTGGGTACGGAACCCTAAAAATGCCTCACCCTAAGGAACAATTTCGATCAAGTTAAAATCTGTCAAATAAAGTATAAATATAGTATGTATCTTAGTTTTAATACTACAAATGTAGGTAGAAGATTGTCTTAATACTAGAACTAGCCTGATGGTTGCAGATCATATTAAGTGTTGTTGTAATAATAACACTTATGATCACAAGGCAGTTTTGTGGCGAACTGTTGGGCACTGGCGACCCCATGGACCTGATCTCCAGGGAGAATTGTTGTTCCTCATTTCCGGCTTGTCTTTATTGGCTGGCCGGAGTTAACACTGACGAGGAACAGAGCTCCTACCTCTTTCTTGCCTTAATCAGCCGGTCTGAGTGGAGATTCGCAAGAGCAAACGTGCTCGGGAGAAGGATGTATAATCCAGTAAGGTGCTGGTAGGGATCTTGACCATACTTCCGGGATTGTCCTGATAGCCGTGGTATACCTCTCCACTCCTCTAGCACCTTAGGATATGTTGCCCCCTTGGCGCTACGTCCCTTTGTGCTAGCGACCCTTTTCGGGGGGCCCATTTATTGAGTGTGCAAGTCACCCCCTGCCATTTTAAAGCCGTTTTAATTGTCAATGGTCAGGCAGGGGCCAATAGTTCTTCCATAGTAAACGATTATTAGTCCACTAAACCAGCCAAACCCATAGCGTTTCATCTTTTGTTTCCATATTCTGCAATAGTCCTGCTCCAACCGGGGATTGTTCTTGGGTATACTTTCACAGTGCATACAGGGATAATCGTCGGTTGGTGTCCCATTCTATTTGAAATGTCTAAAGAGGCCTCTGCGAGTTGGCTTCGGCCCCTCGTACGCCTACCAAAGGACCGGGTCTCTAGGAAGAGGGACCCGAGAAAGTAAAAAACACTTATGTTACCTCTAGGCCAGTCTTTTAGCTAAAGAAACAATTACTTTCTTTAATACAAAGTTAGTGATTTCAAGTTTAGTGGGATATCTTCTGTGTTCAAAAGTACACAACTGTTAAGACCAAACACAAAGACGAAATATTGACAGCATTGAAAACATTGTTAATTTACATCATCATCATTTCAGCGGCTAGACGTTCACTGCTGAATTTAGGGCCTCCCCTCTGGGGCCTGCCCTCCAATCTGTTTTTCTTTTGATGTTATCTTTTTTTAGGGTTACGTACCCAAAGGGTAACTAACGGAAGCCTATTACTAAGCCTCGACTGTCCGTTTATCCGTCCGTCCGTTTGTCTGTCAGCGGGCTGTATCTCAAGAACCGTAATAGTTTGACAGTTGAAATTTTCACAGATTGTTTATTTCTATTGCATGGTACGGCCGGTTTTTTTTTATTTTTTCTTTCTTTCTTTCTTTTATTCGACTCTCAACTGTTAGATACACAAATGATTTCATTTTTCATATAATTCCTCACACTCCGGTCCTGTAAGTAGCAGGAATTCGATGGGAATCCGCTGCATGCATGCTTATGCATGCAGCGGATTCCCATCGAATTCCTGCCAAAATTAAGGCAATTTATTGAAATATTACAAAAAAATGTTAACGTAATTTTAATGTGCTGACATAAAAAGCTTTATTGTACAACTCCGAAATGTCCATTTTATTAGCAGAACGAACGAAATTACTCAACCGTAACATCTTACAACTACAAAGGTGATAAAACAATTAGGTACTGCGGCAGCGGACTGTTGCATAAAGTGTATCATTATAGTGGCAGGCGTTGTACGAGCATTCTCAGGCTATTAATAAATATTACGAACTTGGGTTATTGCCCGGGCAAGAACGCATTGTTGATTGAATTTTATGAAATCGTGCTTTAAGGGAGAGACATTTTAAAATTTAAGTAGACGGTCTATTTTTAACGGCCTGTTGTTACGGAGATGAACACAGAGATTACAACGAAGGTCTTATACCCTAAATGCCATAAAACTTGTTTGAATCAGCCCAAATAACTTTATTTATTTATTATATACTTTATTGTACACCTCATAACAAGCACAGTAAAACACACAAGCACAAGCAGTAAGCACAGTAAACATTCAACGAACACTGACAGGATCATCCTTGCCTTATTTAAATCCTCCACAAAACCGTTCGTTCCTTGACATATTCGAAGAAGCCTTCCTGCCAGATTCGAGCCGTTCACTCGCTCTTGAAACTGGGCTTAAATCTAGGGCTGCCAGTTCCGGAAAACTGAACGAAGCAGCCGCTTCAGCCGCAGGTTTGTGTAAAAGGCCGGATGCCATATTTTTCAGAGTTTTAAGCTAAAGTTTGTGTCTTATTCAAATCCCAGCTTTTCTTAAATCTGTGTGTAAAAATCAAAAATCCTATTAATTAGATTGAGGGAGGCTTAGTTGAGTGGAGAGTATGACTTAATTAAATATGGCTTGCTCCAGCTCATCCGAACGTACTGAACTTCTTCTGAGCCCCCTAAATGTGTCCAGAGCCGGCGGACGTGGCGGTTTTCAAGGTTTTCCACCCCGTTACCAAAAAAAAAACAAAACTTCATGCGTGCGCCTGACAACCCTTTTATAAGGACGAGAAATTAGAGTCAGACTCTTACTGACTAAAAATTCGTGTTGCTCCTAGTGCCCTCTGCGTTCCAGGGCCGCGGTGACTCCTCTGGACTAATAGGGAATATGCATGCGATTTTTTATTTGCAAAGTGAAATACTCATTATCTCCGGTAAATAAAATAATTTCACGACTTTTTACTCGTGAAATTATTTTTTAAATACCTTCATCAGCGATGAAGTTATAAAGCTTCAAAGATTACAATTAGAAAGAGAAGTTCGATAACTTTGACGTCAATGACGCCTATACAGCTGCCATAGAAAACAGCGTTTTCGCGAGAGAGACAGATATATTTGTTTAAAATAATTAGATTTCCTTCGTTTTTCGAGTAATTTTGATACTATTTTCACTGTTAGTTTTATATTTTTGTATATTAGATAAACGGTATAGATGATAAATATGTTTTCATGCATATTCCCTATTCTGCACTTCGTCTGACAGCCCTAAATTGGCAGAAAGGGAAGGCGTCCTAGCCTTTGTTTGTGCGCAAGGACAAGCGTTGTCAACGATATCGTTTAAAATAATTGTAATACTCCGACAGTGTTGTTAAAGATCTTAACTATTTGCTGTGTGTAATTGAGATTGGCTTTGTTGACGGTTCAATGGTTGTATAATTAGAGTTGGTTGAGGCTGCGTAAAGTTATCCAACTTACATGATTATATATCTAAGTTAACGCGAAAGTATGTGAGGTTTGATGAATGGATGTTTCTTGCTCTTTCATGTAAAAAATACTGAACGGATTTTGAAGAAACTTTACAGTAATGTTTCTGATACATCAGAATAGCAAATAGGCTGTAATGTAATGGAATGTAACAGGAGCAGTACTAATTCTACGCGAGTGGAGCCGGGGGTGGTAGCTAGTAACATTATAAGGACGTAAAACTGTTTGTGCACTTATGATTGAACATCATTTCATTTCATTGTTATTTTTTTAAGCTAAAAATGTGGAAGTACTGTAGGCAGGTAACGACTGCGAACATTCTTTTACGGCAGTGTCTCAGGCTTCTTTTTATCCAGAAAAAATGATTCCCACAACATAGAACACTGTAGTGAAGCAGCAAAAAAGCTAAAATATACTACGAGCATACAGTTTAACGTTGTCACTAAAAATAGCGGTTAAGGCCATTCTGTTAAATCCATTCGACATACGTTTTTCTGTTGAACTAAGTTTAAAGCCTGTTTTAGTATGCGCAGTTCTGGTTGCCTTAAATTCTTGATCTAAAAGCATGACAGAAATGCAGGTGTTGAATTACATCTCTGCCTAAGGGTTAGGCCTTTTATTAGAAACAAATAATGAATATGTTTAAAAAAACCAGTTGAGTACCTAATCGAGACCTTTCTCCAAAAATGTGAATCGTTATTCTTATTTCTATGAAAAACTCAATAAACCATGTCTATTCTATTCTATATTTTTATATGGCAAGTAAAGCCGATGTCGACTATTCTGCCAATGTCTAAATAAACATGTCAACAGACAATACTTCATTTACACAACAATCCAAATCAGTCACACAGCACCATCCATCAAACGATTGCAGTCAACTGTCTAACTGACAGATGACAGCTGTCAGACAATCATCCATGTTGCACATGGTCAATGTCGGTCGTTGTGTCTCAACGACCACAGGGTAGTGGGTCAAGGTGACTGGCGCAGTGTGCCCACGGATTAACTGTTTCATGCGTGGATAGGCTGTGGTGAAATTGTGAGGTATTGGATTACAACTGTACGTACATCGACTTAAGGCTTATATACATGCCAATGACCTTGTGCATACAAACGGAGCTAACTACACCTCTACGCGCCATACCCTAACCCGTTTTTTTTAATTTCTCGTAATAAAAACAATACATATTTTGAGAAAGTAACAAAACCAAATTATTTTCGTTTGTATTGCAAAGCAGTTTTTTTTTTTCGTCTTGTCAAAAAATGAAGGAGTAAAATGGTTTCATCTCAACGATTTGGAGATGATTTGGTGATTCTTTTTCTTATTATGTGATACCGATATATAAATTTTGGTTAAACTACGATATTTACGTACCATATCATGTAGATTACCACCTATTTTTTCAAATGTAATTTCTCAGTAAATGCCGACGAAAAACATCTGCACGCTATTTTTAAGTTTTTTTCGAGCGAGCGGCCTTAAAGAGAATTCTATAGTATATTTATTTATTTAATTTGGCTCCTCAACAATGAGTACACCACAACATTTACAAAAAATCATTCCATACCCAAGTTTAAGTGCCTCATCACTTAAAGAGGAGCACCACATGCACTACACTGCACGCACACATGAAAAAATTCAACTCAGAACAACAGGTACACAACTACACAGTGACAGTAACAAAGTATATTAGTATTGTAGTATAAGTATATTCGTCTGTATGTATTTTTATGACTGTAGCCATAACTTCGTTCCTGATCTTAATGATTATTTGTATTGTTTAGGGAGTGCCTCCAAGTTGTTTCTGTAGAAGTCATTTTATTCATATTTTTTGGGCCTTCGCTGCCATGTCCTGTCCTATAAGAATCACCCATTATTTCGAAAAAAAAAAAAAAATTAGTTTATGACACTAGAAAGCGATAGCTTTCTATCACTGAAATATTATTTTTCAATACCTGAAATAATATTCGTTATGGTGGACATCCCACCCATACGCACAAAACGTTTTGGGAACACATTCATAGTGCGTACAGCTAAGGAGTGGAATTCCCTGCCGGAGTCTGTGTTTCCTGATAGCTACAACCTGGGAGTCTTTAAATCAAGAGTGAATAGGTTATTTCTAGGCAAGCGTGCTCCATCTTCGACCACATCCTCGCTTACCATCAGGTGAGATAGTGGTCAAACGCGTGCCTATCAATAGTAAAAAAAAAAAAAAAAAAAAGTTTTTATTTTCAGAATTGACGTTAGGAACTTAGAAATTTTCTAATTTACATTTTCATTAGGTAGGTACTTGAGACCTGAAAACGTTAACATTTTACATAGGTAAATTATATATATTAAAATTAGGATTCGTTTCACAAAATAACAAGAACGCGAAATTTCGAAACGGCACAAAATTAATTTCGAAATTCAATTACGATGCTTTCTGTACGCAACAATTAAAACAAGTTCATTAATACCGGTGGCTTTGCGAATTTTTAATTGGCAATAACGAGATGTGCCTCGAGCTACAAAGTGGGTATCATGTATGTAGGACAACTTCACATATAATTAGCTCACATGCAAATTATTTAGACATAGAAATTATACGCCTCAAAGGCATTTCACTCAAGTCTCGCAGAACTGATTGATTTGTTGGCATTTTTAAAGATGAAATACAATTTGCGGAAAATTATACTTTACCTAATAGCTGTCCCGTGTCCACTTCGTTGGGCGGTATTTTTCGGGTTAATATACGGCCTGAATGACACTCACGAATAACGTACCTTTCTATTGGTAAAAATATTTTCGAAATCGGTTCAGTAGATCCAGAGATTACCCCCTACAACCTCACAAACTCACGAACTTTACCTCTTTATAATATTGGTATGGAAGAATAGATTATGAAACTAGCTTCTGCCCGTGACTTCGTATGCGTATATCCCGTTTTTTCAGCTTTCTACGACCACCAGTTTCGGCTATGCGTTGTCTGTCTCAGTAACGGTAGAATTTCGTATATTAAGATGATAATCTTATACTTAATATATAAAGCTGAAGAGTTTGTTTGTTTGATTGAACGCGCTATCCTCACGAACTACTGGTCCGATTTCAAAAATTCTTTCAGTGTTGGATAGCCCATATATCGAGGAAGGCTATAGGCTATATATCATCACGATAAGACCAATAGGAGCGGAGCAGTAATGAACGCGGACGAAGTTGCGTGGTTCAACTAGTTGTATTATAGTGCGAAAACTGGTTTAAATATACGTACAGCATTTCTTAATCATAAGCTTTCCGAAATTCTGAGAAATTTATCTTTTAAAATCTCGTCGCCTGGTTATGAAGATTCTGAATTGTTTGGCAGAGGTGCGAGAGGCAAGACACCGACATTAAAAAGGATATTGCCATCAATTGGGCACGAAGACTACAATAGTATAGGTACAGGCAAATCGGGCAAGTATATTAGTACGTGGTGGAGGACGTGCAACTGTCGCGCTGGAGGTACGGTCGGTGAGTGTGTTTTGCTGCAGAACGACTTGCTGATGTTGTCGCTAGCGCGACGGAAGTCAACATAAACTATGTATTCAAAACCTGTAAAAACCTTTATTTCAAACTAGTTGACTCGCGCAACTTCGTCTGCGTCACAATTTTCATTACTGCTCCGCTCCTATTGGTCTTAGCGTGATGATATATAGCCTATAGCCTTCCTCGATAAATAGGCTATCTAACACTGAAATAATTTTTCAAATCGGACCACTAGTTCCTGAGATTAGCGCGTTCAAGTAAACAAACAAACTCTTCAGCTTTATATATTAGTATAGAGTATAGATTAGTATTAGTACTAGTTGACCCGCGCAACTTTTTTGCGTCACAATTTTCGTTACTGCTCCGCTCCTATTGGTCTTAGCGTGATGATAGGTATATAGCCTACTGCCTTCCTCGATAAATAGGCTATCTAACACTGAAATAATTTTTCAAATCGGACCACTAGTTCCTGAGATTAGCGCGTTCAAGTAAACACACAAACAAACAAACTCTTCAGCTTTATATATTAGTATATAGATAAAAATAAAAAAAATAAAGGATTCGACACGAGTCGAAAACCGTGATGAACCACAGCATGTTCGATCAGTATTATCAAAAACGAAGTGTCCAATGGCAAGGAACCGAAAACAGCATACAGCATCATTACATAAATCGCACTGTACGTACGTACGTAAAAGGTATTTTAAAGCATGTTGTTATAAAATTCTTTACGAAGTTTTTCATTTCCGTGTTGTCATGTTGTGCCGGTGATAACTTGATTATCTTGTTCACATATAGGAAGGCACTCGTAACACTGTCTTTACAGATTTTTTAAAGACGAGATATGAAGGATTTTTTAAATTTGGAAAGCAATTTAGTTTATTTTTAAAAGTACTTACACATCTTTTGATGAGTGGTTATTTTTTTGTATGTACACAGGTATATGTTCCTATTTGTAAAAGGTATTAAGTAGGTACTAACATGAAAATTCTTTAAAAAATAGAAAGCTACGCTATTAATGAATGTCACAAGCTACTTTTTACTTGAACTCGTTCATTATTAATTCTCAATGATTAATACATCTTTCCCAACGATTTAAGATTGGCTAAAATTGCCACCACAGTAAAAGGTTAAATCCTTGCAAAGATATTTTGATTACGACCAATATTTTACTGTGGGTGTACTCGTAAAGAGCTCTAAGAATGATCTGACATTCTTCCTTTTGCCATTAAGTCGACGTATCATTCCCAAACGTGGGGTAATCTCATAGTATATGTCTGAGTAAATATCACGGCCCGGATTACAGTATGTTGCAACGTTTAATAATATACGTCATGGAGATATTATGGTGTTTTTGACTATGTTGCTCATGATAGGGAACATTATACTGTCGTTAGATTTTGTAATAGAACCGTGAGAGGAGGCTTATATGGATACGTTTTTGGTGCAAGTTGGTTTGCAGTTTGAGAAGGTTAACAATTTAGAAAAGAAAACTAAGGCGCGGCTTAGGTTTCTGATGTTATTGGGTCAGAAATTATCTACGAAACTTTATTATTTAGTAAAATAAATTAAAGGTCTATACCGGCAGAGCAAACAAATCACTAATAAAAAATTATAAGAAAAAAAAAACTTACATAAAAAGCTTCAAAAAAAAGAAAATAAAATTTTCCTTTAAAATTGATCATAAAAGCTTGTCGCGAGTTTTGATTAATAAATTTAAATACTTATAAGTACTTACGCAAACCTCGCGACAAGCTTTAGTGATTAATTTTATACCCATATTGTAGAAATGCATTAAAAATAACTATTCCGCCATATTGGATGATCCGCCATATTGGTTTTAGGATGACGATGATCGTGTGTTGTCATCCAAACTAAACGTGTGTACAAAGTTTCAGCTCAATCGGTTGAAGATACCTGCTTCAAAATTAAGTAGCAAGATCCCACCCGAACAAATATACATACCAGTGGAGCGGAGAAACGGAGAAATTTTAACCAATGGAATTGCACAAAATCTCCGCCCCACGTGAATCACTGACATTTTGTGCAATATCGGTTAATATTTCTCCGTTTCTCCATTGCCTCACTCCGCTGTAATGGACAGGCACCCTAAAAGTGCTATTTATTACCAATTTGCTAAATAAAAATACATTATCATCATTATTTATATTTATGTAATCGGACTATTTCAAAGATATTAATTGCAATCACGATTGATATTTGACTATCTAGTGAATTAGTGATGTTACCCTAAGTATATCGATACATTTCTGACTCAAGGCCGACCGTTCCCATAGAGTTATGTGTAACAGTCAAATACTAAAGCAATTACAGTTTTGCAACGGTTTTAAAACTTCACTACACTTCTAAATCGTTCTGGTAAATATTAAATATTTCTGGTGGAGTAAAATAATTACGAACAAAATGATTTAGTTGGTAAGTTAATTGTGTAGATTGTGGATTATGAAATAATTTGTCTTGAGTTTTATGATTTTTGGAGTGGTTTCGGAATTAATAAAAACAACGACAGAAGCAAGAATCAGTTTGGCAGCCTTTAAGATTCACTATAATTTATCATAAAAAACAATTGGGAATATAACAGAATCATTGCTAGAATTATTATTACATCTGTTCCGGAATTACTCGACGAAACAAACGAATACCAAATAAGTGACACTAATACACCAATAAATGGTCTGACCCAATTCAAACAAATTGATCTAACCGCGGCGATTAATGACATCTCTGAAATATTGACAATATCATCGACAATGGCGGTTGCATCACTAGCTTTCTAGTCGTGTGGATGACAATAGTGTTGTTAGTTTATATCGATTGTCACGTTATTGTTACATGGAAGATGGTAATGATAGAAAAGCGGTACAATTATTTGTATTGTGAGAATTATAATAGTTGTAATGTGCCTATGCTACATGTCATTATGTTCCAGTTTTAAATCAGTACTACATTGAAGTGTACTAAATGTAAGTGCAGTCTTATCATAGCCATCCAAATGCCAACATATTACATTTAATTCGTACAGTATGATGCTATAACCATTAAGTACTTAGTTCAAGTTTTTGTAAAACTATACTGTGGGTAATTTTTTTTAAGCGAACGGAAAAACTATTCGATCGGGGTGAGATGTAAGTGAATTATTTTAGTTTTATTTTTAAATCAGCGGAATGGCTTCGATTCTTTAATCACCCGTCAATTAAAGTCTTGACTACTCTTTAATATAAATGTAGGTATATGTTTTATCCAATTATTATGAGTTGAATGTGTTCTTAACAGGTCGTGATGTTTCAATAAAGATCACTGCTCTCCAATCCTTGACCACATCGGCATTGCTTAACCTTATAGATCGATTGATCTTCGTTGTATGAGCCGTTCTAAATTGTAACCCCATATAGTATTAATTTCGTGTTTCAACAACGTATCGATAACATGATTGATCATTGGGGTTGCATCACTATTTAGTGTCGTTGTGAAGTGACAATAGTGATGGTCGTATCGATGAACTGTCATGTTGTGGTGACGAAGTTGGAACTAAATGGTGGAAATGTTATATGTAGAGCGAGTGTACTTTTTAAAGACGGGACGTTTCATTGCACAGATGCAAGGCTTTTGTTACTTTTGACTTTTGGTTTCCTGCAAGATATTGATGAATTACACTCAATTCGAGGTTATTTTAAAAGGTATTGGTTAGTCAGATTTGGTAGCATCTTAAGCGTTTTCTCGTCACGGGATTTCATACAAACTGGTATGTTCTTATTCTTAGAATTAAATTAAACACGGTTTGAATAAACCTTTAACAAGTAACTGAACTAAAGAGTTTCGTGAAATTAGAGTTTTTCACTTTCTATTCCTCTAGAAAACAGGAAATGGCATGGCTCTCTGACGCTCTAAACAATTTTTTTTTATAAAACCGTAACTATATAAATTTTTAACTCATCTTGCGGATTCGGAGTTTCATTAAAATTGGTTTATTAATTTCTAAAATTTAAAGAAAGAATGCTTGTAACGGAATCAATGCCGCCACCAGAAAAACCAACGGAGCAAATCTACATCGCAACAAAAGAGAACTGCGACGCCATCTATCAAACGAGTAGCGAACTATTACGTCGAAATCCTGCATCGCGCAAGTAGAGTTTACCGTGCGATTTAAACATATACATCAGCCTGATTATCAACTATCGGGCAGTTGCCCGCCAGACAACAATTGTCTGGTTTGAGGATCCTTCCTTTACAATGGAGGTGTGCGGGACTTTACTCTCTGTTCCGCTACCTCCAAATGCTCTTCAAATACAAGCTATGCTAAAAACAAAAAACACATAATTGGAGTTGTGTTAAAATTACCAATCTCTCTTACATATTTAAGCTGTAAACCAGACAATATTCTTTTCTGTCATAATTTATTTGTTGACAAATAAACGCCTTCAGAATAACGACCCACTTTAGAATAAAAAAATATCATTCTTTTCAAACCATTGATCTTTGAATCGTTTCATTAAGATCTAGTGAGATTGGCCAGTGTAATCGTAATAAAATATCGTCGCTTTATGTTGCAGTGACAGCCCTAGAGGCCTATCGTAATTGATATTATCTATTTGGCAGGTTGTGGAATGATCAAAAGTAAGGGTGCCTGTCCATTGCAGCGGAGCCAAGCAGCGGAGCGGAGAAATGGATAAATTTTAATCTGCATTGCGTAAAATCCACGCACCACGAGAGTCACTGACATTTACCCGACGAAAAAACAGAGGAGGTTCTCCAAGTCGACGCAAATATTGTTTTATGTATGAACAGTTGATCATGCATAACTTTTTACAGAGTAGTCTGATTTTGATGATTCTTTTATTTATTGAGAAGGGTATACCCCGAGGTTGGTCCCTTTGAAATCCATTTTTTTTTCTGAAAAGCAAAAAACTTTTTGCTTTTCAGAAAAAAAATGGAGTTTTTTTGGAGGTTTAATTTTTGACCGACTTGATTGATGTATATTTCTTCGTTTCTCCGCTCCGCTGCTTAGCTCCGCTGTAATAGACAGGCACCCTAAAGATCCGGTCGGACAAGTAGTTACAAATTAAACAAACATTAATTTGTTCAAGAACTTCATTCCGGCCAAATGGAACGAAGCGGATCTGATTTCTGTTATATTCGTCATTTATTCCATGTATTAGGAGGTGTTGTTTAAAATAAAATAAATGTTGCACTTTGAATTGATACCGGCAATATTAGATTTAAGTTCACTAGTCAGAACATTACGTAATACTGGCCTAAACTAATTGTAAAGGAGGGAATCCACTTACGGACTTGTCTGCGAGCATGATAGACAGCCATACCAGTTGAAGTATATATGTACCCACATACTACAACTGGTATGTGACAGACGTAAAATTTAGCTACATAACAGGACATACCAAAAATAAGAGTTATTATAAAAATATTTGACGTTAAATAGGTACATACTCAAGCATCTATCCCTTCCGCTCCGCCCAGAGTGATAGAAGTCATTTGATGAATTCCTATCCTCCATTTTATGAAGTTCTATAACTATTGCGTTAATAAGGCCTGGATGGCCGAAATCTGTGTGTCAATTTGTAACGGAAGGACAAAGGAAAGGAAGGACGTTACAAATTGACACACTACCTACGTTGTTTCATGGCGACATAAAAAAAAAATAATAAGTTGATCAAAATCGAAATCAAAAGTCGTTTATTCAAATTAGGCTGAGAGCCAGCACTTTCTGAACGTCAAGTTTTACAGAAGACAGTCCCCCAAAACGCCCGCCCGTCACGATGACGATGATTAGTAGAGTTCGCTTAGTTAGAAATGAATGTTTATTATATACATATGTAGTTCATTTATCAGCAGGCACAGCGGGTCTAAAAAGGCCACTTAACAGAATCAGAAAGCAAATCACGCTACCCGTCACCGTCGAATTTTCCCAACCTTGAACCTGGTGCATTAACGATAAAGACAAAATTTGACAGAGTATTGTGTGATTAATATTATGATTATCCTAATGTGGCCTTTTAAGCCTCCAGGTAGGCTTTATGAATCTAATTTCATTTTTTTTTTAATAATTGATTTGTTGTACACTTACCACAGTGTTGTCTTTCATATCACTATGTCACACTCACATGTGCCAGCAACCAAACACAAACAAAAATTGAAGAACCAGAATTGTAGAAGTCTACAATATCAAGAACTACAACTAAATTTAAACAATTTCGTTGTAATTCTTGATATTGTAGACTTTTGCAATTCTGGTTCTTCAATTTTTGTTTGTGTTTGTAGTTAGGATTCATCCGCCTTATGTACCACCACTGAATATAAGGTTTAAAAAAACAAAAGTAAATTATAGTAGCAACATCATCATATCAGCCGAAAGACGTCCACTGCTGGACATTGGCCTCCCCCAAAAGGGGGGGGGGGCTTGCCATAATCGCCACGCTTGTCAGGTGGGTTGGCGATCGCAGTGCATGGTTTTGATTTTTACAGAGAACGCTGCTGCCCATTCTCTGGTGAGTCCCTTACTCGCCTCTTGCGACACCCACGGGAAGTTATGGGATGGTATTATTTTTTTACGGCACCATACGGTACCAGCCGACACCATAGGCACCATCGTAGCAGCGTCCGGTAGTAAATGCACTGCCTAATGATTGGTGTCGAGCATACTTCTATTAACTTTTAAAATCACATACTATCGTCATGATCTAGTTTCTATCATCAAGGACACAACTTATTTCTCTCTTCCTGCTACAAGCGTGAGTTTTTTGCTGTTCTTAATGCATGCAACCTTTTATATCGAACGTTAAGGTGTATTTTAATATAAATGAACTTTAATGGCGTCATGTAAGTTAAAATAAAACTATATTTAAACGAACTTACTCTCAGGGGCACGACTTTGAATATACTCGTAGCTATGAAATATATTTTTTTGGTTAATAAGTACAGAATTTGGGCTTTGAAAATCGGCTAAAACAAAAACAAAAAGCTATTTACATCATAAATTGCCGTAACTATCATAAAAAAGAAAGATTTCACTTAAAAATAAATGAAACAAAGACTTCAATTGTTTATTTAAAACAAAAAGAAAACCACAAATAGGAAAAAAAACCACAAATGGGGCAAACTAAATAAAATGGTTTTAAAATGTTACAGATTGACAACGTTTCAAATACCTAATTCATACGCGATATTTAAGGCCATATGCTGGTCAATTAAAATGTATTTATAATTTTGAACGATATTTTTAAGTAGGTACGGTAATTAGTCTATCTAATAAAAATCAGATACTGCAAAAAAATACTAAGACGTCATAATCGAATAGGAACTAACGAAGCAGAACCAAACAAGTAATACGTAACACAAAAACCGTTTAAATTTTTACAATATTTAAACCACATAACCTTGCAGCGAGTCGTGAGTGTTTCTCGTAACCTCACTCAGATTACACCTAGGCTAAAATGGCAGACGAGCGTTAAACGACGGTACTTTCGATAACTATTAGTGTTATGTCAAGGAAAACTCCCGGACTGCCGACTAAATAATGATTATTACAATTTTAGTGACTAAAACTTCTTAGTATTTTGATGAAGTCAATAAGCAATAAACCTGCCTTGCCTTTTTCCTCCTTTTTGACTGCCTCCGTGGTCGAGTGGTTTAGGCGTTTGCCTTGCGACCCGGTGGTCGTGGCTTCGATTCCCACAGGAAAGCGCACTTTGTTTTCCAGTTTGGTTAGGACATTGCAGGCTTGAATCACCTGATTGCAGACAATCAGGTGATTAAAGCCTGCAATGTCCGAAGCACAAAATCATTATTTTTGTCAGAACAAAAAAGATGATTCCGTGCTTTGGAAGGCACGTACCTACAAGCCAGTGGTCCGGCTGCCAAATGGCGGTCGTCAAATAAACCATGTCAAGGGGCCCTTGAGGCGATTTAGAAACTCTGACACTAGGGTGTGTAGGGTCGTTAGACCTTACCACACGATAAGAAGAAAAAGCCTTCTTCCAATTATGCTGGGATCGGCTTTCAGTCTCATTGGATGTAGTTGAATACCAGTATTTACATGGATCGACTGACTTCCATAACCCGGTATGCTGGATAAAACGATACCTCTAGAATTCGAATTTTTTCCTTTCCCGTAACGACTGTCAAAGATGAATAATAAAGACGAACTACTATGAAGATAAAAAACGAACGACTTTAAAATGATGGAACAGCTTGCTCTAGCAAGCCTAACTATAATATGCAGCAGTGGACTCTGTTACAGGCTCAGGTAATTGATTGATCTAACAAAAATCAAGTACAAGGACAAGATAAAATTCTTGCTACTTTCTGGAGATCAAGACATCATCCTCAAATAAGCAACGAACTCAATACAATTACTGTGGCACAATTAAATAATATGGTTTTCAATAGGAAACACAGACTTCTCTATAACACTGGTGTAAATGAATGTTTCCACAGAGAGCAAACATAGATTAAAACACTGTCGCTATTTGCGAATGTAACTCAAACTACAGAATGAACTGCCAACAATGCGACATAGACGTAATTAGCTTAATTAGGGAAACCACTGGCACTAGGAAATAAAACATTAATTGTGAACAAGCCTCTATTACTGAGTAACTTACAAACGATAGGAATTTGGAGATAGCATCAGTACACTACTATATAGAAAATTAGTCAGTGCAGTTAGTAACTAGAAAGATGAAAAAAAGGAAATAATAAAGAAACACAGTTGTGCTAAGCACGACACATACAATAATAAAAGATCGAATAAGCATATTTAATAAACAAGTAGGAATGTAAAAAAAATATTAAATCGGCACACTAGCTGGAAAAGCTCCAAATGATTCAAAGAGCATTGCTTAGACTGGCACGTATAAAAAAAAAACATTGACTTAATCACCTTAATTAAGGAAATTATAGGCGACTTCAATTACGAGCTCTCCTTAGGTGCAAAACTTGCTCCTAAGTTCCCTAATAGAATTTACGACTTTCATGCAGTTGAAAACTCGAAACAGCAACTGTTACACACTACGAGTATGTCTACATCTCTTTTTACTCTACTCTCCTTTCGCAGGTATGCTGGAAGAGATTTCTATTGAAATAAGCATCACCTTTGTACCTATTTTTCTGTTTCTTTCTTCTTATCTTGTTAAATGTGTGTACATAAATTGTTAAATAAATAAATAAACGAGTACATGTCACTTGAATAGAAAAAGAATGATGAATACATGGTTCTGCAAGCTGATCCAGCCACTTGAGTCACTATAACATTTGCTAATCAAGATGACTTTGAAAATGATAATATCAGTTCTATGAAAAAGCACTTCCCGACTGGTTAATATTACGGCTTGACATCCAAGAACCTTCTTATGCTCTTATTATGTACCCTTGACTATCTTACGAGCTGAAACGAGGGGTCAACCACTAGGTAATGTCTACAATCTACCTACCTTTACATATTGCAGTTTTATCATTACGTACATGGTCAAGGTGGAA
The DNA here is from genome assembly GCA_950371165.1 of Lacanobia oleracea. Classification (NCBI taxonomy): domain Eukaryota; kingdom Metazoa; phylum Arthropoda; class Insecta; order Lepidoptera; family Noctuidae; genus Lacanobia; species Lacanobia oleracea. The sequence goes on from OX493406.1 coordinate 22,817,952, forward strand.
ACTACTGTCATTTAAAGTTTACTTGTCATCTATTGAGTGACGGTAAAAACCACGTCTATGTAATCAAATAATATCAATCAATCAAGCCACTATTTATTAAGAACGACACCGAAGGTTACAATCAGTCTCAATTTAGGTCCAATTATGGTTAAAGTTGCAAATTATTTTTATGACTCGTGCGGTTTCGGCTTGCATTACTCAAATAAAAATATTCTAAGCACTAGCTTTTTTGTGTCGATTCGCTTCCCAATTTTACAGAACCCGAGGAATCGGTCAAGATATGAAACCTGCGCAAAGTAATCTTTCAATGAGTGAATTTTCGTAATCGGAGCAGCCATTTGATCTTGCCGTATGGTATCGGCCGGTGCCGTATGGTGATGATTCGATCTAGCCGATCTATTCTGGAGACATCACACCGTGAAAAAAGGACAATGCCAGGGATTTGTATGAACTCTGGTCTCACCTTCCATTATCTAAGTGCAATACATCGTTGGATAGGTACGAGTATTTACGACGATCCAACGATGTATTGCATGTAGCTATTGGAGGGTGGGATCAAAATTGGCATCCTCCTTTGATGTGGTAAGTGTAAGTGAACAGATTTCACCAGGCCACTTTAGCAGAATCAGAAAGCTCATCACGCTACCTGTCACTGTCAAATTTTCCCAATCAACCTTGAACCTAATTCGTTAGCGATTAAGATGAAAATGAAATTTGACGATTTGAATTCGAAGATTTTTGCGTGATTAATATTATGATTCTAATACTATTCTCCTATAGTGGCATTTTTAGCCTCCCAGAACAGACCGAGCGATCGAATGGCTGCACCGATTACGTAAATTCACTCATTGAAAGATCTACTATTTTTGCGCAGGTTTTTTTTATTAATAATAATTTTCATCTTTATCGCTAATAAAGATGAAAATTAAATTTGACAGATTGTTGCATGATTAATGTTATTATGATCATAATATGATTTTACCAAAGTGGCCTTTTTAGACCCGCTGAGCTATTGTTTGACGGAAAACATCAAGCTCATTTCACCAAAGGTTTCATGCTGAGAATCTCTACAGAATATCAGTGCAGTACATCCTGCGATTACTTTTTATGAACATAACGTACAAACAATAAATTCAAACGTACCAATAACATGTTTTGTAGAAATAGCTACAGGGACCTTGACAATCACTAAATGTGTATGTAAAAACAGACTCGCTTCAGTAGTTTAAGTTACGTGCTGTACCGGCACTATCATACGTTCTCCTAACGTTTGGGGTTTCATTACCTTCATCAACACATTGACTGCCGCGTCGGTCACCGGTGTCCGACAAACAATACATTTTCTATTGTGTCAATTTGTCTGGCAGGCAATGCTTTAACATTCATAAAATTGGTTATCTGATATAATCCACATTCAAGTACCCCTCAGTAGCTGATTTTATAAACGAGAATCACGTCTAAACGGCTAGTCGTAATTCTTTGGAAAAAATATATGTCATATTAGGCTATTTTCTTAACAATTTGATAATATATGATAATTAAAAGTTTTATATGATCAATATAGTGTTATTAATTTGTAAAGTTATGTCTAACGCAGAAATAAAAAAGACAATCGGACCAAAACTGCCGAGCACATTTCAATGGAATTTGCACTATCTCAAAGAAAATTTAATCATCTATATTTTGATATACCCGTTACCTCGTTTCACACCCGCGCGTGAAACGAGTGCGCGTTGTGTTCACTCAAGGTCGTTGGCGTATGTCGTTGCCTTAAAAGCAATGTTGCCTGGTTCGTTGCCTCAGCTAGGATTTATGCCGTCGTTCTAGTCTGTCAACATCACCTTGTAAACTGGTGACGTGAGCAAGAACTGTCACTTCAATTTCATGAAGAACTCGTGGCACACGGTGAGATGTTTACAGAATCGCACTGCCGGGAATTGATCACACCATGTTAGTATCAAGCTGGTACTAGCGTGGTCCGACCAGTCTCGGGGGCAAGCACTAGTGTCAACTGCGGGTCTGAAATGGCCACTTTAGCAGAATCAGAAAGCAAATCACGCTAACTGTCACTGTCAAATTTTCCCAATCAACCTTGAACCTAATGCGTTAGCGATAAAGATGAAAATGTAATTTGACAGATTGTTAAGTGATTAATATTGTGATTCTAATATGATCTTTTGATTTTTCGGATTCTAGGAGACTGACTGCTCGTTCTATCATCATCATCTGCCAGCCTTTTCCCAACAATATTGGGGTCGGCTTCCAGTCAAACCGGATTTAGCTGAATACCAGTGATTTACGCGGAGAAGCTGCCTACCAGACCTCCAGAACCCATTAACTGGGTAACACGGTACTTCATGGCAACACTGGAGTCAGATTTACTGGCTTCTGACTATCCGTAACGACTGCCAAAGATCTACAAATGACAGTCGGGACCAACGGCTTAGCGTGCTTTCCGAGGCACGGAGGAAACTCGGTAAGTTAAGATGGTCAACCATCCACAGACCAACCTTGGCAAGCGTCGCTTAACCTTGAAGATCGACCCGCACGGCTGTTATTATCCAGCTACGAGCTCCTCAGCCACGAGCTCCTCACTGCATGTTCTATGCCTGTCTATTTTTGGGTATATTAGGTCTATGTCAACTGTCTGGGAAGCCATATACTCCTGTATCCTTTTCTGATTCTGGCGGATGGACCCCTTAGTTCTACGGACGTTCTATGCATGTCCATTTTTGCGTATGTTAGGTCAGGTTAATATGGTATATTTCGGATTCTGGCGAACTGGCTGCACGTTCTATGAAGATCTATATCTGTCTACTTATAAAATGTCTAATCACTGTCTGCGTGATGTCATTATATTTTTCATTCGTTGTATTTTTTTTGCTCTTAAATATCACTTTATGCAAAAACACAGTTCCCGAATCGATTTTAAGAGTATTTCCTCTTCTTAGGTCGTGATAGGTCTCTCGACATTCTACTAGCATTAGTTTCGTCATATCCCTTCGGCATTCTTTCAACACGTTCGAAGCACGCCAATGCCTTTTAAAGCAGAAACATTGAACCGTTGTAATTTGTTTAGCTGCTGGATATTTTTTCATAGATTTTTAAAATCAACGTTTTAAATATGTGAAGAACTTTTCTTGACATAAACAGTCTAGCTGTATGTTTCCAGTGTTGGGGAACGCCTTTCTGCTGGGGAAAGCCTGTATTGAAGACTAGTGATTTCCGTGGGTTTACTTCTGTAGTCTATACAACAGGAACCCTGAAGTGTTATTATTGGTTGGTGGTAAACGTTTGCTTGTAGAAGTTTACCTTCAAACAATCTAAATTCCAGACAATTTTACCTATGCTATCATTTTATTTTGGAAAACGATTTTGATAAGGTTGCTATGTAGGAGTTATTGTTATCTCGAATCAATAGCTGATGTTGCTATGAATTAATCTTTCCTCCAAGTCTATAGGGTGTATCGCTTATCGATTTTCTTTTTCCAGATTTAGAAGGTTTAGCACAAACATTTTTGACGTCTGCTAAAACGTTACGTAATATTTTACTACTAATACTACTAACATACTCTCGAGGAGCTCGTGGCTAAATAATAACTGCCGCACGGGTCGATCTTCAAGGTTAAGCAACGCTTGCCAAGGTTGGTCTGTGGATGGGTGACCATCTTAACATAGCGAGTTTCCTCCGTGCCTCGGAAAGCACGTTAAGCCGTTGGTCCCGGCTGTCATTTGTAGACCTTTGGCAGTCGTTACGGATAGTCAGAAGCCAGTAAATCTGACTCCAGTCTTGCCATGAAGTACCGTGTTACCCAGTTACTGGGTTGTGGAGGTCTGGTAGGCAGCCGCTCCGCGTAAAGTACTGGTATTCAGCTAAATCCGGTTTGACTGGAAGCCGACCCCAATATAGTTGGGAAAAGGCTAGGCAGATGATGACTACTACTAACATACTCGTTTAGCGTATAAAGTTAATTTGATTGGATAATATATTCATATTTTTGAATGATACAAATTGTGTATTTCGCAAAAAAATAAACCAAAATACTATGGGGTTGCAGTTTTTGTATGCTCAAAATTCACATACGTTAACGTTTATATACATCAAAATATTGTTTCTAGGCTTTCAGATCTACTGCACCAGCTCTCAAACCACGTAACAGTTGACGTCTAAGCCAGTGACCCAACATAATCTCTTAAAACACTTAGTTCTTGAGAAATAAGGACAGGCGTTAACCGGATTAGTTTTTGTCGCAGTCGCGAGTGTGTGATGTCGCACCGTTTTTGTCGCTCGTGTGAATGCAGCCTGTCGCAATCATGATTGCCATCGGTATGAGGGAAAGGTTTGGCAATATGTGCTGAATATTATAGATGCGTTTGCGCAGCTTTCGTGGGAGTGATGGATTTTAGTCGTGAGTGTGTGATAGTGATCTACGTGGCGCCATTGCGTAGGATCTGTAGATGATAGATAGTGCAAATACTCATTAGTACTAAACCATGGTAAAGTTAATTTATTTTCGCAACTTTGGGGTGGCCCCTTAGTAAAAGATCTTCATATTGATAAGTAGGTTTTATCCCTGGACAAAAGGTAAAAAGTCACTCTGTAGTTTTGTGAGTACAAAACTTAGATTTGATTAAGTTGCACAACATTTTAAGTGACTTGTATATTGGGCTCAGCAAAGAGCGTGGTGCCCCTAAGATTTGCGGGTTCCGTACCCAAAGAGTAACCAACGGAATCCTATTACTAAGCCTCCGCTGTCCGTACGTCCGTCTGTCAGCAGCGGGCTAAATCTCATGAAATTTTTACAGAGTGTGCATTTCTGTTGCCGCTATAACAAAAAATATTAAAAATTCGATCGTACAGAACCCTTCATTCACGAGTCAGACTCGCACTTGGCCGGTGTTTTTCGTGTGTTGTTGAAGAAAGCTCTTTGACTTCAAAAGGTTAATTGTTAAGATATATATAAAGCTGAAGAGTTTGTTTACTTGAACGCGCTAATCTCAGGAACTAATAGTCCGATTTGAAAAATTCTTTCAATGTTAGATAGCCCATTTATCGGAGGGCGGAGCAGTAATGAAAATTGTGACGCAGACGAAGTTGCGCGGGTAAACTAGTGTTAAGATAAACTTGCAATAAAGTTCATTAACTTAATATTCCTTCGTAGATAACTGACCAATAAATTATGAACCGTTTTTCATGACTAGAGAAAAAAAGGATCACGACAGAAGTCAATTCAGGAGAGCTTTATGTCTTTAATTCGGTTTTTAATATTAGGTAAGTCCTTGTGAGTCAATGACGTTATTGCACATTTATTGTAATGTAAACTACTTATAGATAATTCTACCATGCATTATGCCACTTTAATCTTGAGGTTTTTCACTATAAGCGTTACCATGAAGCCTGATATATTTCAAAGCCAGCATCTCCCAAATGATGTCCTAAAAACTGTAGTTTCTTCACAAATTAAAGAACGTACCTATGTATAATTAGTGTTACTTAATCAAAGCTATTCTAATTAACTAAGACAAAGCATCCCACGGCTGTGAGAATGTTTGTTTACATTTTAGGACAGCCATTGTTGATCGGATCAGTGTTATGATTCCGAAGAATGGTGGTAGCGTGTAAAATGGTTAATTAAAGATAAATTTTGGGTGGTCTTAAAGATTTTTTTTCTGTGCGATTTATACATTAGTTACATTGTAAGTTTGCTGATTACAATCAGCAAACTTGCAATGTAACTGATGTATATGTGGTTTCTGTAGCAAATGGAATGGATGTACCTAATTGAATTAAAACCAGAATGTGAAAAGGCTTCTTCTGGGTAATTTTTATTTCTCCGTTGAGAGTGAATGTTCATTGAGTTGTACTGGAAGTTCCATTATTTGATCTAAGCTGTTACGTATTTATCCTGTATAATTATGTATTTATCTTAGAAATGCTTTTAATAAATTACGCGGCAGTTTTATGTATTTTGACATAGACAAGTTCCACATACATCAAGACAGGTGTCAGTCTATTCCTACTCGCACACTAACGCAATGCGTGTAAACGGCACATGTTACGAGTATTTAGCTCCGAGCGACATGCGTATGCGCAGAGCCAGAGGCCTGCAGGTAATGAAATTAAATGTGGCTGTTTTGTAAGAAGTAGTGTATGTGTTTGCAAATCACTGTTGTGGTAAAAAAAATGCTTAGTAATACTTTAGTACCACTTAGAACGACCTAGAATCAGCTTTTCAACGTTGAATGGTAATTCTGATTCTTTGGCCTAAGAAAAGTTTGGGCTGGGTTTATTCTTCGTCTCTGGCCACTTGGAGAGTGGCATCATCTCTTCGACGGCACGGTTGGCGCAGTGGCTGCTACGCTGCGCGTCGCGGGTTCGATTCCCGCACGGTAAAAATATTTGTATGGCCTACAGATAGTTTTTTCCGGGTCTGGTTGTTTGTGTATGTGAGTGTGTATGTTTGCGAACGCACCCACGATACTGGAGAAATTCCTAGTGTGGGGAAAGGTTTTATTAAAAAAAAACTGGTGAGAGAGACAACGCACAGCTGAAATTATGCACAAGCACGAATGCACAAGTTAATTCCATCGGGCAGTCGGCTTGATCCATACTAATATTAATAAAAAGCTGAAGAGTTTGTTTGTTTAGTTGGTTAAACGCGCCAAACTCAGGAACTACTGGTTAGAATTGAAACATTATTTTAGTGTTGGCTACACATACACTTAAATGAAATGGTCTCATCGTTCGCTTCGGAACAAAGTTTTCCCCTGTGACAAACCGAACAATGGTACTATTTTCTTTCTTAACCATTTCAAAATCCATTCAAGAATGTTCTTACCATCTTCATTAAAAGAAAAATCTTGTAATCCGATCCAATAGTTGTAATTCCACGCTCGAGTAACCGCCATTGTTAAGTGATTAACATCTATTTATCGACACGGAGAATGAACTGAGGGCCTAGCACGAATATTTTTGACGTAGGTATAACATAACGTTAAATTTACCATACCTACAATACTCGCTTCACACATAATATTTATTTAAATTAGATACTGTATTCATATTTTTGCTTGATATAACTTGTGAATGTCGCATAAAATTAAACCAAAATACTATGGGGTTGTAGTTTTTCACATTCAAAATTCCCTTACGTTAACGTTACTATACGTATAACAAAATATTCATGATAGGACTTCTGTTATCTTCACAAAATTGACCTGCAAAGCTTATCTACTGAGCGACCGATAGTCACTTTCTTTACTATCAATAGGCACACGTTAGACCACTATCTCAACTAAGCGAGTACCTAAGCGATGATATGGTCGAAGATGCAAAAAGTATTCATTCATACAGTTTTTGATAGTAGTCATAAAAAATACAACTTCGAGTACAAGTACCTTGAATAAACGCTCAGTCCATACTACAAGTCAATAAGAACCAGCGTTAACCCGCGAGCGGTCACGCTGGTTGCGCCAACCAGAACCACGCCGCCACGCAACCAACGTAACCGGCGCGAAAGGGTTACGAATAACCGTGGAGTTGTGACCTTAGTTTTGTGTTCTAAATGATGATAGTTTATTGTGTTGTAAGTTTTTTTAGAGTATGGGAATCTTTTGATTCTGAGGAGTATTGTCATCATCACCTTTTTGGATAAGATGAAGTATTTTAGAGTATTTTGGTTTCTCCATTTAAATGGTGATGAAAGATTGCGTTAGCGCTTGAATATGATGAACGAACACTGGCGGAATGGTGTTTCATAGACCTGTCAGGTACATAATGTGATTGCGGAGCTCCTGTTTAGGACATGAGCCACACGTTGGAGTGTCCTAAGGGCCCATGCTCCTTGGAGGATTTGATGAATGCCTCCGACGCTGCCGTAGTCACCTACTGGGCCTGGTTACCAAGTCCTCAACCTCGAACAGTTATGTCTTGTGTCTTATCGATATGAGTTACATTTATCTAGGTTTTTTTAGGAAGGAAGAAGTTGCGCAGGGAACTGGCTCAGACCTTTTTAAAGGTCTTTATCTATTCGTTTCATACTTTTACGTTTACGACGTATGGTATTTCATACAAACTTACAAGTACTTGTTTTTCGAAATGAATAATCCGATTTTAATGAAACTTCAAACGCATAAGCAATACAGGTCTAAAAAGTTAATTAAGGCTATTCTCGAAAAATATAATTTTTCCATAGAAACAGCATTTTTTTTTAATTGAGACATTTCAGGTGTTGATTAAATATAAAATATTGTTTGATAAGAGTTAAAGGGTACGATGGGGTTGGTATATCTGTTTAGATAAAAGCCCCAAAAACAAAGAGAAAAAAGTAATAAGACATTTCGAAATTGTCCTTCCGCTCTGGGCGGAGCGTTCATTTGATGATGTCCCTTAGTAAAAAAGGTAACAAACGTACATACATGGATGGTATGGATTTTGAGAAGTGTTAGTAGCTTTGTTAAAATAGACGAGAGCTACAATTACTGTTTAGTCATTAAATCGTTACGCGATTGTGGTAAAAGTAGTCTACTTACAAACTAAACTCAATTTCAAACTTTCTCTGAATATCTAAAAATATTATTCTTAACGCCAACTTTGTAGATCATGAACTACAAATTGAAGCTATTCGATATTGATTGTCGGTATTCAATTTAGAACTTCTGCTTGTTTTAAAATAGAGTTGCTAATGCTGTGGCAAGAAAGTGTAACATAGATGTTGTAACATATTATAAAAGCGATATATTGTGGCTGCCGTAATATTTAGATTTATGACAGAATTGTGTGGTCATGTGCGTGATTGGATGTGAACAGAACGGATACCGCTATTTATTTAGTTTGTCGATAAAAGTTGACTTGATATCAAGTTCATTTCAAAAACTGCGGAATATTTACAGAAGACTGTTAAGAAGACCTGAGGAAATTAACATCAAACAGACAGTAATTAATTTTTTAAACTTATAGCTTTTTACACTGGCTTTGTTCTTGTGACCTACCCATTGGTATCCGTGATTTTTCTCTGGATAAAGAGGCTATGGCATCTAGCGACAGTGCCTCTAAAACAAAAGGAGAAAATTCTTTACCAGTGAAAGAATTTTCGCAATTAGATTTGTTCGTCCTTTTGTAACCCGCTCAATTGATGATGATGCAATCCTTTTATAAACAAACATTTTTTTTTTACTTTTTGTAGGCACACGTTTGACCACTATCTCACCTGATGGTAAGCGATGATGCTGTCGAAGATGGAGCACGCTTGCCTAGAAGTAACCTATTCACTCTTAAAGACTCCCAGGTTGTAGCTACCAGGAAACACAGACTCCGGCAGAGAATTCCACTCCTTAGCTGTACACACTATGAATGAGTGTGTGTATGAATTTTACTCGTCTTTAGAAAATAACTGAGGTAAATATCATTTAAAGTCGATTGTAACATCTATTAACAAAAGAAAGTAACAATCAAGTTTTGCGAACTAAAATAAGCAAAAAAGCATCTAATGCTCGAGACCGTATATCATTGAACGAATATGAAGATGTCAGATAAAGTTTAATTCAGAATTTATTCACGTTAAGTGTAGTATTATTTACGCTAACACAGATTTTATTGAAGCAAATGAATGGGTTGAAGATTTTTATGTTTGTGAAAGTTTAAAGGCCCTTATTGTTTTGTCAGGTAAGCGTTATAGTATTGTCGTTTTTGACGCAGTCACTTGTGTTTTTTTGTTTTGTTTTGTTTTGAGAGAAATGATGACAGCATTCGCTGTTGATTTCCCGTTGTTTGATGGGAACAAGAATGATGAGAGCTAAATGACAGTTTTACACATGCGATAATATAGCCTAAAGTTATTTATATTCAATAGAATTTAGACAACTAGGTATATATACTGTTATATATGCAATTTCGTTTATAGAAGTTTTCAACATGCGAGTTCCTCAATAAAGCATAAAATTTTCAGTTGAAGAAACCACAAATTCTAAACATTTATTTTTATTTTTTAGTAATGATGAAGACAAAGGGTGGTTTCATAATAACTATTTTGAGTTAAGAACTTATCAAACCCAACTTAATTGCCAAATTTTCACAGCCTTTCAGACTCAAAGAGTTTGGGAATTACCTAATTAAATTGAATTTGGGAATTACTTACTCAATTTCAAATGCTCATTTCAGAATTCGAGAATTCGAGGGTATAAACTACTTCTTAGAACATTGAAAACTATAGGAAGCGTGCAGGAACCAGGCCACAGCACAGAAGCGTCAATGTCAAGTACTTATATATTTACTTACACGCAACAATAGACAGCATGGTCAACGGCGTGAAATTTCCATAACCTTTCATCTGTTTCGCTGTCCTTAAGGACAAACTGTCAAATTCTCGCATCTGTCACGTCACCTTTGAAGGGTCACTGGTCGCCGCCATCGTTTTTGTCGTAAAGATGCAAGAAATTTGACAGTTCGTCCTTAAGGACGCAAACAGATGAAGGGCTATTCTTGTAGCGGTAAATTAAATTACCATAGTTTTGCGTTTTCTAACCTCAGCTAAACGTGTATTTCTCATCAATAACCTTGTTAGTTCAGATAGCGCCTAGTTACCCAACTGCGCAGATTTACCCACACGATATACATTAATGGCCATATTGTGTGGAGACAATGGACATCGCTCACTTGGTGCGCAATGAAATGAGAAATATTGCGTTACTGCTGAAAATATGTAAAAAAATCTTTGCAACGCGTTATTAAATTAGAAATTATTTTGAAACATCATGAGTAGTGACTCACGATGTTTCAGATGCAATTTTATACATTACTGGCTTTTGCCCGCGAGTTTGTACGCGCCAATCCTTTTTTTTCCCGTTTCCGTAGGAATTTCGGGAAATCCTCTCTTAGTGCTCCCTTGCTGATAGTAGAGTAGCTACATGCCAAATTTTAGCTTGCCAAGACCAGTAGTTTCGGCTGTGCGTTGTCTGTCAGTTACTCCCTCACTCACTCACTCTATACCGGAAGAATGTTATATATTAGGATCATAATTAGAATTTTCAGTAACTTAGTTGGAGTCATTCCTGAAATTTTTACTTATTAGTTAGAAAAGTAAACAAACTGGCTTTTATTAATCTAGGGTACAACAAAATTGTAGCACTTTTATTTATATGCCACAACTGCTTATATGCCAATAGCTTTTGCCCTTTGCGACGCATATCCCGTTTTTCCCGTAAGAATTTCGGGAAATTCTCTTTTAGGTTCTTTTAGTTTTTTCCCTAGGTTTACATGCTAAATTTCGGCTTTCTACGAGCAGTAATTTCGGCTGTGCGTTGTTTGTCAGTCACTCACTCATTATTCAGTATCGATAGAAAAATAAATTAGGATAACTGTATTAATTATGTATCTATAAGTCAAACAGTAGCATACTTAAGCTAAAACAAACCTCACATTAAACCGGAATCCTGGCTTAACAGCTAAAACTAACAATAGGCGGATCTACCTCTTCGAGATGTAAATACAGATAGTGCTGATGGTAACGATATGGTGGTTAAAGTGGAATGAAGGACGGGTGCCGCAAGACACCATCATCAATGGAGCATCTTTCATAGTGTTCTTACGGTAGGTGGGCAGAATTAGATGCGGTGTTGATGCAAGAGGTATATGTGATTGTATTCGGCTATTCTCGGCGGCATTCGGGTAGTTGCGTTGTATCTTCTCGTCTTACATACCGCAGTGTTTCAAGACTAAAGTCTATGACCAGTGGGTCTCCTCAGTAGGCTAAAAGTCACTCAATGGGCAATGGAGAGGGATCCATTGCGTGATCGAATCAGGAATGATGATATCCGCAAGAGAACCAAGGTTACCAATATAGCCACCAGAACGATCGCCATTATATAGTAGCAGTAGACAGGGATCATTACTCGTAGAACAGATGGTTGATGAGGTTGAAAGATTTTGGAGTGACGACCGCGTTCCGGAAGACGAAGATTTCGATGACTTCCTACAAGGTGGACCAATGAGCTGGTGAAGGTGGCAGGTATCCGTTAGATCCGAGAACACAGGACCGGTCGATGTGGCGACTCTTGGGGGAAGCCTATGTCCAGCAGTGAAAGTCTTTCGGCTGGAATGATGATGATGATGAATTGTTTTCGGGAAGTCGAGTAGGTACCTATTCGGGACTTAGTGTTTTGTACTTTCTGGCAAAGAGAATATGATTGTTGAAACATTCAAAATGTATGGGATCAATCAAGCAACCAATCGAGTCTTTATTTGTAAACTCAGGTTACAATAGTGTGCAAGATGTTATTTTAAAGTTTCTCTATGTTTTGTTAGTTGGCGTACAAATACTTACACATTTTTATGGGAGGTTAATTGTGCTAATGAAATGTCAAGTGGGCCTTGTTTAATATAAGTGATAATGCGACAGTTGTTGTTTAACAAAGCAGAGAATGTACGAAAAAACGAACAATATCGTAGAATTCTCAGATAGTTGTTTGTCACTTGTCAGTTATATTAAAAAAAACTCGTGTTCAATACGTATTACCTTTTAGACAATTTTTACCGTTGATTGAATGGCAATTTGTTTATTCTATAGTCTCTTACTGATCTGTGTTTTCCTAGTTTTTTCGTAATTCTGTATTTACTCTCAGTTTCCAAATAAAATAGAGATCGCTACGGTAACGCGCAAAGCTATTATGGCTAAATATCTAAGTCCATTTTATTTAAGTAACACAATATTTTTTCAAACCTCATTACTAAAGGTACCAAATAAGTTAACATTTCAAGTTGTTCAAGTTTAAATTGGACAATTATGTCAGTACAAACTATGCCTAGACACTGCACAGACAGGTTTAGAAGTTCAAATACACATAGTGCTCAAATCTTGGGACCAAAAAATCATCATTTCTTGTAGATATTTTGATTTTACCTTTTTTAAATGAAATCAATTTTGACAGGCACTGAAGACGTTGCATTTTGCACCTGCTCATGGACTTGGGCCCATGTCATGCAGTTATATCTGTGACTGTGTGTGCTCGAGGAACACAAAAATACATAAAAACAGCTGCAAACAGCTTACCGAGCTCCTCCGTCGTCCACTGTCCTGGCTGTCATTCATAGATCTTTGACAGTCGGTACAGGTATTCAAAAGCCCGAATGTCAGACACTTGTCTTACATGGCTATCGTATTATACTGTAACTGGGTTGTAGATGACATACAGGGAGTCCTCCTCCTCCTTCTTACGTCGTATTCCTCAGTAACTTCCCTTCTGCATCACTTTCTCGCGTATGATGTTTCTCCACCTGTTTCTGTCCCTGGTGTTGTGGAGGGCGTTGTGAACAGTAGAGCCAAGGGCGGTGTGAATCTGGTCAGACCAACGTGTCGGACTACGTTCACGAGGTCTTTTTCTATCTACTTTGCCGGTCAAGATGAGTTTCTCGAGGCTGTCTGTCTTTCCTTGCAATGTGACTGAAGTATTCTAGGATTCTGCGTAGACATCCGAGTGGATGACAGCTGCGAGGAGATTATAGGAAGGGATGTAAATGAATCATCAAAATCGGTTCATAATCAGAAGCTCCTCATTTTATGAAGTGCGTTAAAAATATTTGTATTCGGCTACATTCAGCTAGATGGGAAGCTGCAGACCCCCACATCGTTAGGGTAAGTTAGGCAGATTATGATGCTATTAATTCCTAGTAAACTTAAAATGGTCCTTCTGTTTAAGTTATTTGTTGCCACAGACCTCAGTACTGGTCCTCCATTCATACAGCTATAGAAAACGAAAGGTTCACCAGCGTGTTGCAAGGTTAGCCTCATTGTTCGAGCTCTTCCTAATGGCAGGGAACGAATTATTTTATTCATATTTTAATGTTCCATGTTTGAGGCTGTTTACTGGGTCGAAGGTCTGCTTGAGTTCCGCGGTCGAGAGAATGTTACCATTGAATATCGTAAGATTGTAGTTGAATACTACAATCTTACGATACAATATTTTTATGATATGGAAAAGTTACGTCCACTTGGTTGATGTTACTTGTAAATAAATATTATTTATATGTTGCCTGATTATCGTAACCGTATTAAAAGTTGTAATAAAGCTTTTTTTAATTAGTGATGGGTTTGCACTTGACTCTAGTCTAGGTCAGAGATGACAGAGACAAATATATAAAAATAATAAACTTTCTATATATTGTGAACAGCTGGTCGATACTGTAAACTTGTCGAAGTGAACTGTCACGACGAAGTGAGCTGTCATTCCATCTTGATTACTTTGATTGACAGCTCACTACGTGATCACTTCACCTGAGCCTTCACTTCGACGTGTTTAGAGAATCGCAGATTCAAATTCAGATTATTCACACTCGCACTGCAGATAATTTCAATTAGGTAGATAAACCAAATACCATCCAAACTATAGTTTTTGATACAGAAAGAGTTTAAAATTTGACGCGATTTAGTAAAGCCTACCTAGTAGTAGCTTAAAATAATCATGTTTCTAGAACATATTGCACTCATGTTCAGCTCGTGAAACAAGTATGTTACTATGATGCGCAAACTTCCCGGAAAATGAACTAGAAAAACACAAACTTGTGACAAAGTTGATAAAGAGAAGTTTTCACGCACTTACTGCACTTCCTTCTTACATTTACGTCACAAGATGCTATTGTTTAAAATTACACACGCGACAACGTGGAAAGACTTTCGCTAACATCGAGATAAGTATATAAAGTTTAAACATTCCTAAATGTTTGATACTTTGTAAGACCAAACTCCGTGTTAATTTTTGTTTCTTAGGATTTGTAGAAAAGGAAATAGAATTTAACCCGTAATTTCCTGTACTTATAATGGATCGTTCGCATTCAAATCTCAGTCGCAATTTGTCAAAAACATATCTAATTTTCCTACATTTTGAGAGTTGCGAATGTGAAATTCCTTTAAAACTTTAGGGGATTGGCCAGTATATCATCAGTTGAGGGACACAACTTTACTGCGGAATGTAGATCGTTTGCTCGAGAAGTCGAGACCTTTTAAGGGTCATAGTTCAAAAGTTAGGTTAGCTGTAACATTTAGGCTAACGAGATTCACGAAGCTTTTCGTGAATACTTCGGTACGCAAACATGTGAATAAAATCAATTCAATATTTTGTTAAAATACAGTCAACATTAAGTATGGTTACATATTTATTTATTACTGTTACGTATTTAATTGTAAGTTGCAACTCAAGGAACAATTAAGAATTCAATAAAAATACGCCGACAGTTTATTAAGTTGATTGAACTCTTTAATTAAAAAATCTCGATACGGGTAAATGCTATAAATATCTTGCGAAAATGCAGTTTTTGTCTGTTCAATAAATGGTAATAAAATAACCGCATGATACTAATTTTTCTGCGGTGAATTATTTGCTCCAAATTTCGTTTAAAGTATTAAAATTTCGCCAAAAACAAAACGTTCGATGTTTAAAGAAGGACACTTACCTTTCCGAACTCCTCAATAGCTTACACCAGGAAACCACAAACAATTTTGCCAAAAAGTATTTACGAAAATAAATTCGCGTTGCAGTTGCAACGATCACTGCACTCCCCGTTCAAAGTTCCCGCGCGTCTGCGTTTCGCGCCGGTCGCGTGCTAACTGCGCTTGCGCGAGATGTCAGATGCGTTTGCGACTGACAACTTGAGATCTTGGAGCTGTTCTTAATTTAAAATACAGTGATATAAGACGGTTTGGCGGTAAATTGGCGAGGCTGGTTATGTTTTGCCGTGAACATTGAGAAGTAAATACAGTCTCTTGTAAATATAAGAAATTCTGATAGGTAGGTACTATTTTTAAAAGTTGTCCAGTTGGTTATTGCTGACGTAAGAAGAAGTTTTGATTAAACATAATCAGCAATTTTCAGTTTCAATTCATTGGTTTGATGTAGGGGTTGACTTAAGCCGTTGGTCCCGGCTGTCATTTGTAGATCTTTGGCAGCCGTTACGGATTGTCAGAAGCCAGTTAATCTGACTACAGTCTTGCCATAAAGTACCGTATTACCCAATTACTGGGTTGTGGAGGTCTGGTAGGCAGCCGCTCCGCGTAAAATACTGGTATTCAGCTAAATTCGGTTTGACTGGAAGCCGACCCCGATATACTTGGGAAAAGGCAGGCAGATGATGATGATGATGATGATGATGATGTAGGGGTTGACTTCAAGTCTAACCGAATGCCGCGGAATACGAGTAAGTGAGATAGCCCATGTGTCGAGGAAGGCTATAGGCTATATATCATCACGCTAAGACTAATAGGAACGGAGCAGACGAAGTTGCGCGGGTCAACTAGTATATACATGTATTTGGAAGGTTTCGTTTAAATCTTTATTGATCTCTATTTTTAGTGTATCCTTCTATATATCGTAAGGTGTTAAACAAAAAAATGTGCCGCTAGAGTAACCACCGCCCATCAATCGACTGCGCTCAAGGTAAAGGTTATGCAAAAAGTGTTGAAATAAAAACCCTTTGCCTTCAACTTGAAGATCAGTTTTTATTACTTTTTAATCGCACGCAATAAAACGCATAAAAAGTTTAACGGTAAACTTTTTATACAACTACGCGTATTATCTTACCTCGAATTTTCTCCGCTCTGCAGTTTAATCTCAGGGATTCCGCAATTTATTTGCTACACAAGCCTGTACCGCGGTTTGGCTCCCTTGTCTACAGGAACCGTTCTTTTTTTCGGGGTAATCAATAGCTAATGCCACTCAGAACTATGTAGTTCTGTACTTCCAGTGAATTATATTATTAACTTATTTATCCATTATTTTTAGTCCTTCGGGTCGCAGATCGTTTACGAGAAACATTCAGCTTTCAATTCAGACTCATCGTCACCAAAAGGGTTTAGGTTAAAACGATTTCTTCTTAATTTTCATCGTCGAGTAACCCTCGCTCAAGGGCCTCAGACACGGTTTATTTGACGACCGCCATTTGACGGCCGAGACCATCGGCTTATACATGCCTTCCGAAGCACAGAATCATCTTTATTATCAGACAATCAGGTGATTCAAGCCTGAAATTTCTTAGCCAAACTGGGAAACAACTATGTGAAACAAACCCACGACCACCGGGTCACAAAGCAAACGCCTAAGCCACTCGAATAATTAAAAACTTTTTAACGCCTTGAAAGTAAAGCTTCGTTCTTATTGAACGGCGCGTATAGTGATGCTCCTTACCGATAAACACATTATCGCTAAAGAGCGTCACTTTAGGCCTCCCATGCTTTCAGTTCAAAAACTCTATATAGGGATAAATGATCTTATGTGACCTGTATCTACACAGTCTGTTGAAACGTTTGTTTGGTACCCCTTCACGACTTAACGGCTGAACGGATAAGGAAGAAACTTGCAATACTGGTAGACCCTGTTCTGAAAGTGTTTTGAAGTTTTTGATGTTTAAGCGGGCAAAACCGTTGAGACAAGCTACTTTCCAATTAATGTCGTGCAGCATATCCAGGATGCTATGCTGAAGTTAACATGTTACATGGTGCTAACGTGAATAACGCGTTGGTGATAAATCTTGGGTCGTGAGGCTGTCTGTTCATGGCTCGGCGAGAAATGTAAAAGTAGCACTTATAAACACGACATATTTTTTTACTTTACCCTCTTAGTAAGACTTACACATTTTGTGTAATTCTGAAATTATGAAACTTATTAAAATTATATAGGCGTGAAAATATTTTCCAGTTCTTTTAGGACTCTTCATAGTTGATATTTAATACCTAGATGCTTAAGTCTAAATGTTTATTTTAAGAAGAGTCGAATGTCGAATTGTCGTATTGTCGCGTCGCGCCTGCCTAGAGCGGCGCCTTTAACCGATATGTCTTTAGGTATCAACAGTATCCTGGCGGTATCTTTTAAATTTTCACAGCTTTTCCGGAATCTGTACCGTACTATAATTATGCAAATAGTAACACATCAATTAAATGAAAATCAATTTACTAATACAGTTAAAAGAAGGTAATCCATTAATATTAATTAATTACAGCTAGTAGCTACCGACACAAACACAACACAATCATCATCTGCCTAGCCTTTTCCCAACTATATTGGGGTCGGCCTCCAGTCAAACCGGATTTAGCTGAATACCAGTATTTTACGCGGAGCGGCTGCCTACCAGACCTCCACAACCCATTAACTGGATAACACGGTACTTCATGGCAAGACTGGAGTCAGATTTACTGGCTTCTGACTATCCGTAACGACTGCCAAAGATCTACAAATGACAGCCGGGACCAACGGCTTAACGTGCTTTCCGAGGCACGAACCATCCACAGACCAACCTTGGCAAGCGTTGCTTAACCTTGAAGATTGACTCATGCGGCTATTATTATCTAGCCACGAGCTCCTTAATTGAACGAACACAATAATTGTCTAAATTACATTAGTCAATGCACTTAATAGACTTGTATCCAGTATTCAATCGACCGAAGACGATACAAAGTCATTGTTGCTAATACCACGGAAATAATAAACTTGAATACTGGTATTACTCCGATTAATGTCATACTTAGTAGATGTACCACGACAAAGCTTCATAAGGAAACATTTCTCTTTAGTGTAATTTTATTTTATGGAGAAAGATTATACCATTCACTTTTAATTTTAACGAACTGTTATGCAGTTGGTTTATAGTCGGAAATACTGGGTGTTAATGAACCCAGTTTTTGTTGTTAATGATGTTCTACGAACAAGGATTACTTCTAATAAAATGCAGTGTTTATTTTCACGGGCGTCATATTGAATCCCGAGCCTAATGAAGGTTTACACAAGATCAAGAATCTTGAATATAGTGAGTTCCAAATTCAAATCACATTTTTGACCTCCGGGAAATAATATTATAGGTACTAAATTCCATTATAACCCGCCGGCCAATAATGGCCAAATTTCAGTCAATCAGCCTGTATGGGAAGAATCTATACTAATCTTATACTAATATATAAAGCTGTTGTAGAGTTTGTTTGTTTGTTTGTTTACTTGAACGCGCTAATCTCAAGAACTACTGGTCCGATTTGAAAAAATATTTCAGTGTTAGATAGCCCATTTATCGAGGAAGGTTATAGGCTATATATCATCCCGCTAAGACCAATAGGAGCGGAGCAGTATTAAAAATTGTGACGGAAACGAAGTTGCGTGGGTCAAGTTTTTATACATTCAGTCAAAAAAGTATCGGGAATGGATGATTTGTTTATGGTTCCAAATTCAAATTTTTGTTTTTTTGTAGTTGTTAGATTGGCACAACTGTTTTCCGTTTTGGCGCGGAGTTTGAGTTGCATCTGTTATTTATATTAAATACATTGCTGGTTTTAGTAATATCATATATAGTGTGTATTGCGAATTTCATAATGGACAAAAATATCGAACAAAGAGTTTGTCTTAAATTTTGCATCGCCAATGGAATTTCGTGTTCGGAGTCACTGAAAATGTTACAGAAGGCTTACGGTGAATCGACTTTATCAAAAACTCGTGCCTATGAGTGGTTCAAAGCGTTCAAAAGCGGTCGAGATGTGATGGAAGATTTGCCTCGCTCTGGTAGGCCGTCAACGTCTGCAACTGAAGTTAACATCGCAAAAGTGAAGGAAATAGTGACTGAAAATCCCCATTCAACTCTGAGAGAGATAGCCGCCGAACTTTCTGTATCTCACGAGTCGATCCGTACCATTTTAACTAATCATTTGGGTATGAAACATGTTGCTGCTCGGCTAGTCCCAAAACATCTGAATTTTCTCCAAAAACTCAATCGCTTGAAAGTAGCTGAGGACATGCTAGAACGAGTCAGTTTGGACCCAACATTCATGAAACGCATTGTTACTGGTGACGAGACGTGGGTATACGAGTTTGACATGCAAACTAGTCAACAAGCTTTGGAGTGGCGCCTTCCAACTGAACCGAAACCGAAAAAACCACGCCAAAGTCGATCAAAAGTCAAAGTCATGTTGACTGTTTTCTTTGACTATCGCGGTGTTGTGCACTCTGAATTCTTACCGGAAGGTCTAACGGTAAATAAAGAATATTATTTGAGCGTTATGCGGCGTTTAAGAGAGCAAATTCGACGAAAAAGGCCAGATTTGTGGAAAGAAAATTCTTGGATTTTGCACCACGACAATGCGCCTTCGCACAAGGCTATCATTGTGAACGAATTTTTAACCAAACACTCAACAAATACCATTCAGCAACCACCATATTCACCAGATGTGACTCCTCCTGACTTTTTTCTTTTTCCTAAACTCAAATTACCACTTCGTGGCACCCGTTTTCAATCGATAGAAGACATAAAGGAGAATTCGCGGCGAGAACTGAACTCAATTCCGGAAGCAGCGTTTAAAAAATGTTTTGATGAATGGATTATTCGTTGGCGCAAGTGTATCGTTTCTAAAGGAGCATACTTTGAAGGTGAGAAAATAAATTTGGATGAATAACAGACATTTTGTGTATTATTGATCTTTTCCCGGTACTTTCTTGACAGAGTAGTATATACTCGTAGTATATTGATTGATGATGTTTAAGTTTACATCACCTTGACTTGTATCGTTCCCACTGCCATGTGAGATCAGCTAGTCTATTCTGTAAGTAATCATTTCGATATCGAGCTTCACCTGCCGGTCGATTCTGTAAACATGTCGAATGGAAGACTTGGGTGAAGTGATCATAAAGTGAGCTTTCATTCAATCTTGATTACTTGGATTGACAGCTCATTTCGTGATCACTCCATCCAAGCCTTCACTTCGACATGTTTACAGAATCAAACAGCTGTAAACATACAAACAAGATGAAATTACAGCTCACGCGTCGTTCACACCACCTTAGTGAACACGATGAGATTTCGACAGAATAGACCGGCTGATCGATAAAGCTCAAAAAGTGAACTTTAGTACACACGACATAAAGGTCTTATGTTTATTCTCACCTCGGATTCCGCTGTCGAGACACGAAAATGTTGTTACAGAATAGCACTACTGCACTGGTCTCGCATGGCAGTGGGAACGAATCAGCGCGTTGGGATTTGTTGGTCTCCAACTTTTGGATCCTCACAATGTTTTCTGTCAGCAATTTGATAGCAGTGGTGGTGAAATAACAGTACAGTAAGTGACTGTCTGGGTTTAAATCCTCGAACTACGAAATGTAACTCAGGGCCGCTATCGCTGCTCTTATATTGCTTTAAATGCCACTCCACTTAATATAATGTCTTAATAAGCATTTGCATAAGTGAATCCACACAAGTGACATTTGTATTCGAACGATATTTAATTCCAAAGTTTTTTTTTTTTAGGATGGGAAATCATCAAATGACTCCTCCCGCTCTAGGTGAAGCAGGAGGGAGTGTCAGACTCTTACTGACTAAAACCCATCCGTGTTCCTCCTAGTCCGCAGCCACGAAGTCCGCAGCCCCAGCAGGCACTGGCCCTAGCGGGCCCCGTCTTTAATGCTGACAGCTCTTTAAGGCGCGTGTGGAACACAGCGCGCCGTCGACCCGGGTCTGGTTCTGGTCCGCAGACCCGCGCCTACAGTAGCCGAGAATCGTCCTGCGACTCCCGACGCCCGGGGCGTCTTCTTCTGTTGCGGCGGCTGGGGCGTGAGGTTTCCCTCTCCCTCACGCGTTCCTCCTTTGCTAGCATTACTGCTTTGCAGAAGGAGGTGACCGCTTCCCATGTCTCCTCGCTTCGGACCATGGCTTGAACCAGGGCCGGACGCGAGAGATCGCCGTCGCAATTCCGAAGTCTGCGACATTTCTAAGTTGTTCAAGTTGGATTCACTTGAGCTGTCTATCTCTGTCGGCTGACATATTATACTCGTATCTCGTGACTCAAGCAAGGTAGATAGGCAAAATCAGTCATCACGGCATTTAAAATTATTATATAACTTGAATACTTGTAGAAAGCTCTCCTAAAGCTTAGTATATTAAAACGATGTTCTGAGATTTTTATGATTTTGTTTTTATCTTATCTAATCTGTATTTTCTGTAAATGTTTATGTCATTTGAAGACATAAAAAATATCTAGATACTAATGTTGTTAAATAAATGTGTTGTTTGATAAATTGATAATATTATGTCGGACTATTGATTGATCTTTATGGGTTGTATTTAATTCATGAAATTGCTGATGATTATTATTAAAATAAGTTAAACGTTCAGTTTGTTCTAGGAGCTTACTACATCCTATTGAAGAACAGTAATCAATATAATATATTCTTCCGTTACTGAGTGGCTGACAGACAGACAATGCACAGCTGAAGCTACTGGTCGCTGGAAGCTGACATTTGGCATGTCAGCTTTATCAGAGATAAAGGGTCTTGACAGAAAGACGGACGGACAACATAGTGATCCTATAAGAGTTCCGTTTTTTTCTTTTAAGTTACGGAACCCTAAAAATAGTGTTTTTTTATTTAACATAGACCTTTTGACAATTTAGTTTTACCTAAGTAAGCCTCATTATTTCTTTCATTAAATACATTTAAATTCCGACCCACACACACTGAGAGTGTTGGGGAGTAGTGGGAGCACTAAGAGAGGATTTCCCGTAATTCCTTCGGGAAAGCGAAAAAGTAGGATATGCGCGTGCGAGTTGCGGGCAAAAGCTAGAAGCTAGAAGTAGTGTTTGTGTATGAAAAAACCTTCATTAATTGTTACACGTGCCATTTTTGCTACTTAGAAGTTCAAATTAGTTCAAACCGGAAAAAAAATTAACCACTTCCGACCTCATTTGGGTCATACTAACCCTGCCTCAAATAGTTTACTTAGCAGTTACGAAAACCAACTCAAATTAACAGTAAATTCTAAGAATCGTGTAAGTTTCGAGGGAAATGAGTAAATGCCTGCTTAAGTTGTCAAGTCATATGTGTAACTTAAAAATATTGGTTTAACGACCGACTGGTTTAAGGTTCATAAATAAAGTTTAATTGATCGTTGTTATTGTTACAGTTTACAAGACATATTTATTGATCCTTTTAAAATTGTTTTCTTTTTTCTTGCATGTCGTAAGATGCAGCTTTTCGGCGTAACTAAGGACCAATTTTTTTTGTCGGTAATTAGGTCTGAATTTGTATCTAATTAAAGAAATAATGAGTCTTACTTAGGTAAAACTAAATTGTCAAAAGGTATATGCTAAGTAAAAAAAAACTCGGCCAAACGCGAGTCGGACTCGCACACGAAGGGTTCCGTACCATAAACCTAAACTTTTCTAGGATCACTTTGATGTCTATCCATCTGTCTGTCAAGACCCTTTATCTCAGGAACGCGTGGAGGTATCGAGTTGAAATTAAAATCATATACTCAAGCATACCCCATGAAGCTGTGAATCAGACTTCTGAGTTATTGTAAAAAGAGATACGGTCGTTTATGCCGCAAAAAACGTATCTTTCGACACTCTCAAGAGAATCAAAATGTATAGAGTATTTCCTGTTGACCCAGAACTATGAAATTTGGCAAGTAATACCGTATACTAATTACTTTTTTGTTTATATTATTGTTTATGTTCAGTTCAGTTTCAGTCATAATTAACACTATAGTTATGAGTACAAAGGAACTGCTTATTTCTACCGAAATTTCTTCCAGCAGACCTGCAACAAGAGAAATGAAAAAGAAATATAGACAATAGTGTGTAAGAACAAGAGTATGTAAAGCCTTAAAACTAAAGTACAAATTAAAACTAATACTCTCTTCTACTTGTTTATGAAAAAGACTGAAAACTATACTAATGAAATCATAAAATAAATTAGTCTTTGTTTAAAGTAATTTGTAGCTCTTTTGTACGGAACCCTCGGTGGGCGAGTCCGACTCGCACTTGGCCGATTTTTTTTTAAATTTATTTCAATGAATTCATCATTGATGAATGATGATAGAATTATCCACAGTCCACTGAAACTCATAACCTCTCCTATACTCCTTCCTTTCCTTCCTTTGCTTTCCGCTTGGGATCCCACGCTTGCCGATACACAACTTATATAAAAACACAAATGTATTACATAAGAACCTCAATCAGATCCCAGCGTGTAACATATTATGGTATCACATTATCACCAGCTGGCGCTCCTTAGCTCCCATACTCCAGTTGTGTCCCATAAAGCGGCCCTTTCTACGTAATTACTGCGCGGCTGATAAGCTGTGCGCGGGCGCAGGTGTGATTCCACGCAACTTTCCACATTGCGTCATATGTGAGACGAGTAAGGACAGCAGATAAGTGATAACATTTGGTTCAAAGATTGATTTTGATTACAGATTTTTATGCTGCTCCGGTCAACATCTGTCTGCCGCTGAAAACCAGTGCTTATTATTTAATGTGACGACACGGTTTGCGCAGTGGTTGAGCGAATGGCTAGTATTGCGCAGCATGTCGTGGGTTCGATTCCTGCACGGAACAAATACATTTTTATGGTCTACAGAGAGTTGTTCCGTCCGGGTCTGGCTGTTTGTGTATGTGAGTTTGTATGTCAACGCACCCACGATACAGGAGAAATTCTTAGTGTGTATCTCTTTTTTTTAAACGTTGCCCGTTTATAAAGATGTGATAATTTTGAAACTGGAATCATTAGAAGGGTTTTTTCTAATTGCATACTGTACGTAGACATAGGAAATAAACTTCTATCAAAGTTTCTAAAATCTTTAGACCGATAAGTACCATAGGACTATGTGGCGGAAATCCTGAGGAAAATATTTTCAAAGCAATATACCATGCTAGGGGTTATTCATCAACATAATTTCAGCCGAAAACGTGGCTAATGCACGACTGCTGCATGGGTCGATCTTCAAGGTTAAGCAACGCTTGCCAAGGTTGGTTAGTAGATGGGTCTCTTCTTATCGTGTGAACAGTAAGGTCTAACGACCCCACACACCCTAGTGTCAGAGTTCCTAAACCGCTTCAAGGGGCACTGAGATGGTCTATTTGACGGCCGCCTCTTGTCGGCCGGGACCACCGGCTTATAAGTGCCTTCCAAAGCACGGAATCATTTTTTTGTCAGACAATTGATGATTGAAGCCCGCAATGTCCTAGCCAAACTGGAAACAACTTTAAAAAGTATGTTTCCCGGGGGAATCGAACCCACGACCACCGAGTCACTAGGCATTCGCCTAAACCACTCGACCACAGAGGCAGTTAACGCTCTGGTAATCAGGTTCAATCAGGCAGTCAATTGTGGATGAGTGACCATCTTAACATGCTTAGTTATCCCGTGCCTCGGAAAACACGTTAATCCGTTGGTCCCGGCTGTCATTTGTAGATCTTTGGCAGTCGTTACGGATTGTTAGAAGCCAGTAAATCCAACGCCAGTCTTGCCAAGAACACTACCGTGTTACCCAATTAATGGGCTGTGGAGGTCTAGCGAGCCTAAGCGTCGTAACATCGGCCGCTCCTATGATTGCATCGAGTGACTTTTTTTTACTATTGATAGGCGCGCGTTTGACCACTATCTCACCACTTCGGCTTTTCGCTGCCGTCACCAGACCATCATCGGTCGGATCAGCTTGTTGTTTGGTGTTGTGAGTTGGGAGGCTTTACTGCTTCTGAGGCTTGAGGAGGTTTTCATCATCAGAATTTTACGTGTAAATTCTCGCACATTAAATATGTTTTCAAATTACATAGCCTATGTTATACGGAGTATTTTTACGGATTTTTTGATACCCCATTCTTCAAAATCGGTTTAGCAGTTTAAGCGCTACGGTGGAACATACATACATAGGCAGCTAAAATCATAACCCTTCCTTTTGGCTTTGGCGTAGTCGGGTAAAAAATACTTGCGCGTTCTGTTAAGTGACCCATTGCAGCAAATTAATAATTTAAGAAAAACCATTAAAGCTATTAAAGTCCTTTTTCCCACAACGGTACCAAACCTAATACAGATAAATGGAACCGTATCGCGTATGTACATTTGATTAATACACTTGCACTTTTTAAACAGAATCCACGCTTTGACATACAATTATGAACCTTATTTACTTGAGACACAGGTTATTATGCCGTTGATCAGATACGCGATAGAAAAGGTCCAAGTATGGACGTTGATTTACCTGGTTGTTAGCCGGTTTGGGTTTCTGAGAAAGATATGATAAAGACTAACAGATTATGTCAGAATTGAACATTTTGTCAGACTATTTTAACAAATTATTTACTTATAAAGAAAATTAGCAGTGCGTGACACTGCTTTTCAGATAAACAAATTGTTGGTTCCTACGAACTGGGCTGCGAAATCTTCTTGAGTCAGGGCAACATGAAAATAATAATTCATCGTCAAAAAAAGAATAAGAAGGTCGTCTGTGGGCGGAAACATTACAGACACACAGTATATAGATTGCAATTAAAAAAGCAGCGAATTTGCAACTACTTGCGAGATGTCAGCAAGAACTGCAGTACAATTCTGTAAACACCTCATCGTGTAAGTTTAGTTGCAGTAAACATGAAGCGAGCTGTCAATTCATACAAAAAAGATGGAGTGACAGTTCACTTCATGCATTTATGCATTTTTAATTTTGACACCCGACCATAGCCCGCCCACTCGCACCGCCCGCGCCTTTTTCATTTGTGCGCGAGCACTGGGCTATCGGGCTTTGGTTGTTTTTAAATGGGTGCTAATTAAGGCAGCTTCTTTAAAATGTCATTCTCGTCTGCAAATATATTTAGTTGTCTAATGAATTAATAGGTCAGCGACAAACTTTTAGCGTCTAATAAATGGTTTATAAGCGACCATATATTGTAAAACAAGCTACTGTTAATATGACGCAACATGGTGATAATTCTTAAGCAACTAAATTTGTGATATGTCTACTCATTGCCGGCTTCTAATAAGTGTATCAACTTCATCTATAAAATAATATCAACGTACTCCAATTTCATAGAGTCACCGTTATTTTTATATAACCTAACCTAACCTAACCTTTTTTTTTTTTTTTTTTTTAAGCTGGGAAAAAATGCATTACGCATACCCTCCCGTCGGGGGAACGGGAGGGGTATGTGGGACTCCCCGGGCTGACCCGGTATACCCACTAAAATAACCCAGCGGCATTCCCGCTTCGTCCGAGTGGAAGAGGACTGGGAGATCGGCGCAGCCTTAGCGTCCAGTCCTCCTCCGACGACAACCCGCCTAAAGCGGCGGGCCCCTCAAGTCCTCCCCGTTCAGGGGGAGGGCTGGGAATGACCGGCGGAGGTGGTGTGGAGTGCAATGCGGGCGGAGGCGCCCCCGCGCCTATCGCCCGCCCATCACCACCATGAGGAGGGAGAAGACGGCGTCTTCTCCGACCTCTTCTGCGCCTGCGGAGCGGCGCAGCGAGAGGGTCGTCCTCCCGCGCGCGCTCCGCCGCCTCCTTTTGCGAGATGAAACCTAACCTAACCTTTTTTTTTTTTTTTTTTTTTTTTTAAACTGGGAAAAAATGCATTACGCATACCCTCCCGTCGGGGGAACGGGAGGGGTATGTGGGACTCCCCGGGCTGACCCGGTATACCCACTAAAACGACCCAGTGTTATTCCCGCGTCGTCCGAGTGGAAGAGGACTGGGAGATCGGCGCAGCCTTAGCGTCCAGTCCTCCTCCGACGACAACCCGCCTAAAGCGGCGGGCCCCTCAAGTCCTCCCCGTTCAGGGGGAGGGCTGGGAATGACCGGCGAGGGTGGTGTGGAGTGCAATGCGGGCGGAGGCGCCCCCGCGCCTATCGCCCGCCCATCACCACCATGAGGAGGGAGAAGACGACGTCTTCTCCGACCTCTTCTGCGCCTGCGGAGCGGCGCAGCGAGAGGGTCGTCCTCCCGCGCGCGCTCCGCCGCCTCCTTTTGCGAGATGACATCCTCGCAAAAAGAGGCGACAGCTGCCCAGGACCCCTCACTCTCCAGCATGGCGTTGACCACGCCGGGAAGTGAGAGGTCCTGTCCGATCTCCGCTGTTAGACTGCGACGCGGCTCAGACCAAGCCGGGCACACCTCGAGGGTGTGCTGAGCCGTGTCCTCCGCCGCGCCGCAGTCGTGGCACGCCGGGGTCTCCTCCCTCCCGATCCGGTGCAGGTGCTTGCCGAAACAGCCGTGGCCTGACAACTCCTGCACCAGACGGAATGAGAGGAACCCGTGGGAGCGCTCGAGCCAGTCTCGCAGGACCGGACCGAGCGCGTCCAACGTTCGGCGGCCAAAGGTGGCGGAGGCGAGGTCGTCCGTCCAATGGACGATGATGGCGTCCCTCGCCTCCCGCCGCACGGCCTCCCGCTCCTCCGCGACGGGGCGCTCCCCGAGGGCCTTTCGTCGCGCCGTCCACTCGTACACTCTGGCGAGCACCCACGCCTCCAGCTCCCAAGGAGGGGTGCCCGCCAGAGCGCACGCCGCCGAAAAGCCCACCGAGCGGTAGGCCCTTGCCACCCGCAGTGCAATGGCCCTTTGTGGCCTGCGCATGGCGGTTGCGTTCTCCCTCCTGTGGAGGGAGTCCGCCCAGATGGGGGCCCCATACAGGGCCATGCTTCGCAGGATGCCGGCATATAGGCGCCGGCATCGTGCGTTGGGCCCTCCCAGGTTGGGGAGGAGCCAGGAGAGGGCGTCCGCAGCCCTCAGCAGGCGCGTCGACAGCCCGCTAAAGTGCGGGCCGAAGCGCCACCTGCTGTCCAACACCAGGCCCAGATACTTCATCTGGGCCTGGACGCCCACCCTGACGCCCTCCACCATAATGTGGGCATCTGGAGGGCAGCGCTGCCGAGGCCCGTGAAAGAACACGGCCTCGGTCTTGTTCAGCGCCACCCTCAATCCCAGGCGGCGGATCCTCCCTGCCACCAAGGACCCGCCAGCCGAGGCCAGACAGGCCGCCTCCCCGAAGCTCTTCCCCCGGGCAGTAAGGAGAGTGTCATCCGCGTAGCAGATGACACTCGTGCCCCGGAGAAGAGCTCCCCGCAACAGCCAGTCAAAGCCGATGTTCCACAGGGGGGGTCCTAAGACTGACCCCTGCGGAACACCGGACTCCGCGCTGTACCTCCGCATCCTGGCCAGTTTGTCCACAAGGAGGACCTCTCGATCCTCCAAGTAGCTGGCCAGGAGGCTCCTCAAGTATTGGGGCACTCCGTGATACCGGAGTGCCTCCAATATGGTGGAGTGGGGAACGGAGTTGAAGGCGTTGGCTATGTCGAATGACACCGCCAACACTCCGTCCCCCGCCTCGACCGCCTCTTTCACCTGGCCCTTAAGAAGGGCCAGCGCGTCGATGGTGGACCGGCCCTGTCGGAAACCGAACTGGGCGTCCGACAGGTCCGGCCCTACACCCTGCAAATGGCTCCTGAGCCGGCTGGCGATGATCCCCTCGAACAATTTACCGACCTCATCGAGCAGAACGATGGGCCGGTATGCCGAGGGGGAATCCGCCGGGCGTCCCTCCTTTCGGAGGAGGCATAGCTGCCCCTCCTTCCACAGTTTCGGGAACCTTCCAGCCGCAAAGCACGCGCTGAAGAGTTCCCGAAACCTGTCCTGCATTTGAGCGGCAGCTATGGCAAACCTAACCTAACCTAACCTTTTTTTTTTTTTTTTTATTTAAACTGGGAAAAAATGCATTACGCATACCCTCCCGTCGGGGGAACGGGAGGGGTATGTGGGACTCCCCGGGCTGACCCGGTATACCCACTAAAACGACCCAGTGTTATTCCCGCGTCGTCCGAGTGGAAGAGGACTGGGAGATCGGCGCAGCCTTAGCGTCCAGTCCTCCTCCGACGACAACCCGCCTAAAGCGGCGGGCCCCTCAAGTCCTCCCCGTTCAGGGGGAGGGCTGGGAATGACCGGCGAGGGTGGTGTGGAGTGCAATGCGGGCGGAGGCGCCCCCGCGCCTATCGCCCGCCCATCACCACCATGAGGAGGGAGAAGACGACGTCTTCTCCGACCTCTCCTGCGCCTGCGGAGCGGCGCAGCGAGAGGGTCGTCCTCCCGCGCGCGCTCCGCCGCCTCCTTTTGCGAGATGACATCCTCGCAAAAAGAGGCGACAGCTGCCCAGGACCCCTCACTCTCCAGCATGGCGTTGACCACGCCGGGAAGCGAGAGGTCCTGTCCGATCTCCGCTGTTAGACTGCGACGCGGCTCAGACCAAGCCGGGCACGCCTCGAGGGTGTGCTGAGCCGTATCCTCCGCCGCGCCGCAGTCGTGGCACGCCGGGGTCTCCTCCCTCCCGATCCGGTGCAGGTGCTTGCCGAAACAGCCGTGGCCTGACAACACCTGCACCAGACGGAATGAGAGGAACCCGTGGGAGCGCTCGAGCCAGTCTCGCAGGACCGGACCGAGCGCGTCCAGGGTTCGGCGGCCAAAGGTGGCGGAGGCGAGGTCGTCCGTCCAATGGACGATGATGGCGTCCCTCGCCTCCCGCCGCACGGCCTCCCGCTCCTCCGCGACGGGGCGCTCCCCGAGGGCCTTTCGTCGCGCCGTCCACTCGTACACTCTAGCGAGCACCCACGCCTCCAACTCCCAAGGAGGGGTGCCCGCCAGAGCGCACGCCGCCGAAAAGCCCACCGAGCGATAGGCCCTCGCCACCCGCAGTGCAATGGCCCTTTGGGGCCTGCGCATTACTGTCGCAACCTAACCTTTTTTTTTTTTTTTTTTTAAGCTGGGAAAAAATGCATTACGCATACCCTCCCGTCGGGGGAACGGGAGGGGTATGTGGGACTCCCCGGGCTGACCCGGTATACCCACTAAAATAACCCAGCGGCATTCCCGCATCGTCCGAGTGGAAGAGGACTGGGAGATCGGCGCAGCCTTAGCGTCCAGTCCTCCTCCGACGATAACCCGCCTACAGCGGCGGGCCCCTCAAGTCCTCCCCGTTCAGGGGGAGGGCTGGGAATGACCGGCGAAGGTGGTGTGGAGTGCAATGCGGGCGGAGGCGCCCCCGCGCCTATCGCCCGCCCATCACCACCATGAGGAGGGAGAAGACGGCGTCTTCTCCGACCTCTTCTGCGCCTGCGGAGCGGCGCAGCGAGAGGGTCGTCCTCCCGCGCGCGCTCCGCCGCCTCCTTTTGCGAGATGACATCCTCGCAAAAAGAGGCGACAGCTGCCCAGGACCCCTCACCCTCCAACATGGCATTCACCACGCCGGGAAGCGAGAGGTCCTGTCCTATCTCCGCTGTTAGACTGCGACGCGGCTCAGACCAAGCCGGGCACACCTCGAGGGTGTGCTGAGCCGTGTCCTCCGCCGCGCCGCAGTCGTGGCACGCCGGGGTCTCCTCCCTCCCGATCCGGTGCAGGTGCTTGCCGAAACAGCCGTGGCCTGACAACACCTGCACCAGACGGAATGAGAGGAAACCGTGGGAGCGCTCGAGCCAGTCTCGCAGGACCGGACCGAGCGCGTCCAGGGTTCGGCGGCCAAAGGTGGCGGAGGCGAGGTCCTCCGTCCAATGGACGATGATGGCGTCCCTCGCCTCCCGCCGCACGGCCTCCCGCTCCTCCGCGACGGGGCGCTCGCCCAGGGCCCTTCGCCGCGCCGTCCACTCGTACACTCTGGCGAGCACCCACGCCTCCAACTCCCAAGGAGGGGTGCCCGCCAGAGCGCACGCCGCCGAAAAGCCCACCGAGCGGTAGGCCCTCGCCACCCGCAGTGCAATGGCCCTTTGGGGCCTCCGCATCAAAGTAGCGTTCTCCCTCCTGTGGAGGGAGTCCGCCCAGATGGGGGCCCCGTACAGGGCCATGCTCCGCAATATACAAACGCCGGCATCGTGCGTTAGGCCCCCCCAAATTCGGGAGGAGCCACGACAGGGCGTCCGCGGCCTTCAGCAGGCGCGTCGACAGCCCGCTAAAGTGCGGGCCGAAGCGCCACCTGCTGTCCAGCACCAGGCCCAGATACTTCATCTGGGCCTGGACGTCCACCCTGACGCCCTCCACCACAATGTGGGCGTCGGGAGGGCAGCGCTGCCGAGGCCCGTGAAAGAACACGGCCTCGGTCTTGTTCAGCGCCACCCTCAATCCCAGGCGGCGGATCCTCCCTGCCACCAAGGACCCGCCAGCCGAGGCCAGACAGGCTGCCTCCCCGAAGCTCATCCCCCGGGCAGTAAGGAGAGTGTCATCCGCGTAGCAAATGACACTCGTGCCCTGGAGAAGAGCTCCCCGCAACAGCCAGTCAAAGCCGATGT
Source organism: Lacanobia oleracea (assembly GCA_950371165.1). Taxonomy (NCBI): domain Eukaryota; kingdom Metazoa; phylum Arthropoda; class Insecta; order Lepidoptera; family Noctuidae; genus Lacanobia; species Lacanobia oleracea. The sequence continues at coordinate 22,849,995 of OX493406.1, forward strand.
TCCACAGGGGGGGCCCTAAGACTGACCCCTGCGGAACACCGGACTCCGCGCTGTATCTCCGCATCCTGGCCAGTTTGTCCACAAGGAGGACCTCTCGATCCTCCAAGTAGCTGGCCAGGAGGCTCCTCAAATATTGGGGCACTCCGTGGTACCGGAGTGCCTCCAATATGGTGGAGTGGGGAACGGAGTTGAAGGCGTTGGCGATGTCAAACGACACCGCCAACACTCCGTCCCCCGCCTCGACCGCCTCTTTCACCTGGCCCTTAAGAAGGGCCAGCGCGTCGATGGTGGACCGGCCCTGTCGGAAACCGAACTGGGCGTCCGACAGGTCCGGCCCTACACCCTGCAAATGGCTCCTGAGCCGGCCGGCGATGATCCCCTCGAACAATTTACCGACCTCATCGAGCAGAACGATGGGCCGGTATGCCGAGGGGGAATCCGCCGGGCGTCCCTCCTTTCGGAGGAGGCATAGCTGCCCCTCCTTCCACAGTTTCGGGAACCTTCCAGCCGTAAAGCACGCGCTGAAGAGTTCCCGAAACCTTTTTTTTTTTTTTTTTTTTTTAAACTGGGAAAAAATGCATTACGCATACCCTCCCGTCGGGGGAACGGGAGGGGTATGTGGGACTCCCCGGGCTGACCCGGTATACCCACTAAAACGACCCAGCGTTATTCCCGCGTCGTCCGAGTGGAAGAGGACTGGGAGATCGGCGCAGCCTTAACGTCCAGTCCTCCTCCGACGACAACCCGCCTAAAGCGGCGGGCCCCTCAAGTCCTCCCCGTTCAGGGGGAGGGCTGGGAATGACCGGCGGAGGTGGTGTGGAGTGCAATGCGGGCGGAGGCGCCCCCGCGCCTATCGCCCGCCCATCACCACCATGAGGAGGGAGAAGACGGCGTCTTCTCCGACCTCTTCTGCGCCTGCGGAGCGGCGCAGCGAGAGGGTCGTCCTCCCGCGCGCGCTCCGCCGCCTCCTTTTGCGAGATGACATCCTCGCAAAAAGAGGCGACAGCTGCCCAGGACCCCTCACTCCCTAGCATGGCGTTGACCACGCCGGGAAGTGAGAGGTCCCGTCCGATCTCCGCTGTTAGACTGCGGCGCGGCTCAGACCAAGCCGGGCACACCTCGAGGGTGTGCTGAGCCGTGTCCTCTGCCGCGCCGCAGTCGTGGCACGCCGGGGTCTCCTCCCTCCCGATCCGGTGCAGGTGCTTGCCGAAACAGCCGTGGCCTGACAACACCTGCACCAGACGGAATGAGAGGAAACCATGGGAGCGCTCGAGCCAGTCTCGCAGGACCGGACCGAGCGCGTCCAGGGTTCGGCGGCCAAAGGTGGCGGAGGCGAGGTCGTCCGTCCAATGGACGATGATGGCGTCCCTCGCCTCCCGCCGCACGGCCTCCCGCTCCTCCGCGACGGGGCGCTCCCCGAGGGCCCTTCGCCGCGCCGTCCACTCGTACACTCTGGCGAGCACCCACGCCTCCAACTCCCAAGGAGGGGTGCCCGCCAGAGCGCACGCCGCCGAAAAGCCCACCGAGCGATAGGCCCTCGCCACCCGCAGTGAACCTAACCTTTTTTTTTTTTTTTTTTTTTTTAAACTGGGAAAAAATGCATTACGCATACCCTCCCGTCGGGGGAACGGGAGGGGTATGTGGGACTCCCCGGGCTGACCCGGTATACCCACTAAAACGACCCAGCGTTATTCCCGCGTCGTCCGAGTGGAAGAGGACTGGGAGATCGGCGCAGCCTTAGCGTCCAGTCCTCCTCCGACGACAACCCGCCTAAAGCGGCGGGCCCCTCAAGTCCTCCCCGTTCAGGGGGAGGGCTGGGAATTACCGGCGGAGGTGGTGTGGAGTGCAATGCGGGCGGAGGCGCCCCCGCGCCTATCGCCCGCCCATCACCACCATGAGGAGGGAGAAGACGGCGTCTTCTCCGACCTCTTCTGCGCCTGCGGAGCGGCGCAGCGAGAGGGTCGTCCTCCCGCGCACGCTCCGCCGCCTCCTTTTGCGAGATGACATCCTCGCAAAAAGAGGCGACAGCTGCCCAGGACCCCTCACTCTCCAGCATGGCATTCACCACGCCGGGAAGTGAGAGGTCCTGTCCGATCTCCGCTGTTAGACTGCGGCGCGGCTCAGACCAAGCCGGGCACACCTCGAGGGTGTGCTGAGCCGTGTCCTCCGCCGCGCCGCAGTCGTGACACGCCGGGGTTTCCTCCCTCCCGATCCGGTGCAGGTGCTTGCCGAAACAGCCGTGGCCTGACAACACCTGCACCAGACGGAATGAGAGGAACCCGTGGGAGCGCTCGAGCCAGTCTCGCAGGACCGGACCGAGCGCGTCCAGGGTTCGGCGGCCAAAGGTGGCGGAGGCGAGGTCGTCCGTCCAATGGACGATGATGGCGTCCCTCGCCTCCCGCCGCACGGCCTCCCGCTCCTCCGCGACGGGGCGCTCCCCGAGGGCCTTTCGCCGCGCCGTCCACTCGTACACTCTGGCGAGCACCCACGCCTCCAACTCCCAAGGAGGGGTGCCCGCCAGAGCGCACGCCGCCGAAAAGCCCACCGAGCGGTAGGCCCTCGCCACCCGCAGTGCAATGGCCCTTTGGGGCCTCCGCATCAAAGTAGCGTTCTCCCTCCTGTGGAGGGAGTCCGCCCAGATGGGGGCCCCGTACAGGGCCATGCTCCGCAATATGCCGGCATACAAACGCCGGCATCGTGCGTTAGGCCCCCCCAGGTTCGGGAGGAGCCACGACAGGGCGTCCGCGGCCTTCAGCAGGCGCGTCGACAGCCCGCTAAAGTGCGGGCCGAAGCGCCACCTGCTGTCCAGCACCAGGCCCAGATACTTCATCTGGGCCTGGACGTCCACCCTGACGCCCTCCACCACAATGTGGGCGTCGGGAGGGCAGCGCTGCCGAGGCCCGTGAAAGAACACGGCCTCGGTCTTGTTCAGCGCCACCCTCAATCCCAGGCGGCGGATCCTCCCTGCCACCAAGGACCCGCCAGCCGAGGCCAGACAGGCCGCCTCCCCGAAGCTCTTCCCCCGGGCAGTGAGGAGAGTGTCATCCGCGTAGCAGATGACACTCGTGCCCTGGAGAAGAGCTCCCCGCAACAGCCAGTCGAATCCGATGTTCCACAGGGGGGGCCCTAAGACTGACCCCTGCGGAACACCGGACTCGGCGCTGTATCTCCGCATCCTGGCCAGTTTGTCCACAAGGAGGACCTCTCGATCCTCCAAGTAGCTGGCCAGGAGGCTCCTCAAATATTGGGGCACTCCGTGATACCGGAGTGCCTCCAATATGGTGGAGTGGGGAACGGAGTTGAAGGCGTTGGCGATGTCGAACGACACCGCCAACACTCCGTCCCCCGCCTCGACCGCCTCTTTCACCTGGCCCTTCAAAAGGGCCAGCGCGTCAATTGTGGACCGACCCTGTCGGAACCCGAACTGGGCGTCCGACAGGTCCGGCCCCACACCCCGCAAATGGCTCCTGAGCCGGCCGGCGATGATCCCCTCGAACAATTTACCGACCTCATCGAGCAGAACGATGGGCCGGTATGCCGAGGGGGAATCCGCCGGGCGTCCCTCCTTTCGGAGGAGGCATAGCTGCCCCTCCTTCCACAGTTTCGGGAACCTTCCAGCCGTAAAGCACGCGCTGAAGAGTTCCCGAAACCTGTCCTCCATTTGAGCGGCAGCTATGGCCACCACCCGTGCGGGGACGCCGTCCGGCCCAGGAGCCGTCTTCTTCGCGCGGAGGCTAAGAACCCCCGCGCGAAATTCCTCCTCCGTTACTGGAGGCACCTCTTCCTCCTCCTGCGGAGCCGCCGCCTGCGGAGGGTCCATCGCTGGAGGGGTGAAGTCGGTCCTGCGCGGAAACAGAGACCGGACCACCCCATCCAGCAACGCCGGCTCGAGGGTCTCCGTAAGTGGGGGACCATGGGGCCGCAGCTGATTGCGCGCCGCCTTGTATGGTCTCCCATACGGATCCCTGTCGAGACCCTCCAGCATCTCGGCCCTCGCCGAGTCCTTGGCAGCGCCCATAGCCGACTTGAGGACCGCCTTTGCCTCTCGGTAAGAGGCGTAGAGGCGGTCCTCCTCTGCCTGACTACGAGCGCTGCGCCGGCGGCTCCGCGTGTAGGCCCTTCTGGCCGCCACGCAAGTGGCCTGGAGGCCCGCCAGCTCCTCTGACCACCAATAAACGGCCCGGCGGGGAGGCGGACGCCGAGACCGAGGCATGCTGGAGTTGCACACCTCGGTCAGGGATTCCCTCAGCCGGACCGCTGCGGCGTCAACGTCCGGGGCCCCAACAGGGGGCGACAGCCAGTCCTGGAGGAAGGCCGCCTCCTTGGCTGCCTCCCGGTCCAGGCGAGTGAGAGCCCACCGTGGGAAGGGAGACCTGCCAGAGCGGGCCATCTCCCCACGGGGGCCCTGGGTGGAGATGTCGAACCGCACATAACGGTGGTCCGACAAGGTCTCCACCAACTCCACCCGCCAGTTCACGATGCGTGCGGCTAGCACGGGGGTGGCGAACGAAACGTCCACCACCGACCCTCCCCGTTGCCGCACACACGTGTGGACCGCCCCCCTGTTGAGGAGGGACACACCGCATGAGTGAACCTAACCTAACCTAACCTAACCTAACCTAATTAGCAGACAGATGTTGAATCTCTAAAATATATAAAGTAGCTCACTTACAACATTAGTCGCTGAGTTATCAAATCAGAAGTAAATATATTTATCGGTAGCTCGGAGTCATATTAATTTACGCTCGTAAATTGACGCTGGTTTCTTGATATTTTGTTGGAATAGTAAAGATGATGAATTAATATAATTGAAGCTGTTCTCTTAGCTCGTCGCTCACATATAAAAAAAGACGCTAGGTTGCAGGTGCTAAAGAAAACTTTTGTTGCCGCACATATAATTTCCCTTTTTAAATTATTTATAGTATGGACGTATTTCACATTTTAATGTTATTTTTTTACACAAACTTTTATAATATTTACTTTAATTGTATTTATATATTTTATTTTAGTATGATGTGTTCCGTAAGTGTTTTCGTGGCATCACAGCAGGCCCTGTCATAATACCAGCGCTGTGATATTTATTTATTTTTAAATATCGCAGATGCTGAGAGAGGGACCTTTGTTGTCCTCGCTCGCATAGAATAGTCTCATGCTGTTAGCTTCTATATTTAGATTTTTTTTAATAATGTTAGCTGTTTTACTTTATTTTATTATTTTGTGTGTATTTGTGCGAGTCCTTAATGAACATAGTTTCTTTCTTATTTCTCACTCCACCTATACCTATAAATAAAGCTGGGCTTTTATCAGAACAACTGGCTAAGCCAGCAATTGACAAGGGGAAGATTCAGAGGCGAAAGTTTTTAGCTGTAAGTAAAAACCGGTCAAGTGCAAGTCGGACTTGCACACGAAGGGTTCCGTACCATAAGCCTGAAAAATCATGTTTCTTGTAAGGGAGCCCCCTTTTATTTTAGTTATATACCACTTTTATTATTTGTTGTTATTATAACGGCAACAGAAAGACATACTCCGTGAAAATTTCAACTGTCTACCTATTACGGTTCATGAGATACGTCCCGCTGACAGACAGCCACAGCCTGATGGATGGATAAATATCCAATCTTTGACTCATTCATATAATAATAATCCAATAATCAGCTTGACTTTTACCAATTGATGACATTACTATCGATTGAACAACCTCACCAGACTGGATTAAAGATTTACATTAAAGCACCTTCACACAATTTGGAGCGATGCGATAATGTTCAATGATCGCCGTGAGTCCGTGACATTAGCGAGCCTTTCACGCTGACATTTTGTTCTGACAGTAGCACAGACTACATTGTACAGAGGATCGACTAAGTAGATTGCATTTACAAAAAAAAAACCGGCAAAGTGCGAGTTGGACTCTCACACGAGGCGTTCCGTACCATAAAGCGAAAAAAAAACAACACGTTTCTTGTATGGTAAAATTAAAGAGGGCTTCCCCCTTGGTTTTTATTATTTGTTGTTATAGTGTTAATAAAAATACACATTCTGTGACAACTATCTGTGTCTACTTTATACAGTTCCTGAGATACAGCCCGCTGACAGACAGACGGACAGACGGATAGACTGAAAGCGGAGGCTTTGTAACAGGGTTCCGTTAGTTACCTTTTGAGTACCCTAAAATACCTCGTCTTAATCGTTCGTCACGAGAATGTGAACAACATTTTTATTCAGGGTTATTCTTCAGGGAATCAATCAAAGGCACGATTTATGCAAAAATACGATCCCAAAAAGGAAAAACGAAACGACCAAGTCCGTGTCGGGCCTCGCGCAATGTAGGGTTCCCTAGTTTTCTTTCCCAAAACCATGAAAATTACATCTACGCCACCTTTTTCCGGAATATAAAGCACTTGGTTTTGCCCGTGACTTTGTACGTGCATTTCTATTATATTTCGCGCGTTTTTTACCATACCCGTAGGATTTTTGGGAAATCTCTTTGCGCTCCCCTTCACTCCTCAAGGAACCTACATGCCAAATTTCAGCTTTCGGCTGTGCGTTGTCTGTCAGTGACTCATTCACTCAGTCAGTAACGGAAGAACTTTATATATTAAGATATGACGCAACGAAAGAACCTGCTCGTCTACTTTTAGGAATCCAGGGATAACCTCTTTATTTTTTAGGGTTCCGTAATTTGTACATAATAAAGAGTACTTATTCTATTCTATTCTACCCAAAGAGTATCCAACGGAATCCTATTACTAAGCCTCCACTGTCCGTCTGTCTGTCTGTCTGCCAGCGGGCTGTATTTCAAGAACTGTTATAGATAGAAAGTTGAAATTTTCACAGATTGTGTATATCTATTGCCGCTATAAAAAAAAATTAAAAACTAAGGTTTATGGCACGGAACCCTTTGTGTGGGAGTCCGACTCGCATTTAACCGGTTTTTTTTTTATCTCTTAGCAATGTTCATTTAGCAGTGCACTACACATTACACCTACATGCAGGATATTTACGGAACAGCGGAAGGAAGAGTGTCGGTCTTAAATAAAATTTCAAAACAGGAAACCGATGATCACGCTATTAATGTAGTTAGTCAATAAATGGGTACTTAAATGTTTATTTTTTCCTTAAACAACATTTATCAACTAAATTAAAAAAAATAATATAATTTTGATGTAAATCTGACAATGTTCGCTTGTTGGGGACTGGTACCGTGACTTATTTTTCAGGATACCAGGGACTCCGCCCTATGAACAAAAGTATCATCAAACATTATTTTTTTTTTAAGTTATTTTTTTATGTTATAAGGGCTAACTATTTATTAGTGGAACTTACGTGATTGCCGGACATGCGAGATAACACCTTTTCGCGATACTTGCAAAAATTAGCCAAACTGTTACGTATAGCATGGCTGACAGTCAAGAGTATCTACTTTATTTTTTCGTTTTTTTTTTTTTACTATTTATAGTCACGCGCTTGACCACCATCTCACCTGATGGTAAGCGATGATGTGGTCGAAGATGGAGCACGCTTGCCTAGAAGTAACCTATTCACTCTTGACTTAAAGACTCCCAGGTTGTAGCGATCGGGAAACACAGAATCCGGCAGGGAATTCCACTCCTTAGCTGTAGGTACGCATTATGAATGTGTTCCCAAAACGTTTTGTGCGTGTGGATGGGATGTCCACCATGTACCGGTGGCGCATCGCCGTTCGTATTGTGGTCCGATGATGGAAAGGGCTTGGCGGAATTTAATTATGCAATTCCGTCGCACATTCCCCAAAATGCAACCGGTAAAAAACCGACAAGTTAGCAACTCGTCGTCGATGCTCAAGACTTTGGAGCTTCGTCGCGACGAGCCTCTCATTGCCAATCCGATCCAATTTTGATCCTCTTGGCTCGTTTCTCAATTGACTCAAGGGCATCAAGCTGGTATCTGGCAGAACCGTCCCAAAGATGAGAGCAGTATTCCATACACGATCGAACTTGCGCTTGATAGAGTTTAAGCAGCTGTTCCGGCGTGAAGTACCGTCTAACCTTAACTAGGATCCCCAACTTTCTTGCAGCCACTTGAGCTTTTGCCTCTATGAAAGGACCAAAATTGAGAGTAGATGTTAATGTAACCCTAAGAAGTTCAAGTTGGTCGGTTATCGGCATTGTTGCACCTCGGAAAGATGGAGCTGGGTGAAATTGGCTCCATTCGGCGGAAAATAGACACGCTTGGGTCTTAGCAGCATTGAACTTGACCAGATTGGCATCACCCCATTCAGAGACAGCCTGTAAGGACACATTCAAGCGCTCAACCATAGCCTCCCGGAGAGACCGCATCTGCGACCCACCAGCTCGTGCGTCGGACACGTATCTCTCAGCAACAGTGCTGTCGTCTGCATACCCAAAGGTACTGGGTTTAAGCAGATCATTAATATGCAGCAAGAAGAGTGTTGCGAAAGCACCGACCCCTGAGGAACCCCGGCATTAATATCCAGCAGTCCAGACGAGCAGCTATTTATGACCACTCGGATAGACCGATCCCTCAGGAAATCTGCGATCCAATCACACAAACCGGCGGGCAGACCGAAGGAAGGAAGCTTACTAATAAGGCTATCGTGCCAGACCCTGTCGAAGGCCTTCGAGATGTCAAGGGAGACCGCTAGTGCCTCCCCGTGCTTCTCTATGGCTTCACTCCAGATGTGAATGGCATACGCTAGAAGATCCCCAGTTGACCGATTTCGGCGGAACCCTCATTGTCGGTCACTAAGGATATCATTCGCTTCTAGGTACGCCAGGAGCTTATGATTCAGCACGCGTTCCATAGTCTTACAGAGTATGGACGTTACCGAGATGGGTCTATAATTCGACGGGTCAGCACGACTATCCTTCTTGGGCATGGGTTGCACGTTAGCTTGCTTCCAAGCCCTCGGCATTTTTCCAGTCTCAAACGAAAGGCCAAATAGGCGTGAAAAGATCGGAGACAACTCAGGCGCACAAGTTTTCAGAACAATTGCCGGTATCCCGTCGGGGCCACTAGCCTTGTTCACGTCTAGGTTACGCAGTACCCTACGGACTTCCTTCTGATGAATGCGAATGTTTGACATGCTCGACTCGCATCCGCCAGGAGAAGCAGGGCCTCGCACCACCAGGATCCAGACGCGAAGATTCCGCAAACAAGGAAGCAAACAAATTCGCTTTCTCCTCAGCGGAGTGGGCAAGCGTCCCGTCAGGTCTCAGCAGTGGTGGTAGTGAGGGTCGGCAGAAGTTCGATTCGACCGACTTAGCCAGGGACCAAAAAGCCTTACTACCTGATGGGTATGAAGCAAGTTTATTCCCTATATGGCTGATGTGGTCAAACCGTGCCCTCCGCAACACCTTCTTGCAGGACTTGGCAGCCCTGTTGAATGCTCTCTTCTTCCGAGTCACGTCATTTTCTTTGCGCGTGCGAGCGTCGACCCATGCCAGGTAAGCCGCGGGTTTAACCACATCAGCGCGATTGCACTCGGCACCAAACCATGGACGAGCTTCGCCAGACATAGTTATGTCAGAGAACGGAATGTAGTACTCCATTCCCCTCCGCAACACATCCGTCACGGCGTCTGCGTACGACGAAGCATCAGTCGAAGAAAAGCAAGTAGGCTGCCAAGGATAACATGCGAAGAAAGATCGCATGCCATCCCAATCAGCTGACCTGTACCGCCATACCCGCCGTGTGCCTCTTGGGCTAGGATCGGGCGGGGAGTATACGGATACAGACTTCACCAGACAGTGGTCGGAACTACCCAGTGGTGAAGAAATCGAGACCGAATAGCGGTCTGGATCTGTTGTCAGCAAAAGGTCCAAGCAAGTGGCAGTGTGTGAATCAACATCCGGCACCCTCGTTGCCCCCTGGACCAGCTGGGTAAGATTTAACGCAAGCGCTAGCTTTCGCGTCTCTCGTCCAGCATAGTCTGTGCACTGGTATGGGAAGAGCCACTCCTGATGGTGAGCGTTGAAGTCTCCCAGTAACACCAATTGGGCAGAAGGGTACCGTTGCTGAGCCGCATCCGCCGCCTCACTCAGGTGCTGTGTGAGCTCAGTTGTCTCCAAATCACCGCTCACACCGCTAGACACAAGCGTAGACAATTTTATCCAGGCCTGTGTCCACTAAAACCCACAGCGTTGAAAACCTGGAGTCCTCAACATCACGGAGACGCCGATAACAGATGTCGTCACGGGCGTACATACATACGCCCGCACGTGGTTTGAAATGGTGCTCCAGGGTAAACCCTGGGTACGAAAGGTAAGACACGTCTGACGGACATCTGATCTGCGTCTCGGAAAGGAACAAGAGTGCTGGTTTCTCAGTCTCCAGGTGGTGATGGACTGCGGCGAGATTTGAGTGCAGACCTCGAATATTGCTGAGGTGCACATTGTGGGGGAGGATGTGCTGCCGCTTTACAGCTTTTCTTCTTTTGTTCCTTTTGGCCATGTTTGAGTGAAGGAAGGAGAGGAGAAGGAAGTGAAATGAGGTTCCATGCTGCTACCCTCAGGCACGCTCTGACAGGACGACATCATTGGGGGACTAGTCTGGAGACTGCGGGAACGCCCGAGCCCCCCCGGGAATGTCCATCGGGTCCTCCCCCGTCTAGTCGCCAGCCAGCACGATAGCGCACCCCGGGATTTTTCGACAGTTGGCGGGGCAGCCTTTCATGTGTGGCTAGCACACTACTTGGGCCCCCAACTAACTGCGGTCGGCCAGCGGCGCACCGTGCCTCGGATCCCGCTACCCTCCGCGACTAGTCTCCCGATACGCCCATATCAACGCGAGCCTGGTCGGTCTGCCTGCATTGGAACAACTATTTCGACCCAACTCCTCTGTACTGGCTACACTGGGCATCATACCGGAACACGGCTAGGCCGCTTGGCGTTACGTCTTTGCCCAGTGGGTGGTCACAAGCCATCGGCCGAAGCCTACCACCAGTTAGTGTCACCTGATTAGCACCACCCGGGGACCACGTGTAGGGTCTATCATTGGGTATTCTCCTACGGACGCGGGTGACCTAAAAAAAATAATGTAGTTATATGTTTATGAACATCATTTTAATGAGGCTATGAAACTTGAAATAAATGATTGTTATTATTTCGTTTATTTAGTCTTATTTACATACAAATTACATTTTTAAAAATATAAAAAAAAAACATTAAAATACATTTAAAAATATAAAAATTAGTAGTCCGCCGGTGCCGGGAGCAGGGTCCAAGCTACCCGCGGGCCTGCGGACGGCGAGCATTGGGTGGCTCGCCGTCTGATCTGAGACTTTAGTGCGAGTTTTTAACGTTCTCGATCGATAGCGTAAACGTCAATTTGTATTGAAACTGGATAAGCGCCGTCTGGTGACAGTAACGGAAAACCTTTTTTTTCTATACAATTTGACATAAGAGAACGTTTACGTTAACGCAATCGAGTACGTTAAAAAACTTACACTAAGCTCTCAGAACTAGGCCCGGGTCGACGAGACGGCGCGCTGTGTTCCACGCGCGCCTCAAAGAGCTATTAGCAAAGAAGACGGGGCCCGCTAGGGCCAATGCCTGCTAGTGCTGCGGACTTTGTTCGAAAGAGGTACCGTAGCCCTGGAACGCAAAGGGCTCTAGGAGGAACACGGATGGGTTTTAGTCAGTAAGAGTCTGACACTTCCTCCTGCTTCACCCAGAGCGGGAGGAGTCATTTGATGATTTCCCATCCTTAAAAAAAAGGGTCCAAGCTACCGGTGGTTAGGGCTCCAGAGAAACGAACTTCCTCACAATACGAGCCGTATCGAGAAGTACTGCCTTCTGTATCAGGCCCTCTACCCAACCGCGTAACGCCAGCTTCGACAGATGGTCGTCGAAGCTTTTGGCCAACAGGCCATTGGCCGTAACGACTATCGGCACAATGACAGCTGAGTCCACATTCCACATGTCGACAACCTCGTGTGCTAAGTCGAGATTCTTTGTTTCTCTTTCTCAGCCTTCACGAGGTTCTCGTCATGCGGGATGGTAACATCAGTTATCATTCTGCGGTGCGCTAATCGGTCTATTACCACTGCATCAGGCTTATTAACAATAGTCCTATCAGTGATGATAGACCGATCCCAGTACAACGTGACATGGTCATTTTCGAGAACTGGGTCGGGCACATACTTGTAATGCGGTACCTCGGAATTCACGAGTTTGTATTTCAAAGCATGTTGCTGATGGATAATCCTGGCCACTTGGTTGTGCCTGTGGTACTCGCCGTTAGCCAGACGAGAACAACCAGAGATAATATGTTTGATGGAGTCACCCGTACGGTGGCATGCCCGACACACATCCACCGTCCCATCCTTCGTAATATGCCTCCGGTAGTTATTTGTCAAGATAACTTCATTCATAACCGCAAAAACAAAACCTTCAGTTTCCCCGAAGAGATCACTGAAACATAGCCAGGCCATGAACGCTGAAAAATATACATCAGACCCATGAAGAGCCCGATAGAAGCGCCCGTGAAGCTCCTTGCTCATTACGATAAACTAATTAAAAACTGAAGATCTTGTAGATTAATTTTTCCATAGCCTCATTATATATGATACTGCATTACATACGATGTGGAGCGATGCTGGATAACAGTGGCGCTTTACATAATGCGCGCTTCCGTTCTCAGCGGCGTAGGTAGATAGGTAGGTAGGGGCGTCGTGATACAATGTATGATAAGTTGCTTTGATATCAAACTGTCTTTTGTTTCCTACACACGGATTATATACACGGTGTTACAGACTTTACGACTATGGTACGCGCCAGATAAGCAATAAAGGTCATTGAACCATATACCTACATTTATTGACTTTATTATTTATTTAAACTTTGCGTACAATAGTGGTACATGGGCGGACTTAATGCAACAAGGTATTCTCTACCAGTCAATCAAATCACAACCCTGGCAAATTGTGCATCTTAAATACCCTGTATTATTTAATTCTAAGTATGTATAGACACTTTTCACAGGTAGGTATTTCTTGTGTATGGGATGCAGGACAGTCATATTTTACCGATAATGGTACCATTTGTCCCTAATTGCACTTATTTAAAGGTTACCTGTGAAAATCTAATAGTTTTTTTTTTCTCAGCTGATTTTATCCCTCAGTGTGCACGACGCCCTGAGGTCAACTCACACCTAGGCTCAAGTAGTGAGGACCGCAACTGACCGCAAGCTACCGAGCGTCGAATAGCATAACGCGATTCCTACGAGTTTATTGTAAAATAGTTGTTGTAAAATGTTCTTATTCAATGTGTGAAGATTATGTCTAATAAGAATTGTTAATTAGTAATTAGAATAATGTATTAGAGTATGTCTTATTAGAATAATCGTGTAGTATGCAAAAATAAATCACTTAGAACTCCAAATTACTATGTAAACAATGTTTTTAGGAAACTGTCTAATTAGAAATAAGTTTATAAAAGATAACAGTTATGTAAATAGGTAGGTTATGTAATTAAATGATGATTACCACCTGTTTTTTCCTCACCTTATCTCTGCGACGCCCGCAATAGCAATAAACAGGCCTGCGGCGGTGCCGTACGGTTTTATAGTGGTGAGGCTGGGGGAGAGGCCATTTAAGGCGAGGTTACCCCAGCCGTGTAGGCAGTTAACGCTTACCTCAGGCCCCGCAACCAATAGCGCTACGTAATAAACTGCGATGCATCGGAGAAACGCCGCGCGCTGTCGTCATACCGCTCATTCATGACTTCACAAACTCGAGCAGTTGCGTCACAGAATAGAGTAATGCCGTAGAGCAACTTCAATTTACTAATTTAGATATGATACAATTCTTGAACTACGATATCAATATTGTAATTCAAAAATACTTAGATGCATTGAATGGTTATTTAACTTTAGTATCCCACATAATAAGAATATAAGTATGCGTGGAAAGTATGGGTTTAGGGAAAATGGGTTAAATAAATAAATACTTGATTAGTTAAACACAGTTTAATTAAGATTAGCTAAAATATTGCCAGATAAAAGTAAAAATAGAGGAAAAATCTATTAAAAGTATAGAAATAAAAGTAATAAAAATATGTAAATTATGCACATTTGGCTACAATTCGTCGAAACGTAGTTGACGTGGTTTGCATGGGCTTACCAGAACAGATTGACTTGGGATTTGGATTTGTTTAGTTTGTTTGCTTGGACCTGCCATTATATTATGTTCATCAATAACATTTTCTTTGCTACTGTGCAATGTTATGACTAGTATGGGCATACCGCGAATTTGCCGCGGGTCTACAATTTCTGGCAATACGCATTTCAAATAAAAGTCTACAATTTTTTTCTCTATTTTCACCTTCCAAAATTCGTCATCCCTTGGAATATATTCCACTAATAGTGGGTGATTTTCGCCCGACCATATTCCAAATATGCATTGGGCTCTTTGGGTAACATGTAGTTGACCCTGCACTTGGTAATACCAATTACTTTTTTTATTGTTTCATACCCGTTGCTGCCCGTGACATCGCCCGCGTGATTTTTCGTATGTATGCCTCTAGTTTTAGGGAAGCCGAATGGCAAAAAACTAAAACCTTATAGATTCTTTATATCTGTCTGTCTGTCTGTCTGTCCGTATGTCACAACCATTTTATTAAGAAACTGTTAGGACTGCACAGTTGGAAATTGGTAGGTGGATGTGGTTTGGGAACCGCTATACGTTTTTACAAAAAAAAAAAAAACGAAATTAACTTAAACTATTTTTTTTAATGAAGTATTATAATTGCAGGCATAACGTAGTTTATATATAACGCAGGCATTATATATAACTCAGGCATTATATATAACTCAGGCATTATACATAACTCAGGCATAACGTAGTTTCGTATTAGCGAAAAATAAATGTCACCGAAAATAATAAACATACTTGTAGGAAATGAGCAATGTAATACTGTACTTTGCTACACTGTGGTCCGAGTGTGCTGTGGTACGTGACCTTCACAAACATAGACACAAAATATAATAATATTCTTTGTTGTGTTGTGATAGTTGTTGTGTTGTATGGTAAAATATAATTTAGGTACCTAAATAAAAAATATCGTCAAAGTATTCTTACCGTTTTTGTTTATTCATTCTAATATTAATTTATTCTAATAATCTACCTAATAAAACGAAAAATATTACAACTATTTAAAAAACTAAATTAAAGTGATGATAAAGTATGTACATGTATTACTATTTATCGAAAACATTTTTTTATCGGGGGATGACGGAAAAAATTGGCGCACGTCCGACCTCGAACACGTTCCGCTCGGGACTAAAGGACTCGGAGCGAGCGCAAACTAGTGAAATACACTTGGTTTTGGAATTTGTGATACATTTATTTTCATATTGCACATTATGTGACCCGAGATAATACACATTTTTTACGACCTTTATTATGATATAAGTTTTATTTTTCAAAGCCTAATATAACTCAAGTAAAACGATTATTTAGCCATCATTTGGACATGTCTTTGCGATTTAATTGGATGCAGTGAAGTGTAAGTAATCGTGTATCGCATGCCCGACATATCATGATCGAAGAGTCAACTATGTAATATATTTTTTTCAAAATTTAAATCCGTTCCATGTACGAGTAAAACGCTATTGTTGACGACGTTTATCGGGGTAACCTCGCCTTAAATATGCGCGCCGCTTTATCCTCACGCCATAGCGTAATGGGACGTCGCAGAGGTAAGAACTATATGTCATTAGATAGGTATTAGGTTTAGGTGTTAGATAATAAGAGACGCGCCAGCTCATGGCATGTATTTACACTGATTTTAATAAATATGTGATAGCGGGGGTGAGGAAGGGTCCGCTGGCCAGCCAAAACAGAACGATATAAAATAGGTACGGGCATAGTTCGCAGCGTACTCGAGTTCCAGCAGCCTAACAAGAAAAGGCGAACCTCTGCCCGATTGACTAGCCAGCTCCCGTATCAGATCCTCGCCGCCGCCGTCGCCTCCACTTGCTATCTTGTTTCCTTTACTATCTTGTTTCTTTTACGGAGTTCGGGCGATCCCGAATATTATTGGTCCTTCGCAAGCCGGATCGCTGTTCCAGACCAAAGAAGATGGTGCTGACACGAAGCAAAGATGGAGAGCAGACCAAGCGCCGGCAGGACGAGCTGAGCGTCGTCAAGCCTGCAGAAGAGAATTCAAGAGGGAACACAGCTACCACCAGCACGTCGAACGCCGCTACCGACACGTCGGGCACCAGAAGCGGAACCAGTGATTCGACGGGCACCGAGACAACGACGTCATCAGGAACCGAGGGTATCAGCGCCGCGTCCCATCAAGATAAGACCTCGCAGCGAACCCTCAAGCCTGCTGACGCCCGTTCCAGTCGCTCCGTAGCCTCACGCAAGAAACTCCTCGCGGAGCTAGAGGCGAAAGAGCGTCTGGCCGAGCTGAAGCTGAAACAAGCGAAGATTCAAGCAGAAACAGAAATGCAACAGTTACGTATTCAACGGTTGCAAGCAGAAGCAGATGCCTCTGACGAAGAAGAAGAAGAAGAAGAAGAAATAGAAGATGATTTGGCCTCCGTACGCATCAGTACGTGGCTCCAAGAACCCAACGCGGACCAGACGCACTCAGCAAGCAAAGAAGTCAGGAAAAATAAAGAAGAAGACGTCGAATCTAAGAAGAAAAAAGAAGATACGCCTGTGACCAGCCAGCCACTGATAGACGTGTCCACCTTGGCCGCCGCACTCTCACAAGCGGTACGAAGCACGAGGGAACCGCCTAAGTACATACAAGAGCTTCCACTTTACAATGGGGCTAGCGCCGAATGGCTTGGTTTCAAGGCTGCATTTGAGGAGACGTTCATGTACTTCACACGCAACGAGAATATAGCGCGGATACGTCGGAGTCTGCGTGGAACTGCAAAAGAAGCTGTCGGTTGCCTATTACTAAGTCAACCCGACCCAAGAGCGATCGTAGAAGCTCTAGAAAGAAGATTTGGGAGACCAGAAGCACTCATTCACGTCGAAATGGAGAAGCTGAAGTCACTGAGCAAGGTCACTGACAACCCCCGAGACCTGTGCATCTTCGCTGGGCGAATAGCGAACATAGTCGGCACCATCGAAGCACTGAAGAAACCTCAATACCTACACAGTCCTGAGATGGCGCGAACAGTTATTGAGAAGCTCACTCCTATCCTGAAGAACAAGTGGTACGATTATGCAGCTACGAAGAGAGAAGATGCCCCAGAACTAAAGAAGATGTCCACATTTCTAAACGAAGAAGCGGACAAGTGCGGCGCCTACGCCCTACCCGAGTCAGTTGCTGATGAAAACTGGGGGAGGGACAGAAGACAGAAGAAGGTGGAGCGCACATTCGCTATGCCTATGGGGAAGAAGATGACATCAGAAGACCTGTGCCCGCAATGCAAGCAAGAACACAAGCTCACCGACTGCAAACACTTCATCGCTCTCGACACGAATACAAGATGGGAGGTAGCCAAGAAGAGCAACATCTGCTACCGCTGTCTCCGAAGTCGCCATCGAAGATTCCTCTGCAGGGCGCCGCCGTGTGGAAGACATGGGTGCACAATGAAGCATCACAAGCTGCTGCATCACGAAAAGGAACCAAGCAGCTCCAGTGACGACTCCGAGAAGAGAGAGACAGCCGCGCCAGCAGTAGAAGTCACATCAGCAGCGCAACCAGGTGGCCATAGACGCGCGTTCTTGAAAATAGCGCCCGTAATACTGAAGGGGCCGCACTCCAGCATTGAAACCTACGCGCTGCTGGATGAAGGAAGCACAGTCACGCTGCTGGACGCCTCGATAGCAGACGTCATTGGGGCTGATGGACCCGGCAGCACCATGTGGATCCAAGGAGTCGGCAATGAGATGAAGCATGACAACAGCAAGGTCGTCGGTCTCAGCATCAGGGGAAAGTACGCAGACGAAGAGTACGAGATAGAAGCCGCGCGTACTGTCAACCGACTTAGCTTCACGCCAGAAACAGTGCAAGATCGCCACATTGAAGATTGCGAACATCTGATCGACATTAGAGATCGGATAACATATGAACGAGCCTCGCCTAAGTTGTTAATCGGACAAGACAACTGGCATCTCATCGTGTCAAGAAAGCTCCGCACCGGTCGTCGTAACCAACCAGTCGCCTCACTCACACAACTCGGCTGGGTTCTTCATGGCTGCCATAGCTCACTCACAGCTAAGGTAGCGTTCTGCGGCAGACTTCAACAAAAAGAAGAGGAACGATCATTAGAAGATTTGGTTAAGAATCACTTCAAGCTCGAGTCACTATGCATCGAACCAAGAAGACCCAGAGAAGATCCTGACCAGAAGGCCCTCCAGATCCTCGAAGAAACCAGCAGAAGACTACCAGAAGGGCGATTTGAAACCGGCTTGCTGTGGAAAGAGAAGGAGCTCGCAATACCTAACAACTATCAAGAAGCTGAACGACGTCTTCATTCACTAGAGAAGAGATTAGACAAGGATGAAGACTTAAAAAAGAAGTATGAAGAGAGAATAGATAACTTATTCCAGTCAGGCTGTGCAGAGAAGGCGCCAACACCAGCACCAGCAGGGAAGACCTGGTACCTGCCCCACTTTCCCGTCATCAACCCAGCGAAGCCCCACAAGCCGCCTCGCCTGGTCCATGACGCATCAGCAAGAGCAGCCGGCATGTCCCTCAATGACATGCTACATTCGGGGCCAGACCTACTCCAGTCACTCCCAGGTGTCATCATGAGGTTCAGGCAGCACGCATACGCCGTCAGCGGAGACATCAAAGAAATGTTCATGCAAATAAAGAAAAGAAAAGAAGACAGAGATGCCCTACGATTCCTGTGGAGGGGCAAACGGCGGGAGGGCGCGCCAGAGGAATACAGAATGACCTCAGTCATCTTTGGAGCCACCTCGTCACCATGTACCGCACTGTTCATCAAGGACAAGAATGCAAGAGACTTTGCCACTGAATATCCAGACGCAGCGGCCGCCATCCAGAAGAATCACTACATGGATGATTATCTCCAAAGCTTCCGTGACATCGAACAAGCACGCAAGATCACCAGAGAAGTTGATGGCATCCACAAGAAGGCAGGCTTCGTGCTGAACGGGTGGACATCGAACAACATGAAAACCATCGAAGGGCTGGGGCCCATCGAAGACACCGCCACCGTGAACCTGGGAGGCAAAGAAGAGAAGACATTAGGTTTAATCTGGCATGTCAGAGAAGACTGCATCGGGTTCAACACAGGCACCATGAAGATCCCATCAGAACTAGAAGAGAACAAGCGCGTTCCCACCAAGAGAGAAGCGCTGAGTATCATCATGGCGCTATTCGACCCACTGGGGTTGATTTCACCCGTGACCACCCCAGCAAAGAGAATATTCCAAGACACATGGCGTTACAAGACCGACTGGGACGACCCACTACCAGTAGAGCTGATCGACAGATGGAACAAGTGGATTACGTCACTCGACATCATCAAACAGCTGAGAATACCTAGATGTTACGATTATCAACAGATCGTATCAAGTCAGTTACATACCTTCGTCGACGCGAGTGAAGAAGCGTACGCCGCTGCAGTGTACTGGAGAACGGAGCGCATAGATGGCAGCGTGCACGTATCGCTGGCAGCCGCCAAGAGCAGAGTCACGCCACTGAAACCCGTCTCCATGCCCAGATTAGAACTGCAGGCGGCCCTATTAGGTGCGCGACTCGCACAGACCGTCGTGGAAGAGCATGATTTCACACCTACGAGCAAAACCTACTGGAGTGACTCCCGCACTGCACTGGTATGGATCAGATCAGAGCCCCGCGTCTACAAATCCTTCGTGGCTCACCGTCTGGCCGAAATAGAAGAAACCACCAAGAAAGACGAGTGGAGATGGCTTCCATCCAGAGACAACGTGGCCGACGACGCGACCAGAGACACGCCGGACACCTTCAGCGCCACCCATCGATGGTTCCACGGACCTTCATTCTTGAAGTCACCAGAGTCCCAGTGGCCCCGAGAAGAGAGCGTGGTGAAGTACGACACGGGAGAAGAAAGAGAAAAATGTAACTCATGTCAACAACACAACGGCTGCGATAGAGTTTGCCTACCGGAAATCGAACGATTTTCTAAGTGGCTACGACTGATAAGAGCAACGGCACGAGTCCTACAGTTCACTAACCTGTGTAAACCGAACAAGAATACAGTCACCGCTACACGAAAACGTACTAAGAAGACTGAAGCAAAAGATCCCGACTGGCGAACTACGCGAGCTAAGAAAACTCAATCCACGCAAGATAATAAGGAAATACCTAACTCTACACGTCGCTATATAGAAATACCTACTTCATACCTACTTCAAGCGGAACATATGTGGATTCGAGCCAGCCAGCGAGAGAGCTACAGCGCCGAGATCGACCGAATAAAGAAGAAAAGCGCGCCAAATAGTTACGATCGCTTAAGTCACCTCAGCGTGTACCTCGACGCGGCAGGCACAGTACGTTTGCGAGGAAGAGTAACCGCAGCGCATGAGATAAGTGAAGATACGTCCAACCCACCTATATTAGACGGTAAACAAAAGTACACTAAGTTGTACATAGCTTATGTACATGAAAGACTACATCATGGCGGCGTGGAAATGGTCGTAAATGAGTTACGACAACGATTGTGGATATCCAAGATACGACCAGCTGTACGAGATGTGATAAAAAGTTGCCTACAATGCCGCATACGAAAGGTGAAGCCAGCTTGCCCATCAACAGGCGACCTACCACCAGCCCGTCTCGCCCACCATACTCGTCCCTTCACATTCACGGGACTTGATTATTTCGGCCCCATAGAAGTCACGGTCGCGCGCCACCGAGAGAAGAGGTATGGCGCTCTCTTCACATGTATGACGTCATGAGCGATACACATAGAAGTCGTACATTCGTTGAGCGCTGACTCGGCAATATCGGCGCTAAGAAGATTTATGGCGAGAAGAGGCTGCCCCAAAGAGTTGTGGAGCGACAACGCTACGTGCTTCAAGGCGGCAGACAAGGAGCTCGGCGAGGCAGCGCTGGAAGCTCTTCAGCATGAGACGACGTGCCATCACATCGTGTGGAAGTACATCCCCCCGTCGGCCCCATTCATGGGAGGCACATGGGAGCGCATGGTGCGGTCGGTGAAAGAAGCCCTGAAGATCACCCTGAACGAGCGGTACCCGAGTGATGAGACGCTGGTGACCCTACTGACAGAGGTTGAGAACACAGTAAACTCTCGACCTCTCACCCACGTCTCAGTCGACCCATCAGAACCTGAGGCCCTGACACCGAACCACATACTCATCGGACCCAACTCCCACGTACCAGTGCCAGGTCACTTCGAGGGCAAGGACGTGACAGCCCGCCAGCAATGGAAGAGAGCACAAGTCCTTGCGGACGTCTTCTGGCGAAGATGGGTCAAGGAGTACCTGCCCCTACTGCAACACCGGCGGGAGCCCACCAGCACAGGAGTCCAGCCCAAGGTCGGAGACCTCGTCATCATCTGCGACAGCAACTTGCCGCGCAACATCTGGCCCCGCGGACGAGTAAGCCAGCTGTATCCAGGCGCCGACGGAGAAGTACGAGTAGTGGACGTCACCACCAGCAGCGGCCACGTTCTGCGCCGCCCCACCAGGAAGATCGTCGTGCTACCAACGGAGTCGCAGCGTGGCGACGGCGGGAGAATGTGCACGACGCCCTGAGGTCAACTCACACCTAGGCTCAAGTAGTGAGGACCGCAACTGACCGCAAGCTACCGAGCGTCGAATAGCATAACGCGATTCCTACGAGTTTATTGTAAAATAGTTGTTGTAAAATGTTCTTATTCAATGTGTGAAGATTATGTCTAATAAGAATTGTTAATTAGTAATTAGAATAATGTATTAGAGTATGTCTTATTAGAATAATCGTGTAGTATGCAAAAATAAATCACTTAGAACCCCAAATTACTATGTAAACAATGTTTTTAGGAAACTGTCTAATTAGAAATAAGTTTATAAAAGATAACAGTTATGTAAATAGGTAGGTTATGTAATTAAATGATGATTACCACCTGTTTTTTCCTCACCTTATCTCTGCGACGCCCGCAATAGCAATAAACAGGCCTGCGGCGGTGCCGTACGGTTTTATAGTGGTGAGGCGGGGGGAGAGGCCATTTAAATATGCGCGCCGCTTTATCCTCACGCCATAGCGTAATGGGACGTCGCAGAGGTAAGAACTATATGTCATTAGATAGGTATTAGGTTTAGGTGTTAGATAATAAGAGACGCGCCAGCTCATGGCATGTATTTACACTGATTTTAATAAATATGTGATAGCGGGGGTGAGGAAGGGTCCGCTGGCCAGCCAAAACAGAACGATATAAAATAGGTACGGGCATAGTTCGCAGCGTTCGCGATCCGTATTCCGACCTCGCCGCCGAGGTCCGTCGCGACGTCCCAGTAACGCTCCCCCCCGTCTTTTGCCAAACGAGCCAGCCCGCGAAGCTGAGCCAGTAGTGACAAATATCTCCCTAAATAATGACATGACCCAGCCAGTCTCTTGCTGCCCCCCCCTAAACGACGCCGCTGAGCCGAGGTCCGTACCCCACAGGGGGTGCCCTCAGCGAGCGGAGTTCTAATAAATATAAATTTGTAGCCTCGGCTGGGGGCCTTAAATTCTAGAGGCCCACACAGGCAAGTCCGGTTTAGTAGTTGACAACCCTCTAGGGTTGATAACTGCGAGTGGCCATCGACAAAAAAAAAAAAAAAAAAAAGTTCGCAGCGTACTCGAGTTCCAGCAGCCTAACAAGAAAAGGCGAACCTCTGCCCGATTGACTAGCCAGCTCCCGTATCAGATCCTCGCCGCCGCCGTCGCCTCCACTTGCTATCTTGTTTCCTTTACTATCTTGTTTCTTTTACGGAGTTCGGGCGATCCCGAATACTCAGAGTAGAACGATAAACTGGTGGAGGTCGAAGGAATCTGCTCGATGCAAGCAGCACAGGATCGCCTTCATCATTTCAGCCAAAAGAAGTCCACTGCTATAAATAGACCTCCCCCAAGCGTCGCCACAACGACCGGTCCTGCGCGTCCCGCATCCATCGGTTACCCGCGTGGCTTGCCTGAAATGATGACGAATTATCATAATAACCCGGGAATAAGACTAGTTCATCTATCTCCTCAGAATTTCGTTCAGCCTACGACCTGTGGCTTTAACAGAAACGAAGTTTGACAGAATTCTGAAGGGGTCATTATACTCTTCATTATGAACAAGTTTCAGTATGCGACCAATACAGAAATCGCAAAAAAAATCAAACATTTCCCTGCTTTAAACCGGTATACCTAACTCGATAAAATATACTGAACAGCTGATTTTTTTTTCGCGATTCCGGGGCGCACTGTTTGAGCGATTGAGTGCTGCCTACGATACTGGAGACAGAGTTTTATAAAAAAAAGGGGAAGAAAAAAGAAAAAAATCTGTTACCCATTGTATAAGCAAACCTCTTCTCAGCATTTAAGTAAGTAATATTACTATAGAAACAGTTGGAGCTCGCCGGGGGCCTCTCTGACCCTGTTCCCACGGCGCATCACTTTCGGTTTCTGCCAGACGTTACATTCACGACCTCTAGTGATGTGCTGCTGTGCCGTCTTTACGTGTCGGTATGTGAATTACGTCTTTATTGTATCGATATTTTCAATGTGATATTTCCTTACCGAAATTGTCGCCCAAGACAGAGAGATTTGGAAGGAGAAAGGGGAGGCCTTTGCCCAGCAGTGGGACACAAGAGCAGGCAAATTTTTTTTTATTATTTTTCGTATAATTGTGCCTAAAAATCCCGTCCGTCCGTCTGGCACCGAGCTGTATCTCATGAACCATAATATGTAGATAGTTGAAATTTTTAGTGTGTATTTCTGTCGCCGTTATAACAACAAATAATAGAAACGAAATAAAATTAAAAATAAAAGAGGTTGTCCCATACAAGAAACAGGTTTTTTTCAGCTTATGGTACGGAACCCTTCGTGTGCAAGTCCAACTTGGACTTGGCTGGTTTTTAGCGTTCCGTAACCAAAACCAACGGAACCCTATTACTAAGCCTCAGCTGTCGTCCGTCCGTCTGTCTATCTATCAGAAGGCTGTATCTCAAGAACCGTAACAGGTAGACAGTTGAAATTTTCACAGATTGTGTATTTCTATTGCCGCTATAACACCAAAAATAAAAATAAAGGTTTATGTTACGGAACTCTTCATGTGCAAGTCCGACTCTCACTTAACCGGTTTTTATTAAGATAGGTAGTCAATCTAACACTTACTTTTGCGTCAGGAGATGTCAGCGTACAAATAAACGTAGTTAAACGAAATACACAACAAATGTAGTTTCAGGCAATATTGAAAATGTCGAATTGCGAATACATTATACAAAATGTTAATTAAATTAACTTAATTAATACAATAATAATTATATTCATATTGTTTAGCAGGTATGATATCGAAAAACACAAACACATAATAGTAAATAAACAATATTATGCTCACGGAGAATATCGATTAAGTAAACCCACAGCACTAGCGTCGTGCTTCTATTGATAAATCACCGAGTTCACGACTGAACCTCGGCATAGTCAGACATAGCCAATATCAACTAGGCGGACCATCAATAAATTTTAAATTTTGGACTAATAATTATTATATTAGTGTGTTCTCTTCACTGTTTGAATAGAGACGGTGGAAGATCGACCTCACTTACAAATCAATACAATTTGATAAAATTATGTTTATCTGGTTATCAGGTGTGTGAAGGTCGATCTTCCACCGTCTCTTAGGATATTACCTCAAGTATAATAGATACCACGATCCCAGTAGCTTGTCAACTCGTAGAACTGGTATGCATCTCCATCCGAAAAGACAGGTGGAGGTAAGACAGATTTTAAATATGCTGATTTTTTTTCTTGTTTTGAATTTTGAAACTGTATAAAAGCGGCTAAATGTCTTTATCAGAAGTGTTCTGACATGGCTAATGATGTATGCCGATGACATCGCCCTCGTTAATCAGAACAAAGCCCATCTTGAGCGCAAAGTCAACATTTGGAAGGACACGCTTGAAAACGGTGGTCTGAGACTAAATGTGGCGAAGACTGAGTACATGTCCTGTGGCGGCACGGATTCAAATAGGTTCATCCGAATAGGTTCGGACCTGATCAGAAAGTCCGATACGTTCAGGTACCTTGGATCCGTGCTGCACGAGTCTGGCAACGTGGACGACGATGTCCAAGCACGTATAGGCGCGGCTTGGGCGAAGTGGCGCGAGGTAACGGGCGTTGTATGCGACCGCAAAATGCCTCCTAAGCTCAAGGGGCAGACATATAAATGCATCATACAGCCTGTCCTACTGTGTGAATGTTGGCCAGCACTAAGCAGACACACCCAGGAGCTTCGCGTCACGGAGATGAAGATGCTGAGGTGGATGAGTGGCGTAACGCGATCCGATCGCATACGCAACTCTTTCATCAGAGGTAGTCTTGGTGTCCGTGACGTGGGGGAAAAACTGCAAGAGTGCCGTCTGCGATGGTATGGCCACATCATGCGCCGCCCTATGGAGTACGTTGGTCGGGGATGCATGAATATGGCTGTTCTTGGGGCTAGGTCCCGTGGTCGCCCTCGCAAGCGCTGGTTGGACGTCGTTAAGTCCGACATGAGAGCTTTAGTTCTTAAAAATGTTTTAATATTTTAGTTTAGTTTCAAGATCCTCGAAAATTCAAAAGCATGGTAGATCTACTGACAATAGAACGAGTTTTAATGGTGAATTATACTAATAGGCACTTTAGTAATGCGAGTACTGTAACAATGGTCAATCTTATTACATAAATTGAGTAAAAATGATAAGGTATTGTTGCTCCAAACTAGTGTTTTTGTATAAGAACTGAGTATCTTAAGAGCATAAAATTATACGTTTTGGAAGAACGTCCGTATTTATTTATGTCTTAAAAAACAATAAAATAAGTAAATGTTTGTAGGTTAGGTGTTTATGTAAAGGTTATACACTAGATACCGTTGTATTTCAGGCAAAGAAACCGTGTTGGTGTCGTCAAAAGGCCTGAAATCTATCTATACTGATATATAAAGCTGAAGAGTTTGTTTGTTTGCTTGAACGCTCTAATCTCAGGAACTACTGGTCCGATTTAAAACAATCTTTCAGTGTTAGATAGCCCATTTATCGAGGAAGGCTATAGGCTATATACTCGTATCATCACGCTAGGTCCAATATAAGCGGAGCAGACAAAGTTGCGCGGGTCAGCTAGTGTTTAATAATTCAATTTTTATCTTCAACCTGTATCAGTGTTAATGATAAAAATTGAGTTTATTTATTTGTTTTGGTTAGCCAACAATTGTTTACACAATAATTTTACAGTTTCTTTAATTGTTATGCCTACATTATTAAGTGTAACAATTATGTACTTATAGGGTAATACCAAATACACAATATTTGGTTATAAATCATAAATTAAAAAATAAAATATGAATACTTTTGGTTAAATATTAAAAAAAAAGATCATTAGGTACGAATTGCAAAATTATTAATAATAAAAAGTTCATAAAAATTGTATGAAATTAAATAAGATAGGTTAATAATTAAAATAACAATAACAGCGGCAGCAGTAATTCCAGCTCGCCTTTATTGCCTGGCCGGAGTGAACACTGACGAGGAACAGAGCTCCCACCTCTTTCTTGCCTTAATCGGCCGGTCTGAGTGGAGATTCGAAAGAGCAAACGTGCTACGTGCGGGAAAAGGATGTTTAATTAAGTAAGATGCTGGTAGGGATCTTGACCGTACTTCCGGGATTATACCTCTCCACTCACAGAAATATAAAAAACTTAACTTATATCTATGTCTCCACTCCTATAGCATCTCAGAATATGTTGCCCCCTTGGCGCTACGTCACGTTGTGCTAGCGACCAGGGGATCAGGGGGGCCAGTTATTGAGTTTACAAGTCACCCCCTGCCATTTTAAAGCAGATTTAATTGTCAGTGGTAAGGCAGGGGCCAATAGTTCTTACGTAGTAAACGATTATTAGTCCACTAAACCACCCAAACCCATAGCATTTCATGTTTTGTTTCCATATTCTACAATAGCCCTGATCCAACCGGGTCCTTGGGTATAGTTTCACAGTGCTTACAGGGATAATCGTCGGTTGGTGTTCCATTCCATTTGAAATGTCTAACGGGGCCTCTGCGAGTTGGCTTCGGCCTTTCATACGCCTATCAAAGGACCGGGTCTTCAGAGACGCGAGAAAATAAAACAAAAAAACAGTTGACAGAAAAAAAAAAACATTCAGGTGAATTAAAATCAAAACATTTAATTACATTAAAACATAACATCAAGTAATTAAATTAGATACATCACAGCTCATCATTAATTAGGTTCGGATAAAATTGAATTATTACAGTTATTAATTACTCCAATTAAAATTGTCGAAATCTAATATTGAAATTAGGTAGTTTCAGCAACAAAAACTTATCGCAAAATAAATGTAACAAACCTAAACTGCTGTGATTGGCTGAAATAACAATCAATCGTATTAGGTACCTACGAGTTTGAGAGATAATGGAGTCAAGAGGATAGCGATAGCAAACTTATAAGGGTTCTGTACCCAATGGGTAACTAACGGAACTCTATTACTAAGACTGCTGTGCGTCCGTCCTCCGTCCGTCTTATTTTTTCTTCTATTGATAGGCATACCTATCTACGTTTGACCACTATCTGACCGTCTGTCTGTCAGCGGTTTGTATCTTAAGAACCATAATAGGTAGAGTAAAGGAAACTTCTACTTGACCATAAAAAGCACCCAAGAAGCAGTGCCGGATTAAGACTTCTTGGTGCCCTAAGGTGCCTGTGGTGCCCCCTATCCGCTAGTCAACTAGTACCGATCTTTAAAATAAAACCGGCCAAGTGCGAGTAGGACTCGCACACGAAGGGTTCCGTACCATAAGAAATATATTGAAACGTAAACGTATTTTTATGACGGTTTGTTTTTATTTTACTTTGATGTGTTTTGTGCTAGTCCCAAATAAACATACTTCCTTTTTTGAAAATTGACACCCCCCTTATCTCTGAAGTTTGCACAGACGAAAATCTGTAATTATTATTTATTTATTATATACTTTATTGTACACCTCATAAGAATAATAATTATTCTATGTGATAGAAGTTTATGTAAAGATTACAGAAAAAAATAAAACGACGCCTCTAAATAGCACACTTTTTCAGAAATAATCAACTAAAATTACATAAAATAGTAATTCTTTGAATACCTTAAAAAATATCGTTCTCAATGAATGTAATGTTTCTAAAAACTCACTTAATTAACAACAAACTACTCGTAAAATGAAGCAAATTCGTCCTCAACGCTGTCAGTTGGTAATGTGCCCAAGAGACTGGCGGCATTGCCACGTTGAATGGCAATGATCACGAAAGTGTCAACCAAGTCAACCAATCAAATTGCATTAGTTCCACTAGTGGTCAAGAGATGGCGCTGATCTAAAACTGTAAAACTGTAATGTAAATATGCACCGCAGTCACGAATTCTCTGTCGAATACAGGCCTCGCTGATGAAAATTTAGAAACATTTCATGTTTTAAATGATGGTACGTATGGTAACCCTCAGCGCGCAAGTCCGTCTCGCTCTTGACCGTTTTTCTATTATTTGTTGTTTTAGCGGCAATAGATGTACCTACACAATCTGTGAAAATTTCAACTGTCTACCTGTTACGGTTTTTGAGATACAGCCCGCTGACAACTAACTTAACTAGTACAGGGTATGCTTAAAAAAAGATACCTTCGGAAGGTAAAAATGCCCATTTGACCGGTACCTCCTTTAGTTTCCTGTAGTTTATCTGTTTATGGTGCCAGACGTGATGCCCTAAGCAAATGCTTAATTTACTTATCTATGGGTTAATGCCAAGAAAACAGAAGGATCCAACCAAGCGCATACGTATTATAGAATTTTGGGTATGGGTTTACTCAGCACTTGTCTGGATTTATAAAAATAAGCCCCCATAAACATGGGAGTAACTCAAGCTTACCAGTTACTTGGCAAATTGTGGGCGTACATTATTATTTTAGCACACCTGCCTACTCCTTACGGGTTATGGTATTACAGTGACATCTCTGAGGGAGTGAAGACAACACATCTGATTAAAGTACCACGAATGGAAACTAGATGGCAGCACTATGTACTTATTCATCTTTTATGACTAGTGATGAAATATTTATTGCATGCATTACATGCTAATAAATTAAGAGATATGTCTGTTTTAATAAGATTATTTATTGCTATATATATAGTATACTGTTCACATAATTATGTTAAACAGTGACGTATGAAGTACTTAATTCAATGTTATTGTACTTAGGTACCTGTTTATTTCTGTCTCAGTATTTCTGCGCTACAGGCCTAATTCTGGGAACTTTTAAATTGGAGAAAGTTACATAAGTGCTAGATCACCTAACACATACTTCATTAACAATTTTCGATTGGCAATTTTATCATAGGCGTGTTTGTATATCAACAAAATTTGGAAAAAAATGTCCATCTGGTTATCACGTGGTGACTTGCGTGAAATGAAGGAGGAAGTTCTACCGTCTCCTAGACTAGAACTTTCTACTCTACCTACTTTTTGACATAACGTGACTGATTGTGACGTAACAAGCATGTTTTAGGATTTGGTCCATAATTTCGACACTTATAAATAAGTTTCCGTAGTGTAGCGGTTATCACGTGTGCTTCACACGCACAAGGCCCCCGGTTCGATCCCGGGCGGAAACAATGACTCTTTTTGTTATTTTAAACTTCATTAAAATGCTTACAACGCATTTTTACTACTGCTTAACTTACTCTACCTTTGCCTACTACTCAGCACCTGGTTTTAAATATTTTTAGGAAAAAGATATAATACGCCTGTTAACTGTGAACCGCAATGCGAAGTTGAGGCATGTATTTTTTGTAGGCGTTAACACCCGTAATGGCTATATTTTGTATTTATTTTAGTTGTATACTTGTATGAGACTGACTTTTAGGTGAACTAAAAGTATAGATATAGATGGGTTACACTTCAAAGTCGATCGCTGTAAATTATGAATTTAAATCGGGATAGTCAGATTCCAAAAACTTGTATCAAATATTTTGAGGTAGGTACTACTTATGTAATGTATGTGTTTACTTATGTACCTAATTTCATCTAATAGAACCAAATTTTTACTGTACCTAGGGAAATTTAAAATAGTTGGTGACACATGAGCAAAAAGGAGCTATATTTCCTCTTTGAGATAACGTTAAATTCCTTTAATTTCGCAACTTGGACTTCCATTTAGTCAGTTTTTAGGGTTCCGTACCCAAAGGGTATCCAACGGACCCTATTACTAAGCCTCCGCTGTCCGTCCGTCTGTCTGTCAGCGGGCTGTGTCTCAGGAACCGTCATAGGTAGACAGTTGAGATTTCTATGGCCGCTATCAGATTGTATATTTCTATGGCCGCTATAACAACAAATAATAAAAAAATAATGTTTATGGTTCGGAACACTTCGTGTGCGAGTCCGACTCGCACTTGGCTGGTTTTTTCTTAAGAAACATGATCATATTTTGGACGTTATTATAAAGTGTCATGACGTCATCTTAACTGGTAAAATAACAAAACATTCAAGAATTAAGTATGTTTTGATTTATCGTGTACCTAGCTAGTGGCCAATGTCAGAGGTAACAAAAACTTAAGCTTTTTATTTAATAAAAAACTGTCGTCCATTGAATATTATGTAAATAGCTAGAAAAACTTAGACAAGTGCTCATTAGTAAGTGTTTAAGAATAGCCTATTTAAGGTTCCGTACCCAAATGGTAACCATCGGAATCCTGTTACTAAGACGCCACTGTTCGTCCGTCCATCCTTCTGTCAGCAGGCTACATCTCAAGAACCGTAATAGGTAGACCGCTTAAATTTTTACAGAGTGTGTCTTCTGTTCTCGCTATGACAAAAAATAGATTTAAAATTAAAAGGGGGCCTTAGAAGGGGGCCATACAAGAATTGTGTTATTATTTTTTTCAGTTTATGGTACAGAACCCTTGGTTTGAGAGTACGACTCGCACTTGGCCGGATTTTTCTATGGTTCCGTACGTCTGAATGAATAACCGGAACCCACTCGTGCATCTGTCTGTCTGTCACAGCTAATTTGATCAACATATAATAGATAAATTCGGTTAAAGTTTGTGCATTTTTTTGTGCGATCACTTTTGAGTATGAGTAAATTATTACAAAGTTCTTTATACTGTCGCATATCGTATGAATGACACATCAAATGAAATGGCTTATTGTGAGAGTCTCAAATTCCACCCCTTTATCTCCGAAACTATTAGACGCTGATAGTCGGTTAAAGAAAGAAAAAAAAGTGAAACGCATAAATTTTCTTTTTTTTTGAGTATATTGTGTGTAACTCAATAAATAAATAAAGGAAAGGAAGAAATAAAACTAGTTTATTTGGCAAGAAAACCTAAAAAAAGTCTATGGTTTAAACATTAGGTACATGTTATAAAATTGCGATACCGTCGGAACCATTCGCGACCGGGCCAACTCGCACATGGCCGCTTTTAGGTGTGTTATTTATAAATTATTATTTGGCTGTGAGCACTCTTACATTGAAAACATGTTTTGCAGGTTTATAACGACTTTGCAAAACGATTTTTTACTATGCACAGTTACCTTCCGGAAAAGTGTTTAGATAGATAAATGTATTATGATGGCGAAAACCATTAAAATTAGTTTAGTCGTTTAGAAGTATAGAAAACCAGCGTCAGACAGCATTAGACAGTCTGACATATCGCTGATATAGACCTTTTTAGTGCAGCCGTGAGACACACACTAGGTTCTGGTATACCCTTTTTTTTGTAATTTCTATGTACCGTGCGTGGTTCATGTATGTGCTAAATAAATGTTATTATCTCTTTCTTTCCTACTAGCACTTCGCTCGTGACTTCGTTCGCGCGGGTTTAGTATTTAAACTTTTGTAGGGATCTCAATTTTTTTTCAAAAATAAATTGTAGCCTAGGCCTGGATTGGATTGTGGCCTGTGTTACTTCCTGATAATTTAGCTTTTTATTGGTGAAAAATGGTTGAAATCGGTCGAGTGGTCTTTTAGCCTATTCGGTACAAAAACCGACCAAGTGCGAGATGGACTCGCACACGAAGGGCTCAGTAACATAAACGCTACTTTTTATAATTTATTGTTATAGCGGCAATAGAAATACACAATCTGTGAAAATTGCAGCAGTCTATTTATTAGTTCTTGAGTTACAGCTTGCTGACAGACAGACGGACGGACAGCGGAGGCTTAGTAATAGGGTTCCGTTGGTTATCCTTTGAGTACGAAACCCTAAAAACAATTTAGTATACTACTCTGTCAAGAAAGTACCGGGAAAAGATCAATAATACACAAAATGTCTGTTATTCATCCAAATTTATTTTATCCCCTTCAAAGTATGCTCCTTTAAAAACGATACACTTGCGCCAACGAATAATCCATTCATCAAAACATTTTTTAAACGCTGCTTCCGGAATTGAGTTCAGTTCTCGCCGCGAATTCTCCTTTAGGTATGTCTTCTGTCGATTGAAAACGGGTGCCACACACACAGCTTGTTGACTAGTTTGCATGTCAAACTCGTAAACCCACGTCTCGTCACCAGTAACTATGCGTTTCATGAATGTTGGGTCCGAACTGACTCGTTCTAGCATGTCCTCAGCGACTTTCATGCGATTGAGTTTTTGGAGAAAATTTAGATCTTTTGGGACTAGCCGAGCAGCAACATGTTTCATACCCAAATGATTAGTTAAAATGGTACGGATCGACTCGTGAGATACAGAAAGTTCGGCGGCTATCTCTCTCAGAGTTGAATGGGGATTTTCAGTCACTATTTCCTTCACTTTTGCGATGTTAACTTCAGTTGCAGACGTTGACGGCCTACCAGAGCGAGGCAAATCTTCCATCACATCTCGACCGCTTTTGAACGCTTTGAACCACTCATAAGCACGAGTTTTTGATAAAGTCGATTCACCGTAAGCCTTCTGTAACATTTTCAGTGACTCCGAACACGAAATTCCATTGGCGATGCAAAATTTAAGACAAACTCTTTGTTCGATATTTTTGTCCATTATGAAATTCGCAATACACACTATATATGATATTACTAAAACCAGCACTGTATTTAATATAAATAACAGATGCAACTCAAACTCCGCGCCAAAATGGAAAACAGTTGTGCCAATCTAACAACTACGAAAAAACAAAAATTAGAATTTGGAACCATAAACAAATCATCCATTCCCGATACTTTTTTGACTGAATGTAGATAAGTTTTTAGGTAGGTATGTAGGTACCTATTTTCCAGGTACCCACATTTTTTTTAAACAAAATGTTTGAGGCCAAAGATATCCGTCATAAAAGGGTTTAACAAAAAGTAAACTAATTATTGGCAATAATTCATGTAGGTAATACGTTTGACACTAAGTAGTTAATGGGTCATTGGTATTAGCTGAGCGACCTCATCTTCGGAACATAGGGTCAAGTACCTCACGGGCATCATTGCAGGGACTTAAAAAAAACTAATTAGGTACTTATGTGTTAGACAACAAGAACTAAGTTGAGTAGGTAAATAAACCTATAACCTTCCTAATAAATTAACGTATTGAAAAACATAATCTTTTTACAATCGAAAGCGTCACTAAAATGTAAAAAAAAAACGTAGGTGACAATAATCCCGGGGCCCACTAGGGCCAGTGCCTGCTGGGGCTGCGGACTTCGTTCGAAAGAGGCACCGTACCCTGGAACGCAAAGGGCACTAGGAGGAACATGGATGGGTTTTAGTCAGTAAGAGACTGACACTCCCCCCTGCTGTACCCAGAGCGGGAGGAGTCTTTCGATCATTTAACCATCGTAAAAAAAAATAAAGTGGCAATAATCTTTCTAAGATATAAAATTTATCCATCACTGATTGACTGACAGACCACGCACAGCCGGAACTATTGGTAGAAGAAAGCTAAGATTTGACATGTACAGTCTGTGACCAACATTATCTAACCCACTTGACTATTATTCGCTAATAGGCAAGTGGGTCAGATAATGTTGGTCACAGACTGTACCTAGGCTCCTTGGGGAGTGTAGGACAGCACTACAAAATTTCTACGGCAACGGGAAAAAACGGGATATTTGCGTACGAAACCAGATTCTGCCCGCGATTATATTTTAAGGGCGCTCCTTCGAAAAAGCGTGCAGATGAAGCTGTTTTTCGTCGGCATTTACCGCGAAATTACATCTGAAGAAAAATAGGTAGTAATCTACATGATATTGCACGTAACTTGGTTTAGCCAGAATTTATGTATCGCTATAACACAATACGAAAAAAAAAATCACCAAATCACCTCCAAATCGTTAAGATGAAACCATTTTACTCCTTCATATTTTAGCTAAAGACTAAAAAAATCTACTGCTATGCAATACAAACGAAAATAACCTGGTTTTGTTACTTTTAAAAAATATGTATTTGCTTTATTACAAAAAATTAAAAACACGGGTAGCGGAGTTGCGCGAAGAGGTGTAGTTAGCTCCGTTTGTATGCACAAGGTCATTGGCAAATACTTATACAAGCCTTAATGATTTTCATTGTTCTCTTATGGTGACTTTACCTTCAAATATCTCTTCAACGTGAAACTTTAGAGCACCTTACCACATTTGTTGTTGGTTTAAATCTCCTCTACCCGTACAGGCATGTTACATCGTTCGCTGCTATTTTGAAAAAAATATCAAAATGGCGACGGGAGCTATACCAGCTCGCATACAAAAAAAGTTCAAACCTTATACGACCTAGTTTTGACTGTGCGTTGTCTGTCTGTCACCCACTCACCAGTAAAGGAAGAGTCTACTTATATTAAATTGATGATTCAAACTTCTCAGTGCTAATTGTCACCAATTTACAAACATCAATAGCTGCCAACGGAGGCAGTGCCATTAATTAGAGGTTTCCTATCGCTTAATAGAGCTGGTTGGCCATTTCATAAAATGTTGATATTCTGCGTCAGAGCAAGGTTCTATGTAGATATTATCTAATATAGCATTAAAATTTTGCCGTTTTGCATACTATCTGTATAATCTGGTGCTGTCAAAATGTAATTTCCATGAATTGAAATGTATTTAATCGTAACTTAGTTCATTAAGCTTCAATGATTCTAGATTGACAATAATGACTGGTGTTTCCGTGTACTCTGTAGAAGCTATTTATAGAAAACTGGCTATTGCCGGCCACTTCAAAATATTATAATATTTAACATTTTCTCAATTGGTACTTATAGGCTTATTAGCTGACCCGTGCAACTTCGTCTGAATCGCACTTTTCATTAATGCTCTGCTCCTTTTGGTCATAGCGTGATGTTATATATAGCCTCCCTCGATAAATGGGCAAAGTATCCAACACTAAAATATTTTTTCAATTCTTGAAACTAGCGCGTTCAACCAAACAAACAAACTCTTTAGCTTTATAATCTTCTAATATATAAAAATCTCGTGTCACGGTGTTTGTTTGTAATATAATTTTTGTAACATATTACTTTCAAACCTTTTATTTTTAGGTTTTTCTTAAATCCATAGGCAAAAAATCTATTATAAGTATCTGTATATTTTTCAAAATCTTTTGATTCAGATCTCTGGTTTTTTTTGTATATTCCCCGATTACTTGAAGACACCTAAAACGATATGGTTTTATTTTTTGGTTGAAAGGGTAGAATTCCAAAGTGATCATCAGGTAGGTCGGTAGGTAGTCTTCAAATTTCAAAGGCACACTTGAAGCGATTTGGGTATTTTTAACCGACTGCGCGATGCAAAGGAGTAGTTACCCGACTGCGCGACGCAAAGGAGTAGTAATGTGTTTATCAGCCTATGTATGTATGTATGTTCCTTTGAAGCAGTATACAGACCAAACGCCTGGGCTGATTTTTATGACTCACACGTCAATCGATTCCTCTTAGTCCGGCGAGTGTCACTAAAGACAGGGCGTTAGTGAAAATTCAATATGGCGACTATTGGACGCCATATTGTGAAAATGAAAAATATTTTTTTTTTCAATACCTAGTAAGTAAGTAAGTAAGTAAGTAAGTAAGTTTTTTTATTTGCAAAAAATGTGGTAAAGAGATGTTAGGTACATTATATGTTTAGTTCTGGTGCAAGACACATTCCGCCATTCTATGATGGCATGCAAATATTTATAAGTAGCATTATGCTTATCATTAAACAAATTTCGAAATAATATTAACATACATTATCAATAATTATCAAACAAAACAAATAAATAATAGTAGCACTTAATTTTATGAAAATTTAAAGGCAAAACATAAAATAAAAGAAATATTTATAGGCAGGTACATAACACTGTAAACAGCTACAGTATCTTATCAATAAACAAACTACGATATGACGTTGACATACATTATCAAACCAAGCAGATCAATAATAGTACCTAGTAACCTTTTACGAAATAAAATTCTAAAGGAAAAACATAAAATAAACAAAATTACAACGATATGTATCGAATTTGTAGAAAAAGAAAAGTGTCAGCTCATAATACATTTCTAAAATGGTAGGAATCAGAAGAGTACTTTTTTAG
The DNA here is from genome assembly GCA_950371165.1 of Lacanobia oleracea. Taxonomy (NCBI): domain Eukaryota; kingdom Metazoa; phylum Arthropoda; class Insecta; order Lepidoptera; family Noctuidae; genus Lacanobia; species Lacanobia oleracea. The sequence continues at coordinate 22,886,658 of OX493406.1, forward strand.
AAATTCATTGACACTGTAAAAATTCTCTTTTATTAGCCATTTTTTTAAGTAAAAACAAAATTTGCGGAAGGGTAGGTCAACTATTCCCTTAGGCAGCGAGTTATAAACTAATGGTGCCATATATAAGCAGCTGTGTCTAAACAATTCAGTTCTGGGTACCGGTAATTCTAAATACGAAAGATTAACTTTGCGTTTGTTTGAGTTATTTTTATGTTGAAAGAGTTTCATATTGCACTTAACAAATTTAGCTATTTCAAAAATGTATATGCTCGGAGCGGTTAAAAGGTTCGCAGATTTAAAAACAGGTCGGCATGAATCAGTCCACCGCATGTTGAATATTGCACGTAAGCATTTCTTTTGCGCTATTAGTACTCTCGATAACTCTGCTGTGTATCCCCATACGACTATACCATAACGTATTATAGAAGATACATACGCGTGGTATACCATTAATGCGGTACGTTGAGAAGTGGTTTCTTTGACCTTCTTTAACGCGAATACAAACTTATTAATTTTTTTACAAATATTATGAATGTGTTCTTTCCACGCGAGATGTTCGTCAATTATAATGCCTAAAAATTTAGTATTGTTAATCTGCTCTACTGGTTGATTATTAAAAGTTATTTCTAAATTTAAGTGTTTACTTTTTTGCGTTTTGAAATGAATTACTTTTGATTTTCCCAAATTTATTTTTAACTTATTTTTATTTAACCATGACATAATGTCTTTTATCGTGCTATTTATTTCAGCATTAAGAAAACTTTTATTTTTGCAGCCTAAAATTATTGTTGTATCATCTGCAAATAAAACGCTGTCATGTTTGCATATTGCTTGTGGGAGATCATTTATATAAATGAGGAATAGAAGAGGGCCCAAAATGCTGCCTTGTGGTACACCAAGATTATTATTTTTAGGTTCAGAATCAAAGTCTTCTATGCTATTTGTGCTATCGTTATATTTGGTAATTCTTGTAATTTGTTTTCTGTTACTTAAATATGATTCGAACCATTTTAGGGCCGTTCCTCTTATACCACTTTTTTCTAATTTTCCGATGAGAATAGAATGGTCGACATAGTCGAACGCTTTACTTAAATCTAAAAAGAGAGCAGTCGAAAGAATTTTATCATTCACTTTATTTAATATTGATTTGATTAGCTTGAATGTCGCTAATGTGGTTGATCTAAATTTTCTAAATCCATGTTGTTCTTCGACTAGTACCTCATACTTGTTAAGAAAATTTAATAGCCTTTTCTTCATAACTCTTTCAAAAACTTTTGATAGGATTGGTATTAATGCAATCGGTCGATAATTATTTTTGTCAGATCGGGAACCTTTTTTGTGCAAGGGTTTTATTATAGAGAGTTTAAGTTTTTCCGGGAAGCAACCTTGTTCTAGTGATAAATTCATAATGTAAGCTAAGGGCTCTGCTATAAACTGCGATATAAGTTTTACAAGATCGGTAGTAATGTTGTCGTAACCAGATGATTTAGTGTTATTTATAGATCCTATCGAGTGGGGTATTAAAATAAAGGGCTCGAGGAGACGATTCTAAAAGTTAAACTCACTAAAATGTAGGAAATAAAAAAATTGTCTTTGTCAAAAATCCCGACCGCTAAAACCGACCAAAAAATTCAAAACAAGTCGCTTTTCAAGCAGTCTGATGCAGTTGGTGGCATCAGATCAGTGATTGAACTTATTGACAAAAACAATTTTTTTATTTTCCTTCATTTTAGTGAGTTTAATTTTTCCCCTGTCAATTTGGTAAAGATCTGATGAAGAACATCGAAGATATAATAGCAACATGACCGGGATAGCTGAAATCGCATGTCTGTTTATTGTTATGAAACGGTCACCACACCGGTGTGTGCCGGTACGCTGTGAAAGGGTACGCACTTGCGAATGTCAATTTAGTTAATAAAAAGTGAAAAATTAAAACTTTCTAACAAAAAAAATACTACATACTGACTCCTACTTTGCAGTATTTTTATTTGGAAGCCGGTTGTATTTTTTGTAAAATGATTTATTTTTACTTGGCCATAACTTTCTTCCCACAGCGATTCGAGATTTGCCGCAATAAAAAACGACATATGGCTTATCTTCATTGGTCATTAGACTGAATTGCCTTTCCTCTTTACTTTTCAAATGATGTCCCACCATCCATAGCCCACTACATAGAAATGGTAAAACATTGTTCTGAGCAACGCGTGATGAAGTGACTCCAGCTGGCCGATTCTGTAAACATGTCGATATGAAGCTTGGGTGAAGTGATCAAGAAGTGTGCTGTCAATATATGTAATCAATCTATACCCCTATTCTGTAACAACATTTTCGTGTCTCGACAGCGGAATCCGAGGTGAGTATGAAATTGAATATGACACATATCTTCCCAATTTTTATAATTAAGTGTTATTTAATTTCTATTTTATTTTATTTTTTGGTATGCGTCATGCTTGGCGCAAATAACGCTTTTTCTTTATTTCTTTCTTTCTTTCTTAAACGTAAGACCTTTATGTTGTGTGCAATAAAGCTCAATTTGTGAGGTTTTTCACTCAGGTGAAGCTCGATATCGAAATGGTTACTTACAGAATAGACTAGCTGAATGTCAGCTCACTTCGATATGTTCACAGAATGTGCACTGCAGTTTATTGCTCGCGAATGTATATTGTTGTTAGAAACGAATAAATAATTAAACTAAATTACCTTAGTAAAATTTGCTATGTGTGCTTGATTGGCCTCATCTGCTATCAAATAGGTACATTAGTTAATAATAATATGAAAAACAGGAAAATCTGGAAGAAAACCAAACCATTGAACTCTGCGTGTAGCCTTGTTAATATAATTTAATTTGTCCGAATAAACTATTGTTCCATCGACAGTTTTCGAGGCATGACCTGCATTAAGGCTGCGGCAGTGCAGTGTCATAAGTCTACTTAATATTTCGCTGTGAACTGAAAGTAGTCAGGCGCAGGATCAGCGGCTAAACGAGCTTGCCAAGTCACGGGGGTCTCACACAATCACTTCCAAACTGTGGGCTGCAATTGAGAAATTCGTTAAAGAAGAATAATAACACTGCCTGTCCTGAGAGACAAACCTGGAACCTCACTCTCTCGCTGAAAAGTCAGATATAGTTACAATAACTGACAGCTGTTCTGGAGGCAACATCTGTATAAACGTTAGTATTGTGTTAAGTGTCAAGCAGTTCACAAATCTACTTCCTAAAACCACAGTTTGTCAATCAAGAGTGTGCCAGTGACATTCAGCATCATCATCTGCCTAGCCTTTTCCCAATTAAATAAGGATCGGCTTTTAGTCAAATTTCATCATCCGCCGAGCCTTTTCCCAACTATATTGGAGTCGGCTTCCAGTCAAACAGGATTCAGCTGAATACCAGTGTTTTACGTGGAGCGGCTGCCTACCAGACCTCCACAACCCATTAACTGGGTGGCGTCAATCAAGAGTGTGCCAGTGACATTCAGCATCATCATCTGCCTAGCCTTTTCCCAATTAAATTGGGGTCGGCTTTTAGTAAAATCTGATTTAGCTAAATACCAGTGTACTGACCGACTAGACTGCGCCAGTGAAATTCAACATGGGAGATACCAATGCAACTATTGAATTGATTCTAAATCCACATTACTTTTATTTCGCGGTGTCAATACCAGCATTTATATACGCAGTGACATCATGGTCTATCTTTAAGAAGTTTCGTAATTACAGGAATTACGTGTGCCTCAACTTGATGTTGGCACAGTTTTTAGACCTTTTACTTAAAGAAATTATTTATTTGATCGATAAGGACCATGTCGTACTAGCAGCTCGGATTACTAGAGGTTTCAAATGTTATTTCTTAATATTAGTGAGGGGCCACTGGTTAGTAGTTGTAAGCCATATGTTTTACGTAGACTTTGTTAAAGTGTTAAATGGTTATATCCAGAGAAGATATTTAGTAAGTGTTGTCTTCGGTTGGGTAGCGCCTTTAGTAACCGGTCTACTTGTAATGATTTCTTTTCCAGTCGATGTAGCTCTCAGCTATGTATTGTTACCATTGATACTAAACTGTTTGCTTTTCATCATAATTGTATATTCACTGTGTCGCAGTCGCAGTACCGACTCGAGCGCACCTACCGACAGTGACAAATGTCGTCGCATGTACATCGCCATTTTAATATTTATTTTAAGTGACTTCTCACTATTTTTTACTCTTGTCATAGGATATTTGGGCTCCATTAGCGAAATCGCTAATTTTATGTATTACTTACATCCCATACTATTGTCAATTTTTATAGTGGTAGTGAAAAGTAACCGAGAACTTTGGCATACTTTTTATGTGAATAAATTAAGACCTAAGCTATGGTCAAGACATGAGGATCACGGTATCAATATGCAGGGAAAAGTTGTTCCGGAGCCTGCTGATACCCGACCGCAAGTTCTTGATGTATAAGTAGTGTATGTATCTGTTTTTCTTCTTATTGTTTCTTTTTTTTTATGCATGTTTGTCTTTCCTTTACGTTTCTCCTGCTATGTTGTCTCTGCATCAGTCATCATCATCAGTCTTCCTTCAATCAGTGTTTTTAATTAATTTAGTTTATTAATTTTGAGCAGCTCGTGGCTAGATAATAACAGCCGCACGAGTCGATCTCTAAGGTTAAGCAACGCTTGCCAAGGTTGGTCTGTGGATGGGTGACCATTTTAACATACCGAGTTTCCTCCGTGCCTCGGAAAGCACGTTAAGCCGTTGGTCACGGCTGTCATTTGTAGATCTTTGGCAGTCGTTACGGATAGTCAGATGCCAGTAAATCTGACTCCAATGTTGCCATGAAGTACCGTGTTACCCAGTTACTGGGTTGTGAAGGTCTGATAGGCGCTCCGCGTAAAATACTGGTATTCAGCTAAATCCGGTTTGACTGGAAGCCGACCCCAATATATTTATTTATTTTATTTATTTATTTATTAAAACTTGATGCACTAGTAAAAATACTGTACAAAGGCGGACTTAATGCCTTAGGCATTTTCTACCAGTCGACCTTAGGATGGTGCAGAGACAACATGGCAGGTGCAACTAAAAGGAAAGACAAACGGAGTGGAAAAGAAATATAATCATAAATACATAGATACATACATACATACATACATACATATAAAAAAAAATAACGACGTTTAGAAAAACCAATTAAACGAATTAACGCTGTGATGATTCCACCAACTTCTTGCGAATGTACTCACGTGCCTTCACCTTAAAGGACAACTGACTGGTTGCCGTCCTGATGTTTAGAGGGAGCGCATTCCAAAGGAAGATTGCTTGGACAAAGAAAGACGAGTGGATAAATCCAGAACGGTGTATGGGACAGCGTAGAAGGAGATTATTAGTAGAGCGAAGATTTTTACTGTGCGCAGAGCAAATGAATTGAATTTGTGAAGTTAGATAAGAGGGAGAAGAAGGATTATTAAGAAAGGAAAACAGACTAGTCAAGGCCCTCAGCGCTCTGCGCTGACGAATGGGTAACCATTTTAATAATGAACGATGCGCGGACACATGATCATACTTACGGAGATTGAAAACGAATCGAATGCAGTTATTTAGAAGGCGGTCAAGTTTATTGAGGAGATCTGCATTCAGGTCATAGTAGCACACATCACCATAATCAATCATGGGAAAAATTAGGGACTGTACAAGCATTGCCTTTATGTGAGCTGGGAGAAGGTTTTTCAAACGATAAAGCGACCGCAACGTTCCGGTAACTTTTTGACTGACACTCGTGACCTGCTTTCGCCAGTCAAGACAGGTGTCGACGTGCAGACCAAGATCCTTAACGTCGGAACCAAACGGAATGACTGTGTTGTCATAGATTACGGGTGGTACAGTTAAGCCATTCAGCTTTCTCAAGCTATAGGGACTCCCAATTATGATAGCCTGACACTTTAATGGGTTAACCGCCACCCCAAACCGGTCTGACCAGCTCTTAATCATCTTTAAATCTCGGTTGAGCTCCTCGATTGCATCCGATAAATTATCAACACCTGCCTGACAATACAGCTGAAGATCGTCAGCATAGAGATGATACGCACACTGAAGCACAGTGGTTATAAGATTAATAAAGACGGAAAACAAAAGAGGAGATAAAATACCGCCTTGAGGGACGCCAGCAGCGAGTTCACACCACCCGGACGAAGAGTCTCCAGCACGAACCGACTGCCGACGCCCCCGAAGATAAGAGGAAAACCATTCAAGCGCTTCGGGAGAGACCATGAGATATGAGAGGATAGACAGGAGAACTTCGTGACTGACGGTATTAAACGCGTTGGAGAAGTCGATCAACACCAAAGCAGTAACTTTAGTGTCTTCCATCCCCCGCCTAATATCGTCAGTCACTTTAAGGAGAGTTGTCACGGTACTGTGCCCGGGCCTGAAACCGGATTGAAACGGGCTGATGAGGGAGTTGTGAAAGATATGATTAGAAAACTGTTTGTGAACACAGGCCTCGAGCACTTTGGACAGAAATGGAAGGATGGAAATTGGACGAAAGTGATTGGAAAGAGTGGGATTAGGAATCTTAGGCAGGGGCCGGACATGAGCTTTACGCCACAGGGAAGGAAAAGTACCAGAGTAAAGGGAAAAGTTAACTATGTGGGATATGGCAGGAAGAAGCTGATCCAAAGCCGAAACGAACATATGACGACTGATGTTATCGCAGCCCACGGCTTTGGATTTAATTGACAGAATTATCTTTTTAATCTCTCCCGGATCGACTGGGGTGAAAATAAAGGGGGCAATATTGGGACGCGTCAGACCAGCAAGGTAGTCAATAGTTTGACTTTTGGTTGGACTATCCAACATAGCGACAGTGGCGAAAAAGCGGTTTAGATCGTCCAAGTCAATTGAATTAGGAAGGTCTGAATGCCGCGATTTGCCGATACCTAGAGTTCCAAGGAATTTCCAGATATCAGCAGAAGAAGAAGAAGTGATATTACTAAAAATATGGCGGCGTTTAGCGTTGCGTATCATCTGGTTACACCGATTCCTGGCAGTCTTGAAGAAGGTCCAATTGTCATCAGAGCGATCTCTTTTAAATTTCCGAAACGCGCGGTCCCTCCGTCGCATTGCCATTCGAACTCCCTCATTCATCCAGGGTGCAGGGGGACGTTTCATTCGAATTTTCCTGACAGGAGCATGTCTGTCGTATAGACTGATGACAATATTGTTGAAGACGCTCACTTTGTCATCAACTGTGGCAGCTTCCCGCAAGGGTGTCCAGTCAACATTAGATGCATCTTTTTGGAGCTGCTCACTATTCATCCGCGCAAAGGCACGCCTGTACTGGAATGTTGGTTTGGGTTTAGGAGGTTTGAGGACATATGATAGGTAAATAAGGTCATGATGGGAAAAACCAGGGGCATCGATTTGACCGTGTGAGGAAACTAGGGAAGGATTAGAAGTGAGGATCAGATCAAGCCAAGTATCATTACCAACTTTGTTATGATGAGTGGGTTGGAGAGGCAGTACGTGCAGACTGGCTGACTCGACAAGATGGAGGAGTGTACGGGATCGAGAGGAGTTGTGGGCTAGGAGGTTGGTGTTGAAATCCCCCATGATGATATGATGTGCATACTCAGACCCCAAAGATTCTAGTACCGATTCGAATTCGGTGAAGTAATCAAGGGTAGGAGGGCAATAGGCGACACCTAGAACAGTTTTAGCTGCTTTGACACAAACCTCTAGAAAAAGAAACTCAGCAGAATTGTTGGAAGAAGAAGTAGCGAGAATTTTAAAAGGGAAATCACTGCGGAGGTATATAGCTACACCACCCCCTCTCTTACCGGGCCGATCGTTCCGGAGAAGAACGAAACCAGGGAGAGAGTAAGTGGTAGATAAAAGTTGAGGTTTGAGCCAGGTTTCGGAAATCAGGATGGCATGAACATTGTTGTTATGAAATGCGTCATAAAGTTCGCCGTAGTGGCTCGGAACGCTTTGAGCGTTAATATGACATACGTTAAACAGCCGGTCAGCATTTGGATCGAACTTTTTACGCAATAACTCACCAAGGGTGTTCGTTAAAGAGCTGAAACTAGTGTCACAAGAAGAGGCAGTTGAATCATTGGCAGAGTAAAAGACTTCATTATCAGACATAGGTACTAATAAAATATATATATAAAATAAATAAGGTGATTATCAAAAAGATACACACTAATTATTAAATGAAGGGTGGTACCGCGTTCGCATCTCTGCACCACCCGCCAGCTAACACTATAATTTAAGAACTATTGACACTAATAAAAATATTTTTCTAAAAATACGGAAAGATCAACGGCAAAGTGATAAATCGTTACACAGTCACGAGCAACTCAATAAATAGTAACCATCACAAGGCTTGTAAAAAGGAACCAAAAAGAAAAAAGACAACTTTTATACAATGAAATACAATCGAATAAAAAAATAATAATAACAAGGGTTTGAAGTCACAAAATCGACATGATCGACAATGATTACACGATTCGGAACGCGCTTTGCAAACAAACGTAAAAATATCCGAACGTACTACAAATGACAAATGTCAAATCATCTGACGTTTGCTGACTCAAAAGACACAAACATAACCTGTTAACTTAAACTTAGTTAATGTTTTACAAGAATTATAAATCCAAGTTTTGACATTTGAGGAAATTAATCAGAAACTGGTTGAGGGTAAATAGATACTAGTGATGTAAATTCAAAATTACTAAGCGGAAACTACGTATATATGATAAAACAAAAACAAAGTGAGAGGAGTAAAAGTGATAAAAAAATTGGTAGTATTAACTGAATAACGTAACGGTGAGTAAAACTAGACTGTCTGATAAGCATAATTAATTGTAAAAAACAAAGAAAATACCCTAGGTTAACGCGTCTTCTTTTGCAGGCCTCCCTGGACTCTCGGATACTTCGTCAACAGTGGACCGAGTTCGTCGAATGATGTTATCTTGTGTTTACTCCCGTCGGGCGGCTTGACGACAATAACACCATCCTGAGTCCAACAAGACCGCATTCCGAAGTGAAGCCGCGCCTTCCCAAAGATGGACTCCAAAATCGGTCAAGAACTCCTTGACCGATATGGAGGAACCCTTTAAGCCGGCCTTAGCTCTCCAGACCGCAGATTTGTCGTCGTACGAAGAAAATCTCACCAAGATGGGCCTATGGTGATCTTTATTGGTCACTCCCAGTCTATGACAGGCTTTGATGGATGATGCAGACAAAGGTTGGGCGACTAGCTTCTTGTTAATAACATCCAGGATGACTGTGCTGCAAACCTCACCATCAACCTCTGCAATGCCCTGGAAAATGAGTGCTTTCCGCCGATGTCTTGACTCTAACCCGTCGATCTGTTGAGCACATTCTCCAATCTGTCTCCGGAGCAAGCTGAGCATACTGAAGATAAGCTCTCTGAAGGTGCGGAACTCATCAGCAACCCTTGCCACAGTGTCCTTCGTTGGTCCTGCGCTCTGAATTTGAGCTTCCAGTTCTCCCATTTTCTTGATAAAGCTGTCCTCTAGGCTTTTCTGTGCTGACATAATCTCCTCTAGTTGCGACATAGTGATCCACTAGTGCCCGGTGTTTGTGTCAACAGTAACAGTGCAGATGATTAGCTGGCAGGTGTTGCAAAATTTCACAGGAGTCACATAAATGTGCTGCAAACGCAAGTACTGGTTTTGTGAAGGTTATACACTGATAACGTACTGAAAGTATGGCAATATTTTATGTATTTCTAATTAAAATACAAAATTATTTTTGGAGCTACGTCTATCGTTTTTTGACACCTACCCGCAAAAAAAAGTACCCGCAAAATATAGTTGGGAAAAGGCTAGGCAGATGATGATGAGTTTATTAATTTTGTAATTTATTGTATTTATTTAGGTAATCAATTGATAATAATAAAATATTTATAAATAAAATGATGAATAAATCAATTAAATATAATATGTGCAAAAATTTATTTTAATGTGATAAAATCTAATTTAACTTATTGTAAATTGTAAAAGGATAAAATTTTGTAGCTATTGATTGATTTCTATGGGTTTGTAATAGCCTGAAATAAACGAATTTTATTTATATTTAATCATTCATGCAGAAAGTTTTTAATAGCACCTTATGAGGATCTCGTTAGGTAGATGGATTAAGGACTTGATTCAGAAAGCGGGTGGTTTACACAGCTCAATACGAGTCGTGTCTGTGTTTTTTCTTTGTATTTGAGACTTGCTTCTGCCAGCGGCTTCGCCCGCGTGGTCCCTAGGGAACATATTCTCGGGATAAAAAGTAGCCTATGTCCTTTCTCAGGCTCAAGACTATCTGTACCAGATTTCATTTCAGTAGATTTGTCGTGAAAGCGCGACAGATAGACATCTAGACAAAGTTACTTCGTGTTTATAATAAATAATATTTCTAAAGTAAGGAATAAGCATGGGAGAGGACTTTAATCTAGATCAGGGATGACAGAGACAAAGTCGACCTCTGAAATCCTCTCGATGAGCCCTGACCGTTTAGAGCCACTTCCCGATACTGGTGGACTACTATTTTTATTTTTGAAGGGTTTTTCATAATGTAACTTGTGTAATTGTAAGTTTAAATCATCATTTGCCTAGCTTTTCCCAACTATATTGGGGTCGGCTTCCAGTCAAGCCGGATTTAGATGAATACCAGTATTTTACGAGGAGCGACTGCCTACCAGACCTCCACAACCCATTAACTGAGTAACACGGTACTTCATGGCAAGAATTTTGGAAATCATCAAATGACTCCTCCCGCTCTGGGTGAAGCAGGAGGGAGTGACAGAGTAGTAAAAAAAGGAATCTAATGTTATCGACGTACGATCAACACTAAAATCACAACAAAAAGCAACAACTGCCCGAGCACTTATGTGCATAACTCGACAAAATGTAATGAACAGCTGTTGTTAGGGTTTCGTAGTCAACAAGGAAAAATTCTAAAAATATCATTGTAGTAGCAGCATAAGGAATTTAAAAGGAAACTAATTATACACAGCTAAGTAGGCTTTGCAAGTAAACAAGTAATAGTCGACGAACCTATAAATATACTTGGAGAAGGAAAAATTCGTATAAATTCAAACCATTGTCCTATGCCGTGAACTCAATGAGGGCTACCGTTTTTGTACTCACCAGTTGGCGCCACTGTCGAGTAAGGTACTTATTCCTAGCATTAAAGTTGTTATTACGAGTAAGGCTGTTTTAGAAAAATATTCACAAAAATCAAAACAAATAAGTAAATAAACTCGCGTCAATAGCCAACCAACAGTGAAATTTGACATTTAACCTCACGCTACACTAGCGCCTCTATCGGCGAATTCAAACGCGATAGCCCTTATTAGAATCTTCTAATAGAAGTGGAATAGAAGTGGTGGTCTTTGTTTCTGAACGCTTACAACCCTAATCTCTTCAAAGTTAGAGTGAACAGGCTCCTTCTGGGTAAGCTCGTTTCATCGTACACTTTGTCTCTGCTATCTTTGACCTAGACTAGTTTAGGTCAGAGATGATTTTTTATTTTGATGGGTTTGCTCTAGTAGTCAAGAGCAAACCCTCCAAAATAAAAAAAAAAACAATTTGCGTCATAGTTTGGGAATTGGTAACACAAACCTTATTTTTGACAAGTCAGCTTCCCATTAGAATAAATTAGTAGTTCCATTCTGTACCTACTTAAATAATTCTTAGCTCATTAGATGCCAAACTATTTATGTTTTAAATTGTTAATAATTAGTTTAAAAAACAAACGAAGCTATTTACGAGACAATAGACGTTGGACAACTATTTTTTGTCCTGGGAAAATTTAATTAGTTTATTTTTAGTCTAGCAGCACTGTGAAACTACTGAAATAAATGAATAGTTCTAGTCATAGAAGAACAAGGTAGTGATGGGTCGTTGAAGGTTTTTCCGTCAACGAAACGTTAACGTTGAATTGCGTTTGTCAACTAGTTGATCAACTAGTTAATTTCGTCAACGAGTTAACGTGTTACGAACGTCAACTTGCATGAACGATAAACGGCTTTAACGCTTTTATTAACGTATGCTGTTGTAATGTTAATTTACGAACAATTTGATGCAGTTTACCTAATGAAAGATTTATAAGAAATCTTTTCTTTACATATATTACGAGTACAACTAGTTTTCCCACTATCATCTTTCTCAAAATGAAAGATGATAGATACAATTTACGTACGTTGAAAATAACAAAACGTTGGGTTCATTTTCTCGTTTCGTCAAACGAGTTGAATTCATAAACGTCGTTATCTCGTAACTCGTTGACGAATTCAACGAGTTGATTTGTACACGGTCAACGTTAATCCCGTTGAAGAGACATCAACGTTGATTCAACTAGTTCGTTGATTCAACGCCCATCACTAGAACAAGGCTGTATTCATTTCCTCCATTCGTATAAGCGCTTGATAGATAGATAGATAAATTACCTTGTCAAAATAAAAATATGTGGGGTCTGTGACCACAATTATCTAACCTACTTGACTATTAGCGAATAATAGTGAAGTGGGTTAGATACTGCTGGTCAAAGACTACTAAATCAAAACTTGTCTACATAAGGAGGGATTGAACTGAAGGTTTAATATAGAAAAACTAATGTAAATATTTCTTTATCTTTCTATAATGCAAATCGTAGAATCAGAATGCTGAAGTGGAAGTGGTCCGGATGTGTCTGTCTGTAGACGGACAGACGGTCGATGGAGCGGACATGGGTTACAGTGGAGACCGCGTATGGGCAAACGTAGCGTGGGACGCCCTGCAAGACGACGGACCGATGATTTGAAGAAGGTGGCTGGCAACGGATAGATGCCGACTGCTCAAAATCGAGATGGTTGACGCTCTTTGGGAGAGGCTACGTTCAGCGATGGACGGCAATTAGCTCGAACCATTTGGGATGGAAATACAAGACGACCGAATATCCTCCCAGTATTTTTTGGTTGTCACCAAGAGCGTGGCCAACTCTTTTCGCGTCTAGAAGCGTATTTTGACTAGTATCAACTATTCTGTTATTTTTACTTGGCCATAATAACTAAAAGTGAAAATATTTGACACAAAATAAACATATTTCTTGTTAAATGATATTAATAGGGAGACAATACTATTAGCAGCAGCATAGTAGAATTGGCACTTAGGCTAAAAATAACTCTTAGCACATCAATCTTTTTAGGGTTCTGTAACCAAAGGGTAACCAACAGAACCTTAATTCTTCCGTCCATCTGTCTGTCAGCGGGTTGAATCTCAAGAACCGTAATGGGTAGACAGTTGAAATTTTCACATATTGTGTATTTCTATTGCCGCTATAACGAGAAATAATAAAAATTAAGGTTTATGGTACAGATCGATCGTGTGCGAGTCCGACTCGCACTTGTTTGTTTTTTTTAATAAATATACATTATGTCGTTAGATTGTTAAATGTCGTGTAAATAATTTTTGCCTAATAAGACATAGATATATAGATGGGACTTATTGTACACAAACGATTTTTTCATAATATGTCGAGAAATTATAATCTAGTTATAATATTTATTACAATCTTACGGAGTCTGCAATTTTCCGGTGACATATAATTATAGCACAGGCTCCTTCTGTCAGCTCACTCCACCGACGACTTTGTCTCTGTCATCTCTGACCTAGACCAGAGTCAAGAGCAAACCCGTCACTAATAATAAATGTATCATGCGAGCAAAGCTGTTATATTATACTAGTTTTTGTCCGCGACTTCGTACGCGCATTACCCGTGACTTCGTACGCGCATAACCCGGTTTTTACCGTTCCCGTGGGAATTTCAGGAAATACTTACTTGGTGCCAACTTACACACTCCAGGGAACCTAATTGCCAAATTTCAGCTCTCAGCGATCAGTACTTTCGGCTGTGCCAGTCACTCAATCAGTCAGGAACGGAAGAATTTAATATATTTGGATTGGAGTTTTCTATTAAATTTTATTTGACATTTTTTTTACATTATATTGTATTAATTTTTAAATTTTAATTTAATTTTCATTGCATTGTATTTTGGTTTTATCACCGAGCCGACGAATTGTTGTCAATGTTATAGACGCCATTATTGTCACGTGCATCAGACCATTCATGAAATATTTTTTATCATATTTTTAATGTTATATATGTTTGTGATGTGACAGTACTCTTAATAAAAAAAAAAATAAAGCTAGTGAACTAAATAGTAGTGTGAGCCTATAAGTTCTTCTTCTTCTCATCGTGTGGGCAGTAAGGTCTGACGACCCCACACACCTTAGTGTCAGAGTTTCTAACCGCCTCAGGGGCCTCTGACATGGTTTATTTGACGAGCGCCATTTGGCGGCCGGGACCACCGGCTTATACGTGCCTTCCAAAGCACGGAAACATCTTTTATCAGACAGTTAGGTGATTCAAGCCTGCAATGTCCTAGCCGAACTGGAAACAACTTTATAAAGTATGCTTCCCGTGGGAATCGAACCCACGACCACCGGGTCACAAGGCAAACGCCTAAACCATTCGACCACGGAGCTTAAGTTAATTACTCTTGATTAACGCAGATATTATTCATTAAACTCTCCTACCTTTCGCACAGCACAAAAGAGTTACCGATTAACTCCTCGACAAATTAACCCTGCTAAGACTAAAAGCAAGCGATATGCTCGCTTGCACTTTCATACAGATACAGTTTTCCGCGAATGTATCACGGTCGAACACCTAGGCGCCGACCCCACTTTGCGCGGTCCGTTCCGCGTCCACACACGCGCACACTGCGAGCGGTCTAAAAATCTGGAGTTCAGTAATCTTAAGCAGTGATAACACGCTCTTTTTACTGAAAACCAAACGTCACTCTCGACCATCTCTCGCAAATCATTAAAAAAATATTTACACTTTACATTAAATAAACATTTCGATCTCATCGGACATCGTGACATCGTTTTACAAAGAAATAGAACTCTGACAGAACGCGTGTACACTTTGACCGTCGTGTTGCGGTCTAACAGCTTGTGTGTGTGTAGGATTCTTACCCACCGCATAGATTACAGTGGACGCGGAACACAGAACCCGGAACTCTGACCGCTAAACCGCGTGCAGTGGGGTCGGCGCCTTAGGTGGGAAGTCAAGCGTAGCACTGTACCGCTTAGTGCTTACAACCCTTGGTTACCTCGTTGCGGAATTGTAGGGAGGGGACAGAGATCGGAAAATTTATCGATGCTTTGGATGTCGTACTCGATACCTACATACCTTAGTAGGTATCGAGTACTATGGAACAAAGCCAATGGTAAACATCGCAATGCTTGCAGGACTACTCAGGGTCTGCCAGGGTTGCGGGATTTGTTCGAAAGAGTTACCACGGCCCTGAAACGCAAAGGGCATTAGGAAGAACACGGAGGGGTTATAAGTCTGACACTCGCTTCTGCTCCGCCCAGAGCGGGAGGAGTCATTTGATGATTTCCCATCCATAAAAAAGAACTACCCAGGGTCATACCTGGGTACCACACCTGCTATGCTATATATTTTTACTACTACATTGTCAGCTATTTTTATAATAATTTAAAGCAAGCATTTATATAGTTACGCCCTTTTACAGTTGCAGAAACTTTTCATATAATTATGAATTCATAGTTATAATATCTAATAGAATACAAATACAAATAATTTATTTGCTGGAATATGTTTACATACATTTATCATGGTTACAAACAAAAAAAAAATCTGCCATATTTTACTTCCACAGGTGTGCATGAAATACTATAAAATGTATTCAGAATTTATATTATACATGAAACACGCACGTACATATAGTTGTCAATTTAAAATGATTGAAATTACTTCTTTCAATCCACTGAGTGACATAGTCTTAAACTTTCCAAAAAACACACCCACACAAGGGACCCTCAGGATCCCATTTTTCATTTTGAGGAACGTAACTTAATGTGACCCGAAAATGCTCAAAGCTAGCTAGCGATGGACTTAGGTATTCAGTTGATAAAAAACTGAATACCTAAGTCCATCGTCCTAAGAAAGAAAAAACTTTAATTTCGAAGTCTGACACCGACTTCCGATTATTTTGTACCTTGTAGTGTTTTGTTTTTGGAAGTCGGTTGTATTTTTTGTAAAAAAGTTTCTTTTTTCACTTTTTAGTGGTAGGGTGAACTCATCTGTGACTCGCCTAATTCGGTGATATTTGGTTTGAGCGCTATCATAGGGCTATACGAGTGAAATCAATGGCTTGAAATACAACCTTATGCCTCTGTAGTAAAGTTCAAATTCGTCTGTAAAGTTTGGGGACGCTCGAGTGAGCGAGATAAAAACCACTAACGGTTTTGTCAGTTCGCGCGCGAATCTCGCCGGTTTCGGCAGTGTTTGTGAATTGGTGGCGAACTTTGCTGTATTTATGTAAGTATTTAACCGATTTCTTAGCTTCTTTCTATATATAATTGTAATTGATATTCCCTTGATGTGGCATAAAAAAAATCGTCATAATTCTGCGTCGTTTTAGTGTTAGATCTTATTTAGTTCGTCAAAAATATTAGCAATAAATATTATTATTATATTATTAATATTATTAATATTAATATTAATATTTGGTTTCTGTGCTATCACAGAATTATAGTAGTTATGTGCAATTATTTGTGGTTTTAACTGAAAGTATTGACTTATTTTGAGTTAAGTAGACAAGATTGATGTAATTTTATTACTTTTATCTGGTCTTAATTAAAATGACGCATTTGAGCCAATATTATATATTTTGCTATCACGGAATTGAGTGACACTTTTTTTGGACTTGCACGTAATTACGTGAGTAGTTTTACAACCAAATTTCGCAGAATTTTTTTATTAATAGGAGCTGCAAATTTGGACAGACGCTAAAATCTAAGCAGGTAGGTATGTATCTATTATTTTAATTTGCTTGTTTACTTTCAGATATCATGGATGACCCCAACAAGAAGAACAGAAAGTACTCGGAGACTGATCTCAAAACCACACAAAATCTGAAACAAAAGTGAAACGAAGTAATAGAACAAATAAAACTAACACTGCACCTGCCAAGCAATAATTTAAGAAGAAAAATGGAACTGAAGACGACGATTGGCTATGTGAAATATGTAAGAGATGGTACTCAGAAGATGCAGCTTCTAAAAATGGAGCAGACTGGATTTCTTGTTCCTTCTGCTTTAACGTACCACGTACATTGCCAAAGTCAAGAATTTGAGGCTATTGCGACGATTTTTAAGTGTGATATGTGTTACGCCGAAGAAGAATTCTAGAAGATGTTACTTAAATGTTTATCTTGTTTTTTTTTTATGTTTTTGTTAATTTTATCATATTAATTTTGTACAACTTAGATAAAGTTAACTTGCCTAATTCCGTTATATCAAGTAGTAGCTATCACGGACTTAAACAGGTCACCACGAATTAGGCAAGTGGACTTGCTTTAGTAAATTTTGTATAACTCTTAGGTTTCTAGAAAAGAATGTGATTAATTGTGGCCATATTCCTCATAAAAGACTGATTAAAACTCATGCTAAGTCTGAATTAAATTATTTAATAATTTATTGGTATTTTATTACTCAAATGCCTTTGTCACGAAGTTAGATGAGTTCACCTTATCTAGGTACCTGCGTACCCATTAACAGCGTACCGGCGCAATGTTATGTTAAGAACTGGTGTAAACACTAAAAAACACATGCGATTTCAGCAATCCCGATCCCTTTGCTATCATTTATTGAAGAGTTCCGTTGCCTACCTCCAAAGTTCTTCGTCAGATCTTCACCAAATTGAAACGGGACCAGTCCAGGAAAATACTCATTCAAACAAAAAAAAAATCATCCAAATCGGCTGACAATTGGCTAAAGTATCGCTGAACAAACATTTTTCATGGGATCTCATCATCAAATCCTAATTTATACCTTTCATCATCAGCTCAGCAACATGAGCTGATGGTTACCAGGCACAAATATCTGAATTGCGTTAGAAAGTTTATGAAAAAAATTGTATGTGCCTATAAAATTTGAGGGTTGCCCTCGATTTTCGTGGGATTTCATCATCAGATCCTGACATGGTGACAATGGGACTAATTAAGAAGTATACCCTTTCAGATGAGACCATTTTTTTTCAAATCGGTTCATAAATGACGGAGTTATGACATTAAAAAAAAAAAACATACCGAATTGAGAACCTCCTCCTTTTTTTGAAGTCGGTTAAAAATTACCACAATCAAACTTCTTTATATAAGATTGGTGACGCGCGAACAATCACGAACGAGGCGAAAAGGGATGTGAATAGGGTTTTGTATCTAAACCTAAAGTCGATACTTTAGATACGATACGAACCCAAGTCACATCCCTATTCACCTCGTTCGTAGCGACAATAATTGACTAGACACAGGTAATGCAGTCCGACACCCACACACAGCTGTTTCATTCGCGAAGAAACCTCAAGCGAGATACCGCGTCTACGAAGACTTGCAGATTTATTCTAAATTCAAAATTTCTGCTTCCGTTCTTAATTTTAAAAGTTTAAATTAGTGGCTGTGTTTTTAATTCATTTTAATTATTTGAAATATTAGTATGGTTTTAAGTATTTTTGTTAATTTATGATTTTTCTGGATTGATTTTTTTTCTGGTGAGTATATTTGAAGATATTATTAATTTTGAACGTGAAATTTTGACTTTATTTTATTTAATAAAATATATGTATGTAATTGTTCCCAGCTCTAATTTACAGTGTATGTAACAATAAAGTTTACAAATCAAGCTTATTTACAAACAAGAACAATTATTTAACTAAAACATCAAGAAACTTTAGAAAAAAATATCTTGCTGACTATAACGTAAATAAAATTATGAGCAGGAAAAATGATAACAATTTTCATAAATTAACCTCGCAGCATCTAACCGTTACTGTTTACCTAAGAAAACTTAGATATATAGACATGATTAATATTATTATGTTTATTAAACACTAGCTTTTGTCTAAGGCTTCGCTCGTTGTAATCAAGATTTTTGTAAAAATTGTGGCCTAGATCCGTCTCCAGCGTCCCATTAACCTCTGAACGAATTCATCGAAATCAATTCAGCAATTTAGGTGCAAAAGCGTAACAAACAAACTAATATTTATAATAGGATCTATTTATGATTCCACTGTAGGCTGTAAGCCCGCCCTTTTTGCCTGAAACACAGGATTTCCTAGTTCAGGCACATAACACCAGTGAACTTGTCATAGATTTAAGCAAAAAATGTATTTACTGTTTTACTCACATAACTTTAATAAATTTGATTTGATTCCGGGAGAGACTTTCAAAAACTGTCTGGACTTAGTGTGTGAGGAGCTCGTGGCTAAAGTATAAAAGCCGCATTGGTTGATCTTCAAGGTTAAGCATTTGTTACCGAGGTCAGTCTGTGGATGGGTGACCCTCTAACATACCGTGATTTCTCCATGCCTCAAAAAGCATGTTCACGTTCCAGCTGTCATTTGTAGAACTTTAGCAATCATTACGAATTTAGGAAGTCTCGGGTTACCCAATTAATGGATTGTGGAGTTCTGGTAGGCAGCCGCTCCACGTAAAATATACACGTATTTAGTGAAATCCGGTTTCATCTCTTTACAAGACGTGTTAGGGCACATCCCTGGGGAGTCTCCCCTGTATAAATGATGCCTATAAGATAAGGGCTAAACGGGTAGTATAAGCGCTACTACCGAACATGAGGCTCTGCGTTTGAGTCCTAGGTCGGGAAAAACGGAAAATGTGCGTACGAAATCGTGGGTAAAAGTATTATCTAATGAAACACAATTATAAACTCCAGTTATGCTTTTAAGTATTAAAGAAAATATAAACAAATAATATTCGATTTTTTGAGCTATCTTTATTTACTTTGCAATTAAAATTTTTCACGGAACGATAAATGAGTTGTATCTACTACTAAACTTCTTCTATGTCAGTAAAATTATTTATTAAGTTTCCAAACCAAATAAAATACGTATTTTTAAATGAAAATGCATGCAATATGTATTTTGTTTTAAAGTTCTCTAGTTTCAATAATTTGTCCATGTATGTTTCTACTGCGATGTTTTTTTTTTAAATGTAGTGTATATGCTGGGCACGCCATAATCCAGGCATTAAGTCCCCTCGTTGAGGAGTGGCTGGAGCGTCGCCACGGCGTCCTCACCTTCCGCCTGACGCATGTACTCACCGGACACGGTTATTTCGGGAGATACCTGTTTCGGATTCGGCGGGAGAACAAGCCCGGGTTTCAACACTGTTAGGGTCACCCGGAGGACACGGTGGAGGTCTGCCCTGCTCGGGCGGAGCACCACCGAGTCCTTGTCGAGGCGATCGGCGGCGGCGACCTCTCGCGACCGGCCCTGGTTCAATCTATGGTCCGGAGCGAGGAGGCATGGGAAGCGATCAACTCTTTCTGCGAAGCAGTAATGCTAGCTAAGGAGGAGGCCGAACGTGTGAGAGAGAGGGAAAATTCACGCCCCAGCCGCCGCAACAGAAGAAGACGCCCCGGGCGTCGGGAGTCGCAGGACGATCGCCAGGCCTGCGGGCCTGCGGACGGCGAGCATTGGGTGGCTCGCCGTCTGATCAAAACTAGGCCCGGGTCGACGCCGAATCTCTAAGAGTTCTCAGCACAGAAGACGGGGCCCGCTAGGGCAAATGCCTGCTGGGGCTGTGGAATCTGTTCGATAGAGGTATCGTAGCCCTGGAACGCAAAGGGCAGTAGGAGAACACGGATTGGTTTTAGTCAGTAAGAGTCTGACACTCCCTCCTGCTTCACCCAGAGCGGGAGGAGTCATTTGATGATTTCCCATCCTTAAAAGAAATGTGTATTTACATGCCAGATTTTCTTTATTATTTGAAATAATTTCGATACAGACAAAAACAATCAAACAATTGAATAAAAAAACTTGTACATAGGGTTGATATATAAGCCCAACTTAGTAAAAAAACCTTATCTACTTTGCTGCCATTAAGTGTGGTATTCATAATTATACTTATAATTTACTGACACACTTTTTGGACCAACATCCATTATCCTGTGATGTTGAATATCTCAGAAACAAACGTGTATTTCCCTAGTGTCGACTAATTTCTGACCACCTGATAATACATTATTTTCAGTAATACTGGTTCCAAGAGGGTTGACGTTCAACATTCTAACCATTCCTATTTTTCGTTAGTACTCAACTGGAAATAGTCAACTTGATCTTATAGTGATGGTAGTTGATCACGACAAGAATCAATTAATTATTGCATCTATTTTTTTATCAAAAACCCATGCGCGAATACACGACAGCTTAGCTCATTGCCGCAAGGTTGCCTGCTTGTCGGTCTTCTACAGATTGTACTTCGGTGAGTGTGCCCAAGAACACCGGCCCCCTTCTACCATCGGACATCCAGACGAACTGCATCTTACCATCTCTACCTTGTATTCTACCAATTCGCACTAAGCGTTTTCAAACGTCTTTTATAATTCGCATAGCAAAGGAGTGGAACTCTCTGCCTGCGTCTGTGTTTTCAAACGGTTACAAGCCTAATCTCTTCAAAGTTTGAGTGAACAGGCTCTTTCTTGGTAAGCCCGTGAAACGGCTAAATCTCTGACCTAGACTAGAGTTAAGAGCAAACCCATAACGAATAAAAAAAAACCGGCTAAGTACGAGTCGGACTCACCCATCGAGGGTTTCAAACAAAGTAGGTAGGACAACTGTACCGTTTTATTCCTTTGGAGGTACGGAACCCTAAAAATAAAATAAAGTTAATGCAAAAGTAACTAAGTCTGCAGTCTATGGTGTCAACAGCTCACCGTTTTAACGTAGGTGGAATAGAACAAAGGATACGTTTTATCCTGGGAGTAAGTTCACTTGTTAAATTGTCCGAATAATATACGAATAAACAAACGGCGAGACAGAGCTACTTCTGCGTTTACATATGGATTTTACTATAATCAATACTAAGATAAATACTCTAGTTAATGCATTAAACATTACGCCTTTTATTACGTAGAGAAACAGATATTTTAAATTAATGAACATTCATTACAACGTGGAGATCTCGTCGCTTAAAAAAAATATGTTTAGGTCAATATTAGGCTAGACAAGTGTTAATACTTGACGACACAGTTGGCGCAGTGGTTAAGCGATTGGCTGCAGTGTCGCGTGTCGCGGGTTCAATTCCCGCACGAAAATATTTGTATGGCCTACAGATAGTTGTTCCGGGTCTGGTTGTGTGTGTGACATTGTATATATGTAAACGCACCCGCGATACAGGAGAACATTTTGGAGGAACGTGTTTTTTTTAAAAGAAACTGAACTACCACAAATTAATTACGAAGTAAGGGCAACTTAACCCTGTTACCTAAGTACAAGGATGTGGGCGTTAGATAAAAGGCATCTGCCCCATGCAAAGTACAGTCAGCCTATTCTGTCAACATCTCACCGTGTAAACTAAGGTGGAGTGAGCATGAACTGAACTGTCATTCCATCTTGTTTGTAGGAATTGACAGCTCTGTTCACGTTAACTGCACCTTTTCTTTAAGGGTGGGATATCTAAATCGCGCTCTAGGGGCGGATCAGACGGAAGTATTAGACTCTTACTGACTAAGCCACCACCATCAGTGTCCCTCTTAATGCCCTTTGCGTTCCAGGGTCGCGGTGACTCTTTCGAACCAATTTCGCAACATGTTCACTTCACAGATAAGGTATACGATGAGAGAAATCGCACTACTGGTAGTTAGCAGCAACCGGATGCACTGGTAGCCAAAACCAACTTTAATAATAATAACCATTTATTTCAAGTTTCATAGACTCATTAAAATAATATTCATAAGCCCATAGTCACTTCAATTATCATTATCAATCACATACATACACAGTTAAATTTATAATTCAAATAAAACAACAAATAGGTACTTAAGACGCTTGCAGTGATGCTACATTACCTTCGTTCAATGTGTAACCCACAGCAGTGATTAATGTAGGCGCAATCGAACCTTTCCGCGAACGCAGCCAACATGCTTTTAGAAGAGGCTCAGCTTTAACCAATTTAAAACAAAATAAACTTAACACTGTCTGATTGCTTTTACGACATAAAGAGGAGTACGTTTACTTTTGATAATTTTCCTAATGCAGTTGGCAGGAGGCTAGTGAGGACATAAAAAAGAAAACAATTGACAACGGCAATATAACAGCAACAAACACAAAGCTATATAGAATACTAGAGAACCCACGGTTTGCAATGTTAACCAACCATGCGAAAAATGGTTCCGACTTCACATACTCGTAAGCCACTACGTTTAAGTCTTCTAACCTAAAATTAGCAGCTCTTCGATAACGCATCACAGCTAGTGATTATGTCTTCAAGTGTGTGATTATTGATAACACTACCTTACGACGACCGTAAGACGATTGTTATGAGCGCAACGTGTGATTATCATTGGAAGTCATTAATGAGGGATTTCCTTAGTGACGGAACTTGACTAATTGAAGCAGATACTTAAGTATGTACTTCAAATGGAGTGATCGGAAAACAATTAGTAGGATGTCGAAAGGCTGGGTGGAGTAAGGATGGGTGGAGTAAGGATGAAAAACCGTGGTTTGGTAGTTGGAAATAGAAGAGATAAGATTGGTTGAGGACTCAGATTAGGGGGTGAAGAACCTTAAATAAAGAATATTAATAATATTATATTTATATGCGCCAGGTATAACGCATACCATAAAACGGGCCAAGTGCGAGTCGGACACGAAGAGTTCCGTTCCATAAACCTTATTTCTTATACTTATTATTTGTTGTTATTGAGGAGCTCGTGGCTAGATAATAACAGCCGCACGGGTCGATCTTCAAGGTTAAGCAACGCTTGCCAAGGTTGGTCTGTGGATGGGTGACCATCTTAACATATCGAGTTTCCTCCATGCCTCGGAAAGCACGTTAAGCCGTTGGTCCCGGCTGTCATTTGTAGATCTTTGGCAGTCATTACGGATAGTCAGAAGCCAGTAAATCTGACTCCAGCCTTGCCATGAAGTACCGTGTTACCCAGTTAATGGGTTGTGGAGGTCTGGTAGGCAGCCGCTCCACGTAAAATACTGGTATTCAAATCTGGCTTGACTGGGAGCCGACCCCAATATAGTTGGGAAAAGGCTAGGCAGATGATGATGATAATAATTTGTTGTTATGTTAGAAATACACAATCTGTGAAAATTTCAGCTGAGTACCTATAACGGTTCTTGAGATACAGCCCGCTAACAGAAACACGGACGGACGGACGGACAGACGGACAGCGGAGGCTTAGTAAAAGGGTTCTATTAGTTACCCTTTGGGTACGGAACCCTTATTAGGGTTCAACAAATGCAATAACTTAAACAGGGTGGAAACTAAATGTTAGAGATTGATGGTGGTTCTTTGGTGAGACCTCTATAATTTCAGAGTTGACGGGAGCATGTCTTTAATGTTATAAAACACAAACAAAAAGTTTTGCGAATGCATCGCATTGTGCGTAAAGCTAAGAAGCAGGAGTCTACTGGGGTCTGTGTTTCCTTATAGCTACAAACTTTGACCTGGTCAAAGAGCGAATAGTTTACTTCAAGGCGCTTACCATCAGGTGAGAACGTGATCAACGCTAGCTTAGTAATAACAAAAAAATAATCCCTCTAAAGCTTTAATTAAGCTTCCTTTTAAAATTAAATAGGACCATTGAAATGCAGTTTGAACCAGTGTCTCGATGCAGTTTATTTTCTTGTATCGTGTTTCTTGTGCTAATGTGATTGAAAAGCCAGGCAAGTGCGAGGCTGCCTTGCAGTTGATCGGGTTGTTCTATTTATAGTCATCATTGAGAAATCTAATTTATTATTCTATTTTGGTTGGTACTTTGGTTTGCAGTCTTCAATGTCAGCCTTTGTGATATGATAACTTAATTTCTATTTTTAAATTTCAAGAATCTTGTTTTTTCTTGACTCAAGAAACAAGGTTCTTGAGATCCAGACGAAGTATATAAATATAGTATTCTTATAGTTCAATTATCATTCAGGGCCGGTATCTGAATTGAGACTTTCGAATGATGTACTTGTTAATTTAATGCAACAATTTGACAAATCTTCAGGAAAACGTCGTGTTCGACAAAGATATTTCAATTACATAAAATAATCTGTGAGTTGATATTTTTAAAATAATCAGGCTAGTGTTTCTATGTGACCTGAGAAGAAACACGGAAACAAATTCAGAGGTCTTCTCAAAGTCCATAAAATTAATTCTTACTTCAATTTCCTTAAATCAGTAATAGTTGGAGATTGGTGAATCCATTTGTAATATGCAATGTGCATTTTGAACTTTTCGAAAATTGGAGCGCCTTGTCATTGAAATGATGCTTCATCAATATGCGCCATATTTATTACTAATGTAAATACATTGGTAATTTTATATCAAAAAACTTGTAATCTCACA
Organism: Lacanobia oleracea; assembly: GCA_950371165.1. Lineage (NCBI taxonomy): Eukaryota > Metazoa > Arthropoda > Insecta > Lepidoptera > Noctuidae > Lacanobia > Lacanobia oleracea. The sequence continues at coordinate 22,912,088 of OX493406.1, forward strand.
AGTGCTTATAAAACTAATTATTTTGCATACGAAGTTGACTTGTTCACGATTTATATTTACAAAATAATCCAAGTGAATTAAGCTGGCACGTTATCAAGTATCCACTTGTAATAGCCGCATTTAAACTTGAGAGTACTTATTACTTTACCTTGACTTGGAAACGAGCATACACAAAACATTAAAATGTACGCACTTAGGTACTGTACGACACTTGTTGGTAACTTCAAGTTGGCTTTTACGAATTTTCTGAATGTCATCCAAAGTTCAATAGTACAGATTTCCTGGATCGTTAAGCACGGCAAATAGTTGATTGACGAGTTTAAAGGTGATATTTCGATGATCTTACACTGGATATTGTTTTAATGCGAGGCTAGTTGATGACAGAAACCTACTAAAAATATTTATATTATGTACATGTTGAAGTTTATTATATTTTTTTCAACCAATCACTTCTCAACGGATTTAGATCAAACATGGAACATCGACGGAGGACAGTACTCTTTCTCCCAGAATTCAATACTTTATTTGCTACTTTAGGAATAAATGTTTTATTTTTACTAAATTTATTTTTGTCATCATAAATTTTAATGTTTAAAATGCCAGTGTATACCGGAAGTATTTTTCTACAATATAAACATTGTTGCACTTGAATGATTTCTTTGTAAAAACTTGGTTGATAAATGCCATTATCATTTTAATTTTCCTCGTTATATTTTACACAACTAGCGACTCGCTTCGACTTTTTTTTTAATTTGTGATGGGTTTGCTCTTGACTCTAATCTAGCTCTGAGATGACAGAGACAAAGTCTACGATAGAGCGAGCTTACCCAGAGAGTTCCACTCCTTTGCTGTGCGCAAAAAAGACGTTCGGAAACGCTTAGTGCGAATTGGTGGAATAGCAACAAGGTAGGGATGGTAAGTTGCAGTGCGTCTGGATGTCCGATGGTAGAAGAGGGCTGACGTCGTGGAGTTCTTGGGCACACTCACCGATGTACAATCTATGGAAGACCGTCAAGCAGGCAACCTTGCGGCGATGAGCCAAGCTGTGTAGTTTGGCATCCACCAGTTTTACGTCACCGATGAGCCTCTTAGCTCTACGTTCCACCGAGTCAAGCGCGGCATGCTGATACGTAGCTGAGCCATCCCAAAGGTGGCTACAGTATTGGTGACAGGATCGGACTTGTGCTTTGTATAGGGTTAAACGCTGTCCAGGCCTGAAGTATCGCTTCACTTAATTTAGTCCAAGCTGCAGCCAAATGGCTGCAGTTTGGGCTCTAGACTCAATGGTGGCGACGAAGCTGAGACTGGATGTCCACTCCATGCCTATGATCACACGCCACACGGGTCGATCAACAAGGTTAAGCAACGCTTGCCAAGGTTGGTCTGTGGATGGGTGACCATCTTAACATACCGAGTTTCCTCCATGCCTTGGAAAGCACGTTAAGCCGTTGGTCCCGGCTGTCATTTGTAGATCTTTGGCAGTCGTTACGGATAGTCAGAAGCCAGTCAATCAGAAGTACCGTGTTACCCAGTTAATGGGTTGTGGAGGTCTGGTAGGCCGCCGCTCTTCGTAAAATACTGGTATTTAGCTAAATCCAGGTTTACTGGAAGCCGACCCCAATATATTTGGGAAAAGGCTAGGCAGATGATGAGAGATACAGAAGTCTAGCTGGCCTGACAGACGTCCTGAATTTTATAATTTTCCAGTTTTTCTTCTCTTTAGCACCTTATTCGGTTTATAAAGAACATTTAAAAATCACCATATCAAGTCGGTCCAGCCACTCTTAAGTAATGCGGTGCGCCACAAATAGCACTTCTTCTTTATTTACATACATTTATTCATTTGTGTAAATCTAGTTTCTCACATATCAATTCTGCCTAAATAAATATTTGCAACTTTAATTATAACGACCAATTAGACTTCTATGTTAATAAATGATAATGTTCTAAATATAAGACACTACCTGAAGACTTGGCCTCGGCTTTTGATAATGTCGTCCTTAAAATGTACATACTTAAAATTCTACAAAATTGTGACAGAGTAATTTGCACATTTTTCGAGATTATATCAGATATTAAGACATACATTTAATAGGATACACTAACGTGGGAGTTAAGTTTCTGACATGTTTATTATATTATTGAAAGGGGTCCTTCAAGGTACTATCATTAGCCTATTTTTATTTCAGAAGTTGTTCAAATTCAGACAACCATGTTTGCTTATAACTTACGTTAAAACAAAGGCAAGCATTTAACTTGGTACGCGATTTAACGGGATCACGACATCACGTAATCATTTTTAATCATAACTTATAAGAAGTCAAGAAGATGTAAAGTCATCTGCCTAGCCTTTTCTCAACTATGTTGGGCTCGGCTTTCAGTCAAACCAAATTTAGCTGAATACCAGTATTTTACGCAGAGCGGCTGCCTACCTGACCTCCACAACCCATCAACTGGGTAACACGTTACTTTACGGCAAGACTGGAGTCAGATTTACTGGTTTCTGACTATCCGTAACGACTGCCAAAGATCTACAAATGACAGCCGGAACCCACGGCTTAACGTGCTTTCCAAGACAAGGAGGAAACTCGGTATGTTAAGATGGTCACCCGTCCACAGACCAACCTAGACAAGCGTTGCTTAACCTTGAAGATCGATCCGTGCGGCTGTTATTATCTAGCCACGGGCTCCTCTCAAGGAGATGTAAAGTATTTAATTTTAATTACAATATATTATGCTTAAAGATGTTTCTAAGTAATTTGATTTGGAATTAAAATGATTATCTCTTGGATCTGGTTTTTAGAATAACTAGTGATTAATTTTGCTATTAATATACTTTGCTAGGATAAATTATTATGGAACACGGATATAATTTTGCTTTGTTATGAGGTAATCTGTTGTCTACTGAAAAGTAGGTTTTTTTGTGGCAGAGCTCATCCAGAGAAATACTACAAACCTTGGGCGATTTATCAATGTTCAAAATGTTTATGATCGATTACGTAATGCTTCAGTAGCGCTTGTTAATTTTAGTTCGTTAAAACTCTCTTAAAACCACTGGTCATTATTTTTACAGCACAGTTGTAGAAAACCTCAAAAATAGGAACCACAACAATTCATTTATTTCATTATATTATTATCCACTCGAACTGGTCAGATATTAGTCTGGTTGAGTGAGTATAATGGAATACGTTATGTTTATTACTAATCATATTTTAATTTGCATATAATAATAGATCAATAGAAATAGAGGCCATTGGTTCTCATGAAGTTTAGTTGATCTCAGGCAAATTCATGTACGATACTGTGAATGATCACGTCACCGGAGCAATCAGCCGAAATCTTATTTCAGCTACTGTTACCGTTTGTTGGATATGTGTGACTTACAGTCGAGTGCCTTTGCAAAAATCAAAATTGAAATTAAATATGTAAATAAAAATCATAAAACTAAATCGGATTATGTGTACCTTTTCTCCCATGGCCGTGTTCATGGAAATATTTTCTTCATTTTCACACAAACATTTGTCAATAGCATGTATATTCGTGGTTGCTGCTTGGTCTGTGGGTTTCCCGTATACAGAAGAAATGAATTAATGCTGAAGCAACGGGACGACACAGGCTATCTTCTAAAGCAACCTAACCACCTTCTTGATTGTGGTGTGTGTCGTCAGCAATTTTTAACAGTATTCGTAAAATTATGCACATTTCAGTGGCCTTCTTATTTTTCTGCGTCGTTCATTTACTACTGAGGATCACGACCACATACGTCGTTACTCCAAGCCATTCGGTCTTTTGCAGTGTTGATCGCTCCGTAATGCTACCTCCAACAGCCTTCTTTATGGCTTCGGACCATAAAGAAGACCATATATTTTGCATACTTTAACTTTAACGTGTTGATATTATATTGCGCTAAACGAATGGTGCTTTTCTTCAAACCACGAAGTTAAGAAATTACTTTATTTATTTCGAACCAGGAACGTAAATCACAACGACGAACATTTTTGGAACACAGTGAGACAGCCGATTATCCGAGCTAATTCAACTGTTTTTGCGACCCCTCTATCATGGGACTTCGCCACTTGCTCGCGGGTGGCATGACATGACCCCTGGCTTCGGGCCTGTTAAAGTTCATTCTTCTTTTTCATTTCGAGTCGATGGCTTACTCTTTATACTGTGTTGGCCTGTTAATTGCAACATCGGTGGCATTCATTAAACCCTCCAAAGTACCTGTTATTGAGCAGCTTTAGATTATGTACCTACCTTAGCTTAGCAAATGTAAGCGCGCGCCTGTTGACGAACATTGCAATCTTCACACCACAAAAATTAGATCAAATGCATAACGCCATCTATGGAATATGAAGTTGAACTATCATTTCTGAGTTCGTTTAACATATTTTTATTAATAAGAATATTACGTTCATTCAGATGACAGTTAATTTTTTTAAGACGTTTTAAATGTACCACTAAAAACTAAAAAACAAAATATGTTTTGGTGTAATCTCATGCTGTCGAAAGTACTATTTGGGTCAATAGATGGCATTGCAGGTATAATCTGTATTACGTAGAAGTTGATTGCATGTACATTGCCACAAATTCCCACCAGGCTTATGTTGTGTAAAAGTTATCTACTTTGGTTTGTACTTTTATCGTGATTCAAACGAAACAGAAAACAGAAAAAATACTTAGGTTGTATTTTTTGTACAAAAGTTTTTTGTTTTTTCTTTTTGGTTGTACCTACCTGCGTACCCATTAACAGCGTACCAGCGCGATGTTATGTTAAGAATAAAAAAACATGCGATTTCAGCAATCCCGATTCATTTGCTATCATTTATTGAAGAGTTCCGTTGCCTACCTCCGAATTTCTTCGTCAGATTTTCACCAAATTGAAATTGGACCAGTCCAGAAAAATACTCTTCCAAACAAAAAAAGAATCATCCAAATCGGCTGACAATTGGCGAAAATATCGCTGAACAAACATTTTTCATGGGATCTCTTCATCAGATCCTAATTTATACCTTCTATCATCTGCTCAGCAACATGAGCACACTCACACAAATATCTGAATTTCGTTAGAAATTTTATGAAAAACATTGTATGTGCCTATTAAATTTGAGGGTTGCCCTCGATTTTCATGGGATCAAATCATCAGATTCTGACTTGGTGACAATGGGATCAATCGGAAAGTTGAATAAAGAATTTTCCAAATCGGTTCATAAATGACGGAGTTATGAGGTAACAATTGTAAAAAATACCACCTCCTCCTCTCTTTTTTAAGTTGGTTAAAAACAGAAAAAAAGTTCTGTAGATTATCCTACTAATCCGGAATTTCGGCATTTAGGCACATCCAGTTCCACACATTTTTAAACATACAGATAAACAAAGTCGCGGCCAACAAAAATGTTAGAGAACAGGGACATAGAAAAGTAAAAATAATTCAACGATCATTTAAAAACAGTTGTGAAAAATGGAGTTCGAACTTACACCGATTCATTCGGAAGCCAGTCATTGTACCGCCGCGCCGTGTCAACGAATTTAGCTGAAATTTGGCTTAAATAGCCGATATTATAAAATGTTTTGGTATGTTAAAAATATCAATGTGGTAAGAAGTATGCCAAAATCTATTACTACAGTAGAGTCTCACTGATCCGGAGTTTCAGTACTTCGGTACATCCAGTTCCACACATTTTTCAAGATACAGATAAACGAAGTCGCGACCAACGAAAATATTTGATTAGGAACATTAAAGGCCGCAATATTTTTGTGTGCCGAGTTTCATCTGTTTCACCGTCTTCACATGATCCGTGATTATATTTATAAACTTAAGGTGAATGCTCCAGGGTAGCCCGCGAAATTCAAATATTTTTATGTTTTTTGCAATTTGCCGGTCAGTGTGAAGCTGTATGTGGACCAAATGCGATCCGCGACCGTAACGCGTATTTATCTAAAGAATTAAAACAATTTTAATCATCAATATAGCCCTCTAAGTTCATGTAGTTCGAAAGAATGATTATTTCTGAAATATTCATTCTTTCGAACACACATACAGCTTCACACTGACCGGCAAATTGCAAAAAACATAAAAATATTTGAATTTACACCTTAACATCTAAACATTCAAACACTAACTTTTGCTCGTGGGGGGCGGACTTTTGCAAAAAATAGCTTATAACTGTCTCCTAGCACCCATCTATATCTGTACCAAAATTTATCAAAATCAGTCCAGTTATTTAGGCGTGACAGTGTAGCGAATAAATTACCTAACTCAATTTTGACTTTACCATCGTACCTCGTTTTTTTACTATTGATAGGCTTGCGTTTGACCACCATCTCACCTGATGGTGAGCGATTTAGGTAGGCTTTACTCATGGGCACTATTAAAGTCAACCTAAGGAAATTTACGCCTTATGGTGCCGTAAAAGAATAATACCACCCCATAACTTTCCGTGGCTGTCGTAAGAAGCGACTGAGGGACTCGACAGAGAATGGGCAGCAGCATTCTCTGTTAACTCAACACCATGTACTCCGATCGCCAACCCGCCTACCAAGCGTGACGATTATGGCAAACCCCACTATCTTGGGGGAGGCCTATGTCCAGCAGTGGGCGGCGTCATTCGGCTGATATGATGATGATGATGAAGGAAATTAACTATACATACATCTTTAAGTATTAATATTTATTGTAACCGCAAATTCGTTTGCCGAGCCAGGAGTCTAATGACTGAGAGGTTACTAGGTTACCCATATTTTAAGGCGATATTAAACTTGTTTAGTATTTTGATTATTTACTACGTCTTGAACGATAATTTATCCGTCGATAGACCTATTTTGCTTAGCCGTAAATCACGTATAACTAGAGTAAATTAACAGAAATATCTGGCTGACCTTGTACTGACAACTTTATGTGGCCTAAATCTATCATTAGTAAGTATACTATGCAGAATTGTTATTCTGGTTTTAAAAACCTGTAATGAACACTACATTTTTATGACAAGTTTTTTTTTCGAGTCTTTCGAGTTTCGAGAGACAATTATTTTAAGAAGGCTTTTTTTTTTAAGGAACTTTTCTGAATTCGTGCTCTCCTAGTCCCTAAAAGTATTTTCGGCTGTGCTTTGTTTGTTAGTCAGTCAGTCATCACTAACAGAAGAGTTTTATCACTACTGATTATAAACAGTGTTGGCTCCATCAACGCTTTACTTGGTTTTTTTGTATTGGAAATCATCCAATGACTCCTTTGCTCTGGGCAGAGCGGAAGGGAGTGTCAGACTCGTACTGACTAAAACCAATCCGTGGTCCCCCAAGTGCCCTTTGCGTTCCAGGGCTGCGGTGACTCTTTCGAACAAATCCGCATCCGTGGCAGTTTTAGTACCCAGTGAACGTATCAGGAGATACTTGGTTTTAATTTTTCGGTAGGATGACTCAATAAATGACTGCCGGAGATAATTTCCAAATAGATAATGCACCTATCAGTAACAGAACATTGATGTAATGATAAAATCTATGGTTTTGAATTGGACACGGAAAAATATTTCAATAAATTGTTGTCATTAGAATAGAATACTCTTTATTATGTGTTTTTTTGTTGTGTTTCTCTTTTTTTGTTGTGTTCATTAGGTATTTGAATGGGGATTAATCGATTACAAAAAATAACACAGGTAGGTAGGTCATTTTTGTTTCGACGTTCACAATGAATGATTTGATCAATGACTAACATAATAAGTTTTTGAAGATTTTGAGGAAAACATTTTCAAAAAATAAATACTAGTACCTGAACACGTCATACGTGATATATCAAAATTCAAAGAAGTCTAAACCACATAATAGATTTACGTATTCTCATAAAACTGCAAAGTTCAAAACCATTACCTGCAACTTTTTGGACAAAAACGTGGGTATGTTTCTTTTTTGTTATTTGACATTCAATTTATTCATTTAATTTTTTGATAACAAAAAGAAAAACAGAAAAATTTAATTCGAAACCAAAACAAAACATCATTTGAATATCTTCGTACCTGTTCCGTTGCATTATGATTTTAATAACGTTGACCGATCACAACACTACCTAGTTCTTGGTCAGATCCGCAACCTATACACCACAGGTCAATAAGGTGTCAATGCTAGGGTTGCGGACCTTGTTTGCCAGGATATTTGTTCGAAAGAGACACCGCGGCCCTGGAATGCAGAGAGAGGAGGAACACGGAAAGAGTCTGACACTTCCGTCTGCTCCGCCCAGAGCGGGAGGAGTCATTTGATGATTTCCCATCCTTAAGAAATGTCAAAACTAAAAATCTTTGATTAAGATTTAAAAAGATTGTGTGACCTGTTAAATATTCGAAGGTTATATTTGCGTTGTGTAGATTCCATTACTTTGGCATTCTTTGTATTCTTAAAAAAAAAAAATAATGGTTCATTTGATTAATTTTTTTATTTGATTTGACATGGTTTCATTAAGTTATTTAGATAGAGTTGGTAAATGGAAAAGAGAAGGGCAAGAGACGAGATGGGAGGACGCTTAATGGTCTCAACTGGAGAAGGGTTGCTAGAAATAGGAAACAGAGGAAGACGTTCGAGGAGGCCTATGCCAAGAGACACACTGTACTGAGAGACATTCTCTGATTTAGACATGGGCAAAATGTATCACTTAAAAGAAAAGATCTTTGTATCTTTGTTGTAGCTCACGCAGCACGCGCTGTTTTGCGTGGCTCACTTAGTCGCTTCGTTCAACTCAATCCCCTATTATCAGTGAGAGCGATAGATAATTTCAAAGCACGATAGAACATTTCAAATACATATTCAAATACGGAATGTGAACAGATACAAAGAGTGATTGATGCAAACTGATTGATTCATATCTTTTGTATCTATCTCTACTGAGTTACCCATCTTTACTTTGAGTACCACCTTCATGAAACAACTTGCTGATTGGTTCAGGAATAAATTTTTATTGATTAAGTTAGTTTGCAAAATTCCACAATTTATCAATCTGCTAGCCTTTCCCCATTATGTAGGGTCGGTTTCCAGTCTAACCGGATACTGAATACCAGTATTTTGCAAGGAGCTATTCCCTTCTGACCTTCAAAGTATGATGTCGGACTCGTGCCCACATCGTACTTTGGAGCCAACAACGGTACGACTCGGTCTTGCCGATCTGCCTGGTTAGACCGTGGTTCTACTACATACGAAAGCACGTTAAGCAGTGGGTCTTTGATGTCATTTGTAGGTCTTTGACAGTCGTTAGGCGATTACCACACGGCACGGATTTCGTAGCGATGCCCCGTGCGGTAAGGCGTGTGCAAGGCACCAGCGGACTTATTAGAGGCCAATGCGACATGAGATCCGCTTCACATCCTACCGCGGCGGTGCGCGGTGCCATGTGTTAAAATGGGTAGTCCCAGGACCGAAAGTTTGGCAATTTACTTTAACTGTGTGTATAATGTCACACAGTACAGAGTTGTGAAGGTCAGCTAGGAAGTTGACTCATTTATCTAAATGATAAGTATTTAAAATTTATTTAATAAAAATAAAATATTAAAACTTTATGCACGAAGAACACCGTTCAGAGGTGGTTAGGTTACAAACTGATCCAACTAGGAAAAAGGTAAGGCTGATTAAAATTGATAAAACACGTAATAGTCTCATTTAGCAGAATCTAATTGACTTAAGTAGGCTTTTAGTTATGAAATTAATTAGATATTTAGATTTTTGTAGAATAATAATTCAAGGTTAAGGTAGATACGCACATTTTGTAAGGTCATAATTGATGTGTTGATGGAACTAGTTCTTACAGGTAAACCTAAAAGCTGTAGGTACTCGTTTGTTTTTGATATACATAGGACAAGTTTGGGATGATTTGTAAGATTTTTAGTGCCAAAAGCAAAAATATTCGTTGACCAAGACGTTTTAACGTTGACCTCGTAGTATCTTTATTATTTTCTTGTTGGCTCCTAGAGAACATAGATTCATCATCTACCTAACTTTCTTCCACCTATATTGGGATCAGCTTCCAGTCAAACCTGATTCAGCTCTTACGTGAGCGGCTAGGTAGCCGCTGGTAGGCACCAGAACTCCACAACCCAATAACTGGGTAACACGGAACCCCTTGGCAAGGCTGGAGTCGGACTTACTGGCATCTGGCAATCCGTAACGACTGCCAAATCCACGAACTCCTCCTAGAGAACCTGGATTCCCTTTTTTTAATTATGAGAAATCATTAAATGACTCTTTCTGCTGTGGTTTTTTACTGACTAAAACCCATCCGTGTTCCTCCTAATGCCCTTTGCGTTCCAGGGCCGCGGTAACTCTCTGGAACAAATTCCGCAACCCCTGCTGGCACTGGCCCTAGCGGGCCCCATCTACTTTGCTGACATCTCTTTGAGGCGCGAGTAGAACACAACGCACCATCGACCCACGCCTACGGTGGCCGGGAATCGCTCTACGATTCCCGACACCCGATGCGTCTTCTTCTGTTGCGGCGGCTGGGGCGCGCGGTATCCCTCTCTTTCTCATGCGTTCGACCTTCTCCTTCGCTAGCATCACTGCTTCGCAGAACGAGGTGACCGCTTCCCGTGCTTCCTCAATCCGAACCATGGATTGAACCAGGATCGAACGCAAGAGGTCGCCTCCGCCGATCGCCTCAACCGTGCTGCTTCCAAGCAGGGCAGACCTCCACCTAACACAGATTCCCTAAGGCGGTAATCTATGCTCTTTTATTAAACTACGAAATTAATTTCACTGATAGAACGCTACACTATACTTGAGTACCATAAGCTATTTCAAATTTGTTCTTTAATGACATTCATCGTCTGCCTAGCCTTTTTCCAGCTATATTGGGTCGGCTTCCAAGGAGCTCGTGGCTAAATAATAACAGCCGCACGGGTCGATTTTTAAGGTTAAGCTACGCTTGTCAAGGTTGGTCTGTGGATGGGTGACCATCTTAATATACCGAGTTTCCTACGTGCCTCGGAAAGCACGTTAAGCCGTTGGTCCCGGCTGTCATTTGTAGATCTTTGGCAGTCGTTACGGATTGTCAGAAGCCAGTAAATCTGACTCCAGTCTTGCCAAGAAGTACTGTGTTACCTAGTTAATGGGTTGTGAAGGTCTGGTAGGCAGCACACTGGTATTCAGCTGAATCTGGTTTGACTGGAAGCCGACCCCAATATAGTTGGGAAAAAGCTAGGCAGATGATAGGCTATTTCAACCTCCCGGAAAATGCACGATTCCTGTTTAGAACTCGGTAGAAAAGCCGCGGCAAGATGAAATTTAAAAAATAAAATATGCATCTTCTTCATTGCAGAAAGAAAATGGCAGGTGTAGTGAAGCCGATAACGATAGATGAAGAGTATAAGAAGAACCCAGACATCTCGCCCGAAGAGATCAGGAAGTTGCGAGACTGGCTGAAGACACAAACGCATCTGCCTGAGAAACATATTACAGGTAAGAAAATATATTTTTATGAATGACGAGCCGTCCCGAGCAGCTTCATCTGCGTCGCACAGCCACACACGCTTGCACATTTACGCTCCGCTCCCATTTAATATTCTTGAGCTTAGATTGATAACTATTTAAAAACAAACATTTAAATAAATAATACACATAATATGAACTATACTTCCAATACAAATACATAATAAATATTCAAATTTACAAGATAAATATGTAAACGGAATACTAATAAAATAATGATATTGAAAATAATCTACACTAATAATATAAAGAGGAAAGATTTGTTTGTTTGTTTGAATAGGCTCCGGAACTACTAGACTGATTTGAAAAATTCTTTCACCATTAGAATTCTACATTATCGCTGATGAATATAGGCTATATTATATTTAAAAATAAAAAAAAACGGCCAAGTGCGAGTCGGACTCGCACACGAAGGGTTTCGTACCATAAACCTTAATTTTATTATTATTTGTTGTTATAGCGGCAATAGAAATACACCGTCTGTGAAAATTTCAGCTCTCTACCTATTACGGTTCTTGAGATACAGCCCGCTGACAGACAGACAGACGGACAGCGGAGGCTTAGTAATAGGGTTCCGTTGGTTACCTTTCGGGTACGGAACCCTAAAAAAGATCATTAAGAAAATTGCAATAATGTAATCCAATTTAGCAAAATTGTACTTATAAAATTCATTATTTGGAGAGCGCTGAGAAAACTATTGTTGATATATAAAAATAATCATCATCTGCCTAGCCTTTTCCCAACTACATTGGGGTCGGCTTCCAGTCAAACCGTATTCAGCTGAATACCAGTGTTATACGTGGAGCGGCTGCCTACCAGACCTCCACAACCCATTAACTGGGTAACACGGTATTTCTTGGCAAGACTGGAGTTAGATTTACTGGCTTCTGACAATCCGTACCGACTGCCAAAGATCTACAAATGACAGCCGGGACCAACGGCTTAACGTGCTTTCCGAGGCATGGAGGAAACTCGTTATGTTAAAATGGTCACCCATCCACAGACCAACCTTGGCAAGCGTTCTCGATCGACCCGTGCGGCTGTTATTATTTAGCCACGAGCTCCTCATGCATAAAAATAAAGTACTACATAGTTAAAGTACTTCTTATCACCTATAAAAATATCCGCGAGGGTATTATCTATGTCTAACTATCATGGTTAGGTCACAATGACCGCTTTTTGTTTAAATAATTCAATTAAAATCCGGGCGGAATGGATAAGTGGTGATTTTGGTATCATTATATAGATCCTTATCCATTTAAATGATTTGATAATTAAGTTTGATTATGTACATACACTTTAAAATATTCAAATCTGACCTTTCTGATAAAAGTTACGATGGGTATACAATGCTCTAAGTAAGAAAAATGTTGCGGTTAGAGCGAAGTGCTCTACGTTGAGTCTATTACAAGTAATTTACACATTTCCTACCTATATAAACGGGGAGGATAGTGAAGTTCGTGGGTTACCTAGTAAATCCGCGCGAACGAAGTTGCGGGCGAAGTGCTAGTTATTAATCATCATCATCATCTGTCTAGCCTTTTCCCAACTATATTGGGGTCGGCTTTCAATCAAACCGGATTCAGCTGAATACCAGTGTTTCACGTGGAGCGGCTGCCTACCAGACCTCCACAACCCATTAACTGGGTAACACGGTACTTCTTGGCAAGACTGGAGTCAGATTTACTGGCTTCTGACAATCCATAACGACTGCCAAAGATCTACAAATGACAGCCGGGACCAACGGCTTAACGTGCTTTCCGAGGCACGGAGAAAACTCAGTATATTAAGATGGTCACCCATCCACAGACCAACCTTGTCAAGCGATGCTTAACCTTAAAGATCGACCCGTGCGGCTCTTATTATTTAGCCACGAGCTCCTCGAGCTCTCCGCGAGTGCTAGTTATTAATAGTAGTTTTATTAAAACCACGCCACGTCATCTTCATGAACACATTTTTTGGTTGATAATAATATTTTTTCCATGCTTACTTACAGTTGCAATTGTTTAAGTACTCCATGTTAGTTTATTTATAAATAAACTATTGTCTTGCTAGACATTCATCACGTTCAGTTAAAACGTGAGATTTTATTAACCTTTTACTGCTGATAGTAATCGCTCTTGGACCGTCCTGTTCTATTGTTTATGATGAATATTTTGTTCCTACTGTATAATTTACATAAATGCTTGAAATCTTAAATCGTTAAAGGTCTTCAAAAGGTACAGCCACACTCCAAGTATTTATCTAGAACTAGCTGACCCGCACAACTTCGTCTATTATTATAATTTTACTATTTCTAGCCCGTACTGTCCCACTGCTATGCGAAGGTCTTCCTCCATTTCTTCCAATGCTCATGGTGTTGTGCCTCTTCCTTCCAATTCGTAAGGAAGACATCCAGGTCGTCCCACCGTCTCCTTCGCGGTTTTCCGTGTCTCGCTGTTTCAGGGTTCCAATCTTGTATTTTACGGGCCCACAGATTGTCAGATGCGGCAGACATGTCCTGCCCAATCTCATTTAAGTTAGGCAGCCTTTTGAGCCACATCAATGATTTGCGTTTTGGAGTGCAGTGTAGTGTTTCGAACATGGTCTGTTAATTTAACACCTAGTATACTGCGCTCCATAGCACGTTGGTAACCCTTAATTTTGGACTTTTAGATGTTAGTCAAATACCAAGTTTGTGCACCATAGATCAAGATGGGAAGAATACACATGTCCATCAGCTTACGCTTCAGTGACAAGGGCAACGTGCCATTAAATAGCTCCTTCATGGACCAGTAGCTCGTCCAGGAATTTTCCGTACGTCTTGTTATCTTGTCTTGCCTGGAAAGAGACTACTTGGCCCAAATAGATGTATTCTTGGACGTAATGTATATTCTCCCCGCCTACGTGTATGTTCCTTTTGGAGCTGTTGGTCATGATTTTGGTCTTCGACATATTCATCTTAAGTCCAACCTCAAGGCTCGCATCGTTAAGGTCTTGTAGCATTTGCTGTAGTCCTGTGGCTGTGGCAGAGAAAAGGACAATATCATCAGCGAAGCATAGATTAGTTAATCTCACTTGACCGGTGATTATACCCTCCTCTTCCCATTTGGCTGCCAGTGTCTGAAAGACTTCTTCCAGGGTACCTACTGGTGAACAATTTCGGTGACAGCGAGTCTCCCTGTTTGACTCCCTTACGAATTTCAAACTTAAGACCTGATCTCTCTAGCTTGATGGACGCTGTGCTATAGCTGTATATGTTTCGCAGTAATTGTAAATAGGTTGGTTCTATGTGTTGTTTCGTAAGAGCATTGAATATCGCAGAATGTGTGATGCTGTCAAAGGCTTAAGAATAGTCTACAAATGCAACTTCGTCTGCGTCACAATTTTAATTAATGCTCCGCGTGATGTTATATACCCTATTAAGGATGGGAAATGACTCCTCCCGCTCTGGGTGAAGCAGAAGGGAGCGTCAGACTTTAACTTTAACGTCTTCCTCCTAATGCCCTTTGCGTTCCAGGGCCGCGATGACTTTTCGAACAAATTCCGCAACCCTGGCTGGCACTGGCCCTTAGAGTATCGTACCCGAAAGGTAATCAACATAAACAATTCGTAACAATAATACTGCAGCCAATATCCTGAAGATGAAACTGCCTATCTGAGAGGCACGATCTTTATAGCAGTATTCTATTCAGTCGTGAACTGTCGTGTTCACACGCAGTTAGCACCAAGTGATATAAACTGACCAGCGTGATGTTACCTATAGCCTTCCTCGATAAATGGGCTATCCAACACTAAAATACTTTTTCAATTCGAACGAGTAGTTCCCAATATTAGCGTGTTCAAACAAACTCTTCAGCTCTATAAAATTAGTACGTCGTATAGATTCATAGAAAAACGGTGTAGCAAGTAGTTCGTGACGTCATTGACTAGTTACATTTTATGATTACCAGTGCAGTTTATATGAAATTGCAAGAACTGAATCAAGATCTGTTTGTTGTTGTGTGGATCTGTTTGCGGATGAATGGACGAATATTTTATTGGCATGTCAGAAGTACTGTGAGAGGGATTCATGACAGAGTACCTAACCCATTTTATTTTTTAAATTTATCTGTTTCCCATTTTTTATTTTTGTTTGTGTTTAGTAGTTTTTGTGCTTTAGTTACTGTAATTGGTTTTAAACCGTTGTAATTAAATTAAAATAAATAAATAAGATTAACAAGCAGCATTGTATAATTCTCGACTATT
The DNA here is from genome assembly GCA_950371165.1 of Lacanobia oleracea. NCBI lineage: Eukaryota > Metazoa > Arthropoda > Insecta > Lepidoptera > Noctuidae > Lacanobia > Lacanobia oleracea. Next base: position 22,927,772 of record OX493406.1, read on the forward strand.
TCTATCTGAACGAAGCAAATAAATTAGACTTTGGTCAGTATAAAGCACAAATTAATTAATGCGTAATAAAACATTCAAATAAAATGGGACAGCTTACGTACAAAGGCGAGCATTACCCAAAACTGGGTTATCTTACAGCAAAACTCAGTGCGATCATATTTGCAATTAACGTCAGTATATCTACCTAAGTGCACAACAAAACCTAAACCTATTTAAAATTGAGATATAAAATATGAAAGACTAACTGTCGCCCGCGAATTCGTACGCGCGTACGCCGTTTTTCCCGTTCCAGTATAAATTTCGTATAATTCTCTCTTAATAACACACCCCAATTAACCTGCATACCAAATTTCAGTTTTCTATATGTCCAGTATTAGTTTCGGCTATGCGCCGTCTCTCAGTCACTCAATCAGGAGAGGAATCATAACGGAAGAATTTTATATATCACGATTGAAGACAACATAAAAATGATTATGCGTGACGAGTAACCCTTAATACTAGCAACGGTCAAGAAAAAAGATTGATAGGTTCGTTATTGACAAGCTAAGGATACATGACTGCAATTATAAGTTACGCTTGTAACAATAATTACATTGCATCTATTCTATGGAAGCGTTTAAGTGCGATGATTGGCTGGTCAATCATGACTTATATCTGTTTGGAGCAGTTTATCAACGTCTAATGGAATAGAGACTGAGAATAGGTAATTAACCTTAAGTATTGTTTGAAGTTAAATTAGCTTCACACACAGAACTGCAATGATTTGGCATATACACAACTAAATAAAGTTTTTGTTACTAATATGAAAATCAAATCTTCCATAGTTGATACTTATGCTGCTGATATCGAGTCTATTTTCATTTTGCAAAAAAGAGCCATAAGAGCCATTTATAATCTCCGCCGACATGATTTTCTAAGGGAACTGTTTAATGAAAATAAAATCATGACTGTCTCTTGTCAATCACCATCTGCCTAGTCTTTTCCCAACTATACTGGGGTCGGCTTCCAGTCAAACCGGATTCAGCTGAATACCGGTGTTTTACGTGGAGCGGCTGCCTACCAGACCTCCACAACCCATTGACTGGGTAACACGGTACATCTTATCTCTTCTCTCTCTCTGTTCTTTTCTTGTTTTGTCTCTTGTCAATATATCAATGAAAATATCTTGAACCTACATCTTTTTAGTAAACGAGGAGACAGACTTTGTTACTAGAAAGGTTTCAGACTTGCAAAAGTAGCAACATCTTTCATGTGACACCGTTTAAAGTTTTATAGTAAAATCATATATTAGAATTGAATGACACGAAATTGAAAAATTGTGCAAAACGAACACTATGCAGACAAGCATGTTTTATTTTATTTTATTTTATTTGTTCGGGAAAATAAACAGTTATACACTAAAAATCTTATACTAAGTTGTAAATATATCAGAATAACAAATGTATAACCTACGACATTTTCCACAACATATTAAAAGTTATATATAATGGTGCGCTATTGTAAGCTCTTAAAACAAAAAAGTACCTAGTTAGTAGTGAGTTATTAAACAACAGGCAAGCAAACACAGAGAAATAAGGAGGGAGAGAAAATAAGGTAAACATTAAACTAACTATTGTAATCTGAAATAATTTTATAGACAAGACTTCTAAACTCTGGAGCAGAGACAGAAAAGAAGTCAATGTCTTCAAAGATTGTGTTGTATCGATTGGTAAGGCGGCGTAGGGGTGCTCGCAAACCTGCGTTTGTACGACAGGAACTTACTGCAAATAAAGGTCTTGCGCGCACCCCACGGCAAATCGTTGTTCTGGGTACCACAAAGCCAATTCTGTTGCGAATTTCAATACAATCATAAGTATTACACAGATCAAACAGAAACATCGTTTCCAACATAATTCGCCTAGACTTCAAACTTTGTAGTTTATACTTTTTCAATAGGTCATTGTAGGATGCGTAAGTACGATAGCAACGAAAATGCATAGCCTTTAAAAATTTTCTTTGCACTTTTTCGATCATATCGGAATATTTAACATAGTGGGGATTCCATACCGAAACTGCATACTCTAGCTGAGAGCGAACCAACGATTTGTAAAGGTACAAATAGGTAGAAGATCGGGTAAATACTGTGGCCGTTCTCATAATAAAACCAATGTTGTCATTAAAAGAGTGTCTATGAAATTTCTTGCACGTTCTTCTCCTTAGGATCTACCCTTTAGTTGGAACGTGCAACTACCGCGCTGAAGATAGGGTCGGTGAGTGTGTTTTGTTTCAAAACAAATTGTTGCTCTTGTCACTAGCGCGGCAGAATTAGCTTCATCTATTTGACTGACAGACCTTGTAAATTCACAAGTGCCTGTAACTGGTTTATTTGAAAGAAAGGATTTTGTATTTTGGAAAGATCTCTATGACTCAAATTAGCATAAGCAATCTATAAGATAACGTTTTCATTGCTTAGACACAGGCCTACTCTGTGTACGAGAGACAGAAAGAGGAGGCCATTACAATAAACAACGCGGTTTGAAACTTTGGAATAGGGACGATTCCTGAGTAAAAAAATATGATTATATTTAGTCCGTCAGTCAGTTTATGGAATAATACTAGACACGTATTTGTTGCTTTATCAAATCAATAAAATATGACGAAGATAAAACGAATCATATATCAGGAATAGCGGCTGATGATGTCACTTGTCTGTCAAAAATGTAGTTACAAGTGACATCACACCAGTTTTCAACGCACTCATGTATCCTCTTAATTTTGTGCCTACACGAAAAAAGAAAAAACAAATGTCAATTTTTGAAGTGAAAACTTCTTTAGCGGCGCTGTGCTCATTTTTTGTGATGGGTAAAAAATGTTAAACTCGCGTCAGGACACGTGACCTGATCGAAAATTCGTAAGACGGAGAGAGAGAAGCACGTATTCATGTTTTCACTTCTGCCGGCACTCCCGGTGGGCAACTCGTTGTTTTTAGGGTGCCGTGCCTCAAAAGAAAAAAAACGGAACCCTTATAGGATCACTTTGTTGTTCGTCCGTCTGCCTGTCAAGATTTTTTATCTCGGGAACGCGTCGAGATATCGAGTTGGAATTTAAACTCAGGTCTACGGTCCCTTGAAACTTTAAAAAAATGTATTAGTGAACATTTTCATAAGTTAACATAAAAGAAAGATATGGCCGTTTATAACGCAAAAAACTAATATTTCGACACTCTCAAGGGAATCAGCATTCGTAGGGTATTTCCCGTTGACCGAGTCCAAGTCCGACTCGCTCTTGACCGGTTTTTTTTAAATCTATCTGACGGACAAATTAGATTTTTTTTTAAATGCTTATCATGTATGTTCCAGATGTAGACCTGGTAATAGTGTACCACTGCTGTCAGAAGAGCATCGAGGTGTCTAAGCAAGTGCTGGACCTGCACTACACGCTGAGGACATTGTTCCAGATGTTTTTCAAAGATCGGGTGTTCGACAAGAAAGCAGAGTTCGCTTTTACTACAGTGTAAGTTCCATTTCATTATTCACAGGGTGTTTTATTATTTATTCATTGGAAATCTATTGGGGTAATGTTATCATTTTCTTTCATGTCGATTAAATCAAATTAAATTGGTCCGCCCATTATTGAGCAACCTGTTTGAGGCACAGCTGATGACTGGTGGCTGAATGTAGTCGTGCATTAATGAAATTTAAAAAACTGGCCAAGTTCGACTCGCACTCCGTGCTAAAGGGTTCCGAACGAATCTCATTTTATAAAATGTTGTTTTAACACTGGGGGAGTGGTAATTTTACACCTTACGAGTATATCTTGAATCACAATACGCCCTTTCATTTAGGTACAGTTTGGAAAACTACTTTATTTACATTTTCTAGTTAAAAGTGTCAAATTTCAATATAATCGGTACTGTGGACCTGGAGAAAATCATCTGAAAACGTTTTTTAGAGCGTACCGCACATCACTGTATACGTGGTGCCTGTGTGCTGACTATAGTGAAAGGGCATACAGTGCCCTCCGTGTCCAGTACAACAACGCGTTCCGGGCGGTGCTGGGGCTGCCCCGATTCTGTAGCGCATCGGGGATGTTCGCGATGGCACGCACTGATTGTTTCCACGCTTCTATGCGTATGCGGTGCGCGTCCCTGGTGCGCCGGGTGCGAGCCAGTCCCAATGCTATCCTGGCAATGATCGCCAACAGGCTGGATTACCCTTATGTTTGGCATTGCTGTGGCCGACATTTGGCTGTTCCAGTGCCGGTTAGGAAATTATAATTATTGTTGTGTATAATATGATAATGTACTCGTAGACGTATAAAATAAATTGGTAAATAAAAAAAAAATTGTGCTAATAATGAGTCTATGTTACTTGACAATTAATAATAAATAGATAGGGCGACTACCGAGTATCCTATAATATGGGTTCAGTTTTTCTCGGATCTTAGGAACCGTAAATGTAGTTACGAGTTATGCAAATACAGGGAAATTGAAATAATACCAAAATCTTTTAATCATGACTTCGTATCATGACACTGAACAACATTTGTTCGACGACTTTGGCCTCAACTAAACAATGTAGCCAAACACAATTTGTTTTCAATTAGGTATTTGAAGTCTGTAAAATTCGCGTATACAAAGCGCGCGCGCGCAACCAGTGCCACGCCGCGGCCGCCAGCCGGGCGGGCGGCGGCCTTTCGTCGGCCGCCTCAAAAAGAATATTGCACAATGTGTATATTTTTGTATGGAAAAAAAAAATAGTTTTGAATTTAGAAAAGTCGTAGAACAAATGTGGTTCCGGGCCATGATACAAAGTCAGGATTAAAAGGTTTCGGGTATTTTTCAATTTCCCTGTATAATGTACTTAATGTATTTTATTTGACAACTATCAAAATTATATGAATAATACTTATTCCAAAATAAATTCGGTGAAAAGGTACCTACAGAAGTGACACTTATTCTTCTATCCAGTTACGTATGATAACGTCATTTGTACTGGATGGAACAACAAAAATCACATTATTCCGGCATTTTTGCTTATAATTTTCACCCTGGCACCCTGTACCGTGTATTTTTTATTTTATTTTTTTTATTTAAGGTGGGTTTGCTCTTGACTCAAGTCTAAAGCAGAGATTACAGAGACAAAGTCGATGATGGAGCGAGCTTACCTAGAAGAAGTCTACTCACTGTTCCCGTGGAATAACTTTCGTTTCATATTTCCAGATTATGTGCTCCCCTACCGACCCCCACAGTGGAAGGATACCGGGTAGTCTACCTCCGTCTTCTAGATCCAGATGCTCGTAACTTCAACCTGACGGAAGCAGTCAGAGCCTTCATGATGGTCTTCGATTTGTGGCAGTATGAAGAAGGGACTTGGCCAGGGTAAGTATCACAGGCCTTAACTCTTTTTTTAAGAATGGGAAATCATCAAGTGACTCTTCCCGGTCTGGCCAAAGCAGAAGAAAGTGTCAGACTTTAACTGACTAAACCCATCCGTGTTCCTCGTGACGTCGTCTGGTAAAAATATTTGTATGGCTTACAGATAGTTTTTGGCTGTGTGTGTACGTGCGATTATATGTGTGTAAACGCACCCACGATACAGGAGAAATTGCTAGTGTGGGGCAAAGTTTAGGGTTGCGAAATTTGCGCGAAAAAGCCTTATCTTAGAGATCAGTAGCAACGAGAAGCAAGTGAAAATATCAGTTAATATCTTTATTTTAAGAGATACTGGTGTTGGGATGCCACCTTAGAGGAAAATAGTTCTGTCAGGGTTGCATTGTTCGAAACACTTATCGCGGCCCTGGAACGGGGAATTTGAAGGAACACGGAAAAGTCAAATGTCTTTATAATCATCATCATAGCAGCTGAAAGACGGCGACTGCTGGACAGAGGCCTCCCCAAAGGGGGGGTTCGCTACAATCGCCACGCTTGACAGGCGGGTTGGCGATCGCATTCAAACAAACGCAACACTAAGGTGTTGAGAAGGCTGTTCTCTAGTGGGTCCGTTAGTCACCCACGGGAAGTGATGGGATGGTATTATTCTTTTACGGCACGACACGGCACCGGCCGACATCATACAGCGGAAATGTCTTACTTGGGGCGTCCATATCCTTCGGGACACAGAAATCGGCAGAAACAGTTATCGTGGTATAATTTACCCGGCTGCCTGCTTGCTTCTCTTCTCTTCTCAAACTAATATTAAACAAACACGCTCTGTACCTGCCTGTTTCCCCGCTTCCTTCTGCTACACCACGCCACGGATTTTGATAAATTTAAAAAATAGAAAGACCTCAAAACGAGGAAAGTTTGTGTACATAATTTGCGCACTAAGAAATATTATACAAGTACTACAATAATGCTTATTGCTTAAAAGGTTGGCCCACGAACAGTATAGCTCATCAAAACCTAAAACTGCCAAATCGGGGAAATAATTCGTGTGTAAGCGAATTTTGGCGGTTGTCGGTAATGGTAAAACGACAGAGTACTGATGGGTGGGGGTAAAGCTGTACTTTTGGGAATACTATACATAAATTCGCTTTTATACGGATAATTTCGCCTATTTTTCCTTTCCTGAGTGGACTAAGTTGTCCAAAAATGTGTGAATCCTAACCTGACATCTTATGAAGATTAGAATATTTCAATAGACTTTAAAACAAGACGAAATGGATGTCTCCACTTTGTCTTGTTTTAAGGCCTATTGAATAATAGTTCCTTAAACAAGGTCTTTATCTCGTCAGTAGGGCCAGGTCGTCGATCTAAGTAGTTATCGCCAACAATAGCCGGAAACTAGCCATTCATGAGACGGTCAGCAAAGCGATGCTAATTAATTTGAATTACTGCAATCTTTAACCCGGATCTGCAATGTCTGTAATTTTTAAGACAAGCAAGTTTATTGCACTGGTAGTGGTCATGGACGGACAGGCAGCAGAGGCATAGTAATAGGGTTTCATTGGTTATCCTATGGATACGGAACAGGTTCTCTATTGTGTCAACTTTTTATCAATAATTTAAAGTGCCATAACTTTTTTTTGTCCTAATCATCATTTGTCCGAATGATAACTTACCCGAACTTAATATCAAAAAACCGAAAAGACAAAAAACCGTTTTGAGTCCTAAATTCAAATTGCATAATGTTTATTTAAATAATAATAATATTACTTACTTAATATTTTATTATTCTTTATAATTATAATAAAACAGTTGATTGTGAACATGTGGTTTTTGTAAGCAAGCAAGCATGTAGCATGCAAGCAAGCACGCAGCATACAAGCAAGCACGCGGCATACAAGCAAGCATGCAGCATGGAAGCAAGCGTGCAGTATGCAAGTAAACACGCAGCATGAAGCATGCAAGCAAGCACGCAGCATGCAAGCAAGCGTGCAGCAGGCATGTTTTCTGTCATGGCTCCGGCGCTGCGGGGCTCCGGCGGTCCCTCGCGAGTTTATCGTTGCAGATGGGTTTAACGCTCACCGAAGCGAGTGTTACAACCACCTGCTCCTCAACTCGCGGGCCGGCCCTTCACGCCTACACGGTTTTAAATTACACTCTAGGGGCAGGGCAGACAAGACTGCGTGGAGTCGGATTTACAGCGATTCGTTTCTGTCACTAAAACCTAATTTTTAGCAAATGTTTTATGGACTAAAAAAATTGTTATAAATGAACATTCGAAATAATACACAGATTCAATTATACTCGATATTATGACAGAATACTTTTAGAACTAAAGGTGAGGAACTCGTGGCTAGATAATAACAGCCACACGGGTCGATCTTCATGGTTAAGCAACGCTTGCCAAGGTTGGCCTGTGGATGAGTGACCATCTTAACATACCGAGTTTCCTCCGTGCGTCAGAAAGCACGTTAAGCCGTTGGTCCCGGCTGTTATTTGTACATCTTTGGCAGTCGTTATGGATAGTCAGAAGCCAGTAAATCTGACTCCAGTCTTGCCATGAAGTACCGTGTTACCCAGTTAACGGGTTGTGGAGGTCTGGTAGGCAGCCGCTCCTCGTAAAATACTGGTATTCAGCTAAATCCAGCTTGACTGGAAGCCGACCCCAATATAGTTGGGAAAAGGCTAGGAAGATGATGACTTTTAGAACTAAAGGTGAAACAAAATTTCGGTATTTTAAACATTATAGTTACTGAAGTTTATAGCAAACGTGTTATGGCTAATGATTTTAGGACAAACAATTTTAGGAGAAGAAAGGGAGTACCTACGGAACAATAAAAATAAATACTTGTAGTTGATCATTAAGATTCATTTAATTTTCAAGAAGATGGCTTAAAAATCTCAGTAAAAATGTAAAATGTAGTCTAAGATGGATCTAATTCAATTCTTTGAAAAACTTTCACCTATTCATTGCTGCGTAACTTAATCAGATTATCTTTTATTGACAGGTTCGTTATTCTCATCGATATGGAGACGGCAACTCTAAGTCACGTCACCAGGCTGGACCTCATGGTCGTGAAGAAAGTCTTATATTTCTTACAGGTTAGTAAATTTTGAGCCAAATATAATTTTAGAAGCAGGTCCTCAAAACGAAACGGTGAATGGACGGTGAGCTACTAACATGACAACATTATTAGAAAAGTGTGATGTTTTCTCATTTGAGATGGGTTTACTCTGGCCTCTGGTCTAGGTCAGAGAAGACAGAGACAAAGTCAACGTTGGAGTGAGCTTACCCAGAAGAAGCTGTTCACCCGAACTTTGAAAAGATTAGGGTTGAAGTACAATAAAGGAGGTGTTCCAAAATGTATGGACCCTGGGCCATGTCCTTATACACTATACTTAAAAATAGAGAAATATATTTAAAACAGTTCTCGACTGTCCAATTTCTTTAAAATGGCTTTGTTTGCTGGTAAAACATAAGAAATTACACTTGAAATTGCAACACGCAACAAAAACCCGTCATGGCGGTAAGCTGTCATTTTGATTGATTAATGACGTTTGACATTTATTTCTGACATATTTATTTTCCGGCAATGAGACGAAAGTGACTAAAGTGACATTGTTATGACAGCTGACAGTTATTTTTCTATGATGTGTAACTAAATCGGTGCGACGCCATGTTGAAAATCGATAAAAGTAATTTATAAACATCAATTAACTACCACTAAATACACTTAAATCAAAAATACATTTAATTCATTTAAATGTTTACTGTTGTAAACATTTAAATGTTTACTGTTGTAAACATTTAAATGAATTAAGTGTATTTTTCCCGAATTCTACGGATTTTTCTCTTTTTTATGAGGTAATGTACATAGACCTGGCCCATTATGAAACATCTCCTTTGGGAAAACGAAAAAGTACGAGAGAATATTGAAGACCTGCCTTTAAAGCAGGTAACTTTGAAGGCTTGGGAAGATTTATAAAGAGTCCACCAAAAGGCGAGAAATCAAAAATTTAAATAGGCATCTGTATATTTATTTCACTGGCTCTTCTCTTGACATTCTTCTGGGTAAGCTCACTCCAACGTAGACTTTGTCTGTGTCCCCTTTAACCTAGAATAGAGTCAAGTGTAAGCCCATCTCAAGTAAAAAAATAACTATGACTTCCAAGTTAAAGCTGCCTACATTCTCCAGCAAACAATTCCACTGCTTTCTTTTACGTATAACGAAAATGTTTCCGAAAAAATGATTATTAATACATATGAAACCTTTACACTTTTCAGGAATGCATGTTCTGCAAGCTCAAAGGCGTGCACTTCATGAGCGCCCCGTACTTCATGGACCGGTTGCTGATGCTCATCAGACCCTACATCAGGAAGGAGCTGATGGACCTGGTGCAAACCCATCAGGTCGGGGCCGAGTCGGTCTACAAGCTGATCCCTAAGAAGGCCTTGCCTAAGGAGGCGGGCGGGGAGTACAAGGACCATATTACTTTAAGAGGTCAGTAGTGGTTGAAACTCTTGGATCTTGGGGTCCGAGTGCTCATATGTGGTTTGTAGATCTTTTCATACGCCTAATTGACACTTCGCGAGACCCCGAGAGCTGGATTTTACCTAGGTCAAACCTTAAGCTTTGCAGAACTTTGTGGCAATGTCGACAGTCATTTGGGCACATTACCAGTCGGCGCCGATTTTTCAACGCTTTAGGTATTTTAGGTTATTTTTAGTAAGTTCACCATTTAAAAAGTACGCTTGTTGTACATACACAGTACAATTGTTTAAAGAATGTATATGAATAAATTAATGTAGTTATTACATACGTATAATATGAAAAAAAAATGAGTTATGACATTTTTAAACTGCAGTAATTTTTAATTGCAGCTGTTTCTGCGTATTCGTTATAGGAAACTACGTTCTCGTTTTGCAAACATTTAACATTTAATTACCTACTCTTATTGTTTACAGATGAGCTGCTCAAGCGCATGCAAGCGAACTACGTCTTCGTTCGAGAAGAGAACAAGCGCCGTGTAAACGAGTCCCTCCGACCGGGAGGAAAGCCTTCCCCAGCAGAGAAAGAGTTTGGCCTTCAAGGGAGCTTCAAGAAGTTGGAATTAGATTAAATTTGGTTTAGGGATGGATATAGGAATAAATGTTTAAATGTTGATGTTTTATTTTTCAACAAGCTGTTGCCTACGACTTCGTACTCGCATAACATGTTTTCCCGTTCACGTAGGAATTTTGGGAAGTCCTCTCTTAGTTTACTCCCCTACGTTCTCCAAGGAACCTACATGCTAAATATCAAATTCAAATTCAAATTCAAAGCATTTTATTTCAAATAAACCATTCACAGGCACTTTTGAAACGTCAAGGTCGGTCAGTCAAAAACATGGAAGCTATTTGCACGTTCCAAAGCGTAGATCTCTATGGAGAAGAACGTGCAAGAAACTCCACGGACACTCTTTTAAATCATGTTCTGTTTTACAAAATTCCAAGTTACATTATACTTGTTGCTTCTGCATGTGAGGACAATGCAAAGGAAAAAAAAAGGGCTTATTATAAGAACTTTAAATGTAAAGATTAAAATAAGCCAATGGCAGTTAAGAGATGACCAGTCTCAACCGACGGCGCCTGTTCACGAACACCTTTCAGCTCAACCATTTCGAAGGGAACCGAATGATCAAGCGAGACATTTGAGTGAGCATGACATGCTCTCAACCACCATGCTCGTTCATGTCCAACAAGTAAAACTATAACTACTCACATAAAATGTAAATGGTTTCATGGTTTCATTTACAAAATTTGAAAAATATGCTTCTACTTTACACAAAACTAAGTTTGTCAATGACCAAATAATGAAAGATAAATTAATAAAGACAACGATTAAGTTCAAAAAGAATAAATAAGTAATTATAATAATAATATAATTTGTATGTATATACGAATAAATAAACGAAATAATGTAAGAAACTCTAAAAAAAAAAAAAAAAGGAGCGAGCATCTCTTCCAAATATAAAAACCTAAAAAGACCAGCATTTAGCCAAGCGTTTTTATCGAGGATATAATCTTCCAGTTTATAATACGCTTGTCTACATAGTATGCGTTTTATGCATGCTTTAAATTTTCTCTCATTCAGTTCGAGAATATCAACTGGTATTTCATTATAAAATTTAATACAGTACCCCGTAAAAGAAGTGTGTACTTTGGCCAATCTGAATCGGGGTTGATCTAATTTGTTCCTATTTCTAGTATTAAAATTATGCCTGTCACTAATCTTGCTAAAGAGATGAAGACTTTTCCGAACATACATAATATTTTCGTAAATGTATTGACAAGGTACCGTCATGATGTTGATATCCTTAAACAGTTCTCTTAGGGAATCACGCCGACGGAGATTGTAAATGGCTCTGATGGCTCTTTTCTGCAGGATAAATATAGACTCGATGTATGCAGCACTGTCCCCATAATAAGATACCGTAAGACATGATACTATGAAAGTAACTAAAATAGACCAGCCTCGCGGTATCTAAATCGGTAAATTGACGGATTTTTCTGACAGCGTATGCTGCTGAACTTAGCCGTCCCGCATAGGATGTTAAATGAGGACCCCATTGTAGCCTTGAGTCAAGCGTAATCCCCAGGAAAACCGTGTTTTCGACGAATTCAAGTTTCTCCTTGTTCAATACTATGTCGCAATCATTTCTTTTAACGTTCGGTAAGGCAAATCCGATGCATTTAGTTTTTTTCCCATTTAATACTAAATTATTAGCAGTAAACCAATTTTGGACCTGCTGTAGGGCGTTATTTACGTCGTCAAGATTTATGGAACGTCTATCTATCTTAAAAATTAAGAACGTATCGTCAGTAAATAATACCATATGAGGGTGATTTCTTAAAGATGGGGTAGATCATTAATATATACTAGAAAGAGGAAAGGACCCAAAATAGAGCCTTGTGGTACCCCCATTTTGACTTTTAAACCCCGTGAATTGACACCATTTATTTGAACTTGCTGCTGTCTATCATTTAAGTAAGATTTTATTAGACTGAGTGCAAGTTTACCTAGTCCGTAATGTCCTAGCTTTAGGAGCAAGGTTTCGTGATTTACTCAATCAAATGCCTTGGAGAGGACACAAAAGATTCCTATGGCATCTTGTGCCTCTCCCCACGCTGAGTATATGTGTTTTAACAACGTGGCACCAGCGTCAGTCGTACAACGACCCCTGGTAAAACCATACTGTTGATCGTGTAAAATTTTATTGATGTTAAAATGATTGAGCATCTGATTGAGCATTACTTTTTCAAACACTTTGCTAAAAACCGGCAAAACAGATACAGGTCTATAATTATTGTTGTCTTTGCTGTCGCCCGATTTAAATAGTGGTATAACCTTACTATATTTCATTATATCCGGAAAGACTCCTTGGTCCACACATAAATTAAACATTAAAGCCAAGTATGGTGCTATAGTTTCAATTATGGACGTGCACACTTTAATAGACATTCCCCATAATATGTCTTCGGTCAATTTGATCTTGATTTGCCGGAAAGCTTTTATGACTGTCACTGGGTTGATATGTTTGAACTGGAATTCAACCGTACCAGTTTTCTACGACCAGTAATTTCGGCTGTGAGTTGTCTGTCAGTCACTCAATCAGTCAGTAACGGAAGAATTTTATATATATATTGATAGATTGCGGCAAGCGTGCTCCATCTTCGACCACATCATCGCTTACCATCAGGTGAGATAGTGGTCAAACGCGTGCCTATCAATAGTAAAAAAAAAATATTGCTTGATGAGCTGAGTTTTGATCTAGATCACACCAAATGGAAAGTGATGGACAAGGTAGACGATGGAACGTGGGAGCTCAAAAGTAGTCCTTTAACTGTCTATGAAGGTAGTGTGAATATGAAGTACAACCAAAAATGTTGATCAGCAACAAAAATTGATAAACGCTTTGGTTTTCTAAATCAAATTATTGAGAGAAATCAATTTAAATCGGAACAGAATTAAATATGTACATTGTACACTTAAGACAACGAAGAAACAATTCAGAAGGTGAGTAAAAGTAGAATCATTAATCGATTTTCGTTGCTGAATAGAATAGAAAAACATTTATTCAGCACAGACACAAACGCACAGCGACAAAGACCGACTGAGAGTATAACACTTAGGCAGTGCGCAAATGATGTGAAGGAGGAGTATGATTTAATTCATAGATATCCATCAAATCTTTGGCAGGGTCTTTAAGAAGATTCAGCATGTTAGTGAGGTTTAGCACGATAGTAAGAATTGTTTTAGATTCTTGGTAACAATTTTGATTATCTTCTTCAGTCGGTCCCTCTTAACTGACTTAGTTACCCTTGAAGCGGAAAATCTGTCTCCATCGATCTCGGTCCAAAGTTGCCATCACCACGTGCTGAAATATCTGTCCTTTCTCAACTCAACATAATGACCCGACTGTGTAAAGTTTGGCTACAGCGTATTTTGACCTATTTTGGCCACATAATTCTGTTAGTACACACGCTAAAATGAAAAATTCTGATGTAGAAATCGACTCGAATAGAAGAAAGGAAAAAAACTGTGGTAGTTCTTTTACGGTGATTGCTGGAGAGACGGACCTATTCTGTTGTAGATCACGGATTGAATTCCGTAGGTATTTTCTATCTGTCAACCAAAGGTAGGTTTAATATATTGGAAGAAAAGAAAACGGGCTAAGTGTGAGTCGGACTCCCACACGAACGGTTCCGTACCATAAACCGAAAAAAAAAAACACGTTTATTGTATAAATTAAAGGAAGCCCCCTTTAATTTTTAATTTGCCTTTCTATTACGGCCATTGAGATACAGCCTGCTGACAGACAGACGGACAGACAGCGAAGGCTTAGTAATAAGGTTCTGTTGGTTACCCTTTGGGTACGGAACCCTAAAAAGACAAAGTTGAAAAGATTATGTGGACAAGACTAGCCAGAGAAGAATGTGTGGCACACAAGAGAGGAGACATATAGAGACTGTCCAGAAATGATGATGATATAAACTGATTTTGGACTTTAGTATTATATCAGCCAATTGCCATCCACTGCTGAACGTAAGCCTCCCCCAAAGAGCGCCAACCATCTCGGTCTTGAGCAGACCGCATCCATCCGCTGCCAGCCGGAACAAAGAAAAGGTTACTGACTTTAGAATAAGACTTCAATACTAAATTGTTAAGAGCATTCAAGCACAACAAAATTACTTTAACATTTATTCCCTTTATGATCTACCGCCAAATGGTTGCCATGATTAATCGTGACGTAGCAACATCGAATTAAAATCCCATCGCCATTATTGAAATTTTCGCTTTTGTAAGTATAATTGTGATTATTGTGACACATAGTTCACCGGAAGGACACATTATCACCTTTGTGTGTTTAACACGTAATGTTCCCTACGTTTTTACATATAAAATGAGTTGACAGTGGATGTGGTCAGTCCTTGGAGCAACGTCAAGGTTTCAAGATGAACTTCGTTGGAATATTGTTGGTTGTAATAGCTATGGCTTTAGCTCTTGTGGTAAGTTACTCTTTGGAAAACGGTTTGTAGCTGAAGAATTTTTCGTTTATCATAATCCATAGAAACAGTACATAAGTCACAGATATTAGACCATTATTCCACTACTTTAGAAAATGTATCAACATGTTATGGCAACTCTGTTGGTCGATTCTGTAAACATGTCGAAGTGAAGGCTTCAGTGAAGTGATCACAAAGTGAGCTGTCAATCAATGTTATCAAGATGGAATGACAGCTTACTTCGTGATCACCTCACTCACGCCTTCACTTCGACATATTCATAGAATTGCACTGCTGTTCATATATCTCATACAGAGTTGATACGACAGAGGGGCATTAAATTAAACTACGTATACTATACGTGTACAGTATTAATTCGATACGGTACAAAAACAAAAAGCGCCATAAATGAGAAAATATTTTTTTCAAACAAACTAAATAGCTTGCAAATCCGAATAAAACGCAACCACCCTTTGTAAAAAAAAAGACACTGACCTTAGATACCGCTAGGTAACAAAGCGGCAACGTCGCGCGCGCGCCGGAGCGCGGTGTGCGGTATCTCGTGTGCTCGGTGGGGGCCGGGCCGGGGTGGCGGCCGGCGACTTAGGCCTCCGCTGGGCTCCGCTCGCACTGGCTTTTATGTTAGGTAACGTTTCGAAGTACGCGCACAAAAACAAACACACTAAATTTTTAAATTTTCGATGTGTCCTCCATTCACATTGATGCACAAATTATACCGACGGAGAATATTGTTATTTATTTTTCTAATTAGATCACTGTCCGTCGCTAAGCACTTTAATTTGTGAAATGCTAAAATAATCCTATTTTTTAACTCATCAATAATTTTATTTACCTCTGAGGCATACACTTCACCCTTAATGTAACCCCACAAAAAGAAATCCATGGGAGTGAGGTCCGGAGATACTAATACTAAATAATAATAATTCCAAGTTACGTGTCCTATCACCATAAAAAACAGTCAATCACAAAAAAAACACTAATACTAAATAATAATAATCCCAAGTTACGTGTCCTCTCACAATAACAAAATAAAATTACAATTGTTTGCGCGCGAAGTCCACAAACCGTACGTTCCGAAAAACAAGCGTCGGCGCACTGAGCTGAGGTACTTACCGATCGCAAAAAACAAGGATGCAACAAACTGACCTATCTCTATTTCTTTCGCTCGCTTTATGTTAGTCGCTTTCGTAGTGAAAGTGCAAGTGTGTGTGTATTGATTGCTTCCTTGTTTGCATTGCCAATTTTTAGTGAATGTCCTTCGACATGCGTCAGAGCGGCAACAACGCAACGTAGATTTATCGTTGTAAGGTGCATGACCTATGCTTAGACGATAATCAACTGTTAGAAAAGATACATCGTGTTCAAACCGTGCAAAAACTTTAAAAATCATTTGCGACTAAACTACTGCTCCTAATTAATTTATTTTTGGTACAGAGCTTGAAAATGGTACCTAGTATAGGCAGTTTAAAGGAAAGCCCCTCTGTCGTATCAACGTTGTATATAAAAGAGATTTTAAAAGCCAGTTTCAAAGCTTCAATCTTCCAAAAAGTGTTTGAATGTAAACCATGGTCGACCTGTCTTGTCAAAATAAGACAAGGCAAAACGGGCGAAATAGAATAAATAGTAAAGTAGAAAGATAATTGCATTTAAATGAGTCTCCAAGGTTGGAAGAGAAAGTTCTGATCTTAGCACTATTATTCTTATTTTACTACCAAGACAGCCAACTGTATTCTGTACAATTATCGTTACATACCAACCAATCTCACCAAGGAGTATCGTACTACCATTACTTATCATGAGAAAATATTAAGCAAATAGGGAGCTTCAGTGCCCTCTGATTTGATGACGGTTGTTACCAAGTTTGGAATGATTTCAGAGTGGGATGTCTACAGCTGAACAGTCTGCTGGCTGCCACGGCGGCGGCGGCAGGCCTCCTCGTCCACCACCCACTGCAGCCACCACTGCAGCACCAGCCACCACCAGTAAGAAAACTTTCGATAGACTTGCTTTGCCAACTGTGTGAAAATCGTTTTTGCCCAAAAACTGTGCGGGGCGTATCGCACGGCCTCTCTTAACTCAGTGCTGGTGCTAGCTGGACTATTGTCACTTGACCTCCGCATACAAGAGGCAGCCGCCCTGTATGAGGCGTGGAGAAGGGTGTCCCGAGCGGAGCTGGCAGACAGAGAGGTCGACCGTAGACCAGTAACAATTAGATAGCCACAACAATCAGGATATTGGGATATTCACTGATGATAGCCGGATTGAGGATAACATTGGAGCAGTGCTAAACAGTAAATCAAACTCATGCTGGCCCCATACTGTACGGTTTTCCAGGTGGAACTCCTCGCGGTATGCAGAGCCGCCGAGGAAATTCGTCAAAGAAGTGAAGAGAGCTATGGCATTTATAGCGATTCCAGATCAGCCTTGGAGACGATCACGAACCTCAGTACTATGCACCCCTTGGCAGTAGAAAGCCGCAAGAACTTAAGAGACATTGAACACCAGATCAAAACTGTGCCTTTGTTCTGGATCAAGGCACACGAGGGACTTGCGGTAAACGAGAGGGCAGATGAACTGGCGAAGGTCGCTCTTAAAACGAAAACTAAACCCGACTACGACCTGTGCCGTGATCCGAAAGGCATCGATTGATTAATGGAACACAAGGTACAAAGCAAGTGTCACAGCAAGAGTGACCAATTGTTTTTCCCGATATTACTGTTTCCCATAAAATAGTCCGACAGATGGTCCCAACCAACATAACCACCCAAGTACTAACGGGGCACGGTAGACTGTCAGAGTACTTGAATCGATTCAGGAACACATTTTGACCGAATGCGAATGTGTTCACGTCCTGAAAAGATATCAGATAGAGAACAAACTGAACTGTAGAACGGTTGTCCAAAACTTTCAAGAGCTTATCTTGAACACGAAATCTAGTGAAATATTTGTTGAGTTTTTAAAGATGTTGCCAAAATTGTGATAGCAAGAAATAATCAGTACAAGTGCTAGGTATATATTACAATAGAATATATTTAACTAGAAAAAGTAAATGTACAGAACAAGCAAAGATAAGCATATTGTAACAACTGAAAGAACTAGAGAAAGAAAGGAAAAAGGAAAGGAAAAAAGGAAAGAGAGGAATATTTTTAATAAAGAAAACCTGTACATTCATCCCATCCAAATTGTTAAAATAAGATCTCTGATCACAAACGCCTTGTGATGATGGATGTAACGTGTAAAAATCTGATACGTATGAGGAGGTTTTTTTTTAATGTAATGTAATGGCTACGTTTGCAATATACAGTATACGAATTGCAACTAAAACGATAAAAAGATGTTCTTGTTAAACAACTAACTACACCGTGTTAACGCACCTATCATACATTAAAAAATATTTTGTTGCTTTTTACAGATGCGACGAGCAGCGGATAAACCACAACTACGGAACACTGCAAGCCTTAAAACGTGACGAACAATAGCAAAATTTACTGAAATAGTAATATTACAAGTTATTCACAAATATAGAACTTAATCCTACGTTTTGTTTCATTGATCTTTTATTTATTTCTTCTTACAAATTGACCACGAATATCTGCACCACCGTACAAATCTAAGATGCGTTGCCTTCTCAGAGACAGAATTGAAATGTCTGATAAGCTTGTGTGGCGACATCAATACCGCTACATAACAGATAAATTGCGAGTTATCAGCGCAATTCCAGTCTGGTCGATTTGCTATAGAGAAAGGGGATCCTTCCCTATTCCTCATACTTTGATAAATAATAATGAAAGGGGCGACAGCAAACCCTGCTTGTAACCCCAAGCAGGGTTCACACGTTTATCGTTATACGGACATCATAAAAAAGCCTTTCAAATATGTATAGACACACTACTAACCACTGGCATGCAGCTGCATCTGGTTAGACTGGACACCTAGTCTTTTTAGGGTTCCGTACCTAAAGGGTAACCAACGGAACCCTATTACTAAGATCCGCTGTACGTCCGTCAGTCTGTCAGCCGGCTGTATCTCAAGAACCGTAGTAGGTAGAGACTTTAAATTTTCACAGAAAAAGAATAAAAAATAAGGTTTATGGTACGGAACCCTTCGTGTGCGAGTCAGATCGCACTTGGCCGGTTTGTTATGCATTTGAAATCATCAAATGACTTTTCCCGCTCTAGACGGAGTGGAAAGGAGTACCAGACTTACTGACCGAAACCCATCCGTGTTCCTTCAGTGGCCCTTTGCGTTCCAGGGCCGCGGTAGAGCTTTCAAACAATCCCACAACCCCGGCAGGATGCCTAGCGTATAAATCTTGAATGAGAAGAGAGAGAGCAAGGTGAGATTGGTAAATACCGCGTATCGCATGAGCGCTAGAGTATCGCGTTGCCCAGAACATGGGTCTTGAATGTCAGATAGACCAGACAGACAGTTGTTCCAAGCAAAATAAGTACTGCATCAGTATGATTAAACTAGTCGTAAGTACGGTAAGACTTGAAACAAGAAAAACATAGTTGTCGAAAATGATCTTTTAAAGTATTTTGGGAAGTCAAGAGTCAAAGACCTCCGAAAGACATCTGAAACCAACAGCTAAACAGCTTTCTTCAGTATTCAGGTACTGAAAGGTCTCGGGATGTTCCCGAATCCAGGGACCGTACTGGGCAGTCGTAGCTTAACAGCGAGAGCCGGTTTGCTGGATTTGATGAGCATAAGACGGATTGATGTTTGGGGGAGGCTTATGTCCAGTAATGATGGCGAGTACGACCCCTAGAAATCGAAATGCATCTCTGAGATAGCAGTTCTCGGGAAAGACGACGACCCACAGAACATCTATCAATGTTCCTCATCTGCGCAACCACGAACATTGTGACAAGAGTCAGAAGATCATCAAATGACTCGTCCCAGGGTAGCGGAAAGGTATGTCAGACTCTCACTGACTAAAATCCCCAATGGCACCAAATGCCCTTTGAGTTCCAGGATCGCAACAACTCTTTCGTACAATTCCGTAACCGTGGCAGGCACTGGCTCTACTGGGCTTCATCAGTTATGCTGACATCTCTATGAGGCACGGTAGGAACACAGCGCACCATCGTCCCGAGCCTGTAGTGCTATTCGGTAGCAACATTTTCGTGTTTCGACAGCGGAATCCGAGGTGAGTATAAACGTAACACCTTTATGTTGTGTGCAATAAAGTTCACTTTGTGAGCTATCTCACTCAGGTGAAGCTCGATATCGAAATGGTTACTTACAGAATAGACTAGCTGGTCTTTATCGGACGGCGAGTCACCCTAGCTAAGCCCCTAGGATTGAAAACTTACTGTCCACTGGTTTTACAATACATTGTTGAAAACTGAATAGCTAAATTGTCTATGATTTGGTTATTTACTCTTACCACAATAGAAATCATTTACTTTATTATAATTTTCATTATAACTGAACAATTTAGATTATAATGGTCAATTTCTAGTCCAAATTGTTCGGAGGTCAGACTGGTTTTGACTATAATTTCACATGGGTTTTATTTTAGTTTCAATAGAAAGCATTTCCTGTATGGTGGACTAGCTTCTGACAGCAGCTTCGCCCGCGTGATCCCTAGGGAACATACTCCCGAGATAAAAGTAACTTATGTCCTTTCTCAGGCTAGACTATCTCTGTACCAAATTTCATTTAAAATCGGTTCAGTAGTTTTGGCGTGAAAGCGCGACAGTCAGACATATAGAGATACTTTTGCATTTAAAATATTAGTAAGGATTGCGCAGCCTAAGAAGAGATGAATGAATTGTGTGAGGCAATATGAGAGTCCATTCCCTTCTCTTTCATATTATAACTCACAAAATTTATTCATCTCTAGGGATCATTTCCGGGGGTACAAAGCAGCTGAAGCTTTAATTTTTATTCCTATTTCAACCCAATCATTCGCACAGAGAGGTTTTGGGAATGCTTTCATTGCGCGTACAGCTATGGAGTAGCATTCCCGGCCGGAGTCTCCTGATAGCTACGAATTGAAAGCCTTAGAGTCAAGAGTCATCTACAATACCATCGCTTACCATCATGTTAGAGTGTGGTAATAAGCAACCCAATCAGTATTTATAAAAATCAAAAAACTCGACCAAGTGCGAGTCGGACTCGCACACGAAGGGTTCCGTACCATAAGCCTCAGTTTTTTAACCGACTTCTTCAAAAAGGAGGAGGTTCTATGTTCGGCTGTATGTATCTTTTTTTTTATTTATTTATGTTCACCGATTTCTCCGCCAACTCGGCACAGATTTTTAAAATTCTTTTTTTTTTTGGAATTCGGTTTTATTTGTTGTTATAGCGGCAATAGATATACACAATCTGTGAAAATTTCAACTGTCTACCCCGCTGACAGACAGACGGACGGACGGACGGACAGCGGAGGCTTAGTAATAGGGTTCAGCTGGATACCCTTTGGGTACGGAACCCTAAAAATGATTTGAAATTGCTATTATTAGCACTTCGCCCGCGACTTTATCCGCGCTACAAATTTCTTAAGGACCTCAAATTTTTTGAAAATAAATTATAGCCTATGTTACTTTCTGATAATTTAGTTTTGTATTGGTGAAAAACTAGTTAAAATGGATATAGTCGCTCTGGAGCCCATTCGGTACAAACAAACAAAAAAATCGTTTATTTTTATATTAGTATAGATAGAAAGATTAACAGACATACCTATACCACCTTCAAAATCTAAATACATAATTAGCTAAGCTTTAATTTTGTCGCATCGTCGCGTACAAATCACAGAATAACACTTAGCGGAAGGTAAAATTTATAATAATATTGTTATTATATCGCTCGCCGGATGCTCAGTTGTCACAAGTGGTCAATTTCCTAGTTTTACTCCGGTATATATACTGGGGGTACACAGCAGTTCATCAGTTCGTGATCACAAGCTGAAACATGAAGTTTTTTGGAGTACTCTTCGCCATTATGGGTATTGCTTTCGCAGCGGTGGTGAGTACAAGTTGATTTTTAAGGTTCCCAACAAAAAACGGAACCCTTACAGGATCACTCTGGCGTCTATTTGTCTGCCCGTCTGTCACAGCCAGTTTTTTCCGGATTCACTGGACTGATTCTGTTGAAATTTAGTACACATATGGACTTTTGTGACCCAAGCACGGACGTGTTACGTAAATTATAAAATTTTAAGTATGGAGGTCACTTTTGGAGTCAAATTAGAAAATTAAAAAAAAAGTTTTTGAACAAAATTGTGTGACATATCAAATGAAAGGGCTTACTGTGAGGATGTTAATTATGTATTTATCATGATTTTAAAATACGTTTGATTTGAGGTTATTCAAGAAAATAGGCGAAAAATTACCATTCCCCCCGTGTCTCCGAAACTACTCAGCCAAACATTAAGAAAAAAAATTGATAATAGATCTTTACCTAAAGATTAAAAAAATCGAAAATCTATAAAAAGTCAATAGTGTAAAAATTACATACTTTTGTTAGGGTATCTACAAAGAGAGAGTAGGGATCCTAGGTCAATGTACTTTGGGGCCGTCGATGTCCTTTAGTAGATTACTAAGTTAAGATGTTACTGTGTTCCAGAGCGGGATGACCGCCGTACCCAAGGCTGGCTGCAATGGAGGCCCCGGAGGACCTGGTGGACCTCCGCCACCAACCAGTAAGTACCTCCCTACTTAAAACCCTTTTCAGGGTTCCGTTCTTGAAGGGTAACCAACGTAACTCTTTGACTAAGCCTCCGCTACCGTCCGTCCATCTGTCTGTCAGCGGGCTGTATCTCAAGAACCGTAACAGGTAGACAGTTGAAAATTTCACAGTGTGTATTTCTTTTGCCGCTAACAACAAATAATAAACATTAATTTAAAAAGTAAACCGAAGTAAACACGTTGCTTGTATGGGACCAGCAACGTGTTTTTTTTTCGTTTTTTTTTTTTTAAAACGTTGCCCCACACTAGGAATTTCTCCTGTATCGTGGGTGCGTTTACAAACATACAAACTCACTTACCAAACAGCCAGACCCGGAACAACTATCTGTAGGCCATACAAATATTTGTTCCGTGTGGGAATCGAACACGCGACATGCAGCGCAGCAGCCGATCGCTCAACCACTGCGCCAACCGTGTCGTCAAAACGGTCGGTTTGTGGTATGAGTACGAGCACTAGCAAGGATTTTTTCCTCTTTTGCAACTGAACTGACTCTGATAGCGTCATGTGGTAACGGCAGCGCCATGAGGACCCCCGTCGAACTATGCACTTTGTGGTAGATCTGCAACCATTGTGGCTTTTACACCTTTTCTTGTTTAACCTTTCGAAGAGAAGTATCCACAACATAGCGACTCCATATAACCCAAAAACCTTAATTTTTATTATTTTTTGTAATAGCGGCAATAGAAATACACTATATGTGAAAATATTGACTGTCTACCTATTACGCTTCTTGAGATACAGTCCTCTGACAGACCGACGGACGCTTAGTGATAGAGTTTCGTTGGTTACCCTTTGGGTACGGAAAAAAGCAATATCCCCAGGTCGTGAATTGCAATAGCCTATTTGGAAAGCGCTAAAACGTTTGGGCACCCAGGTGGGCCGTTGCAAACACTACTTAGCGAAATGGGGCTTAATAGTTCTATCGGATACCCAATGTGAGCGCGGTGCCCCTGTTCAGAGCATGAACCACACGTTAAAGT
The DNA here is from genome assembly GCA_950371165.1 of Lacanobia oleracea. Lineage (NCBI taxonomy): Eukaryota > Metazoa > Arthropoda > Insecta > Lepidoptera > Noctuidae > Lacanobia > Lacanobia oleracea. The sequence continues at coordinate 22,951,380 of OX493406.1, forward strand.
GCCCCAAGTGCCCATTCTCCTGTACTTTGGAGGGTTTAATGAATGCCACCGATTCTGACATTTACAGAAAGAGGGCTAAGATTACGACTGTCTAAAAGTACATAGTAGGTATTCCCGTCTAGAATTTTGAGCAACGAAATGAACTAAACTAAAGGCTAGTAAGGTAGCCTGTAGACATCACATAGGACTTAGGAAAAATATCTCTATAGATGTGGGTGTACTAATGGAACAACTCTGCCCAACCCTTTTTTCTGGCTCCAATAAAATATATAAATATTACAATGCAAATTAATGTACTTTTTTCTTGTTTTCAGACGCGACAAGCTAATTCACAACGGAGCAGATACTACGACGACTTCGGCTAACATTGCTCACAAATAAAAAGTTGCACCTTCATCAACTTTGGCCTTTTATTATTATTTCTGAACTAGCTGTTCAACAAATATTGCAATCGCCAACAAAATATTATTGTGGCTCCAAACGATACAGACTTTGAACTCTAAATTGCTTTGTAGCACAGATAATTTTTTTTTTAAGTTTATGAAAGTTTGTATTTTTTGTCGGACTATTACTTTGTCTAAAGCAGGCCTGACAAAGCGTTACTATAGTATATTATGCACTGAAGGGATAAAGTAGTGTCTTATGTCACGGGCGTCATATTGAATCCCGAACGTAATAAAGGATCCGAAAGTTAGAGCTTAGAGTTTAGAATTCTGAATGTAGTAAGAGATTCAAGCTAGCTCAAGGCAAAGACACCTTTATCCCCGAGGAGCATACTCAACTATTCACACCTACTGCGAGAAAATTGTTCGCAAGTCATGAAGAGAGCTGTCTGTCTTGTCGGTCTTCAAGTTGACTTCAAAAAACCTACTAGGCAATAATGATTTCCCAAACCACTCATTAAAGAAACTCAAACTATCGAAGACGGTACCCACAATACAGGCGCCGCTATCCAAAAGATGGGGACTTCACTGTTAACGTGAACGGAGTACATTTAGATAACCGACGGGTTGTTTGTTCCTTACAATTCTGTACTTTCAAGAAGTTTTGGTACTCATATAAACGTTGAATACTGTAATTGAGTAAAATCGATAAAATATATTTGCAAATATGTAAATAAAGGGTCGGATCAGGCTACGTTTGCTCTTGAAAATAAATAGGACGAGGTGACTGTTTACCAAAATGGTATAAAAGTAGTTCGGAGCCTGTTTGGTGAATTTTTGGGTTCCACATGAGCATTTTCACCCAGTTATTCACCTTGCGGTGCACTTAGAGAACGGACAGAGAATATAATTTAACCAAGAAAATATCGCTGACAGGTTAAATAACCCACCGAACATGACACTTCTAGGCTTTTTGAACTTTGTCAAGTAGATATTTTTGCGAAAAGTTTGTTTAATTCAGATGTACTAGCGTATTATGTTGGGCATAACAATAGTCACTTTGAAAAAAAACAAAGAAAACGCATTTGGCATCGTGCATTTCAACAACTCATTCTCTCTAAATGGTGAGGTAGATCTTACTTTTCAATCCGCTTGAAAGACTTTGGATAGGAGAGTCCGTACACTGCTGACCGCAAACCGGATGCATCACCCACGATCGTCGGTGATGAGACTGTACATTCCGCGGAAGTGTGGAGGTCGAGGCTTTTTAAACGCCAAGACTCTCCACAACCGCGAGATGTGCAGTCTCAGAGAATGTTTCCTCACAGCTGATGTGGGTAATGTGGTCGCAGTGGACAAGGGTCTCACCCCGTTGTCCATGGCTAAGGAGAACTGTCGCAAACCTGTGATACTTACCACGGGTGAACGCAGGGAGGTATGGAAAGGCAAGGAGCTTCACGGGCGCTTCTATCGGGCTCTTCATGGGTCTGATGTAGATTTTTCAGCGTCCGTGGCCTGGCTACGTTTCAGTGACCTCTTCGGGGAAACTGAAGGTTTTGTCTGTGCGATTATGGATGAAGTTATCTTGACGAATAACTACCGGAGGCATATTATGAAGGATGGGACGGTGGACGTGTGTCGGGCATGCCACCGTCCGGGTGAGTCCATCAGACATATTATCTCTGGTTGTTCTCGTCTGGCTAACGGCGAGTACTTGCACAGGCACAACCAAGTGGCCAGGATTATCCATCAGCAACTTGCTTTGAAATATAAACTGGTGGATTCTGAGGTACCGTATTACAAGTATGTGCCCGACCCAGTTCTCGAAAATGACCATGTCACGTTGTACTGGGATCGGTCTATCATCACTGATAGGACTATTGTTGCCAATAAGCCTGATATAGTGGTGATAGACCGATTAGCGCGCCGCACAATGATAATTGATGTCACCATCCCGCATGACGAGAACCTCGTGAAGGCCGAGAAAGAGAAACAAATCAAGTATCTCGACTTAGCGCACGAGGTTGTCGACATGTGGAATGTGAACTCAGCTATCATTATGCCGATAGTCATTACGGCCAATGGCCTGATGGCCAAAAGCTTCGACGAACATCTGTCGAAGCTGGCGTTACGCGGTTGGGTAAAGGGCCTGATACAGAAGGCAGTACTCCTCGATACGGCTCGTATTGTGAGGAGGTTCCTTTCTCTGGAGCCCTAACCACCGGTAGCTTGGACCCTGCTCCCGACACCGGCGGACTACTACTTTTTATATTTTTAAATGTATTTTTTTATGGTTTTTTAGAGATATATTTAAAAATATACCTACTTTGTATGTAAATAAGAATAAATAAACGAAATAAAAAATAGAAATATAATATAATTATAGTATATAAGTTTTGTTTTAAATTTAGTTATTTTTGTTAATTTTCGTATCTAAATAGATACAATATTTGATTTTGTAGTATTTAATTTTCTTTGGGGTACTGCTTTTGTAGTATTTTAAGGTTATTCTTTCAGCGTGGATAGGCGATATCGTATTGTATAATTATTACTTTTTAAGCAACTAGTTTTGCAATTATGTTTATTCTTACATAAATAATAAATTTATTTTAAACATTTAAATAAAAAATGCCTAGAAAAAGATCTCAACTTTCTTGGCAGTCTGCCACTGCAAAACGGCTGCGACTTCTGCGCAGCAATGAGACAGGGGATGAAAATAGGCATAGGTTGGCTACTCAACGGGCAATCGATGAACGAAACCGCTAGAGAAACAAGCGTTGAACAAACTCAACGTTTGGCTTCACATAATTCTCGATCTTCAGCGACTCGACAGCGGGAATCAAGTGCTGAACGTTCTCAACGAATTCCCGAACATTAGCAAACCGGGAACGGGAAACAAATGCTGAACGTTTGCAACATTTGGCAGCACAGAATTCCCGAACGTTGGCGAATCGAGAACGGAATCAAGCGTTGTACGTTCCCACCGATTAACTCAGCAAAATGCAAGATCAGCAGCGAATAGAACTCGCAGAAAAGAGGTTTACCTCACGCCCATATTTTATCATGGCTAGCAAACAAAGTGCAACCGGATTCTATAGATGAAATAATATCGGCTGAAATACCTGACAAACAACAAGATCCGATGCTTCATAATATCATCATAAAAAACATGGTACATGGTCTCTGTGGATTTCATAACCCTACGTCACCATGTATGAAAGAATATATTTGTTCTGAAAAGTACCCTAGGTCTTTTATTTCTGAAACACAAACTGGTGATGACGGTTACCCAACCTACAGGCGCAGATCTCCAGATAATGGTGGAAACACGGGAATTGTTCGTGTCAAAGGAACAGATATGAGCGTGGATAATAGGTGGGTGGTTCCTTATAATCCAGTCCTTTCCCGAAGTTTCAATGCGCATATCAATGTAGAATTTTGTCAATCGGTCAAAGCTATTAAATACATTTGTGAATATATTCATAAAGGTTCTGATCTATATTTTCGTTACAAAATATTAACGATGAAGTAGAAAAATGTTTAAATGGTTGCTATATTAGTTCATCTGAAGCGTTTTGGATGAATTTTCCAATTCTCTATTCATGAACGCTTCCCGGCAGTTATTCATTTAACAGTTCACTTGGAAAACGGACATAGAATTTATTTAAAAAATGAAAATTTCCAAGATCGGGTCAACAATCTTCCTCCAAAAACGCTTACAGCGTTTTTCGATCTGTGCAGAAGAGATGTATTTGCAAAACCTCTTTGATATCAAGAAGTACCCCAATATTAAACATAGGAAAGAAATACATTTTCTAGAAGGAAACGACAGCAAGATGTTGATGGCTTCCCAGGTGTAAAAAAAGATACAGCTTTGGGCCGTGTGTACAATGTTCATCTGACTCAAACTGAATGCTTTTATTTGAGAATGTTATTGCAACATTTTTAAGCCCACCCTCATATGCCTAAATACAAATAAACCTCCAAACTCCTCACGAACAACTATCCTTAAAACTAATTATGATGCGGCTATAGAAGACATAAATGAAGCTGACTTCTCCTCAATTTTTACTTATCATAGTGCTCTTGAATATGCTGTTTTTCTTGTTCGCACCATATCAGATATAATTGCAAAAAATACACATGAAATCAAAATCCCACACAGTAAAATTACAATAAAACCCTGGATTACTTCCGGCTTATTAAGGTGTATTCACACTCGCGATAAGATGCACATGAGACTTAAAAATGACCCGGAAAATGTCACGCTAAAGCTTACCTACTCACGTTATAGGAATTTCTGTAATAAATTATTGAGAAAGTTAAAAATTAACCATGACCAACTTGCACTACAGAAATCAAAAAATAGTATGAAAGATACATGGAAAGCTATTAAAAAAATAACTGATATCTCTCATACCCAGAGCCATTCAACTAATCTCCTACATGTTTTCCCAGATAAAAAGCTATCTGTGAACGCAGTTAATCACTTTTTTTCAACGTCGGTAAAAATTTAGCCAATTTCTTTTTAAATAATCCCAACAACAATACTCGTTTCTCAAATACTGCGGTCACCAACAGCAATTCCATGGTTCTGACTAATATTGACGAACATGAAGTAAACTTGGTCATCAATGGTTTGAAAGAAGATAGTGCTACCGGTTGGGATAATATCCCCTCTAAAATTGTTAAAGCCTGTCGAACTAAACTTGTTCCGCTGATTACATATCTCTGTAATCTATCTCTGACTCAGGGTACATTTCCGAGAGTTTTTAAAAAGGCCATTGTCCATCCTATTTATAAGAGTGGTGACAAAGACAGTGTCAATAACTACCGCCCTATTTCTGTTCTTCCCTCCCTATCTAAAATCCTGGAAAAAAAATTAAATAACCGTCTGATTTCCTTCCTGGACAAATACCATATCTTGGGGGACAATCAATATGGATTTAGAAAGGGAGTATCTACTGAGGACGCCGTTCTGAATCTGACAAATGAAATTGTAAATCACCTAGATAACAAGCGTAAATGCCTTGGTATTTTTTTTGGATCTCTCTAAGGCATTTGATACTGTCTCTGTTCCCATCCTTATCAATAAACTAGAACGAATTGGTATCCGAGGAGAACCATTGAAAATCTTTAAGGATTATCTTACTGACCGCCCCCAGTGTGTCAAGATTGGTTCTGTAGTGAATGATGAAGAAAATCTCTCCTTCGGAATACCCCAAGGCTCCATTTTAGGACCCACTATGTTCCTTATCTACATTAATGAGCTGTGTAGACTATCACTATTCAAATGTAACATTTTCACGTACGCAGATGACACAGCTCTACTAGTAAATGGAGAGGACTGGGTTGAGGTACAGAAAAATGCACAAAATGCTTTGAAATCTGTCATGTCGTGGTTATCGGAAAATCAACTCACATTAAATGTTTCTAAGTCTGTGTATCTTTCATTTGCCCTTAGAATTAACCAACTCCCACTACCCCAATATATAATATTGTAAGCTCATAACTGCAATGATCAAAATCCTAACTGCCCATGTCTGCTGCTAGGTAGAACTGGCTGTGTTAAGTATCTCGGAATTTTTATAGACGACACCCTTTCCTGGACTCCTCATGTTACCTCCCACAGCACGAGTCAGAAAACTTATTTACATTTTCAAAAAACTTAGGAAATCTGCCGATTTAAAAACTCTCAAACCTGTATCCTTTGCACTGTGCCAGTCCTTAATAACTTACTGCATATGTGTGTGGGGTGGATGTTGTAAAACTCTTATGATTGGGCTGGAGAGAGCGCAAAGAGCCGTATTAAAGGTTATGACAGCTAAGCCGATCCGATACCCTACTAATAAGTTACACATCGACTGTGAGCTACTGACAGTTAGAAAACTCTATGTCCTGCATGTGGAATTGCGCAAACACTCAACCAAACACGTTGAACTCATCTCCAACAGACGTCATGTAACAGACATTCTTCGTTCTCACAGGCACATCACCGCATTAGTGACATTATAGTGTCTCCTCGAGACACTATAATGTCACATCCATCAATTTGTACAATGTAACTCATAAAAATACTTCAAGTCTTCCAACTCACTAAATCTTATTAACTTCATGACATACAACACACATTACACACCACTCATAACACCAATCTCACACAACATTCACCACATTTATTCACACCAGGTCGTCAATACCACACCTCACTGGTAGTCGTAGATAATATACCTACTTTTTTGTGTTTTTTTTTTTTTATTAACTGTTATTTTGTTAATATTTTTCATTATTTGCCTGCTGCATGCATTCCTTCCTTTAATTGTACTCAATATGTTTACATAAAAGAGAGCGCCTTGACTTCCATAATACAAGTCTTACTTAGTTTGGAAGTCAAGAGTTCCCTTCTTTGTACATTTTTTATTGCAATAAACCTTTTTATTATTTATTTATTTACATGTTCGAGGTCCAACATCATTTGAAGATCTTAGAACCGTCAATGGTATTTTACAGACATATCAAGGCACTTGCAAGAGATTAGGTTTACTGGAAGGAGATCATCATTGGGGAAACACCCTATCAGACGCTGTTTTATCAGAGCCAGCCACAAAGTTAAGAGAATTATTTACCATCATCCTCATATTTTGTCAGCCATCTGACCCCTTTGAGATATGGGGTAAATTTCGTAATGATTTGTCTGAAGTCATATTAAATAGACATCGTAATGACAGTGAGGATATGACAATACAATTTAATGATAATATATACAATGAAGGACTTATAATGATTGAAAATAAGATTCATGAGATGTGTGATAAATTTTTAACTGATTTTGGACTTCCAGCGTCGAATAGGAATAATTCGAATAGTAATATGGATCCGTTGGAAGAAGCATTGCGGAAACCGTATGATTTGAATAAATTAAGTGATTATATTTCTGAAAATGAATCTAAGTTAGTGGATGACCAGCTGACTGCTTATAATTGTGTTATGAACAGTGTTCGTTTCAATGAGGGGAAGATATATTTTTTTTGGACGCTCCTGGAGGAACCGGCAAAACTTTTGTTACCAATTTAATATTAGCTAAAGTTCTCAAGAAAAACTAGCTTTGGCCATAGCGTCGTCGGGCATCGCTGCGACTCTACTAGCGGGTGGACGCACCGCTCATTCCACTTTTAAACTACCTTTGACTATTTCTTTGCAGAAAAATAGCGTGTACTCGATCCGTAAAAATGGGCTTCTGGGAAAAGTTTTGCAAGATGCCCGCTTAAATATATGGGATGAATGCACTATGATTCATAGAGCTCATATAGAGGCTTTAGATAAGACTCTTAGAGATATTAGAAGCTCTAACAAAATCATGGGTGAAATCACTGTCATGTTTGCTGGTGATTTTCGCCAAACATTACCGGTGATAGTTAGGGGAACCAGAGCTGACATTGTGAAGTCTTGCTTAAAAACTTCGCCGTTATGGAAGTTCGTTCATACCCTAAAACTATCTACTAATATGAAAGCACATTTGGGAAAATTTGTACTACTTCCAAGTACAAATTTTCCTTCAAAATAACTTTTAATAGGGGACGGGAAAGTACCTCATTTCGAAAACAAAATTGAAATTGATCGTTATTTAGGTGAGAAAGTTACCAACATTGAATACCAAATTTCCAAAGTCTACCCAGATGTAGTCCATATAGAAAAAAAAAGACTACCAGTGGATGTGTCAAAGGGCAATATTGGCAGCTAGAAATAGTAGCGTTGACGACATCAATAACATAATACTCGGTAAACTTCCAGGAGATGCGTGAACTACATGTCCATTGATAACGTAATGGATCAAGAGGATGCGGTACATTACCCACAAGAATTTTTAAATTCTCTAAATCCAAGTGGCCTTCCCCCACATTCACTCAAATTAAAAACTGGCACTCCAATTGTGTGGCTAAGAAACCTTAAACCAGCAAATTTATGCAAAGGAACCAGACTCCAAGTAAAATTTCTGCGCAATAACGTGATTGTTGCTACAGTTTTGACTGGTCCAGCAGTAGGGCAAACAGTGCTGATACCTCGCATTCCTATGATACCAACGGATTTGCCTTTTAACTTCAAAAGAATTCAATTTCCGGTGAAAGTATCGTTTGCGGTAACAATTAACAAGGCTCAGGGGCAAACATTTAAGCACGTAGGAATAGATTTACGCCAAGAGTGTTTTCCACACGGGCAACTATATGTTGCCCTATCGAGATCTGGTTCTGGTGAAAATCAACATCTATTTCTACCGGAAGAAAACAAAACTAAAAATGCTTTACCTACGTATGCAGAAGTACTTTAAAATAACATTAGTTTTGAGTTTTTTGTTTTTTTTTGAGAATAACCTACAATCTAGGTACATGATATAAGATTATAAGACCCAGTACTTTTACCTAAAGTTTTCAAATTCTATCTTACTGATAAAAGCGTGATGTAGGGACCTAGAATAGCTCCTTAACGTACGTATTTTTTTTAAATATTTTCACCTACTTAAACGAAGTCGCGGGTTAAAGTAAGCGTTAGCCCAAAGTAACTTTTCCACGCGGACGAAGTCGCGGGCAGAAGCTAGTAATTAATATAATTCCAATATTTTGTATTAAATTAAATTTTTTGTTGTTAAAAATGTTGAGTAATTTTAATTTTAAATTTCATTGCGATTCTAATTCTGAATTTAAATTTTGCTTTTCGATTTTATTTCTATTGTCATTTAAATTAGTTGAAAAGGAATTGTGAATTTTAATGTTCAACTTTTTATCATTTCTTATTTGTATCTATTTTGTTCAGTGTTTCTCGTGTGTAACACTTGTAACATTTTTGTGTTACTGTTTGTTTTCCCTAAATAAATAAAAAAATATAGTCTGGTATGAAATCACTATGGCGCACAAGAGAGGAATTGAAGCTTTAAAAAGATCTCTACAAGATATTCGGGGCGAGTTTCAATAAAAAAACAAAAACCAGATTTTAAACATAAAATTCAAAGAAAGATTAAATTGACATACATGAAAAGAAATTAATTAAGTGATGACCTAAAAATGACATCAGCTATCTCTGTACGCAATTCGTCAGCTCATTTTATGATGTACAGTTGCGATGTTGAACCGCCTATCTTGCCAACAATAAGAACTCTTTGCCAAATCAAGCATGAAGGAAGAAAGGCTACATGCTGTGATTCAAACCCGACAATGTCCTTAAGGCTAATGGCTCAAACTCCAACCTATAAAGAATTTATCAGATTAATATCACTACAATTAAATTTCTGGTATCCTGATCAAGAAAAATATTACAGTCAACCTCCATGATACTCAGTGGGATAAGTCTAGATGCTACGGGGAGTATTTTGAGGAGACTCGGCCCTTTTTCTAAAATTTCACTTACTGATCACTTCTTTTTGTGTGTGTTTTAAAAAAAATTGAGGGGCACACCAGCGAGGTACGCTGTTCCAGATGGTATCCGAAAGTTTATTATAAATTACTGACTGGCTGAATAAGTGGTGTAAAAACAAAAAAAACCATTACCAGCAGAAGTAATATGCGATGAGTCTTCTGCGTTTATCGGCATGTGTCAAAGCTTTTAAACGCTGCAGTACAACAAAATAATATTTGGAAATATCATTTGGTATATTTGAACAAAAAGACGTCATCCTTCCCCAAACTAAGGCACATTAGAATTGATACTAGCCATATGATTAAAACTTTATACAACCAAGCTTGTTTCAAAACTGCGATAACAGAGTAAATCACTTTTACATTAATTGCTTAAAAAATATGAAATCGTGTGAAAATTTTGAAGTGATGAAACAGATAGCAAAAGATATGGTTATACTTTGTTTAGCAAAGTTATCTGGCAATGATCGAGGTGGAAACATATTAAGAAATGAAGAAGCGAGATTGCGATTGAAATTATTGTTTCATGGCAGTGAAATGGGCAATACTGAAAATGAAAGTGCTCATTTTGACAAAGAGATCAAGTCTCAACTTGAAACTGATGGGCAAGAGGATGAACAGAAACTTAAGGAAGGTTTTTCTAAAAATATATGCTTCTTAGATTAAGAACAAACCAGGCAAGATACCTACGAAAGAAAGAAATCCCAAGTAGATATGAGGGTTGATTGGTTAAGTGATGATATATCTGGAGAAAAAATTATTAATGATTAAATTAATTCTGAAAATTTAAGCAATACAGAAAACTTGCCTTCGCTGATTGACACATTATTAGGATTGATAAAACAAGTGCCTCTAACGACTAACATAGTGAAAAATATGTACTGTAGCGAAATGCGAAATCCTACATCTACACTATAATAATAATATATCCGCAAGTCAGGAACTGTTGGGCAGTAGCGACCCCATGGACCTGATCTCCCGGGAGAAGTCTTGTTCCTCATTTCCGGCTTGCCTTTATTGGCTGGCCAGACTGAACACTGACGAAGAACTCCCACCTCTTTCTTTTATTGAGTGTGCAGCCCCTGCCATTTTAAAGCCGATTTAATTGTCAGTGGTCAGAACGATTATCGGTCTACTAAACCACCCAATTCCAGAGCGTTTCATCTTCTGTTTCCATATTGTGCAATAGTCCTGCTCCAAGCGGGGATTGTCCATGGGTATACTTTCACAGTGCATACAGGGATAATCGTCGGTTGGTGTCCCATTCCATTAGAAATTATGTCTAACGGGGTCTCTGCGAGTTGGCTTCGGTCCCTCGTACGCCTATCAAAGGACCGGGTCTCCAGAGACGAGAAAAAAAATATATATAAAAAGGAAATATTTGTTTGTTTGGTTTGAATTGAATAGGCTCCGAAACTACTAGACCGATTTGAAAAAAGTTAGAAATCCGTATGAAAACTTCGATAGTGTAACCCAAGGTGTGAAAAACATACCAAAAGAGTTCCTTATATCGCGTACGCTACGGAAACTATGCACAATAGAGCAAAGTGATGTACTGCAGTTTTATAGAGTATAATAAATATCTAGAAAAAAGTCCGCGAGGGTATGTATCTCACAATGACCATTTTTTTAATATTATTCAATAAAAACCCGGGAGAAATGGTATAGTGGTGATTTTAATATCATGAAATTATTCGTATCCATTTAAATTGGTTAATAATTAAGGTTGTTTATGTGCAAGAGATTTAAACTTTAAATTATTCAAATCCGACCTTACGTCTAAAAGTTACGAAGGGTAAGAAAATACTCCAAGTAAGATAAATGTTGCGAGTGAACAAACAGCCCTACTTTTAGTTTATTAATAAGTCATACCTTTTAAGAGGTTATATGAGAGATAAAGTTCGTGGAGTAAACTAAACCCGCGCGAACGAAGTTGCGGGCGAAGTGCTAGTCATCTAATAGAGAGCTATTTTAATTTAAAATATCAACACTCATCTTTGCGATCTTATAACCAAATCGCACAGGCTGAGAATATATGAATTCATTATGAAACATTTTGAGTATATTTCAGATGAAATAAAATTAGCATGGAGTACTACAAAACAAAGTCGATTATTAAACGGGCACAATCTAACACAGCAAAGAGTTATTCAAATACTGATTTTATTTTTACAAAATCCTTCATTTGTTGAAAAAAATTGTTTTTATTTAATTTAATGGGACTACGATGAAAAGTATTTATGTTGTACAGGTGGATACAGACATTGCGAGGCACGCGCAGCGCACGGGCGCTCATCACATGTTTCGCAATCTGTGGACGTTCATATTCGTGGAGCCGCATGGCTACCCAGGCAAATTTACATAGAAATGTGTGAACATCGGCGACGTAAAACTGGTGGATGCCAAGCTACATAGCTTGGCTCATCGCCGTAAGGTTGCCTGCTTGTCGGTCTTCTACAGATTGTACTTCGGTGAGTGTGCCCAAGAACTCCACGACCTCATCCCACCGGCCCCCTTCTACCATCGGACATCCAGACGCACTGCATCTTACCATCCCTACCTTGTGGCTATTCCACCAATTCGTACTAAGCGTTTTCAAACGTCTTTTATAATGCGCACAGCAAAGGAGTGGAACTCTCTGCCAGCGTCTGTTTCCGAAAGCTTACAACCCTAATCTCTTCAAAGTTAGAGTGAACAGGCTCCTTCTGGGTAGGCTCGCTCCATCGTAGACTTTGTCTCTGTCATCTCTGACATAGACTAGAGTCAAGAGCAAACCCAGTACAAATAAAAAAATAAAAATAAAAAAACACATTTCAAATGCCCGGTAAAGGTGGACCTTTTTGATAACATGTCACAGTCGTTGGCTATAGCTTACCTACTTGGAAAGTGTCAGTTAAAACAAAAAATAGATAATACGGGTCATGTTTACTGCAGATTCATAAAAAAATCTAGTTAGTAAAGATGTCAATGCTGATTTTTTTTTATAAGAAAAAAAAGAGGAGAGGAGAGGAGGATAAGGATGGGTGCGAGGATTTGTTATTGGCTTGCTGGTGATTACGGTTTCCTATTTTGTTTGTTTTTATTAGCTGTATGCTCACCATGTATTAAATAAATAAATCAGGTTTTTACCTTTAGATTTAAACATTATAAGCACCCGGCATAGTTTCTCTCGGTAAATCAGCTGGTGAAATGATTCAAGATCAAATGTTTTCCATTTTGGCGCGGAGTTTGAGTTGCATCTGTTATTTATATTAAATACAGTGCTGGTTTTAGTAATATCATATATTGTGTGTATTGCGAATTTCATAATGGACAAAAATATCGAACAAAGAGTTTGTCTTAAATTTTGCATCGCCAATGGAATTTCGTGTTCGGAGTCACTGAAAATGTTACAGAAGGCTTACGGTGAATCGACTTTATCAAAAACTCGTGCTTATGAGTGGTTCAAAGCGTTCAAAAGCGGTCGAGATGTGATGGAAGATTTGCCTCGCTCTGGTAGGCCGTCAACGTCTGCAACTGAAGTAACATCGCAAAAGTGAAAGAAATAGTGACTGAAAATCCCCATTCAACTCTGAGAGAGATAGCCGCCGAACTTTCTGTATCTCACGAGTCGATCCGTACCATTTTAACTAATCATTTGGGTATGAAACATGTTGCTGCTCGGCTAGTCCCAAAAGATCTGAATTTTCTCCAAAAACTCAATCGCATGAAAGTCGCTGAGGACATGCTAGAACGAGTCAGTTCGGACCCAACATTCATGAAAAGCATTGTTACTGGTGACGAGACGTGGGTTTACGAGTTTGACATGCAAACTAGTCAACGAGCTTCGGAGTGGCGCCTTCCAACTTAACCGTTTTCAATCGATAGAAGACATAAAGGAGAATTCGCGGCGAGAACTCAACTCAATTCCGGAAGCAGCGTTTAAAAAATGTTTTGATGAATGGATTATTCGTTGGCGCAAGTGTATCGTTTCTAAAGGAGCATACTTTGAAGGTGATAAAATAAATTTGGATGAATAACAGACATTTTGTGTATTATTGATCTTTTCCCGGTACTTTCTTGACAGAGTAGTACTTATATATTTCTAAATACATACATATTATAGATAAACTACACCCAGACACAGAACAAATGATCATGCTCATCACACAAACATTTCTCCTGGGTGGGAATCGAACCCACAACCTCTGGCATAGCAGTCAGGGTCACTAACCACTAGACCAACAGGCCAGATATGCGCGCACAAAGTCGAGTTTTTAGGGTTCCGTACCCAAAGAGCAACCAACGTAACCCTATTAATAAGTCTCTACTGTCCGTCTGTCATTTCAATTGTCTATCTAGGGTTTTTTTTGGGACACAGCCCGCACTCAGACAGACGGACGGACAGAGGAGGTATAGTAATTTTTTGGAGCCCTAAAAAATGGTAATATACACACAAGACTTGCCACGTCGTATAACACTGCTGAACCTCTGACCAAAGCACCCAAAAGCCAGTCTATAAATAAACACAAACGTAAATAGACATAATCTCTCCCATTCCAATCATAATGTTAATTTTGTCGCATCGTCGCGTACAAATCACAGAATAACACTTAGCGGAAGGTTATATTTATAATTATTGTTATTATATCGCTCACCGGATGCACAATTGTCACGAATGGTCAATTTCCTTTTTTACTCTAGTATATAAACTGAAAGTACATAGTAGTTCGTCAGTTCGTGATCAGAAACTGAAACATGAAGTTTTTTGGAGTACTCTTGGCCATCATGGCTATTGCCTTTGCTGCGGTGGTAAGTACGATTTCGATATCATGATTTTAAAGACTAACCATTCCTGTAAAAGAACTTTGTGTTTGGTCCAGAAATATAGTTCGAGATCTTTCGAAATATTCATTGGTTGATAATTTCAGGATCATAACTTCACAGCCTTTATCTTTTTGCCCAACTATGTTACAGCCAAAACGGTTGCTTCTGAATACCAGTATTTAGTTCAAGAACATAACATAGCTAATAAATAGAGTTGGGTCCAGTGTGGTACCTTGCGGAACCTCCACCGACTATATGTTGTTCTATTTCTGTCGTACTTTTCTATCCCGTATCCACAGATACCTTCGCAAAAAATCGTTTCGTTTTAATGCATGATACCAGTAACATAATTTAAAAATTTTGCTGCGTTAGCAATAATGACACGGATACCATACCAAAAGCTTACGTAAGATCCAAATTTGCTGTTTGCATTTTTCAACTGTATAGGGAAGCACATTAATTCAAGCGAAAGAAAAAGCGATGATTCTTTTGTTGTACGTATACTAACCACATTGTTTTTCCGCGAAGACCATATTGCTGTATTTCAGGGTGCCAATTCTACAATTTTCTATAAGACATTCTGACTGACATTCGCAAAAAAAAACCTACATTTTTGACAGATTGCGACTGAGATACGAATGCAAACGTTGCTTAAAAATCAGTAGAATTGGCCAGCTGTTTAAAATATTGTTACCTGTACACATTAATCAGGCCGACTTTAACGGCCAAATGATTTGTCCTACAAAATGTCTGACGTGACAATCGGGTCGAATTTTCCTTGCTAAGTAAAAACTACAGATTTTTTGTAGTATTTGAGCGTTACACTATTTAATTGCAGTCAGTACGTTTCATTTTTCACCTACAAAAAATCGGTCACCGATTACCGAACGTGGGACGGCAACATAAGATTGGAAATGTATTGAAAATGCCTATGTAGTGTTGTTTGATTGTGTCTTAGGCTGTCCTTATGTCTTCAAAATTTTGAAGTAATCGTAACATCGCTACAGTGGCGGACCAACGGCGGTCAACCTCTGGGTACTCCCTGAAAGGGTTCGGAAGAGGTGTACCCTGTAGTAAATATTAAAGGGGTCACTTGACATTGACAATATTAAATACTACCAAGTGAAATAAAACGAGATAATGTCGATTGTTGCGTACGCAGAGCGACCGCAATATCTTTAGTTGAGTTTTCTGACTCTGTGGGAATGTTTTTGCAGAGCGGCATGAGCACTCTTCCGAGGGCAGCAGGCTGCGATGGTGGGCCACCTCCCGGACCCCCTCCAGACGGCAACCCCCCCGGACCACCACCAACCAGTGAGTACAATATTGTTTTTTCCTTGAAAAAAAAAGGTTTTGCTCTTGACTATAGTCTAGGTCAGAGACAAAGTCGACGATGGAGTTAGCTTACCCAGAAGAAGCCCGTTCACTCTAACTTTGAAGAGATTAGTGATGAATGCGTTCGGAAACACACACGCAGGTAGAAAGTTCCTATACTTTGCTGTGCGCATTATAAAAAACGTTTGAAAACTCTTACTGCGATTTGGTAGAACAGCATCAGGGTAGGGATGGTAATTTGCAGTGCGTCTAAATGTGCGATGATCGAAGGGGCCGGTGAGATAAGGTCATATTCCTATAAATGAAAGTGATCCAGTATTTTATACCAATCTTATACCAATATACATATAAAGCTGAAGAGTTTGTTTGTTTGCTTGAACGTGCTAATCTCAGGAACAACTGGTCCGATTTGAAAAATGCTTTCAGTGTTAGATAGCCCATTTATCGAGGAAGGTCATAGGCTATATATATCGTTACGCTAAGACCAATAGGAGCGGAGCAGTAAGGAAAATGTGACGCAAACGAAGTTGTGTGGGTCAACTAGTGTGAATATAAAGCTACAATCATCATCTGCCTAGCCTTTTCCCAACTATATTGGGGTCGGCTTCCAGTCAAACCGGATTTAGCTGAATACCAGTATTTTACGTGGAGCGGCTGCCTACCAGACCTCCACAACCCAGTAACTGGGTAACACGGAACTTCATGGCAAGACTGGAATCAGATTTATTGGCTGCTGACTATCCGTAACGACTGCCAAAGATCTAAAGCTACAATAATAAGGTTTATAAACGAATGAAATGCTTACTACACCGGTTTCTGGTCTTTTCCAAGCAAGAATTCTCGGCAAATCTGGTCTTAGTAAAGAGAGGAAAGAAAAGACGTCGGCCACGTCAAGATTGTGACACGTTGCTAAAACAACCTAACATCACTACTGAATTTATATCAAAGAGATATCTCCTTGATAGAAATTAATTTTTGTTACTAAGAACTACTGTTTGTTCAAATTTATAATGTTGCTAGCACTTCGCCCGCGACTTCGTCCGCACTGCAATTTTTTGCGTAAATGTCACTACATTTTGAAAAACAGTAATAGATCACTATATTACTGTTTTTCTGTGTGTACAATGTACATGAATAAGAAAATAAATAAGAAAAAGCTGAATGTAATATGCTTACCGGCTAAAGCCGTACCAACGGGATCTCGATTTTAACCTTTATAAACTTTATCTTTTCAGACTCGACTCGCTAAACGACAGCAAGGCAGACACACCGACGGTTTCGGCTAATATTACTCCTAAATAAACAGTTGCACCAGTTATAACATTTAGTTTTTTTTATTTTTATTTCTGGTCGTTAAAACTGCTGACATAAAATTGCTATCATCATCATCTGCCTAGCTTTTTCCCAACTATATTGGGGTCGGCTTCCAGTCAAACCGGATTTAGATGAATACCAGTATTTTACGAGGAGCGGCTGCCTACCAGACCTCTCAACCCAGTAACTGGGTAACACAGTACTTTATGGCAAGTCTGGAGTCAGATTTACTGGCTTCTGACTAACCACGACGACGACTCGCAAACCGTGTAACGACTGCCAAAGATCTACAAATGACAGCCGGGACAACGGCTTAACGTGCTTTCCGAGGCACGGAGGAAACTCGGCATGTTAAGATGGTCACCCAACCATAGACCAACCTGGGCAAGCGTTGCTTAACCTTGAAGATCGACCCATGCAGCTGTTATTATCTAGCCACGAGCTCCTCAAAATTGCTATCAACAGAAGATATTCTATTCTGCATAATTCATATTCCTTAGAATTTGGGAACTTCGTCAAACATTCTGGGAAAACTTAAGCGTTTGCAGGCTTCATTTTTTTAATGTCTGTTTACACCAACTTTTATTAGAGCATTTTGTTTGCGCACACATTTGCTTTATAATTATCTCCTCGCCATGGCTGAAATCGCTCAGGAGGCAAAAATAAAAAGCCTTAATTTATTTAGGATGCTTAAAGGACGCTCAAGAAATCGTGTCTATTTGTTAGTATTCTGTTGCGGTACTGTTTTGAAGCTGTGTAAAACATGACTAAGTACACAAGCCCAAAACATCATGATAAGCTCAGCAAATCAGTAAAAATCATCATGATTATTTATTATTATTATTTATTTAGTTTTTTTTTCGATTGAGATGTTTTCATCATTAAAAAACATTACAAAAAAATACAAAATTTCTTCTTAATACATAAAAAGTACTAGAGATAATATCAAATTGGTTTTAATATGGCAATTCAAGAGAGTATTATTAAAATACTTATATTTAATATTTTATATACAATCTAACATATTATTCACAGTTTAAGGTAACTATACAGTTGATTAGTTTTTGTTTTTAACAAAACATGGACGATAAGAAAAATATCTGATGGAACAAAATCGTAATTTTTTTACAAAGTAAATGGTCACTCGTATGAATTATTAGTTAGTGTAACTTAGTTAACACGATCACATTATCCACCTGGTTAAAAAAAAAGATGAATATAAAAATCATACAAAAAAGTAGTAAAAAATGTAAAAGTTTTATAAAAATGTACCTACATAAATAATTAAAAATATGTAACAATTTTGTATTAATTTTAGGTAGTATCACTGCAGTCGTTATAATTGCCAAATATGGATAGCAGGGAATCAAATAAAGTCACCATGGATCATCATCATAATTCTTCAAATACCTAAGGGTGAAAGCCATCAAAGCCTTGGGGGCCGTTCTGTGGGAAATCTTAAAGCACTTCACATAAATGCGGATTTTGTCTTCAGCATGTTTATTTAAGGTAACAAATCGTTCAGCATCAGTCAGACACATAATATTTCCAACTACGTTTAGTTGACTGCACACCTAACTCCTTTGTCGTTAGTACCTTTCAAGTACATTAAGGGCCTATTTTCAATTGCCAGATGTCTACAGTTTGAAGAACATAATATGATAGTTTGACATATTTTTAACAGGAAAGCTGCCAAACGGTCATATTTTGTCAGATGCTTGGTATTTGCCGCAAACTTCAAACCTCCACAAAGATTTAGCTAATTTTAAGGTTTCAAACGTCGACATCCACACGCTTGCGCTAGTGTTAGTATGTTCTAGACACGCAAGCATGGCAGACATCGAGCACTTGTGGGCTGTAATTACTAACCGGATCCGGCTTTACTCTTCAGAATATATCTGGCGATTGAAAATTCGACCATTAGTCATTAAAGCTCTACCATCTGCTATTCCATATTTGAAGATCATCAAGTAGTGAGGAGTTAAGTTAGTCTACTGGCCGAGTTCCTGTAGGTGTTGCTTCTCCTCCTCCTCTCTCAGAAGCAGTTCCCTCTCAGCGGCAATGCGGGCGTGCTGCTCGGCAATCACTCGGAAGAGTTCGGCATGCTTCGCCCGAGCCTGGGCGACCGCTACTGTCTCGTGGGGCGCGTTGATTACTGAAACTGAGAGAATAATAATTTATTGCTAAAGTTTGTTGAAAAGTTGAGCTTTTATTTAATTAGTAGACTCGTTACTAGGTAATACGACACCCCTTGGGCGAACTGGATTTCAGACTATCGAACTTAGGTGAACCTGACTACACGTTACTACTGTCAAAGATCTGCAAAGGATAGTTGAGATAATCGGCTTATCGTGCTTTCTCAGAGGGCTCTTGGTTCTTTATGGATACAAATCTCGGCAAGCACACATCTATACGGCTGTTAAAACTGAAGCCGAACCTCCCTTTAGCCCATCAAAAGCTCAACTACGTAGCTACTCGTACGTAAAACCTGGGAGCTACTCTCTAAGCCCGAAGTCCGTACTTTCGGCCTTAGTTGCGGGCGTTTTCTACTCCGTATCACCTAACCACTAAGAATTAATGACAACAGCCGGTCGATTCTATAGACATGTCGAAGTGATAATGAAGTGAGCTGTCATTCCATCTGGATTACATGGATGAACAGCTCACTTTGTGATCACTTCACCAAGCCTTCACTTCGACATGTTTACAGAGTCGCACTGCAGGATTTGATAGTTACTGTTATCGTGTTGTCGTTCATTTTTAGTTCGGGTTCGGGACTACTAGTAAGTCCGTAAGTGATACGGAGTAGAATACGCCCGTAACTAAGCCTGAAACTACGGACTTCGGGCTTAGAGAGTAGCCCCCCTGTACTCTGTCGAATCAAAGAACCAACGAATTAAATGATACTCGCACAAATCAGAAAAACATAGCACAAACGAGACCTAAAGATACGTAGCGGGTGGAATAAGTCTGGTACAGATGATGATCAAAAGACAGCAACTCACGTTCAGGGTGCGGGTGCGTGGCGTGTTCCTCAGCGATCTTGGCGTAGAGCTGGTAGTGGCGGTTCTTGGCCTGCGCCACCGACTCGGAGTCGCTGGGGTGCTCCGGCGGCACGTCGCTCAGCACCGGGTGGAAGCCCTGCTTATCCGCCACGTAGTCCACGGTGCGCACCTTCTGGCTCGGGTCCACGTACGAGAACGAACCTGAAAACATTAGAAAAGTATATTAAACAAAGCCTTCTGATGAGGCCCATTGTGACCGACCACGTTTCGGTTTCATAAGTCATCACTGACAACACGCACTGGTCATAGACTTTCGTCTTGAGACACTGCGGTATGTGAGACGAGACGGTACCACGCAACTTCTCGAACGCTGCCCAGCAGTCACTCAAAGGGCAATGAAGAGGGTAACGCTTGGAGATTCCTTGCGTGATCTAATCAGGAATGATGATATCCGCAAGACAACCAAGGTTACCGACATAGCCAGAAGGATCACCAAACTGAAATGGCAGTGGGAAGGGCACATTACTGGCAGAACAAATGGTCGATGGCCCAGTAAAGTTCTGGAGTGGCGACCGCGTACCGGAAGACTCAACGTTGGAAGACCTCCCATAAGGTAGACCGATGAATGCGAGTCGCGATTGTTGTGGCAACACTGAGTAAAATAACTTTCATTTCGGAAGTCGGTTTTTTTGGTAGCTTTACTTTTTCTTTGTATGTTTTTTTTAGGGTTCCGAACAAAAAACGGAACCCTTATAGGATCACTCGGGTGTCTGTCTGTCTGCCTGTATGTCTTGAAAGGACTTACTGTTAGGATTTTAATTCTATTTTTTCACAATTTTAAAATAAATGGTTTTGAAGTTATTCAAGAAATTAGACGAAAAATTACCATTTCCCCCTTTATCTCCGAAACTACCTAAAATTTAAAAAAAATGGAGATCATATATCCTTAACTATAGATTACAGTAAAATATATATATAGCAATAAGAATTCTATGGTATTAAAACAACATTTTAAAATAAAGAAATTCGTTCGGAACCCTATGCACGCGAGTCCGACTCGCACTTGGTCAGTTTTTTTATTTGGAAGTCGGTCATATTTTATAGCAAAAAGTTTTTTATGTTTCACTTTTTAGTGGTAGTTACTCCACTCCTAACAACACCACTGGAAAATCGCAGGAAAGCATCCAGCTATTTTGATTTAAAAGCCAAACTTCCAAACCGATTTTGATTAAATTTAAATTTCAGATAAAACAATTATTTTTCGGTTCATAAATGACGGAGTTATGAGGCAAAAAAAAACAAAACAAAATACACCGAATTGGGAAAATCCACCTTTTTTTGAAATCTGTTAAAAATAAGGCATTTCTAATTATTTTTACTGTAGAGAACTTGCTTCTACCTACCCCTTGGAGGCATATTTGAAGGCGTTACGGTAATTAGTAAATAAATTACAGAATTTTATTCGTACTTCGATGCCAAGGTAAGCTCAAGGTGGAAAGCTTTGAACAAACAGTGAAGGGCGGAGGGCCGTTCTATTTCGCAGCTGCCGCCAAGACTCAGTAATACTCGTGTCGCGAGTAGGCATAATATTTTCTATTTGGTGGTTTTACATGAGCTTGAGAAGAATTATAAATGTGCCATTTAGTATCCTTTGCCGACGTTAAGGATCAGAATATTGATATGTACTCAGATATTTGTATTATTTTGTTTATTATTTTTCAAACTTATTTTATACATTTTTAAATAATAATATCTTTCACTAATATAAAGCCAGACTTTTTCATGTCAAATTGGGTAAAAATAAGCAAATTATAAGGTACTCAATTGAATTTAGAGATTCATCAAATTATACATAATTTAATGAATCTCTAAAGTAAAAGTAGGAGAATTTATTATAGTGAACTCGTTTAATACAAATATGTACCAAAGAACAAGGTAACCAAGAACTAAGACTAAATCAGTATTCCTCAGAAAAACGCGACAACGTATTTTACAGCAAAAACGAGCCTAGAATCGGAAATAAAGCCATAAACATACCTAATTGGTCCTAACAGGGTCTATTTTAAGTCTTTATCTACGTGCTCCGAATCATGCGTTCAGAAAATCTGGCCATAAAGCAGAATTGAGCATAGATTTCTCTTCCTTATGGGCGTTTCAAGGTATCAGGCTCGTAGATCTATGTAGAGCAAGGGAATTTACGCAAATTCCAAGTTAATATCGCCGCATTAGAAAGTGTAATTGTTGTAAATGTTACTTCATTTGCTCTTGCAATTGAACAGATGCTTTATCAAGCCAGAGTTGGAATACGTGATGAATGAATTGTACTGATACACGATAGTTTTCTTCATAAACTAAGACTTAACAAAGAGTAGGCAGTGGCAGTGGGCAGGTCACATTGCTCGCAGAACAGATGGCCGATGGAGCCGAAAAGTTCTGGAGTGACGACCGCGTAAGACGCAACGTTGAAAGGCCTTCCACAAGGTGGGCCGATGATCTGGTGAAGGTCGCGGGTAACCGATGGATGCGAGACGCACAAGACCGGTCGTTGTGGCGACACTCGGGGGAGGCCTATGTCCTGCTATGGACGTCTTTCAGCTGATATGATGATAATGAGGACGATTACAGTATATTTAATAATCTTCATAACCCAAGATGGAGACTCAAAATCACGACAATGCCTCTAACGCCACTATAAACATAGCAACTACTGAACCTAAACAGTATAATATAGATGTTGATACAACAGTTTCAACATATGACACAAAAAGAAGAGGCAAATTTATATCAGACAACAAAAAATCGTCCGTCACAAATCAGCTAAACCATAACACAGATTGTTAATCATCTTTCGCATTTTTTTTTTTAATTTGCTGAACAGCCAGATTGTGAAGCTGTAACGACTTCTTTGGTAAAAACTGATAAGGGAATATGCATGAAAAAAATGTTTATTAATTATTCAGTTTATCTAAAAATATACAAAAATATAATTAAATATAGTGAAAATAGAAATAAAATTTATTGAAAAACAAACGAGACATAATTATTTAAAACAAATAATATCCCTCTCACGAAAAGCTGTTTTAGCAGCTGTATAGGCGTCATGGACTTTGATGTCAAAGTTTATAATTATAGGACTTATTTTTCTAATTGTAATCTATGAAGCTTTATAACTTCATCGCTGACGAAAATATTAAAAATAATTTCGTGATTGTTTACTAGAGTTAGTAAATATTTAATTTTTTCATGTTGCAAATAAAAAATCGCATGCATATCCCCTATTATGTCTTATATGTTGTTACGCGTCTACTTCATTAATAATATAATTCTACACGCTTATTAACATTTTTCTTGTGTTGCTCATATTTGATTAGAAGCGCTTATAAAACTGGTTTATGACATTTCCATCGGCAAAGGTCAAGCAACAAAAAAAATAGTTTGAAAACATTTATAATTTATGCAAAAAAATATGGTCAGAAACAGACATTTTTTTAATTAAAATAGAACACGTATTGAATGACACTGTATTATTAGACTGACAGATTCAAGGCTTGATCGTAACAGTTCCGGCTAAACTTCTTTAAAAATACTGATTTGAGAAACTACCTGAACATGCACGTATCTAACCACTCGAATCTTTAGAATATTCTCTCAATCATGTGAAAAGGACTTTCCAGACAATTTTACACACAAGTCGTTTTTTCCTACAGAGTTATCGACAAAACCTCATCATTTCATCTACCGTGTTTTTTTACAACTCTGTTTGGAGCTCTCAGATCTAACCTGATGCAGCTAAATACCAGTTCATTACATGAATCAACTACTATCTTGTGACTATCACATTCACAAAATCACAACTCAGGTACTGGGTAACACGATAACTTTTGTGGAGGTTCATATAGAAGAGTAGTTTCTTAACCACACCAAAATGGCGGAATGTATTGACAAACGCCCAAGAAAACCGATTGATATTGAATTAGGTACACCTCTAGAAAAGGTTTTTTAGATATACTACAAGACTTTTCTTTTTTTTCAAGGATGGAAAATCATCAAATGACTCCTCCCGCTCTGGGCGTAGCAGAAGGGAGTATCAGCCTCTTACTGACTAAAACCCATCTGTGTTCCTCCTAATGCCCTTTGCGTTTCAGGACATGGTGACTCTTTCGAACAAATTCCGCAAACCTGGCAGGCACTGGCCCTAGCGCGCCCCTTCTACTATGCTGACGCTCTGCAACTCCCGACCGACGCCCAGGGCAACTTCTTCTGTTGAGGCGGCGGCTGGGGCGTGAGGTGTCCCTCTCTCTCACGCGTTCGGCCTCCTTCTTCGCTAGCATTACTGCTTCACAGAAGGAGTTGACCGAATCCCATGCCTCCTCGCTTGGAACCATGGATTGAACCAAGGCCGGACGCAAGAAGTCGCCGCCACCGATCACCTCAACGAGGACACGGCGGTGTTCCGCAAGCAGAGCAGATCGCTCCACGGTATGCTCCGGGCAGATACTACAACAAACCTACCTAAGACTCTAGAAAAGATAGCAGGAGCGCAGCGAACTCGACTGTCAAAACGTCAAAAATGTTTTGTGATTGACCAAAATTATCGAAATTTCACTTGATCAATCCCTTATACTTTGGCATTTCGACAGTCGCATTCGCTGATAAAATGACACTGATTAAAGAAGAGTCAAAAGTAATGACCTTTAACAACACCACTGCCATCGCTGACTTCAGTGTGTGTCCTGTCGGCATGCCCGGGGTACCTTCCAGCAGTGTAGGAGAAGAGGTAAGGCTTCGGTGGCGGCTCAGGCGTCGTGGTGGTCTCCAGGAGGTGGGACACGTCGCCACTGACCAGAGCCAGGGACACTAGGAACAATGTGGAGCACAGCATCTGGAACATTTTGGAAGACTGGTGTTAAAACTAGCTAAAGTCGACCAATATCTATGACATTGGTAAATAAGAGAACCGATCACGTTACCGATTTTTTTTTGTTTGAGTTTCATTTTACCGATAACTATTGACCGACGTCTTATTTGCTATATGCATTTTTGACATATTTTTAGATCATCGAAGTATCATGTGACATAGGTATTATTTTACCGAACTGTTATTGGCCGAAGCCTCTTTTGAACTTTTTCATTTGCCACATGATTTATTTGCCATATTTTCACCATACCGAAAGAACATTTTACGGAATATTAATCACAAATATATAGCCGGTTACTTGGTAACATTTTAAATTTTCATTTTAAATTAATTTAGTGACAGAAACGAATCGCTGCAAAACCGACTTCACGCAGTCTTGTCTGACCTACCCTTAGAGTGTAATTTAAGCCCACGTAGGCGTGAAGGGGTGGGGCGGCCCGCGAGCTGAGAAGCAAGTAGTTTAAAGAACCGCAGCGCCGTAGCCGTGACAGAAACAATGCTTGCTGCATGTTGCATGCCTGCTTGCATGTTGCATGCTTGTTTGTACTTGCATGCTGTATGCTTGTTTGCATGCTACCACATGCCTGCTTGCATGCGCTAGCCCATGCCTACTTGCATTCTGCATGCCTGATGGCACGTTGCATGCCTGCTTGCATGCTGCATGCTGGATGCAAGCATCCTTATTTGCATGCTTCTTACTTGGACCACTTAAAACCATTTCTGTTAACCATCACTACCACCACCACCACCATTACACCACTTAAATTAAAACAGTGGTATAAAAAAAAAAACGCCACGATAATAGTTGAAAAGTTTTAGGTGAAATGAAATTTGGTCAAATGTTTTCGAACTTATGATAGGTGACCGGTAAATTAACGTTGTCTCTTGGCAATTTTAAAGTTTA
Organism: Lacanobia oleracea; assembly: GCA_950371165.1. Lineage (NCBI taxonomy): Eukaryota > Metazoa > Arthropoda > Insecta > Lepidoptera > Noctuidae > Lacanobia > Lacanobia oleracea. The sequence continues at coordinate 22,977,452 of OX493406.1, forward strand.
ATGGCTTGCAATTAAGCAGCTTATGGCCTAAGTCTACCAGCACTACTGTCTCTCCTTTTCTTTTTTAAATAAATTCAAAGGTGGTTTGCAACAAGGCGGGCCGTTGTGTCTCCCTATGTAAAGTTTCTTTCATCTTTCTTTTCTGTTATTTTATGGTGAACGTAAAAGAGTATCATATAGTGTTCTTATTCCCAACAGTAGTCTGCTGTAGTAGTATTGGTTGTCACCCTGTGGAGAAGAATGATAGTCTATAGAAATAAAAAAATGACGATAGAAATCAAAACATAATACGATTTTTTGATAAGACTGACATTAAAACTTATCAAAAATTCTATGAGGAACAAGGACTTTTTAGTCTGATATAGGAAGGGAATGGGCGGGGAGACAATGATTACTTTACTGTGACCAATTTTTGTTCAATATGTATAAATCACTCTGCCACATTGGGATGTTACACAGCCAATGATTACTTAACCACAAAGCGATTATAATAATAGTGTGGGGTTCAAGGCTTTACCAAAGTTTAATTCTAGGATATCAAAGACCTTGTTTAGTTTGATCACGTCTGATCAATTTGCTATTGAAGGAAAAAATCAGAATCGCTTATCTGAATAGTAGATAATTTGTCTAGTCTAGATCGCTCGAACTGCATTTTTGTGTTTTTGTAAGACTTTTTCACTATTTGTTTTTTTTTTTATACTAATAGTCCATTTATTTTGATGAGACAAGGTATTTCAAAAATTAATCGACATATCTGAGTGCTTCTTGAAAATGAATATTAATTTTGCTTTGATAATTATAATATTTCTCTTCCTTTTTTACATATTTTTCTTTAAGAAATGACTTATTAAAGCTTGACAAATCGAAAGAATCTTTGTCAATCTATCGTTCAATATCTCCATGAGGTAAGCCATGTTAGAGGATTCCTGCTTGTCTTAGTTTGGAACCAGTTCCCCTGACCTTTGCAGTGCGTCTGCGCTGCACGCTCAGAGAGGCGCTAAAAATTTACATTTACGACGTTGTTTGTTAGTTTTGAACTTTGCAAATTAACCAGTTCGTTAACCATTAGGTATACAGTCTGTTATGAAGATTATGACCATTTAGTTTATAGGTATCTTTCGTTCCGGCATTGAAGAATTTGTTATTTTTTCAGTACTAAAAGATGATTTTGTTTTGAGACAATGCATTATGTCAAACCATGAATTCCAGTTCAATTGCCGGTCATGCCATGCATTTTCATATTCTTTTAAGCAAAAATTGGTGCTTTGACCCTATTACCATTGGTCAGATTTTTTGGTTACTGACCAACATGGAAAAGGTTCTGTCTGTCTCAAGTTTTGGCACCATCCCGAGTGTAACCGCTAACCATGTCAAACAACATCTTCTCAACTTATTGTATCAATTCTGTTGGCAAATAATCAAGACTTGACAATGGATGACTCAGATCTGTAAGGTAAAAATTTGCAGGACAAGAATAGAATAGAAATTCTTTTTACTGGACAATCAGGAGCTTAAAAATACGATGGGTAAAGACTCACAATATATAGGACCTTACGCTGGATTATACTGAGACTCCTATGACTAGTCAAAATCCTCTGTTCATACAGAAAAGGCACGAACACGATTTGACGATTTCAAACTTATACTGTATACTTTAAGATAAACGTTGAACATAGTCGTATGAATTGAAAAGTCTCATTGTTAGTAGTTGCTAGGTTTAACCACATAGGTGATGATACATCACAACATCATCATAAGGAAACTACTTAACCAAGATCTGTTTAAGTGTTTATAAATAATATTATTGCGCTTGATTACATCTTTTGTTTTCAATAAACGTAAGCAATTAGCGCATAATTTTGATGACTTCTCCACATGGTATGATAAGAATTGCGGAGTATGTATGTAGTCATCATCAGTTTTAGAGCCCAATACATCTGATTGATTGATTGTTAGTTTGTTTGTGACCTCATCAATGGCGGCTCTGTTGTCGTAAACATGTAACTGTTGTTTGTCGCGAAGTAATTATTTGATTTCACTGTAGGTGGTGGTAAATTGAGATTTGACATTGATGTTGATGATTGTGTAGGTAGCATCGTTATCATGGCAGGTGTTATTGAACAGTATAATCTGGCTTAAAAGGCTAATCGGCAAACATAGATAAGGGACGCGTTCATAGGGTAGGTTGAGACAAGATTTTTGTAGGCTGTAAGTTTGAAGCTGGATGAGAATTGCCGAAAATCCTAATGACGTAAGATTGGAGGGGCATATGTCAGCAGTGGACTCATAAAAGAAATAATCACAATAATAATAAGGAAGGTATTCAAAGATAAGTAAGTCATGCAGGTGCTGAGGATGAAAATGAATTTGTAACCTTAGATCCCTGTGATAATTGCATGAACTTTTTACAATCAGCTTTAAAAGTATATAATTAAATCGAGAACGTTATCATTGCTACAAAAAAAAACGATTGATAGGAGACAACCTCCGATGTCGTGCGAGTGCACGCCGAACGGTTCGACAACTTCGGCAAGTGACCTTAACACGCGGATTTCCTTCATTCTTTCGCGTGCTCCCAAAGAAATGTTGACCTCACATGTTTTTCTGTTTTTGTTCTGCCTTTAATGAGATAAAAAGACGAAAAATAAGTGCGTCAGGTGAATACCGAAGTCAATTAACATATTTGATTTCAAAAGGCTTGTCAGAACATTAATAAATTGTTTCTTTTGAACAATATTCGAACCGGATTTGTTGACGCCAATAGATTTAAATTAAAATTTCAATTGGTGCCTACGAATTCAAGTGTCTGAAATATTACAAGACCAAGGGGGAGCCAAGAGACCTCTTCCTGGTAGATATGATATCCCAGTACCTATAAAATCATTTCCTAACTCTTGAATTCAGCCAGTTACTTTAAAAAAACACACGCAACACCAGACCTGCTGAAGTACAAATAAATCTTCACCATAGCAACCCTTTCTAATCACTGCTGAGCCTCAATTTGGCAACACGAAGAGCATCTCGTCCACAATTGGGCACGAATCGAGATCACTTGGCCGACGGCCTTGACCGGAGCGCTCTCTTTTCTTCGAGCTCAATATAAAATGTTGATATATTTAACAAGTTTTTAATTTGGCGTCTACTGGTCGAAGTGTGATTGGAATTTCGGCAGGTTTCGTAAGAAGCGAGTAAGTTGTTGTTATTTCAGGGGCAGTGTCTACGTGTGTTAAGTCATTGTTCTTTTTAATGTGGTTTCATTGCGAGGTTTTTTCTCCATCATGTATTACTCATTTATCAAGAACAGAGGCAATAGTGGCATTATTTTATTTTGTGATACTATTAAGTATGACTATCTCACTTGCACCATGTAGTCCTGTCTTCTTTTCATATAATGTAAAATATTGCAACAAGCCATCACAATGTACATTTCTGTCTACTATATAACTCGGACAATTTATACGTCTTTGAGTCTGATACATGTTCATGTTGAAAGACGGATATTGCAAAAGAAACACAGGAACAATAAATTTATCTTATAAGATAAGTAGTTATAGTAAGTAGTTATAGTAAGTAAACTTCTGGAAAGATTTGAAAATAATACTTGCGACGACGTTTGTTTCGTAGCAGACTATTCTGATAAGGTTTGGGAAAAATTATTTATTATATCACAAGAAACTAAGATGAAAGGGATCCTTGATCCTAGACAAATGGTCTTGCTAATTCTAATATTTTTTAAATTTCGTTCGCATTCGCACGTCAGGCTTTTTTGAGAGATTGCGAATGAGAAGCGAATGCAATGAATAAAAGTTAATAGAATTGACCCTCTGACAGTAACTTTCACGTTCCATATTGGAGGTGTTAAAATTAGGCCTGAAGCAATCTACGTAATACCAGACAATAACACAATCCTACAAAGCAACGATATTGACAATGATATTATCAGACGACCTCTTAACACAATAATAAATCCATTGAGCTATGTTCCTAATACTCTTGGAACTGGTTATCTATAAAAGAACAATGTATACGTAACATTATTTCGTTTTGAGATCAATGTCTAGATTGTTTGCAATATTTTCATCACCCAGATCAGCAACTACATCTTCTTTCAATCTATTATTGTTTATTCTTACTTTTATTTTTCTTTTCTTCTTCAGTCGTTTCCTCATCGCTGAGCATCCTTTCATTTGTGACTTCTTTAACCAGCCGTAGTGCATCAGAGATCTTGGTTTTTAACTGACTTCTTTAAAAAGGAGGTGGTTCTATGTTTGGCTGTACGTATTTTTATTAATGTATATCACTGATTTCTCCGCTAATTGTGGAACGATTTAAAAAATATGTTTTTATTTGAATGTCTATACTCCTGAAGTGGTGTCTCATTGTCACCAAATCAAAATCTGATGATGGGATTCCATGAAAATCGAGGGAAACCCACAAATTTTATAGGCACTTACAATGTTTTTCATGAAATTTTTGACGCAATTCAGATATTTGTTGTTCACTAAAAAGTGAAAAATAAAAAACTTTTTTAGAAGTCGGTGCTTTTGGTATTTTTTTGGTTTTTGACACCGACTTCCGAAATTAAAGTTATTTTATACTTTGTAGTGTTTTGTTTTTGGAATTCAGTTTTATTTTTTTGTAATTAGCCATTGCTTTAATTTGTCTTCTTTCCGGCAATATACTACTCTGTCAAGAAAGTACCGGGAAAAGATCAATAATACACAAAATGTCTGTTATTCATCCAAATTTATTTTATCACCTTCAAAGTATGCTCCTTTAGAAACGATACACTTGCGCCAACGAATAAGCCATTCATCAAAACATTTTTTAAACGCTGCTTCCGGAATTGAGTTCAGTTCTCGCCGCGAATTCTCCTTTATGTCTTCTATCGATTGAAAACGGGTGCCACGAAGTGGTAATTTGAGTTTAGGAAAAAGAAAAAAGTCAGCAGAAGCCATATCTGGTGAATATGGTGGTTGCTGGATGGTATTTGTTGAGTGTTTGGTTAAAAATTCGTTCACAATGATAGCCTTGTGCGAAGGCGTATTGTCGTGGTGCAAAATCCAAGAATTTTCTTTCCACAAATCTGGCCTTTTTCGTCGAATTTGCTCTCTTAAACGCCGCATAACGCTCAAATAATATTCATTATTTACCGTTAGACCTTCCGGTAAGAATTCAGAGTGCACAACACCGCGATAGTCAAAGAAAACAGAACATGACTTTGACTTTTGATCGATTTTGGCGTGGTTTTTTCGGTTTCGGTTCAGTTGGTGGAAGGCGCCACTCCGAAGCTTGTTGACTAGTTTGCATGTCAAACTCGTAAACCCACGTCTCGTCACCAGTAACAATGCGTTTCATGAATGTTGGGTCCGAACTGACTCGTTCTAGCATCCCAGCAGTATATTTTTCTTATAATTGCATACTTTCGTAAATATACTACTCTGTCAAGAAAGTACCGGGAATTGAATACACAAAATGTCTGTTATTCATCCAAATTTATTTTATCACCTTCAAAGTATGCTCCTTTAGAAACGATACACTTGCGCCAACGAATAATCCATTCATCAAAACATTTTTTAAACGCTGCTTCCGGAATTGAGTTGAGTTCTCGCCGCGAATTCTCCTTTATGTCTTCTATCGATTGAAAACGGTTCAGTTGGAAGGCGCCACTCCGAAGCTTGTTGACTAGTTTGCATGTCAAACTCGTAAACCCACGTCTCGTCACCAGTAACAATGCGTTTCATGAATGTTGGGTCCGAACTGACTCGTTCTAGCATGTCCTCAGCGACTTTCATGCGATTGAGTTTTTGGAGAAAATTCAGATCTTTTGGGACTAGCCGAGCAGCAACATGTTTCATACCCAAATGATTAGTTAAAATGGTACGGATCGACTCGTGAGATACAGAAAGTTCGGCGGCTATCTCTCTCAGAGTTGAATGGGGATTTTCAGTCACTATTTCCTTCACTTTTGCGATGTTAACTTCAGTTGCAGACGTTGACGGCCTACCAGAGCGAGGCAAATCTTCCATCACATCTCGACCGCTTTTGAACGCTTTGAACCACTCATAAGCACGAGTTTTTGATAAAGTCGATTCACCGTAAGCCTTCTGTAACATTTTCAGTGACTCCGAACACGAAATTCCATTGGCGATGCAAAATTAAAGACAAACTCTTTGTTCGATATTTTTGTCCATTATGAAATTCGCAATACACACTATATATGATATTACTAACCAGCACTGTATTTAATATAAATAACAGATGCAACTCAAACTCCGCGCCAAAATGGAAAACAGTTGTGCCAATCTAACAACTAAAAAAAAACTAAAATTTGAATTTGGAACCATAAACAAATCATCCATTCCCGATACTTTTTTGACTGAATGTACGTCAAACATTCGTATAGCATCAGCTTCACATGGTGCACCGACTATTACATCTTTCTATCAACACAAAAATTGCCTTTCTCACTTGTACCGCAATTTACACCTTACAATGACACCATATCTATCAATCCGCAGGTTGTATGCAACAATAGTGTGCTTGTATCCGGAACAGCTGTACGGACCCCGGCGCATTGCGACAGCCGACCGACATTCGTTTGTTATTGAAATGGTCGGCGATCGATTGAGGACCAGCTGATAGACTGTTCTTGGTGGGAACTTTTGTAAGACCGTCGAACGATTGGTACTGTATAAAAAACGGAAAAAGTGTGAGTCGGACTGCTTACCAAGGTTACCGTACAAATTAGTAGGTAAATATTGCAAATAGTTCAGGAATCGAGTCTCCCAGTGGTATCGCTAATAATACATATAATTTTTTGCTAATATAAAGATCGTGGGAATTGATTTCAATTGTTCTATGGGTTAAACTCCAGTTTGTCATCATCTATTTAGCCTTTTCTCAACTATATTGGTGTTGGCTTTCAGTAAAACCGGATTCAGCTGAATACCAGTATTTTACATGCAGCGGCTGCCAAACCTCCACAACGCATTAACTGGGTAAAACGGTACTTCTTGGCCAGACTGGAGGTTAAACTGTAGTTAATCTGGAGGTTAATCCGTTTAATCTTTGATAGCACAATCTGTTTCAATTGTAGTGCCTGTATTATCTGGGCAGACGTGCTTTCCCAAGACTGCTTAAGCAACTGTATTCTATTCTGAATCATCATAATTTTCGAGCTCTTGTCTGATGTTACTAAAGAGTCGGTCCAACACAGTTTCTTCTAATGATCTTTCTTTTAAGACTTCAGAAACCTTTTCTTTGGCCTCCTTCCTCTCCATTAATCCACGTTTTATGTTCATCACTTTTTTTGACACATGAGTGAATCTTTTCAATACAAGCCGCTTTATTGAATTCAACATTCCTATTTTTGATGGTTTAGTTAACCTGGAAACATGCTGGTCCTGCTCCATAGAACAATCAATGGTGGAGACAAGATCAAACTGGTTGGTTTATGTATTTACTTTTGTACCTACTGTTTCATTTTTGGGTTTTTATTATTCTGCTCACTCACACTCTGCTAATTAATGGTTCCAATATTTGTAAATATGTGAGTACGTTGTACTTATTTAGAAAATTAATAAGTCTACCTCTGCATACTCATGGTCCTCACATATATTAACAAAAGTTTTGTATACCACAGCAAAAACATTGATTTGAAAAGAGTAACTATGGAGTTTCTTGTCCGTTCTTCTCCATAAGAATCTACCCTTCCGAATGGACAGTAGTCACTATGTTATTTTAAATGTAATGATGACGTTCAAAAGTGCCGTTTAATGGCCTAATTGAAATAAACGTTTTTTATTTTGATTTTGACTTCTCTATATTTTTATCTTTCCTCATTTTGAGTTGTGGGTGGTTGTCAGTAATTACGTAGTTCCCCAGTACTGTATTTATTAGCTTTCCTCCGACTAATCCACACATTGTACAAAGCATTACTCTAACATTTCGACAGCCGTTTATTGAGTCCGACACAAACGCCATTTTTAATGCACTTAATTGGCTGAGTATCGTAACTTCATCGTTTACGTGACTAGCATGTGCGCGCGGTTGCGCTTCATGTATTGATTGAGTGGGTTTTAACAGCTCAATAATTGTATTTCCTTGTTCTTTGTTCATATGTTGGTAATAGCTTATGTCCGCAGTTTTACCTAAAAACCCGACGTAAATAGTTTTACCTTTCTTATTAAATAGTTCACGTATCTATCTTTTAACTACCTATTTATAACTGTAAACTACTATGTGCTCTTAAATGTGTCATCAACCCTGAGGATACTAGATCCCACAACACAGGGTATCCTAGTGTGGTTCTAGCGTTACTCGATAGCGCAGAAAGTTTTTCAATTCAATCTTGGTGCTTTTAGAGTTACTCGTATATTGTGCTTACTATGTCTGTAATTATATGTTATTTCTTTTATGAATATTATTACTGAAATGAACAATGACGATAAATGTATAATTTTGATCTAAGCAACTAACTTTTGTTTTTAAATACCGATAACATATTAAACAAGAATTTATTTGTAAAGGAAAGCACACATATTTTAAATTTGTTTATGGACGCTAGTCTATTGTTTTATTTAATTAACAATGTGAAAACTTAGGTGACGTGAATGTGCAGTGAACTGTCACTCCACCTGAAGCTAGGGACTGACACACTTCATGTTAACTTATCCGAATATTTCTTAGTTAAGGCTTATGTTCATGCCAATGACCTTGTGCATATGAACGGAGCTAACTACCCCTCTACGCGCCACTCCGCTACCCGCATTTTATTTTTTATAATAAAATATTACATCTTTTTAAAAAGTAACAAAACCAAATCATTTTCGTTTGTATTGCAAAACAGTAACTATATTTTTATACTATTTTGATAAAAATGAAGGAGTAAAATGGTTTCATCTCAACAACTTGGAGGTGATTTAGTGGTTTTTATCTTATCATTATATAATTAATATATCAATGTTCAGATGTAATTTCTCTGTTTTTTCGAAAGAGCAGCCTTAAGCACTAGTGAGTTATGAATATGGCACTCGCGAAAAAGGTTCTTTGTTCTATTACTAATTTCATTAACCCTGTAATTTTATAAAAATCTTTTAGAATATTAATATTAATTGAGTTCTTCAAACTGCCAAGTGAAGTTGCCTTTCTAGCTTAGCCGTACCTATACTATGTCTAGTAGGAATTATCAAGGATATTAAAAGGACAATCCGGGGTTAAAGTTTAATCATATTTTGTATCGCCGTTTGTAGGAACACATGGCAATAAATTGATTTTCCTTATTCAGCTAAATACGCATAAAGATGCTAACGTGAGGAATTAATGCTAATTTTGTAGTAAACAGTTTAAATGCACGTTTTATTCATTTTCCAGGATGTTTATAAAGTATGACTTTAATGATTAGATGATCTTTTAATGGCTTAATAGCGTCGTTATTACTAATAATAAAGGTATAATTTAATAAAATATTAAGTGTTACTACATAATTGAGGATTTTCCATAATTATTTCCTGAAGCATTGCCTTTAACGTGGCAATGCTGGAGCCATTTGGGTACATTACCAGTAGCCAGCGATGCGGAGGAATTTTTCGACGCCATATTTTAGATAGGTTTTAGTTGGTTAAGAGTATTTTATTGAAGTTTACATTAAGTGTAAGTTAGATGAAATAAATAACCTCTTAATTTCTGGAATAACATCAAAACTACCCATCAATTTCCTGAAACGTGAAATTCCAAAAGACAAAAAATATACTGCCAATACATGTACTGGGATACTTCGCAGGCAGTGCGCATTTTTCTTCCATACAATAAGTATCGCACATTACAGGAAAAAAATAGTATCGCAGTAAAAAGAGTGATTATGACTATTTTTAAAAGAAAAAAGAAAAATTGTATATAGTAGGATGATCTTGCTATACACAAAAAGGCTGGTCCGACTTTGAGTGAGACTTGGCATACAAGTAAATGTCCCCGGTAATATGTCTTCTTAGGAAAATTTTAGTATTCTGTTTTTGTATTTTTACAGGCCGCAGAGCCATGTATTTTTAAATGAATAAAATCTTATTCGAGCCATCTTCGCGAACTCAAATCAAGAAACTTCCGGAATTCCGGACTAATCAAATAAGTTAATTTATTTAAATGAGCAATATCTATGACTAAACTTTATATTTCACCTTGCAATACTGACATGCAAATCTCTATGACTGTACAAACATCTGTAATTACATGGTATGACGAATACTGCGCATCCTACTGTTCTGAGCTTATGTTAGGGATGTCGGAGGCACGAAAAATCTTAGTATCGATGTTTTTCAAATATTTTTGAAAAACATCATTACTAAGATTTTTATCATGAATCGTCAGTACCTTATGACGATTCTATCTAAAAATATCGATATATTTTTTTGGGCAACATAGGTGCTGGGGTGCTATGTATTGTGTTTTATACACATGTATACTAAATAATAATCACTAAAACAATAAAAAATTGTATAAATGTTAGGCTCTGAGATCAAGTGAAACTTCAGAACGCCACATATAAGGTAACGCCATGGGAAAAAATGGTTTTATGTATGTTATGCTGTACTGCAGCTTTTTCAACAAGGACAATTTTGTCGACAAGTGCAACAACATTTTTTGTTGTGTTCGTTCCGACAAGCGTCTTTATCTACATTAAATATCTTTCAAAAACATCGATACTAATATGGATGTTTGTTCGACATGCCTAGCGGACATTAACATACAACTGCGCCGGTGACAGACAGACAAACAGGTGGGCGAGCCCACTTTCTATCAGCAATTATTTATTTTGATTTATTTGGACTTGTAATAATTAGATGCGGTTTTATTACCTACACTGTGTAGGTGATATATTATATGTTATTTGTAGGGTAGATAGATTTTGGTAGTTCTCGTGTGGGTGTGTTGTAGGTTAAATTGACATTTAATTTTTATTTTTGTTCGTTAGAAATAAAAAGAAATGAATGAATGTGAATGTTCACAAAGTTATTAAGAGCGCTGTCGCAATTTTTCTTGAATTTGAGCGTTTGATTCGAGTTTTGATGTCTGATTATGCTTTAGATATAGCACAAAAAAAAAAAAACAAAAATACGCCTAAGAAAGTTTGATAGTTGATCTTGGGAGTGTTCTAAATAAATATATCAATTTGTTCACGTACATCAGTAAATTTCTTGTCTCCGCAAAGGGTGTTTCATAAAATTACGCTTTTGGGAATCTTTTGATGCTTTGGTACACCGAAGATATAATAATTTAATCAATTTTAAAAATGTCCCTGATACAACTGTACCTTCTACTTTGGAATGATCAAATCTATTTGTTCCGATTCGTGCATTAATACACCAAAAATAATTTTGTGAAACTGATAATTATTGTCAATTTTCCGTACGAAACTATAATTTTTATCTATGAAAGTATAATCCAAATTCAAATAAAAATTATTTAATAATTAAGGAGGTATTGTTATAATGCATGAAAAAAAAAACTGGTCTATTTAAAAGTAAACTCATATTTTTAAGCAATTGTTGTATACAGCCCCACAATCACTATAAATCTCGGGAAACCCGGTTTGTAGCTTTAGTCCGGGGCAAGCGCTCGATTTTGTAATAGCGCCCTTAAGCTCGTACATGTTGATATTAAAAAAATACGATTTAGAATTTGCATTATAAGTTTTTTTGCGATTATTTGTTTTAGGATCCGAATCAAAAACAGATTAAACAATGTTAATTTATCTGACGCTGGCCAAAAGTCTTAACGTAACGCAAACTTACAATGTGGTGCAGAAAAACCGACTCACAATAAAACTGTTGCAACACAAGTAACACAACTGTTGATGATATCGCGTATCGTGTGCCTTAGGGCCTAAAACTTACGTTATTTTATGCAAAATTGACGTGTTAATTTACCAATTATACTACTATGTAGTTACAAACAATAATAGTTTGTATTTGATGCGCTCGTAAAACTTGTAAGGCAGAGTATATAAAACCCGACAGTACTTATGTGAACATGTTTAAGATGTCTTCATTATTTAATTTTTTTACAAATAATGATGTAACAGAATTTTTTTTATATGAGTTGTGACACCAAAATATATTTACGAAAGTATGCAATAATAAGAAAAATATACTGCTGGAAGTTATTGCTGAACCAAAAATTACAATACAATGTGACTATAATTTTTTTTTGCAAAGAACCCAAACTATTCATTTTCTAAGTAGGTAGTGGATGAAAAGAGATAGAGCATAAATGCGTCTCCTTTTACGGCACCGAAGTGTGATGTGTTACCGATACGATTACGATAATACCTAAGTAAATTTTCTCACTAACAATGTTAATTCCGTTCCGGCGCCCGCGGATACGTGCAGTGTAGTGCAAAAAAATCTGCTCACAATAGTTGCAACACGCGTATTAGATGTTATCGCGGCGCTTGCTTCACGCGTTGGGCAACGATCCTCACTGGCGGCCATTTTCGCGCATCATTCGTATAGGGCTGATAAACATATTGAAAAAAAAATTCGGGGTGGACGCCACAAGGAACTTCTATTGCGAATCCACTATCATTATTGTAATCGAAACGTAAAATATTGAAAGTGGTAAAATTATTTCTTTGCTCATTTTCTTAAAAAAATATCTCTAGAAGGACTGATTTGATTACGGTAATCGTTCTCTGGTAAGAAGGCACGTATCCTTGAGTGTCATAGGCAATCTCTTTTTCTGGCAAAATTCTCGGAAAAATCCACGGTTTCGGTCGCGGGCACAGTTAGTATTCTGATACGTGAAGAAGATGGGAAAACTATAAAGTCAGCACTTGTCGAACTCTCTTTTCCTCTACTTTATCATCACGTTGCATCGGTGCCGCGATACTACACGAAACCGTACCTAAAACCGTAGTTTGACCTAAGGGTCAAACTACGGTTTTAACACAGCACAAGCAGCACACGGGTATAAGTACAGCCCTTCCCAAACAGATAACACACCTGACAGTGTAAAGAAAATCGTGAGCAAACCCACGTGCTACAATAATTCTACATGTGTAATACGTTGATAATGACGCCAGATAGCGCCACCTGTCACGAGCATCACGAACTAAACCGTGGGCAGAAAAAGAAGCGTGTACCACGATCATTGTGAGCATATAATTACAATTTCGATGATGAGATGATGGCTGTGGGCTGAGGTTGGGATGATGCAAAAATATTCATGACGCCGAATTGTTCGTTGGAATGTTTTACAAGTATAATTATTGGTGCAGAATGATGAATAGGTTTTCAAGGTCTTTTTTGGTACTTATTATAGTGTTGTCCGTTGTCAAATTAACTAAAACACAAATGCAATTTCTTAACCTTTTAACGGAACTAAAAGTCATCGCCGATCTTAGCATTTAAATATCAAGTCATAATAGATAGAAACACACCTACTTAACTCTTGATCTTCCAATAACAAATAAATCATAATTACTATTAACGGAATTAATCCAATAAAATAGGAGGTAAAATTGTTTGCAGAAGGTACTGGAATTTAAAGAAGTTCTGACTGAGATTCCACTGTAAAAGGGAGACAGCTATACGGGACAAATGACACTATCCTATGTTCATATCAGAATCAAAATGGCATTGCCACTTCAAAATAATACGGAATACCAAACATAAATACAATCTATTATTTTTAAGCTTTTATCAATAATTATTCTTTATTATCAGGCAACTAAGGCTCATAGATAAAATACACAGATTACATAAAGTACAAAAAATAAACATAATAATTACATCATGGTTTACGATATGGCGTACTATATTTCTGTTTTTACTTTTTTTCTGTTATAAAAGCTGTCCATCACTAAATGCAAATGCACGATTTCTGCATAATAAGTTACAAAATAACTATCAGCAAAATTAATCTTGATTCATGAATTAATATCGTTTTGGACAACCCTGTCTACGAATGATCGAGACCGTTCGTTATGCGAGCTAGAACAAATTGCCAGCACTCGGCCGTAATGTAACTTTATTTGATTTTACATCAATAAGCTAGTAAGCGATTCTCACGGCTATTTGACTGATGTTTATGATGTATGGTAGTTTTTGCTTGCTTCATAGTGATTCGGGTTTCATTTGTGTGATGATTTTATGTTCACTGAGTGCAGGCTAATTTGTTGGATCTGTTTGTTGGAGAATAAAATAAAATAAAGATTTTACTATTTTTAAAATGTTAACCAATAGCTTTCCGTTGCTGCAAAATAAAAACAACTTTAATGTGAGTTAAGATTTTGATTTCCTTTTTAAAATTATATGAGAGTCAATTTTTTTGCACGGTTGTGTAATATCCGAGGACAAATCCAAAAATATTTGAGTACCTACTACAATCATGGTAATATTTTTGAAGTAACTAAACTTATTTTTATAAATGAATAGGTATTGATGTGCATAAAAATAAATCTTTTTCATTATAAAACCTAAATTAATCCTCAACCGAACCCGAAAATTAAAATACGATGTTGTGTTCAAAGTTAATTTTCTTCAAATCTTTTATTTTTTGATAAAAATGTGCACCCATACCTACCGAATGTCGTCATTGTTTATATCCAAATCCACCCATATTTTTGCCATCCAAATATATTTAGGTATAAAAATGACATTTTAGGCCAATTAATTTAGTGCGATTGGCAATAATGATCTTAGAATATATTATAAGGTCACATGTTCATTCTTTGACGCCTCATCTAAAGTAACTTTGGGTTTTACCTGATATCTCTAACATTGATAATATATCCTTTTGTTTTGTACTCGTGTTTAAAGATGATGATCTAATTAAGTTCTCTTTTTATTATTTACCATTCGTCGATTTATTAAAATTCTAGTTCTGGGAATTTTATATTTTTGATGATTAAAGAATATGCTGGTATTCGCGAACTTGTTTTAAAGTGTTGTTTGTGGTCAAAATTATGGTCAAACTAATAAAAAAAGACTAAACAAAGCAACCTGTATTCGTATTTATCAACTTGTTAATGTAAAGAAGTTAAATAGTTTGTTTAAAAGATAATATCTCTGCTTGGTACATGTGCACTATTGCTAAGTGCCATGGACACAACTGTTAAATTACTGTTGGGTGAGCATCTAAAAGTAAAGCAAATTATAAATTAAAATAACATAAGGAATGTTCCTTGAAAGCCTGATGCCGATGTAGAAATTCTAGCTATTGCAAATGCAACGGCGGATGTCAGCAATCAGTCTTACAGAGGACAAATAAATTCAAGAATTTAATACGCATTAATAGAACTGGTTATTCTGAAGAAAGTTAACACCCACAAGGTTTAACCACCAGACAAGGATATTACCAATCAGACAATAATAAATTCTGTTAAAATAAGCTGCAGAGAAATCAAATAAAATTGATTAATTTAAAGAATATGAACATAAAGTTCTTGTTTTTGTAGATTTGGCAGAACACTTTACTCACTTCTTCTTACTAGTAGTTCACAATGTTTAGAAAACCATCATTAGATGTGTATTGGTAAAGCACGATGAAGAATCCCAATTTATTATTATTATAAATGCCGAAGTGAGTTTGTTTCATGCCGAGATCGCCAAACTGATTTTAAAAAGCAATACGCATCAAAGCCGCCGCACAGACCGCCGACTCAACCCGGTGGCCTATAAGAAAAGAATCATGTCGGCGACATGCACCCGTGCGTGTTACCCGCCGACATGCGGTAGTGCGTAGCGCACGCTCGGCGACACTCAAGCTGTTGTGACATGTTCGATTTATTTGTCTCTCATGTCGAGCCGCCATGTCGCCGAAAGTTTTCCGAATTGCAATGAGTAAAGCTGCCGACTAGCCTATGTGTGGATTGCGCTTAATGGTACAGAGATAGATGGAGACTTGCTGGAGACAGTTATAGGATACTTTAACACGTTCAAAGCCGCCGGCAAAAACTAGCAAAGAATAAACTAATCTACTAGGGAGATAATAGTCGAGTGTGACAGATGTTTTAAGGTATTCTTCAATGTAACTCTACCTATATAATTAACTTGCAGATTCCAAAGCGTAGATCTCTATGGAGAAGAAGGTGCAAGAAACTCAGTCGGTACTTTTATAAACCAGTTGTAAGAATAGGCAGCAGTGTTCTTTGTAAAACGCAACACCATACACTGCAATCTCCAACCTGCCTGCTAAGCGTGGCGATTATGGCAAACCCCTTTTGGGGGAGGTCTCTGTCCAGCAGTTGACGAATTTCATCTATTATGATGATAATGATGATGTTACAAAAATCCTGATTATTGTTCTTGCTTATGTGTACATGCTAGTAATAATTAGTTAACCCAGTGGCACCTTAGAGTAAAATAGTCAAGAATTCAAACCAGTTCATAAGTGTAATACGAGAAAGGCGACAACCATGTAAACTGGTTACTCGTGCAATGTTTCTACATAATTTAGTTCTGCGGTTGGCAAACTATTTATTGTCTTGTCCGTCTGTCTGTCCCTCAATCATAGGGAACTATAAATTTGCAAAGGTAAGTGTAGGCTGGTCGACTGATTGAATGCAATTTGTGTTTTGTAGTGTCTGGATTGATAATTTAACAGATATGAATTGAGTAATGGAACAGAAATTGTGAGAAATTATCGGCAATGATAAGGTAACTGAAATTTATCTGTAGGTGGTAAAGCTGGTTACCTGATCCAACTAAAGGAAGAAATAGATATAGCAAGGCTACTGAAGTTTTAAGAATAGATACATAAAATAACAAAAGCGGTCTTGGTTCATTTTTATTTGTAATGGGTTTGCTCTTGTCTCTAGTCTATATCAGAGATGACAGAGACAAAGTCTACGATGGAGAGCAAGTTTTACCAATATTTGGTGTTAAAACAGTAGATATCATCGAAACAAGACTTGAAGAATGTCTTTCGAGTGAAATGGATGCTACAGTCGGAATACCGGATGTTATGGACCAATGGAAAAGCTAATCACTATCAGCCACTAATCATAAGCTAATTTCATTTGCTACGTGTTTGTAAGCTGTGATGTGGGTGTAGCTTCCTTATACAACATAATTTGTTTACTATCATCATTAAAGATGACTCATGTTATTAATGTTAAGTTGTAAACAAACTTGATTTTAAGTGTTTAGCGTCTATACGGTTATAAGCTATATAAAACCCTTTGCAATGACTACATAGCATTTCATTTAGCTTTTAATTTCTTGACAATCTTTCAGGGTGTGCCGTATGGTGCCGTAAAATGAAACACCATCCCATCACTTCCCACGGGTGTCGTAAGAGGCGATTAAGGGACTCACCAGAGAATGGGCAGCAGCGTTCTCTGTAAAACTCAACACCACACACTTCTATCGCCAACCCGCCTGCCAAGCGTGATGAATGGCAAACCCGCCCTTTTGGGCGAGGCCTGAAGTGGATGTATTTCGGCTGTTATGATCCTGGTAATGATTTTAGGGGGTTTAAGCACTCACTTTAGCTATGGGACTAACTCAGACATCATCAGTACGAGTATTTTCCTACCCATAGATGAGAATGTTGCGTTTAGAGGGTAAGAAACGATTCTAATCCACTAATTGCAATACCATCTCTTTCCATATTCCATCTGTACCAGTCAGGCAAGCTATGGTTCTCTCCTTATTTTATATCATTTCTCACGCGTTGGACGTTGAGGTTTCTGGGTAGAGATCAGGATGGAGGTAATGGGATCATTATCAGATTGCAGTACCTCACTTACTATTTCCACGTTCCGATAATCATCAGCTTCTTCCCAAGCCACGTAAGGGCCAGCTCCAATCTAACCAGAAGTCGTAAAAACCGCAGTTTTCAAATGATTTCTGCAAACATTAGCGTGTGACCGCAACATGTGCTAAGTTTGAGCACCGCTGGTGTCATGTTGTAAGTAACCGGATGCTTTACGTAAACGGTTCAACTGTGTGAGGCTGACCTTGAATAATGAACGAAATTATCGCCTTTTTTCTTCATCAGACGCATTCTTTGTTAAGACTAGATTGGGTTGTATTGATTTTTCGTTTGGTTAAGATTAAGATATGTTTCTTCATATTGGTCAAAGAGACAAAACTACTCATTTGGTGATGACCAAATGAGTAGTTTTGTAATTTTTGTAGACATGATGATGTCTACAAAAATGATGGCATCGTCGACCATAATGTCAAACGCTAGCGTATCCTAACTTCCTAACTAATATTAAAAATGCGACCAAACACCACCATTTTTATTTCTTTGTTATTTTAAAAATAGTTGAGCAAACGTCTTCTAAAACTATTCGAAATTTAAAGTTGATAGCATTAGTAGTTCTTAAGATATCCAGCTGTGACAGATGGACAGACTTAATCACACCACAAGGTGTCATAAAATGCCTTTTTTACCTAAAAAAATAAGTTTCAGAAAACCGGTTTTTTTTTCTGTAATTTAGAAATAGGTATCTTTTTGGGGATAGGTACTAGATAGATCGTCCACTTGATGATAAGCTCAAGCAGTGACTCTCAGAATCAGCATACGACAGGTACAATACCATAATTATAGACCCTTAACAACCTACATAAGTCATCCTACACGCCCTTGAATAGTTCGTTAACATTCAGGTAAGTGTTGACCTGAGATAATGTCACACTACCTGACCTGGGGAATTCACCTAAGCTCAAGAAAACTGGTGTCCTGCATGAGGTAAAATTATTTATAAATTGTATTTAAGTTGCCTTCAGAAACGGATGACATTTTGCAATTACTACATTTAATAAGTTATGGCTTTTCATTGCTTAACTGCTAACTGGCCTGGTATTTGTTAGATCATAATCACAATTAGGTATTAATTAACTACTTAGGTGGTTAAATAGAGCAGAACTCACATGGCACGACAAGTTCTTACTCCAAGTACATTGAGAGAAGGTTCGAAGAATGTACTATTTTTCTGGCATAATAGAAATACCGGTGCGATTCACCTAGATTCGTGAAATTTGAAAAATTAAAATGGAACCAAAATAAGATTACTTTATTTCGACAAAGGTTTTTCTGAAGTCCTATTTAACGTAGGAATTTAAGTTTTGGTACGTCTTGATTTCAAAACAGCCGGTCGATTCTACAGACATGTCGAAGTGAAGGCTTGGGTGAAGTGATCACGAAGTGAGCGGTTAATCCATCTCGATTACTTGGATTGACAGCTCACTTCGTGGTCACTTCACCCGAGCCTTCACTTCGACATGTTTTTAGAATCGCACTGCAGTACAGTTAGTAGCAAGGCGTGGTGAGTAAGGCAGTGACCGAGTGGCGTCCGCGGACTGGAAGAAGTGTCGGTCGTCCGGCGGCGAGATGGGTAGACGAAATTGTTACCGTTGCGAGTACAACCTGGATGAGGCTGGCGCAAGAACGTGGGGATTGGTACAAGAAAAGAGACGCCTATGTTCAGCTGTGGGTTAAAAGGGGCTGTCGATGATAGACTAGATCTCAAAAACCACAACAATATTAAACTCTTCGTTATTTCCTCTTGTTGAAATTACATGAAACCAAGTCATTACCAGAAGAGAATGAATAAACAACAACACCATTACAATATTAGAAGCGTAGAAGCCAAGAGAATATCATAGAACCATTAAATGAAGTAGCGCTCTCTTGCGCAAGCTGCAAAACTAGAGTAAGGGAAAGGGTTTGTAATGAGCCAATTTGTAGGCAGTTGGAGGCTTATCAACTGACCCTGTTACTGATTGCAATCTTACTAACTTTATTAATTACATACGAGCTTTTTCAAGCGTTTTTCCGTTGCTCATATCGCATAAGCCCTACATTTTTCTGGGATGTCATTTTCTTGTGAAAAAGACGGATGAAACTGATGAGAATGTTGAAATGAAATGAGTACATTAGAGGTAGTTTAAAAGTGGCGCCAGTGACGGAAAAGTTAAAAGGACATCGCTTGTCTTTGATACATGAAACTAAAGGGAGTTAATGATAGCGTGACGGCTGATAGGACACAATGGAGAAAAAAACGTGTTGCGCCGACCCCAAGTGACATGGGATAAGGGCAGGAAGATGATGAGTAGCCTATGACAATAACTGACGGAAATAGATGAATAGAGATCGCTAAACGAGCCACGATAACACCAGCAAAGCGAAGAGGAAAAAGATGAAACTTAGCGGTTAGTGTAGCTTACTATTAGTGAATTAATATCCTCTCCTCCCCTCCAAAGAAACAATTTGAACTCTTTATAGTATTAGTTTTGCTATTGTTAACCAACTTTTTTAAATTGTTAAATGCTAAATAATAATAATGACAGGACTATTTATGCCAATAAGCCTGATATAGTGGTGATAGACCGACTAGAGCGTCGCGCAATGATTGTTGATATAGCAGTCCCTTTTGACGAGAACCTTGTGAAGTCTGAGAAAGATAAACAGATGAAGTTTTTTGACTTACGCTTTAATTTAACTTACGGTTCAATTGTTTTAATAATCGTTATTTTGTTGTATTTTATGCTCGTGGCTAAAGAATACGAAGTCGCACGGATCGATCTTTAAGGTGTGGGTAGCCCGCGAAATTCAAATTTTCTGACGTTTTTTTTGCAAGTTAGTATTAGGTTATATGTTGATTAAAGTATGATTCGCGGGCGTAAGAATTTATGTATTTTCCGAATTATAACAGTCCCGGCTGTCATCAGTAGATCTCTGGCAGTCGTTTCGGATTGTCAGAAGCCAGTAAATCTGACACCAGTCTTGCCAAGAACGGCTGTATTACCCAGTTAATGGGTTGTGGAGGTCTGGCAGGCGGACGCTCCACTTAAAATACTGGTATTCAGCTGAATCCGGTTTGACTAGAGCCGATAGTTGGGAAAAGGCTAAGCAGTTGGTATTTTGTTGTATGTGCATTGGTTTTTATAGCAATTTATTTTTAAACTGAAATTTTAAATAAAAAATATTAAATGGATACTTCAAGATAGTTTACCTTTATTTAACTACCTAAACCTTTCTAGTATACGTCTGTATGTCATTGTACTGATCACCTATAGACAATGTAGAAAAATCTTATGGTAAAAGTACTGTTTAAATGAACAAAAAAATTACGATTGTTACAAATAATAATACGTACATAAAGACTACACATAACCAATCGATTGAGAAAGCGAATAAAAATACCGAGAACATAATTTTTATGAGACTGTAAAATAAAGCACCTTGTTTCGGCTCAAAAGGCCTAAGGCCAATAATTATGAAAGAAAAAGTGCTAACAGCTGACACCGCGTGATACGGTGATAGTGACCGCCACTTTATTAGACGTTCATACAATCCTTGAAACGTTAAGTAATTGTGAGGCCGTACAAATGTATGACATTCGGCCAATGTGCGCAGGAGTGCGAGTCGAACGGTTTAATTAAATTACTCTCTACCGATTAAATTAAATTAATCTCTTTATTTGTTTATCTTTGGGAGCTCGTGGCTAGATAATAACAGCCGCACGGGTCGATCTTCAAGGTTAAGCAACGCTTGCCAAGGTTGGTCTGTGGATGGGTGACCATCTTTACATACCGAGTTTCCTCCGTGCCTCGGAAAACACGTTAAGCCGTGGGTCACGGCTGTCATTTGTAGATCTTTGGAAGTCGGATAGTCAGAAGCCAGTAAATCTAACTCCAGTCATGCCATGAAGTACCGTGTTACCCAGTTAATGGGTTGTGGAGGTCTGGTAGGCAGCCGCTCCTCGTAAAATACTGGTATTCAACTAAATCCGGCTTGACGGAAAGCCGACCCCAATATCATCTTTACATTAATAAAAAAAACCCATTTAAAAATATAAAAAGTCTGCCAGTGTCGGGAGCAGGGTCCAAGCTACCGGTGGTTAGGGCTCCAGAGTAAGGAACCAATTAGGTAAATGAATTAGTAACGAAAACAATTTTGATTTTATTTATTGGTTTAAATTGATATGATTAAAAGTGGTTTTGGTAAATAGGTTGTAGTTTTAAGTAATATAATTAAATTGATTGAGGTTTCAGATATTCAAATATATCTTTTTTCTTGTTTGTACGGACACTAAAACTTTACTTTTTTCTGTTGTTTATGTTTTCAAAGGTAATTCCTAGAACTATCATAGCGTCGTTAATATTGCTATACGTTTTATGTAACTAGAAGCAAACTAGATTTTGTACAAACTTTTGAGATACAGTACCTATTATCTCTATAGTTTATGACAAAAATATATTTAATAGATTCGAAAACGTGGAACCTATTGCGTTCAATTCATTTAAATTGATATAAAATGTATTGAAATATCAAAGACGATAGGCTAGTATTCATCCCAGAAAATTCTAGAAAAATACACATAAATGAGGTTTCCGTCGACTGTGGTGGCATTAATTGGAACCGAGGTCCCAGTTGCTAAATCCATTTCATTTTAATACTTTTCTTCCAGCGACTCGGACCCAGTACTGTCACACGAAAAAATGTTCAAAGTAATAATTAGAGAAAAAAAATCTTTGATTCAATTAAAAAGGTGTTTTGAAGGGTGACGCTTATCTTTATTTTGTTTTAATACCTGATTTAATTAAACCTGTACAAAGCACCTATTGCTAAACTAGTCAACTAATCAATTTGACATTTAATAAATTGCGTTGCTTCGTACAGTCGCACACAAAACGATAATTGCAGCTTTGTTGCAATCTCTACATGTTACCTGATTTATGTAACTGCGCTTTGTTGCACATAATAGTATTAAAAAGATACAATAGATATCTGAATCCAGCAATGGATATGTCTACTGAAGGCTTTTGGATATAAAATCATCAATAGCATAGGAAGACAGGTTTGAAGTTCATAAATTTTTGTTTAAATCTTGTATTTGTTAAGTTTTTTCTCTCTGACAAAAAAACTAGTTATTTATTACTGAGACTAGCAGCCACAAAATAAAATTTAAATAAGTAAAAATAATAAATGTAAAATAATCTGCCTATTAATTTAAAACACTCAATCAAGTCATTAAAATAAAACCAGAATACTTTGCATGTCAAATAAAACGTAGTTTTTAAATAAAAATAAAAGCTTAAGTCGTCTTTCATAAACATAATTAAGTTAAATTATGCATACACAACGTATTTGACATTTGACACATGTCAAACTACAAACAACATTTCGAAAATGTAACAACACAACATCGAAAAGCCGCGAACAACACGAAATGTGACAAAACCAGAGAACGAAACAGGAAAAAAGAAAGAACCACATAGAAAATCAGAAGTATTATTGAATTATATCGAAAATGTCACTCACTTTTTTTAAATTTCTGTGACCGAAACCACACAGGTCCGCTCGTGTGAATGCACGATACTGACTGACCGACTGAGCAGATCCCACCATTCGCTTTGAACGAAAGAACGGGTTCTATTCGAGAACTTTGTTGTAACCAAATTAAGACTGTAGCTGCGGTGAAGAATTTTAGGCTCTATGTGAAGGTCATAGAGTGCTTCAGATGTTGCAGTTTAATTTGGTGGTTCGGAGGCTGTACTGTAGGTGAAAATCTCGAGTAGTTTTTATGAGATAGGAGTGAGTTCTAGGGAAGAAGGCAAGGGTTTCTGCCCATGAATGTCTCTACTGTGGGAAGTCAGCTCATGCGACCGACTTGCTGAAAGGAGCCTCCCCGAGTGACGTACTTTCCGACCTTCTGTTACCTCCGGCGCACCCTGGGCAATCGACATCTGTCGATTACCTAATCCTTTCACTATGATTTAAATATCGAAACGCTGAGAAGAAGAAGAAGAAGAAGCTCAGACGCCTGTGATTCAGTTTCAAGCTGTTAGTTAAGCTATTAGTTTCTACTTTCACCGACTGATAACATAAATAAATATCACAATATGATATATTTTGCGTAATCTATCACGGTGTTATTTATTTATAAACCCGTCGCAGTAAATCAAACAGCTAACATCTTTTAGAAAACCCTTTGTTCCGTGCGGGAATCGAACCAGAGACACGAAGTGCAGCAGTCAATCGCTCAAGCACAGCACCAACCGTGTCGTCTTCACATTACCATCAAAATATAACTTTTTCGGGAACAACAAAGTTTTTATTCCAACAAGTGCTAATAGTAGGCACTATTATACCAACTTTGAATGCTTCTCAAACAAGAGTGTTTCCTGTAATGCCTAGGTCAAAAACTGGTTATCCTAAAGGAACATGGAAAAAAAGCAGCCAGCTGCTATTCCAAACTATAATCCCCAATGCCAAATTTCATCCAGA
Organism: Lacanobia oleracea; assembly: GCA_950371165.1. NCBI lineage: Eukaryota > Metazoa > Arthropoda > Insecta > Lepidoptera > Noctuidae > Lacanobia > Lacanobia oleracea. Next base: position 23,001,695 of record OX493406.1, read on the forward strand.
TTCGGCAGTTCCGGAGTGATGAGTAACAAATGTTTGTGTTTGATATGTTTTGTTTTAGTAGCTTGGCTTTTTATTAATTAATTGTGCTTTTGTGAATTGGGAATAGGTATGCATGAAAAAAATATTTATTATCCTTACAGTTTATCTAAAAATATAACACTAACAGTGAACATAGAATCAAGATTGCTCAAAAAACCAACGATATAATTATTTTAACAAATATTTCTCTCCCTCTTGCGAAATCGCTGTCATATTAGGTATATGGCGGCTGTATACTGTATAGGCGTCGAAGTTCATATCAGAATTCTCTTTCTAATTGTTACCTTTAAAGCGAAAGTATTTCATTTTGCAATAAAAAAATGGCATGCATATTCCCTATTATGCATGTTGTATAATTGCATAAAATAAAAGTTTTTCATATAACTCATTTCAAGTGACTAACTAGTGACATCGCCACCAGTAGTACCGGTCACCTTCTACGTCACTGTGACGTACCAGCTCGACGACCTTGTGTTCGAGCGCGTTCCCTCCAGCCATTATGTGATGTCCGTTGCATCATCAGTAATTACCTACTCCATGTGACTTTGGATGATCTTCGGAACTTCCTGTAGGTAAAGTTCAGGGTTTCGGCTCTTGATGAACGATTTGGTGAATGCATGAATGTGTGATCTAATCTCTAACGTTAAGAGGTTTTTAATTATTTGGATTGAAGGATTTTTGGTGTTCTAGATGAAATTACGAAATATAACTAATATTATAAATGTGAAAGTTTTTATGTTTGTTCAAAACGTCTCAATGGCTGAACTCTGAACAGGTGGCTTAAAAAAACCACTTTAGCAGAATCATAATAAAATCATAATATTAACCACATAACAATCTGTCAAACAATTTCATCTTTATCGCTAACGCATTAGGTTCAAGGTTGATTGGGAAAATTTTACAGTGACGGGTAGCGTGATGTGCTTTCTGATTCTGCTAAAGTGCCCTTCTTAGACCCGCTGTTAGGATGAAACACAGATAGCCCATGAACTGGCCTAAGCCTTACTAACCTAATTAGCCTAATTATCCCAGTAGTAATTTTCGGGAAGCCTATGTGTGAAAATGTACTTTTTTTTCATATCTTTTTTCGTTGAAGCTTCCAAGTTTCAGAGATTCATTGATACTGTCAGTTGTTTTTACTATTGATAAACACACGTTTGACCACTATCTCACCTGATGGTAAGCGATGATGGAGCAGACTTGCCTAGATGTAACCTATTCACTCTTGACTTAAAGACTCCCAGGTTGTAGCTATCAGGAAACACAGAGTCTGGCAGGGCAATTCTACACCTTAGCTGAACGCACTATGAATGTGTTCCCAAAACGTTTTGTGCGCGTGAGTGGGATGTTCACCATGTACCGGTGGCGCATCGCCGTTCGTCTTGAGATCCGATGATGGAACGGGCTTGGTGAAATTATGCAATTCCGTCCCACATTCCTCAAAATGCCAACAGTAAGAAACCGAAAGGCTAGCAACTCGGGGCCGATGCTCAAGACTTTGGAGCTTCGACTCGACTATCTTGATGATGGCGTCTATATTGACCATTTAAAAACCTATCACTCATCTTATAGATTTCTATCAACAATAATAAATTGGTAGCCAAACAATTTATATACCTACTTAGCAGCGAGACCTCTAGCGAAAAATACGTTTTCTGCCTTCTAACTAAACTCAACTACGTGTGAGGTCATTTATTACTACTTCTGTCTCTTTTAACAGCGGCAATAATAAATGTTAGTTTGTTCCGCAAGATGGCGCTAGTCTCAACACGATATTTTTTTCATTGATAACTAATTTACGTCTCTATTGTTTGAGATTGAAACGCTTCCATAATAACTGTAGCAACATCTCATTAAATATTTAATTATGTTGATTATACAATGTTTAAGGCTTCTTTGGTTGTTCGTGAATGTTTTTTTTTTATATACCGCAACAGTCAACACGCAAACTGTTTTTTTTTATTAGCATCTTATGTTTCCAGGCTAAAAGAAACATGCCTTTTTTAAGGATGGGAAATCATCAAATGACTCCTCCCGCTCTGGGTGAAGCAGGAGGTATTGTCAGACTCTTACTGACTAAAACCCATCCGTGTTCCTCCTAGTGCCCTTTGCGTTCCAGGGTACGGTGCCTCTTTCGAAAAAGAAACATGCCTGAGTAGCAATTGGTCTATGAAGGCGCTTATAAAGGGCCTCCTCCTTATATCAATAAAGCGCAAGATCGTCACGCAGTGGGTGTCTGAAGACGGACGTCGCAACTGAGGCAGGCTTTAAAAACGCTGGCGTGATGATTTGGACTCATTCCTGACGGATTGGCCGGAGAAGGCATCTGGTAAAGTTGGCTAGAAAAATATGGGGAGGCCTTTGCTCAGTAGTGGAATAACATAGGCTTCAAAAAAAAAACGAAACATGCAATTCTTCCACTTTGATTGAGACCTAGTGTCTAAAAAATCATTAAAGAAATAAAAGAAGAAAGAAAACATGTTTTTAACAAAATCGAATGTAAGTTGTTATAGTATCAAGGTTGTGGCAAAAGTGCATTCCATTTAAACATATCTATATAATTTACATATATCTAAGTAGTACACTAAAAGTATTTTTACAGTTTTGTTTGCATCTCGAAGATGCATTTTGTATACGGAAATAATTTTATTATGGCGGATTTACAATATTTAATCTATTTAAACCATAGATGCAATGGCATCTATGGTTTAAATTGGCGATTATTTTGTAGTCTTTTAAAACCAATCCCAAATTCTAATAAAAACAATTTACATGATTTGATTGCACAATAATAATTAAATATTATGAATCACGATATTATTCTTACAATTATGCTAATTTCTATAATATAACATTAAAAATAAATAATTGGTATAAATTGTTGTACCTACAATAATGTCAGGGGATATTATTATTATCTCGATGCCGATCTTTGCGTGCCTGGTACAATTACATTATGTACATATTATATTATTACATATATAGGTAGGTACCATAACATAAAATTGTTTGTGTTCTTTTAACCGGTTTTTTATACAATTCTGATATGCTATAAAAGATACATTTTTTGATGATCAAGTAAATTCATACAGGATTTAATAGAATTTTCAAATTAATTCAGATTAATTCGCATTCTTCGATACTTCTGAACGTGACACTAGCACCAGAAACTAAACGTAATTGAAACTATAGTTGACACGCGAGAACTCTATAACTAGGAAATGCGTAACGGACGAGTTGTTGGACAATTAAAATTTAATAGGTAATTGAAACGCCAACCCAAGATATTTTTATACCTACGTAAATCATTGTTAATTTCTAGAAAATGGATTAGGAATTACCAAGTGAATTATAGTTGATAAGAAAATCTAATTCTAGAATGCTACAAAAAAAGCCCTGCCCTCTTCTAAGAAAAACGACATTTCATGAGGGTTACGAATGTCGAAATGACTAAATGTAAGGGATATTGCATGATGAGGGATGAAGAAGGAGGCTGGCAGCGGATGGATGCGGACTGCTGCCGGGATGGTTGGCGCACTTTGGGGGAGGCTTACATTGAAGGGCTTTCCAGATTGTACAGATGGTCTGGTGAATGCCAAGGGAAGTAGCTGAATGCGAGACGCGCTGGAGTGGCCGACGCAGCGACACTTGGGGGAGTCTAAGTCTAGTAGCGTTTTTCGGCTAAATTGATGATGTCAGTCCCATACATAATACGAATCTTTTGACATACGTTACCGTAGTTTTTCAGCATGCTCAGTCTGTAATCTTGATGATAATGTTTGACACATTATCATCAAGATTACAGACTGATCTTGATGATAATGTTTGACACATTATCATCAAGATTACAGACTGAGCATGCTTTCTAACTTAAGTTAAGTTTCTTGGAAATAATTTTCAAAAGTTGCAAGAACGACTTCCTTATCACACAAGTAGGAACCTACTCCATTCAGGTACGTATAATATACACAAGGCCCTTTAATTACCTTACAAATGGACATATCGAAACAAGACAACATTTTACGGGTTTTTTAATGGGGTCATTGTGCCCATATGAATCTGGTTAGGTACCTACCATGGTAAATGACGTAAACGGCTTTTGAGAAATACTGGTCGAACCGGACTACATGAAACAAGTTAGCCGAAACCAAAATGTTTTAAAAGGATTCTTTGTCAGAGAAACAGAGGGCCTAGTACGAATATTTTGACGTATAGTAACGTTAGCGTAGGTGAATTTTGAGTATAAAAAACTGCAAGCCCGTGGTGTTTTGGTCTAATTTTAGGTATGCGACGGACATAATTTGTATCATTCAAAAATATGAATATTACTACATTCATATTTTTGGATGCTTCCAATTCAAATAAATATTATGCGCGAAACGAGTATTTTAGCTGTTGTAAAAGCCTTCTTAGGTTGAAGTTTGTATTTTTTTTACTAATTGATAGGCACGCGTTTGATTACCATCTCACCTGATGGTAAGCGATGATGTGGTTGAAGATGGAGCACGCTTGCCTAGAAGTAACCTATTCACTCTTGACTTAAATACTCCCAGGTTGTAGCTATCAGGAAACATACTCCGGCAGGGAATTCCATTCCTTAGCTGTACGAAATATGAATGTGTTCAAATCTTTTTCAGGGATAAACGAGCTATTTCGTACCGCAGCGTTTCCAGTCGGTCTATACTTTCGACATTTAAATCATCTAACCGTGTACGCTTAGCTGGAGTGAGCGACAGGTGAGCTGTTATTCCATCTTGTATGTCTGGTTTGATAGCTCGTTTGTCGTTCACTTCGCCTAAGTTTTCACTTCGATATGTTTACAGAATCACACTCTTCATCTGCCTAGCCTTTTTCCAGCTATATTGGGTTCGGATTCCACGCAAACCTGAATCAGCTGAATACCAGTATAACAGAATCACACTGCAGAATAGAATTAACAGAGAGGACCAGACCAGAAAAGCGTCTTTGCTATGAGGCTTGACGAGTCCCAAAGAAATGCTTGAAGTGTTTTTATTCCTGAAAAAATATAAATAATCAGAACATCACAGCCAATGATGTTTGAAAAAACATAATTTTCGTAGCCTTCTAGCAGCATACAAAACAGATAGAATGTTGTTTTCTGAGATTTGAATATCAAGACAATAAAAAAAAAACGAATGTGCGAAAACCCCGAGATGGCAAAAACGTACATCGACAGATTTAAATACATACACATGGTTACCCATATATTTAATTAAATCTGCTGAATTCTCAAATCAGTCACTAATTAAACACGTCGTAAAATAAATAATACTGGAGATACATCGTTAAGTGCAAACTATTGTTTTATTATTTTTATAATTGAATCCCAAACCATACCTCAGCCACGTGCAAACGACACAGAGGTTGGCAATTGTATTACAATAGTTTTTTTTTATTGCGGGGTTTGTGAGTAAAAAAAGCTGGCCAAGTGCGAAGTCGGACTCAAAATTTCAACTGTTCACCATTTGGGTTCTAGAGATATAGCCCGCTGATAGATATATGAACGGAGAGGCGGACTCAAACTCAAAGCATTTATTTCAATTAGACCCTTAACAGGCACTTTTGAAAAAACAGTAAAAGATTTTGAAACTAAAGAATAACTGTATTAACCAAAGTCCCATGTAAGTAATAGAGCGAGAACCTATTGCCATCAACGTGGTACAAATTCAGGCTCTGCAGATGCACAAATTACAAAAGTGGACCCATAACTTGATATTTGCCTTGGAGCTTACCTGTTACTGTCCATACGAGTACATTGACAGGTAAGCTCCCTGAAACAGGGTTGGGCACACAATGACTGATTATTACGCGCTGTCTGTCAGGATAATTCAACCCCAAGGTGCTTGTGTTTTTTCTTCAAAATATAACCTAGATAGACATCTTTATACCTGAGAGTAGCTGATTTTAAAATGAGAATCACGTCTAAATGGCTAGTCGTAACTTTTTGGAAAAACAATATGTTAATTACATTAGACTATTTTCTTAATAATTTGAAATATTAAAATTTTGAGTTTTATTCGTTTAACATAGCGTAAATAATTTAAACCACGGCTATTTTTTTTTTAGTCTTAGTATAATAAAGTAAGTACAAAAACTGCAGAATTTTGGGTCGCGCGGGTGTTAAACGAGTGCGCGTTTTGTTCTCTCAAGGTTGCTGGCGTATGTCGTTGCCTTAAATAGTCTAACATTGTAGTTCTGAGGGCCTTAAAACTATCGTGATTCCAGTGTGTGAAGGAGACCTAGCTATACAAGACCCATAGCAATATCTTGGTCGATATCCCGACTAGTCTTACCCAGCACTTCTCTTCCGCATTTATTATGCGCACAGCTAAAGTGTGGAACTCTCTGCCAGCGTCTGTGTTCCCGTCCACATATAACTCGTCTGTCTTCAAATCAAGAGTGAACAGGCATCTTCTGGGCACGCTCGCTCCATCACAAACCTCATCTATCGCTTTCCATCAGGCGAGATTGCGGTCAAGAGCTAGCGCATTCCTAAATTAAAAAAAAAGTCTTTTTCACAACGGAATCATTATGGCATTTGGACGTCAGTAGTAGGACGCTGATCAATTGTGGTCTTAACAGACTCACCTGCCCTATCTTATTCTGTCAAGATAATAAAGTGCATTCAAATTATGAGTTCAGCAGTATATTTAACCCAATTCCTCAATTCGTATGTATCTTTTTCGATCTCAGAAATAATGGCATCTTTTTTTACTGTTGCTGACCGTTATAAAACATGTTTTGAAAGAAAGATTTCATATTCTGTTGTTAAATTACTGTTTACTGGCAATTTATGGCAGTTGGCGAACAAATGGCGACAGTTGATGTGAATACGTAGTGCCGCTAACAGGGCCAGTCTGGTAAGATTTTAATCAGCTGTTTAAAGGTCATCTCACACTATATCGTTGTATTACACAATCCGAGTGTAGTGTCAAGGATACCGCGGCTTTCCCATAGGAATCGTGATTTTTTTTAAATAAAATTAACATATGGCAAATAAAATTAACAAATAGTGTGTCAGTGCAAAAATTCGATTAACATTAAAAATGCAAAAGTTGGTGAGGATTGATGGATGGATGTTTGTCCTGCAAGGATCTTCATGAAATTTGGCACAGAGGTAGATAATCTGGAATAACACATAGGCTATATATATCCCGGGAGTATGTTCCCTAGGGATCACGCGGGCGTAGCCGCTGGCAGAAGAAAGAAAAGAAAGAAAAAGCGTTTAAAAAAACAATGAGTTCTTCCAGATAATTCCTTTTACAATAAAATAAACAATTAATTAAAATATAATTATTCCTTAGTTCACTTTTTTTTACAAAATATTAAACCACGTATGGTACATAGCAAACGTGTTTTTTTTTTTTCAGAACTTTAAGTGCTTGGTCAGTCATATTCTTGGTCAGACATAACATGGCATGTCATGTTACGCCACTCAAATTCAACGAGGTCAATTTTAATACCATTAATGGTCAAAATTACGGTTCCAAAAATATTTCCGGCACATTACTCGACGTAATTCAACTGGGCAAGTCCATCATAATTTTTAGGGTTCCGTACCCACAGGATAACCAACAGAACCCTATTACTAACCCTCCGCTATCCATCCGTCCTTCTGTCAGCGGGCTGCATCTCAAGAACCGTAATAGGTTGGAATTTTCACAGATCGTGTATTTCTATTGCCGCTGTAACAACAAATAATAAACATTAACGTTATGGTACGGAACTTCTCGTTTGCGACTCCAAATCGCACATGGCCAGTTTTTTATATAATTTATCTTGAGGTCTCAAGCCCGGTGCAGTGTGACGCATCCTTTAGGCTCGGAGCCTCTAAAGAACTCTACATGGAAATATATCGCGCAGTAGTGTTGTGACACGGTGAGATGTGGCCGTGCCTATTGTATTCATAAATTATATAAATATATAAAAATTATATTATAATATAATTTTTTTATATCCAAGTGTAGTGTTGTGAGTGATTGTACAATATTTTGTAAGTATTGTTATATATTTTAGTAATTTTGGCGACGGCTTTTGTTGATCTACTTTTTACATGAAAAAGAAAGTTAGGCACGCTACTGCCATTACCAACTGTTATATCATGCGTTTTGAAGACTTGTTATTACTTTCCACCGAATTTTGACAGACTTCATAGGCTTACTTACCACCATTAAGAAGCAATATCCAAAAGTCATCGTTTTAATTTACTGGAAATCTTTGAAACCTGCCTTCATCTCGTCTCAAAATTTTAAACATATACCCCTTGTGCAAATCCAAATGTACCTAAAGCAAAAATAATAAATTGGTTTCTTGATTTAGATTATTCTGAGACAGAAAATATTTTAGCTGTTTTAAAATAAATTAGAAAATTTGTAGACCACATTTTAATACACACACCTACACTCACTCCAACAAATATACTTTCACACACACACACACATAACACGCAACACACACACAACACGCACCATACACTACACACCCACAGACACACCATATTTATTTATTTATTATACGCTTTATTGTACATACACCAAAAGTAATACAAAAGGAAACTTAAAACTAAAACACATACAATGGGCGGTCTTATCGCATTCCGCGATCTCTTCCAGACAACCTGGGATGGAAAGTATTTGCCGGACATGAAATGGGGCTGTCATTGGTGTAAAAAAAAATAAAAATAAAAACAAACTAAATTAAAACAAACAATAAATTATAATATAATAGATACATACATCACCATCTTTAGTTTTAACATTTTCCTATTTTAGTTTTTAAATATTCCTCTCTGTACGTGAAGGCTTTGATGTTTACAAATTAGTGCTTAATAGTATTGTTTTAAGAGGGTGAGAGTTTGGAGATCTGTCATACAGGTGGTCCCGAACCCACTACAGACTCCAGCTCTCACAAAGGTTACAAATTTAATTGAAATAACATGAACCAATGTCTGTACCTTTTTGAGAGAAATAATCTTTATTATTATTATTATCTCAGTAGTAATTTACTTTTTCACTGTTATATATAAACTAATTTTTGTCCGTTACTCGTGTCATACTCGCATCGCACGCGTTTTTCCCGTTCCCAAAGAAATGTCGGAAAATCCTCTCTTAGTGCTCCCCTACACTCCCCAAGGAACCTACATGCTGAATTTCAGCTTTCTACGAGCAGTAGTTTCGGCTGTCCATTGTCTGTCGGTCCTGTCCCGAACTATCCAGAAAAGTAGCAAATACTATCAGTTTCATTTTCATTTCCTTACAAGCGAATACTCGAAATTATAATAAGATTAAAAACACACAGGATAATAAACAACTTTTATTTTGAGACCAACCCTGAAAACTCCAAAAAATATTAGCTTTTACATAAATTTTCATCGGCTAAATATAGCATTTTGTACGAAACAGCTGATATTTCTGTCGAGTTACAAGGGATAAAAAGATTTTTTTTAAATCATGTCCTGTTTCATTCCCAAACAGTTTTTAGTGTTTTATAAATAACTCTGATAATCATCATCATCATAACAGCCGACAGACGTCCACTGCTGGACATAGGCCTCCCCCAAAGGTTAGCCATAATCGCCACGCTTGGCAAGCGGGTTGGCGATCGCAGTGTTTGATGTTGCGTTTTACAGAGAACGCTGTTTCCTAATTTGCCCTCCAAAAAAGACTATTTTCTCAGTTTTTTTTCCTTACACCTTCGAGTTTTGGTCAAAGAGGATTTAAGTGTACCAAATTTCAACTGAATCGGTCTTGTAGATTCGGAGAAACTCGGTTGTGACAGACTGGTCCACACACTTAATTTTATGACTGAAATTTGACGGTTCAAGGTCAATCAAATATCTGGAAAGACATAATCAAAAGAAACACGCCAAATAAAAATCTTTTCGTGCTTAGTAAATTTATTACTTTGATTCAACGAATCAAAAAAAAATTCCTTAACGATTTTACTGACATAATATGAGTACCTACCATTGATAGGTTTTGCAGCATTTTATGTTTTAAACTAGTTGACTCGCACAACTTCGTCTGCGTCACAATTTTCATTACTGCTCCGCTCCTATTGATCTTAGCGTGATGATATATATCATATAGCCTTCCTCGATAAAGGGGCTATCTAACATTGAAAGAATTTTTCAAATCGGACTAGTAGTTCCTGAGATTAGCGCGTTCAAGTAAACAAACAAACTCTTCAGCTTTATATATTAGTATAGATAGAAGTATGGATAATAATCTAACTATAATTCACCTAAATTGAAAATAAAAACTCCTAACTAAAACATGGCGTCAAAAAAAACTTTTTTACAAAAAATACAACCGACTTCCAAAAACAAAACACTACAAGGTACAAAATAACTTCGAAAGAAAGAAAAAACTTTAACTTCTGAAGTCGGTTATTTTGTACCTTGTAGTGTTTTGTTTTTGGAAGTCAGTTGTATTTTTTGTAAAAAAGTTTTTTATTTTTCACTTTTTGTGGTACCGGCGCAATGTTATGTTAAGAACTGGTCTAAACACTAAAAAAACATGCGATTTCAGCAATCCCGATCCTTTCGCTACCATTTATTAAAGAGTTCCGTTGCCTACCTCCAAAGTTCTTAGTCAGATCTTCACCAAATTGAAACGGGACCAGTCCAGGAAAATACTCTTCCCAACAAAATAAAATCATCCAAATCGGCTGACAATTGGCTAAAGTATCGCTGAACAAACATTTTTCATGGGATCTCATCATCAGATCCTAATTTATACCTTTCATCATCAAATCAGCAACGTGAGATGATGATTACCAGGCACAAATATCTGAATTGCGTTAGAAGGTTCATGAAAAACATTGTATGTGCCTATAAAATTTGAGGGTTGACCTCGATTTTCGTGGGATCCCATCATCAGATTCTGACATGGTGACAATGGGACCAATCGAGAAGTTCGAAATTTTTCAAATCGTGTCATCTATGACGAAGTTATGAGGTAACAAACAAAAAAAAAATACAACCGAATTGAGAACCTCCTTCTCCTATTTTTTGAAGTCGGTTAAAAATTCGTTCGCATCGTTATCGACTGGAAGTGAGCCCAAAAGACTGGCGGCATTGCCACGTTGTATGGCAATGCGTATTCTCTGTCCGAGGTAAAAGCCAACCCTTGGATCACGCGAAGTGTCAAAAGTGTGTAGGTAGAAATAGATTATTTTATGTCAATCTCATCAGTATTTCTTCTCAGAGACATCTTGAGAACGTCCAGTGTACTACTAAGAAGCAGGTGACGTTTTCGTACAATCCCTTATTACAAACATCTATAACTGTATAGGTAAAGCAATTAAATAAGTGCTCAGTGAAAATGATAGCCATCACGGCGCAATATCTACTAACTGAATATCGATTTTAGGGTTTCGTACCCGAATGGTAAACAACGGGACCCTATTACTAAGCGTCCGCTGTCCGTCAGTCAGCGGGCTGTATCTCGTGAACCGATACACATGATACGTACACATGACAGTTTTCAGCGTGTATTTCTGTTGCCGCTATAATAACAAATAATAAAAATAAATTAAAGGGGGGCACTCCTACGAGAAACGTGTTTTGGCGTTTTTTGCTCGATCTTAATAATAGCAGTAGATATTCCCTTAAAAAAAAATATATATATATTTATAATAAATTAAAATTTTAATAACTAAAGGGGTCCCCATACAAGAGACGTGTCTCACTTGGTCGGTTTTCTGTATGTTTTTATAAAATATATTACAATTCATACAACTCAAAATGTTACACAGAAAACCATTTTTTTTTTTGTAAATCAACATATTAAAAAAAATGACAGCACATGCTTAATTAGCAACCTTTTTTATACTATTGTGAATGTCTAAGGTCTTTTGATAAAATAGGATAAATTACGGTGGATAGAAACTACAAAACCAGTTACTTTTCAATGAAAACGACTTATTTAAGTCATACACACGAGCCGGATACTCTCATTATGCGAAAAAAAGCTAATATTATGTCGCTAAGTATGTTTAAACAGAAATTAATACTTAAGTAAAGACATACAATTAGGTGAACAGGCTCATTCTGGGTAAGCTCGCTCCATCGTAGACTTTGTCTCTATCATCCCTGACCTAGACTAAAAAAAAGAAACTTAATAATATTGTTTTTGCAGATCAAAATATACCTAAAAATTATTCATAAAAATACAATATCATCAAATAATAATAATTTATTATTATTATTTGATTAGGTTAAAAATAGTGAATAAAGTTACTGGTTTATAACCTTCAACAAATTAGGTCACGAATCAATGCGTTAAGTTTACCAGATAATTTGTAGAACCTCAGAAAATAATTTCACTGATAAAAAGCCACTGCAAAAATTCATTTTAGGTTACGCTACAAAACTGCGAGAAAAAGTTAGTATAGAATATACAATTCGATCTTTGATGCCTAACTACATAATTTGTTGTAATAGCATCATAACGATATTGATTCCAATCAAGATGAATGCTATCGATATTCATCATAATATGGAATCATTATAATTACAATAATCGTATGTTTAGAAGCCGTGGAGGCTAGTTGATATAAATACTTTATCTATAATCGTATGTTTAGAAGCCGTGGAGGCTAGTTGATATAAATACTTTATCTATAATCGTATGTTTAGAAGCCGTGGAGGCTAGTTGATATAAATACTTTATCTATAATCGTATGTTTAGAAGCCGTGGAGGCTAGTTGATATAAATACTTTATCTATAATCGTATGTTTAGAAGCCGTGGAGGCTAGTTGATATAAATACTTTATCTATAATCGTATGTTTAGAAGCCGTGGAGGCTAGTTGATATAAATACTTTATCTATAATCGTATGTTTAGAAGCCGTGGAGGCTAGTTGATATAAATACTTTATCTATAATCGTATGTTTAGAAGCCGTGGAGGCTAGTTGATATAAATACTTTATCTATAATCGTATGTTTAGAAGCCGTGGAGGCTAGTTGATATAAATACTTTATCTATAATCGTATGTTTAGAAGCCGTGGAGGCTAGTTGATATAAATACTTTATCTATAATCGTATGTTTAGAAGCCGTGGAGGCTAGTTGATATAAATACTTTATCTATAATCGTATGTTTAGAAGCCGTGGAGGCTAGTTGATATAAATACTTTATCTATAATGATGTCCCTTGTCAAAGATTGTTTGTTCGATCAAATTCCTAGAAAATGCGTCAGCAACGAAACATGCAATAAAATGACAAAATAAGTTTTAGTAAATAAGCTAAATACGTCTTTCAGATGTTTTTAACTCTTTTCGTTTAGATCAATTTTATTATAATGAGTTAAATTTGTTATTTCGGTTCGAACAACAATATATAACTACTCCATTCTTTAGTAAAATACTTTATGACTATTGCTAGTAGTACCTACACAGAACAAAGATAAAACAAACTATGAAATAGGTATCTGAGGCAGGACCACTTCGGGGAAATACTCTTCCAAAAAATACCCAAATCGCTTCAAGTGTGCCTATTCTCCATTTCTCTAGGATCCCATCATCGGATCCTGATCTGATAACCATGGGAAGTAGGTTTCTATGCTTTTTTAAACATTGTCCATAAAATTAGAGGGTTGTCCTTATTTTCTTGGGATCCCATTATCAGATCCTGACTTATACCTTCCAACATCAGCTCAACAACATGAAATGATGATTACCAAGCACAAATATCTGAATTGCGCACAAATATTGAAAGTATATGAAAAATATTATATGTGCATATAAAATTTGATGGTTGCCCTCGATTTCCCTGGGATCCCGTCATCAGATTCTGACTTGGCGACAATGGGACCACCTCAGGAGTATATAGTATATAATATGTCTTTCGAATAAACAAATTATTTTTAAAATCGGTTCACAATTGGCGCAGAAATCGGTGAATATACACAAAGGAACACAGAACCTTCTCCTTATTGAATTTGGTTACCAACTAAAGTCATTTCCTCAAATTACGTCAAAGTTTTACGTAATAACAACAATCTATTTATTTCAGAAATAAATTCAATATCTGTACAAAATTGTTATTGTAAAGACAGTCCAGTCCTTCAAACCGCGCCCGCCCGTCACCACTTCCTAGTTTAAGCTGGAAAGAAAAAGTCGCGTACCAACCTCCATAGCTTCGATAAGTTGGAAGAACTTGAATTTTTACAATAGTTATTTATGGAAGTAATTATCATTAATTACGTACCGTACAAAACAAAAGACAGACTATTTAAGAAATACGAGTATTTTGACAGTGTATTAATTCATTGACATAAATGTATTCCAGAACAATGTCGGGTCCTGTGCAGCAGTTTCCCTTAGAAGAGGAATATAAAAAGAAGACGAAGATTACCCCAGAAGACATCAAGAAGTTCAGAGAATGGGTCGACACGCAGCCACATCTACCGTCAGAACATATTACTGGTGGGTCATCATCTGCCTTTTCCCAACATTCTTTTTTTTTTACTATTGATAGGCACTCGTTTGACCACTATCTCACCTGATGGTAAGCGATGATGTGTTCGAAGAAGGAGCACTCTTGCCTAGAAGTAACCTATTTACTCTAGACTTAAAGACTCCCAGGTTGTAGCTATCAGGAAACACAGAATCCGGCAGGGAATTCCACTCCTTAGCTGTACGCATTATGAATGTGTTCCCAAAACGTTTTGTGCGTAAGGGAACTATATTGGGGTCGGCTTCCAGTTAAACCGGATTTTGCTGAATACGAGTATTTTACGTGGCTGCCTACCAGTTCTCCACGACCAGTTATCTGGGTAACACGGTACTTCATGGCAAGACTGGAGTCAGATTTACTGGCTTCTGACTATCCGTAACGACTTCCAAAGCTCTTCAAATGACAGCCGGGACCAACGGCTTAACGTGCTTTCCGAGGCACGGAGGAAACTCGGTATGTAAAGATGGTCACCCATCCACAGACCAACCTTGGAAAGCGTTGCTTAACCTTGTAGATCGACCCGTGCAGCTGTTATATTATCAACAAAATTTGGGGTTTCTGTATGTATAATGTAAGTAAGTATTTTAGTTTCTTTTGAATTCATTTAAAGAAATCGAAGCCCGAATTTCAAGCAAAACGCCAATTGAGTTGCGTTTGACCGTAATAATGATCCAGTCAACAAAATAATTATTTTTTTCTCAACGTAATATTTATGAGAAACGAGAGTGATTCACAATTACACAAAATTAACATTCATCATTAACATTGTTCGATCACTCGAAATTGGGATGCTACGATGGCGAATATTACGATGAAGATGGCGACGGTAAGTAACACTCATTGTTACGGTAATTTAGGGTTCCATAAACTGTAATATAATAAGCATGGCAATAATTGTATACAAAGTCCAAAAAACACAACAATATTTTGCAACAACACATTAAAAAAAAATTCTAGTTTCATGCCGAGGACACACGTCTAGCATTTTCATAATATTATAGCTAATTAATTTAATTACGTGTAGAGTGAATCAATGGAGGCTGTAGTTACACCGAGTTTCCTCAATTACGGAAATTATGTCGCTTTGTAGTAATCACAACATACTATCAATGGTTAGAACTAAAGTAACTGGTAAAACCACTTTGTTTGTAATATCATAACAATGATCATAACACGCCTTTATTATATTATATTATAGAAGGACTTAGTCTTCAAACCTAGCGAGACAGGCAAAAAGTAGACTTGACAAAGATTTACAACTACCAAACCTAAGAACAGATGCTCGCAGAATATCTATTCTGCGAGCATCTGTTCTTTCGGCCTCTGAACTTTTCGGCCCCATCGACCATCTGGTCGATGGGGCCGAAAAGTTCTAGAAGGAGTGGCGACCGCGTACCGGAAGACGCAACGTTGGAAGACGTCCCACAAGGTGGACCTATGACCTGGTGAGGGATGCGAGACGCACTGGACGGGTTGCTGTGGCGACACTTGAGGGAGGCCTAAGTCCAGAAGTGGTCGTCTTTCGGATGATTTGATGATGACGATGAAATTCTTTTATGTGAAAGGCTCTACTTAGGAGTAGAGCCTTTCACATAAAAGAATTGTAGTTACTGACACACAGCTAGTTAAAGTAGCAAAGGGCCGTTGAAGGCTAAGCGTGGCAGACCCACAACTAGATAGACCGCCAACCTTCAAAGGTGGACGGAATGGATGCGAATAATGGAGGTCCGGGTGTTGTGGCGCAGCCTGGGAGTTTGGAGGAGACCTTTATCGAGCAGTGACATACGATAGGCTAAAGTGACCCTTCGTTTAAGGACACATGTCATAGAGGGCGGGACTTTTGCCATCAGCTGGGCACAAATCCTTATTCTGGGCAGCTACCACAATTTTATATCTTGTTATGTAAGACACCTCCTTAAGGCCTTCTTAAAGCTCTAATATCCAAACATAGTTGAGTTCAAGATTCAAAGCATTTTATTTCAAATAAACCATTTACAGGCACTTTTGAAACGTCAAGGTCGGTCAGTCAAAAACTTGGAAGCTATTTGCACGTTCCAAAGCGTAGATCTATATGGAGAAGAACGTGCAAGAAACTCCACGGACACTCTTTTAAATCATATTCTGTTTTACAAAATTCTAAGTTACATATAATTGTTGCTTCTGCATGTGAAGACAATGCAAAGAAAAAAAAAAGTTTATTCTATGAACATCAGCGAGACATTTGAGTGAGCGTGACATGCTCTCAACCACCATGCTCGTTCATGTCCAACAAGTAAAACTATAACTAATCACATAATATGTAAATAGCTTCATTGTACTCACATTTACAAAGAGTGTCGCCGATCATGATAATCCTCTCCCATTCCAACCAAACCGTCACGCTTTCACTGACTCCCTTGTCTTACATACCATTGATCATACAATTAATCTAAATCAATCCTGTAAAACCTTGTCTCGGTTATGTTAAAAATAAGTTTACTACGACAACTTAACAATTCAAACTTACACAACTATTTTTAATCAGGGTAAAATAAAACGGCTGTGACGCAATGACGTAAATAAATAAATAGAAGAAATCCTTGACGACAATCGAATGCAGCCACTTCTCAACATGGATCGCAAGTATGATCTGTAGATAAACGGCAATTAGTTGGAACGAGATGATGGGTTGATGGCTGGGCGATTAGTCGGATTGGAATAGACGCTGTGACGTCAGAACAAGTCTTTGTAGAAATAGTTAGTGGGGGGAATCGATGCGTGTAACCTGTTGTAATAGTGCCCTTTGGTCGGTTTATTAAAAGAGCATGAAAACTTTGTAAGTACATAAACCGTCGTTTAATGCTGGGAACAAATTTTTAACTAAGCCAATGTCGTCTCTAATTGATGAAAAATCTAATACACTTGAGTTGTAAGTACAACGGTTATTTAGATTCGCTTGCATGCATGTTAATAATATCAACTGTTCGGCAGTGTGGTGAGCAGTTGATTTTTAGCTATATAACTTAGATTTGTGCCGAAAAGTAATAGAACCCTTCGCTTTCACCTCATTCCTCTGTTAAAGTATAAGTATTTGCACAAAAAGCATTTGAAACAGATAAACTTACACGTGTTTTATTTGCTTAGGAAGCATGATGAGCACTAATTTAAAGATTATAAGTTTATAGTTACGCAATTGAAACCTTGAAACGTTACCAAAGGCATAGAAAAACAAATTATTATATGTATAGCAACATCAGTTTGAAATTATGATTCAAAATTGAAGTGAAATTTTTTGTCATTTTTTTTTTGTGTAGCGCTAGGTTTAAAATTACAACCGGCTAGTCTGATTGACTGAAAAAAGAGATCGCGGTAACTTTGTTTTTTTTTATGTTGAAGTTAGATGACCTTAAAGAACAAGGCACATAGTATTTAAAGCAACTGGGCACTTCAAAGATTGTTATATTAAGGAACATAAAACTTTTGATCAGTAGATCGTTCATCAATAAATCAAGACAACAATAAAATCTTTACAAATAGACCTCCCAAAATCAAATACAACGACGAAAATACGTTACGTGATACGTTTGTGTGAAGCATCGCTTTCACACAAACTACATATTTTCAGAAAAAAAATCAATGTTTTTTAATCAAGACCAAGTTTTCAATTGTTTTCTCAAATTTTTTGCCAAACTTCAAATCTGGATCAACGATAAAACCGACCATTGCACCTAACAGCCTACTATTTGTAAGCTCCTATTGTTATTTTTTAGAGTGAACAGTAAATAGTATTTCTATGCTATTCTTTTCTCCTAATTGATTTCGCGCTGGAGCTTTTCATTTCAGCTTGATTTTGGAAGGTCGCTCTCAATGGGGCTCATCAGAAGGCTTAAGGTCACTTAAAGGGCAAGTCTTGGAGTTTCCTTGCGTGATCGAAGAATCGATCTTGGCGACCGCGTACCGGAAAATGCAACGTTGTAAGGCCGATGGATGCGAGACGCGCAGGACCGGTCATTGTGGCGACGCCTGTGGGAGGCCTATGTCCAGCAGTGGACGTCTTTCGGCTGTTATGATGATGATAATGAAGCTTTTCAGCAACTTCTTCAATTGTTTCTGTCTTAACATTCTAGACCTGGACCTGATCCTCACCTACCACTGCTGCCACCGCAGCTCGGAGGTGTCCAAGCAGGTGCTGGACCTCCACTACACTCTTAAGACGCTCTTCAGCAATTTCTTCAAAAACAGGATTGTGGATGACAAGATATTGAAGACTTTTAGTTATTAGTGAGTATCTGTAGCCATAAGAACTGCTGTGCGGTTCTGTAAACATCTTACCTTGTAAACGTGCTGAAGTTGACATGAAGTGAGATGTCAAACCGTACATGAAGGTGGGATGACAGTTCACTTCGTGCACACTCCGCTTAGGTGTAATAAAACAAAGTGCATCTGATGGTAAAACGCAGTCTATTGTTCATCGCACTGATAATTCTAACGATAAATTTTCAACTACTGGCTAATATAGGGGTCTGGGCCCATAACCTGTAATAAAACAAACAATGATTTATTCCATACTAGCTCCAGCCAGCGGCTTCGCTCGCGTGGTCCCTAGGGAACATACTCCCGGGATAAAAAGTAGCTTATGTCCTTTCTCAGGCTCTAGACTATCTGTGTACCAAATTTCACTAAAATCTGTTCAGTAGTTTTGACAAAGTTACTTTCGCATTTATAATATTAGTAAAGATGATAGAACACATATATTTAGTCTACAACTTTGTCACAAGATGGCGCTAGCAGTATCTACTCGCATAAATAAACGCTTAACGTTAATAGTCCTTATTGTCGTACGAGTATGTCGCCGGAAGTATTAATAAATTCAAAACCATGTACACCAGAGGGCTTAGTGTAAGTTTTTTAACGCACTCGATCGCGTTAACGTAAACGTTCTCTTATGTCAAATTGTATAGAAAAAAAAAAGGTTTTCCGTTTCTGTCACCAGACGGCGCTTATCCCGTTTCAATACAAATTGACGTTTACACTAACGCGATCGAGAACGATAAGGTGAATGCTCCAGGGTAGCCCGCGAAATTCAAATATTTTTATTTTTTTTGCAATTTGCCGGTCAGTGTGAAGCTGTATGTGGACCAAATGCGATCCGCGACCGTAACGCGTATTTATCTAAAGAATTATAAACATTTTAATCATCAATATAGCCCTCTAAGTTCATGTAGTTCGAAAGAATGATTATTTCTGAAATATTCATTCTTTCGAACTACATGAACTGACCGGCAAATTGCAAAAAACATAAAAATATTTGAATTTCGCGGGCTACCCTGGAGCATCCACCTTAATAAACTCGCACTAAGGCCACATGTTATTGTTTAAAAAATTATTTAATTTTGGTAGTTCTTCGGCCAAAGAATCAGCATTGCTATTCAACGCGGCAATGCTGCCTGTCTCTGAATTTTTTGATGTCCAATGATTTATTTTGTTTTTATATATAATTTAGTGATTATTAGTCTAGTTGTTTACAAGTATTTAGTAATCCATAAAAATGATCTGAAAAATAAAAACATTAAAAAATGCTTTCTAAGCTATAGAGTTTTTTTTTAAGTAAATTCCTAAAATAACTTTTCGATTGTGTTCATTTATTTATTTCTCTATTTCCAGTGTATTAACACCACTCGAAGTCCGAGGATACGATGACTCCGCCGTTGTATTTTGCAGACTGCTCGACAGCGATCCTAAGAACTTCGTCTTTGCTGACGCCGTCAAGTAATATGTTATTATATTTCTGACAACCTAAGACGTCGGGTTTGACAGCTGAGTAGAGAGGGATAGAATATCACTTTACCACTAAGTGCGAAAAGGATTTATTTCCCTGTCCATTTCATGCTTTCTAGTAAAGCAATGTTGTATCCTGTTGTCGAATCTGACTTCTTAGATTGTCACGATTGTAAGTAGTACATCTTTCTCGTAGTTATTTCTTTTCTTATAGGTAAGTTACTTTTTGTGTTCGATGCTAAATAACAACAGGCAAACGAGTCAAACTTCAAGGTTTAGCAACGTTTGCTGAGGTCGGTTCAAGAATGGGTGATCATTTCGACATGCCGAGATTCCTCTAAGCTCTGGAAAGCACGTTTAGCTGTTGATCCCGGCTGTCATTTGTAGATCACAAGTTACTGATAATAATGAAAACCTCAAATGGTCCAACGTTCAAACAGTCGTTATAGAATTTCAATAAGTTAATTAGTTTTTTTTTGGGCCTCCTATTTTAATGGTCACAGCTTCCATCAGGCGTTTCTTTAAATACCCTCGAAAAGAAACATGACAACAGTCTTTAAAACCGATGATTTCCAAGTAATGTTAGTCTTAAAAAAGAGGGCCAATAATAGCTCTCTTTTTGTTCTGTGTATAAATTCTGAATTTATTTCAGGGCAGTTCTGATGCTGGTGGATATCTGGCAATACGAAGAAGGCACGTGGCCAGGGTTCATGATCCTCATTGACCTGGACACCTGCACGTTGTCACATATCGCGAAGCTCGACCTCCAGTCTGTACAGCAGTTCCTATATTTCCTGCAGGTAATATTGCAAGACCATTACGACCGTACAAAGACAAAGAACGTACTAATTATTGAATATAGGAGCTACTCTTGTCTAAGGACTATTGTCTCGGGCAGTTTATTCTTGCTACAACTATTTAGATCACCATCTATTTAGAATTGTTTATTCAATATTGCCACGAAGCAATGCTATAATGGAAGACTTCGATAATATAAATTAAGGAAGTTGCTATTTATATCTCGAGTTTTAAATTCAAACTAAAAGACAAAATTCTCACCATCCAACAATTCCAACATTTTCCTAACTAATCACATTTTATGATAGGAAGCCATGTTGCTAAAAATCAAAAGTCTCCACTTCCTGAACGCACCATCATTCATGGACAAGCTGATGATGATCCTGCGGCCGTTCTTGAAGAAAGAACTCTTGGACATGCTGAGCATCCACCAGGTTGGAGCCAAGACCTTGGAGAAGTACATGCCGATGGAGGGGCTGCCGAAAGGCGCTGGGGGACAATACAAGAGTTTGGTGCAGTGCCGAGGTGAATGTTATAAGAGTCTATATTATATCTGTTGAAGACAGTTGATGGGTCATAAAAAGTTGCGTCTAATATGTGATTCTAATATGATTCTACTAGAGTGGATTTTTTAAACTCGTTGTGCATTGCTAGAATTCTCAGAGATAATTTAAAATACTCCAACAAAATTGTAATTATGCTAATTACTGCATGTACTTTAACGACTTTGATATCATCAATATTTCATATAAAATTCTTGTGTTACTGACTGATTGAGTTACTGATAAACAACTCACAGCCAAAACTACTGGTCGTAGAAAGCTAAAGTTTAGCATGTAGGTTCCTTGAAGAGTGTAGGGGAGCACTAAGAGAAGATTTACCGGAATTCCCATGATAACGGGAAAAAAAGGGATATACTCTTTGAGAGTTGCGGGCAAAGGCTAATACTAATATTATGCATTTATCCAGATGACGTGGTGGCAAAAATAAAGAGTTCAAAGGACTTCTTCGTGGAAGAGAACAAGAAACGCGTGGTGGAGGCTAAGAGACCCGGCAAGCCGAAGACCATCTCCGATATCTTCGGCGGAGTGGAGGGATCCTTCAAGAAACTGGACATAGATTGACGAGGATATGTGTAAATATTGTATGAATAAAAATGTATTGTTTGTTGGGTTAATTAAATATGTGAAATGTTCTGGAGTTATTTTTGTTCTTCATTTTACTTCTGCTGTTCTGCCTTTGTGATCCCAAAAGTAAAACATCCATAGGCTTGCTCCCACACATGCTTGTTACTTATAATGGGGTATTTTACTAAAAAAATCTAATTAGTCCGTCTGATAGAGTTTAAAATAGTGGACACGTATTTTTTTCTTTTTTTCAAGTAAACAAATAATAAGGAGGATACAGCGAGTTTAAGACACGCGTGACGTCATATGGCTTGGTAAAAATGTACCAAATTTACCAAGCCTAATGACGTCACGCGTGTCTTCAACTCGCTGTATCTCCTTTATTTTTATCGCTGTATTCCCTTAACTTTCTTTCTCTTCGGAGAATACAAGTGTTAATGTCAAGTTATGTTTGTTACAAAAGTTCAATAGTTCTTCACCTTATCTTATACACCTTGAACGCAGATATATTAATTTGCTCTAACAAAATCAGTAGGCTCAAACTTCGACAAGACATGTTGCCAACAAGCATATCTCTCATGTATTGCATGCCAGAATAATTCCTGTGGCATACTGTACATGATGTATCTGCTTATCTTGGAGCCTTGCTTCACTGTCCACTAACTAACCGAGCAACAGCCTTATTTAATAAAAAATCCTACTTCCTACTATTCTATACTAATATTCTTCTTCTTCTTCTTCCACCTGGCGTTAATCCCGGCTATTGCCAGGGTCCGCCTTCCTACTTAGCTTCCTCCACTTTGCCCGATCTTCAACATCCTTCTCAGTCAGGCCATTGGCTCTCATGTCGGACTTGACGACGTCCAGCCAGCGCTTACGAGGGCGACCACGGGGCCTAGCCCCAAGAACAGCCATATTCATGCATCTCCGACCAACGTACTCCATAGGGCGGCGCATGATGTGGCCATACCATCGCAGACGACAATCTTGCAGTTTTTCCCCCACGTCACGGACACCAAGACTACCTCGGATGTAAGAGTTGCGCATGCGATCGGATCGCGTTACGCCACTCATCCACCTCAGCATCTTCATCTCCGTGACGCGAAGCTCCTGGGTGTGTCTGCTTAGTGCTGGCCAACACTCGCCCCCGTACAGTAGGACAGGCCGAATGATGCATTTATATATCTGCCCCTTGAGCTTCGGAGGCATTTTGCGGTCGCATACAACGCCCGTCACCTCGCGCCACTTCGCCCAAGCCGCGCCAATACGTGCTTGGACATCGTCGTCCACGATGCCAGACTCGTGCAGCACGGATCCAAGGTACCTGAACGTATCGGACTTTCTGATCAGGTCCGAACCTATTCGGATGGTGTTTGTATCCGTGCTGCCACAGGACATGTACTCAGTCTTCGCCACATTTAGTCTCAGACCACCGTTTTCAAGCGTGTCCTTCCAAATGTTGACTTTGCGCTCAAGATGGGCTTTGTTCTGATTAACGAGGGCGATGTCATCGGCATACATCATTAGCCATGGAGGCTGATCTTGGATTTTTGCCGTAACTACATCGAGCACTACGTTAAACAAGAACGGGCTAAGAGCCGAGCCTTGGTGAACGCCAACAGATATTGGGAAGCCATTCGATTCGCCAACAGCGGTCTGGACAGAGGACACGGAATCGCGGTACATGTCTCTGATAATGTCAATATAGGCCTCGGGAACGCCCTTGAAGCGCAGTGCCCACCAGATGGACTGCCGAGGTATACAGTCGAAGGCCTTCTGCAGGTCTAAAAAGGCCATATGCAAAGCTCTCCTTCTCTCTCTGTAAGCCTCAGCCAGATTCCGTAAGGCGAACACTGCGTCCATGGTGCTGTTACCCGCCCGGAAGCCATATTGACACTCAGAGACAGTACACTCGCTACGGAGCCGAGTGTCAATGATGCGCTCGAAGAGCTTCATGGTGTGGCACATGATCTTGATACCGCGGTAGCTACCACAATCCTGTACGCTACCTTTGCCTTTGTAAACAGGGATAATCAGGCTAAATCGCCACTGGTTCGGCATTTCCTTGGTGATCAGGATGCGGTTAAAAAGATCCGTCAGAAGGTCCACACCATGTGGGCCCATCGCCTTCCACACTTCAATTGGCACATTGTCAGGCCCGACCGCTTTCCGATTCTTCATGTGGCGAAGAGCAATGCGGGTTTCGTCGGGGGAAATAGGGGAAATAAGCCCAAGGTTAGGAGGCGGTTCCGGAGGAAGGTTATGTGGATGCTGTTTGTTAGACAGCTCCGCGAAGTATGTACACCATCTCTCCTTAACAGAGGGGGCATCGTAGAGCAGCTTACCCTGGGCGTCCCTTACACAAAGACATTTGCTAATGTCCCGTGTAGCTTTCTCCCGGCCACGCGCCAGCTTAAAAATAAGCTTTTGCCCCTCCGCAGTTTCCAGCTTGTCGTATAAGGGCGCCAGACTTTTGCTGCGGGCTCTGGCTACAGCTTTTTTGCAAGCGCGCTTAGCCGCTCCATATGCCTCCCTGTCGTCCGGAGAGTTGGACCCTTGCCACTGTTTAAATAAAACCTTCTTCTTCCGAGTCGCCTCCTGCACCCCGTCATCCCACTACCACGTCTCCTTTCTTATGGTGCGGCCACCACGAGAAGTGCCAAGGACGCGCTTACCCGCACCGGTGATTGCTGAATGGATCCTACTCCAGATCTCTTGAGCGGACTCATGCGGAGCACTGATCTTGAGATGCTCGACCTCCGCGATGAAGTCCGACTGCCTAGGACCATCAAGCAACCACCACTTAGTGGGGGGTTTGCGTTTCTCGGTCACTCTCTTCTTCGGTACAACCGCAAAGTCCAGGACAAGGAGGCGGTGTTGAGCCGTTAGGCTTTCGCCTGGGATGACTTTGCAGTTGGTAACCTTGCCAATGTGGCACCGTCGCACCAGCAGGTAATCTATTTGGGTTGAGTAGGCACCACTACGGTACGTAATAAGATGCTGGGGCTTCTTCTGAAAGAATGTGTTCGCGATGGCTAGGTCAGACACAGCGCAGGTGCTAAGTATATTGACTCCCTCTGCGTTTAGCTGGCTATAACCAAAACCACCGTGAACACGTCCATACTCTCCAGCAAACTGACCTACGTGACCGTTGAGATCCCCCCCAACCAAAACACCTTCGGAATTCGGGATAGCGCGTAATACGTCCTCGAACTCATCCCAGAAGGCCTCCTTTTCAGACTCACAGCAACCAGTCTGAGGAGCATAGGCGCTGATTAGGTTCGTTACCGACCCTTCGAACAGCACCCTAACTCGCATCAACCGGTCGCTGCATCGGTCTACTTCAAGGAGTCCATCCTGAAGGTCCTTAGACAGCACCACGGCCACTCCGCTCCTACCCGTTGGTGATCCGGTGTACACTAGCCGGTTCCCCTGCCCGATGTCACGTGACTTATTTCCCTTCCAGCGCGTCTCCTGAAGGAAGGCGCACTGGACCCAACGCTTCGCAAGTATGTCTGCGAGTTCTTGGCAACGTCCGGTTAGGGAGCCAATGTTCCAGGTGGCAAAGCGGAACTTCTTCTTAGGTACTATCCTCTTTAGCCGTGCCCGTACTTGACACGGTAGCCCTAGCCCACTTATCGCAGGTTTAGGGCGATGTGCCTGCGCGTCGTTATGCGGCGACGCCCTAGACCGAGTACCCTTACCTAACTTGTTTCTCTCCATACATATATGACTGAAGTTGGTTTTACGTGGGGCGACCAGCCGTCTGACCCCCACAACCCTACAAGAGGGAAACCAGGTTCGCCAGAGCCTCGTCCGTTGGACAGCAGGGTGCACCGCTAGCAGGTGAGGTTGGCTTGGGTCTTTAAGATGGCAACGGACCCCATACACCCCATACTAATATTATAAAGATAAAATATTTGAAAATCTACTGAGCCAATTTGAAAAAATCATTCAGCAGTGAATAGCTACATTATCAGCGAGTAACATTGGCTATATTTTATCCCCGTACTCCCACGGGAACGGGAACTACGCGCGTGAAACGGCGTGACGTGCATGATTAATATTATAAATGCGAAAGATTGCGAGGATGGATGGATGGATGTTTGTTACTCTTTCACGTCAGAACGCCTGAAAGTATCTTCATGAAATTTGGCACAGCGGTAGATTATAATCTAGAATAACACATAGGCTATATATATCCCGGGAGTATGTTCCCTAGGGATCACACAAGAGAAGCCGCTGACAGAACTTAGTCTAACCATAATTATGATTTCTGAATACATTATTTCTATTACATTTCTGGAATGATATAAATTCTTGTTAGAAATATTTGGGTGAAAACGTTTGGGAGTTTGGTACTCACATTCGAATTAAAAATCTGCTAGTCTGATAGTGCTAGTAGCAGGTGGAACTATAGGTCGACGTCGACAAATTCATTCTACCATTGATCGATGCCATCGATCGACGATCGATCGATTGGTGTTGACAACATAATTTATCTTAATATCTACGAGGAACGAGCCACTATCTGCATTCTTCTGTCGAATGAAAAACAGAACTTAAAATGTTCATTTGATTACCAAAATCACCAAGTTCTACAATACTGCTGAACAAATCTCAGCACGAATCCACGACATTAATGCGTAATGGGGCGTAATCGTTGTCATTCAATTCAATGATTTGTTAACGATTTTGAAAGAAAACAAAATATTTTATTATTGCTAAGAATAAAATTAAACGCTTACAAAAATCTCGTGAGGTGAGGTTAGGTAATTTGAATTGCAAATGACAAAATGGACCCAAGATTCTGATAACATTTTTTTAATAAAAAAAATACCTCGCCATTGATGTGGGTGTTTTTAGATTTAAATTCAGATTACAATTTTTCATTAGGTATTAAATAAAAGAGGTAATCGTAAGAACAAAGATAGTACTTATAATTCATACGACAATACCTAAGAGGAACTTGCGAAAAAATTATAATGAGGCGTGTCGTTAGATCTTCAAGATTATGAGATGATTGCTGGAGTCCATGGGTTTGGCTTTATTATTCTTACCCGAATTGTTGATGGATATTATCAAAAGTAAATAATAATAATAATGGTTTCGGTTCTCACACAGACCAATAGCAAACATTAATAATAATGTTCACACTAATTGATCTGAGGGCCAAGCACGAGTATTTTTGTCGTATAGTAACGTAACGTAAATTTTTACCATAGTAGTTGTAGTTTTCCTCATTTAAAATTCACTTACGTTAACATTACTATGTGTCAGACCATCTGTTCGCGAGCGCTACAGCTAGTCTATTCTGTAAGTAACCATTTCGATATCGAGCTTCACCTGAGTGAGATAGCTCACAAAGTGAACTTTATTGCACACAACATAAAGGTGTTACGTTTATACTCACCTCGGATTCCGCTGTCGAGACATGAAAATGTTGTTACAGAATAGCACTACAGCTAAGCACAAGGTCCCGGTTTTGATTCCCGGATCGGGCAGTGTTGTAAGGTTTTGCCATCTGCAATTTCTCAGAAGGAGCCCAGTCTGGATTTTTGCACAATTGTTGGCAATATTTGGCAATGGCCTCGCTCTCTATGTGTGACTTAAGTATAGTTAGTAAAATGTTTGCGTACTATAGGCGCACTTCTACCCTCACCAGTTTGGCTGAAAGTCTGCCAATTCAGTAGCTTGAAAGTCCAATAAGTGATTTGTCCTTGGAATAATAATACATGATATTTATTGAATAGTGCCTGTTTTATTAGGTTTTAACTACTAGGACATAGGTTTCTGAAAAGCCGCAGCAGAATTATTTATGAAAACCCAAAATATATATATATAAGACGGTACGTAAAATCTAGAACTTTTACCAAATTAAAAGGTCACTAGACTGGATAAAAAGTATGAAAAATCGCCGAATCATACCTGCACAGTCTAATCAATTAT
Organism: Lacanobia oleracea; assembly: GCA_950371165.1. Lineage (NCBI taxonomy): Eukaryota > Metazoa > Arthropoda > Insecta > Lepidoptera > Noctuidae > Lacanobia > Lacanobia oleracea. Next base: position 23,029,848 of record OX493406.1, read on the forward strand.
AACAAAAACTAACAGTAAATCAAATGCTTGTCACGCTGAGTTGCAACATTTTTTACCTACAATTCTGGGCACGTTTTCAAAGTCTAGCACTTAAAGGCCACTAATATGTTTCCTAATTCCACAGCGTAAAAACTAATTAGTACCCTGAACGGAGCTACAAACGACCTTGATGATGACAACATAATTAATTAATCATGTATCTTACAACTTGGTGCTTGACAACGACTTCTCAATTCTCAATTTTCATAATATTTAGGTCTCCCTCTTTGAATCCCACAGCAGCTTCTGAGTCTACTGTCCAACTGATTGGGAGTCCCATAAAAAGCCTGTCAATTTCACCTGATGATAGAGTGCCTCGCAAAACGTTGTTGCCTCATGATTCCCGTGCATAGAATCGTCAGCTGCTTTATCTATTTCACTAATTGACCCGCGCAACTTCGTCTTCTCCGTTCCTATTGGTCTTAGCGTGATGATATATATGCGTCTATAGCCTTCCTCAATAAATGTACTATCTAACACTGAAATATTTTTTTAAATCGGACCAGTTTCTGAGATTAGCGCGTTCAAGCGAACAATTAAACTCTTCAGCTTTATATATTAGCATAGAGTATAGATCTGTCACTTTAGTTCTTCATCGTCATGTAACAGTAAGTTAATCGTCTTTTAGCCTTTATCCCATGTTCCTTGGGTCGACACAACACGTTTTTTTTCCTTCATTCTGTCCTCTCAATCGTCATGCCATGATTATTTTCTTTCATATAACTCTTCACACAATCCACCTATCTTTTCGTTGACTTCCCCCTTCATTAATATTCAACAAACAATCAAAACATATCCGAGACAGTTTATATTTATTTATAGGCTCTTAACCGTAAGCTTACCGCGTAACAGACAAACAACATTTTTTCGGTACCTGTTTTCATAATCAGTCATCATTCGTTTTCTTTACGATACCGCTAAGCAACGATTTTTTTTACTAAAATTAACGATTAATTTTGTATCCAATGTTTGGCTAGTAAATTATATGAGAAAAAATTGGACGCGGATGTTCAGGATTTATTATCACTGGTATAAACTTTAGACTTGACGCACTATGCTAATAAAACGCCGCAGTAATGTTATACAATCTTGCCTAACAAACTTTCAACTGCCCATGCTTTTCAGTTCATTCGTTACAAATTAAAAGAAAAGTAGAAGAGTAAATCTACGCGTTGATGTCTTTTTCAAGCAAAAAGCCATCCACACCAATAATAACCAAAAACGTGTTGGGAAAAATATGATTTAGGTAAACAAGCTCATGGAACATGTCGAACGGGTTATGGGCTTATCCACATCGTGTTCGTCGACACTGCGGTACCAGGCGAAGAGTACAATGTCCCCTTTTCAGGTATGTCCAATGTACGTAAATTCTGTGTGTGTGTCTATGTATTCGTGTATTCTGTCACTAGTGTTTTTCATTTCAAAAGTAATGATTGTATAACATTTGAAAAGTCGCGGCTCTGTTTATTTACCCAGTGCGTAGCCTATCAAAGCCTTTTATAGCGGTACATAACTTTTGGAGCAACTAATCGTATGCAGTAGTGTATGTGAGTCCGTATCGACAGGACGTGTGAAGTGAAATAACGTAAGTTAGTGATAATCATTTTAGGACGTAAACAATCAATAAATACATAGTTTAATGTGAGTATTTTTAGTGTTTTTCTTTGAGTATTATGTTCAGACATTAGTATAGTTTTGGAGTACTAGCGATACGACCCAGATTCGGACGGCTTGCAAATAATATAATATACAAACCACAAGTTTATCGTTATTTCTATTAGGTAACGAAAATCGTATCAAAATCATATGCGTAGTTTGGTAGTAAGCGGGGAAACAAACAGATGCACAAAGCGACTTTGTTTTATACTAATTAGTTTGGGAAGTGAATGTATTTGAACTTAAATTTTGGGGTATGTATTATCAAAACGATAAATAAGAGAGTATTTTGCTTTTAATTAAAACTTAGTAGTAACTTACTCGGGGTATATTAAAATTTAGTAGTAATTTTGCTATCAAACATGGTCGTGTTTTGTTTTTTAACATGAAGCCGGTACACACGGATGGCCTTGGGTAAATATTTTTGGTACCAGATGATCTGTTGATGGCGTGACCTCTAAATAGATTCTTTTATGTAGTTCCTGTGTTTATTTTATATATATATATATATATATATATATAATAACAAATCTGTAATGGTTACAGAAGCGAAAGATTTGAACAATTCATTTTAGTTGTAGATTTGATTAGGTGACTAAGATAAATTTATTTACAAAGGTATATACATGGTTTGTTTATCTCTCAATAAAATAATCTAGAAGTTTCGATCCGAGACCGAACATACTTAAATTGATAAGAAGCTATGCTATCGCTGGAACCTGAAGCTACTTTTAATCTCATTTTTTTTAAGCTTTCTGCGTAAAAGGCGACAAGAAGCATTAAAAACTTGATATTATATACCTAGGTGGCAATAGGCCGCGAAATTGACATAAATATCAAACAACGCTATTAGTTTTTATGACGGTTAAATACATTATTAGCATACAAGATCACAAATAGGTGGTAAATAATTATGTACGCTATATGACGTTATATTTATTTACATATGGTGTCGTGATGGGCCATAAACTATAAATTCAGTTTTAATATCGATAGTAGTAAGTAGGTACTTACTACCGAGGTACTAAAAACAGAAACAAGTAGATTTCCTGGAATAATAATCGTGATGGAATGATTCCGGGATTTCAGAATACCGATTTGATTTTTTATTTTGAATACATTGCTAACTCAAACATTTTGAAATACATAAAATTTCGTAAAACAAAACTATTGAATTTGATTATTTCATTTATAATTTGTACGCTTGTCAGTTCAGTGTTAATAAATATTTCTTTTTCTTAAAAGAATAATTGGCTCGCTTTTATTTTGAAATCCCGTGATTATTACGTCACGGTTATTATTTCGAGAGTACTTTTGCACAAGTTTAAATACACATACTGCAGTTGGCATGCTCTGCTAATGACAATATTACTTCTGTTTTTAGGGTTCCGTACCCAAAGGGTAATCAACAGAACCCTATTACTAAGCTAAACTCATAACTTCATGTTTCTTGATCATCAGTGGCCGATGACCGTTGAATTTTGAACTATTTTGTCTACATTAGTAAGTCCTGCTTAGGCTAAGTCCATTGACTTGAACTTATAAATTTAAGTTCTCCTGTCACTGACCTCAGTTCGCATTCGGGATCCAGTTTTGGATGCCCAAGGCCAACCACATGTTTTGTGTGACAACCTTGTACCTATCCACCGCTAGATAGCATCAACCATCGGGCAATTGTAATTTCTTAGAGTTCTTGGCTTAATTATTTTTTTCTGAAGAAAGACACCGCTGTCTAAAAGCAAATAAAATTGTACAAGTAGGTACGAGTAGCTATCTTCTCTAAATACAATCAATATATTCAACTTCCGTTACTGAGTAAGTGACTGACAGACAACGCACAGCCAAAATTACAACTCATAGAAAGCTAAAATTTGGCATGTAGTTTTCATGCACCCCGTTGCCGGAACCCCCTATTGATCGAATTGGTATAGTTTTATATTGCTATTTTAATTTATTCTATCAGTCTTGACTAATTTATCTTTAATTAATTATTCTATTGTTTAAATTTTAATGTGTTGACCAATATTTTTTATTTTATTTAATTTATAATTTTTATCATAATACTTGTAACCGTGTATTTTATGTGTAAATTCAGATACAAGATACTTGTTTATGAATAAATGACTATGACTATGACTATAGCCCAAGAGAGGATTTCCTGAAATTCCTACGGGAACGGGAAAAGACGTAATATGGGCGTACGAAGTCGCGGGCAAAAGCTAGTGTAATATAAAACTAAGTTGCTGTTTGCAGCTGCTTATTTCTCCGTTTACTGTTTGTAAACCCGGCAAGCGATTCTGATAAGGTTTTCACTATTAGAAAGAGCGATTAAAGAGAAAAATAAGTCGACGCTTGAAAGGCAATCCTTACGAAGCGAGATTGAGTAAACTTTACAGGAGAGTGATTTAAAGTTCAAATTTATATTTAAAAAAAACGCACCTAATTGTTTCCAAATTTCGAATCTAAAATTAGGTGAATTTTTATGTTTTTTTTTTATAAATTTGAACTTTAAATCACTCTCCTGTAAAGTTTACTTAATGTCGCTAAGTAAGGATTGCCTTTCAAGCGTCAGAATACACAAAAGTTTCAAAATTCATTCACTTGTGTTTCCAGAACAATGGCCATAAAAGGGATATCACTCGAGGATGAGTACAAGAAGAACACAGGCACAAGTCCGGGCGACATCAAGAAGTTACGAGATTGGCTCAGCACACAGCCGCATCTGCCCGGAGAATACATGACAGGTATGTTAATGTCTTTTGTTTTTTCTTCTCGTTGATCTCGATCTCGTTGATGAGTCGTTACAAGCAATCAGAAGCTCGAAGCTTTTACTTGACCACCACTTTTCCTTCCTGAACGGTTTCTGGGATTCTCGTTTACACCCACACGACCCAAAATTCAGTATTTTTTTGTACTTACCTTATTATTCTAAAACTTAAAGAAAAATTGCCATATATCAAAATGTAGATAATTTAATTGTCTTTGATATAGTGTGAAATCTATTTAAATACGCCAGGCGGTTTGGTCTGATTTTCGTTTTTAAGTCCGTGTTAGACATGACTTTACCAATTAGCTACACTATGTTAAACGGAAAAAACTCAAAATTTTCATATATCAAATTACAACTAAAAAAAAAAAAAAAACGACTAGCCGTTTAGACGTGATTCCCATTTTAAAATCAGCTACTCTCAGATTTATCTCCGTCTTCATTGCGAAAAGGCCAGTCAAACGATGATGATTGGGTCGAATAGAAAAAAATGTTTTGTTTTAGTTTTTATAAAAATCGACTCCTGTAAGATTGCCTCCCTCTATTTATTCTTATTTTTGCATCAAACCAACTCTCTTTATGCGGTGACTGCGATCATGTAGGTCATAAAATAAAAACGACTGAGCCAAACTGAATCAAATTTTTACGGGACCAAATAGCTAGTACCGAATTAAAAAAGGCTCACAGAAATCGGATCAATAACTTCGGAGGAGTGTACAGACATAAAAAAATACCCACCGAAATGAGAACCTCCTCCTTTTTTGGAAGTCGGTTAAAAACTTGAAAAATAAATCTTACTTTAAGCAAAAAGACAAAGTATTTGCACGAAAAAACTCGATTAATCCTGTCAGACTGTTAATTGCACATGTCTACCATTTTAAATTTCAAGGCCGTGTAACTATCAAACACATTTTGTCAATAGTTATATAGCTAGCTATTTTGGTCTAAAGTTTTTCCGATGTTTTTGTTACTTGCGATGCCATCTTCATTATTCGGTAGTTACATTTCTGTCAGAGGTGTCATAATGTAAAAACATAATAGCATACAAAAATGATGGTTACATAATCGACAGATTTGCGACGTCCGTCTAAAACCTACTTTAGTCTAACAAGAAATCGGTGAATTAATACTTAGCGAAATAGCTAAGAAGTTACCGTTTCGACCAAGTTTGACGAGTAAGGCAGTTTTTGAGAATGAGATTAGCACCAGATTCTGGTACGAATATTATGAGAAACTAGCTTTTGCTCGCGACTTCGTACGCGCATATCCACGCTATCTGTTGGTCCCGCGCCAGATCTCTCTCCGGCTCGGTTCGGAAATGTTTGGCTCTTCTAATTCGTTTTTATCTATACTAATATATAAAGCTGAAGAGTTTCTTTGTTTGTTTGTGTAACTACAGTACTGGTCCGATAAGATAGCCCATTTATCGAGGAAGGCTATAGGCTATATAATATCATCACGCTAAGACCAATAGGAGCGGAGCAGTAATGAAAATTGTGACGCAGACGAAGTTGCGCGGGTCAACTAGTTAGTAGGTAAGACTAACCGCCAAGCCCCTCATCGTGGCCTATAACTATCAGGGGCTTTAACTTCCCAGTAACTGGGAAATTTATGATTTATCCGATTGCCACCTGGCGGCAATCCATGTGGGGCGGCTGGGAGTATTGTCGGATTGCAGTCCTATCGGATTATGAGAGTGATGGAAGAGTGAGTGCTGATGCATTGGCACACGCTTTATAATATACTAGGACTTAGCCCGCGACTTTGTCCGCGCTGCAATTTTCCTAAGGATTCCTATTTTTTTTCTAGACAAATTATATACTAAATCCTCCTTCGAGAATCACTCTATCCATTGGCGAAAACAACATGAAAATCAGGGCAGTAGTTTTTGAGTTTCCTTTAATATGTTAGAGATATCACGCGGCGATGACTAATCTCAGTTTAGATTATTAGTTCGTATTATTAACCGTTATGGTCGAAATCGGTCAGTGGAGGACTATTTACTGGAACAACATTACGAACTCTATTTACCAACGTCATAAAAGTAGGAAACTGCAGGAAAACCAAACCAACAGCGCTCAACTACGCATACAACCGATACTTACCGTCATCGCGGATTAAACTACACTAATTAGAAGATACAGCTCTTTGCTGCACAACGGGGAAGTGGCGTATGTAGCTAATAAATAATAATTATAAATGTTATGGCAACAACCTTGATCTGTACAAAACTAGTTTTTTTTTTTTCATTCAGAATAAGTGACTTAACTATTGGTAAAGTACACACAGACGAAGAGATAGGTTTGTATGAAGTTGCAATTGAATACTCTTTATTGTGTACTTATCTACAACCAAAAATATAAGACTACTTAATTCTATTAATTTTCAAGGAACGTTTCCATTCGCATCTCAATCGCATTTTGTCGAAAATGTATGAAAATTAAGGCTTTTTGACAGTTTGCTACTGACATGCGAATGCCCTCTAAAAAGATAGAAGAGGAAAACAGTACATAGGGCAACTGTCAATCCTAATGTATAAATTTTTTCCGTTACTGAAATTTAGCATGTAGCTTTCCTACACTAAGAAAGGATTATCCGAAATATCAACGGGAAAGGGAAAAAACGGGATATGCGCGTACGAAGTCGCGGGCAAAAAAAGCTGCCTTCTATAAATATTTCAGATAATTATTTATGTTAACATATAACAGTAGTCCGGTTCTGTAAACCTCTCACCTCACCGCGTAAGCTTAGGTGAAGTAAAAATGAAGTGAGCTGTCAATCCATACAACCAAAATGGAATGACAGTTCACCTCACGCTCACTCCTCTTAAGTTTGACAGAATAGAATGGCTGTAAATGCCCATTGAAGAGACGTGACCAAGAGACATGAAAGAATTCATTTGTCTTCGAAAAGCAAAAATTTTGCATTAGAAATCCAATGTTTTCGCCGTTTATTTATTTATTTATTTATTTATTTATTTATTTAAACACTTTCAGCACAAAAATGTACAGAGGCGGACTTAATGCCAAAGGCATTCTCTACCAGTCAACCTTTGGGTAATGCAGAGAATAGTCGTAGGTGCCGTTTCTGCTTAGTGAGGGTTTTCTGGTATGAGGAGCAGCAGGTGGCAGCACTTGCGTCAGGTCCAGGCATCTGTCAAAATTGTCGACACGGTTAACGTAGCGGTTGAGCGATCGACTGCTGCACTGCATGTCGTGGGTTCGCCTCCCGCACGCAACAAATATTTGTAGATATAAGATAATTGTTCCGGGTCTGGCTGTTTGTGTATGTGTGTAAAACAACCCTCGATACAGGAGAAATTCCAAGTGTGAGGCAAAGTTAAAAAAAAAATCTGACATTTGTTAAATTGACATCAATTTCATGATTACGTTAAGCTTTTTTTTCAAGGAAGAGAACCTCTCGCCTATGTGTGACGTAAATTTTCCTGGAAATCCTCATTACTAACACGAGCATTATGATGCATGAGGACAGACCAGCGATAACAAACTTTATAACTCAGGCCATGCATAATTTAATTGCCTACAAAGTACCAGCTTAGTAATACTTAGTATGCTGCGTGCACACTAATTTACTTAGCTGACTGTACCGAAGTCAAGTTTAATGTTAAGTAGGAATCGATTAACGTCTTGTTAAGTTATTAAAATGTCATTAAATATTATAAAATAGTATTCTGCTTTATCACTACATAGTATAAAACAAAGTGGCTTCCCGCGTCTGTCTGACCCTACCCCTATGTGTATGCTTAGATTTTTAAAACTCCGCAACAAATTTTGATCTTTAATAGATAGAGTGGTTCTTGAGTAAGATTTTAGTATATAATTTGTCAAGGTTTTCTGTAAATTGGCTAATATATAAAAATTATTAATGAAGAGGTCGGAATTTTTTTTTTTTTAATTCTTTATATCGCGTGCGGTGCGAAAACTATTGATGATAGAACACAACAAGGTAGTTTTAGAGAACACATCAATACCTACGAAAAAGTACGCGAGACCACAGAGTCAATAATATTGAGGTTCAGCGGAACCACAATATTATTGACTCTGAAATTTAGAAGTTCACTTTGTTAAGAAAACATTTGCACCCGTGCGAAACCGGGGCGGGTCGCTAGTAATGTATAATGCACATGATTTAGTACTACTTGGGAAAATTATAATAGATGAATGACAGATGGGTGAAACGTCTTGAACGGTCTCGAGATATGTTAAAACTTTACAAGAGTTTTGTTATTGTTATCATTTATTTTTTTCGTTTATGAATAGGTATTACCGAAAAGATAAACCGATGAAATATTTTCGACGTCCCAAGTTTCATTGTCATCTAGATAAAACTGATTGATGTATTATGTTTTATTGTAATCACTATTTGATCGTGATTTAATACGCATTAAACTTAACTACAAGTATTAGTTTTTACGTCATTAGGTAATTTACATAATGGTACCAAAACTGCCAATCAAATGAAGCCTTTACCCGTAAAATAATTTATTTCCCTTCTGCCAGACTAGACAACGAAATTAATAGACATGCTAAGTGAATGAGCGAGTCAATTAGTCACCTCTTACGACACCCACGGGAAGTGATGGGATGGTATTATTCTTTTACAGCACCATACGGCACCGGCTGACACCATCGGTATGGTTAATTTACATTTACTAAAGTATACATAAGCTACTAGCTGACCCGCGTGGCTTCGCTTCCGTCAACTGGCTACTCTACTTACCCTACCTACCTTTTTTTTGTTTTTAAACCTTCCCTGTATTCTGGCAAAACTAACAAAAAAATAATTATTTAAATCGGCCCCGCCGTTTTCGAGTTTTAGCGAGACTTACGAACAGCAATTTATTTTTATATATAAAGACTAATACGTTTTTGGTTCATTTCAATAGTTTTAGTAACTTTACACTGTAAGAATGAGGAGCTTGTGGCTAGATAATAATAGCCGCACAGGTCGATCTTCGAGGTTAAGCAACGCTTGCCAAGGTTGGTCTGTGGATGGAGTGACCATATTAACATACCGAGTTTGCTCCGTGCCTCAGAAAGCACTTTAAGCCATTGGTCGCGGCTGTCATTTATAGATCTTTGGCAGTCGTTACGGATAGCCAGAAGCCAATAAATCTGACTCCAGTCTTGCCAGTTACATGGTACCTATCACTACTCCGCAATAAAATCAGTTTTTACTACACAGATAAAACGTTCCGACTTAGAATGGTACCTATTGTACTCGTATGTTGTACCTAAGTAGGTGTGGCACGCACAACAATCTTTCAATTGTTCCATAATTGGCTCGAGACAATAAAAAGTCCCAGTTAATAAACATAGGTAATACAACAATATAAAGTACCTAACCACCCGGTTGGTATGTGGGGTATTTAATTTGGAAAGCAAAACATCAAGAATTCAAGATATACAAGTGGCTATCGTCTAGTCTAGACTAATTATTACCATTCTATCACCTCTAAATATCGGCCAAAATTCCAAAATGCATAGGATTGACACGCTACCTAAATGTCCCATGGTTAATTTCATCATCATCATCATCATATCAGCCGGAAGACGTCCACTGCTGGACATAGGCCTCCCCAAGATGGGGGGGGGGTTTACCAATATCGCCACGCTTGGCAGGCGGGTTGGCGATCGCAGTGTATGGTGTTGAGTTTTACAGAGAACGCTGCTGCCCATTCTCTGGCGAGTCCCTTAGTCGCCTCTTACGACACCCACGGGAAGTAATGGGATGGTATTATTCTTTTAGGGCATCAACGGCTCTGGCCGACACCATACGGTATGGTTAATTTACATTTACTAAAGTATATATAAGCTATTAATACGTTTTTGGTTAATTTTAATCGTTTTTGTAACTAAATACTGTATGAATGTGGAATCTAGTTGGCGAATACGACTGTCGAAAATGGATAAGTGGGGCAAAGTAAACTTCTAAAATGTTGCCTGCCTAATCTGCCCCACTACCGGAGTGACCAGTCATGGGGCAAAATAGAATAATCTACCTGTTTGCCACCTTAGGTACTTCTACATCTTATTACGCCAGTTTTCACAATAGCAGGTTGATAAGTCATCTAATAGATAGTAATTACGTACCCGCGATCTATTATTATTAATTACAGATCCATGTTGACATTGAGAAAAAACAGAACGTCCTCCATTCATACGTAAATATACATCACACACAATAGTGTTTTAAAAGAGCATTCGTGAGACTTGTCATTAGTGGTTGACAGTTCGTTTGAGGCAATTATCGTTTTTAAATGCTTCCGCAACAACCCAGTGGGTACTAGCTTGAGTCAGTGGAACGCAGAGCTTCGATTTTCATTTCTAAAGACAATCAGACATCCCCAGAGGCTCATTGGTGACGTTAAACTGCTGGATGCCAAGCTTCATAGCTTGGCTCATCGCCGCAAAGTTGCCTGCTTGTCGGCCTTCTACAGATTGTACTTCGGTGAGTGTGCTCAAGAATTCCACGACAAGCAAGTTACCATCCCTACCCTGTTGCTTTCTACCAATTTGCACTTAACGTTTCCAAAACTCTTCAAATTTAGAGTGGACAGGCTTCGTCTAGCTCACATGGCCGACTTTGTCTCTGTTACCTCTGACCTAAGCTCTGACCTAGACTAGAGCACCGACGTAGTCGATTATCTGGGTGCCAGTTCAACTATTTTTTATGAAACTTTCGCATTGACATCTCAGTCACAATCTGTCAAGAAAGCATCATATTTCAAATATTTTAAACAGATAGCGACTAACATGCGAATGCAAACGTTGCCACAAGTAGAAAGCACTCAAGTGGACTTTCTTGATGGACATCAACACCATCGAGACTAAGGCCCAGTTTCTGGTATAAAAATAACTACCACAAAATTAGTGTGACAAATTATCAAACCCGCGTTATCTAGCCGTGATTGGTTGAATGAGCTTTCAACAGCCAATCGAACCACTTGAATTGAGAATAATTTATATCGATATTTTTTTTCCAATGACCCTCGGGGCTTTAAGCTATATAAGGAGCAAATCTCCTATTTTTAAAACAATTTTCATACAATTATCATTCATCACAATCATCACACCATGTTTATTATCTACCTACACATGTTTTTGAAAATAAATTGAATCTGAATCTGAATTGCCCCTCCGACAGATTCTGTCAGAAACAACTCCAATATCCCTAAATGTTGACAAGTTTATGTAATAATGCGATTGCGTTTTTATTTGCGTTTCATAAGTACGACGATTGGCCTTCTATTATCACATTGTTTTCTCAATAGGTGTTTATAAACAAACAATGACACACTAATAATTAATCAACGAGTTACTTAATCATTTTACCGTTATTTTTATTTTGTTTTGTTTTTGTCCTGTAAACGTGTAGTGTGCGTTAAGTTTGTGATAAATAAAATATGTATTCACTTTCTTTACTGTTTACGTGGCTGAATAATTTTTGCATCAAACGCTTGGCGGATAAATATTTAAATGTTTGGCCTCGCCTTCATATGACAAAAGTAAAAACTAGTACCTACGTATCTACCAATTCTAAAATCCACATTAACAGATTAGAGGCACAAAATAAAAGGATTAATACGGTTAAAACTTACAGCTTAGGTGTTGTAGAAATTAAACACATAAAGCTTTGACATTGTCAATAAAGGTAAAGAAAAAAAAAAAGGTGAAGAGAGAAAAAAAAAGGAAGAAAGAAAGAAAAACTGATTATTATAAATTAACAAAGTGAAATAAATAACTTACACATTGGGAAGATTCGCGCAAAACGTTCATCTCTCTCTCTCTCAAAAATACACTAATAGAAGCAGGAAAACCTATAGGAAGTCTGTGATTTGAAACTAACTGGTGAAAAACATGTTTCGTTCAAAACGCTTTGCTCTCGAGTTCTACTCGCACTTTGCCCGTTTTTTAACGATAATTTTAAAACTCGATACCTTTTTTGACCTTAAATACATTTACATTCTACTCATTTTATTTTTAAAGTAGTCGACACGCGCAACTTCGTTTGCTCCGCTCCTGTTGGTCATAGCGTGATGATATACAGCCTTCCTCGATAAATGGGCTATCTAACACTGAAAGAATTTTTCAAATCGGACCAGCAGTTCCTGAGATTAGCGCGTTCAAGTAAACAAACAAACTCTTCAGCTTTATATATTAGTATAGATATTTTGATATCATTACTTCCTTGACGAATTTATTTTGTCGCCTAAGTACATGCTTTAATATTGACATTCATAATTGCATGTTATTTCCAATTTACATTCATGACTTCATTCCATCTTATTTTGTAACATTATGACGCCACCAGTGCCACCACACGCACAAAACGTTTTGGGAACACATTCATAGTGCATACAGCTAAGGAGTGGAATTCCCTGCCGGAGTCTGTGTTTCCTGATAGCTACAACCTGGGAGTCTTAAAGTCAAGACTGAATAGGTTACTTCTAGGCAAGCGTGCTACATCTTCGACCACATCACCGCTTACCAACAGGTGAGATAGTGGTCAAACGCGTGCCTATCAATTAAATAGCAAAAAAAAAAGAAAATGTAATTTAATTATTGGTTAATATATTTAATATCCATACTAATAATTTTCAAGCTGAAGAGTCTGTTTGTCACAAATATGTCGTAGACGAAGTTGCGCGCGTCAACTAGTGAATAAACAACTAAATCAGCTCTTCAGTACATTTGGTCAAGTTATACATAAATGTATGGGGCTGTCGATTTTTTTTCGCGATTTCAGTATTGGTGCAATAGTAAAAGCCGTTCATAATGTTAAGTACAATGACCCCTTAAGAGGTATTACGTTTATTCGTTTGCACGTTCTTGCATAAAGACCCCCATCGACCATCTGTTCTGCGAGCAATATGCCACTTTAGTTTGGCGATCCTTACGGCTATGTCGGTAACCTTGGTTCTCTTGCAGATATCATCATTCCTGATTCGATCACGCAAGGAAACTCCGCATTACCCTTTCCGTTGCCCTTTGAGTGACTTCGAGCCTTCACCCATGTGAGCTTGAAAAATGAGATTGCAATAAAGACGTGTGAATATAGTATAATACTTATCTAAGTTTGGTCACCTTTTGTTCTATTTATACATACTCGTATATCATAACAACTTGTTTGTGTTCAAACGGAATTCGAGACGCTCATTTTTTGTTTTTTTTTTTTTGATCGCGCGCGACCTTTAAATTGCATTATGATTACGTTATTAATCAAATAGACAGCTAATAATGTTATTATAATTTACGAGACAACTTGTGCTACTCCACAGCCTTGTATTTAATTTGAAACGCATCATTGATTGAACAACATTTTTTGCAAAAATATAACCGACATCCTCTCTGGGACTCGCCCACTGTGGGTTCCATACAAATTTGTTGATACAAATTACATTAAAATAAAAAATATATTATTTTATGATTTAATTACAAATACATATATAGTTTTAAGAATGTTACCTATGAGTACTTGTAGTTTAAGACATTACTTGCCAAATTTCATAGATCTAGGTCAACGGCAAATACCCTGTACATTTTGATTCCCTTCAGAGTGTCGAAAAATACGTTTTTTTGCGGCATAAACGACCGAATCTTTTTTTACGTTAACTTAGAATTTTGATATTTTTACAGCTGCAAGGGGCGATAGGCCAGGGCCTCAAGTCTGCTATTACAAATATTACAATAGTGTCAGAATGGTCTATCATTGACTTCATAATTGTTGATTTTGACAAGTTTGATAATCTAAAAATACAAAAGCGTCATTATGACTTTCCAATGGTCAACCACTGACACTCCATTGAAAGAAATAGCATAGAATAGTAATCTCGTACATAATGACAAATGAATGAAAAAAATACTTACTACTTCAGATTGCATAGAACACTAATAAATAATACTCGTATGTTAAACTTTATAAAAGAAATGTGGCTTAACTTAATATTCAAATTTAATAGTAGTTTATCGAAAAATATACGACAATGTCATTCTACCACGATTCTATTACGAGACCATTGACAGACCAATGATCGACCATTAGGAATTTAGCAGATTACTAACTTTTAGCAAAATGACAATAGGATCGTGTTGGAATGACAAATTTATAAAAAATAACAGACTTAAGGCCCTGACTATAAGTTTATAGTTAATTTCAACTCGATACCTCCACGCGTTCACGAGATAAACAGTCTTGACAGACAGACGGACGGACAACAAAGTAATCCTATAAGGGATCCGTTTTTCCCCAAAAATACTACAAAGTATAAAAGTGACTTTAATTTTGGAAGTCGAACTTTTTGATGTTTTGCTTTTTTACCTATCACTGAAGTTCTTCATCAGATCTTCACCCACTCTGGGAATTTTCCCAGCGTTTTTTAATCTGAATCACCTAACTAAGAATGAATAACAACACAATTTGATAGTTACTGTGAAATCATGTTGTAATTATTTCTGAGATCGCGTTCGAGACTAATCGTAAGTCCGTAGGTGATACGGAGTTGAAAATGCCGGTAACTACGGCTGAAAGTACGGCCCTACGGAAGAAAACCATGAACACATGAGACATGAATTTTTTCTGCGTTTCACAAGTACATAAATGGTAATCTTAAGTGCCTTACCTACAAAGTAACAACCAATTAAAGCTTCCGACGTGGACATGCCTCAAGATAACATGCTTTATGTACCTATCGCGACTTAAAGTTTAGTATTCTACCCGTCAACCCACCTGACAGTTTAGTGTGATGTACATCGTACACCTGTAGTACTTACTCGAGTACGTAGGTAGATCAGTATGCTCGCCAGGCAGTTACATTGTCTAAGTAAGCCATAAGAGGGTATTGACCTCAGACTCGTTGAACTCGTTTGGACGCGAATTTTGCAACCGACGGTCACCTAAGGCTAGGTCTAAAAATGTAATGTCAACTTTTTCTAAAAATAACTTAGATCCTGAAATCAATAAACTCATCATTGGCACTTACAACTAGGGAAACCCATTCCGCAACAAAATAACAATCCCACCCTACAGGTCATCAATTCCGCCAAAATGTGGGATTTAAAAATAAATGAATGTGACGAATTTACATCTTTAGTCCCGCGGTTTCCGCATGTGAAACACAACTTAGTAAAAAAGCGGGATTGTATCCTAGTTAAAACCACAAACGAACCAGATTTAATTAAATACAAAAAGCTGCATCAATTGAGCAAGCCTCGCGCATGTAGGTTAATATCTACCTTACAAAAACTGGCCAAGTGCGAGTCGGACTATTCACTCTGTGAAAAAAAAAATGGTTCCAGTGGTTACCCTTCGCGTACGGACCCCTATAAAAAGGATAAACTAAAAACACCAAACTCCACCCAACTTCCAGACCTGGACCTGATTCTCATCTACCACTGCTGCGACCACAGCGCCGAAGTGTCGAAGCAAGTGCTGGACCTCCACTACACGCTCAGGACACTCTTCACCAACTTCTTCAAGGACAGGGCCGTGGATAACAAGACGGAACAGAACCTGCATAATGTGTAAGTATAATAACCGGCACGAGTCGTGTGCATACTCTATTGGTCGGTTTGAGGACGACAGCTCTGACGCTTCACATTATTGGTTCGTCGGTCATTGCTCATCGACTATTGCGCTTGCAAGTTTCGTTCGCCCACCGTATATTGGCTTGATCACTCTGCTGCATTCATCTGTGCTCACGACTCGTACCGGCCAGTTTATCTTTTTTTGCGCTGGGAAAAAATGCATTAAGCATACCCTCTCATTGGGGGAATGGGACTATGTGAGACTCCTCGGTCTGACTCGGTATACCCACTAAAACAACCCAGCGGCAATCACGCCTTAACGTCCAGTCTTCCTCCGACGACCGCCCGCCTTCACGGCGGACCCTTCATAACCTCCCCGTGGAGGGATGGTCGGGAATGACTGACGAAGGTGGTGAAGAGTACAATGCGGGCAAAGGCGCTCCCGCGCCTGTCGCCCAGCTGTCACCACCATGAGGAGGGAGAAGACGACGCCTTCTCCGACCTCTTCTTTTTTCGGCGCTTTTCGCTGCGCCGTCCACTCGTACGCTCTGGCGAGCCCGCACGCCTTAAACTCCTAAGGAGGGGTGCCGGACAGAGCGCACGCCGCCAAAAAGCCCACCAAGCCGTAGGCTCTCGACACCCGCAGTGCAATGGCCCTTTGGGGCCTGCAGATTGCGGTTGGATTCTCCCAACCGTGGAGGCAGTCAGCTCGGATGGGGGCTCCGTAGAGGGCCATGCTTCGCAAGACACCGCCGGCATACAAGCGCCGGCATCGCGCATTGGGCCTCCCAAGTTCGGGAGGAGCCACGAGAGGGCTTTCAGCAGGCGCGCCGACAGCCCATTGAAATGCGGGCCGAAGCGCCACCTGCTGTCCAGCACCAGGCCCAGATATTTCATCTGGGTCTGGACCCCTACCCTGATGCCCTCCACGACTATGTGGGCGTCAGGAGGGCAGCGCTGCCGAGGCCCGTGAAAGAACACGACCTCGGTCTTGTGCAGCGCCGCGTCAGTCGCCTTGTGCTGGACCAGCTCCTCAATGATAGCGCGCATGCTCGCGGCCCTGCATTTAAAGGCCTTCTTAAAGATTCCTTTTATGTTGTAGGACTTAGAGGCGACCCTCACTATCTCCTCTTCGTCCTCCTCCGCCATCCGCCCCAGCTCGGCCAAGGAGTGGTCCGCGTACAGAACGCGGGACGCGTCATACCCGGACATGCCCGGGCGGCGCGCGCCCGTCTCTCCTTGGCAGCATCCCGCTCCTCCAGATCTTGCTGGTGTTGCGCCCGCCGAGCCAGGTCCAACTGGCGTTGAGCGTCGGCAAGACCCACGATGTGGGTGTCCGCGGCTGTCGTCGGCTTTTTGGCCTTCGACTGCCTAGCTGTGCCTGAGGCCGAGGAGTCCTCGGACCCATCCCTCAGGAGGGCCCGCTTCCGCGACTAGGAATCACCCGCGTCGGAGACACTAACAATATAGCAATTATGGGAAACCAGAATTTGAATAGATTTTCACACCAGTCGAGGGAAGGAAGGTTGTACCTACAGTCAACTTTTCTAGGAAATTTCAACTTCACTCTTCGCCTTTAAATTTTTTTCTCCTTTTCAAACCAAGATGATCTCTATTTTTTGCATGTTCCAGGTTACTTCAGCCACTACCGACTCGGTCAAGGAACGGTGATGCGGTATTCTACTGTCGTCTGCTGGACTACGAGCCTAAGAACTTTGAGTTTGCCAAGTCACTCAGGTAACAACAAAGTTCTAGTTGCACTCATCATCTGCCTAGCCTTTTCCCAACTATATTTGGGTCGGCTTCCAGTCAAACCGAATTCAGCTGAATACCAGATGTGGAGCGGCTGCCTACCAGACCTCCACATCCCATTAACTGGGTAACACGATAGTTCTTGGCAAGACTGGAGTCAGATTTACTGGCTTCTGACAATCCGTAACGACGCCCAAAGGTCTACAAATGACAGTCGGCACCAACGGCTTAACGTGCTTTCCAAGGAAACTCGGTATGCACCCATCCACAGATCAAATGATCATTATATTTCGACAGCTTCGGCACTCATCATCCACCTACCTAAACCTCGAGGGTCTGTTTCGCTATTTTGAGACGGCTTCCAGGCTACCTACTCAGATGCACATGAACATACGTTTTTTTACCTACAAAGAACAAACTGCCCATCTGACCACCATAATCCAGTAACTGAATGACCCTTTAGTAAGATCGGTATTTTGTGTCTGACCGTATTCCCGACTAAACATTGCCCTTTAGTTGTAACCAATTGACTTTTTCCAGATCAGTGCTGATGATCCTGGACCTGTGGCAGTTCGAAGAGGGCACGTGGCCTGGCTTCGTGCTCATCTTTGACCTAGAGGGGCTCAAGCTGGGCCATCTTACCAAGCTGGACGTTCAGACTATCCAACAGTTCTTGTACTACTTACAGGTCAGAGATCTTTTCATTGTCCTGTAAAATGTTATCTATTGGAACTAGCTTTTGACTGCGTCTTTGTACGCGTACATCCCATTTTTTCCCGATCCCGTAAAGAATTTCGGGAAATCCTCTCTTGATTTAGGTATAACGAAGCGAAGGTCGCTTTTAGCGATAAGGCCGCCCATTGTGTCACCGTATGTAATGTTTTCTTCATCTATCTTTTCTGTGACTTATATGGTGTTGTAAATAATAAAGAGTAAGTATTCTATTCTATACCCGGTGTCTGAAAGCCATTTTGTCACTATCAATAATTACTGGAGACAAGAAAAAATCAGGAACAATCTTGGTATTTATCGCGGGCATTCACAGGCGCTCGCCAAGTTCTCCGTGCTCGTAATCCAGCCTGGTGCAAGTATTTACGAATGGTGTGAGTGCTAACTTCAAGCCCAGAGGCGGCCCGAACTTCTGCTTTTATTTTGGTTGTTTAAGTTTGGTTAAACAGTCTTTTTCTTTCTATTAAATTCCTGTTACAATTACATTCTGATTAATTACTAAATTTTTGTTAAATAAAAAAAAAATAGTTTTATTTTTTATTTCAAACAGGGTCTTTTTTATTATAAAGAAAACAAAACAAACAATTTCTTGAAAAAGTTAAAATTAAAAAATTTAACAGCTTATGCAAGTGATTGCAAACTTTTTTGAGTCTGTAGGTACGCCTCTTTCTTTACCATATCTTTGAGATTGCATTACTTGCCTAGCCTTTCTCCAACATCCGAATAGATACCTAACCAGTATTTTAACATGAAACGACCCTTTAGGCGCGATTGGTGCAATTCGCAGTTGGTGCAATTCGCAGTTGGTCCAATTCGTAGTTGGTCCATTTCGCAGTCGGTCCAATTCGCGACTGGTCCAAAATGGTAAAATATTCTAAATGGTAAATTATATATATAAATGGTAAATTATACAATATACAACGTATAACAGAATAAACGTACCTCTGCACTATGAGAACAACACTGATATTGCGAAAAAAAAAATCTACTGTTTAGTGCATTTTGTCGAGTTATATGTACATAAATTTTGGACCAACCGCAAATTGGACCAATCACGCCTAAAGGGAAACGACTGCCTTATAATTAGACTTCCAAACAACCGGCCATGCCTCGTCAGACAGAAAACGAACTTTAAAAACTTCATCTAGACTACAATCATCAAAACCATATTTACACTATACTAAACATTTTGAACTTTGTTTTTCAGGAAGCCATGTTAGTAAAAGTAAAAGGCCTACACTTCCTGAACGCGCCGTCTTTCATGGACCGACTCATGATGATGATCAAGCCGTTCATGAAGAAGGAACTGCTCGATGTGCTGATCATCCATCAGATCGGAGCAAAGACCCTGGACAAGTTTGTGCCGATGGTCGGCCTTCCCAAGGAAGCCGGGGGAGATTTCAAGGCCTTTGACCAATGCAGAGGTTAGTTACATTTAAGAATTGTCTCATCATCATAACAGCCGAAAGACGTCCACTGCTTAACATAGGTCTCCCCCAAGTGTCGCCACAACAATGTTGATCGACGGGAACACGACCACGACGGTGGAATGGTGACCGCGTAGGTACCGGAAGACGAGACGTTGGACGGCCTCCCACAAGGTCGACTGATGACCAGCTAGTCTATTCTGTAAATAACCTTTTCAAAATCGAGCTTCACCTGAGTGACAAAGCTCACTAAGTGAGCTTCATTACACATAACATCTTATGTGGGCATTTTTTTTTTAACTGCTACCTATCTTTGAAAATAGCTCACTTAGTCCGGCTCATACGTTACCAGTCATTTGGTAATGGTCTGGACGTAACGGTACGACAGCTTCTCTCAGTTATTTAATCATTTACTAAAAATATTGTTTGATAATTAAATAGCTCTTGTTTACCGAAAACCAGAATTAATTTTGCCATGTGAAACTATTTTTGCTTTAACACTAACATTACATAATCATTTTATAAACGTGAAATACTTCGGTCAATGTGAAGGGAAATCTCCGAAAAACGTCCGTTACCGGTCGAACTCAAGTGTCCACTGAAGACAGATCAAAACTGACACTTCAAAATGGCTGCTGGTGTTAACATACTTAATTTGGTAGTAGAAGTAGTAGAAAAAATCCGTACTAAAATGGATTCAATTTACGGTCACGGTGCAAGGACATGTCCACTTAACACATACTAAGGGGTCAGAATATAAACTTTAAAATGTTTTTAAATACTTGTATTATAATATAATAGAGTTTAACATGGTTGAAAGCTACAAATAGTTTACAAAAACTAAAATATGTGGAGTATGTAATAAGAAGCAAATAGCGAAGAAATAATTTAACATAGGTCATATTTAAAAGAGGACAGTACTGCAAGACTTAAAATGCCACATTTCTGGATTTAATTTTGTTACTTTGATTTAAGTTTCTGTTAACAATTTAAGCGAAAAAAGAAAACTTTAGTCTTTTGAAACTATTCAATAATTACTCGATACTTCTATGTCATAAAAATGTTAGTTATTTGCAACTTATATGTATGGGACATCCCATAAGTGGGTTGGTAGGCATTTTGACGAAAATGCCCATGTTTATATGAATTTGATATTCACCTCGGATTCCACTGTTGAGACACGAAGATGTTACAGAATAGCACTACAGTGGCCTTAGTGCGAGTTTTTTAACGTTCTCGATCGCATTAGCGTAAATGTCAATTTGTATTGAAACTGGATAAGCGCCGTCTGGTGACAATAACGGATAACCTTTTTTTTGGAACGAAGTTCCTTATCGCGTGTTGTGAAAGGGGGCTAGACGAAAAAAATTCTTACGAAAAGTTGTCACGACACATTAAGACCAAAAGTTGTAACGACACTTTTTGCTATAGTTGTAAGCCATGCGGCGTAGGAACTTCGTTCCATCCGGGTGTCCCTTGACACCTCTCAAGCTTTTTTCTATCAAGTTGACAAAAGCGAATGTTAACGTTAACGCGATCGAGTGCGTTAAAAAACTTACACTAAGGCCTCGTTTACGGAGACGCGTGGCTTCGCGCGTCGCGTGCAGTGTGGCGTCTAGCGTTGCGTTGGACGTTTTTTGCGTTCACAAAGAGACGGCGCGTGCAGCGGTCCCCGTCTTCACACGCACAAAAACAAACATATGATTAAGTACGAATTCGTTCATGGAGCCGAGGGTCATGGCGCGTCGCGTGAAGTGTAGCTGCGGACGCGGCGGTGGACGCGGCATTTACACACACATTTACACGTTTACACGTATTTACACGTTTGTTCGTTGTTACTATTCGAACAAGACTGCCCAGGACTCAAGAAAACTGGCGCTGCGCACGACGCTGCGACCGACGCCGCGTACGACGCTGCGACCGACGCCGCGTACGACGCTGCGACCGACGCCGCGTACGACGCTGCGACCGACGCCGCGTACGACGCTGTGACCAACGCCGCGTGCGGCGCTGCGTCCGACGCCCCGTGCGACGCGGCGTCGTCATCCGCAAATAATGCTACATTTCAAACTAACGCGTGTAAAAACGCCTCTCCGTAAACGCTCTCATACAACGCCGTAAGTTTGAATTTAGTGCGGGTCGCGCCTCCGCACGCGACGCTCGAAGCCACGCGTCTCCAGAAACGAGGCCTAAGCCCTCAGTCAGTATCAGTAGTGCAGAGGTAAGGGTCGTGCGTAGACTTGTGCCGACAGAATTTTCTTGTTTCCAATCGATTTTATTTGTACTTAAAAGAATTCCAACTTTAGACTACCTACTCGAAATGTTGATTTCATATCGTCTTCGACGAAACAGTTTTCAGTCGTAAAAACTTTTTTTCAAAATACAACCGACTTCGGACAAAAAAACAACAAAGTATAAAATAACTTTAATTTCGGAAGTTTCTTGTTAGTTTTTCGTTTTTTGACACAGACGAAAAAGTTATTTTACTTTTTAGTGTTTTGTTTTTGGAAGTTGGTTGTATTTTTGTGTAAAAAAGGTTTTTTATTTTTCACTTTTTAGTGATACTTGCAAAAAAAGCGTACCGGCGTGATTTTATGTTATGAATAAGCAATAAACAGACATGCGATTTCAGCAATCCCATTCCGTTTGCTATCATTTATTGAAGAATTCCGTTGCCTACCTCCGAATTTCATCATCAGATCTTCACCAAATTGAAATGGGACCAGTCCGTAAAAATACTCTTCCAAACAAAAAGAGAATCATCCAAATTGGTTCACTTTTCATGGGATCCCATCATCAGATCCTGACTTATACCTTGCATCATCAGCTCAGCAGTATGAGATGATGATTATCAAGCAGGATCTGATTTGAGTTAGGAACTTTATGAAAAACATTGTATGTGGTTATAAAAATTTGAGGGATTTCATCGATTTTCATGGGATCCCATTATCAGATTCTGACTTGTTGACAATGGGACCTAAGAAGTTTTTCGAAGAAAAAAAAAATATTTAACCTTTTGTCGGTGAAAATACATAAAAAAGCATACATACAGCGGAACATAGAACCTCATCCTTTTCGAAGAAGTCGGTTAAAAACTCATTTCATAGTTGTGCAAAAGCATTTGGCTCAGGCAATGAACCCGAAGTCATTTGACCTATCAAGTTACTATTATGACGACAAACAGATAACTATAATTTATCGAAAGCTAATAAATGTCATCTTCGTTTATTTTCAGATGAAATGCTAGCCAGACTACGAGCGAACAAAGACTTCTTCGTGCAAGAGAATAAGAAACGGGTGACTGAAGCGAAGCGGCCGGGGAAGCCGAAGACCATCTCCGACATCTTCGGAAGTGTGGAGGGGTCCTTCAAGAAACTCGATATCGATTAGTGGATGTTATTAAATCAGGAAAATAATTGTAAAGAAAATGTTGATCATGTTGAAACTAGCGCCATCTATAGTATTGTAACAAGTCTTTTGGCGCTATTTGTTTAAACTTTTGTACAGTGGCCATTTTATCAGAATTAAAATTGTTTTATTACAAATCCATCTACGACTTTTATTTTGCCAACAGCCAAACAAAAATGTAGAGGACAACAGCCTAAACTGTTGAAAAACTACCGACCATTGACAGACTAAAGAACTGATATTGACTAACTCTTATCTGTTCAGAAGCAGATTAAAAAACTTATTTCCTTCCTTAAATTTTGTAGTACAGGATAAATATGGATCAAAAAATAAAAATTCTAAGAACGTTTATTAGCAATATATTTCATAGAAACATAAATGCTGACATTTTACGCTTACACCATACAAAATGGAATAACGACCAGCGCCGCGCAAACTGAAACAATGAAAAAAAAAAAAACAGAATTATTGTCTATGAATGCAGAGAAGAGGTTGTATTGTTTGTTTATGGTATGCATCAGTTAGGGTAAGTAGCATCAAAAGCTTTCAGTCGAAAGATGGTGTTGTTTGAAATCATCATGAAAACTTAGTTCTTATTTCATACTAATAAATAATCAAAAGATCCAATTACAGCAATGATCTGGTGTTGTTGACAGTAAAATATTGTCACCATAGAAGACATTTTAAAATATTGTATTGTATCCAGTTGACAGCCATTAACAAACCTCATAATTACATGGGGCTAAATCAACTGGCATCAAGGTGGTTGTAATATACCTGTCTCACCCTGCCTGTGTTCCATGATGGAACAACAGGCATGATGTTATGTCATCAACAATTTTACAAGCCAACAAGTATCTATGGCCAAAATGTCTTTATTGTCCACCAAAAGGGGTCCGCAAGGTGGATTATGGCTTAATTCCACTCAGAAAGCAACTGTGTCTTCGCAGCAGAATTATTCAAGGCTGATAACACTTTAGTACTGCTTAAATATTAACTATTTTCTACAATAAATGAAACTGCACATAAAAAAAACAAAAATATGGAACTCACCTGCGAAGTGCATTTAGTCAAACAGACCGAAGCCCATGTCCTCATCTTCTGATTCAGACTCTTCTTTCTTGGTCTCCTTCTCTTCTGCAATAAAGAAGGCAAAGAGTTAGAAGAGTAGATACAATAGGAGGAAAGTTGTTGTGTGAGGGAGACATCAGTAATGGTAGTTAGCAGCAAAGGCTTTCAGTCGAAAGATGGTGTTGTTTGAAATCATCATGATAAGCTAAAGTTAAGTTTTCAAAATTCTTTGCATTAAGATTGATTTTCTATAATGCAGACAATTTTTTGCTGCTTCCAGCAAATGCAACATACACTGAATGGCTTGCAAAAAAAATTAAAATGAAAATATAATATTGCAAATCATCATCTCAGATGCTAACCAAGATAATAACTTTTTCACTTATTGGGTATATCGAAATTTTGTTTATATTTTATTTTATTAGGGATAAAAATATACGGAGCACATTCATCAGAAAATACAGATTACTCTGAAATTAAGTGAAAAGACTGTTGTTGACACTAGTAAGTATATCCGATACTTCTATCCTAGGGCATGTAGCTACGGACATGAGTATGTACGTATGTAGCAGCGGAACATACCTTTCTTCTCCTCAGCGGCGGCAGCAGCGGGCGCGGCGCCCCCGGCGGCGGCGGGCGCGGCGCCTCCGGCCGGCATGGACGACAGCTTCTCGCGGCCTGATGAAACAAATGCAATTAATATTTAATAGAATGACATGAGGTGGGCTGTCCAAAGATCTTACGAGTTTTCAAGATAAATAATACTTTCAAGACCATTAATATAGGTATTCAGAGGTTCCCACTGTAAAATTTGGTGGCCACTGGAAATACTAAAACAAGCATGCACACAAAAATGCCTAAGTTAAAATCAGTCAAGATTAATATTTAGATTTAGATGGGGCCTAAAATTAAACAGGTATTTTATGAGATCAGTATGTAAGAATGACCATAGCTTTTGATGATCTATGTCGCAGTGGGTAACCAAGCATCTGAGGTATTACAGCATGAACTATTAATGGAATACATCCTAATATAAAAGTAACTTAGACTTATCTGTCTTCTATTGATCTAAATAACATAAAAGTCAAGCAATGCTTACCCTGCTCAATCAGCTCCTCAACGCTCTTGCCATTGAGCTCGGAGATAACCTTCTTCAGCTTCTCTCCATCAGCCTCAATACCAACGGAGCTGAGGATCTTCTCCACGTCCGCTGCTGCCGGGGCCGCCTTGCCGCCGAGCACAGCCAGTAAATACGCGGCCACGTAACGCATTCTGGAAATTGTGAAAAAGAAGATTAACAGGTGTTGACAAACATGAAGATTTAGTTGAAGTTTTAGTACAGCAAGCATAACTACATGAAGTTTTTAGCCAAGTTGAAAACTGTAATTTGCAATTAATAACATACGTCAGTACGGCCACTCATATAATTTGTAATGATCACACTAATGAATCAAACTACCAAAATGTGGTTGTGTTTTGAGGTTATAAAAACAAAGAGGTGAAATTAGGAAGTTATTCTTTGACGTTTACATTCAGAGTTTATATCAACCACTTGTAAATTATCAATAATAACGTGTAGAATACAGGTATACAAGTGATTTGAAGAACATTACACATATTTTAACAAAAACATAACATCAACACATGGTAACAAATTTAATCAAATTAATGTTTAGAAACCTGGGACTACAGAAATACCTGGGACTGGTCGTGTAAGATACATTATTTGTACCGTATAATTACGATATGGTAAATAACTTAGCAAGCACAGGAGGTATTGCCGCCTTGTGCAAGTCTGGCACGCACTATCAAAATCCAACTTTATCTCACAAATACACTACCATCATGAAATAAACGATTTACCACTAATCCTGTAAACACTAAACATTTTATTCACAGTAATATTTTGTAATTATCACTTACTTTTAAGTCGTTTGACACGAAACGTGTGATGCCGAAAAATAAACGTTCGTCTTGAACAAAATGTCAAGAGGAAAGAGGGCGGGGGAGCGTCACCAATTTGACAGTTTGTCCATGCATGAACGTCACTAGAGCTGGCCACAAAAACTTCAACTAATCGATTTTACTCGAATCGACTAATCTACATAATAATTAAAATAAATTAAAACTTTTGTATACAGTTAAAAGTGGAGTTAGAATTGATAATTCTCAACTCTGAGATAAATTATTCATTTCAAAGTCTTTAAAAAAATAATTTCATGATAAAGTGAGAAGTATCATCAGTAAGTCGGTATAAACATTTAGTCGAATGGGAATGGCAAGTGAAAGCTGATCTCAGATGGCGTGGTGGCCACGCGAACCCTTGCCAAATGCTTGTCAAAGTGAGAAGTCTGTGAATGTAGACTGGGGGTTCCGTAGTTTCGGGCTCAGTTGCGGGCGTATTCTAATCCATATCGCCTACAGACTTACGATTAGTCCCGAACCCGAACTAAGAACGAATGATAACACGATTTCACAGTAATTGTCAAATAGTGTTGTCATTAGTTTTGCTGACCCATCTTTTTATCAAGAACTGCTTTGTTATTGGTATGTGCGCTACTAGCGCTACTTTGACAGTTGTTGGCCCCGTTGAGAACCTCCTCACTTTTTAGTAAAGATCGATTAATTTATCAGAATAAGATTAAATATTTTATGTCTATTTTGAAAACGGTGGTATTAAACAGCTTTCGCATGTGAATTTTACATGCTAAATAGTATTTTATTTTAGTATTTGGCAGCTGTCAGTTTTACAGATGATGGTTTTCAGTAAATCAGAAGTTCAATGCCAAGTTGATAGATGGCGCTGTGTGTCACGTTAAATAACTAAATGTGTTTCTCAAAGATTTTATTGTTTGTTTTTTTTATAAATATATACCTACTCAAATTTGTCTATCCATTATGGCGGACGGACAACGGAGGCTTATTTTTCGTTAGTTACCCTTTGGGTATGAAACCCTAATATGTGTTTGCACACAAAGGGTTCCGTATCGTAAACCTTAATTTTAAAACAAAACCGATTAATTGCGCAACTTGCACTCATCTCTATTAGATACATGACAATCTTGGCACCACTAAAATATTTCAACAATACAAAGTTTATAGGTATTCAATCAACAACATCAACTCAGCTATCCATTTTGCTCACAAATTGTTCTAAGCGAACAAACAAACACACTCGTATTTTTAAATGAGCCCACTGATGAAAGTTACAAGATATCAGCACCGCCTACCTACCTTAGCAACTACTCTTACATGTTCGGTGTGGTATCACAGTCGTCGGAAATCTCTCGGATAACCCAAACTAACTCAATAATTTAATGAGTAGATGAGTTAAAAGATTTCTTTCTTTCATCTGGTTTTAACCGACTTCAAAAAAAAGGAGGAAGTTCTCAATTCGATGGAATTGTTTTTAATTTTTGTGTTACCTCATAACTTTGTCATTTATGAACCAATTTGAAAAATTCTTGTTTTATGTGAAGAGTTATACTTACACTAGTTGACTCGCGCAACTTCGTCTGCGTCACAATTTTCATTACTACTCCGATCTTATTGGTCTTAGCGTGATGATATATAGCCTATAGCCTTCCTCGATAAATGGGCTATAGATCTAACTCTGAAAGAATTTCATTTTTTTTTCCTGAGTTTATTGCGTTCAAGTAAACAAACAAACTTTTCAGCTTTATATATTAGTATAGAAGTATAGATAAGAAGATTACATTCAGGATAAGAATGCTTGTAAGCATTCTGGTCCTGCTCCATAGGACGGTCAATGTTTTGGACAAAATCAAACTGGTTGCTTTATGTATTGACTTTATAGATGTTCTATTCCTTTTTGTGTCTGTATTTTTCTGTTAATTATTTGTAAATGTGTGAGTATCATGTACCTACTTATTTAGAAAATTAATAAGTCCACCTCTAGATACCATAGGTGCAAGGTCCTCACATATAACTAAATTTTTGTATATCAAATATTGTAAAAGATTTATTTTAAAAGAGTAACTATGGAGTATCTTGTACATTCTTCTCCATAAGAATCTTTTCCGAATGGACAGTAGAGTCACTTTAAAATTTTATATTATTTGAAATGTGAACGACGTTCAAAAGTGCCGTTTAATGGCCTAATTGGAATAAATGTTTTGACTTTGACTCTAAACTTGACCTATTTCAGCCTTAGACTACAAGTAGCAGTTATCAAGTGCCTCTAACTTAGTAAGTTCAGCTTAGGAACTTACTTGTTGTAATTAAGTCTATGATACTCGATACCTACTCCTAGAGGAGGTCAGGGGAGAGGTAGTGGTGTAGTGGAAGCGTAGCTGACGATATTGGGGAAGCTATAGAGCCACCTACACTATAGCAGCCGCACGGTAATGATAGCTCAATTGCGCTAACAAACTTTGAACTAAAAGAAATTGTGTAATTTACTTTCCTGCGACTTTACAGAGGTGTTGTTAGGTGTACCACTAAAAAGTAAAAATATAAAAAGAAAAATACAACCGACTTCAAAATATTTTTTTTAAGTTGTTTTAAACATTGTAGTGATTTTTTTTTATTTGGAAGTCCGTTGTTTTTTTTTTTGTAAAAAAGGGTTTTTATTTGAAAGGATGTTTTACTTACCTTCTACAAAAATAATTCCTCCATTTCACCAGATATGTTAAATTGGGCGACAGCAAAGACACCAATAATTATAGACCTGTATCTGTATTGCCGGTTTTTAGCAAAGTGTTTGAAAAAGTAATGCTCAATGAGATGCTCAATCATTTTAACATCAATAAAATCTTTCACGATCAACAGTATGGTTTTACCAGGGGTCGTTGTACGACTGACGCTGGTGCCACGTTGTTAAAACACATATATTCAGCGTGGAAATAGGCAAAAGATGTCAATCTTTTGTAACCTCTACAAGGCATTTCATTGCGTAAATCACGAAACCTTGCTCCTAAAGCTAGGACATTACGGACTAGGTAAACTTGCACTCAGTCTAATAAAATCTTACTAAAATGATAGAAAGCAGCAAGTTTAAGTAAATGGTGTAAATTCACGGGGTTTAAAAGTCAAAATGGGGGTACCACAAGGCTCTATTTTGGGTCCTTTCCTCTTTCTAGTATATATTAATGATCTACCCCACCTTTTAAAAAATCAACCTCATATGGTATTATTTGCTGACGGTACGTCCTTAATTTTTAAGATAGATAGACGTTCCATAAATCTTGACGACGTAAATAACACCCTCCAGCAGGTTCAAAATTGGTTTACTGCTAATAATTTAGTATTAAATGGGAAAAAAACTAAATGCATCACATTTGCCTTACCGAACTTTAAAAGAAATGATTGCGACATAGTATTGAACAAGAAGAAACTTGAATTCGTCGAAAACACGCTTTTCCTGGGGATTACGCTTGACTCAAGGCTACAATGGGTTCCTTATTTAACATCTCTTGCGGGACGGCTAAGTTCACGCTATCAGAAGCCGCGAGGCTGGTCTATTTTAGTTACTTTCATAGTATCACGTCTTACGGTATCTTATTGATTTCGATCGATTGGATGACATCGAGTCTATATTTATCCAGCAGAAAAGAGCCATCAGAGCCATATACAATCTCTGTCGTCGTGACTCCCTAAGAAAACTGTTTAATCAACATCTTGACGGTACCTTGTCAGTACATTTACGAAAATATTATGTATGTTTGGAAAAATCTTCATCTTTTTAGCAAGACAGACATAATTTTAATTCTAGAAATAGGAACAAATTAGTTAAACCCCGATTCAGATTGGCTAAACTACACAATGGGGTAAAGTCAACTGTGTTAATTTTATAATAAAATACCAGTTGATATTCTCGAACTGAATGAGAGAAAATTTAAAGCACGCATAAAACGCACACTATGTAGACAAGCGTATTATAAACTGGAAGATTATATCCTCGATAAAAACGCTTGGCTAAATGCTGGTCCTGCTCCACAGTCACAGCTGCTTGGGTCCACTTTTTAGGTTTTTATATTTGGAAGAGATGCTCGCCCTCTTTTTTTATAGGTACTTACATAATTATTATAATCACTTATATATTATTTTTGTTGTAAGAACTTAATCGTTGTTTTTATTAATTTATTTTTCATTATTTGGTCATTGACAACCATAGTTTTGTAAGTAGAAGCATATTTTTCAAATTTTGTAAGTATGAGTACCATGAAGCCATTTTATGTGATCAGTTATAGTTTTACTTGTTGGACATGAACGAGCATGGTGGTTGAGAGCATGTCATACTCACTCAAATGTGTCGCTGATGGCGGCGCTTGGGTTGGATCATTCGGTTCCCTTCGAAATGGTGCCGATACACGCGTCATGTTCGTGAACGGGCGCCGTCGGTTGAGACTGGTACTCTCTTAACTGCTATTGGCTTATTTTAATCTTTATATTTTAAATTCTTATGATAAGCTTTTTTTTTTCTTTGCATTGTCCTCACATGCAGAAGCAACAAGTATATGTAACTTAGAATTTTGTAAAACGGAACATGATTTAAAAGAGTGTCCGTGATTTTCTTGCACGTTCTTCTCCACAGAGATGTACGCTTTGGAACGCGCTTCCATATTTTTGATTGAACGACCTTGACGTTTCAAAAGTGCCTGTGAATGGTATATTTCAAATAAAATGATTTGAATTTGATATATTTGTAAATCGACGTTCAAGGGGACGAACCTATAGCTATAAACTAGGCAATAATCCAGCCTTCAGACTGTTACTGAATATTTCAAGATGGGAATTCGTACTAAAACTTTTCCCGATCTGGGAGTCGGACCCAGAATGTCGTCCTCTTGTGAGCATATTGTCATTTTATGTTTTACGTTTATGTTATTTTTTTTTTCATTGCAACTGCAAAAAATATTACAATAATTTAACAATCGGCAATATTTTTAACCAACAAGCTCGCAATCGTTAACGGCTGGGTCGGTGCAGTCGTTGAACGATTGACTGCTGCGCTGCGTGTCACAGGTTCGATTACCGCACGGAACAAATATTTGTATGGCCTACAGATAGTTGTTCCGGGTCTGACTGTTTGTGTATGTGAGTTTATATGTTCATGAACGCACCGTACAGGTAAAATTCCTAGAGTATAACGTTTGAAAAAAAAATGATGACCTCCTCTCTCTTAGCCTATAAAAGAGCTGTTTGCCATTATTGCGCGCTCACCACATGCCACCACCGTCACCGGTAGTTCTCGCTGGGGTTCCTCCAGGCTACCAGGAGGTCTCACCTGGCAACGACTTTACGCCGAGGTGTCGTGAAGAAGCGGCACTGAGTCACCGCGCGCCTGCAATATTACTACACGCGTTTATACACACTGGCATGCGTTAGCTATCACTTTTTGTGCAGGCACACATGCTTTTGCTTCACGGACTTAGATGACACACTGTCGTGAATCTTGATATTGATGGCTCCTAAGGGCCAAAGTGCAAATCATAACTTTTAATAGAGGCTCTCAAAGTTTGATAATCTTTTTATAAAATGTTAGCTATGGTATGTTTTTTTTAAGACTAAATTGACAAGTGCAAATGGCAAACTGACTTAGATTACAATTGTATTTTAGTCAGTTTTGACATTATATTTCTCAATTTAGTCTCCGGGATTTAAAAAAAAACTTAATTTTTATTATTTGTTGTTACAGCGGCATTAGAAATACACTATCTGTAAAATTTTCAACTGTTTACCTATTACGGTTCTTGAGATACAGCCTACTGACAGACAGACGGCCAGACGGACGGACGGACAGCGGAGTCTTAGTAATAGGGTTCCGATTGTGTCTTCGTATTCCTCGTTTCACTCTTGAAACACCATGAACATTGACCATTACCATCTGGTTGTGGTCGTCTTTAAGATTGTGTAGCAAGATTGACAATCCGTCGCCACTCTTCACACACCTTTGAGATTTTACTAAGACCCATCGGTTTCGGTATTGAATGTGTCGATTCAATAACGATTTTTACATCATGTCTGAATTTCTATAGCTAAATACATTTATAATAATCATGATCAATTTACGCAGAATGGACCTCATGAGGCCAACACTAAGTACTTGGCGTAGTAGAAATCAATCACTTACTTCACGACAGAATCTGTCTGGCATTAATGACCTTCCCGTGTTCAAATCAACAATACTAATAGACAGTCTACTAATTTTAACTTCATTAGACTTGCGTCACTTCTCATAGAGCGATGATTATAATCAGAAATTAAGTGATGTATTGTCTAGACAGGAAGTGTATTATAAACAACATTGAACAGATACAAACATGTCGAAGGCTTCCTGTCTCGAATTGCGTTTTTTCTTCTTTCAAGAATAGTTTTCGATACTTAAAAAATATCAAATTATAAAGTCCGTCTTTGTACAGTATTCTACTGGTCTTTCACGCCAAAACTACTCAACCGATTTAAATGAAATTTAGTACCTACATAGTCTAGAGCCTAAGAACAGACATAGATTTTTTTTATCCCGGAAGTTTGTTTCCTAAAGATAACGCGGGCGAAGCCGCTGGAAAGAGCTAGTTTTAAATAAATAGACAAATATTTTTCTCGTTCGTTCTGATTCTGATTTTAAAAACACAAATTGAACATAGGTCTGGTACGTCAATCTAGTTTACCATGAAAAAGTTAAAAACTACGATTTCCATCCAATTGTTTCCGTTTTCAAATAGAATTTAAGCCATTTTCTCTATCATAGAACTCGAATTTTGTGTGTTATTTCCAACGGAAATGAATAATGACTGCATTCGACCGTGGATATAGAAAGTTTTATCAGCACGACATATTGCGTTCATCATAAAAATATCCGATAGAAATTGTTTCAGGAAATCGACGAACATTTATCTAGATGCAATGCAATCAGTGATAGTTATTGTTTAGTGAATTTGTTTAGTGTATCCTGTTAAATTGCGATTGTATTGAATAACAAAGTTAATTTGAGTTAGTCGCCATGGCATTTACTCGTATATTTGACATGCCCGACGGTTTTGTATGTAAAATATTAACAATTAATCAATAAAATTAATGTTCATCTATATATTCCTAGGTATCCAAAATATGCAATATTGTACCTATATGATTGTCGAAGAGCTAGTCGGACTCGCGCACCAAGGGTTCCGTACCCTCGATGCACGAGTCCGACTCGCTTTTGATATTGGTAAAGAAAGTCAATAAGTGTCATGTGGGTCTACCATACTGTGATGAATGCGAAAGTTTGAATGAATGGATGGACCAGTGTTTGGGACTCAATCACCATCAAACGGCTGAGAGGATCAGGGGGGCTAAAAAGGCCACTTTAGGAGAATCATATTAGAATCATAATATTATTAATCACACAACAATCTGTCAAATTTCATTTCAATCTTTATCGCTAACGCATTAGGTTCAAGGTTGATTGGAAAAATTTGACAGTGACAGGTAGCGTGATTTGCTTTCTGATTCTGCTAAAGTGGCTTTTTTAGACCCGCTGGATGAAAGGCAAATATATAGATAATAATCTAGTGTGGAAAAGCACATTGATTATTTATCCGGGGTATGTAAGTATGTTGCTTTGGGATAACTTCCAACATTACTTTTGCGACACCTCAGGTGACACACTCGCGAAGAATGCGTGGTCTAATTTTTGTGTGATTCAATAAATAATAATAGTGGTAAACCACTATCCGTCTATCCCACCGGACTTCCTTCATTGCTGTATTACGAGTTTTATTAGAAGAAAGCGGGAGACTTATTACCACAATAGTTGCAAAAGTCACTGATGTAAGATATAAGCTGGCATTTTATTTATTTATTTCAAACAACATCTGCCACTTTTGTGGTTATACGGCCTAACTACTGTGAGTTAATCATCATTGGTATTTTTTAATAATTGCATTTGACCAATAATTCGAGAGAAATGTTATCAGTTTTCGCTTGAGACACAAACTGTTAGAAAACAACTGGTAGATCCTATTTTTTATCATAAAAGAGTAGGATTCAAAAATTAATCATGATTTTCAAGTCAAGAAAGGCGTTTTCAGGGTTAAAAGCACGGTCACCTATCTCTAGCCTGACCACTGCAAGCGCAACGATACCTCGTAGATCATCACTATGACATCAGCAAATCTATCACAATTCGTATGCTATGAGCTCAGCCCATATCGCCACGCTCTCCCGACCGTAAAGCCGAGTACGCCCGAAATACATCGGACGGCGCGCAGCGCGGCGTACAATAAAAACTAAAAGTGATACGCAACGACCGCCGTCGCACGCGCACCTAATATTAGACCAGACAGGCCAAAGATTAGGTTGAGACGAGATGGGTTTTGCGCCAGGGATCGATTTTGATACACTAATAGGTTTGTCTAGGAATCAGTATTGCAGGAGCAGATCGCGTTTTTTGCGCATCCAAAAGAGAGATCTTTCCGTTAAATCCAATTCCAATTTCCCCCCCGGTCTTGTGGCAACAATACAAGAGTCTGGTGACTTTAATTTTCCGAATTATTACCTCAGCTTAACCATGATCTCTAATAGGTACACATAAGAAGTTTGTGCAACCCAATTTACTCGTATGAACAGTAGTGCAGGTAAATTTTAGGTTGGATTCAGGTTTATGAGCTTAGAAAGTTAATGGTAATTTAATAATCATAGACCGATAAACATTTTTGTTTAGACGCGTACCATGAGGGTTGATATTGAAAAATATCTGGAAGGACTGGGAATACGCCTTTGCCCAGCAGTAGGACAGCAATGGCAAATTCAACAAAAAAAATATATTTTGTAATTCGATATCAAAATCATTGGCAGCTCTGCTTGTTAAGGGAAAATGTCAAAAAGCAGTCAAATCCAGTTCATTTATTGTTAATACTATATTCGTCACGTGGGTTCTGGTGATTGTGTTTCAGTGTTTAACAATAGTCAAGTCCAGTCTCCGTCATTATCTTTGTCGGAATATAAACCAACCCCGATACAGCCGGTTTATTGGTTAGTTGGCGCGTGAGCCACATATCAATAGAACATTCCTACCGTTTTACCTGTTACTGGCACGAATCGTACACACAAACCGTAAATATTATTTGAGAAATTAAAATTCCCATAAATATTAACAGTGCGACTATAAATTTTAAAACAGTGTAAATAAAATGGCATTTATTCGAGAGAACAGGATTTTAATCGATTAAAATACGTAATATTGTAGAATGATAAAGTGTGTTGTGAAATCGACTAAATTTTAGTGGTGTGCTAAAATAAACAAACTTTTAAAATTGGAACGTTATAGGCTTTAAAAAATAATATTTAGTTTGTGATGGAAACTTGCATGGTGAATCGGAATATACAAGTGAATAAAATAACAATAAAGCTGCGAAAATAGGTGAGTTTGTTTTTCATTGTGCAGATATTAATCTTTTAGTCAGACGCGTTAATTTACTTCTTTCCGGCAGCTGAGGCAGAAGGTAATCAAATCTTTAAGTTTTGTTCGTTAACATTAATTCTTTTTCAGTAGGTATTACCCTGCATTTTTACGAGAATGCCTAATTTATTAGGTATTGTACTCATGTACTAAATTTTAGTAAAATGATTATTAATCATATCTAGGTACTTACTGAAATTAGTTCAAAAGTCAAAAGTCAAAAACGTTTATTTCAATTAGGCCATTAAACGGCACTTTTGAACGTCAAGAAGAAGAAGAAGAGAAGTTAAAAGTTACTCGTGCAGCCCTAGGTAATTCGCCAAACTGGAAGCTTTCCTATTTCATTTTCATACACTATAATCATTTGTATTGTTGTCACTCTAGATCTTAATATAAGACGAATGGGCGAATCATCACTGAAATTAAATAATAATGAAGTTGGAACATCTGTTGAAAATTCTTTTTTTTTCTTGTTGAATAAGGAACTGATAGATCATAATTCATATTAAGTTTTTTTTTGCTAATTGAGCTCTCAGGGCTTATTCCTATTTTTATTTGAGTTGAAATGGGGTACATAAAAAAAAACACTGTTTGATTAGTGACCGCCAGTTTTGCACACAGCCATTTTTTCCTTTTATTTTGTGCACAATCATCATAAATCCAACCAAACCCCGTTTTATTCTGTAAGTATATGAATGTTCAACTTTTTATTACGAAAAATATTATAAGAAATGTTAACAAGATTTTTCATAATTTATACTATGCGCCTACACGTCCAAAGTTTCGCCAAAGTATCAATGTGTCAAATAAATCATAACTGATAATATCAAAATGGCGGATGTATGGCAATATCCGCGCGCGCTTTGCAATAGCAAAATGCTTGTCACCGAGACTTTGTAATATTTATTCGAGCGTTTTTACGATAAGTAGGGTACTTATCGTGCATATTTTTCCTGTTTTTTTTTTTTGTAAAAATGTTTGTGGGCACTAGAGAGGAGAAAAGAGTATTCGGCGTGTGGTCTATTCGTTTCTTCATTAGTCTAAATGAGAGTAGATACGGGGAAACTATCACGCCTGTGGGTATTGCTAGTGCCTGCCAGGGTTGCGGGATTGGCTCGAAAGAGTCACCGCGGCGCTGGAATGCAAAGAGCATTGGAAGAATCACGTATAGGATTTAGTAAGTAAGAGTCTGACCCTCCCTTCTGCTATTGTCATCGACTGGGCAATACCCCAGACTCCAGGCTAATGCTTAGAAAATTTAAATGGAAAAATCTAAATAAAACATATCCTGCGGCACGATGATTGGATGATTTAAAAAGGTGGCTAGCAGCGGATGGATGCGAACTGCTCGAGAACGGGATGGGCTACGTTCAGCAGTGGACGGCGATTGGCTGAAATGATAATGATGAATAAAACTTAGCCTGACCCGGGAACCAGATTTGAGATGCTCCAGCATCTCTGCTCATTCTACTATCAAGCATTAGGTAACGCTTACGGCCACACATACAGACTTAAAAGTAGACATATTTTTCTTCTAGCTGGATCAATGAGACTCGAGTACTTAAAATTAAAAGTAACTAACTATTTATTCTATTAAATTTTCAAGATTTAAACTTTGGCGCACAAAGTGTTTTCTCTTGAAAACATTGACGTGAGAAACTTACGACGTTACAGTTAATCGAAAATGCACGTGACGTACACACTGGGCGACAAGCGACTACTGGAAATTAATAATCTCTTCATTAAAATAACATTATTTCTAATAGCTTGCAACCTGTTTAGATCCAGTTAAATAGTCTGTCTACCTATTACGGTTCTTGAGATACAGCCCACTGACAGACAGTCGGACGGACAGACAGCGGAGGCTTAGTATTAGGGTTCCGTTGCTTAGGGTAGGGTACAGAACCCTAGAACGTGTTGATATACATAGTATCGTCCAAATAGAAATAATTACGTCATTTATTAGGTAGCGTGCGTATCTTTTTTACATTCGAGGCCAATCGCTCTCCGCTATCCCAAACGCCGCACCCGAACGTATCCATAGCAACAATGACGTATGTGTACGTTGCACGGCGTAATAAAACATATACGTGGCGAAACCAAGGATTTATACCGTGCCCATTACTTACGGGTTTTTGGCAATAAATGGCCGCCCCACTTACCAACACCTTCTGAATAGTGAAAGAAGGAATTGTGAGGTAATTTTATGAGATCCCTGATTGGTGTGTAATGGAATAGTGAGTTTTCCTGTTGAAATGAATAGTGTTTTGTTGAAACTTGGTTCCAGGTGTGGAACTAAGTGTTTCGTGTTGGTGTTGATTGATTGAGGAAAGTGACTAGTGGAGTTCCGTGTTGTACAGCGTTAGCCGTAAAACATTAATTTAAATAAAAAATAACATAAAAGAAATGTATTTCGAATGTGCTTTGAATGGGTTACATCTTATTACAGGATTTCAAAACCTTTAAATTAAATCAGACATTACCAGCTTCAGCAGGCTTATTCCTAGGGAACATACTCCCGGGATGAAAATCCTATGTGTTATTCCAGACTATAATCTACGGCTGTGCCAAATTTCATGAAGATCCTTTCTGGCGTTCTGACGTGAAAGAGTAACAAACATCCATCCATTCTCACAAACTTTCGCATTTATAATATTACCTACTAGTTGACCCACGCGACTTCGTCCGCGTCACAATTTTCGTTACTGCTCCGCTCCTATTGGTCTTAACGCGATGATATATAGCCTATAGGCTTCCTCGATAAATGGGCCATCTAACACTGAAAGAATTTTTCAAATCGGACCCGTAGTTCCTGAGATTAGCGCGTTCAAGCAAACAAACAAACAAACTCTTCAGCTTTATATATTAGTATAAGATAGTAGGATAGGATTTAAATAAGGATATGATTCTAAATGAATGAATCACAAAGTCATTCCTAAGTACTAGGTACATTCTAAGAAACGGTTTATCAAGCACTTAAGTGCTGGGATCTGAAGAATTTCCTCTAAGTTGGTCCAAAGAGCTAGGAAATTGAAGAGGTCAATTGTCACTGAAACGACGGAAAAAAGATTGTTCACGGAAAAGGTTATGCACGTAAAAAGGTTCACTTTGAAAACTAAATTGGCACCTTGTAGAATCTTCAGAAGGGAATATATTCCAGGTAAATGTTATTTTGAATGGATCCGGCCAGATCTGGCGTTTATTTCTTTGGGCTCCGTACCTCAAAAGGAACCCTTACAGGATTATTTCATTGTCAGCTTTTCTGTCTGTCAAGACGCAATAGTATCAAGTTGAAATGTAAATAACAAATGCGTAAGCCAAATACGGGGTATACAGTACGGTACAGTGGAACTCTGAAAAAATCAAGCTTTTAAGTGATGCAATAAAAATACGGTCATTTAATCGACATATTAAGATCTTCATCATCATATCAGCCGAAAGACGTCCACTGCTGGACATAGGCCACGATAGGCCTCTCCGCGCAAGGGGGCCACAACAACCGGTCTGTAGTGCTATTCTGTAACAACATTTTCGTGTCTCGACAGCGGAATCCAAGGTGAGTATAAACGTAACAGCTTTATGTTGTGCGTAATAAAGTTCACTTTGTGAGCTATCTCACTCAGGTTAAGCTCGATATCGAAATGGTTACTTACAGAATAGACTAGCTGTGCGTCTCGCATCCATCGGCTACCCGCGACCCTCACCAAGTCATCGGTCCACCTTGTGGGAGGCCTTCCAACGTTGCGTCTTCCAGTAAATAAGAAAGAAAGATAAACCAAAAAGAAATAGGAAAGCTTATTGCTGAAATTTTCTTACTCTAAATACACGTCATTTGATGAACAAAGAAATTAATGCAACCAAAAAAAAATAAGAATACAATTTTTCATTTCATTGTAATAGATTTAAAAACGATATGACAGACAATCATTTTAGAAAGATCTTAGCTCAAAAAAGCATGCATTATTGACCGCGTATTTCGTGAAATGACGTCAAAATCGTATGAAACGCTAACGTGCGTGGGCGCAAGTGACGTTTACATCAAAGCTCAACGATTTTATTTTACAATACGTACGTATTAACTGTAGCTTCGACGTATCTATTACAGTCCTAGGCATTGTCCGAGCGAATGCTTCGGGACGCGACCTTGTAGAGTTATGAGTGATTGATTGAGATTCCCTATCTATTTTAAAGAATCATATGCGATGTGATTAATGGAAAATGCTTGATATATATGTATATTTAAATGAATTAAAATATAGAGATATAAATCAAATTTTGGAACAAGAACTCTTAGAAGCAATATTTTTCTAGTCTTTGAAATAAAAATAACTTAAACTAACATCGTCAAAGTCAGTGCTTACTGTTGCTATGGATTAAAATTATCTCTATTAATTCAAGTATAGATTAAACTTAAGGAATTGACATTTATTAATTGCTGGCAATACTCTTAGGCACATCTTACGAGATCACAATCTTCCAAAAATAACCATTAGGAAGCTCCCAACGACACTGGATTAAGTAGTATTTGTTCTGAATTATTTTTACCAATGCAGAAACAATATTCGTTAGAGGACATAATGTTCGTAGTAACAACTTTTCCTGTAAATATCTGAATTGTGTACTTACCTATCCCCCACACTTAAACTCGAATACCTCAGAAAGGGGGAAACCCAATTAAAACATTCACCCGAACACAATTCTCACTCATTAAACTGACCGGTAACTTTAACTCAGCGGACCAAAGAGTATTAATACGTAGCCATAAACCTACACATTCCCTAAACGGGAATTAGTGGGATACGCCGCACCAATGTTGCTCTAACTTCGATAGTTCCAAAGCCGCTGAACTTATATGTGCACGCAATTAAACAGTTTCTACCTTGCCAGCTAGTTCGTAATACAGTTTCAACGTTCAACCAGCCAATTTAATATGTGCACAAAGTTATAGAGTCTCACTAGCTACGAATGCCTTTGCCTCTCAAACGTCAAAGTTCATCGTAACATTTTTGACATTGACAGCTCCAACTTTTGATTTATTATCTGTGGACAATAACCGCAGTTGTCATTTTGATTGACAAGGCAAGGCAAAGTCGTTACGAAGGAGGTCTCATTAAAAGTTTCATTAATTATTCTTTCAGGGCTACTTTTGTAATTAAAGGCAGCTGGCCGAAAATATTTCTGGGTTCTGAAATATTTTTGGACGCTATTTTAAATGTAAATTGTTTTATTTTTCGCAGAGACGTAGAATTTGTTTTTTATTTTAAAATGGAAATCTGAGGGCCCAGCACGAATATTTTGACGTATAGTAACGTTAACGTAAGTGAATTTTGAATGTGGAAAACTACAACCCCTTAGTATTTTGGTTTAATGTTATGTGACATACACAATTTATATAATTCAAAAATATGAATAATATACTCGTAGTATCTAATTCAAATAAACATTATGTGCGAACGAGTATTGTAGCTATGGTAAAATTTTACGTTACGTTACTATACGTCACAAATATTCGTGCTAGGCCTTCTGTTGACTAATTCCAGTGCGTTATGAAGATTTTTGTAATTATTTTCAACTTTCCAAAGAAACTCGACTGGAATCGATTTTTGAAACATTTCTGAGCCTTTCTCTACCTACTTCTCAAGAAAACCATCAGGTAATCATTAGATGGCCTTGCCTTGCCAAGCTCTTGAAGAAATATCATTACCCTACAGTTAATATTATTATGGCCATGGTAGGGCCTCTCATGGGCATCGTAAGACACATTCAGGGTGGTTAATGATCTTCAGTGTTCAGTCAGCGACGAGCTATGAATTTGAAAAGTTAGAATTTCTTGCTTAATAATCTAGCTTCGGATTGCAAAAAAATTACCTAGCTAAGAGCTTATTTAGAACATTATCTTCCCGATTCCGCGTAGCATCAGCCTCAAACTCAAAGTATCGCAGTTAAACTATTTAAGTTTACTTTTACATTGTAAGTCAGAAAAATTGAAGTTAATTGCACGTTCGAAAGCATACTTATATCGCTGTACAATAAGTCAATAACGTACAAGAAACTCCATAGACACTATTAAATCAATAAGTTAGTAACATCGCATAGATTACATCTATCCAATTTTAAAATCACACAAAATCAATACGAAATAGGTAATAAAGCAAACATCGAACGATTACAAAGTTCGAGTCAAGATTGTAGAACATTACGACTCTACGACTTGGCA
Organism: Lacanobia oleracea; assembly: GCA_950371165.1. Classification (NCBI taxonomy): domain Eukaryota; kingdom Metazoa; phylum Arthropoda; class Insecta; order Lepidoptera; family Noctuidae; genus Lacanobia; species Lacanobia oleracea. The sequence continues at coordinate 23,071,864 of OX493406.1, forward strand.
TAACAATATAAAATAAAATGAACGATAAAGTAATAATTAGCCAGACTGGTACTAAATTATTAATAACAAAGTGTAGAATTTTCGACGCGAGCAATTTAGTCTGATGATGGTTCCAAGAATACGTTTCTGGTATATGAAATACATTATTGTAAATGTTTAACATTATTGCTGGTAACTGGTTGTATGCTCTTTGACTAAGGTTTATTTTATAGATATGCAAACATTTACTGTGATAAATATCATTCATAATTATGTACTCCTTCTTTGATTAAATTTTTCAGTGTATACCCAATTAATTTGAAACAAAAACCAATTAAAATTTGAACTACAGAATATTAAATTCAAAGAGAAACAGCTGAAATGTTTAAGATTAAAGCAGTAAGTACTTAAAAATATCCTTCAATGAGTGTGTTGTCAACCCAAATAATTAATGTAATTATCCTTTTATCGCTAATTAGAAGCTTAATACCACACCAACTCAAGTTTTGTCACATTATGATAAGTACAAAACTTACAAATGACTGTACTTCTGTACCATTTACAACACAAAATAGCTTCTTATTCCAAATTCCAAGAAACATCTTAAAGTATTCCATCAGCAAGAAACATTTTGTGGCAGAACTCGTAATTATACGAATTTATGAGCAGTATAAAGTTAAATCGTAATGTTTATGTGACACCAGTTGCGTTCTAATGATAGATACGTTTAACTTGAGACACGTTCAGAAAATGGTCTTTTGAAGGTCCTTTTTGGTCCTTTAGGGAGAGAAGCGAAAAAGATTGTATCTTTTCAGACACAAATTGTTAAGAGACATAAAAATTTTATGAGTGATCATAAAATACGTGGCGGCTGAGATAAATGAATTGAGTTCATGCAGACGTGTTTAAATGAAGGACATCATTACTGGTACTATTGTGTTGCTTATGTTTTGTTTTTTTTTTTTTTAATGGAATTCATTGGCAGTTTTTGGCCTTGTCTCTACCTACACTCGTTTTTCGCCAGACGTGTCCTGGCTCGTCGAAATAGGCCAACAGACAGTTGTTTACGACGATCGTCCAGGTTCAAAAAGGTCTACCACGCTTTTTCGGACTGGTGACAATGTTCAGGACTTATCTGGTCAAGTATTCTTAGGGTCCTTTCTTTACTTTTTATTCTTCGTGATGTCCAAGGTCCTATTCTCGTTCAAGATTGGTGGAAAGAGATGGATGGGGTCTACCATGGAACGAACGAGCTCAGAAGATAACTGTTCACTTTTGCTTTAAAGAGTGACTTGCTATAAAGTGGTTGGTAATACAGATTCTGGCAGTGACCATATTAAACCAGTGTGGTGTGATAAAATAAGAACAAACTGAGAAAACGTGCCTTCAATTAACCAACGTTTGAGTCCCAATACTTCGTTGCTGACTAAAGCTCTAGGTATATTCAAAACTGTAGGAATTTCAAAATATTCAAGCAATAACGAAAACATGAAAATAGAACCACAGTATAGTAACGAGCAGTGTTCCAATATACTGCGTGGTTGCGCGAACCGATTTTTTTACTGTGCCGCGAACACGCCGGTGAAATTGTTGCCTAATGGTTTTCAGGTTACCTGCTATTTTGTTCCCTTTTTAGATTGAAATATTTTCGCTGGGTTCGCAATTCTGGTTAGATTTTTTCTCTTTATGGAGAAAATTCTGACTTGTCGCGGTTTAGGATGGCTTATAAAAAAATTACAAATCAGATTTATGAAACTACTAGTAGATAAAAACACAATAAAAACGTTGTAAAAGTAGTGATTACGAAGAGTTATTTTTAGAATGTAAAATGCTGCCGGCTCATGACAGGGTTGTGTTGTCAGTAGCTGTAGAACAGTATGGTAGTGATATATTTAAAAACAATGTTATACGGGTTAGAACTCAAAGGAATAATAATATGAAAAGGTTTGTTGTACCCACTTGTAATTACTATTATGGTCGAAGATGTCGAAACTACTTGGTTCCAACTACATAATTTTTAATAACCTTCCGCTCGATATAGATAGCTGTGTCACAAAAGCCTCTTATAAAAATAAAATAAACAAGTATTCAATATACATTCAGTCGAAAAAGTATCGGGAATGGATGATTTGTTTATGGTTCCAAATTCAAATTTTTGTTTTTTTGTATTTGTTAGATTGGCATAACTGTTTTCCATTTTGGCGCGGAGTTTGAGTTGCATCTGTTATTTATATTAAATACAGTGCTGGTTTTAGTAATATCATATTATTATATAGTGTGTATTGCGAATTTCATAATGGACAAAAATATCGAACAAAGAGTTTGTCTTAAATTTTGCATCGCCAATGGAATTTCGTGTTCGGAGTCACTGAAAATGTTACAGAAGGCTTACGGTGAATCGACTTTATCAAAAACTCGTGCTTATGAGTGGTTCAAAGCGTTCAAAAGCGGTCGAGATGTGATGGAAGATTTGCCTCGCTCTGGTAGGCCGTCAACGTCTGCATCTGAAGTTAACATCGCAAAAGTGAAGGAAATAGTGACTGAAAATCCCCATTCAACTCTGAGAGAGATAGCCGCCGAACTTTCTGTATCTCACGAGTCGATCCGTACCATTTTAACTAATCATTTGGGTATGAAACATGTTGCTGCTCGGCTAGTCCCAAAAGATCTGAATTTTCTCCAAAAACTCAATCGCATGAAAGTCGCTGAGGACATGCTAGAACGAGTCAGTTCGGACCCAACATTCATGAAACGCATTGTTACTGGTGACGAGACGTGGGTTTACGAGTTTGACATGCAAACTAGTCAACAAGCTTCGGAGTGGCGCCTTCCAACTGAACCGTTTTCAATCGATAGAAGACATAAAGGAGAATTCGCGGCAAGAACTCAACTCAATTCCGGAAGCAGCGTTTAAAAAATGTTTTGATGAATGGATTATTCGTTGGCGCAAGTGTATCGTTTCTAAAGGAGCATACTTTGAAGGTGATAAAATAAATTTGGATGAATAACAGACATTTTGTGTATTATTGATCTTTTCCCGGTACTTTCTTGACAGAGTAGTATATTGTCAGAGCCTCACTGTGGACAAAATATAAACTTGTACTCACTACTGTGCATGTGATAGGTAAAAGGAGCTACATCTGCCAAACTGCTTTGCAGTTTGGCAGAAGTAAGAATAAATTGTTGAATGCATTTTTTAATGAATAAACACTTTTTCATTTTTTTCATTTCATTTTTTTCATAACAATTTACAATGTATAAAGTTTTTGGGCTGTATTACATTTAATGTTTGACATAGACAGAAATGCCTTTTTCAAGCAGTTTGTTATAGTCGTACTATGAACAAAGACCTATCTAAAATTAAATAATAAATTTGTTTGTCGCGCTTTTACGTCTAAATTGACGAACCGATATTCATGAATTTTTGTTTGAGGTAGATGAGACTGAAAACGGTAAGGCTGCGTTTCTACCAGAGATGAGCGAAGGATGTGTTAGTTAAGAGCCAATAGAATTGCTTCATTTACCTAGCCTCGCTCAGCGCAAGCGATTCTAATCATCATCTGCCTAGCCTTTTCCCAACTATATTGGGGTCGGCTTCCAGTCAAGCCGGATTTAGCTGAATACCAGTATTCTAATGATTCTGAATAAACACAAACCTTGCATCCTCGCACATCTCTGGTGGGTAAGCAGCCTTATTTATTTAGGGAAAATAAACAGTTACAAAAAAACTGTAGATACCTACAAAACAAGTGTTTAACAATACAAAATATCATAATTACCTTATAATATTGTGTTTAAAATGTGGTTTATCCACATTTTAAACAATATCATATTTACAGCACTAATGACAAACGAAAAACACTAAACAAAATAAAATTACAAAAATTTTAATACAAATAAAATCGAAAAGCAAAAATAAAATTTGAAGTTTGAATTAAAATTTTAATGAAATTAAAATTAAAATTTATTTATTGGTTCACCAACAATTGTTTACACTGGTATTATGATAAAGGTAACAAGCAATAGAGAAAAGTACAATGAACATTCAAATAAAAAAAAAACCAAATTAGACTATTCCAGCTTGCCATGGAAGTATCGTGTTACCCAGTTAATGGGTTGTGGAGGTCTGGTAGGCAGCCGCTCCTCGTAAAATACTGGTATTCAGCTTAATCCGGCTTGACTGGAAGCCGACCCAAATATAGTTGGAAAAAGCTAGGCAGATGATGATAGACTATTTCTTCGAAAGCAAAGCCGCGGGTAATAAAACAATCCACTATCTACATTATTAACAAACCAATCTTTTAGGTACATTATAAAGAATTTGTGTTTTTAATAAGCAATCGTAAACCTACGTAATAACCTTATATAAATTCGGCGATAGCTAGTACCGGTGTAGACCTTAATAAATAAGGATTAGTGTGCAATATCCTCGCAAGTTTTTACCGCAATCTTACCTTAAAATGGGCTGATAATATAATTTGGACACGGTTCCTTGTACGGACTGCTTAGAGAAAATAAGCAAACTTCTTTAGTTTTGAATTTATGTGTATTCTGATGAAATCGTTTTCGTTTTGGGTTATTTCGTAATCATATTTAAAATACATACATTCCCTCGAAAAACATTACCCTCCTTCTTTCGCAGTCGGGTAAAAAAAACTGGCCAAGTACGAGTCGGACTTGCGTGCAAAGGGTTCCGAACCAATTTCATTTTCGTAACATTTTGTTTTTATACTATATATAGACTTCGTATAGGTTTTCCTGTAATGTTTAGGTAAATAACTTTTGTCTGCATGCTTCTTCGATTTCTTTTTTCTAGAATAGCTTCAAAACTAATAATTTTTAAATATTTACATATAATGAAATCGTAGACTAACCGTGTCTGTACACTGAATATTTTTGCATACACATTACATAGAAAAGTTAGGAAAAAAATATAAAACACAAAAATGTATTTTTTATTTTGTCTGTTTATCTGTGCGTTTGAGGGAGCATCACGCATAAACCACAGATTGGGCTGTAAATCTAGGTACTTAAAAATATTAAGTGATATCCCGAGTAACATTTAGCGTTTATTTCATCAAAATCGACCAACAAAATAAAAAGATATTGTGTTTTTAAGTTTAGGAAAAACCTTCATCTAGCGCTAAAATAGGCAGCTTTCATTGAGACTTCAAATACTTGCAATGCCATCTATTGAGAATGATAGTTGTAACAAATGTGTGAAAGGAACACGAAAACATATTGTTGAGTTACTCGTTGAACTTTTAATATTACGTAGCAAAAGAATAAACGGTTCTTGAGATACAGCCCACTGACAGACAGACGAACGGACGGAGGGACGGACGAACAGGGTTCCGTTGGTTACCCTTTGGGCACGGAACCCTAAAAACGGATGTTTCCAAATTTAAAACACTTTGTGGGTCGATTACGAGTAAGGGCAAAGGTGAGACGATCGGACGGACTTTACGCCGGAACAGCTGCTCAAACTCTATCAAGCGCAGGTTCGATCGTGTATGGAATATTGCTCTCATCTTTGGGACGGAGCAGATACCAGCTTTATGCCCTTGAGTCAATTGAGAAACGAGCCAAGAGCATCATCGGCAATGAGAGGCTCGTCGCGACGAAGCTCCAAAGTCTTGAGCATCGATTACAAGTTGCTAGCCAGTCGGTTTTCTACCGGTTGCATTTTGGGGAATGTGCGACGGAATTGCAAAATTTAATTCTGCCAAGCCCGTTCCATCATCGGACCACAAGACGAACGGCGAAGCGCCACCGGTACATGGTGGACATCCCACCCACACGCACAAAACGTTTTGGGAACATGTTCATAGTGCGTACAGCTAAGGAGTGGAATTCCCTGCCGGAGTCTATGTTTCCTGATAACTACAACCTGGGAGTCTTTATGTCAAGAGTGAATAGGTTACATCTAGACAAGCGTGCTCCATCTTCGACCACATCATCACTTACCATCAGGTGAGATAGTGGTCAAACGCGTGCCTATCTATAGTAAAAAAAAAACACAAACGCCCTTATTCAACAATTCATCATCATCATCATAATACGCAGCCCAACTTCGCTCACTGTTGAGCAGTAAGCCTCTCTTTGCTTGTGCTTAACAGCCTTAGTATTTTACTCTGAAAACATTTACCCAGATGATAAAAACGTTTCATCTCAATCCATACTTCTATGCTAATATTATAAAGAGGAAAGATTTATATTTTTGTATGTTACGAATAAATTTAAAAACTTCGGGATCGATTTGAAAAATTCTTTCACCAATGGATAGCTACATTATCAGCGAGTAACATAGGCTATATTTTATCCCCATAAGGAATGGGAACTACGCTGCTGAAACCGCGTGACGTCCGCTAGTACTTAATATTTTTATGGTTTTCTGAACAGTATTTTTAGACCCATAAATTAAAGTGTTGTAGGGTAACTTATAAATAATATTTTGTAGTCGGTCTCTAGGGATTATAATTGAAAGCCCTAATAAATTCTAACTTTCTTGATTTTTCTTAAATAATTTTTCATCGACTCAAACCAGGGCTTTTAAAAATTAATTGATCATTACTGCGGCCGCCAGCAAAAATTGGTTGTGGAAAATGGTTAGTACATTATTTTTTGTGCTTGCTAGCGTTATAAATTCAGTAGGTACGTGCCTATCAAGCTAAATTTACTAAAAAGATTTAATTTAAAAATTCAGTAGAGCAAACAAGTAGAAAAAAATGGGATAATAATCGTTCTGAACCACAGAATATAGTTTTATAGAGACAGCCTTTCTTTTAGCGCTTCGTACCAATATTACCTAGAATCTCAGGAATTTCAAAAATCCATGAAAAACAAACTATGTGCAATAACCTTGACTACGATGTTTCTCATAGACATCGGATAAAACCATCAATCATCTTCCGGAAAAAGAATCACAGCTAATGCAAACTTTTTGCGTAAATATCCGCTCTTTACTAAACATCTTTCTTCACAATACAAGATTAATTTTCTGTTTGCAAACGTCTTAATTCTATGTTTCCCGCTAAAGTCGGTGAACGAACGTAATCAACTTTTAAGACTGATGTGTACCACGACCACAAAGGATGGTGTTTCAACCATTTTATAATCCATTACGCCTTTTCTTCAACAAAAATAAAAGAACGTTGTGATTAATCAAAATCTGGCAGCTTTATCCCAACCATATTGTGGTCGGCTTACAGTCTGACCGAATGCAGCAGAAAACCCAGGGACTGGGTAATAGGAAACCCTTGACAAGATTGGTTCTAAGATTTTCTGGTTTAAGACTAACTGTAAAGATTGTCTCAATCTCTGTGACCTGACTGTTATTAATAATAATAATTAAATTAAAAAAAAAATATGCTGTAGCACTCTCTCACCATTTTGTTCTCTTAAGGTACCTATCACTTCAGTATAGTTGAAATAAAGATTAGAAAACACATTAGACATCATACACTATACACTGACAGCCCTTAATCTATCTCCTTTCGTTTAGTCCATACAAATGTAGTCCGGGTAAGTCTCGATATGTTATAGATAGCCATTCTTTTCATACATTCGAGAAATCCCGTGACCGGGGGGTCTAAAAAGGCCACTTTAGCAGAATCAGAAAGCTACCCGTCACTGTCAAATCTTCCCAATCAACCTTGAACCTAAACTATTAGCGATAAAGATGAAAATGAATTTTGACAGATTGTTTGATTAATATCTATTATGATTCTACTAAAGTGACCTTTTTAGACCTTTTTTTTTTTTTTTTAAGGATGGGAAATCATCAAATGACTCCTCCCGCTTTGGGTGAAGCAGAAGGGAGTGTCAGACTCTTACTGACTAAAACCCATCCGCGTTTCTCTCAGTGCCCTTTGCGTTCCAGGGTACGGTGCCTCTTTCGAACGAAGTCCGCAGCGACCTTTTTAGACCCGCAGGTGACCCAAGACAGAGTATAGCACAGGCGTTACTCAGTATGGGCTTCTGTCTCCCATCTTCAAGCTGTTTTCTTCATGGTCTGTATATTATTTGTTGTTTGTGGGAGAAAATAAATAAATCCACATTTTTTTCTTTAAGTTCTTTATTTATAAGGGGTTTTTATCCACACGGATACGTCAGCCCCATTGTACCCTATACTTAATTTACACACAAAATTATTTAATTTACACCACTATATCCTATGAAACAGGAAAGGGAATTATTGCCTAGACTCAAATTATGCGTTTAGTCCTCTCTGATTCAGGGTTTGCCAAAATATTTTGAATAAGTCCAACATCCCACATGTTTACTTTAAACTCCCTAGCCATTCATCTTTGTTCTTAACAAATTCCATCAGCAAATGTTGCACATCTTCAATTGTATTACCTGTCTCACAATTGGGCGATGCAGCCTTTCGCATAAAGAAAGCAAACTTTGCCGACGGAAATTGGCCTTGGTTTAACTCCTAGTTAAACTAAAAAAAAAATATATGTTGTATGTTATTCGACATAACCGACCTCGGCAAGAGTTGCTTTACCTTGAAGTTAAAAGCAACTCTATTATAATTTAGCCACGAACCCCTTCATCACGTCCTCATTAATCACGCAATGTAATACAAATTCCTCTTAAATTTTTCATTCCTCCGAACGGTTTTTCGGCCGCATTTCACCTGCATTGTGTGCGCCAATAATTCTTGTGCTCAGTTTATGTGCCCGTGGTTATGTCCGCCACATCCGTCACAGATATTAGCTGCTCGTATAATGTAAACACTAGCAGGATATAGGTACGGACAGACGAACAGATGTTCCGACAATGTAGATATACGTAGGTGATGCATTGTTGCTAAGAGAGTTCTTGACGTGTATTTTATACAGGAAATTGTCTAGCGAAAAGGCGAGCGCGGCGGGAAGTCTGCGTTTGTTTTCTGAGATAGAAAATTACTTGCAGTGTCCAATAAGAATTTGTAATGTAAACTAATATTATAAAGGGGTGGAGAGGGTAGAGACTATCAATACACATTAAAATCAAATTAAGTATCTGTTTGCAATATCAAACTAACAGCTTTTAACAAAACGCATTTTAAAGTCTATCAGTGACTTTCTCTTTGATTCGCTAATTTTGAGCTCATTTTTAAAATGGCTAGACCAATTTTGACGGGACTTTCACTGACAGCTAATCCTATAAGAAGTTACTCAGATAACACTAACTGCTTTTATTTCGTAAAATATATTTGTAAAAAATGAAATCGTGAACTGACGCAGACGAACTCCCAGGCAATAGTTAGTCACTAATAAATAAATATTTTACTTAGATCAAATACCATTAAAACTATAAATTCTACCTGTACCTCGATAAATATAGCTTTTCTGTACAAGCCATGATAAATTTCTAGACATATTTCTTCTTTTAATCCCAGATTAGATGAAAGACCTCAATGAAAGCATTTGCAGATCATTTATCTTAGCCATGTGAGATTTATCATTTTAAATATTGTTACTGTAAATTTTTAGTTTCAAAATAAAACTTATGAAATGGTTTTTAGGGTTCCATAATCAACGGAACCCTATTACTAAGCCTCCGCTGTCCGTCCGTCCGTCTGTCTGTCAGCGGGCTGTATCTCAAGTACCGTAATAGGTAATCAGTTCAAATTTTCACAGATTGTGTATTTCTATTGCCGCTATAACAACAAATAATAAAAAATAAGGTTAGTGATACGGAACCCTTCGTGCGCGAGTCCGACTCGCATTTGACCGGTTTTTATTTCTCGATGTATTTATTTCATATTGATGTTAAGATATTATTTTTGATGAATACTAAGGGAAACCATCAGAAGTACATTAATAAAACAGTATAAAGTATATGTATATCTAATCTAACCTAACTTTTGCCCACGACTTCGATCGCGCATATCCTATTTTTTCCCGTTCTCGCAAGAAATTTCGGGAAATCTTAGTGCTCCCCTACACTCCCCAAGGAACCAACATACCTCAGTTTTCTACAACTAGCAGTTTCGGCTGTACGTTGTCAGTCACTGACTCAGTCACAAGTTACGTATTAAAATAATCTGTTTTAGGTTATTTTAATGCCTACTTTCAACACTATTTAAGTAAGCATTTCAAGTAAGATAAGACTTTAAAAATAATGTGTTTGTGTGTTATTATAAGAACATTGTGTTTCTGTACAAAAAATCCCTGACGGCAAAACAAACGGCCGTTTTTGGGCACCGTTTGGCACTATTTGGGAACTATTTTTTGAAGTATGAATTATGTTTGAAGCGTATACAGATTCTCCGGACGGAGGTGAGTATGCTGGGCGAAACCTTCGTCCAGCATACTCATCGAACTATGGCTATAACTTCGCAAGTACAAGAGCACTATTTTTTTCCTTTGGGCACTATTTAGCACTATTTCAGAACAGTTTTTTGACATTCATGAAATATCAGGATTCCATGGTGAGTATGCTGGACGAAGGGACACGAGTTCGTGTCCCTTCGTCCAGCATACAAACATAATTCATACTTCAAAAAATAGTTCCCAAATAGTGCCAAACGGTGCCCAAAAAGAAAAAACAGTGCTCGAATAACTTCGGAGTTATAGGCTTCGTTCAGTGAGTATGCTGGGCGTAGGTTCTACGCCCAGCATACTCACCTCAGTGCGCGAATATCGAACGAGCTATAGGTACAATTTACGTCTCAAAAAATTGTGCTTGAAATAGTGCCCAATATCAGTCCAATTTTTGCTTGACTTTTGACTTAGAAAACCATTAAATTTTAATGTAAACTTCTACATACTAACGTAAAATGGGGTACAGTCGTCGACACATGTTTTTGGACAAAAATATTAAACTTTCTAATTGTAGACTTCATGTTATTGGAAATAATTATGGTATTTTCTCACATGTCAAAAACTTTCGATTAATTGCATTATTATATATTTTATAAATAATAATAAATGAATGAAACTTTAAGCGTAAATGAAGTCTATTACTTCATTGCATTGTGTGTTTGTCTGAATAAAAACAGTCATTTGCAGCCAATAAAATTAATATCTTGAAAAATTGTAAAAAGGAAATTATACAGTTTCTTTTTGTATATATGTTGCAGGCAAAACTTATAACCAGTCAAAACTAGTACTGTGACATAGTTATACAAATTTTTAAAACTCTTTCCAATAGTTTCATCAATGAAAGGTTTAGCAATAAAAAACATTTTTAATTACTTACGTTATTTATTACTATTTAAAGGGCCAAAGTAATCAGAATTCTAGTTAACTAGTTCACAGCTTTTGTTAACATTCATAATATAATCAATGTAAATAGAAAAAATTGTAGTTTTAATATTGTATATAATATACATATAAAAAAATGTTTAGCCAAATATTGGTAAAACTTTCTAAAATATAACACGTAGGTACTTGTACTTTGTTTTACTGCTACAACGTTTTAATCACAATAAAATTATCTTACAAATAAGTATAAATTGAGCAATCACAGTTTATAATCACGTTTTTTTTATTAATATTAAATACCCTATAGTAATTACAAATTAACAATCACAGTTTATAATCACATTTCTGTAAGTTATTAATAAAATAACTTTTACAAGAACAAAAAAAAAACAAACAAACAATAACAAAATAGGAACTAACAAGTTAGGACCGATCTTCATCTTACATTCGCGTATAAATAATGCAGTGTGGTACAGTATATTGGGAATTACTACAAACTTTTTTACTAAGGTCATCATAGCAGTTCCAAGTTCTCTTTAGCAATCGATAGCACTTTGACTTGTAATGCCCCATGCGTCCTGATTCACCATTTGTAAAATCTATTACCGACAGAATTTTAAAGGTGTCACCGTTTATTATGATCTCTTTAGGAATTTCATCAATTTCTATTTCAATTGAAGTATTAATTTCAATAAATACGAAGTCTAGTACTTCATATTTGTATGCGTTTTTACCGTTACATAATTGGTATTTACATTTCCTTTCAGTATCATTTACTAATAGAGCTTCATTAAGGGCTCCAATACCTTGAGTCGTCAATATGTTTACATTTATTGGAATCCAACTACATTTTGTGCCAGAACCTTTATTGATTTCACAGTTCTGGTTTGTACAATTTAAGTATCTATTAGCACTATAAAAACCATAACTTTGTATGTTATCTATTATAAAAGTTACATTACACTCACAATTTTTGCAACTACTAAAATCGGATTCCACAGTATCATATATTTTAGCCAATACCTTAGAACGAGTAGTGTAAATATCTTTTGGTTTTCTAGCCTTCTTAGTGATTTTCTTTAGATTGTCATACGTGATCAAACTTCTGGTCAGTTGTGAAAGATCGTTTTTTTTATCATTGATATATTTTCTAATATTAGGTCTATCTAAATATGCAATTGAAAAACTTTGGACCACGGAATCAAAAGCACACGTATTAATAAACGTGAATCTGTATGTTCCTGAAGTAGAAACACTGCCGTTTTGTAAAATATGTAATTTTGTACGACGATTGATTCGTTTTTTATTTTTCTTCTGTTTAGACACCAGTCCCCGCCAGTCTTCAATATAATTTGGTTCGCTCCTAAAAATTGAGTTTTCATAAAATGATTCATCATTGACGAGAGTATTTATTTGTGGTGTGTTATGGTCACTTATTTCATTTTTTTCATCGACAATATTTTCAGTTCCTTCTTGAACATCAATCAAGTCACTTTTGGCTAAGCGTATGGAACCGGTTATCAAAGGCTCGTGTTTAATAATAAACTCATCTACGCGGTACTTATTTGAATTTGTTTTAAAAAATAACTTTTTTACGTCTTTCATATAACTTTCTACATTTGAACTGGTTGGAGTACAATAAGTACTGTTAAAATAAGTCATCATTATATTTCCCCATAGTGGAAGTTTTTTAAGAATCCTAATCAAAGTGTCCTTTATTTCCGGCAAGTAATAAATATTTTCGATTTCAGTTTCTTGATCACACAATTGTTTAATTAAATCTTCTTTCTCCTCAAGATCTTTATACATTTTCAGAAGCGGGTTTTCTTCTTTATCTAATCCCTCCCATAAAGAATGTTTAATTGGAACGTGATTTTCCGAATCTACATTTTGTATTTCACATTCCTGCAAATTAGTTTTGATCCGGTTTTTTAATTCTAAAATCGCCGTTTCACACCGTGTTAAATTTCCATTTCTACTGCCGCGGTGTTTATTATTTGCTATAATATAAACATTTTCTATAATTTTCTTTACCTCTCCGTATGAAACACATTTTTTAATCAGAATCATACAATCAACAAAAAATTTTGTTACTCTAGTGTCTATATTTTTGAAAATACTTTGATTGTACAATGTTTTTATGAAATGCGAAGTATCAAGGCGAACATAACAGGTTGGAATTTTTTTGGTTCTATTTTCTAAAATATTAAAACATGTATTTAAGTAGTCAGAGGTGGATTTATAACCACAAAATACTTTTACCACCGCACCTACTAAAGCTGCGGAATCATCAGTTACTACTTCATTTGGAGGTTTTCCATTAGCCAACCAAGATTGTAACCAGCTAGCAATAGTATCTAAAGAGTGACTTTCTGATATACACTGTGAAATTGGCACGCTACTTTTAACGGTTGTATCTGTCATCATAACATACAAAAATATAGGACTTTGCGACTCTTGAGATAGTTGTGTGTGTTCATTGACGACAGGCCGAAGATTTTTATTAAATATAGAACCTGTTGCGTCTATAGAAACTCTACTATAATTAAACTCTTTTTGGCATTTTTTATAATAATTCTTTTGATCGTCCGTCCAGTAAAATGTATAAAATGGAAAAGCAGAAACATATCTAACACATTTATCAAAAGGTGGTGAAACACACATACAAGTAAGTGACAATATTGGGTTGGGATGGAAAACATCAACTTTTTTATTTTCATGTTTAATTCGATGTAGTGTTTGTAATTTTGGCAATACTGGAGGTTCCTTGTCATTTTTCTTCATTAAAGTTGAGGCTAATTTATATCTTATAGAAGCTGCTGCTTCGTGTTGTAATTTTTCACCTAATTCCCTTATTTGGTAATACCGTAATCGGTTTTTTTTACTGGTGTTATGAGAGTACTTTTTATTTTCATTAATTATGCAACATTCTAGTTTAATTAAATTTTCCGTTTCTAAGTTAGTTGTTATAATTATTTTTGCGTGACATTGATTACAATATCCTGTGCATTTGATTTCGTAATTGTCTTTCACAATATTATTTTTAAAACACCAAGTGCATAAAGATCTTATTTCTTTCCATAGATGCATTTGAATTACATTAGTCCATTGGTTTGGTTTTAATTTACGTCTGACATTATACAGACTACCAGGGGCGATTTTGCTATTTCGGTGATAAAAATACCTTTGAGGCTTAATACTATCCCAAGTTATTGTATCCATATAAAATGTATGCGTACTGGTGTTCTCCGAAACACTATTAATGCTTTCGTTTGATGACGATGTAGACTTTTGATTTATCAAATTAGAATCATTATTACGAATTATTTCTTTTTTATCAACACCAAAAAAGTATTCGTAATTTCGTTTTATGCTTAATATGATTGATTTAATACTCATTTTGTAATTTAACCGTGTTTGAATTTGTTTATAAATTGAGTCATTTGCGGAAGGAATATTTTTAAAAAAGTCATCTTTGAATTCTGAAATTACTAATTTTTGCGTTTCTAATGAAACCTTTGGTTTAGGCCCTCGTTTTCCTTGCTGATCCATGTCGTTAGATTCACAAGAATTATCACAAATTATTATGCCATTTGTTTTCAATATTAACATAATATGAAATAACAACTAACTAACTAACATATAAATCAACATCAATAACATTATGAACACTTGTGTACTTATACTACCTATATTACCTGAAAATACCAACTATAGATGTAAAAAACATAACGGGCCCCACCGCTCACGCAGTACGAGTCAGAAAAAGTTGTCTTCTAACGTGGTAAACATTGTGTCTTCAAGATAATCTGAAAATAACACGTATTTAAATAATTTAATATAGGTATGACAGGCTCCAGCCTTCCTCTAAAGGTACTTAAGCACTTACGTGTTTTCCATTATTTTAGCGTGATTTCTATTATAAATAGCGAAGGGGCAAATCACGAGGCTGAAGACGATTTCCCGAAGTCACAACTCCCATAGAAAATGTGATGAATAGGTTGACGACACTTAAAAGTTTAAGTGCATTCGCCGGATGACAATCGGTAATAGTCTTCACTTCACGTCATATTATCTAAAAAATACATCTGTGTTAATTCTATAGTTACGTTTATACTTACTACCGACGCTCGCGCTGACTGATTCTACCTATTTCGATATTGAAATGTAACTAACGTGAACTTAAGACGAGAACAGATCCTGACGGGTAACGAGGACAAGCTTGTAATAAAAAAATTGAAGAAAAGTAAATTATATCCTAGCAAATAAGACAGTGTTTCATTTCCAGTAGAATTGGAGGATAAAACCAGGCCTCCGCAGAAGTAGGTATATAAATAGGTATTTGAGATCCAATTAGATAAACAAACAAGTTACATTACGTTATTATGTGTGTACCTACCTACATCAAACCTTTAAAAAAGTAACTAAGTAGGTACCCATTTTTAAAACTTCTTAAGCATGTCCTTAATTTTAAGTGTACAGTGTCATATTCAACGAAAAAATGAACGTGTTTTTGTAAAAAACAACTCGCTTGCTACCTAGTTTTACAGTGCAATTAATGAATGAGTGTAAAATCAATTTAGTTAAATGCCACTATTATAAATTGAAATATACTTACTGATTTGGGTGCAGCTCCTATATTGATTACGTACTAGATACACAATTTTATATAGGTAAATAATGACATCACCAACACATTGTTTGGTTTTGCAACCCACTATGTAGTCAAACTCAAAAGCCGGCGTTATTATAATGATGTGCGACGAAGTAAACAAACAAAGAAACTGAGAAGCGCTTGTTCGTTTCGATTGCTTTGTGACACAAAATGGACCCTTATCACCTTCAAAATACAGATCAGTCTTGTCTAATAATCGTAAGATGTTAGGGCAGCGCCATCTAGTATTTAAACATAAACATATTCATTTGCGTCGCGGGCGCCGCGCGTCGCTTTGTGACACAAAATGGACCCTTATCACCTTCAAAATACAGATCAGTCTTGTCTAATAATCGTAAGATGTTAGGGCAGCGCCATCTAGTATTTAAACATAAACATATTCATTTGCGTCGCGGGCGCCGCGCGTCGTAAGCCCCATACCTATTGACCGTACGTGCATCCATTACTGCCACACTATATTGAACTTTATCACATGAGGAATACAGGTCAATTCCGTAAACGTTGTGGTACCGTCCTTGATCCGGAAAATGATTATTTTGAATAATTTTGTCAGTTGTAATGTAAGCATTAATAACAGCAACTTTATTTTTCATGCATGATTTACTTCATTTGATATCTTAATCCTTCAAGCGCCGTGATCTAGACAAAATATATAAAATCATTTTTCCTAGCTACCGGGGTCCCATGCGACGCGCGAAGGCTTAATCATATTATTATAAAGTATTATTAAAATAATGTGTAATTAATAATATTGCGATTCTAAAGTAAATACTCCCTTACATAGACAATTAATAATTTACACAAGACAAAAATTGTTAGAAAGAAAGTTAATAATATTGTATTCGACTGTACTCAATGTAATGTATGTAGAAGTTTACAATCAAATTTAATGGTTTTCTAGGTCAAAAGTCAAGCAAAAATTGGACTGATATTGGGCACTATTTCAAGCACAATTTTTTGAGACGTAAATTGTACCTATAGCTCGTTCGATATTCGCGCACTGAGGTGAGTATGCTGGGCGTAGAACCTACGCCCAGCATACTCACTGAACGAAGCCTATAACTCCGAAGTTATTCGAGCACTGTTTTTTCTTTTTGGGCACCGTTTGGCACTATTTGGGAACTATTTTTTGAAGTATGAATTATGTTTGAAGCGTATACAGATTCTCCGGACGGAGGTGAGTATGCTGGGCGAAACCTTCGTCCAGCATACTCATCGAACTATGGCTATAACTTCGCAAGTACAAGAGCACTATTTTTTTCTTTGGGCACTATTTAGCACTATTTCAGAACAGTTTTTTGACATTCATGAAATATCAGGATTCCATGGTGAGTATGCTGGACGAAGGGACACGTATGTTCCCCATACCTGTGCCTAGACCATCGGGAATATATTAATTATTCAGGTATTCTTTCTATCCACTAAGATGGCCCTTTTACTCGCACATTTTTTTTCATTTTAGCCTGTAGTGTCCCACCGCTGGACAAACGTCTCCCCAAAATCCTCCCAGGAATTCTTTTCCTGCGCCACCGCGAACCAGCCCTCAAGGTACGCGTCTAGATCGTGTCTCGCGCGTGTGGCTTTGATGCGCTGACCATCTTCGGGCACTAATTGTGCGGAAACTTGTCCAACGCTCACAGTAGATGCAGTGGACTTGACTCGACCAAACTCATTTAAACCTGGCAGCAGTGGCAGCATCTTAGGCCGCGGACACAATGGCGCGGCGGCGGCGGCGGCGGCGGCAGCGGCGACGCAAACACGTTTTTGAAGCCAGCGGGCAGATCGCGCGGCGCGCGTAGTGTTGTGTTAGGTTATGAGAAGTTGCCTATCTACGAATACGTCACTGCAGACGCGCGGACACCGCTCGACTGGCGCGGGCCGCTCCGGCGCCGCTGCCTTCGTGAACAGTTCCATATAAATCTATGCATTTGAACGCGCCGCTGGTCGCACCGCTGCCGCCGCGCCGCTGAACTCGTGTCCACGGCCTTACTATGTCAATTATTCCCGTTTTGGAGCCTAGCGTACCTACACATAAATGCCATATCATAACCATTTTGGTCCTTCCGCCCACCACTCCAAGGTCACATCTCGTCAACATCCATAATAATACCCCAACAACATACCAAATCACTTTATATGTTAATCACTATCAGCAAGGTAATAAATTCAAATACGCCTGGTTCACATCTTTACAGCTTAGTTATTTTTCGTAAAAGTCTGTAGCAGTACATTATTGGGACTGTAAAGATTGATAAATTTACTGTTAACAAGATTTACGGGCACGTAAAACAGTTTTTAGAAAGTGCACCGTTGACTTTTAGACATAGAGCAGGCGAGTTAAATAAACAAAGTATTAGAATATATTGCCGAACTAGTATTTTATAGTTTAACAACTCAAATTTTGTAATTGGCTTGGTAACGGCTTCATGGTTTTATGTCTCACTACTATTTGCCAGGTGCGATTGAGATGTGTTTAATTGTAGCTATTCATTAAATCAGAATTAGAATTTAGTGTTAAATAAACGTCTGGGATTAGCACAGTTTGTTTCTTAAGAAAATAAAGAACGGAAAAAAGAGCGGCTTGAAGTGTGCTGTCAATCTATACAAACAAGATGGAATGACAGTTTACTTCATGCTTACTCCACATAAGGAGTAGTCCTAATTGGCTAACGATCGTACGAGTAACGCTATTTCGTCGCACGACGAGATAAAACACTCATATTTCTTTAGTGTTTTAATTGAAGCTTGCAAATCATCGCGCGAGCACAGGGCCTGCAGTCTCGACAAAGATAACGATCGCTTAGCGACCGAATTTCGTCGTGAAGTCCTAAGGCCGCCTTAAGTCCTAAAGTCAAGTCCTAAAAACACAATCCACGGATCATACAATTGATTTTGACCGTGGAATGCGTTCGAGATTGACTGTGTATGGGTGACTATCGAATCGCTAGGCGATCTGTTAGTATGTCGAGAATTCCCACCTAGGAATCATTTCCATCGCGCGACGAAATCGCATAGTTAACTCGAACGATCGCTGGCCAACTAGGGCGACGCCTAAGTGTACTCGGTGAGATGCTGACAGAGTATACCGACTGCTGTTCAGACACTACGAGTACGTATCTGTCACTGTAGCGTCCATGCTTAGTGTTCCGAAGTGTCAAAAAATAGACATTCCACATTATTATCTTGCGTGTGTTTTATATGTTGTTGTTGATTCTGTCCCAACTCCGATCTGTCATCGTTAATCCGTCCCGTCGTAACTATTCAATGTTATGAAAATATTAGAGCAGGGATACTCGACTCGTAGGAATCTGTGGAACTATAGTGATGTTAATATAATGTATGTGTTAAGGAAATAGTGTATCAATCATCGAACTAATACTGTGAACGGAGAGGCGGAATATGTCGTGTGATTAGGGATGGGAATTTTAACAATCGATAATTTTTATTTTTGTCACTGTTTTCAACGGACTCAATTTGGATTCTGTTAAAATAAAATGTCCTATAGTTAGTTTGAGCAACAGCATTTTTTTCTTGAAGCTCTATAATAATTTAATAGATGGAATTTATGAGTTCTATTGTCATAAAAATAATTATACTCAAACCTTTGATTATGCCTAACAAAGCCGAGTTAATTTATGTTCATAAGCCGGCTTTTCGTGTCATTTTGTTAACACACTATGTGGTTTGCGGTGACCAGGCCGCTTAGACCTTTCTCCAAAGTTAGGTTGCAGTTCACTACTGTCAATTGCAAAGTACTTCATATGTCCCTACTAATATGAACGGAGAAGCTATTTTGCTGTTTAGAATTATTTTCATCTAATTTAATAAAAATGAATCGCCAAATTGTATGTACGCGCATAACTTCGCAACGACTGATCCAAATTTGATAAATTTTTTATTTCTTGAGGTAGTAATTGTTAGGGCGAGGTTTGTATGAAAGATAAGAAATTTTGCTAAGCTAAGCTAAGCCAGGCGGGCCTTTAATGTTTGATAAAATTTAATCTCGATAGCTGAATGGATAGAATTTAGCTCATAATCAGCCTATAATGTTCCCACTGCTGGGACACAGGCCTCCTCTCGGTGAGAGGGAGTGGGCCGTAATCCAGCACGCGGGCCCAGTGCGGGTTGCTAGATGTCACATGTCTTCGAATTTTTGGTTCTAGGACATGCTGGTTTCCTCACGATGTTTTCCTTCACCATTTTGAGAGCAGTGGTGATGAAATAATTTACACAAAGTAAAGCGCCTGCCTGGGTTCGAACCTACGACCTACAACTCGTAAGTCGCAGCCATTACCACCGGGCCCCCACTGCCTCCCCCTAAATTTAGCTCACGGCTAGACAAATAAGTGGACTAGGATATAAGATAATTTTAATCACAACTGCTAGTCTATTCTGTAAGTAACCATTTCGATATCAAGCTTCACCTGAGTGACAAACCTCACACATTGAGCTTTATTGCACACAACATAAAGGTCTTACGTTTGACGTAATTTGACACTCACCTGGGATTCCACTGTCGAGACACGAAAATGTTGTTACAGAATAGGGGTACAGTACCCAGCAGTAGGTTTCTTAGGGATAATTTATGATCTTCACACGAGCTGAGCTACTTACAAAAGCTAGAACATAATAAAACTTGTTATCTAGGCTTGTGTTTAAAACTCTATCCGAATTATGTTTTCAACAAATAGTAGTATGTTACATCATGTTTATTTAATTCAGTTAAATTAAATTCCAAATTCATGTCTTAGGTTGATTCGATTTTTATTTTCAATTTTGAAAAAACCGGCCAAGTATTTTACTTTTTTTTTCGCTTATTTGTACGGAACCCTGAAAAGTAACATTTTCCATTGCGTGGTCAGTTTACCAATTTAGGACATGGAATTATCTGTCCTTATTATCTTCTAACTGGTAACTTGATATGCCTCTGGTTCCTGTTACACAAATAAATGTCACTTTATATTTGCGTTTTTGGTATAATAGAAACCAACGTAGCATTAATTATATCACTAGCGTCTGCCAGCGGCTTCGCCCGTGTGGTCCCTAGGGAACATACTTCCGGGATAAAAAGTAGCCTATGTCCTTTCTCAGGCTCTAGACTATCTCTGTACCAAATTTCATTTAAATCGGTTCAGTAGTTTTGGTACGAAAGCGCGACAGATAGAGTTATTTTCGCATTTAAAATATTAGCATAAGGTTGACTGATACAAACAATACTATGGATAAAAACAACTAACAATTAAGAGTGTATTATATTATTATTAATTATTTTGAGCATAGCCATTGACATACATAATTATAAATATTGTACACCCCATGGGTATGTTACAGTGACACAATCAATGCTTATTTTAAGAACCTATATACCTGTAAAAAATAATAAATAAATTAATATGAATATGGATTTTATACTAACTTCTGCTACCGGTTTCGCCAGCCTGAAAGTCGATTATTTTCCCAAGGGCAAAACATGGTCTACCCGGATGCACAGTTTAATCCAAATTCTTTCAGCCTATAAGACATGAAGAGGTTTCGCATTTGCAATGATAAAAAAGTATAGCTGGAAGAAATACCCTGCTTCTTCTTCCTCTTTGTTCCTTTCTTAGTTCGTTGATGAACTGCTTATTTCTAACTTACTCATAATTATAATGTTATCTATTACTGTTGTTCTGTCTACATAAATAATAAATCAATAAAATAAACTAGCTGACCCACTCAACTTCATCTGCGTCACATTTCTCATAAATGCTCCGCTCCTATTGACCGTAGCTTGTGTTATAACTTATAACCTATATAGCCTCCCTCGAAACATTAAGGGCTATCTAACACTAAAATATTTTTCAATTTGAACTGGTAGTTCTTCAGATTAGCGCCTTCAACCATACTATCAAACAAACTCTCCAGCTGTATAATATTAGTATAGATAAATAAATATATACGGGTAAAATTGCAAATGACACAATCTACGATAGATGGGGCACGCCTTACAGACTTCCGGTTACAGCTATCGTGAAAACAGACTCCAGCCAGAGAATTTAAAAATTATGCTAAATTGTTTTTGCGACAATATGGGAATGAAAACATGTGGTGTACTAGCAATTTATCATCCGAGTCGCACAGGGCAACTGGCCGGAATAAAATAGTGCCGCCATTTTTACAATAGCCTTTTAAATTGTAAAAGTGTGGTCAAACTGAATTGTGTCGCAGTCATTGTGGACTGGCGGTTTGATGTTCATCCCGGTTATTCATATTTAAAAAAGTTATTTATTTTGCGATAAAAAATGTGATGATAAATGAACGCTGCTCACTCGCTGCTAGAACAACTTGAGACTGGTTAGGGCTCTGTAAGTAAAACTTTACTGTGCATTCGCGTAATATGTAGGTAATATAACTATCTAAATTGATAATAAGGAGGTCGAGCGTGCTCCATCTTCGACCATATCATTGCTTACCATCAGGTGAGATAGTGGTCAAACGTATGCCTATCTATAGTAAAAATTGTTTGTTTGTATTATTTTACTAGCTTTTGACCGTGACTTCGTACGCGCATACCCCGTGTTTCTCGTTCCCGAAGGAATTTCGCGAAATCCTCTCTTAGTTCTCCTCGACACTCTCCAAAGAACCTACATGCCAAATTACAGCTTTCAATAACCAGTAGTTTCGGCTGTGCGTTGCCTGTCAGTCACTCTGTCACTCTATCACTCAATCAGTCTCGTAAGAGTTTTATATACATTGATGATGATTTTTGGGCTTTTTATACCGAAAGACCGGTCGTTGTGGCGACGCTTGGGGGAGGCCTATGTACAGCAGTGGACGTCTTTCGGCTGTTATGATAAAGATGATACCGAAAGAATGCACGGTTTCTATGTGATAAGGCAAGGGACCGCAGTCGCAAAAATAGCGTTAAGCCTTTGGCCTCGCTGCACATTTGAAGATTTTTAACAGTCTTCACGGGTAGTCAGATAAATCTGACACCAGTCTGGCCAAGAGGTGAAAGAAAGAAGAAAGAATAAAATTTATTTAGCCACACATGAAACATGCACGACACGTAGAAATAACAAACCATAAAGGGTATACCAGAACCTAGTGTGTGTCTCACGGTTGCACTAAAAAGGTCCATTTCAGCGATATGTCAGTCAATCAGCTCAAAGACTTGAGTGAAAGACTTTGGTTAAAACCAAAGTTCATAATTATAAATTACGGCGGCGTCTTGAGCTTGATGACAGGCGTGACCAGTTGAAAGCCCGACCACCTGCGGCAATAGGGTATATGCATGAAAAATATATTTATCATCTATACAGTTTATCTAAAAATACTCAAAAATATAATACTAACAGTGAAAATAGAATCGAAATTACTCGAAAAACGAAGGACATATAATTATTAGAAACAGTCCCTCTCGCGAAAACGCTGTTTTCTATGGCAGCTGTATTGGCGTCATGATCGATGACGTCAAAGTTTACATCGGACTTCTTTGAAGCTTTATAACTTCATCCCTGATGAAGGTATTTAAAAAAATATTTCATGATTGTTTACTAGAGCTAATAAGTAAGTTCATTTTGCAAATAAAAAAATCACATGCATATTCCCTATTAACTATAATTTCATAGATGGTGTGCTCACGTGCCAGCAACGTGCGCGGATCTTCACAAAGAAAGTTGGTTACATAAGCCACATGCGAGCTCACGAGCGACAACTACAGCGGAGTTGAAACAATCGCCTTGGCCGAAATCGGTCGGATCACATCATCACATCAACATCATGTCAGACTGACTAATGCTGTCTGACGCTGGTTTTCAAATGAACCAGGTGTTGTATTAGTTCCCTAGTTGGGTTGTGAAGGGTCCAAAGTACTGGTATTCATCTGCATTCGGTTCCACTGGCACTAGATAACTTATCTCTTGCCTGATTATTATTATACTTATGTACTCGTATATTGGCAGTTTATAAACACAAACTAAACCAAATTCTTCTTCTAGTCATTATAAAAGTATCGATGACTTACCGTTATCGATACAACCTTCCCATCCCTAGTCCTAATCGAGGTTTCTCATTAACCCGTAGTTTGTATTCGCATATCGTATTGACTCGGTGATAAGGTGCCAACTAAATAGGTAATCCTAAATAGGTGGGACGTACCAGCAGCGTCGGGGTATTTATTTAGGCATATGCTTTGGTTATATATTCACTGAATATGACATCTGGTACGGCTTTGATATCAGTTGCAGTACTGAAACTGTGTTGTGTTTGTCTGTTTATGTTTAATATCGTTTTCAGATGACTAAATACGCACTGATATAATTTCAGCTTGTCTAATTTAACTATACCATTAAACTGTTCTCCGGTAAACCAGGGAACAGTTTCTGGGATTATTTGGATGTTATTTCTTTATTTTTACGCTTCTTGGGTAGGAGGTTTTTGGCACTTTAGGTATTTGAAGACAAATTAAATTCAAAGTTATAATACAACATCGCTCTTCATCATTGTTATTAATTTTCATGACTTGATGATGAGATATTAATGACATAGATAAAATAACAGATTTTATTAAATTAATATTAACATCCAACATAATCTTCTTATCTCGGGGGAGTAAGGTCTAACGACCCCATACACCCTAGTGTCAGTTTCTAAACCGCCTCCAGGACCTCAAGGTTTATTTGACGACCATTTGACGGCCGGTACCATCGGCTTATATTCAGACAATCAGGTGATTCAAGTCTGCAATGTCCTAGCCAAACGCCTAAACCACTCGACCACGGAGGCAGTTCCAACATAAAACTTCATAGTTATTTAGACCTAGCTTCTGCAAGTGGCTACGCCGGGACATCATAGAATAGTTACTGTCCAGGACATGGCCTATCTGTGTGCCAAGTTTCATGAATTTCTGTTCAGCCGTTAACAGACAGGAAACATACAGACAGAGTTACTTTTGCATTTATAATATTAGTAGGTATGGATTAAACTTGAGTGATTTATAACAAATACAGCTGATACAGTACATCATTCGGACATTAGGGCGGAAACAAATGTCAGCATTCTGCAAAATATTATATGACTGCAAAACTGACATATTTATACATCCTTTATAATAACCGTGTGATTTGTGACCGGCCGGCCATTTTGATTTGTGTGCTTCCTGTCAAATGTTGCGTTCGTTGTTTTGTTCCAATAGTGAGCTGATCGTTATGAGTGACATTTTTGGCAGTACGATAAATTAGTTGCTGTCTTATAATCTAAATTATGTGGTTAGCTGTGAGATCAAGAAGTTTTTTTTTTTTTTACTATTAATAGACACGCGCTTGGCCACCATCTCCCCTGATGGTAAGCGATGATGTGGTCGAAGATGGAGCACGCTTGCCTAGAAGTAACCTATTCACTCATGACTTAAAGACTCCCAGGTTGTAGCTATCGGGAAACACAGACTCCGGCAGGGAATTCCACTCCTTAGCTGTACGCATTATGAATGACTCCCAAAACGTTTTGTGTGCGTGGGTGGGATGTCCACCATGTACCGGTGTAGTTTGGTAAAATGCCGAAGTTTGGTAAAAGGTCTGAGTAAAATGGTTTATTATGGTACTTATTTATTGCGTCATTGGTCTCGCGATCTAAAGTGCGACTGCCGAGCCTGGAGTCCTGGCTTCGATTCCCAGGTTGGGATAGAAGTGTGGTTAGGTTTTTCTAATAGGAAGCTAGTAATTCTTCCGTTACTAAGTGATTGAGTGAGTGACGGTCAGACAATCCACAGCCGAAACCACTCCCCAAGAAACCAATCTATATCGCCAAAGAACCTAGATAGGTTCCTTGGGGAGTGTAGGCAAGCACTAAAAATTTTCCGAAATTCCTAAGGGAACGGGGAAAAACGGTATATGCGCGTAGGAAGTCACGGGCAAAAGGTAGTCTTCTACTAAGATATTATATTATCGGTTAATTGTCACTACTTTACCTACGCAGCAGTGACAATTAACGTGAAATGATCCGTACGTAGTGTCGAATTGAATCAATTAAATTGAAACATCAAACGGTGCAATATGCAAAGCTTTCACTCGGTCGAGACAATGAGACCTAATTGAATGTATCATAAGATTTACTATGCTTGGTCATGCATGCCAGTTAGTACTGCATTCATCACTGATTGAAAGGCATGACCAGTTGTTTCTAGTATTCTCTTGTCAAATTAAATGACTAAATTAGACTACAAGAATTCTATTTATATATTTTTTATATGTTTTTTTCTTCTACACTATTGTATAGAGCGTAGCCTTCTCTCTAGGAATGTAGAAACAGTAAATAGTAAAAACAGTTTGGTATATCCAATCGCTAATCGAAATTAATATAGAATAGAATACTCTTTATTATGTACACCATAAAAGTCGCAGAAAATATACACTGTGTGACACCATTGTGTTACACTATGTAATGTTTTTTAAATAAAATCACTAAAACCTAAGAAGTCCGATTTGACAGCTTACTAGAGAGGGATAGAATATAGCTTTACCACTAAGTGCGAAAGAGATTTACTTTTATGTCTCTTTCATACTTACTAGTAAAGCAATGTTGTATCCTGCTCTTAGATTTTGTTGACTTTACCTACAACTAAAATACTTTTAGCGATTAATATCATACCTATCATATAGAGTTGAAATTAGAATGTTCCAATATCATCAAGTGCCATGGCTACTTTTTGTGGCGAAAAATCATGTTTCCTGCGGGATAGGCCGAACGAAGACCTATTCATTCCTATCTAATAAAAACTCATCTCCATTCCAGACCCTCAGATGCCATAAAGCCGAGCCAATGAGCTGCGACTACACAGGCTCGGGGCCACAGGCGCGGCCTCGCGATGCGCGGTGAGACATGCCCCGGCGCAGGCGCAGGCTCGCGTCCCGCCTCCGGGACTACGTGCGCGGGCTGCTGGCCTTCCTCTTCAGCAATGTGGGCGTCATCGTGCTGGTCGTCGCCTATACTATAGCGGGTAAGAGCTGCGACACACACAGCGCGGGGGGCGGCTTGTGCGAAACATGCCCTGGCGCAGTGATAAGTGAAATGACCATGTGAAAATGGTTTTGGGGTTTTACCGAGTAGCGCACGCGGACTGGGAGAAGTGTCGGCCGGCAGGCGGGGTGATGGGTCGATGACATTGTTGCCGTTGCAGGTAGAACCTGGATGAGAGATATGAGGATAGGCACAACACAAGAAAAGAGAGATCTGTGCTCAGCAGTGGGCGAAGTCAAACTATGGATGATAATAGTGATATGAATTATCATTGAAACTCTAAATTAAAATTTATACCCAAATTCCCATGAAATAGCCGCCAGGTATTCGGTTGAATTCACAAAATCATTAGGTTCCGCTTGAGGAGCTCGTGGCTAAATAATAACAGCCGCACGGGTTGATCTTTAAGGTTAAGCTACGCTTGCCAAGGTTGGTCTGTGGATGGGTGACCATCTTAACATAACGAGTTTCCTCCGTGCCTCGGAAAGCACGTTAAGCCGTTGGTCCCGGCTGTCATTTGGAGATCTTTGGCAGTCGTTACGGATTGTCAGAAGCCAGTAAATCTGACCCCAGTCTTGCCATGAAGTACCGTGTTACCCAGTTAATGGGTTGTGGAGGTCTGATAGGCAGCCGCTCCACGTAAAACACTGGTATTCAGCTGAATCCGGTTTGACTGGAAGCCGACCCCAATATAGTTGGGAAAAGGCTAGGCAGATGATGATTAGGTTCCGCTGAAAGCCGAAAATGAGTTAGGCTTATTATCGTGATGCCTCGGTTATTTGTCACAGAATTGAATCTTTATAATGTAACTAGCATGCTAGCATCTCCGAATTAACGTGCAAGTAACTAAAAGCTGATATGTAAAAATAACACTTCTATATTATTACTATCAAATTACCTGCTCGCTAATTTCATAAAGGTAACAAACCAATATCTCAAAAACTTCAAAATAGTATCGTCAAAGCTTTCTTTAAAGATTTCAAAACCAGAAACCAGAGACACTAAACCAGCTGAAGGTATTCTCACTAAAAAACCGTAGAGACATTTTCTCCGTTCTTCTTATTATTCGTAGAAACACGCCTTTGTCAAACCTCTATATATCTGTTAAATCCTTTATCTGCTAAAAATGAAAAATTCCAATCGTTTTTACATAGAAAACCAACTCGCTCGTAACACAAAATTCCAATTTACCGCCAAATCCCGGCGTACCAAATTATTGCTCAAAGTTGGTTGTCTACATCAAGTAACTTGGATTACGATGATTCTCGTGCTTAATTAAAACAATTTTAATTGTAGTCGCAATAAATTCAAATTCAAATTCAAAGCATTTTATTTCAAATAAACCATTCACAGGCACTTTTCAAACGTCAAGGTCGGTCAGTCAAAAACATGGAAGCTATTTGCACGTTCCAAAGCGTAGATCTCTATGGAGAAGAACGTGCAAGAAACTCCACGGACACTCTTTTAAATCATGTTCTGTTTTACAAAATTCCAAGTTACATATACTTGTTGCTTCTGCATGTGAGCAATGCAAAGGAAAAAAAAAGGGCTTATTATAAGAATTTTAAATATAAAGATTAAAATAAGCCAATGGCAGTTAAGAGATGACCAGTCTCAACCGACGGCGCCTGTTCACGAACATGACGCGTGTATCGGCACCCTTCAGCTCAACCATTTCGAAGGGAACCGAATGATCAAACCCACGCGCCGCCATCAGCGAGACATTTGAGTGAGCATGACATGCTCTCAACCACCATGCTCGTTCATGTCCAACAAGTAAAACTATAACTACTCACATAAAATGTAAATGGTTTCATGGTACTCACATTTACAAAATTTGAAAAATATGCTTCTACTTTACACAAAACAACTCACATTTACAAAATTTGAAAAATATGCTTCTACTTTCACAATCTTAACGACCGCGTAAATCGATCTCAAAAACTGAGGGCCAATTCTTTCGCATTCGCATCTTCGACGCACTCTATCAGAACACCTCTAATTACTCTGCATTTGGACAGAGAGACTGAGATGCGTAAGCTCCTTAAAAATACGAAAATCTATCTATACTTCTATACTAATATATAAAGCTGAAGAGTTTGTTTGTTTGTTTGCTTGAACGCGCTAATCTCAGGAACTACTGGTCCGATTTGAAAAATTATTTCAGTTTTAGATAGTCCATTTATCGAGTTAGGCTATAGGCTATCATTTTTATTAAGACCAATAGGAGCGGAACAGTAATGAAAATTGTGACGCAGGTGAAGTTGCGGGGGTCAACAAGTCTTATTAGGAAATAATGATAATCTGTAAGTAAAGAACGCTATTTCCGGAATTAATAAACCAGCGCCGGTTTTAATTAGAGGTTGAGACTTCAAATGAGGCCGCGTTTGATTCATCGCCGGCTAATTACTGCCTCTAATATGATTGGTTCCGCTGCCCTGGCTCTTTGATTCTTTGTTGATCTATTCATTGGGGAGAGGTTTGAGCACGTAGACAAATGATCCTTTGAAAATGAGGATTGAATTAATTATATCGTTCGCCAAAATATTGTGTATGCGTATTAAAGTATCTGATGTTCTTATCCAGACCATAGTCTACTAGTGTGCCATGTTTCACTCAAATCCGTTCAGGCGTTAAGACGTGAAAAGGTAACAAACACACTATTGTAGTTAAGACTGCACACTTAAACATATAGATACAAATATAATGAGACAGCTTATGTATGTACAAAGGCGAGCTTATCCCACAATTGGGTTTGCTTACTGTAAACCTCAGTACGATAGACAGATTTGCAAATTGATCAAAACCCTAAATATGTAAGCTCCAGATAATCTTGTAATAATATACATTGATCTTTCCATAATATCCCTTCGTAGATAGCCGAACAATAAATTATGAACCCATTTATCTCTTTATTTCTGTTTTTGATATGAATAAAGTGAATAAATGTATGTGGGTCAGTGAGCGTTAAAGTAACGAATAGAATCGTGTAGTTTCAACCAATATTTACATCTCTAACAACTGTCCGAATACTATTCTTCTCAGTTGTCCTTAAAATCACATTACACGGACTCAGATCTTAAACGATAGCTTACGTCACCAGTCCCAATCCTAGTCAACGTGCAATCAAAGCCGTAATGTCGCCGTCAAAGGACCCACACTTCTATAGGAGGGACGTCAAAGCCAGTAATCAGTTTCAGGCGCTTCAGGTATACAGATAGAGGACTGCAATCACTTTTAAGGCTATATATTGATACCTGTGTCGTTTTACAATGGCTCAGGAATGAATGTTTCTTTTTGGTTTGTTTTTATGAATCTGGCTCGAAGGACCAAAATGTAAGGTCACTGTCGGAGTTACAGAAATTTGTAAATCTCATTAAGTTTTTCGTCAGTCTTCTCAACATACAGTTCACTCATACACTATGCCCATACAAAGTGTACGAACAATACGTATGTTCCATAGAAAGATAAATAAAGATTCGGTGTTGAAAGACTTGATCAGTATAATTATAAAAAAATTACATTAAATGTTTCAAAAAGGTACCATTGTCAAGAGGGTAATTGAAACAGCAATAAATTGGTATCTTGATTACTCTAGTAAATTCGATTATCTGTATCCCAAAACGGGAGAAACTTTCCCAACAAATAATTAGAAATCAGTGCAAACAACTCCAATGTAGTTAACAAACCTCCGCCATTTAGGCCATCTAATTCCGATCCAAAACTGGATAAATATTATATGGAAACCGCAACAAAGGCATTGAATGGAATCAAAACCGCAGGAGTTGTTAGGAAGTGTTTGGCAATCGATAATTCAGTGGTTCTGGCGTCCTCTTTGGTACACCACAAACGTTTGTTCGGCGACTGTTGCCAAATGCTATAAAACATGATGGATTGGGGGTGTTTTGTTATGGTTCGGAGGCAATAAGCATACTCCTGATGTTGTTATGGCAATCTGGTACGATTTTATGACATGCTTTTTTGTTATGGGGGCGAGTTTAAGGCACTAAACTCGTGTTATGATTTTTATTATATCGGTTGGTTTAGCAACATGTTTGAAGTCATAATGTGGTCTCTTTGACCTCAAGAGAGTCTTCTTTATGTACAATAAATTGGTGTATTATTTTGCGGGAATCCGCTCGAATACCGGTCGACGTTGGACGACTCTTGGGGGAGACCTATGTCCATCAGTGGACGTGTTTCATCTTTAATTATGATATTATTTTCGTAGTTATCCAAAATTCTAAACTAATTCTGTTTTTTTTTTAAACAAAATATTTTATCGGAACAAGAAACAACTTAAGAAAAGAATGTGTTCGTTAACAACCGCATTATTATAGGAATACTGTGTCGCGGTCATTAGCGCCCCCCTCCAAGAGGGAGACGACAGCGTTCCAGGCATTCAAACGTATAAACAACAAAAAAATATAAAATGCTTTAGATTTTAGAGAACAAAATATAAAAAAGTAATAAAATCTTAAGCACCAATAATATATTATTTATGCATGCGAGTGTGTGTGTTAGCGTGAATGTAAGTGTAGTGTATGCACTAGAGTTTGTCAGTTTATGTAATATGAAAGGCAGTGGGAATGAATGGAATATTATTATTATTATTTATATTTTTACAAGATCTTCGTGTAATTGATTTACACTCACGTAAAGTAAGAGGGTACTTAACTGTTCAAAATCTCATTTATTTTGTTATACAAAATTGGACTTATAAAGTAGTATTGTCGTCTAACTATCAAGATGCTAGCTTATACTTTGGCAATGTATTGCATAGTTCACAGTAAGAGGCCTTAGAAATTACTTAGACGATGCATTTACTGACCCAGATCACTAACACCGTCCCAATTTTAGCGGAAGCCATCCAAAAGCTAAACTCACTGTACTGGTTACATAGGAAGGTACTAAAGTTTGTACTGGTGATGATGAAAGTTTCTACCGTACATCTTTCGAAATATTAGAACGTGCTTATTTCACTTCAAAATGGCTTGAAAAACCACAGTCAAATGACCACGACACAATACTAATAATTACTGTCATTCCACAAAACCTTATCGCTCTTCCCTTCCAAATCAAAGGGTATTGATTGTGCCACAATAATGGAATTATGCTTGTCGCTCCACGTCATTAGATGGCTTGAAAGCCTGAACTTTACACTTCACTGAGCACTTTTAACTTTTACAGCGTCTCTGTTGGGTATTTCCTTTGTCATTTTGATGAAGAATGAAGGGTAGCGCCCTGCGTTATCGCGTTAGGCCGCTGCACACGATCAAGGAAAACTGGAGATAGATTGATGCAAATGAAATTCGGAGTTTCATTGTGCAATCAAAGATAAAATGAGTATTTTTGTCAGTTTAGATTTTTTGGCTGTAGTTGATTTGAATATATTATAATAAGGAAAAGTCCATTACTATCCAAGCTTTTTATATTTCTTCTAAGTATTATAAATGTGAATTGAGATCTCTGTAAGTTGATATGTTAGGATTTGGATGAAAAATAGCACACAGGTTGATCATGACCGCAGTCGATTGACAAAAACTTATCGCTCTTCCATTCCAAATCAATGGGTATTGATTCAGACATGATTAAGCCTTTATTGCTGAAGTACTAAACATAAGCATAATCTATTAGGAAAAAAAAAAAAACTAACACATCAGGATTTCCGGTTTACTGATCAGCGTGTCCTGTGACACGTAGGCCTCTTCCAGCTGTTTCCACTCATTTCTGTCTCTAGCTTTTTCTAGACCAGGTATTGTTTCAGACATAAGATAATTTAAATTCCTGCGGTATGTTCCTTCTTAGTAATTTTAACGTGTAAAAAACTCTCCAGAAAACAAAACAGGCAACGTTGATCTAAAAATGACCGTAGTAATAGAACTTTAGTGCAGAAACACTATTGATCACTCTTAATACCGGCTACGCATTTAATCATAACCTCTATTTACCTTGCCTCAAAAGGTTTTCAGCTGAAAGGAGGTTCAATGTGCCTGCGGATATACTTTGAATAGATACCTATTTAATTATGCCCGGAATGTAGACAAAGATGTCTGGAATCTGTAAACTGAAGGGGATTCCTGGAAATCTTTGCAAATGTTGTTTAGTTATTTCGTCTTAGTTACGCAAAGGAGTAGATAATTTCATCACTGAGAGAGGTTAACAATGTGAAGTGGGCAGATTTATTTGAATTACCTATCCCTTACTAATTTTTAAATTTGACTTAAAAGGGTGATTTCTTCGTCCAAAGGTTGTCGGATAGATATCGCTATCTGCGATAATACCGCCAATGTACACATGTAATTCGGGGGCCGAGTCACCCCCGTCCGTAGAAGAATACCCATTGTCAGTTCCTACACGTGGTCCCCGGGTGGTGCTAATTAGGTAACACTAACTGGTGGTAAGCCGATGGCTTGTGAACACCCAGTGGGCAAAGACGTACCGCCAGGCGGCGTAGCCGCTGTGTGAACACGGTGGTCTGCCCTGCTTGGGCGGAGCACCGGCGGGTCCTCGTCGAGGCTCCGGAGCTGGGAGGCATGGAAAGCGGTCACCTCCTTCTGCGAAGCAGTAATGCTAGCAAAGAAGGAGGCCGAACGTGTGAGAGAGAGGGAAACTTCACGTCCCAGTCGCCGCAACAGAAGAAGACGCCCCGGGCATCGGGAGTCGTAGGACGATTCCCGGCCGCCGTAGGCGCGGGCCTGCGGACTAGGCCCGGGTCGGCGGCGCGTTCAAAGAGATGTCAGCATGGAAGACGGGGTCTGCTAGGACAAGTGCCTGCTGGGGCTGCGGCATCTGTTCGAAAGAGGTACTGTAGCCTTGGAACGCAAAGGGCACTAGGAGGAACACGGACGGGTTTTAGTCAGTAAAAGTCTGACACTCCCTCCTGCTTCACCCAGAGCGGGAGGAGTATTTGATGATTTCCGATCCTTAAAAAAAAGGCGGCCTAGCCGAAATAACATAATAATGATTAGTACAAAGGTACTGCTTATTTCTAAAGAAAACTCTTCCAGCAGACCTGGGACAGAAGAAATGTAAAAAATATGTAGATTGAGAGTGTAAACCCGGCCAAGTGAGAGTCGGACTCGCACTGCAACGGTTCCGTACCATAAATCTTAATTTTTATTACATGTTGTTATAGCAGCGATAGAAATACACAATCTGTGAAAATTTCAACGATCTACCATTACAGTTCTTGAGATACAGCCCGCTGACAGACAGATGGACGGACGGACAAACGTATGGACGAAATGACGTACAGTAGACGCTTAGTAATAGGATTCCGTTGGTTACCCTTGGGAACGGAACCCTAAAAAGAACAAGAGAAAAGGATATGTGAAGCCTTAAACTAAACTATGAAATAAACCTACATGAACGTTCTATTACAAGACCATTCTATATACTCGTATTTATCTTTTTATCACACATCAAGCTAGTCTTACCATCGAGCTGAATAGAGAGACAATTGGGTACTTTCAAAAAATCCATTTAGTCCCTTCGTATGATTTTGAAAAATATTGGTCACGTATTTTTTGCTATTTCAGAACGATAAAGAAAGATAAAGCGTATCAAAGTTCAAAAGTGGGGGCTATTGACGTCACATTTCAGTAAAAACAGTACGGAAATGTGACGTCACGCGAGTTTTCAACGCACTGTATCGTCTTCATTTTTATTAATGTAAAAAAAGAAAAATTACGGAACCAATATTTTTTAGGAAATCTATCTGGCGGACTAATTATAATAATAAACTAATACAATATACATCAAGTGTTACTTCCTCGACAGTGTGCACACCACCTCACCAAAGACATCAAAGACGAACTCTTCAAAATTAAACTCGTGTTTTTCTTGACGACATTATGACGCTCCGTAATTTATGTTCGGGCGTCGTCCTCGGTAAATTAAAAGGAATCTGTCTTCGTGGCTCACTCCAGTGATAAATTAATAAAAAGGCAATGTTTGGCATAAGATAAAAGTGATATAGTATCGTGAGCACAAAAAATGAAGACGTAATCTATTAAAAAGACATCATTATTTTTGGTATGGCAGTCTTTTCATGTCTATGTGATTGAATGATCATAAAACTGTTACGGAATTTGCTTTTGATAAACTAATTTCATAACATTGAGTATG
Source organism: Lacanobia oleracea (assembly GCA_950371165.1). NCBI lineage: Eukaryota > Metazoa > Arthropoda > Insecta > Lepidoptera > Noctuidae > Lacanobia > Lacanobia oleracea. Next base: position 23,106,844 of record OX493406.1, read on the forward strand.
ACTGAATGTAGGATGAGGTCAACTTATGGAAATAACTGCGTCCGTGGTCGAGTGGTTTAGGCGTTTGCCTTGTGACCCGGTGGTTGTGGGTTCGATTCCTATGGGAAACATATCTACTTTGTAAAGATGTTTCCAGTTTGGCTAGGACATTGCAGGCCTGAATCACCTGATTGTCTGATGAAAAGATCGGAAGGCAAGTATAAGCCGTGATGATCCCAAATACCAGCTGGTGATACCATGTCAGAGGCCCTTGAGGCGGTTTAGAAACTCTGACACTAGGGTGTGTGGGGTCGTTAGACCTTACTGCCCACACGATAAGAAGATGAAAATACAGTTTTTGTCGTTGTTATATCTTAACATATCAAGACGCCTCCGTGCCTCAGAAAGCACGTTAAGGGTGATTTTTGGCAGTTGTTACGGATAGTCAGATTTCAGAAAATCTGACACTATATCCAAGCAGTACCGTGTTATCCAGTTAATGGGTTACTACACTAGTACATACGCTATAAAATATTACTATCTTTTCACAGGTTCCTTCATGTTCCAAGCGATAGAAGGAGGGAGTGAGAGGAAGATAGACCAACAAATGGCAAAGGAACGGGAGAACCTTTCGGAGTATCTGTGGCAGAACGTCACTCTTGCCCTGAACCTCTTCAATGAAACGGCGTTGAAGGAGAAGTGCGTATCACATATGTTATTCTTTATTAAGCGGTATCTGAACACTTGTAACAAGTATCTAGTTAGATCTAGTATTATAAATTCGAATGTTTGGATGGATGGATGCATGTTTGTTTGTTTGTTTGTTATTGAAATACGCTAGAACGGCTGAACAGATCTGGATGAATTTTGGCACATATATGTATATGTTATAAATAGTTTTAGACTATAATCTACATTTCTATGTGCCAAATTAACATATTTGCTATTTCAACAGCAGATAGGTCACAGTTTATTTCGGGAGTAATTCCCGACATTCACGCAGGCGAAGCCACCGGTAGAAGCTTAGTTTAAAAAAAAAAACGATTCTTAGAACTGCAGACCTAGGTACTGCGAGAGGTACCGGGATCGGTACCTCACGGATAGCTCATGTAGAATATCCTCTTTGGAAGGTGCAACCTCAAAGTCAATAGCAATAAATTATTTATTTCAATTGTTTTTTATAAAAAATAATTTAATTAAAATTGTAAATGCCTTGAAAGATTTAAGAAGAATTAGATAAAGTTTGAATTCAAATATAATGAAATAAGAATGTGTTACTTTTTTTAAAGGATTCTGTAAAATGCTCTAAGAAAGTGAAGACGTAATATAATAAATTTTTTTAAAGTACCTCTCGCAACGCCGTTTATTCGATCCCTTACAGTACCATCTGCGATTCTGAGTATCAAAGAAGAAAAAGAAGTTTCAGAGTATCTTGCTTGCAAAGATTGCAGATTAATTTCCGAAAGTGCAACAGATCTTCACTTTGAAAGCTAACAGTATGAAGCTATAATATTTGCAGATTTTATAACACCAACTTATGATATTACATATAATAAAAATAGATAACAGATAGATGGGAGTATAATAGATTATTTTATGATATCAATCTTACGTGAGTAGCCAAACCACTGCCAGGGTTGTGGAATCTGTTCGAAAGAGTCACAGCGGCCCTCGAACGCAAAGGGCACTAGGAGGAACATGGATGGGTTTTAGTCAGTAACAGTCAGACACTCCCTTCTGCTCCGCCCAGAGTAGGTGGAGTCATTTGATAATTTCCCACCCTTTAAAAGAAAAGAAAATTAAGCAAACGATACTTTTCTAAATAGTAGCTAAACTAACTGAAGCCTACTAAACCACTCATTATGGTTACCACTAAGGATCGGTATGGAAATACACAAGTACCAGAGCAAGATAGTGAGGGCGGTGCACAAAGGCTGGGACGGCGGCAGGTCCTCGGCGCAGTGGAGCTTCTCCTCCGGCTTCCTGTACTCCCTCACCGTCATCACCACCATAGGTAAGGTCCAGGAGACCAGCACTTGCCTCTTGTAAGGAAGACGATACTATTGTCGCCGCCTCACGAGGCGTGACGTATGTACGTGTTTCCGTAGGAACAGGTACGCAGACATACAGAACGTCATCTGCCATGATCCTTACGTACTAAGGTTATTAACATTATACTAGTTAACGACAGTCGCAAGGGCTCTATTTACAATATCAGTAACCTGATGTTTAAGTTTAAATAAATCGTCGAGTCGTCTGCAAACAACACCTGTCATGATTATTCTTCATGAGATATGGCAAGTCATTGATATAAATGAGAAACAGGAAGGGGCCTAAAATTGACCCCTGAGGGGCCCACATTCTGACTATCGAACCAGGATATTTTATCATTGACATTTAACTCTTTGAACCTATCACTTAAGTATAAAATAAGAAAACCCAAAGAGGCGTCCCGGAATCCATATAAGTGCAGTTTCCTGATTAATATTTCATTTATAACGCAATCGAATGCCTTCATTAGTTATTGAACGACCCCTTACAAAACCAATTTGTTAATCATGTAACATTTTGTCGTTGTTAAAATATCTTTGCGTTTTTTTTTTTTTTTTTTTTTTTGTCGATGGCCACTCGCAGTTTTCAACCCTAGAGGGTTGTCAACTACTAAACCGGACTTGCCTGTGTGGGCCTCTAGAATTTAAGGCCCCCAGCCGAGGCTACAAATATTATATTTATTAGAACTCCGCTCGCTGAGGGCACCCCCTGTGGGGTACGGACCTCGGCTCAGCGGCGTCGTTTTGGGGGGGGCAGCAAGAGACTGGCTGGGTCATGTCATTATTTAGGGAGATATTTGTCACTACTGGCTCAGCTTCGCGGGCTGGCTCGTTTGGCAAAAGACGGGGGGGAGCGTTACTGGGACGTCGCGACGGACCTCGGCGGCGAGGTCGGAATACGGATCGCGGTCTGTATTTGTGTTTCTTGAGAGTGCTGGTTTCCCTACAGCTTTCTTGAAGGACGGTGATTGGGTCGTCAGGGTCGACGAGGGTATGCCGAGGACGGCGAATCTTACTAATCTTGGAGGGAGCGTATCGGGTAGCCGATACGATTAAGGGATTCTGGTGCTTTTCTGCAGATTCGATGAAGTGCTTAGTAAGACGCTTCATGAATTGCTTGATAGTTGGGACTTTGAGGTCGACATGTAGTCGGTCATTCCTAACGAACCACGGAGCGCCCGTGGCCTTTCGGAGAAAACGATTTTGGATGGTCTGCATCCTATGGATATGTCGATCCTTTGTGTGTGCGAAGACGGCACACGCATAGGTCATTATCGGACGTAATATCTTTGCGTTTTTTTTTTTTTTTATTTGTAATGGGTTTGCTCTTGACTCTAGTCTATGTCAGAGATGACAGAGACAAAGTCTACGATGGGGCGAGCCTACCCAGAAGGAGCCTGTGCGTTTGATTTGAATTAGAATGTGATCGGTAATCGTTTAGGATATTATCATAAATAACTAGGAAAATAGGATGGTACAAGAGTATCGACACATTGTCTTTATAGAATGTTTTATTCTTCAATGAGACAGAAAGTGAAATAATGACCGAATGACCTGTTCACCAGGTTACGGGCACCTGTCTCCGAAGACTGACTGGGGCAAGGTGGTGACCATCCTGTACGCGCTGCTGGGAATGCCGCTGTTCCTGCTCTACCTAACCAATGTTGGTAAGATTTGCATCCGTTTCTTTTATTCTTCCTTCTTTTGCAAATTGTTTTGCTTTGAGTAAATTTTAGAGAAAAAACTACAACTAACTCATAGATTACAGGAAAATCTGTAAGAAGTCTATAGATTTAAAGTAAAGTGTTCAAAAATATGATTAGTATGGAACCTTTTCCGCGCCAGTTCAACTCGCACTTCGACGATATTTCTTACACCGAAGTAAGTAGTGAATTTAAAGAAGATTGAGAGATTTTTTTACATCTAAAAGTAGCTAAGTGCCTCATCGAAAATGCTGGCGTGTGCCATTATGATTAATCATTGACGTGGACTAATTTAAAGGCAATCAAGGGCTTTTATTATAAAATTTATAATTGCCCAAATGGTTTTCTGCTAAGTAAGACAGCTCATTAAGATAAAACAGAGAGAATTATTAGCAGATTTCGATTGGATCTTTTCGTTTTCATTATTCTTGAGATAATTAGTTTGAGTCAAATGTTTCACAATAATTAACAATAATATTTTTTTATAGGAAATTTAAAAGCTATTTAAATATCAGCTTCTTAAATGTAATGTTAAATCTTATTTACAAGCACAATTTGCTCAATTTATTTATGCTCAATATATGCTGAAAACGAGTCATATTTGAGCGACAAACTAAACAGTGTAAATAAGTCTGATTTTCACGTCTTTTCTAGCTTCTAAGCCGTGAACATGGAAACGATGCTTCAAAGTCTCTAGCGACGTGTTCCCTACTTGTTTTCGACAGTTGATAATTCGATTTTTATTATATCGAACACGGTGTGTCGATAAAATAAAATAAAATAGGGTTTTTCTAATCTTGATATTTTTTGATAATATTATACCTGAAACTTAGTTTGAAAATTCAGTTATTTATTGAAAGTTTAAGTCTTTAAGTCAAGAGTGAATAGGTAACTTCTATGCAGGCGTGCTACATCTTCGACCACATCATTGCTTACCAACAGGTGATCAAACGCGTGCCTATCAATAGTAAAAAAAAAGTTATACTATCGTTAAGTGTCATAAATGTGGTCAAAGAGCTATTTTTTATTCCGGTTTCTAAGGGTCTCTTGGGCGAAGCCGCGGTCAAGTCAGTAACGATTTCGAATCCAATTCGAACCGTACATTAGCTTCGGACGTTTTATAAGTGCCTATGTTGTAACTAAGTGGTCACAATTTAGGAAATTTAATTTATTTTTAAATAAATGAAATAAAAGTTGAGATTTATTTTGACATAAACATAAAATTTATGTTTACAGTTATTTCGGCAGGAAGTTGACATTTTTATAAACATATATCCAATTAATTGACTTGTTAATAAACAACTGAGCTTATAAACTTTATTTCGTATACATTGCAGACGTTTTATGTTTGAATGGTATCAACAGCTCATTTGTTTCGAACTCAATATTATGAAATTGGTCCTTTATCTCAGACTAGTTGACCCGCACAACTTCGTCTGCTCCGCTCCTATTGGTCTTAGCGTGATGTATATCCTATATTATATCCTTCTACTTCCTCCTCGATAAATGGGCTATCTGACACTGAAAGATTTTTTCGAATCGGACCAGTATTTCCCGAGATTAGCGCGTTCAAGCAAACAAACAAACTCTTCAGCTTTATATATTAGTAAAGATATAGATTATTGGATCTCAAAGAAAAGTTAACAGGATCTAGATGACATCGGTTTTACGTAGAACTTCTTGACTTCAATCAAATATTATTTTACCATGCCAAATTAAATTAGAACTGATGAAGCCAAAGCTTTTTCTTTTCACATTGAAATCTTTATGTTTGTCTTCCGTCTGGAGGACGTGAAAAGTTTTCGAGTGTGTCTTATAATCACTTGGGTATTACTGAGATTGATTTTACAAAAAAGACTTCGGGACAGACGTCTGGGGATCACGACGTTGATATGTATTGACCTCGAGACACATGCACACCAGTCTTACTCCCTGGACTTAACCATCTTCTCCTTCTATCGTATGCCTATCATAATAGTTCATTTTTACAAGAAGTTGTGTTGAAAACCGTCGTTTTATACACGTAGCCATTTTACTGCAGCCTCTCCACTCTATAACTGCCTGTTCCGCCTTGGCTACGATGAATATGTTTGCTCTCTTGCATCGTTACATCTGAATGTGCTATTGAACATTTTTTCATAGTTCCATAAGCTTTCATCATTATCATCATAACAGCCGAAAGACGTCCACTGCTGGACATAGGCCTCCCCCAAAGAGGGAGGGTTTGCCATAATCGCTACGCTTGGCTGGTGGGTTGGCAATCGCTGTCATGTATGGTGTTGCGTTTTACAGAGAACGCTGCTGCCCATTCTCTGGTGAGTCCCTCAGTCGCCTCTTACGACACCCACGGGAAGTGATAGGATGGTATTATTCTTTTACGGCACCGGCCGACACCATACGGGAAAAAGCCAAACGCCATAAAGCTTTAGGTTTAGTGTCTATTTTAGCAAAATGCTATGTTTAATTACTGAGCACGTGCAGATGTCGTGATTTTCCTCTCCATTGCAATAATAAATTCGCGAGTATCTTTCATTTTAATTGTAGAATGGAATACCTTCTTTGTTTAGTACTACAGAATTTACGCATAAAAACAATACTTTTCTAAGAAAAAATATTTTCTCCATAACAATACTTTACCGTAATTAAATGAAAATTTAAGTATCGTGTACTTGATTTGCTTAGTTTGTTAAAACAATTAATTGTTTTTTTCTAGCGAACCACTTGAGAATTAACTCGACGTTTGTTCTCACAAAACAATTAGATTGGATAAATAACCTAATTAACTTTAAGGATTTTCTATCTAGAAAACAAAGGAGTACTTGAGGATAATTGGATTTTTAGTTTTATTCCATTGAGACCTGTGCAGACTCGTCTATTTGAACAATCCTTTTTAGGTCATCGTTCATTTAAAAAGGGTTTTATTTTTCTAAGCAAAGTCGTTATAGGTGCTAGGGGGATGTCTAGATTTACTAAAAACCAATTTTCTTTTCCATCGAGAATGAAATTAAATTGAAAACTGTGTTTTTTATTCCGGAACGTGCTCGCTCCTGCCTGACCAATACCTCGCCCTCCTCGCTTCTTGAAAATTCGATAACTGTCTAAAAAACTTGCCAAATGCGAGTCGGACTCGCTTACGTATAGACTTCTTATAGATTTTCCTGTAATCGTTGTTTTTATCCGATCCGGTCGAAACAGGAATATCATAATTATTAATATTTTTAAGTGGTTTTTCGGACGATACTTTTTGTTATCGTACGAAACTCAGCGGCCGAATCGCCTACTAAGCCATCTGTACTTAAAGAACTATTATCCGCATTTTTCTTTAATTTTAGGCTCAGTAGTTTCGGAAATAAGGGGGGGGGGGAATGGCTGTATAATAATTATGATCTTATTTCTTTAATAACTTCAAAACTTTTTATTTCAAAATTATGAGAAAAATATAATCCAAATCCTCAAATCCTTTCATATAATACGTCACACGATCACACGGTACAGTTTCAAAAACTGTTTTTGTTATTTTCTAGTTGTCCCCCAAAAGCGACCCTCATATTCAAATTCTTTTTTACGTAACGCGTCTGATTTTGGGACATAGTAGTTCACATGTGTACCAAATTTCAGGAGAATCGGTCCAGTACATTTGGAGAAATTTGGTTGTGGCAGACGGATGGACAGACAGACAGACAGACAGCCAGCCAGCCAGATAGACGGACATCCGAGTGATCCGAGAAGAGTTCCGTATCTTACGGAAACCTTTACATTCTTCGAATTCTTATAAAATATAGACTGGTCCTTCATCACGCTGTCCTCCCCCAGCGACGCCCTAAGCCGAGGTCCGTACCCCACAGGGGGTGCCCTTAGCGTGTAGTCGCTTAGTTTGTAAGTTTAAAATAAGCCCTGGCTGGAGGCTTTAATATTTAAATTAAGGCCACCACAGGAAAGTCCGGTTAAGCAGTCGACAACCTCCTAGGTTGTCGACTGCGAGAGGCCACACAAAAAAAAAAATATCATCACACGTGACCCATCTGAAGGACCAAGTGAAAGGACCAAATATTTAGTCCATAACTGGTCATTATTGTTTCTATTGTTTTTCGATATCTTTAGATAATCCTCCCTATCGAATCACGGTCACGGTGGCCAAACAAAATGGATATTAGCCAATTTATGTTGTTACTACCCTCATTTGTATCCCACTTCTGGGCAAACACCTCCCCTTCCTTCCTTCTAAACCTTTCTCTCAATTTTGTGAAATCTCTGGCCAAGTTTGACTTGCAAACTTCAATAGATTGTCAAGACAGCTACGCTGGTGATTGAATAGTAGTGTACCTACACGCTTCTTAACATTTGTTGCCCGTCTACGCTATAAATAACCATTTCGATATCGAGCTTCACCTGAGTGACAAACCTCACGAAGTGAGCTTTATTGCACACAACATAAAGGTCTTACGTTTGACGTAATTTGATACTCACCTCGGATTCCGCTGTCGAGACACAAAAATGTTGTTACAGAATAGGGGTAGGTACTGGAAATGAACCTTGTTCGTCGAATAATGAAAATATTCCACCGGATCTAACAGAGTGCTGTAATTCCAGGAGAGCTTCTGGCGCGATGGTTCAAGTGCATCTATGCACTCGTCTGCCTCTGCAGAGGATGCCCAGGATTCACCAGGAGAAGAGCCGCCAGGTTACGGCTACAGGTACATATCATTTTATAGATAGATACAATGTATATGTCGCAGGGATATGATAAAAACAGGGATTTGGCCAATCCCTAAGGGATTTGATCAAATCACGGAGGATGTTAAAATAACAACACGTTTTTATCATTTCTCTAAGTAAATCTGGTGATTTGACAAACCCCACTAAAGAAATCTAGTGATTTGAACAAATCCCTAAATTGATTCAGTGAAATGATAATAAACAGTTCTTGTTTATGTCGCGCTCGCACTTGCTTGTCAGTGACCGCGCCCCCTGCTCCACCACGCACTCACCCGCGGCCGCCCGCACGCGGTCTCAGTTGGTTTTAAACACTATCAGAGGGTATACCGCCGTTTGCCCGAATTTTATTTATTCTAATATCATTTGCCATAATAGTCAACAGCCATAATATTATACGACGTAATATTCATTTGCCTTATTTTCTATATTAGTCACGTGCCAGAAGCTTTGTTTCCCATAAAGTCACTTACCATAACATCATTTGTCATAATCATTGTAAGCCCTAATTATCATATGTCCTAATTATCACATGTCCTAATTATCACATGCCCTAATTATCACATGCCATAATTATCATATGCCATAACATCATTTGCCATCGACATTGGGTATGCAACGGTTGTTATATCAGGGGAAACTGGATGCAATCGGGACTTTAGGGCACTCCGACTCGGATAGGTTAGGTTAGAAGGGGATGGCGGGGTCGTGTGAGCGAGCGAAGCGAGCGAATAGACCCCGCCATCCCCTTCGTGGTTATTTTTTTATAAACCACACAGAAGTAGGAGCCCCGCGAAGCGGGGCTCCGTCGACCAAGCCCACCATCAACCATGCATAGAATATTAATAATGTTCTGTGTAATTCACGTTGCCACAAATCTGCTACGTGTTTTAATAAATGAATATTACAAATAGGCATGTCATACGTTAAGTTTTTCTATTTTTTATTTTTATTTTTGTTTCTCTTTTTTCAAATAATTATGGTCTAGTGGTGATTTTTGAGATCAATATGCATTGTAAATACACCTGATTATTATAATTATGTCATAATAATTATGTGTAATATGTTATCTTACAAAATAATCCTTTAAAATACAACAGAAAAGTTATTTTTGTCATTTCACTTTACCAATTTAGGGATTTGTTCAAATCACTAGATTTCTCTAGTAGGATTTGTCAAATCACCAGATTTGCTTAGGGAAATGATAAAAACGTGTTGTTATTTTAACATCCTTCGTGATTTGATCAAATCCCTTAGGGATTTGGCCAAATCCCTGTTTTTATCATATCCCTGCGACATATAGATGTGATCGATGTGGCGATACTTTAGGAATGCCTGTGCCCAGCAGTGGACGACTTCAGCAGAAATGATGACGGTGATGGTGATGATTTAAATAGACAAGCAGGTATTTTTAACCTAAATATAATACTTGGGTACAAACTGTGACAGTGAAGGAAAACAAGAAAACAACGTAAATAAATCAAGACTTTGTTACTTTTTTCATTATTATTACTGAAAGGCTTTCATTTGTCCTGAAGGCAAACGGTGATGTGGCCCACATTGGAGCACGCTTACCTAGAAGGTTACTTCTACACAACTTACTGTATGTAAACGCACCCACTGCAAATAATTTTGGGAACCCGGTTGGTAGGTTGTAGCTATACATAGACTCTGATGGGAAATAAATTTATTTATTTATTTATTTAGTACATGGAGGACTTACAGCTAATAAAGACAAACAAAATAGGAAACTGTAGTCGCAAGCCAATAACAAATCCTCACGTATAGAAAAATAATGTAATTTATGGTGTGAGAACAATATATAAACACACCGCTTAAATTAAACTAAGAATTATTTAGCTACATAAATACTTGCTACTCAAAGAATTTGAGCTTTAAGCCCCTTCTCGCTGAATTCACACTGATTGTGAATGGATCATAAAATGTTTCAACAACACACAACTTTCTGCAATCGCATTTTTAGTAAACTATGACTCCGGTTCTGACTTGGTGTCTTAGGAGGGCCCTGCAACAGAACAGTAACAAATGAAAACCAACGTGTTCCATACATACCGTCAACGAAAATGAGCTAAAAGCTAAATCTGCATGAACAAAACCATTTAACTAATCGCCAAATGAACTGACCCTCAAATCACTAGCGCACTCCCAAACAAACACTAATGGCACGCCGTCAGTTGGCACCCAGTTCCAAACCTGACGGACAGAATCACTCGCACGCAGCCGAGATATTTACTACGTACGAGTATTAGGCTGCCTGTCGATGGATGCGGAGCGAGGCAGCGGAGCGGAGCGAGAGAGTAATGCGGAGTGGAGTTGCGAACTGTGTCTGTTCATTGATGTGGAGCGATTTAGTGCGGAGAATATGTGTGTGGAGTAGCGGACTGTGCGGAGCTAGGCCGGGTTCACGCGACAAGTCATTTGCGCGCTTCCTTGCTTCGCAACCCAAATTTGAATGAATGTTATTATATACTAGTTCTCAAATCCTTGTCCACAGTACAGTACAGCTCTCCGCACCGCTCTTGTCCTCTCCGCTCCTCTAAGCTCCTCTCAGCTCCGTTCTATTGGACAGACAACCTGAGAACGAATGTTTGACTACCCTACGACAGATAGAAACGTTCCGTCACGGACGAACCGCACCTGAAAGTGTTGAGCGACGTATAGACTGACGTAAATATTTATTAGTGGATCTACTGAAGGAACCACACATGATGTAATTAATTTATCGGTACTGTGCAACTTTACATTTACACTAATATGCATTTGTGCATGTGTGTATTATGTTCTGGGAAAGCTGTTTGTTTTTGGATTGTCTATATGGTTTCCACTTAGCTCATTCTCACTAGTGGATGTACGAGTAGATAGCCGTAGGTGATTGATTTCCTTACGGCCCCTGAATAAAGGTCCCATATGGATAAGAGGATCAGTCACGTCACCAATATGTCACAGACTACTTATGACGCGCTGTTGTGACGTGCCTGACTGTCGTGTGAGTCTAGTGCGACTTCACGGTAACGTAACTTATGTAGTAGATGTGGGTCATTAAACGTATTCGATTTAATTTTCTTTCGTCTATCTATAAATTGGTACTTATTCTTTTTCTTAAGACTGGGTAGTGACCAAATATTTTTAAATATTTCTTCATCTTCTGATACTCTTCTTTCCTTATAATAGTTAGTACAGTTCTCTTACATCATTAATGTCTTTTCCAGTATGACTTAAGTGAAGCAGAGAGCATAGAGCGACCTCAGGCGTGGAGAAGTCGGTACCCAGAGTCTGACGTCACTCCAGAGTTCGTGGTGCCTCCAGTGGAGAGGTATCCTCCGCCTCGAGGCTGTCCTAGGTAAGCACCTGGTTTTGATTTTATACCATGAGGCGTATTGTGTGTCACTGCGGGTTGCCAACTGTTGACCAGTGCTGGGTGTGTCGGTATGTTTTAATATTTGCTGTATAAAGATCATCAAGTATGTTCTGTTGTGACAATTTCATCAAGTATGTTCATCAAGTATGTTCATCAAGTATGTTCATCAAGTATGTTCATCAAGTATGTTCTGTTGTGTCATAGACGGCTGCTCGTCTGGACTGCTGGATATTAATGCCGGGGTTCCTCAGGGGTCGGTGCTTTCGGAAACACTGTTCTTGCTGCATATTAATGATCTGCTTAAACCCGGTACCTTTGGGTATGCAGACGACAGCACTGTTGCTGAAAGATACGTGTCCGACGCACGAGCTGATGGGTCGCAGATCCGGTCTCTCCGGGAGGCAATGGTTGAGCGCTTGAACGTGTCCCTACAGGCGGTCTCTGAATGGGGCGATGCCAATCTGGTCAAGTTCAATGCTGCTAAGACCCAAGCGTGTCTATTTTCCGCCAAAAGGAGCCAATTCCACCCAGCTCCATCTTTCCGCGGTGAAACCGTGCCGATAACCGACCATCTTGAGCTTCTTGGGGTTACATTAACCTAGTCTATTATAATCTATATCTATTGACATTAATCAATTGAATAATATGGGTATAATGTTTCTGAAATTTAAATGTAAATTCATAATAATTAATGTGAGCTATTGTTATTTATCAAAATTATTGTATTAATTGTCTATGGGTTTCTTGGCCTGAAATAAATGAATTTTAATTTAATTTAATTTATTAACATCTACTCTCAATTTTGGCCCTTACATAGAGGCAAAAGCTCAAGTGGCTGCAAAGAAGTTGGGGATTCTAGCTAAGGTGAGACGGTACTTCACGCCGGAACAGCTGCTCAAACTCTATCAAGCGCAAGTTCGATCGTGTATGGAATACTGCTCTCATCTTTGGGACGGTTCTGCGAGATACCAGCTTGATGCCCTTGAGTCAATTGAGAAACGAACCAAGAGGATCATCGGCAATGAGAGGCTCGTCGCGACGAAGCTCCAAAGTCTTGAACATCGACGACGAGTTGCTAGCCTGTCGGTTTTTTACCGGTTGCATTTTGGGGAATGTGCGACGGAATTGCATAATTTAATTCCGCCAAGCCCGTTCCATCATCGGACCACAAGACGAACGGCGATGCGCCACCGGTACATGGTGGACATCCCACCCATACGCACAAAACGTTTTGGGAACACATTCATAGTGCGTACAGCTAAGGAGTGGAATTCCCTGCCGGAGTCTGTGTTTCCCGATAGCTACAACCTGGGAGTCTTTAAATCAAGAGTGAATAGGTTATTTCTAGGCAAGCGTGCTCCATCTTCGACCACATCCTCGCTTACGATCAGGTGAGATAGTGGTCAAACGCGTGCCTATCAATAGTAAAAAAAAAAAAAAAAATTTTTTCACTTTTTGCAGTTTGCCATTTAGTTTGGCAATCAAAGCTGTAGCCACGGGAATAATGTCCTAACACAAGCAATTATTTCTTAAAAGGTCATTTTTAAAAGTAAAAATATAACTACTGTAAGTTATTAAAACAAAAAATTACTATTTATTATTATTTATTATAAATAAACATTTATTATTTATGATAACTGGAGAACTAAGCAATTTAGGGAATCTCGTTTATTTTTTAGTTACTGAAAGTCTTTGCTGTTTCATTAACTGCCTGTCTTTAAAATCAGATGCCATGGCTCTATTCTTAGAAAAACTTTTTCAATTTTATCTGAATTTGGAACATTAGAGTTTTTATAGTAACATCAGTTAGTGTACTGTTGCCATCCAATCCAGAAAACGACGTCAACGAATGCACATTAAATGGCTTCACAATCTGGCAGAAGGCCTGATCCAGCAGATGCGTTTTATCTGCAATATTAATGTACTACACGTCTCGTTGATATTGGCGGCCATGTTTATTTAGCGTTATTTTAGCCGTCACTGCCCATCCGCGGCTGAAGACATGCGATATGTGCCAATGCTATTTGAACGATTAGTTGTACTACTGTCTATCAGTACTAGTACTGTGTGGTTTCAGGCTGGAAATAAACCCATTATTTGCACATTATTGTCTGTAGTTATTTTAAAAGCCAATTCCCACCCGTACGTACGTAAGGAGTGGAATTACTGCTAAAGTCTGTGTTTCCTAATATAAACAACCTAGTAGTCTGTAAGTCAGGTGTGAATAGGTTAATTATAGGCAAGCGTGCATCATCGTCGAACACATATTCCGGCCGCCAAATGGAAGGCGGCTTAGAAACTCTGATACAAGGGTGTATGGGGTCGTTAGACCTTACTCTGGGTCCTAAATCCGGGTCTATCAACAATTAACAAAGTTAAGGTTATAAAACAGGAAAATGAGAATGGGGCTCATGTCAGCAATAGAAATTTACAAGTAGGTATATTCGCTGGCTTTATATCATCCGTTCACAGTTAAGAGAACAATATTCTATACTACAGCTTTACAATTCCTAATTGAAAAAAGTGTTTGTTTAGGTACGTGAAAAAAGGAAAAATACGTGTCCAATATTTTTTGAAAATCTCTGACGGACTAATTTTTTTTTTTTTTCAGTAAAGTTTATTGGAAATCTTGTTACATGATTATTTAGGATTCTGTGAACATTTAGTATATAAGTATGGTGTTATAGAAAATAAATATAAGTTTTGTAGCCTCGGCTGGGGGCCTTAAATTTTTTGAGGCCACACAGGCAAGCCCGGTTCAGTAGTTGACAACCCTCTAGGGTTGAAACTGCGAGTGGCCATCGACAAAAAAAAAAAAAAATATTAATCTCTAATCTCGATTCAACCAAGACTGACCACGGAGTTTTATTTACATTGCCAGTTCCTGTTTATATCTATACGTCACGAGACGTTGAAATATTATTATTATAGATAAGAAAGGGTTTTGACTTTGAACGTTCGATGGGAAAAAAATGACGGAGGGTGGGGTCTGTGGCACAATGGTTCTATGCCCTTTGCAAAATAAATTTAATAAACAGCTTTTTCAGTGGACTAAAGAATAATTAAGCTCGTAAAACGCCATTTTTATTCCTCAGGTAGGTAACGACACAAAATGTCGACCATAGATTGAGTTAACTCTCTATCTTAAATTTGTCCACAATAATGGCTATTCTGAGTTTCAAATACTTTAGTAGACTATTCCAGGAATAACTATCAATAGTCCAATAGTGTTCCGGAAACCTAATATCCAGTGCATTGCAAGTTGCAATTAACATTAGGTAATTAATTCGTGTGTGCGTCAACAAACGCTAATGGCAATAATTGATCTGCAACTGATTATATTGTAGCTCTACTGGATCTTATTTGACTAAGCACAAATTAACTCCTTTGTCAGCAATTGATATCACAGTATCACAGTCATATGGGCGATGTCCTAGTTTGTTTATTAATCTAGTGAAATTAATACATAGTAGATTGTTGCATCGAGCAGAAAGTGACTTATAATTGCAAACTAACACTCGATGCAATTATACACGTCACTTTCGCGAGTTTCAATTTGTTTTTTTATAACTACCGAATAAAGAACTTAAGTTGAAGGCCTAAGGATGATTGTAAAGATCAAGCCTGCGATTGGACAGTCACCTGGGATTTGTGGCTTTAGGGCGAAAACAATGCGGTAATTGATTTTCAAACAACTTTACTGCACTGTTTTACTCTGAAGCAGTAAAGAGCACTTTGCTGATTTAGGCTAGTTATGATGAAATTTTTCCGTAGTTGGAAGAATTAACTATTTATCTAGCCTTATTCCAACTATGTTTGGGTCGGCTAAGCTTACCTAATACCATTATTTACATGGAACAACTGCCTATTAGAACTCCCTAACCCCGTAGTAAGGATTTTCAGGATTCTTACTTCCGTCCGTAAAATCACGAATTTGCCAAGGATTATCATTTTATCCAAATACGGGGTTAGGGAGTTCTAATAGGTTCTGATAGGTAGGTTGATTCTAGGAATCAATAGGAAATTGGAGATCTTGAAGGGCTCAAAATAGAGGATCGTCCTACACATCAAGTTCAACTGATCGTCATCTTTTACAGACCAACAGCTGGCATAGCTCCTCCACCGCCATATTGATTTTATTTAATGTTACGGCCCACGATCTAACATGCATGCATATATGGGTAGAGGACGTTTAACAAACAAAAATGTTAGCAGCATGGTGCCCTAAAGTGTCAAGTAACATAGTAATGAGAATAATTCACATTAATTTTTAAGGCCACAACATTCATTACCAGACAGGAAAATTATATTACCAACTTATTTCTTGACATAAATAATTATGTCACCATCTACATCGCCCATATTTCCCTTGGTGTGAAACCACACAACATTAATGTTCGTGTAACAGGCAAATTCGTTTACATGAAACCCCGAGCGTTTTTCTTAGAATTTCTAAGACCGACATCTTTAATTAATTATATTCCGTGCTTAATAAACTTGTACAGCTGTGTAGAAGACACTTAATTTTACAAGCTTTACGACGGCTTTTATTTAATTTTATTTAATAATGTCTGAATGGAGGCGAGAGAGATTTTGTTTTTGTACTCGGTTAGTTACATTTAAAATTAATGTTGTCGTGGTTTAATTAAAAATCTTTGAGAGATTGTGAACAAAGTTGTTAATTTTATTTAATGGTTTCAAGGAGAGATGTAATACATAGTTGATGTAATGAGATAGACAGACGTTACAGAATTTAATTTAAAATCCAAATTTAAACGTGGCTTTTCACTTAATATAACGTGAATATTTTTCTGAATGAAGTGGTGAAGGAATTTAATTGTTATAAATTAACCGAAACTATTTTGTCGTGGTGCAATTAAAGTAAATAAAAATGGACCTATTACTGTCCCACTGCAAAGCCGATGCTTTTCGAGTGAGAAGGCAATCACCAGGCTCGCTTAGGACGGGTTGGCGATTCAGTTTTAGTCATGTTCCTGAAAAAAATATTATGTACGCCGTTTTTGTCCATTACTTTTGTTTTAGATTACCAACAAATTAGTAGACATGTAATTTTTCGTAAATAAATAAAAATTAAAATATTTTCGGCTTAACTTTACACATTTTACAAGACTGATTTTTTTGGTTTCAATAAGCATAACTGCGTGTCCCAACTACAGAAGCAAATAAAACTACTGTTCTTCTATACCAAATATTTACAAAAAATCTTGTCGGCAATTACCAGGAGACCAGAATACATTAGAAGCACATCGATGCCGCAGACAGAGGCGCGGGCGGCGCGCGCGGACAGCTTGGCTCCCAGCGACTTCAGCTACGTCACCTTCGATGCCCAGACTATCACGGTGCCGATCAGCGTCTGTGTCACTATTCTGGTTGGGTAAGTTTCTTGGTGAGCTTTTCTCAGTAAATCATCTATGTATTCTCCGTTTCATAATTTGAACGGCGACGAAAAGCCTGCCTAAAAGATAGGTGTATTGGCATCAATGCCGCCACAAGAAAAACTAACAGAGCCAATCTACATCGCAACAAAAAGAACCGCAATGCCATCTATCCCGACAGCAGCGAACTAATTTCGTATAGATTGTCTAATCATCACTGACTATCGAAATTCTGCATCGCGGTATCAGAGTTCTCCGTACGATTTGAACATATACAATAGTCCGAATATCAACTATCGGGCAGTTGCCCACCGGACATAACAAACGTCCGGTTGGAGGCTCCTCCCTTTTCAATTAAGGTGAATGCTCCAGGGTAGCCCGCGAAATTCAAATATTTTTATGTTTTTTGCAATTTGCCGGTCAGTGTGAAGCTGTATGTGGACCAAATGCGATCCGCGACCGTAACGCGTATTTATCTAAATAATAATAATAATAATAATAATAATAATAATAATAATAATTTATTTCTCACCAGCATAACAAACGGTTCAGGTGGCTATACTAATATCATGAGTTTATATAATAATAATCCAGTGGGGTTAGGTACTGGTGGTAAAACAGGTTACTCAAACATTGACTCTATCTTCCGAACTAGGCGAGGCCTGTATCTCAGAAGATAGCACTCAGCTGACAATTCGTTATTTTATAACCTAAAAGCATTGTGTTCAACTATTTATTATGTATTAATTTGATTTAGAAGGATAGTGACTTAAAACAAAGAAACAAAGAAAAGAGTGTTTGTGTATGTTTGTGTGATGGTGTGGGGGTGTAATGGTGTGTGCGTGTGTGTGTGTGATGGTGTATGTGTATATGTGATGGTATATGTGTAAGTGTGAGTGATTAGTTTACTGTCTATAAAAACAAAAGATTTTCGGTATTTTGGTAGTCTAATTGTAATAACCATCTTTTCACAGAGATCTTAGCTTCATGTTTGTTTAAATGTAATATATTAAGTTTTTTATTGATTTTGTTATAGAGTATACTGCTTATTACATAATACTGTCTTCTCGCAAATGCTGTGTGATGTAGAGGATTATGACAAACTAGTTTTTGTTTACGTCTGGCAGTATCAGGAGGGAGAACTGATCGATGCTTTCTCAAAACAGATTCAAGCACAAAGATCTGTCGGACCCTAAGCACCTTGCAGTCAGAATATAGCTGTGTAGTTGGGTATCGAAATGGCTTTCGGGTCATCACTTTAAGGACAGCTCTCTGTGCCCGTTCCAACGCGAGGAACCGTGTTTTTGCAGCACCCCCCCATACTGTGATGCAATACTGAATAACAGATTGACATACTGCAATGTAAATTTTTGTTAGAAGCTCAATTGAAACAGAATCTCTAAGAGTTTTGAACATGTAAATCATACTCCTTAACCTTGATTTTAATTTATTAAGATGTTTGTCCCATCGCAATTGGTCGTCAATTTCTACACCAAGATACCTGACAGTGGTAGATCGACCAATTGTTCGACAGTTACAAATTTGTGTTCTATCTACGCAAGTATGGGCAACAATACTAAAAGTGTCAGGTGGTTGAGTGATCTTAGTAATGGCAAATGTAACACATTTTGTTTTGTCCAGGTTAAGGGTGAGCAGATTGGAGTTGAGCCATTTTATAACTTCCCCAAAACAGTCTTCAGCCATTACCTTGACCTCGTCCCAGGTAGGAGCGCTTATCACAATAGCAGTGTCATCAGCGTAGGTATATAATTTTGCGTTAGGCATGGACATTGTACAGAGGTCATTAATATATATTTTAAATAACGTTGGGCCTAAAACGCTCCCCTGGGGCACTCCGTAAGTAATTAACCTCTCCTCACTTAGGTTGGAATCAATTATAACTTGTTGAGTTCTGTTGCTTAAATAGTCTTTGAACAATTGTAAAGGTGTACCCCTGATTCCCATGCTCTCCAGTTTAGTTAAAAGGTTGGAAACAGAGACTGTGTCAAAGGCTTTTGCCATATCCAAGAAAATGCCAAGACATTTATTTTTACTGTCGAGTTGTTTCACAATGAATTGAGTTAAGTCTAACACAGCATCTTCAGAGGAAACTCCGTTCCGAAAACCATATTGGTTACTGGCAACTAAATTATTTTTGTTTAAATATTTATTAAGTCTAGTGTTTAATATTTTCTCTAACACTTTTGATAGCGCTGATAGTACTGAAATTGGCCTGTAGTTATTTACACAGTCTCTGTCTCCTGCCTTGTAAACTGGGTGGACTAAAGCTTTCTTGAAAGCATGGGGAAATACTCCAGTTTGTATAGACAGATTAAAAATGTGCGTTATAGAGGGAATAATTGAGTTTCGACATCGTTTAAGTATACTAGATGATATTTTGTCCCAGCCCGTAGCACAGTTACTGCGTAGCTGTTGTATAATTGATTCCACCTCAGTAGCATCTGTCTCTAAGAGGACAAAAGAATTAGCAGGGGGGACTGAATTGATTAGTGAGCTAGATTGTTTATTTTGGTTCGACAGTAAAGAATTATAACCATTTTAATCATCAATATAGCCCTCTAAGTTCATGTAGTAAGTGAACGCGGATCGCATTTGGTCCACATACAGCTTCACACTGACCGGCAAATTGCAAAAAACATAAAAATATTTGAATTTCGCGGGCTACCCTGGAGCATCCACCTTAAGGTTTGCGGGACTTTACTCTCTGTTCCGCATACCTCTATAACATGACACGTACGACAACAGTAATTATTTAACAACTTGAGACAAGGACTTTCTGACAATTTAGTGTGTAAGCACTACAGCACTAATCCGTGTTAGTCCATCTATTACGGTCACGTTTTCAATAAAATAAAAATAGAAGACGTATTGAATGGAAGCCCGGCTTTCAATGATTCATTTAGTTATTACTGTTGATTAGAAATATCATTGTACCATCTTCATATTTCGCAAATAAATCAAAACGTAATTTGCTGGACTTTGATTGCTTTTATACTGAATACCTTGATATTTATTTTGAGAAAGGTATTAAATGTCAGTCAGATATCAAATAACGATTGTATTTCTATTTCAAGAATTTATCTGGAAATGTTTTGATGGGCAAGCTTTATTGGTGAGATTACGTTCTTAATAGATTTTGTTATTTTCCCTTAAGGGACGTTTGAGATTTCATAAATACAATTAAATTGGCTATTCTGGCTCCACTTTGACAGCTGATAAGCCTTATTTATACGTTTTTAGTACACAGTGTAAATCTTTGGGAATTAGTTTTATTTGTAACTTGAAGTGAATGAACTACCATTCATTGCTAAGATTGTTGCTATTCGAGAAATTGAAGTAGCCAGCTATGGACAAAATAAGATCTTTGGTAACTAATTCAGAGGAGAACTGAAGGTTTCCTGAGTAAACAACCAGAGATGAGATGTTTTAACCCGACTGCCCCAGATTTTTTTTTTTTTTATTTGAGACGGGTTTGCTTTTGACTCTGCTCTCTCTTGGTCAGAGATGACAGAGACAAAGTGTACCATGGAGCGAGCACACCCAGAAGGAGCCTGTTCACTGTGACTTTAAAGATTAGGGTTTTTAAAACTAATTTGTTGAAAATGAGCTCTTTCCTTTAGTTTGCCATGTATTATTACTTCCCAGAGTTTGATCTTTATTAGCTACACTTTCAGATGGTGTGGATTGCAATACAGGGCGTGTTTTTTTTTTTTTTTCAATATCAACTGGTTCGATTCCTGGGTAGGTAAAATGTTTTTTCAAAAATCCAACGATGTGGTTTTAGTTTTCATCAAAATTGGACTTGAGACTCCTTTCAGTGTTTTTTGATACAGGTACCTCATAGTTTCCAAATTGGGCCAGAAGTCACAATTGAAAAATTCACCTGTATATTTATAGCATATTCATTTATCGTGTTTCAGGTACATAATGTTTGGTTCAATGATCTTCGGCATGTGGGAGAAGTGGGACCAGCTCGACGGAGCCTACTTCTGTTTTATATCACTCAGCAGGTATGTCACAACGCACAGCTTTACTTTTGTGAGGTATAGGTGATAGGCTCGTGTGACCACTGTGTCACCTGGTGGTAAGCGATCATGTGGTCGGCCATGGAGCGCGCTTATCTAGAAGTAACCTATTAACTTTTGACTTTGACTCCCAGATTGTGGCTATCGGGAAACACAGCCTCTGCCAGGAAATTTGCCTCTTTCTTCTTGTCGAATTGATGGATAGCTCCCTAGATCGTTTGAGCCCATTAGGTGACTACGGTTATTACAGCATCGGTGGCATTAATTAAATCCCCCAAAGAACAGGTGTACGGCCACTTGGCACGCAATTCGACTCCTTAGCTATAATTTTAGCTAACAAATACTGATTTTTTTTTCGATGTTTTCCTTAAAATGAAATGAATGAACATTTAGTTAATGTATGTATAATAATGATTATGAAATGAATTAACTTTTAATGAATTAATGAGTGTATAATGAATCAAATATTTTTAACAATTTTAATGTTTTTTTGTTTTGTAATTAAGTTATTTATGTATTAGTTAATTGTCGGGAGAGATGTAGTAATTTCAATATGAACTGTTTTTTTAATAATTCTTTCTAGTGGCACTCATTAAAAAATATTTTGATTAATACGTGGATAATGTAGTGGGCGAATATTGTTTTTACTGTACCTGGTATATTTTTTGTTAAAATTTAATGTTGTAGCTGTTTGTTGTCCCCTAAATAAATAAAATAAAACCGTTTAGTGAGCATCTTGTTGAGATTTTTTCCCCAAACAAAATCGATTCGTTTATATATTCGCAGCATCGGTTTCGGCGACTTCGTGCCGGGCGAGCGCGTGTACTCGCGCCGCATCCAGACGTCGTTCATCGTGTGCTCCGTGTACCTCCTGCTGGGCATGGCGCTCGTCGCCATGTGCTTCAACCTCATGCAGGTCGGTGCGGACTCTACTGCTCTCTTATATTTGTGATGTGTTCGACTTCGTGCCGGGCGAGCGCGTGTACTCGCGCCGCATCCAGACGTCGTTCATCGTGTGCTCCGTGTACCTCCTGCTGGGCATGGCGCTCGTCGCCATGTGCTTCAACCTCATGCAGGTCGGTGCGGACTCTACTGCTCTCTTATATTTGTGATGTGTTCGACTTCGTGCCGGGCGAGCGCGTGTACTCGCGCCGCATCCAGACGTCGTTCATCGTGTGCTCCGTGTACCTCCTGCTGGGCATGGCGCTCGTCGCCATGTGCTTCAACCTCATGCAGGTCGGTGCGGACTCTACTGCTCTCTTATATTTGTGATGTGTTCGACTTCGTGCCGGGCGAGCGCGTGTACTCGCGCCGCATCCAGACGTCGTTCATCGTGTGCTCCGTGTACCTCCTGCTGGGCATGGCGCTCGTCGCCATGTGCTTCAACCTCATGCAGGTCGGTGCGGACTCTACTGCTCTCTTATATTTGTGATGTGTTCGACTTCGTGCCGGGCGAGCGCGTGTACTCGCGCCGCATCCAGACGTCGTTCATCGTGTGCTCCGTGTACCTCCTGCTGGGCATGGCGCTCGTCGCCATGTGCTTCAACCTCATGCAGGTCGGTGCGGACTCTACTGCTCTCTTATATTTGTGATGTGTTCGCTCGCGACTCTAATCTAAGTCAGAGATAACACAGACAAAGTCTACGATGAAGCGAGCTTACCCAGAAGGAGCCTGTTCACTCTAACTCTGAAGAGATTAGGGTTGTAAGCGTTTGGAAACACAGACTCGAGCAGAAAATTCCTCTTCATTGCTGTGTGCATTATAAAGGTCATTTGAAAACTCTTAGAGCAAATTTGTGGAATAGTAAAAAGGTAGGGATGGTAAAATGCAGTGCGTCTGGATGTCTGATGGTAGAAGGGGCCGGTGAGATGAGATCGTGGAGTTCTGGCTATAGAAATAACTAACTGCCCTATTAACACACGCCCAACCCCAACATCCTAGTTCCCATACAGTTCTCATACACCAGCTGGACAAAATCCTCTTCGCTTACAAAGAAGGCGCGAGCATTAGGCGATCAAAACGCTTGAGACGGGTGATTAATGTTGAAGTGTTTAGTGATGAGCACGACATGCGACCATTAGCGACCTGGCTTGAAGATAGTTGGTAGTAGCGTGGTGAACACTCTTTTTTCTGGTCGGGCCAAGACGTGACGTAATGTTTGACATCGCGTATTCCAGTCACGATTCGAACGCGTAGATCAGTCATGGAAAACAGTTTTGACTATTGCTTGTTTTTTAAGAGGTATTCATTTTGTCATCTTAGGTAAATATGTGTTGGCATCTGAAGTGCTATTAACCCACCAATAATCGCTTAAATTAGCAGTACTTTACTGGGAGAAAATCATATAAAATTGATAAAAAATATTTGAAGAAATTTTTTTTTCGAAACTTGCTTGCTCTTTTGATCCTCTGATCCGCAAAATTCTTCTCATTAGCAAAAAATATCTAGTCTTAAGTAAGTCTTTCGCAGTCAACAGAAGAAAATCCATCCAAATGGCACAATCCTCGACTTCCCACCTTCCGCAGCCAGTCTGTTTCCTCATAATAATTTAATTAGACTATTCCACAAAACGCAGCACACGACTGCCATCTGCAATCCTAAACACACAATATGACATTAATTTCCCTCCACTTCTAATTCCAAGAGATACCTACTCGTAATTCCCGCAACAAATGTTAGAAATTCACTGAAAATCTAGGGTTTGTGGAATTTAGTTGCTGTGTCGCATCCATGTTGGATTCATGTCGGATTTATCACAAATGTTTAGCTTCCCGGATAGCGTGAATAACTTGCAGTGTGACACATGTAGCATTCAATTTAGTTTCTTTTTTATTGAAATTGGAAATCGGGCATTTTTGTTTTTTTGATGTGGGATTGGCTTTTGGTATTGATGTTGAAATAGTGTCGGATTGCAATAGGGATGTTTGATAGATACAAAAAAAGCCGTCGAAATAGTCGGTTAGATTATAAAACCGGCTAAGTGCGAGTCGTACTCGCACACGAAGGGTTCCGTACCATAAACGTTAATTTTATTATTTGTTGTTATAGCGGCAATAGAAATACACGATCAGTGAAAATTTCAACTCTCTACCTATTGTGGTTCTTGAGACAGACAGATGGACAGATGGACGGACGGACAGCGGAGGCTTAGTAATAGGGTTCCGTTGGTTACCCTTCGGATACGCAACCCTAAAAAGGAACAAAATTATCAAATAAATAAAAAATATAAAGATTTAACGCAATAAAGTTCAAGAAGGCTTGTATTATTATATCTACGAAAAAGTACGTAGACGTGACGTCACGCAGAATTTCAATGTACTAAAGACAGCAGATTTTCTCTTTCTACAAAAAGCTTACAATTGCTTTTTTTTTACTATTAATAGGCACGCGCTTGACCACCATCTCACCTGATGGTAAGCGATGATGTGGTCGAAGATAGAGCACGCTTGCCTAGAAGTAACCTATTCACTCTTGACTTAAAGACTCCCAGGTTGTAGCTATTGGGAAACAGACTCCGGCAGGGAATTATATTAGTATATTTTATTTTGAAAAAGTACGCCGCTAGTTTTTTAGATCTGGGTACCATTAAGAGCAAACGTTCATAACTTTAAGTACACCTGCCGCACCCCGCCGGTGGTTTCTGATTTAAATGATAGTTTTTGCCCGCGACTTCGTACGCGCATATCCCGTTTTTTCCCGTTCCCCTAGGGATTTCGGGAAATCCTCTGTTAGTACTCCCTTAGGGTGCCTGTCGGAGCGGAGAAACAGAGAAATATTAACCAATCATGTCAGTCAAACTGTCAGTGACTCATGTAGTGCGGAGCTTTATACAATTCATTGTTTAAAATTCCGCTCCGCTACGTCGCTCCGCTGTAATAGACTGGCAGTCTGAAACTAACATACCAAATAACATCTTTCTACGCCCTTGCGTTTTCTGTCAGCCATTAATCAGTAAACGATAGTTATTATACTTATTGATTCCCACAGCTCCAGCTTGCCAGGGCTAAATCCAGCATCATTATATTCCTCTAAGGGCTTATTTTCAATAGTCCAATAACTTTTACCCGAGGTATAAAAATGGTCGTTTGACAGCTTTTGTATGGAAAATGTGTCAATATGACGTATTTATTCTTCCAATAAAATGTTTATCTGTCAATCAGCCCTAAGTCATTCAAAAATTTTACTAAAACAACCTTGTTTGTTCCAGGAGCAAGTGATGCATTACTTCGCGGGCCTCAAGCGCGCCGTTAAGCGACTCGGGCGCTGCAAGAGATGACACCCTGTATGTGTACATAGACTAGTATACGATAAATATGTTTATAATAATACTAGCTGACCCGCGCGGCTTCGCTCCCGTCCATCAACCTACCCTACCTACCCTACCTACCCTACCTACCCTACCTACCCTACCTACCCTACCTACCCTACCTACCCTACCTACCCTACCTACCCTACCTACCCTACCTACCCTACCTACCCTACCTACCCTACCTACCCTACCTACCCTACCTACCCTACCTACCCTACCTACCCTACCTACCCTACCTACCCTACCTACCCTACCTACCCTACCTACCCTACCTACCCTACCTACCCTACCTACCCTACCTACCCTACCTACCCTACCTACCCTACCTACCCTACCTACCCTACCTACCCTACCTACCCTACCTACCCTACCTACCCTACCTACCCTACCTACCCTACCTACCCTACCTACCCTACCTACCCTACCTACCCTACCTACCCTACCTACCCTACCTACCCTACCTACCCTACCTACCCTACCTACCCTACCTACCCTATCTCTCAAGTTGGATCGAACTGCACATGGTGTGCGAATTTTATTATAATCGGTTAAGTGGTTTAGGAGTCCATTGAGGACAAACATTGTGACACGAGATTTATATATATTAAGATGTTACACTTAATAAAGACTTATTGCTATGTTAATAAGTACGATGTTTTATTGGTACCTTACCTAACTAAATGGCAATGGGCAGGACACATGATAAGAGGACAAGAGAAATGGAGTAAAATTGTAACACACTGGTACCTTAGAAAAGGGAAAAGGAAAAGGGGTACTACACGGACTTTATTACTACGTTCGACAAGGTGGATCATGAAGTCTTGCTACAGAAGCTAGAAAACATCGGTATATTTCTCTATACTTCAGGTTATTTTTAAATAGATACATAATACAAGTTGTTACCAAGTTGTGAAATTAAATGTAATGACAATGTAATAATTTAATGTAATTTAATACTTTATGTACAATTTTCATGTTTATTATTAACATTATAGCACATAATGTAAAAGCTGTGTACACCTACAAGTGACAAGGTCACTACAGTACTCAGTTAAGAAATTTTGTTTGTAAGGATGTCTCTGTGACTTTGTTGTTGGAGTGCCATAATAAATAAATAAAAAAAAATGCCATAGGTATTTTTAAATGTAGGTACCAAGTGCACATCCCGTCAATTTCATGAGACCCAGATCTCATTCGTCATTTTCATCAGAGTTGCTGTTTAAAATCAAATTGTTTAAATGGTTATCCTATAGAGATCGATTCGTACACATTGTAAAAATTAAATGATTAATATTATTAGCTCTAGCAACTTACGTGTTCTCT
The DNA here is from genome assembly GCA_950371165.1 of Lacanobia oleracea. Taxonomy (NCBI): domain Eukaryota; kingdom Metazoa; phylum Arthropoda; class Insecta; order Lepidoptera; family Noctuidae; genus Lacanobia; species Lacanobia oleracea. The sequence continues at coordinate 23,133,744 of OX493406.1, forward strand.
TAACTTAGGTGTTCTCCCAGTCGATCTAGAGGTGCAACGACGTGCTGCGATGTACTACTACGCTAGAAAGATAACGGACCCAGAGTTCTTACTGCAACGCGATCGTGCTAAGATCACAAGATTACTAAAACCCCAGATGTCAGAATGTCAGATGTCCCGATGTCTGGGAGGAACTTTTATCCGAATGGCAATGTAGGTGGGAAAATTCCATCAAAACCACCAGATTTTCCATTCGTTCGTGAGCGGCTGGATAGGACATGGCTGGAGGTGGATCATTGTGTTGCCCACTTTCTCACAAGTCATGGCAATTTTAAGAGTAAATTATTTTACTTTAAACTTGTGGCCTCGCCTTTATGTCAATGTTCTACAGCTGACCATGAATACGAACAATCCGCACATAACATCTTATGGGAGTAAAAATACATTCTTTGGAAAACTAAACGCAATATTATGTTAGATAATATTCAGTTTACATCTGCAGTAGTTTGCTATACGGACTTTGTAGAAACCAGAACAAATTTCCGTGCTTTCAAGTGATTTTGCTATACCTATTACTGGAATCAAAAGTAGCTTACAGATTAGGACCCGCTTAAGTTTAAGTTTTAATGGTTTCTGTGGTGCTTGGCAATTGGGCTTAACCAGTTGTATATGTCCCTTGGTGCCTATTGGCTTAGTTCTATTCTGTCTCCTGCTTGAAGTGGAAATTATATATTCTCCGCTGTACTTTTCTGATTAATTTCATTGCAGGATCCAAGAAAGTTGAATCGTTTCTCCGGGACTCATCGGGTTTCATTGGCTCGGCGTTTTTCTGGTGGTCGCCACTGTTGGTTCTGGCTTTCAGGAGTTGTAGTGGTTAGGAATGTGTGGCGGGCTTGTCCCAAAAAAAAGCTCTAGCAACTTAATAGATTTAAGTATGATTTTCTCAAATCTTCACTGCAAATCTAGACCGTAAAACCTCTGTTGCATTTTTAAAATTCTCGGATACAACAAAGCACTTCCTTACAACAGACAATTAAATTTACTCAAAGCACCGCAAGAAATCTCTCAACAAAATGAAACAGCGAACACACTACAAAGCCGAGATTTGTCCAGGAACTCTCACACCGGAACACAAAGGTGCATTTTAAGAAAAAACCCGCAATTCCTGCTCCGACCAGCACTTACTAACATTAGGTACTTAAGAATGCATTCGTTCTCAGCTCTCCTCAGCAGGACTCAGTGGGACGTGTAACCGCCTGAATGTGAGCCTTTGTGCGAGCTTTTTCTCGACGTATGAAAGCGTGCAGGAATGTAAGGGAAGACAGTTTATTTTTAAGAGTGCTTGCTTGACATTAATGTTTTTTACTAAGTGTTTAGATTTTTAATTATTATGATGTTATGAGATAGTGTTTACGTGTTGATGTAACGTTACCGGTACCTTTTCTGGTGTTGCTTACTTTGGCTCTTGCGTTAGTTATGAACACAAAGTATGCAATAAGACATCTTGACTTTTTCATTTATGTGTTGGATGATTTATTAAAGCCATTTAAACAGGGTTTTGAGTCATTTAAAAAAATAGAGAATCTTTCTAAAGTCCATCCAAATATTTTCTTCACGAAACCGTGAGGTGGGTCCCGATTTCGTAAAGCCAAGAGAACATTTACCTCCCGATCAAGAATTGGAATGGCCTATTCAGAAAGTACTAGAATCAATTAAGTACGTACCTACCCAGGTAAGCCGCTGTAAACATGATTAGTAACGGGTGATATATCCAGTATACCCAGTGCGAATGTGGAGTTCCTAATCAAATGACGTCTCATTTGAAGGAGGTTTACTTAATGCTGTAACACGTCACAATGCCGACGGTACACAAAGTAGGAGAAAATAAAAGACAGTCCCCGAAAAGCTCTTAACTACTTTCTAATGTTTTAACTGGGTAAGTAGATTAACCAAGTGTATAAAGACTCGAATGAAAAAAAAAACATGGATAAAAGGACCGAATTTCTTAGTACCACAGAAAGATTAACTTATCAAAGCATTAACCACTACAGTTACCACCAAATCAACATTAGTTTAACTGCACTACCCAAAAACTTCTATTTAAAATAACCAAAACCCGAAAAACATCTATTTGCACAATAACCTACTTAACTGAAAGTCAACAGCCTCAAAGCAACATGTAACTTAACTATACAAGTTAAAGTTAACTGACGAATTTCTACGACAGCATAATGTCGTACTCGCGTATTCGCGTACTCGCGTATTCGTACGTACTAGGTATAATACTTGTAGTATTAATACGAGTACGGACCCGTTAGTACGTTAGGGTATAGTGCAAAGTTTATGTTCCACGCTTTTTGCTAGCGTGAGGTGCACTTGAATGCATTAGTTCGTCTAGGGCCTTTAAAACGGCGGAAGCTCTAAAAAGCGGGGCGGTTCTTGAATCAAAAATGATGTTGATACCGACATATTCACGTGCCAAAAGTCTTGACTTCTAAGTAGCAAAAATTATCATCATTCCAGGCAAAAGACGTCCACTGCTGGACATAGACCTCCCCCAAATCTCGCCACATCGACCATTCTTGGGCGTCTCGCAACCCTCGTATACCCGCGGTCTTATCCTGGTAATCGGTTCATCTTGTGAGAGACCTTCTAATACTTCGTCCAGAACTTCAGAACCTTAAAAATTACAGACAGTTTAGTTTAATAATAATCTTTATTTAAAACAAAATGCTTCTTAAACAATGAAATATGTTTGGAGCCTCCTTTTAGGCAAACAATGCCTGTGTTAGGAGACTCCACTCTTCCATATCTAGATAAATGTTACATAATAATATATTACAGCATGTTGCTACTATTTAATTTTCACCTCTGATTATTATGTATCGTGTGGTAAGAAGCGTTGTGTGCTTTACTTAGGTGTGGTGTGTGTGTAAGATGTAGTGTGGTTTGATGTGATGTGATGTGATGTGCAGTGTGGTGCGCGGTGTGGTGAGGTGTGGTGTGATGTGTGGTGTGGTGTGGGGAGTAGTGTGGTGTGGTGTGGTTTGAAGTGGTGTGCAGTGTGGTGTGTGGTGGTGTGAAGTGTGGTGTGGCGTGATGTGTGGTGTGGTGTTGTGAGATGTGATATAGTGTGGTGTGGTTTGATGTGATGTGATGTGCAGTGTGGTGTGGTGTTTGGAGTGATGAGGCTTGGTGTGGTGTGGTGCAGAGTAGTGTAGAGTGTGGTGTGTGAAAATATCACTCATGATAAACCAGAAGGGCTTCCGTCTCCTCATAAGTAAGAGATGTAATCCAATTTGTTATCATTTTTTTACAGTCATAATTGTTTTTATTGTAAACATATTATATGTTTTTATTAATCCTATTGTATATTTGAGCTGAGAGATGGTAAAATTGTCTGCTACTAAATCTGGTCTTACATTGGGGAACCACTGCAATTATATCTTTTCCCCTTTTATGTGTCTTATTCACATGATAATGGAGGACTTTATGTTTTTTTAGAACCGTTTGGGTTATGTACAGTTTCCTGACAGTGAGTAAATTACTGATTTCGTATAGGTGTTTAGTAGAGTATCTTTTATTTTTAAAATACATAACTTTTATAAGTGCTCGTTGTGCACGTTCCACGTCTATAAATCTAGATTTAGCTGCGCCACCCCAAATGGGGATACAATACAGAAGGACGGACTGTGCTAGAGCAATATAGATTTAATTAAGGAGGTTTCTAGGTCGCTTATCACACCTCAACATCTTAGTAGGGGCCACGTGTCTTAGTGTTTAGAAGATCCAAGTAAGCTTTCTAACCCTGGCAGTCACCTGCTCAAGGTGTGGGTACCATGTCAGAAACTGGTCAACCATCACGCCCAAGTATTTCGTCTTAGAGACTCTATTTATGCATGAATAGTTACAGCTTATCCTGTTTATATCTTGACATGTATGAATCTTCAAGTTGAGGTCTTCATTTGGCTGTGTCCGAGAACTAACACTAAAACATAAGTAGTTGGTCTTGGTGGTATTTAATGTTAGTAAGTTCTTTTTCAGCCAGTTTAACTTACTCAAAGCCGTAACATGCGGACAGCTGTTTAGGAGGAGAATATTAACTATCAGTCTTCCATGGACATGTTATCTTGACATGTTCAACAGTATCCGAATACCCAGCAGTTTTCGCGTGACCTCGACATATTTACTCTTCATTTAACACTTTAAAAAACCTTTGACACTTTTATACTCGGTACTTTGGCCGGATTTTACAACTATTTTATTTGCCACCCCATTTATGTCCACATAAACCAAAACCTCCGTGTCCACCCAGGCAACGAGTGTAAAAATACGGTTTATATTCGCACTAGTGACCCATCCTTGCTTTGTGCGGGACCAAAGCGAATTTTATCTTAAATTAAATTCTATTTAGTTACTTTTAAAAATCAAGAATAAGTTCTTGAAATTATGATAAGATACGAATATTCTGTTTAATAATAAAAAAAATCGACAAAACGATTTTGATACTTGATACAGAGCGTTCCATCTAAACGCTGGAAACGATAAAAGGCTGCGTTTTCACCAGAAAGAAGCGAGGCTACGAAAATGAAGCGATTCTATTGGTTCTTAATAAAAACATACCTCACTACGCATCCTCGCACATTTTGGTGCAAACGCAGCCTAATGCGAGCAAAACCGCGAGTTTGCATTGCATACTTTAGATGAACCAAAAAAGACAGTAATTCCAAATTATCTACTGGTAACCAACTGAATACGCTTAGATAAAAGTCAACTCCATATGATTCTATTTAGTCTATTAGTTCGATTAACGAATAATATTGCACACGTATTTTTTGCTTTGTCAAATCAATAAAAAGTCACGAAGATAAAACGCATCACAGAAGAGTTTGTGACGTCACTAATCTGTAAAAAGTTTACCTACAAGTGACGTCACACGAGTTTTCAACGCACTGTATCGTTTTAATTTGGTTGACGCGAAAAAACAAAAAACCGGCCAAGGGCAAGTTGGATTCGTGCAAGGAGGGTTCCGTACCATAAACTTTTATTTTAATTATTTGTTGTAAAAACACAATCTGTGAAAATTTCAACTCTCTACCTATAACGGTTTATGAGATACAGCCCGCTGACAGACAGAGGACAGATAAAAATACGTGTTTAATACTTTTTAACCGACTTCTTCAAAAAGGATGTTCGGTTGTATTGTTTTCTTTTTTTATATTTATGTTCACCGATTTCACCGCCAATTCTGGTTTGATTTAAAAAAATCTTTTTTAATTCGAAAGCCTATACTCCTGAGGTGGTCTCATTGTCACCAAGTTAGAATCTGATGATGGGATCCCATGAAAATCGAGGGAAACCCTCAAATTTTATAAGTACTGTTTTTCATAAACTTTCTGACGCAATTCAGATATTTGTGCCTGGTAATCATCATCTCATGTTGCTAAGCTGATGGTGGAAGGTATAAGTCAGGATCTGATGATGGGATCCCATGAAAAATTTTTGTTCAGCGATATTTGGTTGATTCTTTTTTTGTTTAGAAGAGTATTTTTTCGGACTGGTCCCATTTAAATTTGGTGAAGATCTGGTGAACTGGTGAAGAACTTCGGAGGTAGGCAACGGAACTCTTCAATAAATAATAGCAAATGGATCGGGATTTCTGAAATCGCATGTCTGTTGATTGTTTACACCAGTTCATAACATAACATCACGCTAGCACGTTGTGTTTGTGGTTTCACTTTTTTTTTTCACTTCTTAGTGGAACACAGGTACCACACCTGCGTTCCACTAAGAAGTGAAAAATAAAAAAAAAACTTTTTAACACAAAAATAAAACGGACTTCCAAAAACAAAACACTACAAAGTAAAAAATAACTATAATTTCGGAAGTCGGTGTTCAAAGACGAAAAAACCAAAAACGCCGACTTCCGAAATTAAAGTTATTTTTGGAAATCTATCCGACGGTCTAGTTAGATTTTTTTAGTCATATCTAGTTCACAGTCATTCTTGTTGACCCATGCAACTTCGTCTGCTCCGCTCCTATTGTCTTAGCGTGACGATATTATATGGATGGGCTATCTACCACTAAAAGATTTTTTCAAATCGAACCAGTAGTTCCTGAGATTAGCGCGTTCAAGCAAACAAACAAAAACATCTTTTCAGCTTTATAGTTTAGTAATGAACTAAAGATTGGGAAGTAGTATGAATTTAGAAGAAAAACGCGGTCACACAGACAGACATGCAAAAGCGATTTTTTTACTAAGACATAGATATAAACACTATCATGAAATGTTTCAACTCGCCGGTTTTACGGCCCGTCTACAAGAGGGTGTACCATAAACTTTGGCGCTCAGTAGAACTGGCACAAATTAAAGAGGTTAGCGAGGGAACTTGGCGATTACTCCGCCACTGCCATACGTTTTGGTCGGTTAAAAACTTTCACCATTATGGGAACGACTGGCTATTTGTTTTATTGCTAGTATTTTTTCTCTCTTTTTCTAGTTTGGCAGATTTTTATCGAAAGACCGGTGTGTTTCTGTAGACATTTAGGTCCCGAAACACCAAATGGTTCCTGTGGTTCGTTTGACATACATTCAGTCAAAAAAGTATCGGGAATGGATGATTTGTTTATGATTCCAAATTCAAATTTTTGTTTTTTTGTAGTTGTTAGATTGGCACAACTGTTTTCCATTTTGGCGCGGAGTTTGAGTTGCTCTGTTATTTATATTAAATACAGTGCTGGTTTTAGTAATATCATATATAGTGTGTATTGCGAATTTCATAATGGACAAAAATATCGAACAAAGAGTTTGTCTTAAATTTTGCATCGCCAATGGAATTTCGTGTTCGGAGTCACTGAAAATGTTACAGAAGGCTTACGGTGAATCGACTTTATCAAAAACTCGTGCTTATGAGTGGTTCAAAGCGTTCCAAAGCGGTCGAGATGTGATGGAAGATTTGCCTCGCTCTGGTAGGCCGTCAACGTCTGCAACTGAAGTTAACATTTTTTTTTTTTTTTTTACAAACATAGGGACGCGTTTGACCACTATCTCACCTGATGGTAAGTGATGATGTGGTCGAAGATAGAGCACGCTTGCCTAGAAATAACCTATTCACTCTTGATTTAAAGACTCCCAGGTTGTAGCTATCAGGAAACACAGACTCCGGCAGGGAATTCCACTCCTTAGCTGTACGCATTATGAATGTGTAACCAAAACGTTTTGTGCGTATGGGTGGGATATCCACCGTGTACCGGTGGCGCATCGCCGTTCGTCTTGTGGTCCGATGATGGAACGGGCTTGGCGGAATTAAATTATGCAATTCCGATGCACATTCCCCAAAATGCAACCGGTAAAAAACGCAAAAGTGAAGGAAATAGTGACTGAAAATCCCCATTCAACTCTGAGAGAGATAGCCGCCGAACTTTCTGTATCTCACGAGTCGATCCGTACCATTTTAACTAATCATTTGGGTATGAAACATGTTGCTGCTCGGCTAGTCCCAAAAGATCTGAATTTTCTCCAAAAACTCAATCGCATGAAAGTCGCTGAGGACATGCTAGAACGAGTCAGTTCGGACCCAACATTCATGAAACGCATTGTTACTGGTGACGAGACGTGGGTTTACGAGTTTGACATGCAAACTAGTCAACAAGCTTCGGAGTGGCGCCTTCCAAATGAACCGAAACCGAAAAAACCACGCCAAAGTCGATCAAAAGTCAAAGTCATGTTGACTGTCTTCTTTGACTATCGCGGTGTTGTGCACTCTGAATTCTTACCGGAAGGTTTAACGGTAAATATAGAATATTATTTGAGCGTTATGCGGCGTTTAAGAGAGCAAATTCGACGAAAAAGGCCAGATTTGTGGAAAGAAAATTCTTGGATTTTGCACCACGACAATGCGCCTTCGCACAAGGCTATCATTGTGAACGAATTTTTATCCAAACGCTCAACAAGTACCATCCAGCAACTACCATATTCACCAGATATGGCTCCTGCTGACTTTTTTATTTTTCCTAAACTCAAATTACCACTTCGTGGCACCCGTTTTCAATCGATAGAAGACATAAAGGAGAATTCGCGGCGAGAACTGAACTCAATTCCGGAAGCAGCGTTTAAAAAATGTTTTGATGAATGGATTATTCGTTGGCGCAAGTGTATCTTTTCTAAAGGAGCATACTTTGAAGGTGATAAAATAAATTTGGATGAATAACAGACATTTTGTGTATTATTGATCTTTTCCCGGTACTTTCTTGACAGAGTAGTATTTATTCTTTTAAGAAAAATAAATATTTATTAACACTGAACTGACAAGCGTACAAATTATAATTGAAATAATCACATTCAATAGTTTTGTTTTACGAAATTTTATGTATTTCAAAATGTTTGAGTTAGCAATGTATTCAAAATAAAAAAATAAATAATAAATAAATTTGTGGAAAGAAAATTCTTGGATTTTGCACCACGACAATGCGCCTTCGCACAAGGCTATCATTGTGAACGAATTTTTAGCCAAACACTCAACAAATACCATCCAGCAACCACCATATTCACCAGATATGGCTTCTGCTGACTTTTTTCTTTTTCCTAAACTCAAATTACCACTTCGTGGCACCCGTTTTCAATCGATAGAAGACATAAAGGAGAATTCGCGGCGAGAACTGAACTCAATTCCGGAAGCAGCGTTTAAAAAATGTTTTCATGAATGGATTATTCGTTGGCGCAAGTGTATCGTTTCTAAAGGAGCATACTTTGAAGGTGATAAAATAAATTTGGATGAATAACAGACATTTTGTGTATTATTGATCTTTTCCCGGTACTTTCTTGATTAGATTCATGTGTTGATGGTTTATTTATTTATTTAGTTTAGAATAAGACTGAGTTGAATTTATTATTGCCTGAAGTTAAAGGCGACTATAGAATTTGGCCTTGATTAGGAACCATCACTATTAATTTGCGATTCAATTCAAGCAATGGAATTATACCATTCTTGCTATTCATACTTGAAATGTTTTAACTGCGTGGTTTTAATTTTCTTGAAATAGTAACTTCTATGTGATTTGAAGGTGCTTTAGACAAAACTTTTTTGGGCAAGACCTGGGTGCTTACTCTCGAATATAATTCCGATAGATCGACATTGGAATTGTTAGTCAAACGTCAGGGATTGGCTGGACTCACTGAGTCTAGACAATCCCTGACGTTTAACTCAACCAACTGACGTTTGACCAATGTCGATCTATCGGAATTTTATTCCAGAGTAAGCACCCTGGACGCCTTAAAGTCAAGAGTGAATAGAATACTCTTTATTATGTACACCATATAAGTTACAGAAAAGATAGATGAAGAAAACGTTACATAGGGTGACACAATGGGCGGCCTTATCGCTAAAAGCGATCTTTTCAAGACAACCTTTGGATGGATTTCAAAGATTTATTTATTTATTTATTAAGTAAGGCACACCAACGACATATTTACAATTAAGTATAACAATAACTGGCAATCACAAAGACAATCGGAAAGACAGTACTCCGAATTGAGAATCCGTTTCTTTTAGGTACCTACGCATCGCCTACAATCAGGTGAGTACAAAGATCCGTAAAGCTTACCCTACAACCCTGTTGACCGAAAAATAGTTCTACTAAGCGTTGCCCAAGGCCAAATTTAAATCGGATACTGATACTAAGCCCAAATAGTAATGTGAAGAACCCTCCATACGAAAAGAAGAGAAGAAAAGACTCCAGAAGCTGTGAAAGATGAGAAAACAAACTATCACACGATTTATGTCTGGTGTGTAGCCTAATGGGTTTCCTCCATCATTTCAAAGTGGTCATAACTTTAAAAGAACTTGTTCAAAATACTTTAAAACCGTGCGGTCGGAAGTACTAACTCCTTGGAATAAAAATTACGGACTCGCTCCGACACTTGAGATGAGTTTAAGTAGTTCTTAAATAATGTTGAGATAGTTCCCGTTCGGATACTGCTAAGTAGTTACCTAGCTTAAGTAACTTCGCACATTCAACACTGCTATAAGGTATATATTATTTCTGTCCATTCATGTGACAATTATTTGTGAGAAACTCACTGGACCCATGAGTTTTAGTGGTAATATAAATATAATCAGTGGTGCTTGGCAACTAGGCTTAACCCAGTTGTATATGTCCCTTGGTGCCTATTGTCCTAGCTCTTTTCTGTCTCCTGCTGCCAAGGAGAGAAGTGGAAATTATAAATATTTTTTGCCTACTCCTCCGCTGTACTTTTCTGATCAATTTCGTTGCGGAATCCAAGGCAGTTGAATCGTTTCTCCGGGACTCATCGGGCTTCATTGGCTTGACGTTTTTCTGGCTTTTAGGAGTAGCAATGGTTGGAAATGTGTTTCGGGCCTAAAAAAGGCTACACTACAAATCACAAAATATAACTAACTGACTTCTGCCAGCGGCTTTGCCCGCACGATCTCTAGGGAACATGTTCTCGGAATAAATATAGCCTATTTATTTTTTATTTAACAACTTATGTACACACATTTAATAAGAAGAATGAAATAGAAAAATAGGTACAAAGGTGATGCTTATTTCTACAGAAATTTCTTCCAGCATACCTGCGTAAGGAGAGTAGAGTAAAAAGAGATGTAGACATAGTGTGTAACAGTAGGAAGCCAAACTGAAAACTATCCATATTAAACATAACATACAATACATAAATAATATACTATATGATATTAATAGATAAATAATAATACATACCTATTTGCAACTATGACGAGAAGGAAAAATAGTGTTCTTTCACTCTTCTTTTAAATACTGCAAGAGTTTGGCAATCCTTAATGTCAGGCGGTAGTGAATTCCACAACCGTACTGCATGTGCAGTAAAGGAGTAGGAGTAAAAACCGGTAGAGTGGGGAGGGGGTCATGTGTTATTGCAGACTATAATTTACCTTTGTACTAAAAGAAAGAAGAAGAAGAAGATTGAAGATTCTTTCTGGCGTTCTGATGTGAAAGAGAAACAAACATCCATCCATCCATCCATCCATACGTCCATCCGTCCATCCTGACATTTTTAATTCTATTTTTCTCACGACCACGTACGCGCATATTCCGTTTTTTCCCGTTCGCTTAAGCATTTCGGGAAACCTTCTCCCAAAGCTCTCTTGCATTCCTCAAGGAACCTACAGCCAAAATTAGCTTTCTACGACCAGAGGACCTAGCACGAATATTTTTAACGTAGGTATAGTAACGTAACGTAAAATTTTACCATTGGAACAATATTCGTTTCGCACGTAATATTTATTTGAATTAAATACTTTATTAATATTTTTGAATGACAAAAAGTATGTTTGTCCCATAAAATTAAAGGAGGAGCTTGTGGCCAGATAATAGCAGCCGCACGGGTCGATCTTCAAGGTTAAGCAACGCTTGCCAAGGTTGGTCTGTGGATGGGTGAGCATTTTAACATACCGAGTTTCCTCCGTGCCTCAGAAAGCACGTTAAGCCGTTGGTCCCGGCTGTTATTTTTAGATCTTTGGCAGTCGTTACGGATAGTCAGAAGCCAGTAAATCTGACTCCAGTCTTGCCATGAAGTACCGTGTTACTCAGTTAATGGGCTGTGGAGGTCTGGTAGCCAGCCGCTCCTCGCGAAACACTGATATTCAGCTAAATCCGGTTTGACTGGAAGCCGACCCCAATGTAGTTGGGAAAAGGCTGGCAGATGATGATGGGGTTTTAGTTTTTCACATTCAAAATTCACCTACGTATATTATTCTCAAAAAGACAGCCTCCCTGATGCAGCGCCGACGGAGCAGCGGCAACAGCATTCTTAAGGTAATTGCTGCACGTTATGACTGCCCTTCCAGAATCATTGGATAAGGGTAGTATGTGGTACCATATCATAATTATTATTTGATGTGTAATTATTTTTTTATTAAATAGGTAAAATGCTCTCATTATGGACTTGGTCTGAAATAAACCATTATTATTCCATTTATTCATTTATATATACTTATTACATTTTTAAATATTTCTATAAAAATACAAAAAACATTTAAAAATATAAAAAATAGTAGCCCACCGGTATCGGGAACAGGGTCCAAGCTACTGGTGGTCAGGGCTTCTGAGAGAGGAACCTCCTAACGATGCGCGCCGTGTCCAGGAGTACTGCTTTCTGGATCAAGCCCTTGATCCAGCTGCCCAACGAGAGCCTCTTGAGATGTTGGTCGAGGCTCTTGGCAATAATGCCATTGGCCGTCACGATTATCGGCACAATAACTGCTGTGTTCACATCCCACATGTCGACAACCTCGCGAGCCAAGTCAAGATACTTCGTTTGTTTATCATTCTCTGACTTCACGAGGTTCTCGTCATGAGGGACTGCTATATCAACAATCATTGCGCGACGCTCTAGTCGGTCTATCACCACTATATCAGGCTTATTGGCAACAATAGTCCTGTCAGTGATGATAGACCGATCCCAATACAATGTGCAACTACCATTTTCGAGAACTGGGTCGGGCACATACCTATAGTACGGTACTTCCGATTCCACAAGATTGTATTTAAGAGCAAGTTGCTGGTGGATAATCCTGGCTACGCTAAGGTTGTGCCTGTGCAAATAGTCTCCGTTAGCCAGACTAGAACAACCGGAAAAAATGTGGCGGATGGATTCCCCGGGCCGGTGACATGCCCGACATATGTGAAACGTACCGTCCTTCACAATGTATTTCCGGTAGTTATTAGTCATCATAACTTCGTCCATAATTGCAAAAACAAAACCTTCGGTTTCCCCGAAGAGGTCACCAAAACGAAGCCAGGCTACGGACGCTAAGAAGTCTACATCGGGCCCATGTAGGACCCGATAAAAGCGTCCGTGAAGCTCCTTGCTCTGCCATACCTCCCTGCGGTCGTTAGTATCTAATACCACAGGTTTGCGCCAGTTCTCGTTAGCCAAGGAGAGCGCGGTAAGGCCTTTGTCCACCGCTACCACATCTCGATGCATACCCACGTCGGCCTCTAGGAAGTATTCCCTAAGGCTGCATACCTCGCGGTTGTGCAGGGTCTTAGCATTTAAGAAGCCACGACCCCCGCACTTCCGCGGGATATACAGCCTCATCACCGATGACCGTGGGTGATGCATCCGATTTGCGGTAAGCAGTGAACGTACCCTCCTATCCAGGGCGTCAAGTTCCGTCTGAGTCCATTTGAGTATGCCGAAGGAATACATCAAAACCGGCATGACCCAACCGTTGAAGGCGCGCACCTTGTTTCCGCCTGATAAAAGACTGTTAAGTACTTTGTTCAGGCGGCCAAAGAAGCGCTCCTTCAACGATTGTTTCATGTCAGTAGCATTGATGCCTAACGCTTCCGACATACCCAAATACTTATAAGTTTCGGTTGAGGAGAGGGACCTAAGGTGTATGGAATTCGAGAGTTGGGTTCCCACGGATTCCATAATCTCCCCTCGCTTTACAGGCATGACCCCACATTTGTCCAATCCAAATTCCATCCTGATGGCGCTACTGAAGGTTTCTGTTACCTCTAGTAGCTTCATCAGTTGCAAGTTGTTAGGAGCAAAGAGTTTCAAGTCATCCATGTAAAGGAGGTACGATATGACCTGACCACCTCTTCTCAACCGGTAGCCTTGGCCCGAACCCTCCAGCAATGTACTGAGAGGGTTGAGAGCCAGACAAAACCACAGTGGACTCAGACTGTCACCCTGAAATATGCCACGCTCGATCCTTATCGGTTCGCTGTTCGCCTGGATCTGTCGTCATCCTGGATAGTGAAGAACCGTCCTCCACTGCCCCATACATGACTTCAGGAAGGTGCGTAGGACTGCATCAACTTTGTATAGCTCCAGCACCCTCATGAGCCATGTATGTGGCACTGAGTCATAGGCCTTCTTATAATCTATCCAGCATGTCGACAGATCCCTTCGGGAACGACGAACCTGTTGGCTAATGGCAATGTCGATGAGCAGCAGCTCCTTAGTACCGCGGGACCCGTTCCTACATCCATTCTGAGAGGCAGACATAATTGAATTACTATCAACATGATGGTTAATCTTTCCTCTCAAAATGGATGTAAAAACTTTATAGACCTTCGGTAAACACGTGATCGGCCTATAATTTTTAGGTTCCGCAGTACTTCCTGATTTATGGAGCAGGTGGGTTAATCCAGTAGTTAGGAACTGGGGCAGCGACCCTGACTCTAAAGCAGACTGGAATTGAGATGCCAAGCGAGCATGCGATCTTTGAAACCATTTAATCCAAAACTTGTGCAGTCCGTCCGGTCCTGGAGATTTCCAATTAGGCAACGGGCGAACTGCACGAGCTACATCTTGGGGGCTGATGGTAATTGCCCCCATTTCTGTTATCGGATCGCACGCACGTTCGACCTCCCGAGTCCAATCACCCTCGGTGTGACTGACAGGCACCGACCAGATGCTGCGCCAGAATGAACTCATGGCTTCATCATCCGGTAGGCACGTATCAGTCACGCCTTGGTCCGGTCGCTCCCAAGCCCTATAAACCCACCTTTCATTCCTTTGGAATGTGCGATTCTGAGTATATCGCTCCACTCGCCGCTTGTACCGACGTATACGGTTTGCCCATGCATAGATTTTCTGCTTCAGGAAGTCAATACGCTCTGTGACGCGGGTGAGATAATCCCGAGGATGGATGTCAGTCCCCGAGAACGCCCGCCTCACAAAGCGCATCACTCTGCGGCGAGTGTTGCCCTCCCTGAAACAGATAAGTTTGCCGATGAGTGCTCTAGCCTCACCGATACGACGCTCGATCCTGCTCTGCCAAGCTGGTACAGCTGGTCGTGTAACTCTGTCACTGCTAGGAAATTTGACATGAGCTACACGACATGCCGCTGCAGCCGCACAGTACAAGATCGAGTGGGTATCGGCAAGGTCTTCGCTGCTATTAAAATAACTTGATAGTTGCGAATCTAGAGCACACACCAGCGCCCTATTTTTATTATGCATGGGCAAACGAGGTAGCCGACGCCTAAGCTCTGGCGGTGTGGAGCGATACTCTCGGAAAGCATCCTCCAAAGCGCTCCTCAATCGCTCATTGCATTGGGTACTCACGGATATAGCCCCGTCGTCATCATCCTCACCAACAAGGTCGGGTCGCGGTGAAACACTGAGTTGTATTTGCACCGCGGCCGGTGGCGACGCAGGTGAGACGCGGCCGCTCCGTGATTCCAGACGCAGTCTATCAAGTACGGCGTCATCCAACATACGGTTACGCTGGATGATACGCTGATTTCAGCCCAACGATTGTCAGATCAGGTGCGGGTGCACCTGATCTGACAATCGTTGGGCTGAAACGTTGACAGCTGGTTCAAGTACCTGAAACAGAGAGAGCATCCGACCACGGTACGCAGTCAGGTTAGTTCCACCCTCTGTAGCCCCAAAGTATGAGCGTATCACATTCTCGTTTATCGATTGCGACCATTTCATACGGTGCAAACTTCCACCGGTAGCGGGGACCCTGTCAGAGGCTGGTGGGCCTCGAAGTCCTAAGCTGGCCGGTGGTCGGCCTCGTCCACGCCGACGCGCAGGTGGCGGTGTCGTCAGCGGCGAGAAGTATTCGTCGCTCGAACTCGACGAAACTGCAGCTACCGGAATCTCAGGATTCACGGCTGGCGCTGGTCCCGGCGGCTGCGAGGCGGAGCTGAGCGACGAACCCGAAGATGATGTTGGTGCGGCTTGTGTTCTTGTCCGGCTTCTTGTCAGCATTGATTGTTGTGATATTTGTTACTGTTTTCGTACAAATTTTACTAGTTTACATGTAGTTTGTTTTTTTTTTCTTGAAGTTTCTAGGATTTTGTTCATTTTGAGAATCAGTTTTTATTTAAACAATATAAAAAACGGGATGAAAATTTTTCTTGTCAGTCAAGTTGACAGCCGGACCACAGATTTTTCCATTATTGTTATTATTATGGGTTTAAACTTACAGTTCTCAGGTTGGTACCTGGAGTTTTCTAGAATCTCACGAGTGCGAACCAAGGTGCGATCCTAGTTATTATTGCTATGTGAGGGTAAATTACTCTGTACTGTAGCAAAATGCCTATCCAGATCTAGTTGTAAAAAATTTCTAACTATCCGGCAAGTATTTAGTATGGCAGCTTTTTATTATTATTATTATAAGTCAAAATATTCGTACTAGGCCCTCAGCAGCAGTTTCGGCTGTGCGTGTTTGTCAGTCACTGAATCAATCACCAGTAAATAAATAATTAAATAAATTGGGAGAGTTAGAATGTCATTACTGGTTATGGTATTATTAATAATTGATGGTGCATAAGGGCCTTAAATTCAAAACAATAAGTCCTAAGACGTACCCTGGGACCATTCATTAACAAGTCCCCATCATACCCAGTCATAAATAAGGTGCCGTCACACGAATTTACTAAAAGCTGAACAATCAATCATTCAAACGGTTATAGTGTATAAATAGAGGTGCGCAGTTTATTGTGAGGTACCTTTAGAGGCACTGTAGTTAATGTTTATGGTACTTTCGGTACCGGCCACTTATTCTACGAGGAGGAACGATTTCGTTGATGGAGCGTAGTTTAGGGGAATTGTGTTCGTTTGGGTTATTGATTGTGCTGAAATTAATGATGAATGTGATAAATGGTGTTTATTCAGTAAATTGGTTTTAAGTAGTATATGCTGGGAAAGGGACCTTTTGACCTCGCTCAGTGATAAAATCCGTGTTGTTGTTAGCTCAGTTAGTTTTTATTTTACTTTTTTTTTTGTCTTGTGCGAGTTCTAAAAAATCGATTTTAGGGTTCCGTATCAAAACAGTAAAAAGGAACCCTTATGGTGTGACTAAGTCTGTCCGTCTGTCACAGCTGAATATCTCAAGATTGCTAATGCTATCAACTTTAAATTTTGAATGGTTTTGATGACGTTTACTTAACTATTTTGCAAATAACAAAGAAATAAAAATGTATTAATTTATTTATTTATCACAACACTTCTACCATTACAGGATATCCCAAAGCGATAGGGTGGTCTTTAACTATTTTACAAATTGTAACATAAATGGTATGCAGTCATTCTTGCGAATTCATTCAATGAACAGTAAAAAATGTCAATCCTTTCGGCGACTTCATTGAGTATACGTAAGGCGCGAGTAACTGGCGCTTTTTGAAGCAAGTTAGTCCTGCCGCGCGGCACCGCCAGCAGCTGCGGCCGTCTCCGCCTCAGCACGTAGTTATCGGGCACGCATAAATTCATCTCCTTTAAAACCCCCTGATTTTTTATTTTACCTTTGATTAGTTTGAAAATATAAATGTTGAGAGCCATATCCCTTCTTAATTCTAACTTGTTGTACCCAACCATGCCTAGAACAAACAATGTTGGGTACATCAATGGATAATAAGGATATACTCCATAAAGTCTCATGTACAGATACCTAATGAATTTATTTTGAATGCGTTCCAACATGAGACTGTATTTAGTTTCATGTGGTGCCCAAATGATTGCATTACACTCCAACTGACTTCGTATCAGAGCATTGTACAAGGTGGTATTAGCTTTAATGCCCTTGAACTCTTGAGAACGACGAAGTATGAAACCTAGGCTAAAATGTACATATTATATATTTTTTTTGCAAACAGCGACTGAAAGGGTTTCTCAAAGATTCCAAGTGGGGCTACTAGGACATGTGGATGTATGAAAGAAGGACATTACCACATTCTCAGACATTTTGCTTATATTTTTAGGCCGCATGGTTTTCGACATTTGACGAAAATTGTAAAAAAAATAACCATTATCGATTAGATGGGGATAAGGGATTAGATAAATTTTGTGATTTGGTTTTATTCCTTTTCTACTAGCTACCTATTTCGTAAACAACTCCTCACCGTAAAAACTAGGGGATGTGAGTGAGAAGTTAATTATCAGCATTGCATTGCACCTGATTGTCTGATAAAAAGATAATTCCGTGCTTCAGATGGCACGTATAAGCCGGTGGTCCCGGCCGCCAAATGGCGGTCGTCAAATAAGCCATGTCAGAGGCTCTTGAGGCTGTATAGAAACTCTGACACCAAGGTGTGTGAGGTCATTAGACCTTACTGCTCACGCGATAAGAAGAAGAAGCATTGCAATTCTGTAAACATCTGTCAGCGCCTCGTAAGCTTAAGTGAAGTGACAGTCCTCCTTGATTGGATGGATGGACAGCTCACTTCATGATAACCAACCAAAATTTTCACGGTGTGCTTTTTGCAGAATGGTAAAAAAGATTGTTATTTACTGTTCACCATCAGCATCATCATCATCATCATCATCATCATCATCATCAGCCGAAAGACGTTCACTGCTGGACATAGGCCTCCCCCGAGCTTCACCACAACGATCGATCCTACGCGTCTCGCATCCATCATATTTACTATTATTGAGTTATATTTATGAAAAGTTGTTTTTGCGACAGGTTCTGTATTATCTTTACGCAAGCGTGGTCCATCTTAGACCGAATCATTGCTTACCATCAGGTGAGATAGTGGTCAAACGTATTGCTATCTTCAGTTAAAAAAAATATGAAAAGAAAATATATGACAGAAAATAACGAAATTTTTGCTGGCAGAGTTATAACTACATGGTTAGCACATATGGCATGTATTTGTAAACAAATAATTATAAGTACTGACAAAAGAAAAGCAGAAGAATCACTTATTTGATTTCCCTAAAACATCATACTTTGAGCTTAAATTCACGTACAAGATCTTGCGGCATACAAAAACCACAGAAAAAATCTACACCTCTAACTTTATTCATATCATTGGCAAATATACATTTTTCAGACCGCCGCAGATACGCACAACGTTCTTTATTGTTAAAAACGTACCCTCTTTTACGAGCACAATCGGGTAAATGGCACATAACGGAGCGGACGCGGTCATATAAAATGTATCACTCATACGGACTTGGGGCATGTTGGCGTGTTCGTGGGGGTTTTGTGTCCAATGCTGCGTTTGTTTTGATTGTTGTTTGAGTCCTTTGATGTGTCGTGGAGTTTAAAAGCGGTGGATTTGGGTAATAGTCTTCCACCAGTACTTTTAACCAATTTTACAGCTATAACCCCAAAGTATCGCCCAAACTTAAGTGGCAGTGGAAAGGCCACATTGCTCGCAGAACATAATATATTCAAAGGTTCAAAAGATCCTGGAGTGGCAACCGCTTATCGGAAGAAAGCGTTGTTGGAGGTTCTTCCAAAACATGAGCCGATGACCTGGTGAAGGCCATGGGTTGGATGTGGTGACACTTGCGGGAAGCCTTTGGTCGAAGTGTACGTCTTTTGCCTAAAATTATGAGTTACTTTTTATTCCTGATGGCCATCTCTTGTTCTCAAACTCACCGGATAGTTGGTGGTGCATGAGTCCTGAAGATGCGTGTGTACACCAGTTTTGTAGGCAGTTTAGTTAATTTTTAAAATCTCCTATAAAATCACCATTACAAGTTTGTTGTATCTCATGCAATTGATATTATAACCAACCTCGCGGGCTTCATCTTCGATCACATCATCGCTTACCATTATTTTTTTTTATTTTTTTTGGGACAAGCCCGCCACACATTCCCAACCACTGCAACTCCTGAAAGCCAGAATCAACAGTGGCGACCACCAGAAAAACGCCGAGCCAATGAAACCCGACGAGTCCCGGAGAAACAATTCAACTGTCTTGGATCCTGCAACGAAATTAATCAGAAAAGTACAGCGGAGGAGTAGGAAAAAAAATATATATAATTTCCACTTCCCTCCGTATCAAGCAGGAGACAGAATAGAACTAGGCCAATAGGCACCAAGGGACAAATACAACTGGGTTAAGCCCAGTTGCCAAGCACCACGGATTATATCTTACCACTTAAACTAATGGGTCCTAAATTGTGAGCTACTTTTGATTCCAGTAATAGGTATGGCAAAATCGCTTGAACGCACGGAAATTTAACCTTAATACTATCTAACATAATATTGCGTCCAGTTTGCCAAAGACTACACTACCATAAGATGTGATATGCGGATTGTTCGTATTCATGGTCCGCTGTAGAACATTGACATAAAGGCGAGGCCACAAGCTTAAAGGAAAATAATTTACTCTTAAAATTGTCATGACCTGTGAGAAAACAAAGAATGAGGGCAACACAGTGATCCACCTCCAGCCATGTCCTGTCCAGCCGCTCACGAACAGATGGAAAAAATTTGTGGAGGTGACGGCCTTTGATGGAATTTTCCTACCTACATTGCCACTCGGATAAAAGTTCCTCCCAGACATCACTCTGGGGTTTTAGTAATCTAGAGATCTTAGCACGGCCGCGTTGCGGTAAGAACTCTGGGTCCGTAATCTTTCTAGCGTAGTAGTACATTGCAGCACGCCGCTGCAGTTATAGATCGACTGGGAGAACACCCGCCAGCACTGGTAAGGCTTCAGTACTAACCGTCCTATACGCCTTGCATAAGAATATCAAAGCCAAACGCTGGCTTTGAAGCAATTTACGTCGTACCGCACCTATGGTGGCCCTATCGGCCCAGACAGGTGCCCCGTAGCACATACAACCCAAGTAGGTAGCCCCATAAATAGTTTTTAAGGTTTGAAAAGATAGATCCCATGTAGCTTTGGATATTCTCGTCAAGGCGTAGAAGTTCTTTTTTGCTTTCTCACCTACTGTTTTTATATGATCAATAAATAAAAAGTTATTTTCTAATAGCATACCGAGATAGCACACGGATTCTTTTCTTTTAACGGGTACGTTATTAAATTTAAAACTAGGCCAGGATTTAAGGTTTCCTTTTAAAATAAGTTGATAGGTTTTATGCGGTGCAAAGGTCAGACGGTTTCGATCGCCCCACTGAGATATTAATCGTAGGCATGTGTCAGCCAAATTCTCAAGGCCAGCACGAGTACTTGCCTGAATGAGAAGCAAGCCATCGTCCGCGTAACCGGTTAATGAGCAGCTGCATGGGAGCGGAAGCGCGAGGAAATCATCGTAGCCAATATTCCAAACATATGGACCGATAACTGAGCCCTGAGGACATCCTGGTTAGAGACCTAGTAGTGGAATGATGTCTTAGTTTGAGTTTCACGGAGCCGTTTAGAAAGTAAGAAAGAATCAGATCATAGATGTTTTTGTAACAACCACGGTTTTTCATTTTAAGTAGTAGCATCGGCCACCATGCGTTATCAAAAGCGCCAGAAATGTCGAGAAAGTAAGCGCGGAACGATTAGTCGCTCTAAAAGTTTTCCCAAAGATGGAAGTAGGGTTATGGGCCGATAGGACTTAGGGTCATCCGGGGGCTTATCGCCACTCTTCGGAATAATGCGTATAAAGCCCTGTCACCATATTCGAGGAAAAATACCTTCCGCAATGCATCGGTTATATACTGATAAGATTGCGTCTCCCGCTGTCTTACACGCTTCTATAATCATTCTATTAGATATTTTATCTTCACCGGATGATTTGTTGAGAGGTAGTTTCTTGACAACGTTTATGAATTCGTCAGTAGATGGAAGATCTAACTCCGGTGATTCAGGTGGCACCGTGGCCCACGCTCTGATCTGTTTGTGGTATTCATTATCATTTACTGATGAATCGTCTGGTATAAGGGAATCAAGCAGAGCATCAGTTGTTTCTTCAATGCCGGTTGTATGTTTATTGTTTACTTTAATGTTTTGAACGTACGCAAGGTCGACAGATCTATTAGCTTTGAACTCGTGGTACAAAGGAGACCACGGACCCTCCTTATCAAATCAACAATTTTCCGCAATAAATTACCCTTAGATTTTTCAACAGATGCTCTGTAGCGTGATTTGGCAACTCTAAAATTACTTAAAGCAAGATTAAGGAGGTCCCCGGTAACCTTACGTTTTTTTAGCTTGTTAAGCTGTCTACGAGCTCTACGAAAGCTTCTACGTTGTTCAACAAGGTAGTCACTCCACCAATCACATCTACGAATATTGGTCATGGATGCGCGACCAATAGCAATGTCAGCACAGTAAGTGAAGGCGTTCGACATTATCTCAGCACTTTCCTCAGCTGACAGTCCATCGCGAGTGAAGTCTTTGACATGACCAGAAAAAAGTGAGCCGAAGAATTCCCAATTCGCGCCCTTACTTTTATATCTAAAATTTCCAATTAAGTGTGACGAACCTTGAGTAAACATAGGAACAAACTCGTACACGATCAGGCGATGACCACTACAAGACGCGTCAGGAAGGACACGCCACCTATCCAAGCGTACGTCTGCACTAGAAAGTGTGACGTCAATACAAGATTCGCCCATTTGGCTACAATTAGTAGGTGGTGCGTCTGGGGTGTTATGAATTGATAAATTCATCTCAGCAATAAAATCTTCAACAGCACAACGTCGTTCCGAATCAGTGGATCGAACTGTGCCATACCACAGGGAAGAAGATGCATTTACATCAGCACCTACTATAACTTTGCAGCCCGCGAGCGACCGCAAGACGTGACGGAGATTATGTATATGTGGAGTAACTAGGTCTGAGTATTGAAACGCTTACCATTAGGTGAGATAGTGGTCAAACGCGTGCCTATTAATATCAATAAAAAAATCTACATTCAAAATTAATATAACAAATCATGTTATGAACCGACAGCATATAATACTGCGTATACACTGATGAAAGGTAAGAAAGAATATGCCGTCCACATTTGTTAAAAAGTGTGTTACATTGCATGATATATTGCTATATTTTTGACGGAAAATTCTTTCTTTCTCATGTTACGCTTCATCTTACCTTTCATCAGTCTGTACGCAGTATTATGACGTGGCGTTATAAACATTTTTATTTATGCTGAAGTATTTCTAACAGGCCATAATAAAAATAGATGATAGAATCCATAAAGCCTACTCCTAGTCTATAATAACAATACTCGAAGTTAATGATAGTGCTATGCTTGTAGTTTCCATGAGAGATTGCATCTGGAATCAGAATACAGAATAAGGTGATCCGATCAAGGACCAAACCGTCAAAGCCCATAGAATAAGCAAGTAGAAGGAAATGGACCATCCTGGCTGATGACCGTTGGACAACGACGATGAATAAATCCGCATAAGAATCAATGGATATTGTCCAACAGCCAATGTTGGTTCCAACAGTCTTAAATAACGCGGGGATTAGGGTCGGGCCACACCTCACCGCGGGCCCGGCGTAAGGATAACTGACTGTGACATATTTCTTTCTTCATTTCCATAGCGAGTGACACTTTGAAGCAAAATGGCGCTGGAAGGGTTTCCTTGTACGGTTATAGTGTCAACTTGTCATTTTGTAAGGAAGCGGAGATGTCGGAGTACGTGTATTTTTGTTTTGTTTTTGTTAGAATACTTGAAAGAGATAGCTCATTGCCTTACGATGTTATGTAAAGTATTTTGTCGCATTTTCCACAGAATATTTTGTAGGTGTGTTTTTACTATCAACAGATTCGTTTTTCATAAATGGCAACGTCACTGGATTTTAGAAAAAAAAAAAATTGATAGCAACCGTATTATAAGGTATTTATGTGTCTTACCTTTTGGCGGTTGCCATCAAGTATATGACACAAAAAATAAACAAAAACACACAACAAACAAACAACACAAAAAACATTACAAAAATATATCGAGTAAGGAGTTATTCATTTTATTTTAGTTCAATCGCAGATTTGATGCCACTAGCCGCATCAGACTGCTTTTTAGGGTTCCGTACTGTGGTATCGTGTGGGTCTTCAGTGATGAGATCTTAATAATATGACATCTCTGTATTGTCACTTATGTCATCTTATTTTATCTAATTTCTAACATGTATTTTGTTGGTTAAAACCGTTATCTAGTAAAGGTTTATCTCATTATACGTACCCAAAGGGTATTCAATGGAACCCTATTACTAAGCCTCCACTGTCCGTCCGCCAGTCTGTCCGTCTGTCTGTCAGCAGGCTGTATCTCAAAAACCGTAATAGGTAGACAGTTGAATTTTTCACAGATTGTGTATATCTATTGCCGCTATAACAACAAATAATAAAAACTAAGGTTTTAGTTGGTACGGAACCCATCGTATGCGAATCCGACTCGCACTTGGCCGGTTTTTTAGTATTTTTTTGTGATTTTTATGTACAACAATTTTTTTTTACCTAATATAAGTAACATTAAAGCGTGAAGTGGACTGTATAAGTTGATGATAATAGTTCAGGGTGTCGTCAGGAATCTCCAAAAGAAAATACTACTTGCGATCTCGATGCTTGTATTTCTCTATGTTCTTACTCGTAGGAGATCTGGAGGCCGAATGTCGGGACCCTTGTCTCGCTCGAAACACATCCCACGTGATGATTCCTACTTTCTACTACGATATACTTCTTTACCTAATTTAAATATACCACCAGTGATATCCTATTATATTTACACAATTTATTCCTAGTTTATACTATGCTCGGCGTCCGCTACAAAGCCTATTAAAGTTGAGCATTAAAAATATGTCTTGGCAGATCCCATGGCATTTGAATGTGTATCGTGACCAATACACATTCAAATGCACAAACAAAAGGCACAATAGGGTGGAGTATTCCGTAATAGCTACTCACCAGTTTATCTCATTTGATGCTAACTGCGTGTGAACACGACAGTTCACGACTGAATAGAATACTGCTATCAAGATTGTGCATCTCAGATAGTCATTTTCAACAACAGGATATTGGCCGCAATCTTATGGTGAGCAGCACCAAGTCTATGATGCAACTTTCAGTATAAAACCAGCGACGTTATAGCGATATAGCGACAATAGTAATGCACACTTTGTGAATATCTCTAATATCTACCCATTATGGTTCATGAGATACAGACCACCGACTGACAGACGGACGGACAACAGAGACTTAGTGATATTGTTATGTTGATTACCTTTCGGGTACGAAACCCTAAGGGCCAGGGTAGCGAAATCTGTTCGAAAGAGTCACCGCGGCTCTGAAACGCAAAGGCCATTAGGAGAACCAGGAATGGGTCAGTACGAGTCGAGACTCCCTTCCACTCCGCCCAGAGCGGGAAGAGTCATTTGATGATTTCCCATCCTTAAAAAAAAGAGCTATCACATTCATAAATACTTACAGGACAGTAGGAAGTAAGATAAAACCCCTTTCCTTCTGTAATAAATAACAAAGCAGTAAGTGAACTAACACAAATAGACAGCAAACGTCAGCTAGTTCCGTCCGCCATTCTTCCGAATACTCTGAAAAAACTTGGCTGTTAGTCAGTAATATATTCGTATCGGCTTCGACAGCGCGACGTAGGCCGCTTCCTATGTGGTGCGGGATTTATGCCTTCCGCCCGATGGGGTGTGGCTGCGGCCTTAGGAGCAGCGATCGGATTAGCGGGGAAGTGAAGGGTGGAAGATAGATCTTAATGGAAGATTGTTGTTTATTGATTTTTGTGCATAATGTTCTGCGGCAGATAAGGCTTTAATGTAGCTTTAACTGTAAGGTATTAAACAAACTACGAAAAAAGATCTTCTAATATAATAGTACTACCGATCAGAAAGCTGTTTATAACCGTATCCTATCAACTCTTGGGTCCTATCAACTCTAAGGTTTTATCAAATCGAGGGTCCTATCAACTCTAGGGTCCTATCAACTATAAGGTCCTATCAACTCTAGGGTCCTATCAACTCTAGAGTCCTATCAACTCTAGGGTCCTATCAACTCTAGGGTCCTATCAACTATAAGGTCCTATCAACTCTTAACCAAAATTCATCAAAATCGGTTCGGCGATTTAGGGTCAAAAGCATAAAAACGAACTCACTTTCGTACTTACAATGTTAGTTCTTATTGGTAATTTAAATTTAATTGTAGTCAGTACTACAATTAGCGTTACTCAAACCCATAGCAAATACCAGTGTATTTGCTATGGGTTTGAGTAACGCTATTATTATACACTAGCCGCAGGCAGAAGCGGCCTCGTATAACTGTACCTTCAGTGAAAAGTGATACATGTCGACCCAGATCGGTTTTTATATTCTCTGATTAAAATTTAATTTAACTAATTTAAATTTAACGAGCCAAGAGGATCATCGGCAATGAGAGGCTCGTCGCGTCGAAGCTCCAAAGTCTTGAACATCGACGACGAGTTGCTAGCCTGTCGGTCTTTTACCGGTTGCATTTTGGGGAATGTGCGACGGAATTGCATAATTTAATTCCGCCAAGCCCGTTCCATCATCGGACCACAAGACGAACGGCGATGCGCCACCGGTATATGGTGGACATCCCACCCATACGCACAAAACGTTTTGGGAAAACATTCATAGTGCGTACAGCTAAGGAGTGGAATTCCCTGCCGGAGTCTGTGTTTCCTGATAGCTACAACCTGGGAGTCTTTAAATCAAGAGTGAATAGGTTATTTCTAGGCAAGCGTGCTCCATCTTCGACCACATCCTCGCTTACCATCAGGTGAGATAGTGGTCAAACGCGTGCCTATCAATAGTAAAAAAAAAAAAAAAAAAAAAATTTAAAAAAAAAAAATAACTTAATTTCTATCTTATCCCCGTTGTTATAAGATTAAAAATTAATGAGATTTTTTTGTGTACATTGATATAAGTAAGCAATTTTTATTGAAATTATTGTGTAAAATAATACTTTTTGATTCATACCAAAGTGCTCCGAACCGATCTTTATATTTCTAAAATGTATTTTAATACGACTCGAGTTACCACATCTTACGCGAACCGAAAGCTTTTACATCAATTAATCCAAAGTGATACAAATGAAATCCTATCACAAAACATTAAAAAATTGAAACAATAGATTCTAGTGAAAAGTGTTACATTTGTACATGAACCATACAAACACAAATTTATTTTCATAAAAATATGTGATTAATGATACAACTGCTAATCAAACAATTTACACGTAATTTACGTAGCCAATTTTGATGTGATTACAAATTTAATATTTATTCTATTAGTAAGAACATAAGGGAAATAGGACATATGATTACGTGAATAATGATACTAATATAGTAGAATCAAAACTGCATTGCGTTTTAGAACTAAATTAGCAAAAAATACGTAGTACACAGTGATACAAGTCGCGCAGCTCTTACGCACCCCACTCCCTACTTCTCCGCGGGACGCATGGAAAGAGCGCAGGCGACGCGGGATTCTTAGTCTCGGGCGTGCGTCATGACAGGTGCGTCGTGCGTTACAGCACACAACTACGATGCGTAAGGTAAGACTATTTTAAAACAATATTAATTAATTTATAAAAAGAATACCTAATTTTCGAACTTACTAATCGTAAAACAGACTATTATGATAATTAATAATATAGGTAGCCTAACAATGTATTTTAATTCTTATTTATTAAATGCTAACTGAGTATTCAGTAGGTATAATAGGGATAGGCAGACGTTGTTGTTAATCAAATGTCAACAATACTTTTAATCAAAACATAGGTATCTTTGCTCTTTCCTGGTGTAGTTTCATTGCACGTATGCTTGTACGTCTTATAAACATTTTGTAATGAATTACATTAATTATTGCATGTATACTATATTTGCGAGGTTTTATAAAAAATCAGTATAGCAGTTTCGGTGTATCTCAAAAACAAAAATCAGGTAGTGGGCCTAACTTTTTTCCTGGCTTCATTTTATCAATTTGTTCTTCAAACTGTGCGAGCAAGGAGGGTCCCCGGCCCCCACCACCACCATTAAATGTGGTTTTAACCGGTTAAATTTCACTACCAAAACCGAAATTCATGAAAAACCGGTATACCGCATAAACCGGTAAAAACCGGTAAAGCAACCTTTAACCTAAATCGATTTCGGTTTGAGGTCAATGACCGAAACCGGTTAAGAAACCGGTTTCCGAGCCCTGGTTCTATCTACTTTTGATAGCTCGGCTGACGCCACGTCAGCCGCCGAGTGCCACCGTTCATACATTTTCATGTCACACTGACGCTGACGCTCTGCTAGAAATTCTACCTTGAATGGTTTTAATGTGACGCTTCGGTATTAATTTGAACTGTTATTTTTACAGTCTATAATGAAAAAAAACTAATAGATAAGATTATGGAAGGCGTTCAGCTACAGAGGGATGAAGAAAATATGGTACATGAAGAAATAATAAATGAAAAAATATATAATCAGCCCGGAGAGACAATAGAAATAGAATCCTGTAAAAAGACTGCCTTAGAAGAAGTGGATCAATGTGAAGAGGAGATAGAAGAAACCACACTTGAAAAAGACGATCAATATGGAGAAAATATTAGCAGTGGATCAGAGGGTAAGGAAACTGGACTATCACCTAGAATTTTAGATTTCAGCTCGGGTAGCAGTGATGATTTTATACCAAACAGTGAAACCGACTCAACTGAAACAAGCACGTCGACTGGTAAACCAAAGAAAAGATATACCAAAAAATTGATAATTCCTGAAAGCTTTGATGACTCAGATAGCACGACCACAGGACCAGAACCTGGATGCCCGCATTCAAATAAAAAACAACGAAAATCATTAAAGGAAAGAAGGGCAGATAGAGGTTATAGATTAATTTTACGCAATGCAGGCAAGAGTTATGTTACTAAACTGGGTAAATTGAAACCTGGAAGAAATTTGGGCCCACTAACGGACTGTCGCATGAAATGCAATATCGTATATCCCGTGACATAAGAGAATTTATTTTTAAAGAGTACTGGGGTTTGGGTTCGTACGATGAGAGAGCTAAATATACTGAACGCTTTATTAAAATTAATAATAAAAAAACACATACTATCGGAGGCAATGGAAAACGAGAGTGTTTATTCAAGAATTCTTTATTAAAGAAACGCTTTCACCCTTTCTGTGACAAAAACGTTTGAAAATACTTATTACTTGTATCAATAAACACTTCGATGTATCACAATAAATTCTAGCTTGTAGCATTAATCACTTACTAGTTTGAAAAATACATTGGTGTTTAAAATTCCTTCGTAAATATTCAATTGTACCCCTACAATTGAATATTTACGTAGGAATTTTAAATAAAACAATGAAAAAAGGTTGCTGATAACCAATATAATAACTCACAACAACTATTTGCAGGCAAAACATGCCAAAACACAAGCCTTATAACATTTCACACAAAACCGTAACTAAATGTGTAAAATAATTCATTTCATTATAAATTTAAATACACAAAAATAAGCAAAGAAAACTATAGTGTACGGTGATATAACTGGCTATTTTTACTAATTACTTAAATTCCGTGCAAAATAATATATTCAAACCAAGCTCTTTATAATCTTTATAATATTATCTACACGTACCACATATCGTTTTTTATTTTAGAACGTTAGAAAAATAACGAGATTTTTTTTAAATCTTTAACCTTAAATTACTCAAAACTATGATTTCTCACTTATATCACTTTTCACTGAAGGTACAGCGTATAGCCTATATGTATAGCCTTCCTCATGAATTTGACTATCATACACAGAGTTTTCCAGATCTGACTGGTAGTTTCAGAGACTAGCGCGTTCAAAAAAACAAACTCTTCAGCTTTATTGTAAGTATTATAAAACCCATCTCACTTTATGGCCATACAATACGAGCAAGAAAAAAACTCGCCTGTCATATTCTATTATTTTACCAGCATGAAATGTTTCCTTTGGATAAATTGATACTTATCAGAGTATTCATTTTTGTACTTTTTAACCGACCTTCAAAAAGGAGGAGGTTCTATGTTCGGCTGTTTGTATTTTTTATGTATGTTCACCGATTTCTCCACCATTCTGGACCGATTTTCAAAATTATTTTTTATTTGAAAGCCTTGTATATAATATAAAGTAAAGCTTCTGAGGTGGTCCCATTGTCACCAAGTTAGAATCTGATGATGAAAATCGAGGGAAACCCTCAAATTTTATAAGCAAATAAAATGTTTTTCATAAACTTTCTAACGCAATCCAGATATTTGTGCCTGGTCATCATCATCACATGTTGCTGAGCTGATGATGGAAGGTATAAGTCAGGATCTGACGATGGGACCCCATGAAAAATTTTTGTCCAGAGATATTTTCGCCAATTAGTTAACCGATTTGGATGATTCTTTTTTGTTTGGAAGAGTATTTTCTCGGACTGGCCCATTTAAATTTGGTGAAGATCTGATGAAGAACTTCAGAGGTAGGCAACGGAACTCTTCAATATATGATAGCAAATGGATCGGGATTTCTGAAATCGCATGCCTGTTGTTTGTTTACACCAGTTCATAACATAACATCACGCCGACACGCTGTGTTTGTGGTTTCACTTTTTAGTGGTACCTGCGTACTTTTAATTTCGAAAGTCGGTGTTCAAAAACGAAATAACCAAAAACACCAACTTCCGAAATTAAAGTTATTTTTTACTTTGTAGTTGTTTTTGGAAGTCGGTTTTATTTTTTTGTTAAAAAGTTTTTTTTCACTAATCGCTGGCAATATTGATTAGACATTGAATAATATTACAAAATGAATTGTGGAAAGTAATTGTATGACCACAAAAAATCTAATTAATACATTCTTCAGGTAAAGATTATAGGAAAACCTATACGGAGTCTTATGGTTTTAAAGTAACTTGCTAAAAATTAGATTCGTTCAGAACCTTTTGCTTGCGAGTCCGAATCGCACTTGACCGGTTTTTTAAGCATGGTTTCTGTTGGTTAGGTTGCGAGAGCAAAGCCACGGGAAAAAGCTAGTACGTCATGGATCATTTTAAACTTTTTATTTAACACACTTTTTCATAATAAAGATCACTTAATTAGCGTCTCGATGAGCTAAGCGAGCGGTAAATAATTGAGCGATGTCCTCCACCGGGACACCATGCCAGCTTCAGGAAAAATACGACTCACACGAAATAGCTAGACTCACCTGCTTGAACGAGAATTGAAATATATACCGGTATTTACAAGATTTACTAGATTTGGAGATTTACCTACCCTCAGTTGCTAGATGATTATTGAATTGGATTTGGAATCTCGTGTTACTTATTATGTTTTGACTTAGCTGTTGTTTTTTTATTCGGTAATGAAATCTCAATCAAACAAGGATCTCTCGTAGCTAAAAAAGTGGTCTAAAAATAATGTAATAGTCGGTATTATGTACACCATATAGGTTACAGAAAAGATAGGTGAAGAAAACATTACATAGGGGGTTACAACGGTGAACCGTAGGCTCCGCATCCACCCTCTGGATGCGCAAGTCAGAGAGGCGGAGCTGTACGAGGAGTATAAAGTGGCGAAGGCCGCCCTCCAAGCGGGGATCCTGCAGGCCAAGGATCTGGCTCGGATGCCGTGCGGTGTTCCACAGGGTTCGGTTCTGGGGCCGCCCTTGTGTGACATCGGCTACGACTAGGTGCTGCGCGCCGACCTCCCTAGTGGCGTCA
This sequence comes from Lacanobia oleracea, assembly GCA_950371165.1. NCBI lineage: Eukaryota > Metazoa > Arthropoda > Insecta > Lepidoptera > Noctuidae > Lacanobia > Lacanobia oleracea. The sequence continues at coordinate 23,165,090 of OX493406.1, forward strand.
GCGGTCTGCTACGCTGACAACACGCTGGTACTGGCCCAGCGGGGGTTGACCAAGCGGCGGCCGAAGCTATGACACGCGGGCTTGCGATAGTCATTGAGAGGATCCGGCTGCTGGGTCGAGACCCAGTGTGTGTAGGACTTGTCCGAAGTCCGAAGCCATGTGCTTTCATGGTTCTCGGAACAAGCCACCATCGGGATTCCAAATAACGTTAGGAGGGGTTCACGTCGGCGTTGGATCGACATTGACGTACCTGGGTTTCGTCCTTGACAGCCGGTGGAACTTCGTCGAGCATTTCCGACATTTGGCTCCCAAACTGGAGCGAGCCGGGGCTGCCTTCAAGCGGCTTCTGCCCGATCTAGGGGGTCCAAACGCCTCCTGCCGGAGACTTTATGTGGGGGTTGTGCGGTGCATGGCCCTTTATGGGGCGCCGGTGTGGGCACCTACTTTGAGGAAGCGGCCTGCCCGTTACCTCAACGCGTCCCAGAGGGTCATGGCCATCCAGCTGGCCCTGGGGTAACATACGGTCTCTGGCGAGGTGGCGAGCCTCCTTGCCGGACTGCCGCCATGGGAATGGCACGTGGAGGTGCTACGCCGGGGCGAGACTCCTCTGCCACAGCTAATCGCAGCACGGCGGACGGAGTTCCGGCAGGATCTCGTGGCAGTATGGAGACAACGATTGTCGCAACCCAATGCTGGGCACGCCACAATTGCGGCGATAAGTCCCCTCTTTGAGGAGTGGCTACAGTGGCGCCACGGCGTCCTTACGTTCCGCTTGACGAACGTACTCACCGAACACGGTTGTTTCGGGAGGTACCTGTTTTGAATACGGCGGAGGGATACGTTTGGGTGTCAACACTGACGCATTGCCCGGGGAATACGGTAGAGCATACAGTGTAGGTCTACCTTGCTTGGGCGGAGCACCGCCTGTCTTCGCCGAACCACAAGACGAACGGCGATGCGCCACCTGGTGGACATCTCATCCACATGCACAAAACGTTTTGGGAGCACATTCATAGTGCGTACAGCTTAGGAGTGGAAATAACTGCCGGAGTCTGGGAGTCTGTGTTTCTTGATCCTGGGAGTCTTTAAGTCAAGAGTGAATAGGTTTTTTTTTTTTTTTTTTTTCTTTATTTATTTAGGGACATTTAAAATCGCAAAGCGTATGTCAGTCCCATCGTACCCTAAATACAAATTAGTCAAACAGACTTCTCGCATCATCGCTATTTGGCTGAGCCAAGATTTTATTGAAGGTGCCTACGTCAAGTCTGTTCAACCTCAAACAAATTATTTCTCTCAGACTCATACCGGACCACCGGACTACATTATCGCTTACCAACAGGTGAGATAGTGGTCAAACGCGTACTACCAATACCTAGCTAAAAAATAACAACATTCGGGTGCATTAGAAAGAGAGAAGAATAGACAGTACTGAAATTAGTCTTAGCGATGAAGAAAGTGCAAAATAAATGGCGTCGAATACAAGACCGCGTGACATCGAAAGATACGTACACACAGTTGTTATCGTTAAAATAATGACTCTTTTAAATTCTAACATCTTTCTGGTTCATAAAATAAATTTGTTCAAATAAATTGTAAAAACTGTGAGACGAATAAAACCAAAAAATAAAACACAATATTAGTTTCAATTGTAATTCCCAACCAGCGGACTTGAATAAATTGAAATAAAAAACAAACATTAGGGTTTATAAAACGTACTTTTAAAATGTTAAAATCAAAATAAATTCCACATTTAATTTAATATAGAAGCTGTTAAAATGAAAATGAATATTCAGTTACATTTTAAACCCGTTACTGCCACACATTACTTGGGCACAAAGAAATAAAAATAAGAACAATTGTTATGGCTTCTCGATTTTCACTCAATTTTTGTACGTGTATTTTAAGTAGGGCTGTCAGTTATGAGTTAAGGAATTTACTCAGAGTGACAGCTGCTATTCTTGATAATTATTATTAGAATAACAAATTAATTTCCAACTTTTGCTTATAAAAGAGGAATGGTTCCTTTATCAGTACCTACGATAAAAAAAATGGTTATTAATCGACTTCCAAAAAGGAGGAGTTTCTCAATTCGGCAAATATGTTTTAATTTTAAATCTAAGAGGACACTTTCAAAACAAAAAACGGACCATTATCGAATATAAAGCAAAGGAGTGGAACTCTCTGCCTGCGTCTGTGTTTCCAAAAGCTTACAACCCTAATCTCTTCAAAGTTAGAGTGAACAGGCTCCTTCTGGGTAGGCTCGCTCCATCGTAGACTTTGTCTCTGTCATCTCTGACATAGACTAGAGTCACGAGCAAACCCATTAATAAAAAAATAAAAAAATAAGTTGTATGAAAATACACCTGTACTCATCCAGTCACCTATGATTTTTTTTTTAATTTAGGGACTACACCACAAAACATTGTATTAGATTTTTTGTGACATACTAAAATACATTAATTTGACGTTTCTTTTTTACCGCATTACGATTTTATTCGTACATGCGGAAAAATAAACGTGTAAAGCACAATTCAAATTATTTTCATGTTAGCCGATTATAAAAGGTTTAAAACAGACACTGCCAAATAGAAACCCTTATCAAACTTAATGAAATTAAATAAATAAGTCCAAAAAAACATATGACGTACAACCCTGTACAAAGTATTTCAGCCAAGAATACATTTTAATAAAAGAATTCCAATAAAAAAGGCTCACATTATTATACTCGCATAACGTTTGGGCGTGAATGTACTCATTATAACACCCTTGTGCGTAATGTGCGTGTGTGCGAGACATTTAATTTTGTGCATGTCTGTACTCTTTTGTCTTTAATTCTGTCCGACATGGTACTCGCTGTTTTTTTTATTCTTTCGGTAAAATAATTTCGTATCGCTGACGTGTAAATTTTGGTTGAAGAGTAAAGCTGGTCTGAAAATAAATTGGAAGCTGCATTTGTTGTGTATTTTTCGTAATAATTTTAAAGCTTTCTTTTGTTGATTGGTAATTTTATTAAAATATATGTTTTATACTAGCTGATCCACGCGGCTTCGCTTCCATCAACTGGCTACCCTACCTACCTACCAATCCTATGGTTCTATGCTTTTTGTTTCATAATTAAATTTGTATATATTTATCTATAATGTTTTTATTTATACAAATCGTACACCTAAGATTACCTACAGTAGGTACTGTATTTCCTTTCTCTTTCAAATCCATGCAAAGGGTTGTCTTGAAAAGTTCGCTTTTAGCGATAAGGCCGCCCATTGTGTCACCCTATGTAATGCTTTCTTCATCTATTTTTTCTGTCACATGTATGGTGTACATAATAATGAGTATTCTATTCTACCATTTTGTATAAGCAGTTACTGCCGAACTGACCTCCACAACCCAGGCTGGGTAACACGACACATTTTGCAACCAGGCTATGTAGTGGATGGTCATGTCAGGGTAGCCCAGGGCACTAGGAGGAACACAGATGAGTTTTAGTCAATAAGAGTCTGACACTCCCTTCTGCTCCGCCCAGAACGGAAGGTGTCATTTGATGAATTCTTATTTTAAAAAAATGTAGTGTATGGTCATCCGTCTACGAACAGCGGATCTAAAAAGGCCACTTTAGCAGAATCAGAAAGCACATCATCATCAACCTTGAACCTAATGCGTTGACGATAGAGAGGAAAATGAAATTCTAATATTATTTAATTCTAATATGATTTTGCTAAAGTGGCCTTTTTAGAGCCGCAGACCTCGGCAGTCGGCAGTCGGCAGTCGGCAGTCGGCAGTCGGCAGTCGGCAGTCGGCAGTCGTTGCTTAGTCTTGAAGATTTGAACGCGACCCGTGCAGTTGTCACTATCAAGTCAAAAACCGTCCTCGACTATATTATTTTAGTTTTCCATGAAAAGTAGTTTTAAAGATGAAACTTTTATGAAAGTAAATGCTTTTAACTCAGTAACTGATATTTAATTTCCCGGATCGAGTCTTTCAGGGCGCGATAAGCGTGTAATATATCTCATTTCTGTGCCGCGGACCTAATTTAATAAATGTCGGGCTCGATTCGATTACCGAAGATATATTCAGGCTCCGATTGTGAGGGATTGAATTAACTAGCTATTGGGAGGTGGATGAGAAAAGTGATATTTTTCTAGAAATGAAATCTTCATCTCTGGATGCTAGTACTTGGAGTTATTAATTTTAGTAGTTTTACAAAGAGAAATGATTTTTTTGTTTGTTTGTACCGAATAGGCAAAAAACTGGACAGATCTTTCACGTCTTTTTTTGTGATTTTTACGGAAATTGCAATACCCCGCAACCCGCGCATACAAAATCGCAGGCGCAGTGCTAACAAAGTACATTTTATAATCAATTATATTTTTTGTCAAATGAAAATTGGATAAGTGACGTTCAAGACCAACTATATCTTTCGGATCATATTATAAAAACAAGATTATTTTGGAATTTAGATTAAGTGAAAAGCAGCAGAGTTAATCGAGTTTGCTTGCTAAAAAAAAACTTTTTAAATTGGTCAAACACAAATATGTGGGGTTTGGCTTGCAGTCCAACCACATGCAGCTGAGTACCAGCTGTATTTTACGTGGAGCGACTGCCTATCTCACTGCCAGGAGCCATTAAACTATTGTAGTCTTTGCTGCCAGGTGCCACGATGCAGGGCCTGGGTAACACGATACCTCTTGGCAAGACTGGTTAGAGTTTCTGGCTTCTAACAACCCGTGACGGCTGTCAAAGTTTTTCAAATGATACCCATCAAAACTATTATTATATATTATATTTTTTTCACGAACCTATCTCGGCAAGCACTGGCGAGTCCAAGGAGGGGGGGGCTAAGGCACTCAATCAACCCATCTCCCACAGAACTAAGGGCCTCTAGACCCAGATATCTTTGGTAGTTTACAATCTAACGAAGTCAATGACAAATTTACGAAAAGTAATCCTAGAAGGCCTGTTATGCGTTAAGCAAAATTAGATGATATGCTGTTTTAGTGTTTATTTTGCCCAATGACACTTTTGGATCCGCCCCTGTCGGCAAACATTGCTTAACCTTGAAGATCGAACCCTGCGAATTTTAGATATTATGAACACGTTATAGAACTACCTTTATTTCCATCATATTATCATCATATTGTCCCCTACCCGCGGACTTGCGTGCGACAACACGTACTCACAGTGTGCTCGTATATAAAAAATCTATATAGTGTCTAAAGCAATATCCGACTTTAAAATAATATACAGTCGTGTAGCCCAGTTCACAAGCTACCTTGTGCGCGAATCAGTTTACATCAGTATCAAGAAACCAACAGATAAACTCAGTTTTAATAAAAAGCGGTTGCAAAAATTTTAATTTTGCGCTGCGAAGTTCGTGAGTCATTGTGTCAGTGGAAGACCGAGCGACGCGCCGAGTTCAAGTACCGTCCTCGTACGCGTTGTATCTTCAAGGACAAAGCGATCGTAGCCCGTTCGGAGACAGTTCGGTTTGACGAATATTTACGAAGGCGAGTGGAACACAGCTACGGCGCGCTGGCGCACGGTGATTGAGGTGACTCATTATTTTACGACTACCGCATACTGTCAAATTATTGTTTGTTTACTACGTTTGGTGATAAATCAACTCCTGTTTTGTTCGTAAATACTGCAAAACAAATATAATGATTCGTCACTCGCCCCCTATTACCCCATCGGCATCCTCGCCGACATTACATAAGTCTGATCCGAATTTATCTTTGAGTTCTGACAACAATGAACATATCACGCAAAGGAAACGCAGGCATGGAGACTATGTGGAGTTTGAACGGATGGAGAATATGTTTTTGGAAATGAAAAATATGTTTTCTGAGATGGTGTCTCAGCAAACACAACAAAATCTAAAAATTGATAGTTTAAACGCTGCTCTTGAGAACATCAGATCTCAAAACTCATTGATTACTTCACAGACTTCTGAGATTCGAACACAAAATGATGAGATCAGAGCTTCGGTTCAATTTCTGTCCGATAAATACGACGATGCTATGAAAGAACTAAATCACCTAAAGTCTGAGTGTTCTAATAATAATAAAATTATTAAAACATTAGAACTAAAAGTTGACCACCTGGAGAAAAATTTGAAATCAGCAACACTTGAGTTGAAAAATCTACCCAGCACAAACCCTGAAACCCAACAATCGCTGATGAACTCTGTTCAAAAGTTAGGAGATATCATAAATCAGCCTGTGATAAATACTGACATTAAAAACATTTTTCGCACAAGGGGTAATAAAGACTCAGTTGGCACCGTCCTCGTCGAATTTTCTTCTCCAGTAATCAAAGAACAGTTCCTGAAGTCGTCTAAAAACTACAATAAAGTCAATAGCAGAAATCGACTTAATACTACTCATCTGCAAGCTATGGGACCGGAGAAACCCATATATGTTTCAGAAGCTCTCACTACCATGACGAAACGCCTCCACTACCTAAGCAGGGAATTCATCAAAACCAGCACATATGAGCAATGTTGGATTGCAAATGGGAAAGTATATGTGCGCGAAAAAGAGGGGATGCCCAGTCGGCTGATAAGAACTGAGGAGGACCTCGTCGTGTTACGAAGAGAAAAATGACTAATATACATCTGTCAGTTACGCAGTGTATCGCTGTCTATTGTTGCTTTCCTTTGTTGTTTACCATGTTATAAAACCTTATTACTAATACCTTGTACTAACAACCTTATTACCATTTTATGTTTGCTGTCCTGTCATATTACTAGGCTACACTCACACTCATATTCACGACTTACTACACAAGAAATTATTTCCACTCACTTTAACTTGTTAATCAGAGATTTACATACATTCCTACATATTATACACTCTTTTTGCCTAACATCTGCCCGTGCCTACAATGTTCTTAGCCGTTCACATATTCTGTCGGCCATTTATTTGTGTATACTATTAAATGACAGTTATCGTTATAAAAATCACAACAAATTTCCATTCCGAAAGGTTTATTATATAATTTTTACTATTAAAATTCGACAACACAAAAAATAATACAACTAACATAGATTCTGTCTCCGTGTCTGACTCATTAGTGTGTGATCTCGATAATTGTACTCCGCCTAACTTCCCATCTAATCAGTCGTTAAAAATTCTCAACCAAAACATTAGGAGTATAACTAAAAATATGCCAGAGTTTCACACCTTACTCGCTAGAACAAAAGTTGATTGGGATATTGTCACCCTGACAGAATGCTGGCTTCCTAGCACGCACTCCATTCCAAACCTTGAGGGCTACAATTACTTTAGGACAGTTAAAAATCTTACCCAAAATGAAGGTATCGTCGTCTATGTACATGAAGACCTTAAGGTCTCTGTGGAAGAACCTCCACTTCTGGAAGCAAATTGTCTCCAAATTAAAATTGACAACAATACTGTCTTACTGGCAATTTATCGTCCACCAGGTTATAAAGACGTTAACATTTTTCTTAATTCATTAGATACAACTCTTCATAACATAGCGAATTATCGAAATGTAATCATTTGTGGTGATATAAACATAAATATTCACGATCAGTGCCATGACTCAGCTAAAAGTAGTTATTTAAATTTATTAGCCTCACATGGTCTCCTGCCAGCACATGTCCTGCCCACACGTCAACTTGCATGCCTAGATCATTTTATGCTTAAAACAACTTTGCCCGCTACCACTTTGGTTGCCCACTCCGCTCTCACTGACCACGAAACTGTTTTGTTATTTCTTGCAAAGAAAAACCCTAAATCGACTGCAAGAAAAACAGTGAATCGAGTCAATCACGATCAGCTAGATGCAGATCTGAAACTAGTTGACTTTAGTGCGGTGTATATGTCAAATGATCCTCATGTAGCGGCAGATCTATTAATTAGTCCCATTATGCGGGTCATTGAGTCAAACACGAAAACAGTTAAAATCCCGAACCGTAAAAAAATCGTGAAGACATGGATTACTCCTGGCCTTCTCCGTTGCATTCGACATAGAGATAATCTTCATAAAAAAATTAAAAATGACCCTGAGAACTCAATTCTAAAAACGACATATTCAAGATATAGGAACTACTGCAACAAAATATTAAAGCAATCTAAAATTGACCATGATAAAAAAGAAATCAGTGATGCTGGCAACAACACTAAACATCTGTGGACAGCTATAAACAGCATAACGAGTAGGGTCGAAAAGAAGGACAGCGCTTCAGAATTGCTATCGACTTCAACTACACCAAAGCAATCGGTTAACGAAATCAATAACTTCTTCGCAAATATTGGTAAATCCCTTGCTGAAAAAATTGTAAGTCGGTCGGCTTTGTCACCGAGTGGTACTTTCTGCAATAATTCACATTCCATGGTACTGTTACCCACAGACGAAGCAGAAGTGACAAAACTAATACTGTGCCTCCGCAATGACTGTGCCATTGGTTGGGACCGAATTTCTAATTGTTTCCTTAAGAAACACAAAGCTGTCATAGTTCCACCGTTGACTTACGTTTGTAACCTTGCTCTCGAAACAGGCCAATTTCCCAGAGCATTCAAGAGGTCAATTGTTCATCCGGTCTTTAAGGGTGGGGACAGAAGCCGTGTCAATAACTACAGACCCATAGCCGTGCTGCCAGCGCTTTCCAAGATTCTTGAACGGATCATGAACGGCAGACTAGTTGATTACTTGGAGAGCAATAGCCTTCTATCTTCCTCTCAGTATGGTTTTAGAGCCGGTAAATCGACGTCCGATGCCGTTCATGATCTCACTAACTTTATCGTCACTAACATGGACAAGGGTCGTAAAGTCTTGGGGATTTTTCTAGACCTAGCGAAGGCATTTGACACGGTTTCTGTTCCCATACTGATTCAGAAGATGGAAAACCTTGGAATTAGGGGAGTCCAATTGAAACTGTTTGAGGACTATCTGAGTGGGCGTACTCAGAGCGTGAAAATGAAAGAGTACGTCAGTGACGAGTGCCAAGTTACCTACGGCGTGCCTCAAGGCAGCGTACTGGGTCCTACACTCTTTCTTATATATATAAACGGCCTGGGTATGCTCACTCTTCCAGAGGGTAAAATAATAACTTTTGCAGACGATACAGTCCTGTTGTTCAGCGCGACCACGTGGAGTGATGTCTACGGATTTGCTCAGTCAGGCTTCAATATGGTATCAGAGTGGTTACGAAATAACATCCTCACTCTAAATGCTGCAAAAACGAACTATGTCACTTTCTCCATAAAACATAACAGACATACCTCGGCAACAACCCCGCATTCCATCGTAGCTCACACTTGTCCGATGCCATGCTGCGCCGCCTGTACTTGCACTCAAATCGGTAAAGCAGATAGTGTGAAATATCTGGGCGTTATCATAGACAGTGCACTAAATTTTCACAAGCACGTTACCGTATTGAGTGGCAGGCTGAGGAAGTTAATATATGTCTTCAAGACCCTTAGACGGGTGGCTGAGGATAAGGTGAAGAGATCAGTGTATTTTGCCCTCGTTCAATCTTTGTTGACTTACTGCATCACCTCCTGGGGTGGTGCCCCAAAATGCACTATTCTTGAATTGGAAAGAGCGCAGAGAGCCGTCTTAAAGGTCTCGCTGTGCCTCCCTTTTAGATACCCTACCACCCTCCTATATAAAGAAGCGAAGGTCCTGACAGTACGCCAACTGTTCATACAACAAACAATTATGAAACAGCATAGCCTCTTAACATATTCCCCCTCTCTTTCACGTGGCAAACGCAGATTCGACCCCGTGGATAGTTATCACAACCGGCTTTCGACCAAGTTCTCTCAGCGATTCTTCTGCCACCTCGGTCATTATCTCTATAATAAAATTAATAAGATTCTTCCTATTTACGACCTTAACAAGATTAAATGTAAAATGAAATTAACTAGCTGGATCCAGGACTTAAACTACCTTGAAACTGAAAAAATCCTAGCTGTCTCGGTATAGATCACGATTTAAATAAATTAGTTAACTAGGCATATACTTTTCACATAAATATTATATATTTATATATCCAGGCTACAGAAACTTCTACATCCTCACTCACTACACAAAACCACACTCTACACTCACTTTCCTTCATCTTCACACAATACTAACCATACTAACACTATATAGATTTAGAATCATTTTAATAATTCTTAACTGACTCGCGACCACTGTCTGATTCGGAGTATTATGTAACCTAAAGGGTGGAGACCTGGTGTCCTGAAATACAGGCCACAAGCCTAGTTTAGGCACCAGTCTCCCGCAATATACTTGCTGTATCCACCTGTTCCTTAAAATATGTACTCAATGTGTATTGTGGCGAGAAAATAAATAAATTATTATTATTATTATTATTATTATTATTATTGAAACAGCAGGATCGTTAAATATGCGTTTTAATTAGGATTGACTATTATTTGATTTTACAGCATAAACTTTACTTTTAAATAAATGCTTATTTTGACTTTTTAGGACTAACAGCTAGCTAATTGAGTCTTTTCTGTCTAGGCGTAGACTAATTCCCACTGTTAAGCTAGTACCCCACTAAACCAATGGAATTTCTGTCTTAGTGTTGACAGTATAATAATTAATTATGTATCAAGTCTGTTATAGCCTCAAAAGTTTTGCTTGTTTGATATCGTACTATAGCCCGTTACTCGCCTTCATAACCTCAAACAGAGAAGTACTCACAAATCTGACGACGCAAAAAACAGTTCAATATCGCGATATTGCGCATTATATTCTCCAAATCCAATAAGATTCGCAATATATTCATGAAAGCGTCTATTGACTGTTCCGCTGCGATTATATCTAAAAGATAATTGTATTTGCATGCAACAAATACGAAGGCTTTACTTTGAGGAAGTTATTGAAGAAGCACGAGGCCGTTTGACCGGCGGAGGAGCGGCGGACTACGACGTTAAGCTGCGAGCACATTGGAAGGAATGGAGCGTTGATCCATCCAAATATTATAAATGCGAAAGTAACTCTCTCTGCTGCGGACTTTGTTCGAAAGAGTTACTGGAGTTGAATAGCGTGCACTAGGAGAGGCCTATAACTAATAATGGTGATGAGTCAGCGCGGCCCTGGAACGCAAAGGGCATAAGGAGGAATAAGGATAGGTTTAGTCGGTAAGAGTTTGACACTCCCTTCCGATCCGCCCGGAGTGGAATGAGTGTTTTGTTGACTTCCAATTCTTAAAAATATAGCAAAAAATGCAACATAATGTGTTTGTTATTTCTTCACGTCTTGGCAGCTGAACAGATTTGGATGAAACTTGGCACACGGGAATAGACGGATCATCTTTGGGACGGATTTGAAAGATACCAGCTATGATGCCCTTGAGTCAATTATGAAACGAGCCAAGAGGATCATCGGCAATGAGAGGCTCGTTGAGTCGAAGCTCCAAAGTTTTGATCATCGATGCCGAGTTGCTAGACTGTCGGTTTTCTATCGGTTGCGATTTGGGGAGTGAGCGACGGAATTGCAAAATTCAATTCCGCCTAGCCCGTTCCATCATCGGACCACAAAACGTAAGACAAGGCGCCACCGGTACATGGTGAACATCCCACCCACACGCACAAAACGTATTGAGAACACATTCATAATGCGTACAGCTAAGGAGTGGAATTCTCTGCCGGAGTCTGTCTTTCCTGATAGCTACAACCTGGGAGTCTTTGAGTCAAGAGTAAATAGGTTACTTCTAGGCACGCTCCATCTTCGACTGCATAATTGCTTACCATCAGGTGTGATAGTAGTCAAGCGTTTGCCTATCAATTGTAAAAAAAACATTGATTATTGGATTTTCACTTTTCATCCTGAGAAAATGTTCCCTTGGGATAAATTAGAAGGTAGAGTTGGTTTTATACAAACGGTAAATTCTTCTTCTTCGCGTGTCGGTGCCTCGACAGACAATATTGGTTTTGAAAAATTGGTGACAGGGCCATGCGGCACACGACAAAAGATGGACCTTGAACTAGTAGCTTTTGTGGTAAGTACACACATACGGAGTATTATGTGAGCACTTATTCCATATTCTGACTTACTTAATATCACGTTTGAATTCACAATTGACATCTGAATCTATGATATTTTTTCTCAGCAGCCAATGAGAATGCTCCCTTACAGTAACAGCTTGCAGGCATCTCTTTGACCTGAGCACAATAAAGCCGGCCAGGGCAACTATTTCTTACTTAACCTACTTCTAAGGAAAACGCAGCTCGTTCCCAGAAACCTAAGAAATGTTTCTTTGATTGTAATAAGTATTGTTTGACTTTGAAGGAAATTTCCTGTTATTTGCCTAACAAATTTTTTGAGAAAATATTAACATACAACATTTTTACATTTTCCGTTACTTTTCAACAGGAATTTAATTCTAAAATGACTTGACAAAGAATTTAGCGCTAAATACGCTCTCAAAGAGGCACCTGCGTCTAAACTTGACCTATTGCAGCCTTAGACTACAAGTAGCAGTTATCAAGTGCCTCTAACTTAGTTACTGCTTAGTTCAGCTTAGGAACTAACTTGTTGTAATTAAGTCTATGATACTCGATACCTACTCCTGGAGGAGGTCAGGGGAGAGGCAGTGGTGTAGTGGAAGCGTAGCTGACGATATTGGGGAAACTATAGAGCCATCTGCACTATAGCAGCCGCACGGTAATGATAACACAATTGCGCTAGTTCAAAGTCAAATAATACCTCTGATTGGTGCTTGTGTGCAGGAATTTAGTATTATGTTGGAAATCGACTTAGATAAGATCCTTTCTGTGAAGAAAAAAAATGGCTGTCTGTAAAGTCAGTTTACGGACGATATATTTAACGTGATAACGTCATTAGAAAATAATTGAATTCTTAACAAACAAGCCGAACGCTTAGTCCGATAGTGCCTCTCTATCCCGCGCTCTTGCTCTCGGAACGTGACACATTTTCGTGCGTGCAGCCAACGTTTATCGATTTATAAAAATATAGAATATCTGGTGTGAATGTAGGTGAAAAATTATAACTTAGCTAGAGAACTACTAAATTCACCGTTGTTACAGAAATGCGGTGTGCTTGGCTGTGATTTCAATAAAGGCAAGAGTGATAACGATGATACCTAATTTGCTCAGAATAAAATCTACTCAATCTTTGAGTAAATTTGGAGAGACGCAACATGCAAACACCTAATTAGTCGACAGACGGGCCTCATGCTTAAACTTGAGACAGACCGACAACAAGAGCACAGCTTCACCGATCCCCAAACGCCTTACACTACGAAACACAATCACACACATCTACAGCGACCAATAGTATTAAACTTAAACACAACATTAACAGTTGAGTCTGCAATGATAGCCGCCGTCGAATGAAGTGGGGAGTCGTAATTGTGGCCAAACAGAACACTGTCGTGATTATCGAGCTCTCATATGTATTCGCCAGAGTAGTTGAGTTATTTAAGTATTGGGCACAGTGAAAGGCGGGAGCAGTATTCTTTTAATACAAAAAAGAACGGTTACAGTTCATACGAAATGTAACAAAAGTACTCCTGACCGAAATTGGGCATCAGAGCGGGCGCCATCAGGGAGCACATCCCGAGTGTGTGAACTAACTTAGTTGCACGCTCTCCTCCTTATGCCCGTTTTCACCAACATCCCCTATACTACCAACTAAGTATAGGGCCCTTTACTTAACAGTACCCCTAAATGAAATTTCGTTTCACCATCGTTTTTATCACCTAACTAGGGGACACATAACTATGTGACGTTTTGTTTTCGATAATAGTGAATGATTCGTCTTTAAACTTATCGATACTTTGAAATAATATAGTTTTTTAACAAATTCTCTAAAGTATATACACAAATAGATACAGTTTATAATAAATTATGTTTTAATAGCAATAATCAATATTAATTCCTTCATATTTTTAATTAATTTCATATTTTCTTACATATTTACTCTGTGGATACATTACGAAACTCACGTTTAATCTGTGGTCATATTTGAATTTGACAGTTTACTTTCGTTTGTTTTCGTGAATAGTTTTGTAGCGGACGCCGAGCATAGCTTAAACTAGGAATAAGTTATGTAAATATAATAGGATAACACGAGGTATTTTTAAATTAGGTAAATAAAGTATCTCGTATTAGAAAGTAGGAATCATCACGTGGGATTTATTCGAGCGAGACAAGGGTCCCCACATTTGGTCAACAGATGTGGCAAATGGCATAGCGCGCCTGCGCGTGGTGATTTTAGAAACAAAGAGAGTACCTAACGGGATAGCGCGCAATGTTTTAAGAGAAGTGTAGCGTGGTATTTTAAAATAAGTAGGTACATAATTAGAACTAAGTTTGATGGACGTAGGTTTCTTAGTTTGATTAGTTTGATAGGTTTCAGTGTTTTATTCCAAAGTAGGAACGGAATAAAACCTGAAAATAACTAAGAAATCTATAATAAACATAGTCAGATGCAAGTAGGATAGACATAAGTTTCTTAGTTCTTCATAAAAGTAGGTTTCAGTGTTTTATTCCAAAGTAGTACCGGGATAAAACCTGAAAGTAACTAAGAAATGTGTAATAAGGATAAATAGGCTAATAGGCACGTAGCTGATAAATCATGTATAGTAGATAAGGCTAATATCTAGGTTGGATTGTGTACTTTGTATAGCTTTCTTAGGTAGAATTAGGGAATTACTTTAAGAAAATATAGCAATTGTATAAATTCAGCTTAGATGTAGGTATAAAATACCACGTGCATTAAAAGTACTATTGTTAAGGGTTTACACATAATTAGTTATGGTTTCTAGGTAGGGTTTCATATAAGATCGAGATAAGGTTTATTTTTACTTCCCTAGATTTAAGTATATAAGTAAAAATCACTGTAAGAGGGCACATAGCGTGGGCAAGTCCATCGAGCCGCGCTCTGCGCCCCCGCTACCTGGGTTACCCACGCTAACCCGGAATAATATAAAAGAGATGGAGATGTGGTTCAGAGCACACTTGACGCCGAGTGAGTCGCAGACACCGACACGCGACTCTCTCCCTCACTATAGACTCTACAACACTACATGCACTCGGCGCGCACTGTGTGCTAGGTTAATATAGGCATAGTGTGCGTCGAACCTCACACAAGCACGACTCTCCATGCGCCCAAATACACGCGATGAACGTACGGCGCGGACGTACGTTTCATTCGCTACATGAGACGGTGTCTCACAATTCCATTGCCGCTCATACACTCACCACGGTCCCTCAGCCTGAAGCGTGACCGGCTCGCTCTGGAAGCAGGACAGGCGGGGGATCAGCACCCTCGGCAGGGAGCGCCCTAAAGTCGGCGCCTACGTCGCTGGTCGTCTCTCGCTGGGCCTCCTCCGGACAACCGGAGGTCTCACCCGGCGGGGACTGACCGCCGTAGGGCCGTGAAGAGCCGGCACTGTGAGACAGTGCCGTGGCGCCCTCTGCCGACACTTTGACAGATACACTTAGGCATGCAGCGACCTTCTGTCGCGCTGCCTTCATCTGCGCCTACATGGCACCCCAATGACGTGCCCGTCTTTACGGGCACGCAATGATACCGCGGGAGAAAAGGCACAGCCTATGCCCGCCTGCCGCGCCCCCTTGCGGGGACGTTGCGAATGCTCCAAGTTCAGAGCACATTCGGCCTCCAGATCTCCTACGAATAACATCATAGAGAAATACAAGCATCGAGATCACAAGTAGTATTTTTCTTTTGGAGATTCCTGACGACACCCTGAACAATTATCATCAACCAATACAGTCCACTTCAAGTTTGTTGTGATCGCTTGCTTGCATCTTATTTTGTTTCGTTAACGTTACGTATTTAGTTACGGTATAATAAAATGGCAGAAAAAAGGAAGCGTTGCTGCAGACACTCCACAGAGTACATTAGACACTCTTTTTATTATTCGACTGCTAGTAGCCACACTGATCCCACCCATGTCTCCCACTGCCAACAAATGATTACCAGTAGCATGAAATCTCAATGCTCTTAATAACTGATTTATTGAAGATATAGAATTATTCCTGGAATATCAAATAAACACAAGGAAACATTGTCGTATCGTCAACTAAAAAAAAATACCATGCGCATAGTTTTTTGTTATTTTATTTTACGGGCTACATTACGTAGTATAAAAAAATGTGATTAGTTAATATGTACTCACCTATTATCAGGAAATTCTAAAGCGTGTTCAATATTTTCCAATAAATACAACACTGAAAATTTACGTAACCTATATCTCCGAAAAGTCAGTTTCATCAAAAAATTCAAAGTAATTAGATCGTTTTCGATATATTTTGGTCTACGGCTATTATTTGCGTCGAAACAGTTTCAATATATTCAAAAAAATCATATAAATCACTATCCATCTTCGTTGTTTAAACGATCACATAGTTTATGGGGCAAAATTTCGACCACCTAAATTTAGCAGACCTTTTAACGTTTAGTTGACCCCTAAACGTTGGTGAAACAGAAACCATCCTCTAACGGCCCCCTAAACATGTTTAGGGGATCCCGTAAACTTAGGGGATGTTGGTGAAAACGGGCATTACTCTCATAGTCGTATAGGACGGTAATCAGAACAGGCGCAGGATCGAAGTCTTGGCGTGTTTTTCGAAGCACGCGGGTATCACCCCGACAACTTCCAAACTCTGGCCTCTCACTGAGAAGTTCCTAATGGAAGCCCTTTGCTTAACCTGGGAATCAGACCCCAGGAGCAGTTATATTCAACTCGGCCATGAAGATTTGAGCTTGGGACTAAACGAACGTTTTTGCATTATTATTTAGGTATAGGCTCGCCATTCAACACAATCTCACCTGATGGTATGCGCTATATGGTTGAGAATGGAGCATGTTTGCTTAGAAGTAATCTACTCTCTCTGTACTTTAAAGCGTTGTCTGCCAGACAAATAGACTCAATAGAAAATGTTTTGTTTGTCGGTCACCAGTGACCGACGCGGCAGTGAATGTGTTAAGAACCCCAGCTTCTAGCTGTCAGGAAACATCCTACAATGTTTTATGCGTAAGGGTGGGAACTCGTTTTACAATCAGTGTACCCGCTTCCTTCGCCGCTTCCGCTCTCGCTCATGTTCGGTAAGACACCGACAATCGTATAAACCGCTACAAACACATATTGTTCGCGCTTCGCAAACTCGCAAATATCACAATTGACAACATTAATTAAGTGGGGAGTAACGATTACGCGCTGGTTTGCGGCTGACAGCGATATGGGTACCTACTGTTTCGCGGGACGTGGCTAAAGTACCATTTGTGTAGATATGAAATAGGTTAGTGAGAACTATTTAATAATATATTATAAAAAAAAAATCGTTTCTATTTTTTTTTTCATTTTTCCGTTACTGGCTGACGGAGTCAGTGACAGACAGACAACACACAGCCGAGACTACTCGTCTTAGAAAGCTGGGCATTCAGCTTCACACCTGCGTCCGTAGGGGAGCACAATGAGAGGATTTCTCGTAATTCCAACGGAATCGGGAAAAACGGGATATGCGCGTACGAAGTCGCGGTCAAAAGCCAGTATTTAATAAACCAGTGTTAATCGTTCTCCGTCTATTTTCCTGTCCTGGGACATGGGCCACCTCACGCGGTCACAGTACATGTTGGTGGACGTTGCACGAAGTCTTCGAAGTTTTTGGTTCTATTTTCCCCCGATGTTATCCTTAACTAACGATGTACCTATTCATGCCTTTTTTTAAAAAAACTTCCTTTTGGATGATATTTACTTTATTATTAGCAACTAACTTTTGGTCGCAACTTCTGTTACGCATACTCCCGTTTCTGGAAATTGTCTCTCAGTACGGGGAGCCCTGAGAGAGGATTTCCCGAAATTCCTACTCAAGGCACAGGTTCCTTATGCCTTTCAGGTTTTTACGGCTGTGTGTTGGCACTCAATCAACAATAAGGTAAGAGGTTTATCTGTATTGATTTCCCTACCTTGTGGCTATTCCACCAATTCGCACTAAGCGTTTTCAAACGTCTTTTATAATGCGCACAGCAAAGGAATGGAATTCTCTGCCTGCGTCTGTGTTTCCAAAAGCTTACAACCCTAATCTCTTCAAAGTTAGAGTGAACAGGCTCCTTCTGGGTAGGCTCGCTCCATCGTAGACTTTGTCTCTGTCATCTCTGACATAGACTAGAGTCAAGAGCAAACCCATTACAAATAATAAAAAAAAACCTGGATTTTTGAGGTTGCATAAATTGATGACGATACGATATTGTTAGAGTTACGCAAATTGTTTTTTGGGTGTTGTTTTTAGTAAGAAGATAATAAAATGTTTCTGATTACTAGTAAAATAAGAAGGTTTTCCAATACATTGCATAATATAATTTCTACAGTGCTGCATAGCTCAACTGATTGATAGCTTTTATTGTAACACAGTCTTAGAGTTGTAACATTATACCCAGAGAAGTTAGGTAGGTACCCAATGATTAGATTAATACACGAATAGGATCATTGTTCAATAACAAAGCCAATAAATGATTGATGATAGGAAATAATCATAGGTAATACTTTGGAAGTATTTATTGAGGTATATCAATTTTCTGTTGGTTTAGTTTGGTCGGTCATTTAATTATTATTTCAGGACGAAATAAACAACATTTTAGACACAAATTAGTATTGCATATTATTAAGTACAAACTTGCTTTTACAATTTAGGTACTTTGACATTGGCAGAATATTCGGCATTGGCTTTGTTTGCCATTAATATAAAATATAATAGTATAAGAGGTTTTATAAATTTGTGTAGTAACAGCTAGTAGTAAATTAGATAAAAGACCTTTCAAATATAATAGTCATCATCTGCCTAGCCTTTTCCCAACTACATATAATGGGGTAGGCTTCCAGTCAAACCAGATTCAGCTGAATACCAGTATTTTATGAGGAGCGGCTGCCTACCAGACCTCCACAACCCATTAACTGGGTAACACGGTACTTCATGGCAAGACTGGAGTCAGATTTACTGGCTTCTGACTATCCGTAATGACTGCCAAAGATCTACAAATGACCAACGGCTTAACGTGCTTTCCTAGGCACGGAGGAAACTCGCTATGTTAAGATGGTCACCCATCCACAGACCCACCTTGGCAAGCGTTGCTTAACCTTGAAGATCGACCCGTGCGGCTGTTATTATCTAGCCACGAGCTCCTCGTTTCACCTTTCAAATATAATAGTATTAAGTCTAAATTAAGTAGTAAGCAGAAAAACTCCTTTAGTAAAGTTGAAAAATACCTTCAACAGTTTGAGCCCAGATTAATCTAGAATATTCTGAAAATAACGACTTACAATGTAGGTGTAAAGCCTCATTCGTCTAACTTCAGAACTTTTAAGTACCTAAACTAATTTTAACATTTTCTTCGAAACTTGATATAATTTTTCAAAGCTGACATGTTCCTAATTGCTTGTCAACGATATATTAGACGAAAAAAAGTGTCAATTACGGCCAAATAACGTCCAGTGACCTTGTACAGGCGACAGGCGTGTTGTCGTCGGGACAAAGTCACTTTGCGGTCTTACGAGACGGTAAAGTTTCTAGACGAAGCTGAATGTTGAAAAATATGTTTTTAAATGTGAAAATATGCCTTGTATCAAGTTTTTAATTCAGATTGAGGTTTGAAATATTTTTTCTCAAGTTTTGACGTAGGTACCGAAACAGCTTCGGTATTAATTTCAGTGGTTGCCCAAAAGTTTTAGGTTACTTCGTTCACGTGTTATTCCCACAAGGTCTGGTAGAGGTTTCGTTATTTCAATTTTACTAATGGCTAAAAAGTACAAAAAAAATATCGTCTCCTTGAATTAAAGTACCTACACATTCTTGGAAATTATTTTTATCAGTGCTCAATCATTTTGATAGACTTTTTTAAGACGTTTTCCTGTAGCCACAATTCACTAGAACCTCGTTTGCTTCGATTTGTAGATATTTATTTTTCTCGAAGACGTACGGGGAATAAAATAAGTAAGTGAGAAGGTCATCATACGTTTGTAATCTTTGTCCCACTACAAAGATAAAAACCGGACAAGCGCAAGTCGGACTCGCACACGAAAGGTTCCGTATCATAAACCTTAATTTTTATTATTTGTTGTTATAGCGGTAATAGAAATACAATACAATAATAATACAATCTGTGAAAATGATGACTGTCTACCTATAACGGTTCTTGAGATACAGCCCGCTGACAGACAGACGGACGGACAGCGAAGGCTTAGTAATAGGAATCCTTTGGTTACCCTTTGGATACGAAATCCTAAAAATCACAGTTGAATTAATTTGATTGATTTATCTACAAGATAAATCAAATTAAAAAAATTAACAGAATTTGTTCAGAATTATCAAATGACTGATCTGTTATTTTCCTTTAAACACCTAAAGCTACAATCAAAGTACCAATTATAATAACTTGTAGCCCCAGTATCAATGAACACAAACATAACAATTAAGCCCCGAGTGAGTAGAGCCAGTGTTTACTGTTGTTTCAATACACGCTGCACGCTGGAGCCGAACACATAAATTAGGTGAGCGTGAATATGCATGAGGGGCTTTCCGATAGTTCTCGGGGTAAGCAGGGCTGGTGGGGTGTATTGATTTGTGGGGTGAATGGAATCTTTGGGATGTGGAATCAAGGTGAAGGTTGTTTTTTCTTGCATGCATGGCTTCTAGTCATAGACATAGAGTCTAGGCTTCATGTACCTAGTATTATTTAAAAAAAAATGTTTAAGACATTTTCTCTTTTGATTTATTTTTGATATTATGAGATGAATAGTAACATAATTTATCTTCATAATTTATCAGCCGAAAGACGTCCACTGCTGGACATAGGCCTAACCTAAGTGTGGCCACAACAGCCGGTCCTGTGCGTCTCGCATCCATCGTATATAGTCTCTTTTGTTAAACTCATCTAGTCTCATCTAATTACAAAAATTTTTTGCTGTCTTATACGACGAACTCCTATTTATAACCTCTTTCACCAAATATAAATAAGCATTCCAAACTACACAATAACCAAAATAACTTTTGAAAGTACTGAGCCGATTACTAACGTCTTTTTTCCTATTTGAAAATAACAATATCGCTGGGAGTCGTAAGCTACTTTTGATTCCGGAAAAAACATAAAAGGATACTGTGTAATAGCTACTGTGAGTTATGGAAAAAAGATATTTCTAAATACAACAGTTAATTATTTCCCGCTAGGTTGGACTCAGAGAAATTAAATAAGGAAATTAAACATTCGGATTCCTGAAAATGAACACGTAATTATATAATTTCCGTGTACCTAATATTATCTTTTAATTTCACAAAGTAAAAGAAAATATTACCTACATGAAACAACCTTGTTTGAAACAACATACAGATCATTTATTTAAATAAAACCCAATTATACAGTTTCATTCATTCTTCAAATTAAAAACAAGTTCTGGATTAGAGGAACCGCAATCATGCAATTTATTAAAACCAATTAGCAATTCAATTAAAACTCATAATTTATTTCTAACAAGCTAAAATGATTGAAAAAAATAATATAAATTAAAAAGAAGTATTTTGGAATGGTTTTGAACAAATGAATTTCTTAAAGGTCACCAAATCTCGAGTATTTGTCAAAGGGAACCTTTTTCTCTTTTTTTTTCTATCTGACCTCGGGCTTCGACTGTTTTGTGTTGATGTAAAATTGATTTCCGGGGGTTTTGATGTTTCTGATGTTTTTCGTAGTCAATGTCAACTTACTTAATGAGGGCCCAAGTTCAACAAAGATCGGGTAGGTCAGTTTATTTTTAATAATAGATCTCTTGCGTGCTGGCTGGCATT
Organism: Lacanobia oleracea; assembly: GCA_950371165.1. Lineage (NCBI taxonomy): Eukaryota > Metazoa > Arthropoda > Insecta > Lepidoptera > Noctuidae > Lacanobia > Lacanobia oleracea. Next base: position 23,186,896 of record OX493406.1, read on the forward strand.
ATAACATGAATTATTTTATAACCATAGGCACGTGAAATTTCATTGCGGGCTACAAGATAGTCGATTCGCTTCGTTGGTATTCATTGACTAGGCGGTTTTTCTAGTGGTCGCTACTATTGATTCTGGTTTTCAGGTATTGCAGGGAAAACCAAATAACACTTTCAGGGTACTCAATAACATATTTGCTCATTTTTAGGGTTCCGTACCTCATAAGGAAAAAATGGAACCCTTATAGAATTGTAGCGGCATTAATGCCGCCACAAGAAAAAAGACAACGGAGCAAATCAACATCGCAACAAAATGAATACCAACGCCATCTATCCAACTAGCAACGAACTACTACATCGAAATCCTGCAGAGCGCAATCCGAGTTTACCGTGTGAATTGAATATAAATACATCAACCCGAACATTAACTATCGGGCAGTTGCCCACACCGGTCAAAACAACCGTGCAGTCGGAGGATCCTCCCTTTTCAATGGAGGTTTGCGGGACTTTACTCTCTGTACCGCATACCCTCTAAAGAATCACTTTGTTGTCCGACCGTCTGTCTGTCAAGAACCTTAATCTTGGGAACGAGTAGAGGTATCGAGTTGAAATTAAAACCAAATTACCAACCAAACACTACAAGGTTCAAAATAACTTAGGAAGAAAGAAAAAAGACTTTAATGTCGGAAGTCGGTGTCAAAAAACGAAAAAATAACCAAAAACACCGACTTCCGAAATTAAAGTTTTTTTTCTTTCTTCCTAAGTTATTTTGTACCTTGTAGTGTTTTGTTTTTGGAAGTCGGTTGTATTTTTTGTAAAAAAGTTTTTTATTTTTCACTTTTTAGTGGTACCTAGGTACTTGCGTACCCATTAACAGCGTACCAGCGCAATTTTATGTTAACAACTGGTATAAACACTAAAAAAACATGCGATTTCAGCGATCTCGATCCCTTTGCTATCATTTATTGTTCCGTTGCCTACCTCCGAAGTTCTCCGTCAGATCTTCACCAAATTGAAACGGGACCAGTCCAGGAAAATACTCTTTCAAACAAAAAAAGAATCATCCAAATCGGTTGACAATTAGCCAAAGTATCGCTGAACAAAAATTTTTCATGGGATCTCATCATCAGATCCTAATTATACCTTTATTATACCTTATACCTTTCATCATCAGCTCAGCAACATGAGATGATGATTACCAGGCACAAATATCTGAAGTTCTGAAGAAAAACATTGTATGTGCCTAAAAAATGTGAGGGTTGCCCTCGATTTTCGTGGGATCCCATCATCAGATTCTGATATAGTGACAATGGGACCAATCGAGAAGATTCAGATAAAACATTTTTTTTTTCAAATCGGTTCATAAATGACGGAGTTATGAGGTAACAAACATAAAAAAAATACAACCGAATTGAGAACCTTCTCCTTTTTTTGAAGACGGTTAAAAAAAAAACTTTTAAGTTAACGTTAAAAATGGATACGGTCATTTATGCCGCAAAAAACCGTTTATTTCGACACTTTCAAGGGAATTAAAATTTATAAAGTAATACCGTTGACCTAGAACTATGAAATTTGACGTCTTATACTACAAGCATAGGGGAAAATCTGAAAAGCTCGGAAACAACTGTGAGAATTCCTGAACTAGTTATATATGTACCTACAAATTTGTACGGAACCCTCGACGGGCAAGTCCGATTCGCAGTTGTCTGGTTTTTTTTAGAACATCAAGCTTTAATTAGCTTTGCATTCTTAATTCCACACAGCACACAAATAAAAACTGCGAAAAACTGAAATATAGTATATTTCAGTTTTTCCCTTATTATTTCGTAAATAAGAACACAACAGGGTTTTATACTCAAAATATTTGAATATAAATATGTTTCTAAAATAAGATACCCATTATTTTCGACTACAAATGATCTGGATTTTAATATTAAACCCATTGTCTGCAGTTCGTTCACATTATTTTCTGAACTACAAGACGTCAATACTGATTTAGAAAATCAGTATTGAAGTCTTGTAGTTACATTACTTGTATAATCTAAATTAATCTAAAGAAGACCTAGCATTAATATATTGAAATACACTCATCTTAGCCTTATCTTATTCAGATAGATAGAATACTATAGATAGACTGATATTAGAAGATCTCGCAACCTTGTAATTATAACTGAATGTGAAAAGGTTAAGTTTTACCACGAGGTTGGATTGTGAAACTAATTTTATACCATCAATTAGTGCCTGTCCATTACAGCGGAGCAACGCAGCGGAGCGGAGAAACGGAGAAATGTTAAGCAATGGTATTGCATATAATTTCCGCACCACGTGAATCACTGACATTTGACTGACATGATTGGTTAACATTTCTCCGTTTCTCCGCTTCGCTGCCTCGCTCCGTGCAAATGGACACGCTCCCTTAATGTCTAAAAGATTGCTTGAATTACATCGAAATTGTTTTCTGAAGATGCTTAAGTGTTCTTAGAGGATCTAAAGGGTGTTAAAAGTGTTCTACTTTTAACACCTGTTAATGTTGCAGAAACGCTATTCGTTAGTTTTTAATCGTGATTGTCGGTTTTGATTTGGATTATATTCTTGGGTCGGGCTGTATTGAGTTTTCTTTCTAGATATCTGTACTTAGCGTGTGCAGTGGTAGTTGAAAATAGGCTTTATTACAGAAGATTTTAACATAACTGGCACAATATGGGTGTCTGTAAGGGGGATACAGGCGTGATGTTCACCATCGCAGTCAAACGACATATAGGTACTGCTGGACATTCGCCTCACCCAAGGGCCGCCACATGAACTGGTCAAGGGCGTCTCGAAATTCTATCGAGTTTCATTAAGCCATCGGTCAGCTTTGCAGAACGCCTTACAAAGCTGCACCTTCAAATACGCGGTTGCTACTCCAGAACCTTTTGACTCAATTGGCCAGCTGAACTGCGAGCAAATGTTCCTCCTGAGGATAATAAATAATGTTTTGAAACGTTCATCGGAATACCCTTCAAAGAACTTGGAATGGCTGTGATAAGAGTGTGTTTAATAGTCCATGACTTAAAAATTGTTGATCACTTTACTCATTATCCCAGTCGCTATTCAGCTGTAACAATACCTATATTACGGCAGAAACCCCTTTTGATAAAAAAGTAACATTACTAACTGAACATACACAGTACATTTTAACGTTTTCAACAAACGGGCGATACATCAGTATCACTTAAATGAATCCATCGCTCTTGGCCCGCCCGGACGGATCGCTTCTTTCAATCGCTCCGGCACATACGCCTCGCAGTCCGTCTGTCTATAAAGGGTGTAACGAAAACGTGTAGTTTTTTTTCTAAAAACTGCTTCTACTCATGTGGATGGACGACCATGATGATCTACGATAGAGTGAGTTAACCCAGTAGGAGCCTATTCACTCTAACTTAGAAGAATTAATGCGTTGCGGGTGGTTGTGTGTGGTTGACCACTGCACCAACCGTGTAGTCAAAAACCATGGGATTCAATTAATATATTATTCATGTGTGATAGTTGACAGTGAGCATTTGCTATGAATTAATAATTGTATGACAATATTAATGTTTAATTTGAGTGACTGTATTATTGAGGTTATAAGGCGTCGCTCCGGCTGAAGATTCGAGTTGAGGAAAGACTACTCGTATATAGTACGATTGAGTGAATTACTATACATATTGTACACCTTCACCGTGCAGCGGTTCTTTAGGTAATAATTAGTTATATGAACTGACTTTGTACCTGAGACAAACAAAAAATAGATCCTTCACTACATATTATGAAACAAAGTTCTCCACCGCATCTGTCTGTCTGTTCGCGATAAACTCAAAAACTACTGCACTGATTTTCATGCTATTTTCCCCAATGGATAGAGTGGTTCTCGAGGAACGTTTTAGTACATAATTTGTCAAGTTTTTCTATAAATTGGCTAAAATATAATAATATTTGTTGGAGGCGTCGGAAAAAAATAAGCCGACATCTACGCGGACGAAGCCGCGCGCTATTTTATACTCCATTTTTCCTTTTTTTATGAGAACTTTTATTACTCCGCGAAAGATGACCAACGATTGAAAGTCACCCTGTGAAGTAGTAGATAGTAGGTTTATATAAGTAGTCGTATAAAAAGTAGCCGCGATTGAACTACCACTTGAGGTGGGCAGTTGGCCTGGCGAGGAGCTGAGAACCTGAGTGTGCTCACTTGATATGGCAAAAAAAATATGCTTATCTTGAAATACATTTGTGAGCTCACACAGAAATAGAAATAAATGACGTGGCGAGCACCACGAACTATGTTTTCTTAGTCATATAACCTTTGTGGTATTCTGACATCTTATTTAAATGCATGAAGGAAGGGGGAATAGAAAATTATTGGCGGTTCTGTTAATTTCATCACCTCATTTCAGTCAAAAGGAGTGGTTTATCTGCTAAACTGCCGCAGTGTTGGCCCAATACGACAAATTAACTATGTATGTATGTATGTAAATCGGGCTGGTTTCCGCAACTCCACGACTAAGCGCGTATTTTGCGTGCAAGCAAATTAACTATATTTATATTCTTGATCGTGATAATATTATATAATTTGTATATGGAATGTCTACATAATCGTACATCCGCTCTCCCGTGCGGCGAGCAACGACACTGATCGATGTTCCACCGCAATCTCTTCACTGATGGATCGCGCCGAATTCATGCTACGCCCGCTACGAGGCCACGAGCTACGGCTACGGCGTAGCAGTGTTACGCGCTACGCGCTACGGGCCATGGGGCTAATGCTATAGGCAATTTGCTGACGTATCGATGATTTAGCTGGCCCATCAATTTGAATGGGAAGTGATTTACGGCAATGGATGGTAAAATTTAAGGTCTTGTTAATAAACCGCTTGAGTTCGACGATTTTCAGTCGATTTATTATTTTTTGAGATGCTGATCTGAGTATTAACGCTATTTATTATTTTAAATGGTGCCTAACAGTGGTGCAGTGATGTAAGGGTTAAGATAAGTAAGTAAACTAAACTTCGGGTAGCTAATATATATGGTGTAGGTAGTAACGTAGTACATCAACATAAGTTATAGCCACAGCCAAAAGCTAAGCTACGACTGTAATATTTTATCTTGATATACGAGGTAACGAGTGCAGTTGACATACAATTTAAAGTAGTACATATATGATTTTGAAATGGTATGTGTAATCTTACCTGATGGCAAGCGATGAACTTTGTTTCCTTTGAGAAAAAAACCAGTTTTACACCTAAGACAGTTCATGACTATCTCCACTCTCGCGGATCATATAAAAAAAAAACAGCAAATCTGGTAACGGTTTACCAGATATGCTTTCCATTGCTTTCCATCAGGTAAGATTGTTGCTAAACTCGGGCCTATCAATAAAAATATAGATAAAAAATATAGTCTTTATTTAAAATAACATGTACCGGAACCCTCGGTGGGCGAGTCCGATTCGCACTTGTACGGTACAAGTGCGAATCGGACTCGCCCACCGAGGGTTCCGGTACATGTTATTTTAAATAAAGACTATATTTTTTATGATTTAATTACAAATGAATAGTTTTCAGACTTTTCCCTATACCTGTAGTACAAGACAATATGCCAAATTTCATAGTTCTAGGTCAAAGGAAAATACCCTATAAATTTAGATTCCCTTGAGAGTGTCGAAATTTACCTTTTTTGCGGCATAAACGGCCGTATCTTTTTTTAAGTTAATTAATTTAATTTAATTTTAACTCGATATCTCTAAGCGTTACCGAGATAAAAGTTCTTCACAGACAGACGGACGGACAACGAAGTAATCCCATAAGGGTTCCATTTTTCCTTTTGAGTTACGGAACCATACAAAATTACTTTATTAATCTCATCCTGTGCCGGTAGTATGAATGGCTTATGTACCTATAAGCCATTCATACTACCGGCACAGGATGAGATTGTTCCAACGCGAAATAAAGTGGTCCTACTTACTTTCAAATAGAATTTCTTCTCGTCATTCAGCTTATATTTCAATATTCACAAATATCCTTCTGTTTCAGGGATTGTAAACCATTGGCACGTACAAAAACGTGGAGAATGTAGTCAGGTATCGAACCTAAATACAGATTTGTTTTGGGTTCTCATAGTCCTATCATATCAGTCGTATCAGCGGTAAAAATTGTACTTTGATTTCTTTGCGTATAGAACTTCTTTTACAAGTGAGTAATTTCTCATTTCTGGTGCTCGTGTAAAAATTTTAGCTTAGGTGTGGTACTTCAAATACTGGATTTCTGGCTCAAGATTCCGAGAAATGGTACTAAACGCATTTATCTTGCTTTTCTTGTAACCTGCTAGAATGCTAGATATAGGCATGTACAAATCTCGCCACTTCAATCCAGTGTGTCTCGCATTTAGCAAATTCTCGATACGTGCAATCGGGCTACCTACGAGTAGTCCAAGGCTTCCTTAAACTTCGTTATTTTTTTTAATTTTATTTGCCATGTGCTTGCGTTTGACTCTAGTCTAAACTTAAAAAAGAAACATTTGTCTTCAAAAAAGTTCCTCTAGCAGTCACGCCAACTGGTCGGTGGGCGAGTCCGATTCGCACTTGTACGGTACAAGTGCGAATCGGACTCGCCCACCGAGGGTTCCGGTACATGTTATTTTAAATAAAGACTATATTTTTTATGATTTAATTACAAATGAATAGTTTTCAGACTTTTCCCTATACCTGTAGTACAAGACAATATGCCAAATTTCATAGTTCTAGGTCAAAGGAAAATACCCTATAAATTTAGATTCCCTTGAGAGTGTCGAAATTTACCTTTTTTGCGGCATAAACGGCCGTATCTTTTTTCAAGTTAATTAATTTAATTTAATTTTAACTCGATATCTCTAAGCGTTACCGAGATAAAAGTTCTTCACAGACAGACGGACGGACAACGAAGTAATCCCATAAGGGTTCCATTTTTCCTTTTGAGTTACGGAACCATACAAAATTACTTTATTAATCTCATCCTGTGCCGGTAGTATGAATGGCTTATGTACCTATAAGCCATTCATATTACCGGCACAGGATGAGATTGTTCCAACGCGAAATAAAGTGGTCCTACTTACTTTCAAATAGAATTTCTTCTCGTCATTCAGCTTATATTTCAATATTCACAAATATCCTTCTGTTTCAGGGATTGTAAACCATTGGCACGTACAAAAACGTGGAGAATGTAGTCAGGTATCGAACCTAAATACAGATTTGTTTTGGGTTCTCATAGTCCTATCATATCAGTCGTATCAGCGGTAAAAATTGTACTTTGATTTCTTTGCGTATAGAACTTCTTTTACAAGTGAGTAATTTCTCATTTCTGGTGCTCGTGTAAAAATTTTAGCTTAGGTGTGGTACTTCAAATACTGGATTTCTGGCTCAAGATTCCGAGAAATGGTACTAAACGCATTTATCTTGCTTTTCTTGTAACCTGCTAGAATGCTAGATATAGGCATGTACAAATCTCGCCACTTCAATCCAGTGTGTCTCGCATTTAGCAAATTCTCGATACGTGCAATCGGGCTACCTACGAGTAGTCCAAGGCTTCCTTAAACTTCGTTATTTTTTTTAATTTTATTTGCCATGTGCTTGCGTTTGACTCTAGTCTAAACTTAAAAAAGAAACATTTGTCTTCAAAAAAGTTCCTCTAGCAGTCACGCCAACTGTTGGCCACCCCTGTTCCATATCTATGGAGATCCTTCAAAGAATGGGACGAACCGCGAGCGCGAGTCAATACGCCGTGCATTTGACTTGCATTTGTTGACGTTATGCAATCCCTAGCAAGGCAATAGGGCTACTCACACTCGAACAGACATTTTTTGGCTATCATTTATTTTAGTCTAGCACTTCGCCCGCGACTTCATCCGCACTACAATTTTCTTAAGGATACTTAATTTTTCTTTAAGAACCACTCTATACATTGCTGAAAACAATAAAAATAGTGCAGTAGTTTTTGAGTTTATCGCTAACAGACGGACAGACAGACGCGGCGGAGCCTTTGTTTTATAATATGTAGTGACATAGAACATTCCTCTGAAAATAAAAACAACCACTCAGTTCGATTTTCGAGGAAAAGTAGCGCTTGCCGTGGACGTTCTGCGGATGATGTTGTGGTGACCGTTTATTAGATACCGAGACTATACCCTGCCACAAAGCACGTTAAGCCGTAGGTCCCGGCTATCATTTGTAGATCTTTGACAGTCGTTACAGATAGTCAGAAGCCAGAAAATCTGGCACTGGTCTTGCCATGGGGTTTTGAAATCTTCTATACTTCCATACTAATGTTATAAACAGGTAAAGTTTGTAAGTTTGTGAGGTTGTAATAAGGGGGGTAATCTTTGGATCTACTGAACCAATTTTAAAAATTCTTTTACCTATAGAAAGCCACGTTATTTGTTGAGTTAAATTTACAGCCTCCAGATTAACTATAGACGCAATACAGACGATCAGAATTATGATGGAGAAATATAGGATTAATAGCAAAGACCTTATGTTTATTGACTTCGAAAAAGCCTTCGATCAAGTACCCCGTAAACTTGTATGGCAGGCTCTTCGTGCCCAACATGTACCTGAATACTATGTCGAACTAGTACAAGACATGTACAACAACGTCAGCACAAGAGTCCGAAGCCTGGCAGGTGTTAGTGAGGCTTTCGAGATCAAAGTAGGCGTCCATCAAGGGTTCGTGCTCAGCCCACTCTTGTTCAACATCGTTATGGACTACTTCACTAACTCCTTCTCCGCTGCCCTGGACCATGCTACATGCAGATGATATAGTTCTGGCTGCCGATACCACGAGTCAACTGCAGGAACTTTTATTTAAGTGGGCGGATGCCCTAGAAAAGTACGGCCTAAAAGTGAGTAGGAGCAAAACTGAATATCTGAAATGCCCATTCAGCGGAAATAATACAGCTGAAACTATATCCATTGGAACTACACCTATCCCCTCAGTAGATAAATTTAAATACATAGGCTCCATACTTACACCCGATGCCAACGTAGACGCTGATGTGATTCACAGGATAAATGTTGCCTGGAAAAATGGCGCTCACTTATTGGCGTACTTTGTGATAAAACGAAAGGTAAAGTGTACAAAACAGCAGTTCGACCGGCGCTTTTGTACGGGTTTGAGTGTTGGACTACAAAAAAGACGCATGAGCAGAAGGTGCATACCAGCGAAATGAAGATGCTTAGGTGGGCGGGAGGTGTAACGCGGCTGGATAAAATTCGTAATGAGTTCATACGTGGTAGCTTTAAATTTGCACCAATCGCAGAAAAAGTCACTGAAAACCGCTTTCGCTGGTATGGCCATGTCAGGAGAAGAAGAAGAAGTTATTTGTGAGTGTCATAGGCTATATATTAACCCTAAAAATACTGCCCAACGAAGTGGTCACGAATCAGCTAGAGTAAAATACTGGTACTCAGCAGCATCACATTACACTGAAAGCTGAACCCGACGTAGTTAGGATAAGACTAGACAGGTTCTTTCATCTAATATGGGATGTCCGAGATAAACAGACCTTATTAGGAAGGTAAACGTAAACGTAGCTAGAGACTGTAAGGATCATAACTCTGAGAGTGTAAGGATCTAACGAATATTTTTGACGTATAGTAACGTAACGTAACGTAAAATTTTACCATAGCGTACAGCTAAGGAGTGGAATTCCCTGCCGGAGTCTGTGTTTCCCGATAGCTAAAACCTGGGAGTCTTTAAGTCAAGAGTGAATAAGTTACTTCTAGGCAAGCGTGCTCCAGCTTCGACCACATCATCGCTTACCATCAGGTGAGATGGTGGTCAAGCGCGTGCCTATCAATAGTAAAAAAAAAGCTACAATACGTTTCGCACATAATATTTATTTGAACAATTTAATTTAATCATATTTTTAATGATATAACATATGTTTGTCAATACTACGAGGTTGTAGTTTTTCACATTAAAAATAACTTACGCCCCTCTATTCAGGGCCAATTTGTGTTTTTTTATTATTATTAAATTTCTATTTATTTTTTAAGTTCTGAAACACAGGAAAGCGAAAAACAATTATCTCGATTGTAGGTAGGTATTTATTGTATAAATTACAATCGAACAGAGTTTCGGCTTAGGCTAGGTTCTAGATCAGAATAATGTTATAAATGCGCTGCGCGACCTATTTTATAAGTTTACCCCCACTCTAAATCGAGGAGGGGATCGCCGCTCGGTAACGCCCATCGCGTTAGGTTGACAAGCGCACGTGACGTGCTAGTCAAACGACTTCCTCTTTGTTGTGGCTGCCGTGGCGTACTTGGTCGTCATGGCTATGGCTTTGGCTGAGGCTGTGGCTGTGGCTTTGGCTGCACCAAGACGACACGGCATGGCATGGCTTTGGCATGGCTTTGGCATGGCTTTGGCATGGCTTTGGCATGGCTTTGGCATGGCTTTGGCATGGCTTTGGCATGGCTGGCAATCGGGTGACCGTTACAGTCGGCCATCCTGAAACAATTGCTCCCGCAATGGGAAAAGGGAACACAATTAGCTTTCCAGTAAATCTATTAGGTCCTGTCTCTAACTGCTCATCAGAGCTGCTGGCACTGTCAGATACAGGAGCTACACTTTGATAGGGTCGCAAGGATTCAGCAGATACTAAACCTATGAAGTTCTTATATCCTCTCAAACCTTTTATACTCCTGATCCTGTATCTGTCCTTACCAACAACTTTTATGACAATATACGGCCCTGAATAGAGATCATCTAGTTTAGTACTGACTTTAGCCGCGTTACTTGTAGGAGCCTGTTTCCAAAGTACTAAATCACCTTTCTTATATGTGTGACATGGCTTACGACGCTTATCAAAATGGTGTTTCATTTTAGCGCTAGCTTTTTCAATGCGCTGCTTAGCCTTGGTGCGTTTCACGTGGGTCGATTCGACTACCCGCCCCGGAATAGAAACATCACATGCTGGCCTACTACTCCGTGAAAACATCAAGTCGTAAGGTTTATATCCGGTTGTGTCGTTTAAAGTGTTGTTAATACCCCAGATTACGTCAGGTAAATTATTAGACCAATTGTTCGCGGCTTCACTAGGGTCAGTAGCTCGTAACGCGTTCAAAATGGTTCTGTTGGTACGTTCAACTTGGCCGTTAGCTCGAGGACAAGCTATAGCAGTTAAAGTATGCTTAAACTGTTTGTCTGTAGCAAACTTCTTAAAATATCTACTAGTAAAGGCTTTTCCGTGATCCGACACTACTCTATCCGGGTATCCAAACAAAGCGAAAATTCGTTTTAATAACCTGACCGTCTCGATTGAGTTTACTGTCCGAGTTGGTTCCGCAATTACAAACTTTGTAAATGAATCGGTTATCACTAGCATGTACACATAGCCTTTCTTCGTCCTACAGAACGGTCCTAAGTGATCTACATGTACTGTTCTGAACGGTTCAGTTGGTTTGGGAATAGGATGCAACATACCCTCCTTTTTCCCGTGCTCCCCTTTTCCGTAAGCGCAATGTAAACACGCCGCAACATATTTCTGAATAAACCGCGTCATTCTCGGAAACCAGTAGTCATTTTTAATAAGCTCGATGCAGCGCTTGAACCCTACATGGCCTATTTCATCATGGTGCATTTGAACAATTTTCCACCTAGCTGGTCCCGGCACTACAAGACGATTACCGCACAGAGTTTTTCGGTATAACCTATCATCTATCAGTACGAAATCCTTTGTTAAGTCGCGCTCTGCTGAACCAGTTTTTAATCGATCAATTATGTTTTTGACTTTGTCATCTTGATACTGAACTGTAAAGAACCAATCAGATACTTCTAGGCGGTTAACATTACGCGCGTCAACAGGATTTCGACTAAGTGCATCGACATGTCTCATGCGCTCACCCGGCCGATATTCTACACTTATATCGTAATCTTGAATCATCAACCACCATCTGGCTATCCGCGGAATAATGTCACGTTTTGTCAAAGTGGAACGCACCGCGGTACAATCCGTAACAATTTTTACATGTTTCCCAATTACATAAACGCGGAATTTTTTCAAAGATTCTACAACCGCTAGTGTTTCGAGTTCGTAGCTGTGATATACGCTTTCTTGTTTAGAAGTTACACGACTGAAATACATTACCGGTCTTAGGGTACCATCAATTTGTTTTTGAAATAATATACCCGCTATGCCTAACTTACAAGCGTCCGTATGTATTTCTATTTCTAGCTCGGGATCGTATATCGCTAACACCGGTTTGGAGCACAAACACTTTTTTAATTCGTTAAAACTCTCTGATTGTTCACTACCCCAATCCCATGCAACGTTTTTCTTTGTTAAATTGGTTAAGGCACGAGCAATTTGAGCAAATTTATGAATAAACTTACGGAAATAGCTACATAACCCGATAAACTGTCGAACTTCGTGTACATTTTTGGGCACCGGAAACTGTGACACGGCGGTTAATTTTGACTCTGCCGGTTGCACACCACTTTCGGAAATTTCATGTCCTAAATACGTTACTCGAGTTTCTAAAAACGTTCACTTTTTCATATTTAATTTCAGATTCTCGGTTTCTAATTTATTTAACACAACCTCTAACATGTCAAGACCAGATTTAACGTCGACTGAGGGTACCAATATGTCATCTAGAAAAGCTAAAACCTCGCATGAGTCGCTACTACCGCCATTTTGGGAAAAATGAATGGAGTTTACTATTTTGTTAATTAAACGCATGAAAACTGACGGAGAATTAGCTAAACCGAATGGAACACGGACATATTCAAATTGACCGGCCTGACAAATAAATGCACTTTTATGAGTATCTTCGGGTTTTAGCGCCAATTGATGGTAACCTTGAGACATATCTAAGCACGTAAAATATTTTTTACCGGCTAACTTGGAAATATGATCTTTTATATTAGGTAACGGATATCTGTCTTTAACGGTTATGGCGTTAAGTGCGCGATAATCTATGCACAGTCTGCTATCCCCGTTCTTTTTTTTTACCAATATCACTGGAGAAGCATAGTTGGACTCTGATTCTTTAATAATACCGGCTTCTAATAATTCAGAGACTTTAGATTTTACTATTTCTTGTTCACAGTGCGATAGTCTATATGGTTGTCGATAAACGGGCTTATCGGTAGTCAAAGTAATTGGCATTTGAATTAAATTTGTGCAGCCGAGATCTTTAGTGCTGACTGCGAAACTTTATTTAAATCTAATTAGCAATTTGATTAAATCTTTACGTTCCGTTACACTCAAACTGCCTATTTTTATGTCGTCTAACAAAACTCCACCTATGCTCAGATTTGAATCTTTATCCACAGGCAAAACAAAAGGCATATTTTCCGACACAGTTAATTTAGGCAAATCACATGAAATAGGCAAATCAGAAGGCTTTAAAGGCAAATATGGCTTGGCTTGGCTAACCTGACTTATGGTGGGTGATGTGTCGCAGCTCTCGGAGCGTGTGAGGACCTGGCCAGCCTCCCACACGATGTCTTCAGTACCGGTGTTGATGACCTTGATGTGTCCGCTGTCGCCTCGAAGGAGAGTGGCGGGCAGGGAGTAGGAAACTCCTTGAAGCTCGTAGTGGCGTGCAGTGGTACAGATATCGTTGTTCTGGCGGTTGCCCACTATCAGGACCTTGATGATGGAAGCTCCTGGTGGCAACGTTTCTCGCATAACCGTAACAATCTTGAACTTGTGGAGCTCTTCAACCACATCTTCCTTTGGCATGGAGTCAGATTCGCGCATCAGTTTGGCTGTTCCGTTGCTTACGACGAGTGCAATGTCGCTCGCATTAATGACGGGTTGACCGATGAGTAAATGAATGTCACCCATCTCGATGTCTGTCAGATACGCATCGCAAGTAACTTGAATACCGTCTATTTCCAGATTAAATTTTACTTTTCCACGGGAAGTAATTAACCCGCCGGCAAAGCCTTTTAGGATCGTACTCGTAGGTATGACGTCGAGAGTTAATAATTTGGAGATCCGACTGGTCATGACGTTCACCTGGCTTCCGGTATCGATGTAGGTCTTCACGTGGACTCCGTTGATCTTGGCTATTTTCTTGTAGCTGTCATTGTAGTCTTGGATTATCTTAATGTCTCTGACGCTGTTGTTCACATCAAACGTAGATTTTTGAAGGGTAGTTGCAGATGAATTATTGCAGCGGGTAGCGATGTGGCCTTGCTTACCACATTTAAAGCATACACGTTGATCGGGAAGCGTACAATTTCGCAACATGTGACCCGTCTTCTTGCAGCGTGGGCAAGGATCATTCTCCGTAAAAATCTTCTTTTCGGCAGGCATTGGGCGAGGATCCTTACTCGGTAGGCGAATTTCTGGTGCGGGGCCGCGGTAGTCGTCGAGGGCACAGAGAAATGCTTCATATAGTTCATCAGGGCGTTCACATTGGAAAGTACGTGCATTTGGTTGCAAAGATGAGGGTAGGCCTCGAATGATGCACGAGACACTGGCGCTGTCTGATAGCTTACAACGGAAGCACATGGATACTTTATCTTGATAATATTTGGTCATTGTTTCATTAGTCATCTTCCGTCTTTGCATCATCTCTTCTAACAATGCACTGTAGTCCCGATGTTTTGGAAAGGCACGCAGCAGCATCTGTTTCCACTCGTCCCACGAGTAATTATACTCGTCGAGTCGGTTGTACCATTTGCGAGCTTGTCCTCGTAGTTTGTCTTACAGATGGAATGCCTTTATCTCATCGCTCCAACGATGTATGTCGCCGAGTTGATCGATTTTTCTTAACCATACTGATACTGTGCAATCTTCGCCATCCGGGTCGAATTCAGGAATGAGGGACGCAGCACGATGATTTTTGGATATACCGATGTCTGAATCCAGTTCGCGGACGGCTTTGTCGACCTCATTTTGCAGGAGATTTTTCAGAATTTTTCTAGCGGGCGGTGGTGTAGAATCGCCGTCTTCATCTTGCTCGGTGTCGCTCGAGGGGTCCCATCCGGGTGGACGCACCCCACGTCCATGAAGTTCACGGCGATTTCGCTTCATCTCACTTCTGAGTGAAACACAGGAAAGCGAAAAACAATTATCTCGATTGTAGGTAGGTATTTATTGTATAAATTACAATCGAACAGAGTTTCGGCTTAGGCTAGGTTCTAGATCAGAATAATGTTATAAATGCGCTGCGCGACCTATTTTATAAGTTTACCCCCACTCTAAATCGAGGAGGGGATCGCCGCTCGGTAACGCCCATCGCGTTAGGTTGACAAGCGCACGTGACGTGCTAGTCAATCGACTTCCTCTTTGTTGTGGCTGCCGTGGCGTACTTGGTCGTCATGGCTATGGCTTTGGCTGAGGCTGTGGCTGTGGCTTTGGCTGCACCAAGACGACACGGCATGGCATGGCTTTGGCATGGCTTTGGCATGGCTGGCAATCGGGTGACCGTTACAGTTCACTTAATTAATGTACGTAAAGATATTTATGTTTGAAATTTGATATGTGTGTAAACTGTTAGCATTAAAGCGTTTTGGTTTTGAAACTGTAAGCTTTTAATGTTTTTTTTTTATTTTTGATAAATAAATAAATTCTGCTACAACAACTCAAAACAACAACTCACGGTGTTCTAAACATGAAGTAAACTGTCATAACATGTTGTTTGTATGGAATGACAGTTCACTTCGAATTACACGGTGGAGATGTTTACAGAATCGCACAGAAGATAGTTCGGATGTTTCTTCCATTGGATTAAGGCATAAGTTAATGTATGCATGAATTATTGATGTAGATACTTTTAGGTAAATGCTGCTTGCAATAAACACGACACATAGTACAATACATACACATTAATAGTGTTTTCATTGACTGCCGTTATCGCAGAGTTAATAATAACTAATGTTATGGTCATGCAAATAAATCCCATACTCTACATACAAAAAAGAAAAAACAATTGAAGTCTCGGTTTGTAATGTCAAATAACAGCTTTTTACTAAATGCATAATTATGAATGTTAACGCCGTAATTATTTATTTTAATGAATACTTTACGCGCACAAAAGTACTGAGGCAGAATTTCACAAAAAAATAAAAAGGTTTTACTGTTTTTTTTTTCTGTTTGTTCCAGCTAATCTCCGAACGGAAGGCTGGACCGTTTTTGACGGCACATTATTGTCGGTGTAAAGAGTAATTTAGGCTACTATTAGATGTTAATTACTGAAATCTGAAAAAAAGATAACGCCTGAAATTGCCATTTCTAAAAATCTACAAGTTAGATGCAGACGAAATCGCGGGCAACTACTAGTTAATATAAATTAAACTCACTCGAAACAATTAGATTGTACATTATATAATCTAATATTGTTCATTCATTTGTTTTGCTTGTCAAGCAAAATGCCAAACACAAAATATTAATTTGTTTAATTTGCTTTACTCTTTGGCTTTAGCAAATAATATTCCAGTTATAGTTGTTTCATTTTAGAATGTTGGTGGTGGTCATTGTCTTTTCTCTTATACCTCTATAGAAATCCGAAACGTTGTTCATTAATAAAATTGTTAAGTATCACTATTAAGTATTTATTTCCATTCGGGACGTGTTTATGTCTATTGTCAATTAATATATTCCTAACCGAATTTTGGTCACAGTGACCAGTCTCAACGAAGTTTACCTATGAGATATGATGCTGCACAAGTTTGTGCGCAAGCACAAGTGTACTCTCTGCTTTTTAGTCTCCGATGAGACGGCAATCTGACACGACCGGTGAGAGATCTGGACCACCCAACAGCTTAGTGTTGTCCGAGGCATGGGGGTGCCACACCACGATGTTACAAAATCCGGACTGTTACAAAGTTCCTAATAACACGGCTTTTTGCCCAACCAGGGAGTCAATGAGGGTAAAATTTTACCATTGGAACAATATTCATTTCGCACATAATATTTATTTGAATTAAATACTTTATTCATATTTTTGAATGACAAAAATTGTGTTCGTCCCATAAAACTAAAGGAAGAGCTTGTGGCTAAATAGTAACAGCCGCACAGGTCGATCTTGAAGGTTAAGCAACGCTTGCTAAGGTTGTTCTGTGGATAGGTAACCATCTTAACATAACGTGTTTCTTCCGTGCCTCGGAAAGCACGTTAAGCCGTTGGTCCCGGCTGTCATTTGTAGATCTTGGCAGTCGTTACGGATTGTCAGAAGCCAGTAAATCTGACTCCAGTCTTGCCAAGATGTACCGTGTTACCCGTGTGTTAATGGATTGTGGAGGTCTGGTAGGCAGCCGCTCCACGTAAAACACTGGTATTCAGCTGAATCCGGTTTGACTGGAAGCCGACCCCAATGTAGTTGGGAAAAGGCTAGGGATGAGGGAGTCAATGAGGGCTACCGTTTTTGTATGTACTTACCAGTTAGCGCCACTATCGAGTAAGGTTCTTAATCAAAAGCGTTAGTTGTTATTACGCACATGTGAACAAAGTTAGAAGGAAAATAATAAAACAAATAATTTAACTCACGTCAATAGCCAACCAACAGTGAAATTTGACATTTAAAACCTCACGCTAGCGCCTCTAGCGGCGAATTCCAACGCGATTGACCTCTGGACCCAAATACTCATAGGTTACTTTTGACATGCTATAAAGCAACGGCTACAATCAAATGCCACATAATTTAATATGCACTGTAATAATAAATTCCAGTCAACTACAGGAACGTTCGTCGCAATTAATTTAAATTATTATCAATGTTATCGCAATGACTCTAATATGCAAATTATGTTTCATAGCGCCAGTTAAATTAAACCGATTGGAACTGAAATGGTGATAGTTAATCTGAAATAGGTTCTATTATATTTCGATGCAAATAATATCAACTACTGTCAAAATAAGCTAAAATGCTAATTTAATTAATTGAATATACACAAATTATTAATCAAATATGTTTCCATAAGCACTCAGTCGTAAATGCCCGTGGCTGAATAACAACTGTCGCACGGGTGGTCGATCTTTGAGGTTAAGCAACGTTTGCCGTGGTTCGTCCGTAGATGGGTAACCGTTCAATAGTTACTGAGACTCCTGCATGCCCCGCAAAGCACATTAAGTTATTTGGCTATCTTTTAAAGTCGCTACGAGTGGTCAGAAGCCAAAAATCTGACATCAGTCTTGCTAAGGATTATCATGCAGCATCGTAACTCTTCGAAGTATTAGTACTCCCCAATGTTATTTTCTGGTTACTTTCTTTGCGCAATCCAAGAAAGTGGAATTGTTTCTCCAGACTCGTCAATGTACTAAGTCTCTCAAGGACCGTAAGCCCCAATTGGGGCCAAATGGTCTTTCATTTATCTTGCGTGCTCGGTGCCTCGTTATTCAGTCAGTTGAAATCAAGTCTGTTTAATGCTTAACCCGTTGGTAAGCATTAAACAGACGTGATTTCAATTGACTGAATTTTTATTGATCGATTTAATTCTTAGTATGGCCGCAACAGGGAAGTCTGGACCTCATGTGTTTTCCTTTGAGAATACCCAAAACAAAATCTTCTCCAGAATTCATCCGCAGAAATGCAAGTCACCCCTAACATTCCTGATCCGGGAGGCGAGCGCCGAAATGCAATAGATTTACCGTTTGTGCGACGACTCGCGATATAATCCAATGCACGAACCCGCTGTCTTTATACGGCTTTTATTAAACGAGCTCTGTTGTGAGATTACTCTTGCATGGCTGCTGTACCGTGTAACGATCTAGAACGAATTTAGTCGTAGTGGCCAATTTTAACAGTTAGCCGATATCCAAGTATAGAAAGAACGTGTAGAGGAGATATAGTACACAAGTTTCTTTACTTTGTATTGAAGAGAACAATAGATTCATTTCAAAATCCCCCATGAGGGTTGAGGAGGTCAGATAAGAAGTTGCTCAAGTCAAGCCTATTCAAAAGGCCCGATTGATTTTTCACTAAAATAACACTGGTCAACACTAGTTTTAGTGCCAAGAAACTGTATTTTTGTTTAATTCATACCAAAAATGTTGACTTCCTACGAGTAGATTGTGACCCTTGGTTTAATGTGTGAATTTTGGCAGTAATCAGTACTTTCATGTGTTCGGTTTGCTTACTTATCGGTACATTTTTATACATTGATTATATAATATCTGTGTGACACATTAATTTCTTAAGTTCAATAAATAGTTTGGAATTGGGTGGTTTTATTTTTGTTGAAGTCACACAAATCTTACTCGGAAATCACAAGTCAAATTACTGCTCTAATATTGTAAATGATATCCTAGAGAACTATAAGAACTTAGGATTTAGTATTTCCATCAAAGTGCACTACTTCCACAGTCTACTGTTAATAAAAAACCATTAACTCTATCTCTGCACCTTTTTATTCCCTTATTTTTGTTGACCTGTGTAATCATATGTAATTTGCTAATAACAAATGTTTGTGTTGTTATTCGTTCTAGAACTACGGTGTAAGAGTTCTCTCTAGCGTTATGAGATTATGAAAAACTTAATTAACCTTCATACACAAACTGTAACATCTAAAAATTATACTTCTCTTCTTCTTAGTCGTGCATTTTTGGCAGAGTGGTCATGGTCCTGTCTCGGTCGAGCCTTTCTCCACCGCTACGCTCCTGTTGGGACGCCATGAAGCTCTTTGTTTGTTGCTCAAACTGATACACGTCAATAGGCTTGTCCACTGAAAAAAATCTAATTAGTTCGTCAGTTAGATTATCAAAAAATATTTGACCAATTATTTACGTAAACCAAAATTGACGTAGATACGACGTTTTTAAAATTCTCAATACGTCACGCCGTGGTATAACTTTAAGTGCGTTCTGACGTCACGAGCCCCCACTCCCGAGTTTTGATGCGTTTTATCTTTGTCAATATTCATTGATTTATAAAAATACGTGTCGATTATTTTTCAATAGTCTAAGTGACGAACTAAATAGGTTTGCAATTCATTGATGGTGGAAACTAGCCTATTCAATTACCTGAGAAAAATAAAACAATCAACTAAATTATACCTTTTATTTTACAATGTACTTCACATAATTTTATTATGTATTAGCATAGTACACAACAGAAGCATATATTATATTAATAATATAATTATATTTTAACACGATTCGTAGAATTTGAGAAACATTTGAACAATATTAAAGATTTCTCACTTAATTAATAAATTATTTGAGCATGGTTTGGCAACTAGGTTGATGATTATTAGAAGATTTTACTCACAATTTATGAGATGAATGAGAATTATTCAAGGAGCGACTTATTAAATATGTTTTATATAACATTCTTCATCTTAACATTTGAATCTGAAGTACCCAAGGAAGAGGCTGTGAGATTGATGAGAATTATAAAACAATAAATTTAGTAAGAGGCGACTAAGAGACTCACCAGAGAATGGGCAGCAGCGTTCTCTGTAAAACGCAACACCGTACACTGTGATCGCCAACCCGAATGCCAAGCGTGGTGATTATGGCAAACCCCACCATCTTGGGGGAGGCCTATGTCCAGCAGTGGACGGCGTCTTTCGGCTGATATGATGATGATGATGATAAAAGAATTACAAGATTTTGAGTAATATGAGTACTTAAAATAACATTAAAAGCTACAAAAATATCCAGAGCATAGCTCTATGATAAACATTGTCAGACTAAAATACTGTAATATATTTTGTAACAAACATCAGTGACATTGAAAAAAAAAACGCAGTGCGATGCAGTAAACTGGCTTGACAGTATAGACAAACTGGACAAAATAGCACCCATTAAGCAGATTCTTAACTAAATCATCTGTGAAAAGAATTAACTTCAGGGATCCTAATCAAAGAACTTGTTTCGAATATTTTAACATACTCGATCGCGTTACCGTAATTTTTTATTTATGTCAAATGATACGGAAAAAAGGTTTCTCGTTATTGTCACTAGACGGCGTTTATTAAATTTTAGTATAAATTGACGTTCACGTTCGAGAACTTTTAATCAATCAATTAATCAATCATTTATTTATTTATTTGCAAACATGGATAATTGGTTCTTTTTTACATAGTAATGTCTTGTCCATAATTTGCATGTCCATGCGACGGTAGAACGTCGCATGGGCATGCAAATTATATTGATACGAATAAACACTCGCAATACGGCCATTGTTCAAAGATTTAATGAATGAACCTGTTTATGTGCTATCACAAAAACATTTAGTTAATATCAAAGCGTTAATTTCCTGAAAACATACTTAAAAGTACTAGCACCCTCCTGACCGAAGTGCGTCAGCACTCTCAGTGAAACCTGTTAAGAGCACTTAAGTGCCTCTCCTCCCTTTGTGTAAGTTCTTATCGCGCAGTCCGAAGCCTTCGTCCTATTTGACAATATACTGTTACGCTCTCAAGGACTTTGTTACCGTGACCCCAAAGTTTTGACGTCTCAAATGTTAAGTTAATTAAATGATTTATTTAAGAAATCCAAGAATTTTGCTTATTAAATCCTTCAAGTTAACTAGGCTAGTACTAAAATAAATAAATATTAATATTAAAAGTTTTTTTTTTTACGACGCGACGATCGTATTAAACTCTTGTAGAAATTGGATTTCAATGTGAAACATCTATCGGCACGTCTTGGCAGTAAAACCATCTCATATGTCGTGCCGGTAATAACATGACGTCATGTCATGACGGCCGGTCTGACTGGAGATTCGCAAGAGCAATCGTGCTCGGGAGAAGGATGTCTAATCAGTATGATGCTGGTAGGGATCTTGACTGTACTTCCGGGATTGTCCTGATGCCGTGGTATACCTCTTCACTCCTTTAGCACCTCAGAATATGTTGTCACTTTGAGCATTTAATCTTTTGTTTCCATATTTTGCAATAGTCCTGCTCCAATCGGGGATTGTTCTTGGGTAGACTTTCAGAGTGCATACAGAGAACATCGTAGGTTGGTGTCCCATTGCATTTAAAATGTCTAACGGGGCCTCTGTGAGTTGGCTTCGGCCCCTTGTACGCCTATCAAAGGACTGGGTCGCCAGGGATCCGAGAAAAAAAAAACTATATTTCATAATGTACATTATGAAATAAAGTTGAACGATGAGCGCTTGCGTAGAAGTAATCTATTCACTTAAAATAAAAATAGTAGATAGCAGACCGGAGTCTGTGTTTCCTGATAGCAACAATAAGGGTGGGTTTATTGTTGCTATCAGGAAACACAGACTCCGGTAGGGAAATCCACTTTATAGTTGTACGCAAAAGAAAGTAGTCTTAGGCCGCTTTGTGCACATGGGTGAAATGACACCATGTACTGATAAAATATTTTACAACATAAAAGTTGCTACTGAAAATTCAGCTTATGATTTAAACCGAATTAATAAAATATTTACAAGTAATAATTCGATTCTTCTTTGAAAATAAAATTTAATCTGATTTGTAATTAGCATCTGTACCATTCTGATTAAAACCTGATATATTTAAAGCTCTAAATGTTGCAACAACATTATTAATGTATGTTGATTTAAAATAAATTAAACTTAATTATTCTGAATTCAGATGGAAATTATTGAATGGAAATAATTGATGAATAATAGTTACATTGTGGCGCTGATATTTTCGCATGGAAGATGATTAGATGAATATTTTTGTTGTTAATTAAGATATGATGAAGTTAAAATCTTGCAGATGAAGAGTTTTTGCTATGCCCTCAGATCTGATACTCCTTGTAGTTCCAGTTCCAGGTTTTGTTGACGCTGTTGTAGTCGTTGTCGGGGCTCATCTGCAGTTTTACTGTGTGGTCCGGCTGTAACGAGAAATTAATAATACATTCACACACATGACGAATAAAAGGCACTTTCACTCGATACGTCCGTAGCGTTTCGTAAAAATAAGTAATCTTCTTCTTCTTGTGTGGGGCAGTAAGGTCTAACGACCGCACACACCCTTTTTTTAAGGATGGGAAATCATCAAATGACTCCTTTCACTCTGGGCGGAGCGGAAGGGAGTGTCAGACTCTTACTGACTAAAACCCACATCCGTGTTCTTCCTAATGCCCTTAGCGTTCCAGGGTACGGTGCCACTTTCGAACGGTTTTCGCACCCCAGCAGTCACTGGCCCTAGCGGGCTCCGTCTCCCATGCTGATAGTTCTTTGAGGCGCGCGTGGAACACAGCGCGCCGTCGACCCGCGCCTGTTTCTGATCGGACGGCGAGCCACCCAATGCTCGCTGTCCGCAGGCCTAAGGAGGCTGAGAATCGACGTGCGACTCCCGGCGCCCGGGGCGTCTTCTTCTGTTGCGGTGGCCCCATACACCCTGGTGTCAGAGATTGTAAACCACCTAAAGGGCCTCTGACATTGTTTATTTGACGGCCGCCATCGATCAAATATTTACCATCGAGTATTTTAAATCGGTGATTAAAAATATGTTCTGGTTGTCATCGATGTACGGTTCAAAACTGGGGTCACCCATCAATAATGCCACGTCAGCAGAAACATGGGGAGGCATCACTGACAAGGCTGGCGGCGTCGGCGTAACCACTTCAGACGGCTCCACAATCGCAAGACAATGGAAAGACTCAGCCATAGGAGCAGTACTAGGAACAGCTTCTTTTTCATTAGACTCGAATAGTAAACACGTAAACGAATAGCAGACGAATTTAAACCGCAGTAAAGCAGTGACTAACAAACATCGTTCCTTTAAACAACTGTGTTTAGAGACAACATAGACCGACAATCAAACATAATTCACTTTTCATCAGAAAACATCATATGCAGAAATGGTGAACATTAAATATTGTTATAAAATTAATAATACACGTAGGTCAATGTATCCAAAGCCAAAACACGAACAAAGAAAACTGCTTTTACAAAATAACTTTAATTTTGGAAGTCGGCGTCAAAAAGCGAAGAAACCACTTATTGAAACAAAACATTCGGCTCATAAATACCTAGCAAATACACATTCAATATTCTAATTATCTTTGCTATTTTAACCTTGCCCCCACATTTTCCGAACTTAACCAACAAAAATATGAAGCCGTTATTTTTCCAACATCTTGTAACATACAGCCATCACCGTCCAAACACAGTTTGGTGCGACTCAACAAAAACGTGCGACTCCATAAACCAAATACGAGTGACGTATCGCTGTGCTGCACGGCAGCACGGCACAGACGTGACGCAGTGCAGCACAGCAGCACGCTATAACACCACATAAATCAGCGCCCCACTCAAGTTGCCTTGATTGTCCCAGCTGCCGTGTTTATCAATGTCGACTCTGTTTTTTTAAAGGGATATATTTTTTGTGAGTTGGTTTGTGATTTTTTCCTCCAGTTTTTGCTTCTTTGACATCGTTTTTAGGAACATATTTGATTGAATCCTTACAATACAATTACAAAATCATTTTGTTTAAAACTGTTTGCAAGACATGGTTTTATGAATTATCCTTGTCGTGATTCAACTAATAGATTGATATTGAATGATCGTTAGTGAGTTAGTGAGGAGCATTAGTATTAGTCGATAGTGCTCTAAAGTTGTGTCATTAAAGCGACGCCTGCCCGACATTATCCCTCCCGGTTTTACGAACGTTTTCAACAGGGTGGCAACGCTTCGTGACACAGTAGGACATGCTCTGGATTCTCTATTACGCAGGACATTTGATTTTCCTTTCAAATTATCTTACAGTTTTTGTGATAATTGATACAGTCCTCCTTTTCATGATCCTGAGAAATTTTTGTATGGCGTAAAAAAAAAACTATTCGATTCTAAAAATTACACATTTTTGGTTTTAATTTAGTAAGACTTGTTTTGTCTTGACTGTGAAAATTTACTGTTGATGGTTTTTTTTTAATTTGCTAGTTACATTTGAATTAGAGTAAGTGTAAAAAATATGATGCTGATGATATTCTAAATCTCCAATTTGCATTGTAATTATCCTGAAGGCCAGTTTTCTCAAAACAACGTTCACATTCGTATTTCAGTCGCAAACTGTCAAAAAACCCTCAACTTTGCCTTGGTTGATGAGGTATGTGTTTATTTATTTACTTTCATAATATCGCTAATAGCTTTCTTTTAGATAGGCAATACTCAAATAAATACAGTACAAACTCCATTTAACGCCAAAACCTCTCTAGAACACTAGAAAATCATTACTTGACCTTGGTTGTAAATATGTATCGACAATACTATGGCGATAAACACTTAAGTAAGTAACAGATAAGTAGGCAAATTCATACTGAATTATACACTAGAATCTCTATTTATTTATTTATTTGTAATGGCTCATTACAAAAACACGTACAAATAAAGTATTTATTTATTTATGTACACACAATATACTTAAAACACGAAAATTTATACAGTGAGAAGAGCACAAAGGTACTGCTTATTTCATAAGAAATTTCTTCCAGCAGACCTGCGACAGGAGAGTGGGATTATATTTGCAGGTTGTGTTTAATAACACAAAATGTTTGCCATTGTTGCTGACAAAGGGTTGATGCTGGTATTTCTGCTGCTGCCTTACGGGTCGGCGCACGATAGGAAGTCGTGCTCATGTTATATCAATAATATGGTTCTTGGGTCGGGGTAGACTGGATGCATTTCATCGACCAGCACTACATTTAGATGACATTATTGTAAAAGTATAATTTAATTTAATTTAAAACACTTTCAGCACACAAATGTACAGAGGCGGACTTAATGCCATAGGCATTCTCTACCAGTCAACCTTTAGGTAATGCACAGAATAGTCGTAGGTGCAATAAACACTATTTAAAGCGATTAATAATTATTTAAATACAATAATGAACAATATACAAATATAAACCAGACATACAATATAAATATATAGATAATAAATATATCATATATTATATATTATTTATTTTTGTCGTTATTAATAATTTTAAGACTGTCTGTATATGCAGTGTATATACCTATTATGTTAAAAAACCTATGTCGTTTAAAATAAATGTTAATCGGTACGCGAATCTAATGTTGTTTTCAAACTAACAAAAAATATTTGTTTTTTTTTTTATGTTAGTGTGTTTGTGTTTTTTTGTAGTTTTGTGTTTGATGTCAGTAGATTTCGACTTAGCTCCCATATTAACAACTAAATAATACCCTAAAAACTTTCATTTGGTGTAGGGTTCATTAGAGTTGAGGATTGGTCCTGTCTCCATACAAATTTGCCCATGGTCCTTTTAGTCAGATTGCGAGTGAGATGCAAATGCGAAAGACGTGAGAATATTAGTATAATTGGCACTCAGAGGATATAGACAAGCGACAATCTGTCATCGATGGCGTGGCAAAGATACCTAATTCGAAAGGCGAGGTAATCGAAACTTCGAAAATATTTATGGGATCGACAAACACTGAAAATATCACGTTATCAATGCCTTATATTATGGCATTTGAACAATCGCATTTGCTGACAGAGTGGCATTGTCGAGAGCCATGGCCACCCTACCCTCTCGGCTAATGCTGCAAGCTTCTTACCACTGCTTCTTTCAGTAAATTTGAAATTTAAACTCCGACGACCATTAGTAGTACGCAAAGTGTTACACCAAAGGATTATTTTAAATTGCCTCTCAGCAAGATTGACTTTAATTTTTCAAAAACTTACTGCCATTATTTTTAAGGCTTTTTCATGTAAATGATTAGATTATTAGAGGTTATTCCTGTGTATAATGGAATAATAATATTTTGTCCCGTTAATGGTTAGGTATTTGATTTATTATCTGGTTATGAAAAAAGGTATTCAATGAATTTTAAGCTCTCTAAAAAGAGACACAAATTTGTTTAAAAAGTCCATTAACAAATTTGAGAGGCGAATTATTTTAGTGAAATGGCTGTAATTTGGGAAGTTATTTTTTTTTGTAATATTAATATGGGGTTTTATAATCTGCTGGACAATTTACGTGAAAGATTTGGTACTTGATTACCTGGATTGACTTAGTATGTATGGTAAACGACTTCACTAAGTAGTTTTTGTTTATAAACCCCTCAAGTTACATTATAATGCAGAGTCAAATAAGCTCACTCTTCCGTCCCACAGAAGTAGATGGAAGACTTTCAAGAAGACCTTAAACTGCTTAGGATATAAATCTTTGACGGGCGATAAACACACAAAAAATTATTCCTTCATTGCCCCTGCCCATTCCAACCAAAATCTGAAGTAGCCCGCCACATAGCTCCGAAAGTACGGAGGACCCACTTAATGACGTTAGAAAAAGAATAATATGTGTTGGCGACAGATTCAAACTTCTCACCTGCGGCATAGACACGAACCCGGGCGGCATCTTGTCCTGCTCCACATGCGGCAGGGACGGCTGCGGCCCCAGGGGCTCCAAGTTGAGCGGCTCGTACTCGTCGGAGACCCCGCTGTCGGGCGAGTCGGGCTGCGGCAAGCTGTTCACGTACTCCTTAGGCCCCGCGCGAGACTTGTGCACGCAGTAGTCGCCTGTGAACGGGTTCTGGTACGCTACTACTGTTCTGGAAAACGAAGGTAGTGGAATGAGTATTTCTGGTAGCAGTTTCGCAAGAAAAGGTAATTGACATTGTTAAACTTTACTTCCTTATTTATCTCAGAGAACCAGTAGAAACCCAATCAATATGTGTGAATAAGAATATTTTTATCATCTGCCTAGCCTTTTCCCAACTATATTGGGGTCGGCTTCCAGTCAAACCGGATTCAGCTGAATACCAGTATTTTACGAGGAGCGGCTGCCTGAATAAGAATATTTTATTTGCATAAAAAAAGGTGCATTTAACTAGTCTTATTTATGAACCTATCTATTGGAATTTAGCATAAGAGACTTTACCTGTTGATAGTACATTGAAAAATAGTGTATCGGAAAAAAACACAGGTAGATTTTAAATAGAATCTTTATAAAAGTACAAAGAGCAGTTAGCAGTGATTGATAGTTTGTAAGTTTTTTACACAAACTTTCAAAATTTCACGTTTCGGTAATTTTTTGCGGAGCTACAAAAATTAAGTTAGATTTTCAAAAGGAATGCTATTGACATTTTTTTTGGAAATTTAAGGCACCTTCAATCAAAAAAGTTGTGAAATTATGTATTAACTTAATTACCTGAGCTCCTCAGCAGATTCACCTTCCTTCTTATGCGAAAACACAACCTTGGTAGGTCTCAGCAGTATCGCGATCTGCAACCAAACAGCGGAACACAACTTCTAAATATTTTGATATCCCAATACAACTTGAGTAATTAATTATTATTTTCTGAGACGAAGGAAAGCCAACAATTCGCTGGATTTAGATTGATTTCTAATTAAATTACGGAAATAATTACAACTCGTAATTTTGTCATTTGTTTTGTAATATGAAACTGGGGAATGGATTGGCAAGTTAACGGTTAATTTGTCATTTTGTTGTTTCTGTTGTTACTTGAAATAGAAGAAGAGTTATTCTTCTCTATGATAGGCACCAAATAAACAATAATACCCCTTCGGTTCATAATTTATTGTTTGGTTCATTGCTAGAGAACGTAGAGGATCACGAATGAAATCTATTCAGGATAGCTTTATGTCTTCATTTCTGTTATATCTAAAAATTCAATAAATGTATGTAGGTGGGTGTCTACCATAAAAGGTTTAAAATTGGTTGTTGTTTATTATTAGATTCCCCAGAGTTAAGTAATAAAAGAACTACACTTTTATGCGTAGAATATATTTAGATTTTTCAATAACCATCAAACGGGGGCAAATCGAAATTATCTTCTCTCTCTCTCTCTCTCTCTATGTTACTGAAAAAATTTAAATGAAAAATCCAACCGATTGCTCGACTCGGGAATTGATCCGTGGCCCTTATGCTCAGCGGTAGTGCTTGTAATCACTACATCAACGAGGCTCTCTTTATATATTTTTGTAAAAGAAACGTCTGTAACTGATTATATCTCTGGTGACCGCTACTACGAACGGTTGCGACACATTCATAGATAATTTAATTGATTGATTCGAAGTCCCTTGATTCACTGGCATGATTGATGGTATTTGACTTGTGATTGATTCAATCAAAATACTAAGTGACTTGGTTAATTCTGAAATTGGTATGATATTTCGAATTTGTTTATAGAACAACAGAAAGAAAGAAAATAATAAATGTAATTTGGGTCTCGTACAGGACCAACAACGAAATAAAATTAGGTACTTAAATAAAACTAACTATATAAAATACCTATTCTAGGCCAGAAAGGCTCCTATCTAAGCATATTGTTGCGATTAAAAAAAAACCGTCAAAGCTTAATCAATTGTTGGTAAAGAAGAAGTACAGTTATAAAATTCTTTTGCGTCAGAGCGATGACTCAAAATAATCCATAATTTATCAGAAATATACAATCCAAAAATAGGACTAAAGTCTGAAACATACAAAATGAGAAACATGCAAATATTCTGTTTATCATTGAAATATCCGAAAAGTCGGAATGGACATAATATTTGATATTTTTCCGATTCGGTCTGGGCTTACGGGGAGCTCAGTGGTTTCGGTAAGGTTGACTCAATGGCTGCGGCTTATAGTGTATTTTGCACAGTAAATTACGAGTATTACTATGAGGTTTAATTCAGAGGTGAGAGGATTTCAATAAAATTGTGTTCTTAATTATCGACTTTACTTTTGAAGGGTAAGTTTAATCAGGATAAGTTTTGTACTAAAGAATGAGTCATAGTGACTTAATAAATAAAATTAATTGAATTAAATACATTTTGAGGTAGGGCTTTCAATAATCTTTGAATAGTAAGAATCAGAGCTGCATCATTATGAACACGAAAGTTTATCATCTGCCTAGACTTTTCCCAACTATATTGGGGTCGGCTTCCAGTCAAGCCAGATTTAGCTGAGTACCAGTATTTTACGAGGAGCGGCTGCCTACCAGACCTCCACAATCGATTAACTTGGTAACACGATACCTCATGGAGTCAGATTTACTGGCTTCTGACTATCCGTAACGACTGCCAAAAATGTAAAAGTGACAGCTGGAATCAACGGTTTAATGTGCTTTCTGAGGCATAGAGAAAACTCGGTATGTTAAGATGGTCACCCATCCACAGATCAACCTTGCCAAGCGTTGCTTAACCGCGAAAGTTTATGAGGATGTATATATGTTTGTTACTCTTTCACGCAAAAAGTACTGATCGGATTTTGATGAAATTTTACAGCAGATATTACAAGTATTGGGTACAACTAATGCGTTAAAATTAAAGGGGCGCGAAGAAATTGGCGGAAGTACTAATTCCGACGGGTGAAGCCATGGGCCAGTAATTCACAGATATATATGCGTCGTAATGTTAACTGCAGCATGAAAATTGTGGCATATCGATTTATTAAAACAAAACACTTACTTCTCCATTTTGCCGCATCCTGTTGACTCGGTAGAAACAATAGACGCACATGAATACTGTCAGGCATAACTGTAACAAACAGTAATTATGTTTAAGTTTGATGTTTGGGTTGCTTCAATTGTTTTATAAAATAAATGTGTCCTTAAATATAAATCAAAACGGTTTTTAACCGACTCCTAAAAAGGAGGAGGTTATCGATTCAGATGTTTATATTTATTACTTTTTCTTATGTTCGTGCATAACTCCGTCATAATTAAACGGATCTTCAACCTGGGAGTCTTTAAGTCAAGAGTCAATAGGTTACTTCTAGGTCAGCGTGCTCCATCAGGTAAGATAATGGACAAACGAATGCCCATCAATAGTAAAAAAAAACTTCAAAGTTATTTTTTGTTCTAAAGACGTTTATTCGGAAATGATACCGTTTAAATCATGTAGAGATTTGATGAAGGACTTCGGAGATAGACAATTAATTAATCAATGGATATGGACTGGTTGGAATGTTGAAAAAGTGAAAAACAAAACACAACCGACTTCCAAATCAAAATCACTACAAAGATGATGTCGGTATCAAAAAACGAAGAGATTACACAAGAACATTGTAAAAATTATTTTTTTAGTTCATCCATCCATGTTTCAGCCATCCACGTTTCCACCTTTGTTTTTAATGACGGCCTTGCAAAGCTTCAACCTCACAAATTGCCAGCTATCTGATACTTTTGAACGGTAGTGTACCCATTGTGTTTCAATTTGTTTCATTTGTATGTATATAATGGAAAACCATTCTTCATCACTTCACTACATACTCAGTATAAAACAAAGTCGCTGCCGCTGTCTGTCTTTCCCTACGTACGCTTAGATCTCTTAAACTACGCAACGGATTTTGATACGGGTTTTTTTAACAGATGGAGCGGTTCTCAAGGAAGGTTTTATTATATATTATTTTCAACCGTGTGAAGCTGGGGTGGGTCGCTAGTTAAGTATAAAATAAATAAAAAAATATCAACGTACTTAGAGCTAGAAACCGAAACAAATTTCCGTGCGTTCAAGCGATTTTGCCAAATATATTACTGGAATCAAAAGTAGCTCACACTTTAGGACCTTTAGGATTAGTTTTAAAGGTAAGATATAATTCGTGGTGCTTGGCCAATGGGCTTAACCCAGTTATGGATGTCCCTTGGTGCCTATTGACCTAGCTCTATTCTGTCTCCTGCTTGATGAAGGAAGTGAAAAAAAAAATGTTTTTTCCTACTCCTTGTTGCAGGATCCAAGACAGTTGAATCATTTCTCACAGACTCGTCGAGCTTCATTGGCTCACCGTTTTTCTGGTGGTCGCCACTGTTGGTTCTGGCTTTCAGGAGTTGCAGTGGTTGGGAATGTGTGGCGGGCTTGTCCCAATAAAAAAAAAATACCTAAAGCTACTTCGAAGCTAGCTAGTGATAGTTTACTATCACAACTCGCTGGACACATCTACGTAGGAGGAGTCCAATGTAAATGTGTTTTTTTTTTGTCACGGGTTTGCTCTTGACTCTAGTCTAGGTCAGAGATGACAGAGACAAAGTTTTGTTTGTAAACAAAAGGACACTGAGAAGAAAACTGTCAATAAAATAATTAAATAAGCAGTTTATAGCATACTTTACACTGCTTTCTTAGTACGTGCATTCAACATCAGGTGCTGTCCGTAATTCTTTCCTACCGATCTCGAGAATGGCACATTTAAATAAACTAGCAACCAGGTGTTGCAAACGACAACGCATTTGTATACGAAAAACAACGCGAATTGGAACCTAGTTGAATTGAATAGCAACATTGGGAGACGGCTCGTTTTAGAACCTTGTAGCATTAATGAAAACATAATGCAAGATCATCAATATTTAGGCTTGTGGGGCAGAGATAGCCGCGGAAAATTGATCAAAAGAGTCACCGCGGCCCTGGATCGCAAAGGACATTAGGAGGAAAATGGGGCGTTTTAGTCAGTAAAAGGGAGTAGTCATTTGATGATTTTTCATCCATAAAAAAGGGCAGAGATAGCACAATGCTGCAGTGGTAACAGCCGCGACGTCCAAGTTGTAGAACAAGGCCTTAAGTCTGCTATGTGTCAGAATGTAAGTATCAGAATGGTCTGTCATTTATTTCATACTTGTTGATTTTGACAAGTTTGGTATTCTATTAATATAAAGCGTCATTATGACTTTCCAGTGGTCAACCACTGACACTCCGTTGAATGGCATAGAATGGTAATCTCGTACATAATGACAAATGAATGACAGACGTATGCGGTAATCTGCTAAAATTTCGACAGTTCCTTCGATCAGTGACCTACCATTAGAACGTCATTGTGCAGTCATTGCTGTTCCAGTCATTGCGCCACAGGCTCTTTGCTATTATAATTTATTAAATTGCCTCTGATCACAGAAGGAAAATTGAGGAGCTTGTGGCTAAATAATAACAGCCGCAAAGGTCGATTTTGAAGGTTAAGCAACGCTTGCTGAAGTTGTTCTGTGGATGGGTGACCATCTTAACAAACCGAGTTTTTTCCGTGCCTCGGAAAGCACGTGAAGCTGTTGGTCCCGGCTGTCACTTGTAGATTTTTGGCAGTCTTTACGGATTGTCAGAAGCTAGTTAATATGACTCCAGTCTTGCCATGAAGTACCGTGTTACCCAGTTAATGGGTTGTGGAGGTCTGATAGGCAGCCGCTCCGCGTAAAATACTGGATAAAAGGAAGCCGACCCCAATATAGTTGGGAAAAGGATAGGCAAATGATGACCTCTGATCATAGAACGGATAGGAAAATTATCGTGAGGCCGTGTTGTAGTAGCACTAGTTGCAAAAATGGATTACTGAAGCTTCTCTTAAGCTGCACTGCGGGTCTAAAAAGGCCACTTTATTAAAATCACTATATACATCATACAACAACTAGTCTTTCAATTTCATCTCTAAAGCATTAGGTGCAAGACTGATTCGGAAAATTTGACAGTGACGGGTAACGTAATGTGCTTTTCGATTCTGCTAAATTAGTCTTTTTAAACCCGCTGGGCCGTGATGGTGCATTACGAGCTCTTACAGAGGGTTGCCTCTCCTGTCACAGAAAATAATCCATTTCGCAGCTTTCAAGCTGCGAAATGGATTATTTTCTGTGACAACATGTTTGATGTTCAAACACTTTTTAACTAAAAACAAAACACAGAAATAAAAATATCCAAATAAGAAAACAAACTCAGATCAAGTTTAAAAAAGAAAATAAACAGAAAAGATAAAAAATAAAAAAATAAATTGTGAGCTGAACAACTTTTCCCACAGAAATTGTCTACAAAAGCACTTTAAACTTTCTCATATAGGTGGCTAAGTACCTAAAGGCCATTTTGCCAGTCTAATAGGTAGTTTAAATACTTAAACCATACTTGCCTACGACCACTAACTCCGTGTTTTCTCAGCACTCGAACTCCTACTATGCCGTCTGACTAAACCCGTGTAAACTCGACATAAACTTCTGAAACTTGTAAGAACTTTATCCCAGTGTTTTCCAATGTTCTAATGCTAGGACTTAGAGGAACTGGTCAAGCGCTCGGGGACTTGGGGATTTTAGTATTAAAGTTAGTCTTTATATTCTAAGACTTGTTGACCCACGTAACTTCGTGTGCGTCACAATTTTTCATTTATGCTCCGCTCCTATTGGTCTTAGCGTGATGGTATATAGCCGATAGTCTTCCTCAATAAATGGGCTATCTAACACTGAAAATATTTTTCAAATAGGACAGTAGTTCCTGAGATTAGCGCGTTCAAACAAACAAACTTTTCAGCTTTATATATTAGTATAGATTATTTAATTGGTCAGAATTCAATTATAAAAAAAACAGCAGTATAAATCAAAACATTGCCTCTGAAAACGGCTCACAGTTAAAGGCGCAATAATATACAAATATAAAAATAGTATATTAGTATTTCTTCTTCACTACCAGTAGTTCCTGAGATTAGCGCGTTCAAGTAAACAAACTCTTCAGCTTTATATATTAAAAAAAAGATCTAAGATATTTTCGTGAGGTATAAAGTCCAATGTTAGCTTGGACATAATGGTCCCCAGTTGCTGTACCTCTGCTGTTAGGGTCTAGTTCTACGAAACACCATCAAGGCCTTAAATGATATTTCTCATAACTGTTCAACAGATATGGTAGACGTAGATAAATTCGCAATAACAGTCACTGACCCACAATTGACATTCATTTATTGATCTTCTTAATATCAAAAAGAAATAAAGACATGAAGCTGTCCTCAATTGACTTCTATCGTGATCTTTTACGTGTTCTATGAAAAGTAGCACATAATTAATTGTTCGGGTATCTACAAAGGGATATTTGGAAAAGGTCAATGTACTTTATTACAAGTTATCTGGTGCCCACCATAGTACAAAGATGTTAGATAATCTCAATTCTAAAGTATCTTATATCCTATAACTGAAACTAAATATACGCATTATACTAACGCCACTACTGCACCCATTTAGATAAGGATTAGCGCAATCCATGCATCTGATTTACACGCATTTTCTTAACTTTATTGGAATCGGCTTCCAGTCAAACCGGATTCAGCTGAATACCAGTATTTTACGTGGAGCTGTTATCTGTTAGATCTCCACAACCCGTTAGGGTGCCTATCTTTTACAGCGGAGCGAGGCAACGGAGCGGAGAAACATAAATTTTAACCAATGGAATTGCATAAAATCTCCGACCGATTTAATACAATTCCATTGGTTAAAATTTCGCCGTTTCACCGCTCCGTTGCCTCGCTCGGCGACAATGGACAGGCAGTCTAACTGGGTAACACGGTTAATAGTACATGCACAAGTAGGTTGCATAAATACGCACTTATTAATCCCTACTTTTTAAAAGCCATTCGTTAAAGGTACAACTTGCACTCTATTAAAAATGCCTTCTGTCTCCATCTGGTCTTGACAATCTTAAATGAAGAATGTTTAACACCACTGTACAAGGCTTGCCATAAATATCAGAGCATCGCACTTAATATTCAAGACATTCATTTGTTTCTTAGCTTATTTATATGACACCACATAATATTATGGTGTAGTCATGATTTGTGGTAGGTAAACATAAAACAGAAGCTAAGACAAAAATTACGTCAGAACCAACTCACCAGTATTATTAACAGCAAAATATCAATGTAAATAATGATCATAATTCACTATATCACTTTTCACCTTATAAAGAATCACCTGAACATTATATTAAACTATAAATAAACTATTTTCGCTAAACAAAACACTGCCTGACTTAGAATATTCTTCTCTGAGAGTCTTTGAGCACCATTGGTGGTTGAAAATATTGTCGGCATTTTCCTCGTTGATGATTGGTTGGAATCTTTTTTGGCTCTGTGCTCATTGGTCGGTTATCGATGTGAATCTGGGGATGCCAATGAGGTTGCTCTATAAACAAGGGAAGATTCGTCTGCACTGAGTTTGATACGGAGAAGTTGAAAATGCTGGAGGGTTTAATGCCTACGATGTGGTGTGCTTCTCTGAGGGCTGCTATGGAAATGTGCTTTGATGTGTTTGTTGAAGTTTCTAAATACAAAATTGAATTTTCAGATTTCTAGCTTATCATCTTCTACCTAGTCTTAACTCAACTGTTCTGGGATAGGCTTTGTACGTCAAGTCAGCCATACTATCCCCAACCACTGCAATTCTTAAAGTGCCAGAATCAACAGTTTAGCGACCACCATAAAAACGCCAAGTCAATATCGCTTGAAGAGTTCTGGAGAAACGATTTGATCCATTTGGATGCAGCACAATACCAGTATTTTACAACACACGACGATACTCCTTGGTAAGACTTTTGGTGTCCTTGGTTAGATTTTTGGTGTACTGCATGATTACTGTAACTTTTGTCGAAAGTTACTAATTACCACCATACAGCCAGTAAAGTTTGGTACGCAATGGAACCTCAAGCTGTAGGTAGTTGTTATAAAATACATGTCTTTAGAAGTCATCATTTTTTTAGCTATAACTACTAGCAAAAGTTAGTATTATGTGATCAAATTCCACACTCTACGTGAATCACATGAATTCAATTTGACATCTGAATTCTACTCACCCATTTTGAATCTCTAGTCTCATCTGCATCTTTGTGCTATTCTATGGCGAGCCAGTGAGCGCTGGCGCCAGCACTGTCGCGACGTCTGCCGCCGTAGCCGCGACCTACTTACGTACTCGCCTGCTTACTGACCTCTGCTTACACCCCTGATGGGGTAGCGCAAGGATACGTACGATGATAAGAGTGAGAGTGCAATGAAACTTGAAGGTTTTTAGAGACATGTTAAGTAAACAATATTTATTCTAATGAAATGGTTGCCTCAAGGAGATTATTCCAAGAAAGTCTTTCTTTTAATGTTTTATTTATATTTTGGAAAATAAATTCTTTGTGATATTTTACACAAAGAATTTATTTTCTCATGAGATATCTTACTTTCACATTACGAGACTGTTTCGCCGTCATCACTTCAGCCGAAAGACGTCCAATGTTAGACTTAGGCCTCTCAACCGCCGCATAACAGATTCAGGCCCGCCTGTATTGGGCGCATCCAGCGGACTCCTGTCGCTCTCATCACCCACCAGGTTCATCGATACATTGGTCGACTTTGTGAGATACCTATCTTATCAACCAATATTTACAAACAGACCACGCATAGCCGAAACTACTGGTCAAAGGAAGCTAAAATTTGGGTTGTAGACTCCTTGGAAAGTGTAGAGGAGCACTAAGACTTCTTAAGGGAACCGGAAAATCGGGATTTGCACATACAAAGCCGCGGGCAAAAGCTAATAGGTATCTAAAACAGAACGCATGAAATCACCACAAAAAGTCAGCGTATAAACTACGAAAAAAATACAACCATCCAGAACTTTTACTATAATAGTACTGCAATATCATAAAAAGCTATTCTCGAACCGAAAACATTTTAAGAAACCCGCAGCCTTCGGAAACAGCCATAACACATGTCAACCCCTTAAAACATATCCAGGGAGGAAAAACTTTCGGGACGAATTTCCCTTACCTTGGAAGTAAGGCGATTGGGTCGAAAGTGTTAACTAAAACAAAACATTGTCGTCTTAAATGGCAGGCGGGAGCAGAGCAATCGGGACCTCTGCCAGCGAAAATGTTGGAGCAGAAGTTTAGTCGTATATTTGACTTGTTTTATGATAAAGGGCGGTGGACAGACAGACTAACAGAATATACGATCTTGTACACTTAAAATAGTTCATCATCATCATATCAGCCGAAAGACGGCCACTGCTGGACATAGGCCTCCCCCAAGTGCTGCCACAACAACCAGTCCCTTGCGTCTCGTATTCATCGGCCACTAGCGACCCTTACCAGGTCATCGGTTCACCTTATGGGCGGCCTTCTAACGTTGCGTCTATCGTTAAGCGGTCGCCACTCCAGAACTTTTCGGCCACATCGACCATCTGTTTTGCGAACAATGTGCCCTGCCCACTGCTACTTCAGTTTGGCTACGATATCCTTCGCGCTATGTCGGTAACCTTACGGATATCATCATTTCTGCTTCGATCACGTGATGAAAATTTGAGTTTCCTCTCTAAAAATAGTTACGTAACTCTTTTACAAAAACTTAATTGTTATACTTAGTTAAAAAGTAATCACATAGATGTATGTGTTAGTCGTATGCTGAAAAGCATTTACTCGTATTTCATATTTGTATTTAATCAACTTATTAGTCTTTGATCTTTTCATATATGATCTTTTATGAATAATACGCTTGAAAATTCAAAGTAAATAGATATCTTTATTTAAAGTAAGTAGTCTGTGATTTTTTCTCTTGTTAAGAATAATAGGCAAGAAAACATGTTTAGTAGTTTTTTTCGATGACTCATATTGAACCCTCTGTGTGCCTCGGAAAGAACTTTAAGCCGTTTGCCGTCTCTAATTTGTAGGTCATTGAGAATTTTTACAGTAGCCTAGTAGTGACATTCATATCTTTCAAGGAATATCGCCTTAACCAGTCACTAGGTTCCAAAATAGAACAGAAAAAATCTTAATAAAAATGGTAAAAGATATTCTATCATTTCCAAGCCTCGAACGGAGTAAGCCTTCTGTTCTTTACTTCGCAGTACCAAGACAAACAGCGTCCCATATTCCCGATAACTTTAAGTTGATACGCGCTACCTGAGCTAAGGTACGAGCTTGTTCAGGCTCGTGTACTCTTCAACCTGCTCCATAATACAGCAGCCGAGTACAGGCGTCATATTTATTGTTTGATACCACTTCTGAAGACGCATGAATAAGTAAGGTGTTCAGGTTTGTTCGCGAAAGTTGGTAGTTTGAAATCTGGTCAAGCATGATGATTGAGATACATAATTAAGGAGTTAAAACTGTAAGTTAACTCTTGGCCCGGGATCCCAGTGCTCATGTCTTATTTAAAAATGCCGCCAGTCTTTTGGGCTCACTTCCAGTGGACAGCGATGCGGACGAATTTTTTGACGCCTTATTTTAGTTCGGATTTTTTATTTTAACTGTATATAGTTTATTTTAACAAACAAACTTTAAGTGTCATCGGTCCACCTTAAAGGAGGCCCTCCAATAATGCATTGGTACCTAAGTGGTCTCCACTCTCAGAGATTCTAAGCATTTTATTTCAAATAAACCATTCACAGGCACTTTTGAAACGTCAAGGTCGGACAGTCAAAAATATGGAAGCTATTTGCATGTTCTAAAGCGTAGATCTCTATGGAGAAGAACGTGCAAGAAACTCCACGGACACCCTTTTAAATCATGTGGTGTTTTACAAAATTCTAAGTTACATATACTTGTTGCTTCTGCATGTGAGGATAATGCAAAGGAAAAAACGAAAAAGCATATTATAAAAATTTAAAATATAGAGATTAAAATAAGCCCATGGCAGTTAAGAGATGACCAGTCTCAACCGACGGCGCCCGTTCACGAACATGACGCGTGTACCGGCACCGTTCAGCTCAACTATTTCGAAGGGAACCGAATGATCCAACCCACGCGCCGCTATCAGCGAGACATTTGAGTGAGCATGACATGCTCTCAATCACCATGCTCGTTCATGTCCAACAAGTAAAACTATAACTAAACACATAAAATGTAAATGGCTTCATGGTACTCACATTTACAAAATTTGAAAAATATGCTTCTACTCGTACTTTACACAAAACTATGGTTGTCAATGGCCAAACAATGAAAAATAAATTAATAAAACAACGATTAAGTTCTTACATCTAAAATAATAAATAAGTATCTAAATTATGCCTGTCACTAATCTTGCTAAAAAGATGAAGATTTTTACGAACATACATAATACGAGATTTACGTAAATGTATTGACAAGGTACCGTCATGATGTTGAGTATCTATAATAATTATGTAAGTACCTATATAAAAAAAAGAGGGTGAGCATCTCCTCCAAATATAAAAACCTAACAAGTGGACCCAAGCAGCTGTGACTGTGGAGCAAGACCAGCATTTAGCCAAGCGTTTTTATCGAGGATATAATCTTCCAGTTTATAATACGCTTGTCTACATAGTGTGCGTTTATGCATGCTTTAAATTTTCTCTCATTCAGTTCGAGAATATCAACTGATATTTTAAAATATAAATATATATATTCTCCTAATGCCCTTTGCATACCAGGGCTGGCTGCGGTTGGGTTTTAGTCAGTAGGTAAGAGTATGACACTCCTCGCCACTCCGCCCAGAGTGGAAGGAAGCATTTGATGATTTAAAAAAATTACCTTAAGCGTTGTCGAAGTCAAAGTGTGTCGCCACTTGAGTAAGAGTTCTAGATAAAAAACCATCTCTTCGTCAATAGGATGGTTCTTTATTTAGAACTCTGTGGAAATGGCGACTGTCGCAATGCTAAAACATAAGGGATTGATCACGACACATGTCGACAGTGTTTGTCAATCTCATACATTTTTGATATTTCGATAATCGCCTCGCCTCGCAACCCCTGACAAAATGCAACTTGTCTAAAGCTTTTGGACAGCTGTTTGACTTGAACTAGGTGATTGACAGATCTCTGACAATTGCCAAGGTCATGTTCTGGAGTGTGCAGGTGGCAATGCATGTTGGGCAGGGAGAACGCCACACGCCCTAGTGTAGTATAGGGCCTCTACACTGGCACAGATCCTGGATGGGGTCTATAATCCTATCCTACTACTCGTGTAAAGGACAGTTAGTGAGAAAGATAGATGTAAGTTTGCTTTCTTTCACGCAAAAACTATCAAACTGATTTTGAAGATGAAGCCTCGAGCGAAACCTTTTTAAAAAGGACCGCACTGCTTTAAAAATTGCAGAACATTGTATTTTCCTCGTCCCTGCTTTCTCCAAAAGGAAAAGCCGTGATGGATACGTTTTCATAATTAAAAGCCAACCTCAGGTGTTGGTTTTATAACATTGTTAATTTCCCTCTGCCTCAAACGACGGTTAAATTAGCCTTCATTAATAAACCGCTAAAAATAACGAGTACTTTTGGTTTGTTTACGGGCAAAATTTTAAGTGGTTTTTTAAAAGAGGGTCAAACGCAAAGGATTGCAATAGAAATGAAGGGTGGCTTTTTAGGAACTTGGGCTAATTTAAGTACGAGAATTTTATGTTTCCACCGTGAAACCAATCAAAACATTTATTTTATAGAATGGGAAACAAGATGATCAAATGATATCTATTCTTTCAGCAATACGCCACCTGTACATTATGGACAGCTAGACATATCACCCAGATTCTCAAAATGATTTTGAAATACTTTCACTGCACTTTCGTTTTTTGTATTATAATTGTTTTTCAGCTAAGTAGTGGATCTCCCTGCCGGAGTCTTTGTTTCCTGATATCTCAAACCTGGGGGTTTTTATAGCAAGAAAGAATAGATTACTTCTAATCAAGCGAGCTCCATCGTGAACTACATTATCGCTTACCATCAGGTGAGATAGTCAAACGTATCAATAATAAAAACATGCCTATAGACCAGGATATATTTGAGCACAAGATGTTTCGCGAACGCATGTCAATCCCACACAATTTGTTTTTGTTTTACAATAGTTATCGCTTATAGAAGACCGCACTGTCTAAGTTTTGTCTATTCTCCGTGAGCTGAATAACAGGACGAGGCTTTCCTCTACCTGCCTGCGATGGAGCCTGGAATTCTTTGGCCACATAGCCCGAAATAATGGTCATAACCTTGAAAAACTTATGGTGACAGGCAAAATAGACGGCAGACGGCCGTGAGGTCGCTGCCCTATTCAATGGTCTTTTTAGATTCGTTCATTGCTCAACATCAAGCGGCAAGATACGCTCCATGGTGCCAAGGACAGACTCTGGTGGAAAGACATTGTTAAACCGAAATTGACCACTCATCGAGGGATTCACGACCCTCAGCAATGAGGAATACGACTTGAAGATGATAGATATCGAATAAGTAAATACCTAGTTTCTAAAATCCTGATTGGCCTGAGAGAATCTGCTAGCAAAAGTAAATGATAACACTAAAGAACAATTCAACACTAAAGAACAATTCAAAACTTCAAACAATTCATCGACAAGATTCGAACTCGACAACAAACAAAACTATAGTTATGCTCAGAATTAAGTTAGAAATGTTAGAATTATCTAACAATTACAGAACAAAACACAAACAACACTCGAATAGAACCTAGACGCGTGTTTGGAAAAGCTCCTTCAGTTCTTTTGAAAAAAAAACAAGAAGCTAAAAGATCTTATCTTTGAAAAAAACTTTCCCTGATGGAAAGCATGAGTATCGCTGAGCGACTTCACATCTTGGAAAATTTGCACAATTTCTATGAAATAGGCTACGAGATTGAAGTCGCGAGAAAAAGCTAGCTGTCACATAATCATTTAAAATTGAAATTATTTATTTCAGACCAAGCACACAATCATTAATGAAACAGGAGAAAAAAAATGCTCGTTACTATACAAATACAACACACACAAAATCATCATCACCATCATCATTTTAGCCTGCAGACGTCCACTGTTGGATATAGAGGCCTATGTCCCACCTTGCATCCATTGGCTACTCGCGACCATTGCCAATTCATCGGTCCACCTTATGGGAGGCCTTCCACCGCTGCGTCTCCCGGTACGCGGTCACCACCACAGAACATTTCGGCCACATCGACCATCTGTTTTGCGTGCAATGTGCCGTGCCCACTGCCACTTCACTTTGGCGATCCTTCGGGCTAAACACAAAAAATGTGCTGAGCTAAAGTATCACAGGTACCGTCAATACCGACATCGCTTAATAGACTTTGTTTGCCCTATAGGTTTTTCACCAAAACATCTATGCGGCCTTGCCATGAAGAAGCATTTAATTAAATAAAATTAAATAATCATTTATTTCAATCCATTCAGATCATAATTACCGTTTACGTACAAGCACAAAGCCATTCCTACTTTGTCTCAACTCAATGTCTTGCTTTTGTTCCAAGTGGATGCTGTTCGTGTCTAAGGCCCGTATTACAGAACCTTACTCAAGTACTACTTAAACTGCGTTCAACCGATTACTGCTTGAGCAAAGAATCTCGCCTCAAGTAGTTATTTTAGTTCAGTTTATTTTAGAACTATCCTCAAACTCAAATCAAACGAAACTACGCTTGAGTAGAGATTTTGATCTATGATTACGTGAGTAAGCAATCATTATGGTAACCCTGAACAATAGTTTGTTTTCTATTGCAATTCTTTTTTTTCGCACGATCAAAACCGGAGTAGGCGGACGACATGACGTTACTGACACTGACAGCCACCCTTAACCCTTCATAGTAGGTACATATTATGTTCTGTGGACAGAAAAACTGTGAATCGGAGTGTTTTGGCGGGATTATTTCGAGTGAAGTTCAGTGGCTGTTTTAATTATTCGCAAAGTGATTCCTAGTGGTTTTGTTTTGTTGGTATTTACTGCCTCAGCAAAGTTTGCAAGAAGGCTGACTCGATACATTTGCTGCCAAATACTGCAAAAAAAAATTAGAATGTGTGGCACCCGCCTTCTAAT
Organism: Lacanobia oleracea; assembly: GCA_950371165.1. NCBI lineage: Eukaryota > Metazoa > Arthropoda > Insecta > Lepidoptera > Noctuidae > Lacanobia > Lacanobia oleracea. The sequence continues at coordinate 23,230,252 of OX493406.1, forward strand.
GAAACTCAAAAAAGTTATAAATTAAAATAAAGAGGTCTCCTTAAATGTTTCACGACATCTTGTGAAAACCAGTACTTCTTCTCTTTAAGTTTTAACAATTATAAGGGTCCTGCGTATCTCTTAAATATCTCAGAGGAACATTTAAGTTCGATTTGTCTCATTATTAAAAAAAATATTATAATAATCTACTTCTGCAAATATATCCGTTTTGATTAGGTAGGTACTCGATTTACTCCAAATCGACAACAATTTTCATGAGAATCTATGCTCAAGCGGGGTCTCGACTACACTTGCGAAAACAAAGATCAAATCTCGCCTCAAGCAGTGATTCTGAGCTGATTGTGCTTTTAAAATAAGGACACATTGAGTAGAGCTCAGTCAAGTCTCAAGCACTGTTCTGTAATACGCAAAAAAATGTAATTTTAAAGTGACATTGCTCAGGTGATTATTGATTTTAGTTTCTCTGCTCAAGTCAAGTTCTAAAACTAAAGCTCCAACTGAGACTAGTTTTAAGTTAGAGTGAACAGGCTCCTTCTGGGTAGGCTCGCTCCATCGTAGACTTTGTCTCTGTCATTTCTGACATAGACTAGAGTCAAGAGCAAACCCACTACAAATAAAAAAAAAAAAAGTAATGCTTGAGTCTTGATTGTAGTTCTGTAATACGGGCCTAAGTAGATGCTGTTCAGTACCAGTTTTTTAGGGTTCTGTACCCGAAGGTTAACCAACGGAACCCGACTACTAAACCTCCGGCCGTCTGTCTGTCTGTCAGCGAGCTGTATCTCAAGAACCGTAATAGGTAAAATTAGGTTTAATTTGTTTTTTTTGGTAGTTGAAATTTTCATACAGTGTGTATTTCTTTCTATTGCCGCTATAACAACGAATAGGACAAATTAAATTAAATTGAAAATGAAATGGGGCTCCCGTTCAAGAAAGGTGTAATTTTCGGATTATGGTACTGAAACCTTCGGAGCTCGTGACTACATAATAACAGCCGCACAGGCCGATCTTCAAGGTTAAGCAACGCTTGCCAACGTTGGTCTGTGGATGGGTGACCATCTTAACATACCGAGTTTCCTCCGTGCCTCGGAAAGCACGTTAAGCCGTTGGTTGCGGCTGTCATTTTTAGATCTTTGGCAGTCGTTACGGGTTGTCAGAAGCCAGTAAATCTGACTCCAGTCTTGCCATGAAGTACCGTGTTACCCAGTTAATGGGTTGTGGAGGTCTGGTAGGCAGCCGCTCCTCGTAAAATACTGGTATTCAGCTAAATCCGGCTTGACTGGAATCCGACCTCAATATAGTTGGGAAAAGGCTAGGCAGATGATGATGATGATGGTACGGAAACCTTCATGTTATAGTCCAACTCGCACTTGGCCGGTTTTACATCCCTTCAGCAAGACTGGTTGATAGAACTCATTCATTTCTTCTTTACAATTGCTCTGCAAAACCTCCTTTAATTCAGCCTCGGGATGAAGTAGCATTCGTAATCTCGCATCCTAGACCGAATCCAAATTAGATTTTAATCTATTTTATTGTCCTACTTCGCGTTTGTGCCGCTAAGTTTAAATTGATCGTAGGAATTAATGGCGTAATAAGCCTAGAGGTAAGATTTATTGGTACCTCTAGTACCCGGTATAATGTTTAGTACATTTAGGTACCGGTAGCAGGGTCTGGGACTAAGTATGGGTATGTATGATACGTTGGGACTTAGGTCTCGTGATTTGTTGCGTCTTGTGAGTTCGTTGTAGTAGTTAATAGTGGGAAGATTAATGTAGGTATGATGAATGGGCTCGAGGCAAAAGGGAACCTAATTGCCTGCCAGTATGTATTGGGGAGTGTAGGCACTGTTAACTAAGTCAATCGCAATAAAATGTGCATAATTCCGAATAAGATTTGGTTGGGTAATGGATCGGTTATTGTAACTGGTTGTATCGTTACCAGAGAGTTTTTTAAAGTGTTTAGCAGGCCAGTAACCACAGTGAAGTATAGCGTTTATTCTGTTACACTATAATAATTGTACAATTCTAGTCCTATAGTTTATACAATTACCTAATAGCTTTTGCCCGGTGACTTTGTACGCGCATATCCTCTTTTTTCCCGTTCCCGTAGAAATTTCGAGAAATGCTCTCTTAATGCTCCCATGCACTCCCCAAGGAACCCTCGTGCCTTGTCGCCATACCGCTGTCTGTCAGTAACTCAGTCACTCATCAGTCAGTAATGGAAGAATTTTATAAACATTGTTTGTTGATTGATAAATTGTAGGACTAGAATTGTACATATTTCTTTAATTGTACTTTAAAATCGTTCACATTCAAGTCAGTATGTAATCGTAGCAATAAATAATAATCAATGTTAAAAAACAGGGATATCGGATATGGTATTTGACAAATTGTGATTCCGGTACAAATGCGAACGCTCTTCATAATCCGAGATTTAGAGACTTGCGTTTCCTGATAGCTACAACCTGGGAGTATTTAAGAGGAAACGCGGGCGGAGAGATTTTGTATGTAGTAAGTCATAATTCTAGGTTTGGCTCTCGCCTGTTTTCCCCTCCAATATTGAACCGATTCAAAAGATATTTCGTAAGCTGAATGAAAAGGATATATATACTGTGTCCCTATGTTTTCCTTTTTGAAAATATATTAACCGTATAAGCACTAGAACCCTCAAAAAATGCTCAAAATTGTCTGATAAATGGCTGTCAATAGACCCCTTTAAACTATTTTTTTGTAAGGATGGGAAATCATCAAATGGCTCCTGCTTTGGATGGAGCAGGAAGGAGTGTCAGACTCTTACTGATTAAAACCCATCCGTGTTCCTCCTAGTGTCCTTTGCGTTCCAGGGTACGGTGCCTCTTTCGAACGAAGTCCGCAGCCCCAGCAGGCACTGGTCCTAGCGGGCCCCATCTCCCATGCTGACAGCTCTTTGAGGCGCGCGTGGAACACAGCTCACCGTCGACCCGGGCCTGGTTCTGATCAGACGGCGAGCCACCCAATGCTTGCCGTCCGCAGGCCCACGGTCAACAGACCGCCAGTGTACAAATTTGGCAACTATTAATGAAAAAAGAAAACATGGAAGAACAGCATATAGCCTTCTAATACAGTTTGTGAAATACCTTTTAAATTGGTCCAATATTGCAGGGGGAAACACGCTTTTAGACTTTTTAGAGTGAATAGGTTATTTCTAGGCAAGTGTGCTCTATCTTTGATCACACCATCATCGCTTACCATCAGGTGAGTTAGTGGTCAAACGCGTGCCTATCAATAGTAAAAAAAATAAAGAAGAGTCAGCTGTATCTAATAATTATGACAAACAACCTAGTTTTACTTGACCAGGAAAAAAGTAACTTTTATTTAACAAAATGTTCAGCAAAAAGGGTTCAATTTCAGGATTAATTAAGCAGGATATGAAATAATTGAGGGTGGCATTTCCCGGGATTAATTAAAGGTAATTTTTAATTGGTATCTTAATTGAGATAGGATAGGGTTACTGATTTTGTTAAAGATCTTCTCTCAATTGTTTGTTTTAGCGTCTTCAAAGAAAGGAATTTCTACACGGACAAAAACTATTTTTTGTCCGTGTTTTTTTGTGTGTACTATTCATTAGCATCAGAAAATGGTTCACATTCGTAATTCATGGATCATTATGTAACAATCATGTGACGTCAGTTTGAGTTCTTCATGGAAGCCACAGCCTACCCGAAAAATGCAATTCAATTCAATTCAATTCATTTATTTATTGCATCAAATATGGTAGGTATAAGTTCTTATCAATATTAAGTAACACACATTTGGCCAATATATAGCATGCAATATTACAAGTCCTTACTTCACATATTAATTATTAGGTTAGTTAACATTTCGTCAATTTATGTAAATATATTTACTGAACAATTAAATATGTCTGTGCTTTAATGTATAGAATTTACAGGGACACTTTTGAAAGAACTCATCTATCGAATAAAAACACTCCTGTAACAACCACTTCCGCAACGTAACACAAAACTTATTGAAGGGTAGTTGAGTAATTGACCTTGGTAAAGCATTGTAAATTAAAGGAGCCATATAAACGCAGCTCCGCCGAAAAATTTCTAGCTTTGGAACGGGCATTTCAAAATCTAAATGTGTAGGTTTCCTTTTATTTGTGTTATCTTTCCGCTCAAACAGCTCAAGATTGGACCTCACAAATCTGGCAACTTCGTAAATATAAATGCATGGGACCGTCAATAGATTGTGCGACTTGAATAAAGGCTTGCATGAGTCAGACCAATGCATTTTGAATATTGCACGAATACACTTTTTTTGGGCGATGAAGATCTTTGCCAGTTCGGAAGAGTTTCCCCACACAACTATACCGTATCGTATTACTGAGCTGACATATGCGTGATACACCATTATGGCGGTACGCAACGATGTAATCATTTTAATTCTTTTTAAAGCGAATACGAATTGATTGATTTTTTTAGCAATTACTTCGATGTGATTCTTCCAAGTAAAATGTTCATCAAGTGTACACCCAGGAACTTTGCATTACGTACCTGTTCTATATTATTATTGTTAAGTGCAACATTAAGGCGTATAGGTTTACTTTTAGATGTTTTGCAATGAAGTAAATTAGTTTTGGAAATATTTATTTTTAATTTATTAATGTCTAACCATTGTTTTATGTCATTTAACGTTTCTTTAATTTCAATGTCAATATTTTGTAAATTTTTGCATAGAAAGGATTCTGTAGTTCGTCATGTCGATGAGCTCCTAAAAGTTCTAAGTAGAGCTACACGATTTCTAAAAAATATACTGTCTAGACAAGTATCTAGACAGGTCTACTCAAATCTATGTATGTTTGTGGCAAAAAACCACCCAACCAGTAGTAAGTGAATATACATGGTTCTTATAATTATGATTTGAAAATAACAATAATTGTATAGATTTAATTAATTAACCTCTGAGTTTGCTTCGATATTTCTTCTCACAGTAGTCAGCTAGGTAATAGTGGCCAAATATAGTTTAATAAAAAAAAAACTGGCCAAGTGCGAGTCGAACTCGCCCACTCGTACTTAGCCACAAATTTCTTGAAATAAAGACTATACTTTTTTAAATTTAATTATAGAACCCTAAAAAATTACGTCCAAAAGTGTGAATTTTAACCAATTTAAATAAATTATTTGATTTGTTTTCAAAAATATTTAGGCGACAATAAAATATTCCTAAGAGAATTCAATTTTCAATTTTTTTTTTTTTGATAACATCATCTTCGCGACTTAAATTACTAAAACAAACTTTATTTCTGTGATCTTATGGTTTTTTCCTGTTTCCTTTTAGAACGGTTGTCCCAAAATCTTCCATAAGGCTATCCAAGTCAATTTATACCTTCAACAAAACAGGATTGTTTTCCTGTCCGGGCCTAAAATACTGCCTTTTATTTTTATTTACAAATATAAAGTGTTCAAGCCCCTCGCAGCCCTTACAGTTGGACCCGAAGAAACCCGATCAGGCCACTAACAACGGCCCCGGGGACCTCGCAACACGATATTATTTGAAAACTAATCCTTTTGATAACAGAGGGAAGTTTACCGGTACCGGGATGTTGAGAGAGGTATACTTCGTTTTAAGGTAGGTATATTTTTTTTTCGAGGAGGTTTTATTTGATTACCGTTTTGAGTTGGCTGAACTTTTGGGTAGTAGGAATTAATATTTATTGAAATATTCTTTTCAGTTCTCAAAGACTATTTTGAGCTTTATAAAATAAATATATATTACCCGCGACTTCGCGCGCACTTATGCCGTTCTTTCTTGTTCCCGTAGTCGAGAAATCCTATAATTCATAGTGCTCCTTTTCCCCAAGAAGTCTAAACAGCTTTCCACGAGTGTTTCGGCTGTGCGTTGTCTGTCAGTCACCCATCGTTTAAAAAAAAAACTAGAATACCTTTAAGCCTTTGCTGACACCGATTGCAAAAACATTTCGTCAACTCAAAGTTAAGAAAACGTAGAAACGATGGTACTGGTCAATAAAATAAGTTTCATTTTCTTTTTATCTCTCTTTTTTACACGGAAACTCTGTAAGAATAAAACTCATATCTCAATAAAAGACTAGCGATTTAAGAAAATATATCCGCGATAGGCGTAACATTTTTACGATAACCGATGATAACGCAAGTGGAAACTTTTCCATTCCAAGCACAATGTTGCCGACTCAAATAAACATCCAACTTTTAAAATTACATTTTATCTGTCGTGCACTCAGCTAGCCAACTTTTACGACAAAATCTCCCGAAAAAAAGGCAAAATGTTTCACGTCGAAGTAAAGTTATACCCTTAATTATTTCCTCATTTCGGCACTTCGGGGAAATTCGCGTAAAATTCCAGTTGAAGAACAATTTTCTTCAAATATTCTTTTATAAGTTTATTTAATAAAGGTACTTTTTGAGACTGAGTAATTGAAATGTAAGGAGAAAATGGAATATGAATAATTGTGCTTAAAAATTTAAAGGTCACTTCGACCATTCGTTGAAGTTGAACATTGTTGCAGTGTTCTATAAAAACCCTTATAGGTACTATAATTCTGCCGACACAGAGCTCTCCATATTTGTGGAATATATTTATCATATTCATCAGGGGTACCAGCTATTTATTCTAGTAAGCAGAATTGCAATCTATACTTTACAAAGCTGAAGAGTTTTTGTGTTTGGTTGAACGCGCTAATCTCAGGAACTTCTGGTTCGATTAAAAAAAATCTATTTTGGCTAGCCCATTTATTAAGAAACTCTATAGGCTGTATCAACAACCGAATGGATTTGGATGCTATGAGCTAGATTTCCATATAATACTATTTGTCCCGGTACATTTTCCACGGGAAAACAATGCTTGAATCAATAATTTTTAAACGTGTGTAAACTAGTTTCAGAAGTTTGCCAAACCCTAGGTGACATTTTTAAAAACAATCTCAAAAGACTATTTCAAAAACCGGTCAAGTGTGCGTCAGACTTGATAACGAAGGGTTCAGCACCATTAACTGAAAGAAACACTTTTGCCGTATAGATAACTCTTCATGAGATATAGCCCTGTTGCAGACAAACGCAGGCTTGCAGTGTGAAATACTTGTAAAAGCGGGTATTTACAATAAGTTCATTGTCTGTTATTACAGACAATAAGTATAGGGTTCCGCTGCTTACCCATCGGGTACGGAACCCAAAAAACCGACCTCAATCTTAAAACGAGGCTGTTAAACTGTAACACCAATAAAATTGACTTGTTAAAGCGTGTTCTTAAAGAGAGCTAAGAAAATTGATTACCTACCGAGCAAGATTTATAGGGAGAGGGATATTAGCAAATTATGATGGATGTGTGGAAGGGACTTACTTACGAGGCTGATGTGACGGTACTCGAGATTGATACGTTGCGGGCTGACCTTGAAACGTTGTGTTATGATATCATCAGTATTCATTTTGGTAAAGGGGAGCGTGTAACCGGAAGATGGGCAAAAGTATGTAGTGTGATGGAAAATGTATGTAGATGGTGTTCTGTAGTAGTGTTTTTAATCAATTCACTCTTGCACGTGCACACAGCTTGGGTATAAGCGTGAACTGATATTTGTGTCGTGTTGAAATAATTCGTGCCAAAATCGTAATTTCTAATTAAGTTGGGGACAATTTTGTGTCTAACCCAAGAACCTTTTGGCTTGGTCTAATCTATCGGGCTACCTGGGACAGCTGTCAAAAATGATGATTAGCAGCTGGGGCCAAACGCTGAACGGAAAATTGTAAGTGACAAAAAAAAAAACAATTTACTTGTAAAATAAAGAAAATGGTCGTAAATACGATTTTAGTGTTGGTTTAGGGTGACCTCATAAAGAAGTACTATGTATTCTATATTTCTGTATTCTATTTTTATTTACTAAACAGTGATTCATCTAACAGTATCATGCAATCTAGTTATTACTAATGTCCGACGCATAAGACTAAACGTTTTTGTACCGCTGAAAACCCACATCATCTCCAAACACATTGTATCATTAGAACCCAAAAACAGCAATCCTTTAAGAATGATTGCTCAATACGAAACCCTTCCCCGAATCCATCAGACAACGGACTGTACCCTTATGGGACAGCTTTATAAAAACGATACATCTACCGCAAATAATTACTGATCATATAATGTATCTTGTACGAGGTACCCGGATACAGGGGTGTCCCGGAAAGGGTGTAAATATATGCGTACATAATGTTGGACATAGGATTCTTCCCTGAGGGATGAACAGTGGATCGGAGAAAGAAGATATTGCAAGGATGGTTTGTGTAGTTGCGATATGCTCATATTGTACCTATAAATAGTAGGTATTATAGCTTTCGGCCGGGACTCCAGTCAAAATTAATACTCACTCCTCATTATATTAAAGCCTTCTGATGCATAAGATACATAATTAAGATACATAAGATACATAATTTTTAAATTCCATCAAACTCCTTGCAGTAGTTTTATCATGAAGCAGAAAAAAATATCCTAAATGCTAAATAAATAAATCCTTCCATTCTTCTATCCACACATATTTTCGCATTTAGAAAGGTAGCATAGGAGCTAGGATTATAAATAGGATAGAATCTAGCCCAAGAATGCAGTGTTTTAACCATGCGATTAATACCTAGAAAAAAACAGAGATTAACTTCCAGTGGCATACTTTTTCAGCGACTTTAAGACCTTTGGTCTATCAAAGGTCTTAAGATCTAGACATTCTATCTGTAACATCATCTGCCTAGCCTTTTCTCAACTCTATTGTGTTCGCCTTCCAGTCAAACTGGATTCAGCGTATATTACGTGGAGCAGCTGCCTACTAGACCTCCACAAACCATTGACTGGATACCCCGTAGTACTTGGAGATTTACTGGCTTCTGACAATTCGTGACGACTGCCAAAGATCTAGAATAGACAGCCGGGACCAAAATGCTTTTCGAGGCACGGAGGAAATTCGGTATGTTAAGACGGTCACTCATCCACAGACCAACCTTGGCAAGCGTTGCTTAACCTTGAGAATGATCCGTGCGGCTGTAAAGCTAGAAAAAAACTGGTCCCACGTACGCAACGTATGCAACATTATGATATCTTCTTGTTCTTGATTTTATATGAAAAACTATGTAATAGGAACACACTTATCGTATGCAACGCAACATACGATACCATACAAAAGCGTTGCATACGTTGCGTACGTAAGACCAGTGTGTTTATCGCTTTATACTTTAGACATGATCTCCTTCACCGGCAACAAGGGGTTGTAATGTAATTTTGTCTATGCCTATATTTTTTCTATTAAATGAAAATACGAAAAACAAGAAAATCACGCGATTTTTTCCTAAATTCATGCTGACTAGTGTAGACCCTCCGTCTCTCTCGGGGCTATCAACTATGTAATCGGAAAATGTGGCGCGAAATTAAATAAAGGAGCTTGTTTAGTGAATTAGGTTCCGTGGACCTTGTTCAGTGAATTATTTTCAAGGTCCGCTGTCCCTGAAGGGCGAGTGAAGGTCAATCTCAAGGCGAAATGCTGATGTAATGAAATACTGAATTACGGTTGAATTAACTGAAGGATAGTGGAGATTATCAGTAGAGACTTTTCATAGATAGAAAAAAATATATATATTTCATCCGTCCGTATTTATTGCCCTTCAAAAAACCCTAGGACAGTTTACAATCCTAATATATAAAATTCTTACGTTACTGACTCAGTGAGTGAGTGATTGATAGACAGCGCACAGCCGAAACTACTGAAATTTGAAATTTGGTATGTCCTTGTGGAGAGAGCACTAAAAAAAAAGAGATTCGAAATTCTCACGGGATCGGGAAACACGGGGTATGCACGTACGAAATCGCTGGCAAAACTTAGTAAAAATACAATAAGTAAAATCACTAGCACATGCGACAGTTCCCATAATTGGCTGTCAGTAAAGATGTCGTAAGTCAGAGGAGATAATATCGAGGAGTTGTCCCTCTTCCCTCAGAGACGTAACGGATGTAACGTCTGTTATGTGACGGACGTGACATAGTTAATATGACAAACAACATGGCGCTAGTATGATTAGCTAGCTGGCTATAAATAACAAATGGAATTGTGAGAATGTTTTGCCTTACTTGATAGAATAAATTGTAGGTACCGTCTTGGTACTCGTGAAATCATCTACAGAACAAATATTCACGTATCCATAGATATATATCATCATAGCCTAGACTTTTTCCAACTGTATTGGGGTTGGCTTGAATACTAGCAGACCTCCAAAACCCAACACACAACATATAGTACAATCCATTTCTCTGTGGAATGCCCTTCCTCAGGAAATCAGGATGGCAACCAGCCGATTAACCTTCAAAGTCAAGGTTCGAGAGCACATTCGTAAGAAGTTGGCAGTAGTATCGTTACAGCGCTAGTTATAATTCATTGTTTGCTTGCATCACTTGTTCAAGTATAATTGTGTATTAGTTTATTAATGTGACTATATATTATAGTATTTTATTGTATTTATAGTTTATATACATTCATCTTTGTATTAATTTAAATATTAATCGCGTTTCTGTTTTTATTTTTCACAATTTGCACCTACTAGTATTATTCTCTGCATCACCCAAAGGTTGACTGGTAGAAAATGCCTCAGGCATTAAGTCCGCCTGTGTACATCTGTGTGCGTAAAGTGTTAAATAAATAAATAAATAAAACGATAGTTCTTGGCAATGCATTTCCAAGCATTTTGGATGGATGAAAATGCAAAAGTGAGTTTATTTGATACGTTTTCACGGCTAAATCACCGGACCGATATTGATGAATTTTAGTATAGAAATAGATGGGACCCTGGAGACTCTATAGATTAATTTACCGCGAGCAAAATCGCGAGCAAAATCTTGTTATTTAAATCAGTCAGATATAGCTACTTTTACCATTTTTCTTTGCGAGAAACAACACAAACACACGCATACATCGGTACATCAGTTTAGCTGCCCTAAGGCCTGACAAGTTTTTCTTATAGAAAGACGTATGAATCACTTTTTTGTCAACCATAAGGAAAACCTCTCGTCCAACATATTCCTGTGCAATTTCTCCAGAGCTACATAAATACATGACACTTAACTTAATTGAGCACTGTGTATAAGTCACTCAGTTGTTTCTATTATCATAATTTCCGCTGCGTGGATGGTGAGAATTCTACTTTCACTCTAGAAGGACAGAAATAAATCACTTGTATAATGGCTAGTTTGCACCGTGCGAGTCAGCAACCTAGAAGCTGTGGTGGAGTTACTGGCATCGTTTGGACGTGTCTGACGAATTACTGGCACGTGCGAGTTGGATCCGAGTTACGTCAACATTTTTCTTTTCACTCGGCCTGCCCGCCGACAGTAACTCACACATGGCAGCAGCTCGACAACGCTCGCATCGTTCGGACGCGTCTCGCAGTAGCTCGCCAGTGGTAGCTAGGCTGTTCACATTGCGAGTGGGACCTGTATTTTTGTGTACTCGACTTGCAGCAGTCTGAGCTGCTACTATCACCAGTTAAGGCAAGCCGAGCTATTGGCATACGAGAAGACGATCCGTTTAACTAGTCAGTAGATCACATTGTGAAAACAAACCATTGCTCATTAGTTTTGTTTTATTTAAACAAGATACTAATTTATTATTTTGATATTATGAAGTCGTCATTGAACGAGAAACGAGAAGTGAGCAAAAATAACCACGGAATGGGTCTCATTAGATGCCTGAGGACATCGCGACAGACTAAGATGAAGTAGGCAAGAAGAGATCGACTCCAGCAAAAAGACTCACTCGAACAAGCAAAAAAAAAAAACAGTTCTGTGGAAAAGGTAGAGGCAGAGTTTTGCCCAGCAGTGGGGAAAATACAAGATAGATAGTAATTGTCATCAGTTTGAAGTTCCATCTATCTATGGTAATTCCAACGACCTTTATCAAAAATATTAAAATCGTAATCGCCATGCATGGCACACTGACCGGTGGCCTCAGTTAGTTGTGATTCAGCAGACACAATGAGTCTGCTACACACTCTCTTTGTCAGAATTATGAAATTTATTCGAAAGAGTTCTCGCGGCCCTGGAACGTGAAGGGCATTTGGAGGAATACCACGCGTGTTCCTCCAACTGCTAAAAAGGTTTAAGTCAGTAAGAGTCTGACACTCCTTCGCGCTCCGCCCTCAGCTGAAGGAGTCATTTGATGAAACAAGTCAAAATTTAGGTATCTGTATGACCATTTCAACTAGAAGATTACTAAGTAAAGCCACGTAGGTGGACAAAGAGAAATAAACCTCCCTCAATCCAACACTTTCGATCGACATAAGTAAACGGAGTTCCCAGCTGAGCTCACATTCAGGGTTCCGCGAGATAAAGTGGCCGAAATAAAAATCTTTCGCAGTTGTCAAATGAGGGTAGTTTGTCAGCCGGCAGAAACACGGTTCCGTATATATCATTACGGGGACAACGAATTGGGAATATTATTAAAAGTCCCGACTAACAGGGACTACGATTTGTTACTTATTTTTTGGGACCGTTTTTGTTGAGCTTTTCGTGTGTTTCTTTATTAAGAAATGTTAGATTATTTATCGTTTTGTAGGTTTTTGTGTAATTTAAGGTTTTTTGATGTAAATTATTTTGAACTGAATAAAAATCATGAATTGATAAATGTGGTGACGATCGATTTGTTATAAAGGTCTGGATGACAGAACTATATACTTGATTTATTTTGTTGTTATAATTTAAAAAAAGTGGGTGGTTTCTGTACGTTTTTTTTTTTTTTTGCTATTGCATCATGTGGAATTACTAAATAAATGAAAGAAACTGCTAAGTTCAGAACTATTTTAAAATAATAATGATCTAAAATATCCATCTAGTTTTTTTCCATAGTCTGATTTTGTTACTTTTGTTAATTTTACTTTAACTTTTAAATACCGTTAATGGTCCTATAGCACAAAATCTTATACCTGCACTATCGTTACCAGCTGAATAAATCGCAAAAACCGCGTCCATATATTTAAATATGGAAGCAGTTTTTGCGTTTTATTTAACTCATTTTGGCTTGATCCTCAGTTGATGGCCACTCGAATGTTTTAAATCAGCGAGAGTTGTGCACGGCGCTGAAAGAGCCCTGATTAAAGGGCTGCGACAGTTAACATGCGACCACAGTGCGACGGGCCATCATATCAGATACTAGGATTGGAGAAATGTGGAATAGAAATTGGATAATGTATTTTTTTTATTGAATAATCCTGTCCTGGGCAGTTAAACTTTTTAAATTCAAGGTGAGATTATGTTACGAGTGTGGGCAGATGGTTATGTGGATGCTTATTGTACTTTCGCCGTTTGAGTGCTAACACCGTGGATGGCAAAATTGGTAACTTATCAGGTTAGCAAATAAACTGTCGACTGAAAAAACTGAGTTAGTGAACAGCGCATTTGTTCAATTTTAACGAGTAAATGCACTGAGTTGCTATGGCAATACAACTTTGATATAGAAACAAGTTATTTTATAAAAAAAAAGTTTTGTAAAATATTTATAAAACTGTTTTCTTTTTTAAATATTTTTTGCTTGTTGCGCAATGTAGTTTTTTAACTGAATGTTTGATTGGTATTGGTACTGGTCTTGTTGCAGTTAGTTCGCTTATGTACCACTACTGAAACTAAACACATTTTAATCGAGATAGTACGATGTTTAGGAAAATTTCCGCCTGGCAAAATGTAACAAAAAAATATGTGATCGCGAACACGTTTACCAAACATGGCGACAATGTAAACACCATTTATTTCCTGTTAAAGAAAATGATTACATCGTCATTTCGCTGCCGGTATAATCAAATCTGCAATTTAAAGGTCCTATGGTGCGTAACAGAGGTTCCTGAGGGAGTCATAATTTACCGCTTGTGGCGTTTTTAGGGCACGTTAGAATAATGTGCTCAGCCCGCAACCGAAAACGACGTAAAAAGATGAAACCTTGTGATCTTTTCCTTTAGATTTGATATAAATCTCCGGATGATTCTTTGCGAGACTTATCTTGTAAACGGATTTGAAATATTGCTCGTTTCTTATGCTATTTTTGGTTGCGGTTTTATTTATGTTGTAAGTATCTAAGTATAGTTTTGTGCATTAGATGTAGATATTTTTCTTGATATTTCTTGGCGTAAGCCTGAATATTTTACAAATACGTTGAAGAATGATTGCCTTTTAGATTCTATTTTTTTCTGAATTGCTATTCCATAATACTGATTTTTAATATTTTTTTTCTAGTCCAGTTTTAAGTTAATCTAAGTGGATGTATCGAAACAAATAGTGCTGCAATCAGTTCTGTGGCCTTTGCTCACGTATCGATGGTTTGTAACATCACTTGTAACCCGTTAAATCCCAGGAACCATGGTTTTACGGGATTTAAATTAGCTAGCGACACTTAGCGGTTCACCTGCTTAGCCTTTTCACAACAAATAGTGGGGAAGGATCTCTGGCCTAGCCGTTTGCAGCTGAATCCAGATCCAGACCAGTGTTTGCGCACGGCCACGGGTGGCGCAGTGGTGGAGCGATTGGCTTCTGCGCTGCGTGTCGCGGGTTCAATTCCCGCACAGAACAAAATAAATATTTGTATGGCATACATAACTATGTAGGAACAACTGTTCTGGGTCTGGCTGTTTGTGCATGTGAGTTTGTTGGTTGTGAACGCACCCACGATACAGGGGAAATTCCTAATGTGGGGCAAGGTTTTATTTAAGTGTTTTACATGGAAGGATTGTCTTCCAGATCTCCACAAACCAGTAACTGGTTAACACCGTGGCGAAACTGCTGATAGACGTTCTGACTTCGGACTATCTTTTCTAGGCAAGCGTGCTCCATTTTCGACCACATCATCGCTTACCATCAGGTGAGATAGTGGTTAAACGCGTGCCTATCAATAGTAAAAAAAACGGCTGTCTATGAGATCATAGACAGCCGTTTTTTTTTTACAACTGCCAGCCGGGACCACGTGGTGTCCGAATCACGAAAGAATCTCGGTGTTTTTTTTTTGGACAAGCCCGCTACACATTCCCTACCACTGCAACTCCTGAATGCCAGAATGAACAGTGGCGACTACCAGAAACACGTCAAGTAAATGAAGCCCTACGAGTCCCGGTAAAACGATTCAACTGTCTTGGATCCCGCAATGAAATGAATCAGAAAAGTAAAGCGGAGGAGTAGGAATAAAAATATAATTTCCATTTCTCTCCTTATCAAGCAAGAGACGGAATAGAACTAGGCTAATAGGCACCAAGAGACAAATACAACTGGGTTAAGCCCAGTGGCCAAGCACCATTATATTAACACTAAAGCTAATGGGCCCTAAATTGTGAGCTACTTTTGATTCCCGTATAGGTTTTATTTTGTTTTTTTCTACCATTGATAGGCACGCGTTTGACCACTATCTCACCTGATGGTAAGCGATGATGTGATCGAAGATGAAGCACGCTTGCCTACGAGTAAACTATGGTATGGCAAAATTGCTTGAACGCACGGAAATTTGTTCTGGTTCGCTGGTGGAGTCTCGGTATGTAACTTTATGGTCACCCGTAACACGGACCAAATTCAGAAGGCGTTGATGGGTGAAGATCGAACCGCGTGGCTTCTTTTAGCTACGAGCTTCTCGTCCTGTATTTTAACTCATCAATAGTAATGAAAGACTTCAGCTTATCCTAAAAGGAGCCGTAAAGTTTAAAACTGCAGCGCCTATTAAGATAATGAACTCGGAACATCGCCCTGACAGCGGCATAAATATAAAAGCCTGTTAACTGACAGAACGTTAGTTATAAAAACATGCAGTCATACGGTAGTCACTCCATAGTTATGTACAGAAATACCATTCACATCTGCGCACGAGAATTTCTTACATGTCAATATGATTAATGAATATCAAAACTCAAAGTTGTGACTGTTCACGTGACCAGAGGGCTGGACTTTTCTTCGGCCAAAGAATCAGTATTGCGATTCAACGCGGCAATGCTGCCAGTGTTCTGGGCACGTTTGCCATTGACAGCGATGTGGATTATTTTTTTGATGCCCAATGATTAATTATTTTTTTTATACGCCTTTGTACATAATTTCTTGTTAATTAGTGTAGTTTTTTAAGTCTATAAAAATGTTCAATTTTATTTTGCCACGTATTAAAAGTTTCATTGTTTTAAACTCAAAGCATTTATTTAAATAAAACCATAGGCACTTGTATCGTCAAAGTCTGTCAAAGGAAAGAAGCCAATTGCACATTCCAAAGTACTGATCTCTATATACATTACAACACAAATATTGTAGCTGTTTATTGTCCCTGAATAAATAAAAGAAAAAAGTTTATAACAAAAAAAAAAAAAAAAAAATTCGGAAGTCGGTGTTTTTGGTTATTTCGTTTTTGAACACCGACTTCCGAAATTGAAGTTATTTTTTACTTAGTAGTGTTTTGTTTTTGGAAGTCGGTGTTTTTGGTTATTTCGCTTTTGAACACCGACTTTCGAAATTAAAATTATTTTTACTTTGTGGTGTTTTATTTTTGGAAGTCGGCTTTATTTTTTTGTCGCTTTTTAGCACAGCGTGCCGGTGTGATATTATGTTATAAACTGGTGTAAACAATCAACAGACATGCGATTACAGAAATCCCGATCCATTTGCTATCATTTATTGAAGAGTTCCGTTGCCTACCTCTGAAGTTCTTCACAGATCAAGAAAATACTCTTCCAAATAAAAAAGAATCATCCAAATCGGTTAACAATTGGCGAAAATATTACTGAACAAACATTTTTCATGGGATCCCATCGTCAGATCCTGACTTATACCTTCCATCATCAAGATGATGATTACCAGGCACAAATATCTGAATTGCGTTAGAAAGTTGATGAAAAACAGTGTATGTGCTTATAAAATTTGAGGGTTTCCCTCGATTTTCATGGGATCCCATCATTAGATTCTGACTTGGTGACAATGGGACCACCTCAGGAAGCTTTACTTTATAATAGGTCTTTACCTATGAAATTGCCGTTTTGTATGAAGAAATTTCAACGATTTTTTTTCATATATTTTTTATTTGTATTAATCGAAGTAATCACCCATGCAATCAATGCATCTTTGCCAACGCAGTGGCAGTTTATTGATGCCCTTCTTAAAGAAATCAGCTGGACGGGAGGCAACAAATTCTTCAAAGGCATTTTGTACTGCCTCTCGGGTATTGATTTTTTTTCCCGCCAAGAAGTTATCCAAATTCTGGAAAAAGTAGTAGTCTGTAGGCGCAAGGTCTGGTGAGTAGGGCGGATGAGGGAGAGCTTCCAACCCCAGTTCTTGCAACTTGGAGACCGTCTGCTGTGCAGTATGAGGTCGCGCGTTGTCGTGCAGGAGCAGCGGAGACGAGCGATTGACCAATGCTGGTTGGAGATGTGCCAGCTTCTCCATCATTGTGTTCAGTTCTTCACAGTACACATCTGCAGTAATGCTCACCCCGTTTGGTAAGAAACTGTGATGAATCACACCGGCGCTAGACCACCAAACAGTGACCATCACTTTTCTAGGGGTAAGTTTTCGTTTAGGGCATTGTTTAGGTGCTGAACCAGGATCCAACCAACTTGCTGAGCGCTTGCGGTTATCAAACAGAATCCATTTTTCATCGCAGGTAACAATGCGGTTCAAAATTCCTTCATTTGTGTGTCTGTTGAGCAGTGCAAGGCACGTCTCGACGCGTACTTCGCGCTGGCGATCATTGAGTTCGTGGGGCACCCATTTGTCAAGATTTTTTACCTTGCCAATTTGACGCAAATGGACCAATATTGTTTTGACGCTAACGTCGGAAGCTGCTGCTAATTCAACCGTAGATTGTGTATCATCAGCTTCCACAATCGCCTTTAATTCGTCATTGTCGACCAAAAAAGTCTTCGGACGACCGCGAGGTTCATTTTTCAGGTCGAAATTTCCAGAACGGAAGCGAGCAAACCAATAACAGGTGGTGCGTTGGTTTGTAGTGTTAGCTCTGTAAACGTCGTTGATGTTGCGTACCGCTTGTGCCGCGTTGTTGCCACGACGGTATTCATATTCCATAATTACTCGAATTTTTAACGTATCCATGATGACGAAAAAGATTGAAATGCGATGAAAATTTAACACTAATCAATAAACAAATGACTACTTTTGGAAAAAAAAACATGTTTTTAAAATAAAATTAATTTGAAATTAGAATTCTTAGCCAAACAAAAATTATTTTGATTTGAAATGGCCAGTACTGCAGAACGGCAATTTCATAGGTAAATACCTAATATTATATACAAGGCTTTCAAATACAAAAATAATTTTTAAAATCGGTCCAGAATTGGCGGAGAAATCGGTGAACATACATAAAAAATAAAAGATACATACAGCCGAACATCGAGTTACATTATTTTATAAATCATTTAATTTAGGTAACAAAGACCCATAAAATATATAATTTACAAACTATCATACATATTTATAAAACCTTAAAAATATAAATTATTATTGTAAAGTGATGGCGTCGTGTTGCGCTGCCTTGTGTCGCGTAGCTTTCCGCAAAATCGCTGACACACGACACCCTTCGGCCAAAACTCGTCCTTGAGAAATGTTTCAATATGATGAGTACTCGCACCACGTACGCGACTCCAACTTCTCGATCCATAAGGTCCAGCTGGTCTTCGCTTGAACATACTCCATGATCTCCTCAATTTCCGTGGTGTAATGTAGGCAGGATACGCAGAGCTGCTTCGAAGGTATTGCTGGACGAAGCATATTTGGTATGATGGTGTTATATATGGTGTTTATTCTATAAAAACGAACAAGCCACAAACTGCACGGACACTTTTTCAAACACTAAACTACTCTTTTCCGACCGCGACCCGCGATCGGCGGCGGCGCCCTTTCGCGGGAAATCTTCAAATAACTCCTCCCGCTCTGAGCTGAGCAGGAGGGAGTGTCAGACTCTTACTGACTAAAACCCATCCGTGTTCCTCCTAATGCCTTTTGCGTTCCAGGGCCGCGGTGACTCTCTCGAAAAAAATCCGCAACCCTGGCAGGCACTGGCTCTAGCGGGCCCCGGCTATTATGCTGTCCTCTCCTTGAGGCGCGCGTGAAACACAACGCGCCGACGACCCGGGCCTGGTTGCGTCCGCAGGCCCCTGCTACGGTGGCCTGGAATCGCCCTGTGACTCCCGACTTCCGGGGCGTCTTCTTCTGTTGCGGCGGCTGGGGCGTGAGGTTAAACTTAAATGTTTTCTTCTTCAAATACAACTAATCCTTCTGTAAACCTTTTGTTGTTCCCTGTCGAGTACCATCAACCCCTTTTTGCTGGCTCATCGCCAAGCTGTAACCGAATGAGGCCCGCACGAGACTCCCTGCATATATCACCCTACTAATAAAACGAGTCATCATAATAACATATTGCTAATAGTATTACCGCAATAACTGCAATGGGGGAATATCGTAATTGCTGTTATTTAAGGGCTCATTAATAGAAAGGGTTTTGTGATTTTCAGTGTTGGTCCCAAAGTGAAAGTTGTTCATAATGATGAGTACAATGACCCCTTAAGAGGTGTTTCGTTTACTCTGTTACAAGTTGTATATAAAACTCTTTCGTTACTGATTATCTGATAGATAACGCATAGCTGAAACTACCGGTCGTAGAAACCTGAAATTATGATGTATAGGTTAGTTTGGATACTCCCCGTATTGGAGAAGCACTAAGAAAGGATTTCCCGAAATTCAGGAAAGTGGGATATGCACGTGCGCAGTTGCGGACACAAGATAATCAATATATTTTAATTCTTTCGTTACTGACTGAGTGACTGACAGACAACGCACAGTGCGTTATTGGTCGTAAAAAGCTGAAATTTGGCATGTCCCTACACATCGTAGAAGAGCACTAAGAAAGAATTTCCCGAAATCCCTACGGGAATGGGAAAAAACGGGATACGCGCATACGAAGTCGCAAGCAAAAGTATTATAAACAAGTTTAATTTAACATTCTTCCACTGATATAATGCTTCGCTGTAGTCGAGTACCATAAGCTACTTTTTCCCGGAAAAATGTTCAGTTCATAGTTCAGGGATGGGCTACGGAGCCGCATACCCGGGAAAAGCTACAAAGTTCGTAGACGTTGTAGCTTAGATAATGCCTCGGCACTTTACATCTTTTGCTTCTTTCAGTATAGGCAAATATGAGGAGCTCGTGGCTAAATAATAACAGACGCACGGGTCGATCTTCAAGGTTAAGCAACGCTTGCCTAGGTTGGTCCGTGGATGGGTGACCATCTTATCATACCGAGTTTCCTCCGTGCCTCGGAAAGCACGTTAAGCCGTTGGTCCCGGCTGTCATTTGTAGATCTTTGGCAGTCGTTACGGATAGTCAGAAGCCAGTAAATCTGAATCCAGTCTTGCCATGAAGTACCGTGTTACCCAGTTAATGGGTTGTGGAGGTCTGGTAGGCAGCCGCTCCTCGTAAAATACTGGTATTCAGCTAAATCTGGCTTGACTGGAAGCCGACCCCAATATAGTTGGGAAAAGGCTAGGCTGATGAGTATAGGCAAATATAACTTAGTTAACGATTTGGGAACGCATTCAGTGCGTACAGCTAAGGAATGGAATTCTGTGCCACAATCTGTATTTCCAGATAACTACAACCTGGAAGTCTTTAAGACAAGAGTGAATAGGTTACTTCTAGGCAAACGTGCTCCATCTTCGACTACATCATCGCTTAACTTCAGGTGAGATAGTGGTTAAACGTATGCCTATCAATAGTACTAAAAAGCCGAAAGACGTCCACTGCTGGACTGCCTCCCTAAGTGCCGTACAACAACCGGTTCTATGCGTCTTGCATCCATTTACAAATTGAAAAAAAAAAAAATTAAAACCTGTTTTCATAAAAATGATAACAGCAAATTGAAAAGCAGATTTATAAATAGACATCAATATCCTTAAACCAAATACATCCGCACTCGAAGAAGCCGAAAAAAATAATAAGCCCGCCATCGAAAACGAGGAAATAACGGAAAAATATGGCCTGCCGCAATCGACTTTGTCGTATGTCGAATAAGTGGCTAAAACGAATCAAAGTTCGCGGAGTGATGAGATGAACCGAATAACACCGTAATGAGGTTTTATAACTTTATTCGCGTAGCTAAGGTACTTACATAAATTTATTATTTCGTATTACCAACAAAAATATCTCCAATCCACATCTACATAGAGTCGCATTTCCGTAATCCATGAAAGAAAGCTTTGAAAGATTAGTTTGCAGTATTTTATATCTTTGTAAAATATTCTCGAGCATCAGAAAATTGCATGAATCTGTTGATGCCAAAACATAAAAATATAATGTCTGCCATAAATGTAGACTTTAGTGGTTCTTCGTTTTGATGACCTAAGTAATGGTTCCCTACTTATTTTTTGCGGAATAACTACCAATATTGGTGAACGAACTGATATTGTTATTGGTGGTAGTTAATTAGAGTTATGGTATTTGTTTTTTTTAGGGTTCCGTACCCAAAGGGTAACCAACGGAACCCTATTAACCCCGTCCGTCCGTCCGCCCGTCCGTCCGTCCGTCTGTCTATCAGCGGGCTGTATCTCGAGAACCGTAATAGGTAAACCGTTGAAATTTTCACAGATTGTGCATATCTATTGCCGCTATAACAATAATAAAAATTAAGGTTTATGATACGGAACCCTTCGTATGCGAGTCCGACTCGCACTTGACCGGTTTTTTTTTTAAGGATGGGAAATCATCATATGACTCCTTCCGCTCTGAATGAAGCAGGAGGGAAAGTCAGACTCTTACTGACTAATATCCATCTGTGTTCCTCCTTGCGTTCCAGGGCCACGGTAACTCTTTCGAACAAATTGCGCAGAGCCGGAATTATTGAAGACTGCTATTTTCTTGTATCCCTACATTCATACAAAGAAAATAGAGTCGAATAGGGTTTTCGACTGGACTTTTTTTGATACATTTTCTCAAAACCGATAAGACGCAGATAAAAACTATTGCTTAGTTTTTATCTGCGTCTCTTCTGACGAAATCTCCACAAATGGCAGAGTTTGTCAGCGTTTTAGAATCTATACTAATATTATAAAGATGTAAAGTTTGTGAGTATTTGAGGTTGTAGGGGGTATCTCTGGATCTGCTGAACCGATTTGATAATTCTTTTACCAATAGAAAGTCGCGTTATTTGTGAAAAATACTACCCAACGAGTCGGGTACAGGTCAGCTAGTCTGTGATAAACAGAGAGAGCACTAATGGCGTGTGACGTCACTCACAAGTCCCGCCATATTGAATTGAAACCATCCAATAGGTACCAAATACATTTTGTGTGACAAGGATAGAAGAAAAACTTCAAAAGTGAATAACTTCGTTTACATAATATCTATCAAATAAGTGTTCATTCACGTTTTTTTTGTTCATAGTTTCAAATACCTTCTGAATACACTAATTTGTGAAGCAGAAGGAACCTCTGAATACCTCCTGCTTCACAAATTCCATTTCAGAGCCATTCTAATGACCTTTACAACAGTAATCCTAGTGTATATAAAATAACTACTTCAGGAGATACAATAGGGTTTAATCCCTGTACATTTAGTGCGAACACAAGACTCCCTGTATCGCCGCAGCCATTACAGACACAAATCACATACACTCACATCCTCTCATGAATATTAATGGTTTGAAGTCTATTAGCCTGAACTAGTGCCGTCTGTCGGATTTGTAGCGAACTATAATATTTACACGTGCCGCGTGTTCATGCGTAGCTTCTTGTTTAGAATGGCCCAGCTGTGTCGTTGAGGGTACTTTAAGATGGACTTGGGATTATTATGAAGAGGACGTTTAATTTTAGGCAATGTTATTTCTGCTTTCTATTATAATAGCTAAACCACCACGCCATCGCGCCGTCTCTGTTTGTATATTTGAACGTAATGAACTCAAAAATGGAATGGATTTTCATAGGGTTTCACCAATGAATGGAATGATTCATAATGAAGATTTAAGTGCATAATTTATTGTTTTTTTTTTTATAAACTAGTTCGCGTTAGACTGCTAACTCAACTGATGGTAGGCGAATATGTGGTTACCGATCGAGCACACTTGCCTAGAAGTAAAATATTCACTCTTGACCACAATAGTAGGGAATTAGACAACTTAACCGTACGCACAGCGTCTTCCCTAAACGTATGGGTGGTATGTCCACCATGTACAGATGCCGGTCGCGTTTAGTTAGCCGTACGTCTTAAAGTCCGATGATGGAATGGAGTTGGCGGGATTAAATGCACGCGATAGAAAACTTCCGATAGAACTCCTTAAACGTAGCAACGTATTTCAAAACGCAAAAATCCAGCGTCTATTCCGAGCGAAACCGCAGGGAAAACCTGTTGTATCAATAAATTAGCGTGAAACGTATCGCCGGAGCGCGGGCCGAACAAAGCGACGGAATAACTCAGCGACGACGGCAGAAATGTGAAAAATTTAAATATTTTACAAAGAAAACTAGCGTTTTACGGTTTTTTTCGCGAAATGGGTAACTTTTGTTCCTATTGTAGTTGTTATTTATAGCGAGAAAGATGCGACGGAATGCTAACGTTACTCTTTGTGGACGAAAGTAGTTTAGTCAAGGCGGGGTAAGAAGAATGGTTTATTGAGGTTTTTGTTTAAAATATACAAAACAATTTAAAAAGTAAGTACGTTTGTGTGTCTGTTTTTACTTCTCAAGTCTGTCTAATCAACTTTGATGAAACTTTAGCAAGGAGAGAGTTAAGACAGTGAAAACGTTTTCATTGAGATAGTGCTTGTGTGAAAGATATTGTACATTTTAGTACAATTTATTTGAAAACGCTTTGTCGTATTGTCACGTCACACCTGTCTCGGTGAATCTTTAAATGGCTGATTCCATTCCAGTAAACCGTGATTGATTTTTCTTTTCTAGAAATGCTTGAACGAAAGAAAATTTTGAACGCTGCGGTAAGTAATGGATAGTGTAACTTATGACAACTGGTAGTCAAACGGGGAAGCTAACTCAATTGTACAGTAGGCCTTGCGCCAGTCCTGCATACTATGGAGCTTCAATAGATTGCGAGGTCAGCTAATACTGGTTATTTTACCATCGCCGTGTGCTCTATATCTACCTACATACTTGCTCAAGTCGTTGCTGCTCGTGTAGATCCTTTTATTACATCTGTGTTCATCAAATAGAGATTAATTCACTCGATTTTTGCTTCATTGTCACGAATTTTCTTGCCAAATATTAATTTCTCAGGGGAAGTCAGGCGCAAATCTAGTGTTGCCATTACATTAAGTGTTTATTTATTGTTATGCGATTTTATCCTCTGAAATACAATGTTGGCTTTATGTTCCCTTTTTATTTGGTGTTTTTTGTTTTGCTAAGAAGACTTAAGTCAACAAAATTAAAAGCTGTCAGTCTTCTTAAGAGCACTTTCTCCTTCAATATTTCAAACGAACTGGCGAGTCCTCATTCTTGTTTAGTATTTAGATAAGTTTGGAAATATTTTCTCTTTCTATACTTACAACAATTAAAATTGTTCTCTGTGTTATAAAGATGGGATTTTGTAAAGCCACCTGAGAAGAAAGTCTCTTAATACGATAGATAGATTTTTTTGTTAAAATTCGTAAAACATTTCGTTATTTTAAAAAGAAACAAAATTGCATTCAAATATTTTTGTCGGTTCAATTCCCGGGTGTGGCGAATTTACAAAAGTCTTTGAATGCAGTTTTCTTTCTTTTTAAAAAATAAACAAATGTTATCTTTAAGTAAAATTTTCTATCTACAGTATTAAGAGTAAACTGTACTTTCCCTTCAGGTGGTATTACTAAAATCCACTCTGTGTAACACTCTTTTTTCGAAATAGTTCTCAGCTAACTTGAGATCTAGGTTTTTATCTATCTATTAAGGGGTCCAAATTTATTTCTATGGGTGCTGGCATAGCCAAAGCTGGGCAACGGGTCACTTTGAAGGGCAACATGTTCCTAACATTTTTTGTTTGTTGAAGTGTCCTCTACCACATATGCATGTAAGATCGTACGCAGCAATTTTGTTATACCGCAATGGTTCTACGCCCTTTGTGTGAAATTCTGTTGACATTTCGACGAATAAGGATTTGCAAGTTTGTGGAAATTCTTTGAGGAGTAAACACTCTTAAATAATCCATACGCCTATTTTTTTCTCAACGAAGTTGGGGTTTGCTTCCAGTCTCAACAAATGAATCTGCGTCTAGCATGACGCAAGAGACATTTAGCTGAATATCAGTATTTTAACCGATTTCACAAAAAGGAGAAGGTTCTCAATTTAGTTGTATATTTTTTTGTGTTCGTTACCTCATAAACTCCGTCATTTAAGAACCGATTAAAAAAAAATCTTGTTTTATCTACAAGGACTTCCCGATTGGTCCAAATAGCTCCGCGGCTTCCCGGTTGATCAATAGCTAAAATTCGTTTACTTGGATGACGGTTCTTTGTCATCCAAGTAAACGAAATTGCGTATTTTGCTTTCCTGTGATTTTTCAGTGGTGTTGTTAGGTGTGGAGTACCACACCTGTGGGTTTTAGTCAGTAAGAGTCTGACACTACCTTCCACTCCGCCCAGAGTGGAAGGAGTCATTTGATGATTTCCCATCCTTAAAAAAAAAGGTGTGGAGTACCACTAAATAGTGAAAAATACAAAACTTTTACAAAAAAATACCAGAAAAAGTTTTATATAATAATATTATAACTTTATTTCAGACCATCCCAGATCCAAATTCACATTAAAAAAAGCAAATGTCTGTCTGGCTTTCACAACCCAGTAGGGTTAATCTTCTTAGTAAGTCATAATTTAACGCCATACCAACTGAAACAATCAAAGAGATGTTGAAGTTCGTCTCCCAAACATTTCTTCAAGTAATTCAATCATAGAACTTTGGACAGTCTACGATTTTCAATGTGGTTGATGTCTAGAGTTAAGGCCCTTTAAGTAAACTACTATAATACAGCCTTGCTAACTTTTTCCAAAGGATTTGCTTGCGTAAAAATTTTGAAGATTTAACGGAACTTTTTGCTGACATTTCAAGATTTTCCATGGTGTGCCGAAGTAATTTAATATTATCCAAATCCTTTGAGCCATTAAGGTGTGATTTTTAACTTGACACATTTAGTTTTATTACTAGCTTCTGCCAGCGATTATGCCCACGTAAAAGCTATAAATAATCCCAAGGGAATATACAACCAGGATCAAAAGTATCCTTTGTCCTATTATTATTATTTATCCTTTTTTTCAGGCAACTAAGGCCCATAAAATACTAGACATAAATTAATACAAAAAAAATTAAAAACTATACACGAAGTGACGGCGTCGTGTTGCGCTGCAAGGTGTCGCGTAGCCGGCCGTGGAAACGCCGATACAGCACACCTTTCGGCCAAAACTCTTCCCTGAGTAAGGTCAGCAAATGATGACTCGGAACGCGCACCACGAACGACTATTTCCAGGACATGGTCTGTCAATGTGCCATCCAAATCTGATCAGTCGTAAAAAGTTAAAGAGGTAGTGTAGTTATCTATCAGCACAATAATTTTCATAATCTGATCATAAGTACTGATAATTCCCTCGACAAACAAACAAACAATTTTCCATCTTTATAGCATTAGTTTGAACAACTACAACTCTGTAGTCCTACAAACTTTGTTCGAAGCGTTAAGGTCAAGAGATAGTCTGTTTTAGAGGGTCAATTGACCCGTTATGACCCGGTATGGGGTGCGGTCAGATATGGCAGCTATGGGTTAAATGATTCTAGGGTCTGTTTATGGACTGTCTGAGTTATAGTTTGTGGGTAACTGTGATTGCGGCTGACCGTATGTGGACCGAAGAATGGACTACCCTTTCTGTACTCGACTGTGTCGTGCGAGTGTGGGATACTAAAAGATGATTACGATTTACAATTACTGATGAGCTGCAGCGTAATTGCTTTGTACAAGAATGAAAACATTCATCACAAATTTTTTCATTTTCATATTTCAACCCTGTTCAGTGCATGTTTTACTTTGTCGAGCAGACGATTTCTCAAACATAGTCATGAAGTAATAAACCTGGAATTCATTTCGATTGTGAAAGAATTTCGATCCCGACAGAAAATGATTAATACTATAATGATCAATATGGTGAGTCTGGCAGTGGGTTTTTCATTCTATAATATCTCAATAGCAGCTCTGAATCATAATTTGTATCCGTTTGATGGCAATAGGCATACACGGGACTTACACATTCTGGCAAAATTTAAGTCACCTCTGCAGAACCTTTTGGAGAAGGCATGATGTTTTTTTTTTCATAGAAAGCGTTCCCCTGCTCTAGGAATTTCTCCTGTATCGTGGGTGCGTTTACAAACATACAAACTTACATACACCAACAGCCAGAGTTTATTTGGTGAAAACTTGATCTACAGAGATTCGTACTCCTAATGAACACGTAGCATTCCTTTTCCGATTGTAGAGCAAAATTCATTCGCGATAGTAATTAAATGGCGTTCGATCAAAACCCACTGAATCTCACTTGCAGTTTTCAAAACCTGATTTTTTTTTTTGCCATTTCGGATAACACAGCAATCAATGGGAGAGCTGGCTTCTTTATAGTAGCGTCGACGAGAAAGGGTCAAATATTTCGATTGCAAAATTGTCGACTTTCGCTCAAGTTTGAAGTTGAACGGGGCGGTTTGGCTGGCGTGAGTTAGAGAAGGTAGCGTTTTTGAGAAATAATTGCAAAATTATTTTCAGAAACTTACCACAATCCAATACAATTGTTTGTGGATTTAGTGTACGAGTGCAAAACAAGTTACAAAACTGTAATACTGGCGGGTTATCAGGCTGAATTTTACAGTTCTTTTATGTGCATTGTGCATAGCTAAATCATAATAAATATCTTTTATTTTACACGTGAAATATATCAAAAGATTTATAGACTACTCTATTATTCCACAGTATTCTGATGTTTATCCCTAAAAAAATCACTACATTGAACCCGTAAATTTTCCCAAATATAATATTCAACATGCTAAACAACTCAGATATTGATATTGGCCTACACGAGCTACATTAAAGTATTTACCTCCAGAAAAACTTGTTGTCTAATATTTCCTGACTAACAGACATCCATTACTCCACTCTATTTGACTCCTAAGCTTAGTAGTTTTATTTATTTCACTGAGGAAGGCTAATTTATTATGTCTTTAACTCGGTGAGTGGTAATTGATTGCGAGCAAATGTCTGGAACACGTTTATCTTAGATTTTTATTTCGAACCTGGGGCTTTGGCAAAAGAGACTATATCGACAATCGCGGTAGTCAAAATGCTTAAATGTTTGGATTTGCGCACGTGATATTTCGGTACCGCAAGTAAATCCCATACATGTTTTACTTTATCTAGAGGCATAGAAAAGGCCAAGGCTATGGATTACAGTCCAGAGCCTCGCCCCAGGGCCTCGACTTAAGGTCAAATCCCATTCCCACCATGTGATCTTTCAATGCGACAACAAAGAGTTACTTACAAAGAGTTTATAAAGCGAGGTCGCATTGCAAGAGCAGCGATACGCTGGACCCTGCGTTTCACCAACGTAACTTCAGAATAAAACTTAGAAGGCCGCTTTTCCCGCTCTCGCTTTCTTCATAGTCTTTAGTCTGGAAAATGGATCGTTTTCAGCAAATAATCGTCATGTATCCCATCCAGTCATCTTATCTGAGCTGTTTTTGTTTGAAACAATTGAATCGGGGGAGGCTCAGACAGATCTAGACGATATTTGGTTTACCAGAAATCACGAATTCACGAGTCTACTTACATTCAATTGTTTTATTTAGGTTTTGGTCCAAATAATTGTTGAAACTGAAATATTAGACTTTTATTTAACTTAAATTATGACTTTTGATTTGTCATAACTTGTTCATTGTATTATATAGGCTGTTTTCTGAAATATAAAACAGTATAATGGCGTCAATTTATGACGTCATGGGCACTGGCCAGTTTACTGTTTTATATTTCGGAACACAGCCAGAGTTCATCGGTTACTTATATAAATCTGTTAGGTCGATAAATTAACCAACCCAAGAAACCCAGGAAATAAGCCGACAGTTTCAAGTTTTGTAGAAACTTATTTCTATCCTTGAGGTTTTGACTTTTTAAAGGAATCTAGTGAATAAGAACTACGGATTCAAAATATTATATTCCAAAATTGTGACAGTGAGAAAGAAAGAAAAATATTTATTTGGGACTCGCACTAGACAAACAACCATAAAATTCAGTGATTAAAAAATCAACAACATAAAAAGATCAATGCGAGTCTTAAAAGGCTCCTTATCTCGTTACTTTTGCGCTAAACAAGTTCACAGAATTTTCAAGTTAGCTGTGTAGAATGAGAGCAATTTAAATTAGGCTTAAACTATTTCCACCAATTTTGTACACAACTTCTTAAGGGAAAATAAAGCGCTCATAAGTTTATAAAACGCTCATCGCTTATGGCTCACACGGCACCCAATCGAGTAATGCTCAGACGCGGCCCCCTGACTCACAAAACGGATATTTTGTTTGAGGCAACTCTTTGTGGACTCAACATTGAGAATTCTGTTGACGGCGAACTTCCGATATTTTCACTTTAGCTGTCTTTAATGGTGGCTAAGTTATCGGCTTTTGAATTGGATGTTTCAATGTGCTTAGTGAATTGAGTTTTTGCGTTGAGTTATATTTATATAATTTCTAGCTTTTGCTCGTGACTTCGTACGCGCATATCCCGTTTTTTTTTTCCGTTCGCGTTGGAGTTTCGGGAAATCCTCTCTTGGTCCTCCCCTACAGTCCCCAAGAAACCAACATGCCAAATTTCAGCTTTCTATGACCGGCAGTTACGGCTGTGCGCTGTCTGTCTGCCCCTCAGTAGCGGAAGAAATTTATCTCGCGTTTGACTACAATCTCACCTGATGGAAAGTGATGACTTGGTCGCCGATAGAGTACGCTTACCTTGAAGAAATCTATTCATTCTTGGTTTAGAGACTCCCAGGTTGTAGCTATCAGGAAACACAGACTCTGGTAGGGAATTCCATTCCTCAGCATATACGCATAACAAAAGTATTTCCAAAACGATTCACGCGTATGGGTTGGTCACCATAATATATGAGTAGGAATATGAGCATATTGAGGAGGAATATATTTAGTTGAAGAAAGTAATCACACGGGTATTATATAAATAATTATATATTTTTTGGAGCTATACGTTTTTAACTTTTTACATTCAGCGATGAATTATTGGCGCTGACAAAACAAACAGTGAACTAAAGCATTGGTTGACTGTTTGTTTGCTCCAAAAATGCACAAAAGTAAACAAAAGTAATTTTTTGTATAATTGGGATGTGTGGAACAGCAACGATTTTACAAATATATATTCATAAAATCATATTAGGTACCATAGCAAACAATGTCCGAAAATATTTGAAAACAAAAAATGCAAAAACAATATTTTTTGTAACATTATTCGACTATATTTCGCAAACATCCCGAACGTGTACACAAAAACAAACTTATGCGTACTTTGAGCACGGAATAGGGTCACCCCGCAAATAAAATTGAAGTTTATAACAAAGTAAAATAAGAATATCGGAGAGAAAGGTTTTGTATCTTTACCCCTATGTATCTTGTGTGATATTTAGCCGGGGCGGAAGGGACGACGACTACTAAATAATCAAGGGTTGCCAGGAACTGCGGACAGCCCTGACCGGACCGTGCAGCGGTAGGGTTGTGTCGCTGTTTTAGGGTTACCAGACTATAAGATAAGTTGGATGTGTCCAGTAACTCGGTACGTAATGGTCTTTGGCGTTTAGGCTTGATTGGGATTCGGCGATTTGTGTGGCCGGAGCTGTCTAGAGAATTGTTTCTGATTTGTTTTTGTGGTCTGTGGGTTCGTATTCTATCAACATTGTTGTCGATGTAAGAAATAAAAGTAAGGTTGGAAGTCGAAGGTCCTAAGAGCTGTAGGAAATTATTTATCAGTCAGGAAAATGAAAACACTGGTATTTAGCAGCATCAGGTTACGATGTAGCTGAATACCCATATTTTACGAGATAATAATAAAATAATACGAGATCCCTTGATAACACTGGCTGGCAATAATTTATATTCTACCTTTATAAGCCAAATTTCAACAGGGTGGTACTTGAAAGCAATATCTCAGAAAGCGCTGTCAAATCATCTTCATAATGTAACAGGATTTTCACAAGAAACAATTATTTTCATTGTGTTCGTTTTTCAGCTTTGCAAAACGTCAAGCAGACACTTAACATCTGACAGCTGTCAAATGAAAGTGAATTATTAATATGGCCTTGTGTTTCGGTAGCAAATTATTGCCTTTATTTCTAAACTTTATTTACCTTGCTTAAAAGGCGTAAATCAATTTGGCCAGTTCAACATCCACATGACTGGAATCCCATCTCCTTGGCAAGACTGGTATCAGATTTATTGGCTTCAGATCACCCGTAAAGACCGTCAAAGATCTGTAAATGACAGCCTTGAAGAAGGATCCGTATTGCTATAATTAATTACTTAACCAAGATATTTAAAGGTGTAAATCAGATTTAATAAGAAGCCGGCCAAGTGCGAGTCGGACGTCGGACTCTCACAATGACTAAAAAGTACGTTTCTTGTATTTGAGCCTCTTTTCATTTTAATTCAATTTACTTTTTTATTATATGTTGTTATAGCGGCAATAGAAATACACACCGTGTGAAATTTCAACTGTCTACCTGTTATGGTTCTTGAGATACAGCCCGCTAACAGACAGACGGACAGACGGACGGACGGACAGCGGAGGCTTAGTAATAGGGTTTCGTTGGTTACCCTTTGGGTACAGAACCCTAAAATGACATCTGGGACCGACGAATTAAAAAGTTTTTCGAGTAACGGAGGAGTTTCGTTATGTTAAGATGGTCACCCATCCACCGACCGACCTCGGCAGGCATTACTTACCTTGAAGATCGACCCTTTCGGCTGTTATTATTTAACAAAGAGCTTTAAAGGATAAAAGTGCGTAATATTAAACCTAAAATATTAAAGTTTCTTTATTTCAATATTACGGATCCTTTTCAAGGCTTCTGTTAAGTACATATCTACCAACTCATAGATATTAACCTGGAAACAGTCGGATAGCTTTGAACACGGGTCGACGACTTTCGTGGAAGCAGCCGAGATTTTCAGATAGAAATATAGGATAGAGTGACAAGCTTCGTTTACTTTGTCACTTCAAAATAAATCAATTATGCGCTAAAAGTTTTCGTGTGTGTATTTATTTATTTTAACTTTATGTACAGTGCTGGTACAGTACCCTTCACGGCTGTCAAGATCCTCAAGTTATAGCCAAAACCATCTGCTTACGTGCTTTACGAGACACGGAAGGTCACCCATCCACGTAACGACTTCAGCAAGCGTCGCTTAACCTCGAAAGTCAACCCATGCGAGTGTTATCATTTAAATAGCTTTTGCCAAGTACTATAACAATAATCAAAGCCGTTTTAATTGTCAATGGTCAGGCAGGGGCCAATAGTCCTTCCATAGTAGTAGTTATTAGTCCACTAAACCAGCCAAACCCATAGCGTTTCATCTTTGGTTTCCATATTTTGCAATAGTTTTGCTCCAACCGGGGATTGTCCTTGGGTATACTTTCACAGTGCATACAGGGATAATCGTCGGTTGGTGTTCCATTCCATTTGAAATGTCTAAAGAGGCCTCTGCGAGTTGGCATCGGCCCCTCGTACGCCTACCAAAGGACCGGTTCTCTAGGGACACGAGAATGTCAAAATCACAATATACCAACCGACCTACTACCTACATGTAGTAAAACCATAAAACCACTCTAGAATACATTTCCCGCACAACTTTGTTCACTTTATTCCAACTACCCGTAATTTGCAAGACAAATTACACAAAGGCTATCTCACTGAGAGTCAGGTGAACTTTGTCTTTTAAAAAATTAAACTGCTGCCCGGGTCTGGTACACTATACAAAAAACGCGGCCATGTTTTTTGTGGTCCGCCCGCAAAGTATAAATCAGGCCTTATTAATATCATACCGTAGTTCGTGTTTTGAAAACCTAATAATACTTTATGTTTTCTGTTCACGACTTGTTATAACTATGTATGTGTTGTTTCGAATTTGATTTATTTGTCTTGGGAGATCAGCATCAAACACAGCTTACTATCGAAATGTGCTTTTATAGACCCGTCGGATAACCAATATGTGTGGTGCCCCTGCTCAGAATATGAGCCACATGTTAATATCCTGTGTGCCCAAACACTTGAACTTTTGGGGATTTAATGAAAACCAACAATGCTGCAATAAACGCAGACACCTACTGTGCCCAAACAATCTAAAAAGTTGAACATCGAGTCGCAAAGAAGAAGATGATTATTTTTAAACCTTGTCTAACGGAGTGTTCATCGAATCGATCAGCTTGACCGATCCCTAAAATATGTCTGATAACTTTCCGTAATTAGGAAATTCAACGGCTGATTGCTTAGAGTTAGATTAATAGAGGCCAATCGAGTTTGGTAGGAAACATCTTACCGAGACCTGCGCACAAGATTCCGTTACGAAAACTGGGAAGGTACTATCAAACTACTTGATGGCTACTTAGCTCCGTCTCTCATATGATTATACTTGAGTTGACTTTATCAAGTGTTAGTTGGCAATATTTTATTTCTGAAAGTAAGTCGGATATAACTCGGTACACCGCACTGTACTTACCTGTCAGCTATTTACTGGTGGTGCCAGTACAAAATTAAATATAACATTTATTTATTTATTGATAAGGCACTTCAACGACTTACTCACTAAAACATACACAAACATAAATCACACAACATGATATTATGGTCTCATCATATGAGCCAATTGCCGTCCACGGTTGAACGTAAGCATCTCCCAAAGAGCACCAACCATCGTGAACTTGAGCAGTCCGCATCCAACCGCTGCTATCCACCTTCTTTAAATCGTCGATCTATCGTGCCGCAGGGCATCCCACTACGTTTGCCCATACGCGGCCTCTCTAACACATGTCTGCTCCATCGACCGTCTGTCCGTCTACAGACATGGCCAGCCCACTTCCTCTTCAGCATGCTGATACTACGCGCAAAGTCGGTGACTTTACTTCTAGTATTATGGTCTGATGGGATAAAAATCTTAGGATTATTACAAAGCATGATAATTTAATATCTCATATGTAACAGTAGAATGTACTACGTATCGCTGGCACGACAGTTTTCAATATGTTGCTGGACCAGAACTTCGTCCCTTCCACGACGTTATCGGTGACAGCGCTGAGGTCACTTTTGCTGCATATTTTGAGGTGCTGAAGGTATGATAGGAGATCGGGATTTTTTACTAATGATAGGCACACTACGATCTCACCTGATGGTAAGCGATGATGGTCGAAGATGGAGCACGCTTGCCTAGAAGTAACCTATTCACTCTTGGCTTAAAAACTCTCAGGTTGTTGTAGAGTATGATATTGCAACACAGTTCTGCATTCCCACCCATCCGCATATACAGAGTATTATATACAGAGCATTTTAGAGTGTACATCCACATAACGGGTGTTCTCAAAACAGTTACCACCGAAGTTGGGACACGCTGTACATAAAATGACAGCGCTGGCAGATAATTGACGCGGAACTTTACTCTTAGTTAAAAGCCAAGTTAGAACTGTGTTAGAACAACTTGTTTGTTGCGAAATATGGGAATATTATAGGTACTGACGGGGATACCCTCTCGTGACGGAAGTTTTGAGTATTAAAGTTGGCTTCTTATATATCCTGTGGTAGGGAAATATCAGGGGAACAATGGTCCGACTGTTTGACAGATCAAATAAGAAACGAAGCACGAACCTCCTCAGCCATGATTCACTGGTCGAGTCAAAGCTCCATAGCCTTGAATTTCGTCGCCGGGTCGCCAGCCTGTCGGTTTTCTATCGGTTATGCTTCAGGGAGTGTGCGTCGGAAATCCATAACAAAAACGCACTTCAAAACGTAAGGCTATGCGCGACATAGTGGACATATATACGCACAAAACCATTTGGGAATACTTTCAAATGCAAAGTAACGTGGAGATGGCCGATCTTTGCAGCCACAAAAGAGTTTATTCCTACTGATTTCAGTCAGCAGGCATAAATTACAAATAATTAAACTAGTTTCCAAGGCTTTTTAATGCTCATAATTGCCTGTCATGCTGACTGTGAAGAGTTCAATTAAAACATTATATTCCCTTAAAAAATCACGAAAACATTTACTCGCTGAAATTCGATTAATATAAACACTTGTAATAAAATCAACTTATTAAAAAATTTCCTGATTTATTACCCAAGTAAGTATAGAAGAACATGATTTAAACAAATAAAACATTGCAAGCGAATTAATTTGCTGTAATGAAGTGGCGCACGGTCACTCGCAGGCATAATTACTTGCAGGCGCCTCGGATAACTGGCATAATGTTCAAATAACTCGAATAATTGCTGTCACTTCATTGCCTGGCTTGTTTTCAGCACGCGTGTCGTAATGAGATCAAAGGCTTTTTGTTTATCTCTTGTTTTCGTGGCGTTACTGTTAATTAGGTTTTCATATTTTTTTGTTTATCAATAAGATTAATTATCCATTTTTTTAATTTGTATGGCTCCGTACCCAAGGAGTAACTAACGAAACCCGGGCTATATCTCATGATAATGTCAGATTGTGTATTTCTGTTACTGCTATAACAACAAATAATAAAAATATGATGGTGCGGAACCCTTCATGAGCGATTCAGAATCGCATTTGGCCGGTTTATTAAGCTTTTATTTACTAGCAACCAGTCTCATCATCATTAAAGGCTTTTAATTTGAACAATACGGCAATATTCATTGCGTGTCGTCGAGACGAGTTTACCATATTATGATAGAAAATGTAGTACGCAACTGTAATGCTTGAGGTCGTACAAGTGGCAATTAATCTAATATGTGTGTTATAAACAATTCACTGAATGTACTAGCATATAATAGTAGTTTATTGGCATAAGAAAGAATACACATTACATTGGTTGTTAAACACTAGTGCTTGCCTAATTTAAAGGTACCAAACGGAGATCATCGATGTAAAAAAAGGCATTTAGTCTTTATTTTACTCTGCTAGCCTAGGGACAGGTACCTTCCGCCTGACGCAGGTACTCACCGGACACGGTTGTTTCGGGAGATACCTGTTTCGGATTCGAAAGAGACGCCGCGGCCCTGGAACGCAAAGGGCATGAGGAGGAACTCGGATGGGTTTTAGTCAGTAAGAGTCTGACACTCCCTTCTGCTCCACCCAGAGCGGAAGAAGTCATTTGATGATTTCCCATCCTTTAAAAATAAAATAAAACAGCCTAGGGACAGGTGGCGAGACTGCAAGAGTTGGTTCGGTAAAAGACTGCCTAGAGGGACAGGGCTCTCTTAAATCACTGCTGGGGCTGTTGGGCTGTTTTATGAGATAATACAAAAAAAAAAAAACATAAACTAATCACGTTCAAATCCATGTAAAAGACTGTGGGTAAGAAAACTTTTTGACATATTATGTTAAAACTAGATTTTACTAGAAACATGTAAATTTTTTGTCATAAATACTAATCTAACTGTAAACAATAAAAATAAAAACACCTTACTAAAACATGGCATCGAACAATTCGTTCGCATCGCTGTCGACTGAAAGTGAGCCGAAAACACTAGCGGCATTGTCACGTTGAATGGTAATGCTCTTCTCACCGAGGTAAAAGCCAGCCCTTGGCTCGCACGACGTGTCGATTTAGCGTGTAACTGTGTACGATCATTCAGCCCCAGTTTTAAACTGTGCTCAAAGCAACACAGATAGACCAACCAAACATCCTTAATCATACCCAATTGGCCTTCGCAATTAAATTCCGTTAAAAAGTTAGTACACCTACCTAAGGGCGGAACCAAATCAATCAAAGTGCAAGCGAGCGCGCTGTGTAATGAAAACTTTGAACTAACGACCGTTGTGAACGCGGCTTAATTAATGGATCCTATGTTAAGTTGCTGATAATGATGGATAGGTGTGCGGTGGTAGGTCATATACATGATAGCAAGATACTTGGTAGATAAGATAGATTATTTTTATGGGAATTTGTTAAAATGAGTTCTGTCGCTCTGGGCGGAGTTTGAGGGAATGTAAGACTCTTACTGACGTGAACCCTCCCGTGTTTTCTCATTTTCCCTTTACCTTCTAGGGCCGCGAAAACACTTTCAAATAAGTCCGCAATCCTGGCAGGAAAATATAATATACATAAAACATGGCTTCGATGTAACACTACCTGTACAAAAAATATACAATGCAAAAAGCACAATCAAAATAAAAATTCAATAAGCTGGCACCTAGGCAAATAAAAAAAAAAACGAGCACAAATATCAAAATAATTACAGTAGAAAACAAGGAAAGTGAACAAAAATAAACCTGCAAGTTTTACACCTTTAAAATGTAATGACGTTCAGCAAATCTTACGTTTTCTCAAGACAGAAGAAAAATGCTGGGTAATTGCTATTCCACAAATAAAAAACTTTTAAAAATCTCCAATTTTCGTAAAGCTACAATGTGAAACTAAAAGATATTAAAACATTTCTATCCAATATTTTTCACTCAAATCTCCAGAGTTCTCAGCAGTTATAAATCTCAGGCTAATTTAAAATTCGCTCGCAGAATAACTTTGAAACTTGCCTAAAATAATTATAATTTAGTACTAAATACTAAAATATCTTTACTTAAAGGCCCAAAAGGTTTTTAAGTAACTTGGGGATCTCGGAAGCTGGGAGAATTAAACTGGAATTTAGTTTACAAATGCCATTAATGCGAGAGCACTTTGGATTCGGACGAACGCTTTGAATTTGATAAATGAAAGGCTTTGAGGACCGGAGATTAATACCAATGAGCCTCTTAAATTATTATGTTTGTTTGAATTACGCTGAAGTTTCAGTGTCAATGAATAGTGGAGTGTTAAAATGGTCATATTTATTACCGGCCTTTTGCGAAAGTTGTTTTTGAGCGACACGATTGTTGAATTCGACTCGGCTGGGCGGCATTTGGGAAGTGGCGTAGTATCTTCTTGTCTCACTTACCACAGTGTCTCAAGATGAAAGTCTTTGACCAGTGCGTGTTGCCACCGATGACTTATGAAACCGAAACGTGGTCGCTCACAATGAACCTCATCAGAAGTCTTAAAGTCACCCAAAGGGCAATGGAGAGGGCAGTGCTTGGAGTTTCCTTGCGTGATCAAATCATGAATGATGGTATCCGCAAGAGAACTTAGTTTACCGACATAGCCCGAAGGGTTGCCAAACTGAAGTGGCAGTAGGTAGGGCACATGCTCGCAGAACAGATGGTCGATGTGGCCCAAACGTTTCTGGAGTGGCGACCACGTACCGGAAGACGTAACGATGGAAGGCCTTCCACAAGGTGGACTGATGACCTGGTGACTAATCAGAATAAAATTTAAATCATTTCCGAATTCTACGCAACAACACGTGGTAATAACCATTTTCATGGTTATTCCACAATATCAAGATAAACGCGAGGGATTACGATATCTACTAATAATTCAATAATATTCGCATAGTAAGTCAGTGGTCTGCCGCGATGGAGACGAAACACTTGTTGGTTTTGTGCGTGACTGTGCTGGGCCTGGTGCAGGCGGGGAAGCATGATGCGTACTCCAAGTAAGAACCTATTTTTCCTTTCTTACAAACTGCGGCACTAACAAAATAAAGTTTAATAAGGTTAACTGGCGAAGGCCGTGTAGGAATATGCTGGATGCGAAACGCACAGAGCCGGTCGATGTGGCAACATTAGGGGAGGCCTATGTCCAGCAATGTACGTCTTTCAACTGAAACAAAATAAAAAAATAGCGCATGCTAGTTAAGAGGTTTCAAATCGGATCGTCTTAAGAGTTTTACCACTCGAGAAATATTTTTTTTCCTGTTTTTTTACATATTACTACTGGTTTCTCTAAAAGTGCCATTGTGGAAGTATATTGGTAGTCAACAGTTGAAATTAGAACCAAATCGTACTTAACCATGCTTCTCCACCCCGTGTTCTTCTCAATTCTATTGGCCAAAATCCTTAAACCTCTTCATCCACAGACATTCGGTTTACAACGTCCAAGTCCGCAACAAGGGGGACCAGAAGCTGCTGCACGACTTGGAGCATCAGCTGGACCTGGACATCTGGCAGAACGGAGTGGCGGGCCTGAGGGACGCCCAGATCATGGTCAGCCCGGAGAAGAAGGGGCAGTTCTTGCAGGCATTGGGTGTGCACGGAGTGGGCTACTCTCTGCATTTGAATGATGTTGCTGAGTGAGTTTTTGTTTGCTTTAAAATTGTTTGGCTGTTGTCAGATAATGTTTGTTACTTCTACAATAATTTATTTCGTTTATTCATTTTATATACATACATCTTACATTTTTAAATATATCTTTAAAAAAAAAAAACTTTAAAAAATACATTTAAAAATATAAAAAGTAGTAGTCCGCCGGTGTCGGGAACAGGGTCCAAGCTACCGGTGGTTAGGGCTCCAGAGAAAGGAACCTCCACACAATACGAGCCGTATCGAGAAGTACTGCCTTCTGTATCAGGCCCTTTATCCAACCGCGTAACGCTAGCTTCGACAGATGGTCGTCGAAACTTTTGGCCATCAGGCCATTGGCCGTAACGACTATCGGCACAATGACAGCTGAGTCCACATTCCACATGTCGACAACCTCGTGTGCTAAGTCGAGATACTTGATTTGCTTCTCTTTCTCAGCCTTCACGAGGTTCTCGTCATGCGGGATGTTAACATCAATTATCATTGTGCGGCGCGCTAATCGGTCTATCACCACTATATCAGGCTTATTGGCAACA
This sequence comes from Lacanobia oleracea, assembly GCA_950371165.1. Lineage (NCBI taxonomy): Eukaryota > Metazoa > Arthropoda > Insecta > Lepidoptera > Noctuidae > Lacanobia > Lacanobia oleracea. The sequence continues at coordinate 23,270,182 of OX493406.1, forward strand.
ATAGTCCTATCAGTGATGATAGACCGATCCCAGTACAACGTGACATGATCATTTTCGAGAACCAATAATAATAATAACCAATTATTATTATTTATTTTTTTTACATTCTCTGGTCCCTCTTCCTAGAGACCCGGTCCTTTGGTAGGCGTACGAGGGGCCGAAGCCAACTCGCAGAGGCCTCTTTAGACATTTCAAATGGAATGGGACACCAACCGACGATTATCCTTGTATGCACTGTGAAAGTATACCCAAGGACAATCCCCGGTTGGAGCAGGACTATTGCAGAATATGGAAACAAAAGATGAAACGCTATGGGTTTGGCTCGTTTAGTGGACTAATAATCGTTTACTATGGAAGAACTATTGGCCCCTGCCTGACCATTGACAATTAAAACGGCTTTAAAATGGCAGGGGGTGACTTGCACACTCAATAAATGGGCCCCCCGAAAAGGGTCGCTAGCACAAAGTAACGTAGCGCCAAGGGGGCAACATATCCTGAGGTGCTAGAGGAGTGGAGAGGTATACCACGGCTATCAGGACAATCCTGGAAGTACGGTCAAGATCCCTACCAGCACCTTACTGGATTATACATCCTTCTCCCGAGCACGTTTGCACGTGTTACTATTTGACACGATTACAATTTATTGAAAATCTGTTCTGTTCATTTCGTGAAGTTATGCGACCATCACATGTATGAAGCAGATGATTTTTTTTTTACGTGATATCAGGGTTGCTTCCAATTGGTCATCATGATGACTACAATTACCCTTTTTAGGTTTTACGTTTTGCTCATTAGGTTCTTGGCTTAAGTAAGCTAACATAGTCGTAAGTTTTACCAACAGTTTGAGTCTTATTGCTTGAATAAAGAAAATTCTATTACATTCTATTCTTTTAAGCTTAAGTTGCTGGGTCCCTTTTAATAATTATCACTACACTACATATTAAAAAAAAAAGTTTTCCGCTGCGTCTGTCTGGCTGTTCGCGATAAACTCAAAAACTACTGTACCGATTTTCATGCTGTTTTCACCAATATATAAAGTGGTTCTCGAGGAAGGTTTTAGTATTTATTTTTTCTAAATAATTTAGGGAGCCTAAGAAAATTGCAGCGCGGACAAAATCGCGGGCGAAACGCTAGTATTAACTAAGCTCCCGCCTCCCACAAGGTGGACCGATGACCTGGTGAAAGTCGTGGGTAGCCGATAGATGCGAGACGCGCAGGACTGGTCGTTGAGGCGACGCCTGGGGAGGCCTAAGTCCAGTAGTAGACGTCTTTCGGCTGATATGATGATGACGAACCGAACAACAGTAGAATAAGTTCTATGCACAATATGCACATATCAGGACTCACCATTTTTTTTTCTGCAGAGCCTTCGAGCTGCACGATCGTCAGATGAACACTTGGAGGGCTACCAGGCACAACAGAATGATATTCCAAGACTACCCGCGATATGCCGAAGTAAGTTTTTACCGTTTCGGTACCCATTGTTTTACCTTCTTTAGTTAAGTAGAGTCAGAGAGAAAATAGGAAATTAAGCTGAAGATAAATAAGTTAAATTCTGTAGCGAGCAAAGCCGTTTATTTTTTGTCGCTAAACGCAATTAGTTGCAAACTGGACAAACTGAAGCTCGATTAGCCATAATGAATGGAAAAAAGCCAAAAAATTTGGAACTGACCAGTTGCTGTTCGGTAGTGCTCGTCAATCTTATAAATTTTTGACTTACTGCAAGAATGGGATATTGTCCAAGCCCAATAATCGTAGTGCATCCAATTTTTTTCGAAGGATTAATTTTACCAACACCATATATTTTTAAATTACACTTTTCCCTCGCAAATACTGTCAATGCTGCGACAGCAAAACTACCCGACGCGACGTTGGAATAGCTCTTTTCTGTAATTGGTAGTCTCATGTTTACCCACAGTCTCCTGATGAAGAGCAATGAGGTCCCCGACAGAGCACGCTTGCCGAGAAGTAACCTATTCACTCTTTGACTTAAAGACCCCCAGGTTGTAGCTATCGGGAAACATACACAACAAACTAATCAACGGAATTGGCCTCAGTAGCCCAGTTTTACTTTAAGCTTGATTAGCCCCTATAATATTTCGACTAACATGTTCATAATTTGCGTGATAAATCACAAACTAAATTCACTAATACATCGCTAATCCGATATTTGCGTGAGTTAACCCCAAACGGAATTAATACTGGCAACATTATCTATTCATGTGTTAGTTAAAAGCTTTGCGGGTTATTCTGAACTCATTTGTTATACGAATCCGATTCCACACACGTAATTTAATACATAATGAATGGGTTTCTATTATTTTGTTCGAGATTCATTGGTTAGTGTTAGATTATATGTTTCAATAGTTATAGTAAATACACTTTCTAGTAATGGATTATTGGGTTCATTATTTTGATTTCTAAAAGTGTACGTTTATTTGTCAATCAGAATGCTTTTGTTATGATAGGCATTAAGTTTGGATAATCTATTAATACAAATATCCTTACAGGCTAGACCCAATGCGATATTGTAGCACACTTAAAACTATATAGTTCGCCTGTTTTGACCAAAACAAATTCTATAAGTAGCATATTATGTAGAATATGTAGTCACTACACAACCTCATTGCTGAGGTTGAGAGTGCGGAGCGCGCTCGTGAGCGGAGCCTCGCGCAGCTAGTTAGTACGCGGGCGCGGTTCTGCCAGCAACCGTGGTTGGCGACGACGCCCCACATACCAGTCTGGCACTACTAGTTCCACCCTTCACAGACTATCCGCATTGTGTATCATCCCTCTAATTATTTTAATGATATTAGTCACTAGTGGGAGTTGCCTCCTGACCCTCAGTTTTCTCCATGGCTTTCATAATGAGTGTTACGGTTGGGTAGGTCCTCTATGAGAGTGAATTTGTTTGTTTGTTTGAAACGCTTTCCGACAGAATCACTGAACCGATTTTGAGAACTTTGGACCCAGAGATAGATACACTGGAGATAGTTATAGGCAATTTTTATTTGCGAAAATCTATACGACGGACGCGAGCAAGCCACGAACAAAATGACTCTACAACTATTATTGAAGATAAGAGATCTATTTTTCCTGTTCTATTTATTTTATGAATTCAGGCTAAAGAAGTATTTTCATTCACAGGTTAACGCTTACTTGGACAGAGTAGCTCGCGACTATCCTAACTTGGTGACTCTGGTGGAAGCTGGAAAGAGTTATGAAGGACGAGACATCAAGTACTTGAAGGTTTGTGACAAGTTTACATATTCATTCTTTGCAAACTATTGTAACATTCAAGTTCTTAAAACGTGACAGACAGTGTTGCAGGGCAGTTTGTTGGCCACTTCTTCTCTGCAGCTAAAACTCTAGGAAGTAGTGACGGGCGGGCGTTTTGGGCGACTGTCTTTATGTAGAACTTTGTCTTTCAAAATGTGCTGGCACTCAGCGTTATTTGAATTAATGATTTGATTTTGATGATTTTATTTGCAATGGGTTTGCTCTTGTCTCTAGTCTATGTCAGCGATGACAGAGACAAAGTCTACGATTAAATTGGATCTTCGTTGATCAATTTGACCGTGTACCGGATTGGCCTGGTAGAGAATAACTAAATCCCTTTGTGCATCTGTGTGCTGCAGTAAATATTCATCATTAAAAAATAAATGGCTACAATACGATTTAATCATAATCATGAAAAACATTCATTCATTCCTTTATCACTTGAGATTTTATCTGAGTTTGTTTTAGATAACAACTTCCTTTAGGCAGTTTAGCCTGATTGGTAAACCAGATAACGATGTAAACGATTTATATTTGAATGTTTGATTGATTATATAATTATTTATCTTTCACGGCATCTTTTTTAAATATTATTGTCCCACTGCTGGGCCAGGCCTCCCTCAAATATTTTTTTCCAGCTAAGTCTATTCGTTGCTTTTTCCGGCCAGTCTGTCAGGATTGAGTCCAAGTCCTCATGCCAGCGTATTTCCTATGGAAGCTAAAAGAACGTCCACAATGATTTTTACCAAACGCGCCATGACAACTTTAAATACTTTCTAGATTTCGACGACCAACTTCGAGGACCAGAGCAAGCCAGTCTACTTCCTGACCACAATGATCCACGCGCGCGAGTGGGTCACCACTCCGCTGGCGCTGTACTCCATCTACCGGCTAGTGGAGAACCTCAGGACCGAGGATAGAGATGTGCTCAACGAAGTGGACTGGATCATCATGCCGCTGCTCAACCCCGACGGATATGAGTTCACACATACTGATGTGAGTATTTAAGAGTAGTGACTATTATGATGTGATCGGACCAATTTCGGCCAAGGCGATTGTTAGTTTTGTTGGTTGAGTTGTCGTTTGTGAGCTCGCGTGTGGCTCGCATTTACCCGCTAGTTCCTGATGTGTTTATTAAATTATCGATAGGTTGTGTTAGACCACAATGTTGCCCGATGGAAAACGATGATGTGTAGAAGACGTCATTATTATCTCAGCTGAAAGACGTCCACTGCTGAACATATGCCTCCCCCAAGTGTCGCGGCAACAACCGGTCCTGTGCGTCTCGCATTTATCGGATACCCGCGACCTTCACCAGGTCATCGGTCCACCTTGCAGATGTTTAAAAATATCTCATTGAAAGCAAAACAAATCATATTTAAATATTGTGTTTGTTTTAGCTACGTCTTTGGCGTAAAACAAGATCCGTCCATGGAGACAACCCGAATTGCGTCGGCGTCGACGGCAACAGAAACTTCGGCAAGGACTGGGGCACCATCGGGGTCTCTATGAACCCCTGCTCCGATATCTACCCTGGACCCCACGCCTTCTCCGAGCAGGAGACCAGGAATATGAGGGATATCATGCTGGAGTACTTAGACAGGATGCAACTCTTCATGGACGTCCACAGCTTTGGGAAGTACGTGACCTTTGGGTACGGTGATGAGAGCCTGCCTCCGAATGCTGCCCAGCTGCACCAGGTTGGATCAGCCATGGGGTCCGTGATCGATGTGAGGAAGCTGCCCCAGGCTGGGTTCTACTTGGTTGGGAATAGTGCTACCTTGATGTATAATACTTCTGGATGTGCTCAGGATTATGGCCAGGTGAGTTGGATTAATGATCTTCTAATACTACCTAAAATCTATGTGCACATGGAAAATCATGATAATCTTGGCGTAAAGAAGAACTCATTGCTCAGTATAAAGAACAAGGAGTCAGTAGTGGTGCAGTTAAATAAGAAAAACGTGATTTGGTTTCTTTGTAACAATTAAGTACATTTTTTTTCTAAATATAGATTAAAATTGTAATGTTATTTAAAAGATCTATTTAATTGGAAATTTAGCTAATAGGATGTTTTGATACGGAGGCTATACCTATCTGCAACAGACATTTTTAATCCGTTCCTAATCATAAAATTACTATCGTGCAGTGTAGAGATTTAATATTATGATTACCGCTTGTCTAAAAAACTTATTATTGCGCATTTGATAATTATTTTATTAATAATACGATAGTTAATAATACTCAAGTCTCACCAATCTCTTTTCTACCATACAGGCATCTAGTTTAGTTTATTACATTTGTTTTCTTTTCGATCATGTGAAGTTAAATTGGTAGAAAAGTAGAACTGTCCTCTCAGAGGTGGCCTTAACTTAGTACAATATACTCAAGCCAAATTCAAAGCATTCATTTTAGCTTAAACACTTACAAGCTAGATGTAAATGATGGGATCCTTAACAATTTGAAGTGAAATGCACATACACCAAACTGGTAAGGATCCAATCATTTGGTCAGTGAGTAAAAAACATGTTCGCATTCCAAACCTAGAGAAGACTGTACGATAAAATTCATGGAATACCTACATTACTATCACAAATTCCTGACCACGTTAATCTCTAAGTCCCATGCTACTAAAAAAATTCTGATGGTCATTGCTAAAATATAAAAAAAAATATGATAATTTGTCCGACCTAAGACTGTAATACCAGACTCACTAAACACTTGCGCTGACAAATGAATGAGGTCTTCGAATCCTCAACAATGTAGTGCTAGTTGCTACTAATACCAATTTCTCTTTCAGTCCATAGGCATTCCATTCTCGTACACCCTGGAGCTGCCGAGCTACGGGTACGACTTCCGCGTGCCTCCCACGTACGTGGACCAGATCAACGAGGAGACCTGGCACGGCATCGCGATGAGTGCCCGACTAGCCAGGTCCTTCTACCGAGCGCGGTACAATGCTGCTATCAGACCGTAGGAAAGGCTGGAAGCAAGATGTTTTGGAGAAGAGTCGACTAAGACACAGCATTGCGGTTCTGTAAACCTCTCATTGTTAAAGGTTAGCTGAAGTGAATATGGAGTGAGCTTTCAAACCATACATACAGATAGAATGACAGTTCTCACTCCACCTAAGTTATAATAGACTAATTGGTTCTTATTGTTAGTAAGACTCCCGGGAGTCTTGCGTTGATTTGAAAATGAAGTTATTTTTGATGCATTGTTTTTTGTTGAAATAAATCTGTACACTTTTATTTTTCGAGTATTTGTTTTCCGCAACTGGCCATAGGATTTTCTCTGTATCATGGGAGCTCACATAATTTGGCAAAAATGTCTTTAAATGCAACTCGACCACGGAGGCAGTTTTAGGCGTTTGCCTTTTGGGTGGCCGGGGGTTCGATACCCACGGGAAGCATACTTTGATAAGTTGTTTCTAGTTTGGCAAGGATATTGCAGGCTTGAATCATCTGATTATCGGATAATAAAATTGATTCCGTGCTTCGGAAGGCACGTATAAGCCGATGATCCCGCCCGCCAAATGGTGGACGTCAAATAAACCATGTCAGATGCCTTTGAGGCGGTCTAGAAACTCTGACACTAGGGTGTGTAGGGTCGTACCTTACTCGTGACACGATACGAAGAATCGAGCCCTATTTACCTCTATTTGATTTTATTAATATTGGGGACTTGAATTATGAGTACCTACAAGCTTGCCAAATCCAATAATTTGATTACCTTTGACAGATATTATTATGAAGGATAACGAAAATATCGTATTAACGTCAGATAAAACGAATTAATACCTCTGGATCTACTAATCCGATCAAATAGCAATGAAGCCACATCAATCATGTTAGTGGATCGAGGGACTTCAGATCAATCAATTAAATTACCCGTCAGTATGACGAGACAGTTGCTTGTAGCGGCCTCGAGAGATCTGTTCACTTGAAGACTTTTCTAAACTGATTATATTTTATGAAGAATTAAAATTGACTGGTTCTTTCTAAGCATGGGAAATCGTTGAATGATTCCTCCCGCTCTGGGTGGAGCAGAAGAGAGTGTCAGACTTTTACTGACTAAAACCCATCCGTGTTCCTCCTAGTGTCCTATCCATCCCTAAGTCAAACATTTTCCGATTACATCGAATACTAGTAGAAGCGCTGCATGGCTCTAAAAATAAAAAAATACCGGATAAGTGCGAGTGGGACTCGCACACGAATGGTTCCGTACCATACACCGAAAGAAAAACGTTGCTTGTTCAGGAGCCCCATTTAATTTAAATTGTATTATTTATTGTTATAGCGGCAATAAAAATACACACCCTGCATGTGTCTCTTGTACGGTTCTTGAGCTTGCTGACATGCAGATGGACGGTTGGACAGCGGAGGATTTATAATAGGGTTCCGTTGATTTTCCTTTGGGTACGGAATACTAAAAAGGTAGACTATGGCTTTTCTCAAATAAATATGCCCTTGATTTTAATGTTTCAGCGATAATATCAATTCAAACTAGTTTAGACCGCTTCCTACTGTACTTCCCACAGACGTATTCGTGTTCGAGGAGTTTCACTATCATAAATAATTTATATCACTAAATGCCTACCGAAAATTAACAGGCTGATAACAAAGTAACTGAATGAAAAACAATTTAATAAAAGTGATAAGCGTTGTTAACAATTAATATCTTGATTTATTAATCCCAAAGTGACTCAAACACCTATTAAGTAGTAATTTCAGCAAAAGACGAATATAGTTAAGTAAAAGTCTTTCTATCAATGAAAATTAAGGCTTGTATTCATGCCAATGACCTTGTGCATAACAACTGAGCTAACTACATCTCTACGCGCCACTCCGCAACCCGCATTTTTAATTGTTTACTATAGATATATTACATGTTTTAAAAACGTAACAAAACCAAATCCTTTTCATTTATATTGCTAAGCAGTAGACATTTAATTTAAACTTTTTTATTGATAAAAAATGAAGGAGTAAAATGGTTTCATCTCAACGACTTGGTTTTGGTGGGTTTTTTTTCTTATTATTTGATACCGATAGACAAATTCTAGCCAGAACCAAATTACGGATCATATTATATAGATTTTCAAATGTGATTTCTCTGTTAGTACCGACGAAAACGTTTTGGGAACACATTCATAGTGCGTACAGCTAAGGAGTGGAATTCCCTGCCGGAGTCTGTGTTTTCTGATAGCTACAACCTGGGAGTCTTTAAGTCAAGAGTGAATAGGTTACTTCTAGGCAAGCGTGCTCCATCTTCGACCACATCCTCGCTTACCATCAGGTGAGATAGTAGTCAAACGCGTGCCTATCAATAGTAAAAAAAAAAAGAAAAGCTGCTGCATCTGCCTTAAGCTGATGGAACATAATTTTACTTTCCAAACGTCGAAATAGACTACTACCATCATGAGCTACGGTAAACACGTATGGGCAAACGTAGTGTGGGAAGCCCTGCGGCACGATGGATCGACGATTTAAAGAAGGTGGCTGGCAGCGGATGGATGCGGATTGCTCAAGACTGGGATGTTTTGCGCTCTGTGGGAGGCTTACGTTCAGCAGTGGGCGGAAATTGGCTGAATGATGATCATGCGCTAACGCCACACTAATAAATTTATCTCCATTTGTGAGCAATGTATGACTAGAATGTGTTCCATTCTAGTCATACATAACACAACACACAATCATGTATTACGGTTCGTGGTCTAAACCGACTACAACGTGGGTCCCAGAAAGTATCCGGTTCCATCTCGGCAGACGCAGGCGAAGACAGCGGGTTGAGCTTGCCGCTTTCAACAGATTAGTCCACACTTGCCCAATACTGGGAGGAATGGAAGGGAGAAAGGGAGGCTTTTGCCCTGCAGTGGGTCATCATCATCATCATATCAGCTGAGAAGCATCCACTGCTGGACATAGGCGTCCCCCAAGCGCCGCCACAACAACCAGTCCTGCGCGTCTCGCATCCATTGACTATTCGTGACCTTTACCAGGTCATCGATCCAACTTGTGGGAAGTCTTCCATCTTCCGGTACTGAATATATTGAATATAAATTGGCTACTGTGGGACATAACATACTGAAAATAAAAAATAATAATAACAAGGTGTAAGAAGGTGGCTTAGGGGAGGCTTAAGTTCAGCAGTGGACAGCAATTGGCTGATATAATGATGTTCATGATTCGATGCCTCATCATCATCATTCTCTCTTATTTCTTTTTCCACCATGGACATACTACTACACTATTTACGGAAGTAAAATCATTACGCATGTTATAAACTCAAACTACTCTGAACCATTTTATTAGTATCTCTACATTCTAAAATATCGTTTCACTGAAAAAAGCAACGGCCATCATAGACACACCTGTCATTGTATAATTACTAAAAACAAAGGAAATACTCAAATAACTGTTCCACAGATAAAAAAACACAAGGTGAGCGCGTGCGTCTCGTTAAGAATGACGTATACGCGCGACGTTGCCGTTCCGTGCTTGACATGCCTCGCAATGTTTTCCTGCAGTAGACACAGTGTGGCACGGTGTCATCATTTTTAGAGTAAATATTCATTCAATAATAAGGCTATGTATAATACAGAACACTCACTATGATAGATACAGATAATAAATATACTTCGAAGATTTATACTACAGTGAAATGCTTATCTCAAAGATGCAAAGCACGTAGTGAAGGACGGAAATACCAATGCTCTGTTCCTTTACCTCGCAAGTATCGCGTATAAATCTATCTCTTTCTCGCACGTCAAGGAATGCATACAGTTTGTAGTTTCCACTGTCTATGTTTGTATTCGACACACCTGTGCACCGTGTTTCTGTGTGTCAGATTTCAGTCAGTCAGTTCTTAGTGAGTGAACAGTCGCGTGCGCACCAAATGTTTACGTTTTTTATTTAGTTTTGCTGTGTTTTGACAAGTAATACTCAAAATGTTTATGTCATACGAAGTGTTTGCTACATTCGGGATATCTGCAGTAAGTTTATTGTTTTAGTTTGATGTTTTTTGGTTATCTTTGTTTCTTCACTTTGGTAAGGTTGTTATTGGTTCTGAATAATGATGAGGTTCGATGAGGTTCGATTTGACGTCTTGATCACGTTGTCTTGTCTTAATATGTCAAAATTAATAAGTTTTTCTCGTATATTTGACGATCCAACTGGACATTCTTTGTAAAAACAATAAAGTATGACATCCTTTGTTTACTCCTATGTTACATGAAAAGTGGGCGTATCTCGTAAAATTTTAATGTTATAATGAGGATTTTTTTATTAACGTTATTGATATTGAAGATGTGTGTAGGCGTAATAAATCGGTAATGAAGTGTTGTTAATTAATATTATTTAAATTAAAGTTGTATGTATTTGAATGTTGAATAAATTCGATTAAAAATTAAATTAAACCTACAGACTTAAAATCATTTTTTCCTTAAATACCTCACTATTTAAGAAAAAACTGTAGATTTTATATAGGTGCAATAATATAGAGTACAACTCTATCACATTTTTTCTGAAAAAAAAACTCATTTATTAATTATTGCAAATGGCTTAAACTTAAGTAAGAACTTGTAAAACTCTACTTTACTACTAATAGAGAAGAAAACTTAATATTATTGATAGTCTCAAGTTTGACCACTCCCTCACTTGGCCACTAATGATGATGTGGTCTTCGATGGAGCACGCTGCACGAAGTATCCTACTAGTAGTATTTACAAATAGTATGTAAGTATTTAGAAAGAAAAGAACTTTAATTTCGGAAGTCGGTGTCAAAAAACGAAAAAATTAACCAAAAACACCGACTTCAGAAATTAAAGTTCTATTCTTTCTACTGAAGTTATTTTGTACCTTGTAGTGTTTTGTTTTTGGAAGTCGGTTGTATTTTTTGTAAAAAGTTTTGTATGTAACGCATAAACTCAAAAACTACTGGACCGATTTGAAAAATTCTTTCAGCAATGGATAGCTACATTATTAGCGAGTAACATAGTCTACAATTTACCCCCCTACACCCACGGGAACGGGAACTACGCGGGTGAAACCGCGTAACGTCTGCTACTTAATAATATTATAATATAAGCACGTAGATATATGTTACTTACTCGTACATTATTTATACATTCAAATAACGTTTGCATCCACATTTGCAAGTTATAAGCAATAAATTATCATGCCATTGGTGAAGGCTATACCCACTTTAAAAACTTTATAGCCTGCTTAGTCAGAGAAATATTAATTAGTAGCGAACATAGCAGAGATCGCCTAAAATAAATATGTAGTTTATTCCAATCTACTCCCTGAAACTTCAATATATTATACATCATTTTGTAGCAAAATTCGTCCACTTCAGTTGACTCGATCGCCGTAACAATGACCTCAGGAGTGCTCTCAAAATGGTTTTCCTCGTTCAAAGTGTAGTAAATTATGCTGAATTGATCAGCTTTAAAATAACATTAGGGAAAATTGGCTGTGCCAGACGTACACGAGTGAACCGGCAAGGGTTTCTGATAAACCATTTTTCATTCGGGTGTATGGAAACCCAAAAACAAGCAGTGCTGACCAAACCCATAATAAACATACATGATGTTCTGGAGTGGCGACCGCGTACCGGAATACGCAACGTTGGGGTCGCGGGTAGCCAATGGTTGCGAGACGTGCAGGACCGGTAGTTGTGGCGACGCTTGGGGGAGGCCTATGTCCAGCAGTGGACGTCTTTCGGCTGATATGTTGATCATAATCATAATCATTTATTTTTAGAATATGGTACTTAACGGTCTTAAGATTAATAATTATAGTGGTCTCATCACATTCTGCCAATTGTAGCGTGCCAATTTCAATGTTAGGTGCATACAGATTATAATGGATCAACATAGGTATTGATTGCAATTGAATTAAAATAACAATATTTCAGATGTCTCGGTTAAAATCATAAAAACACACAATTTATCGAGAATGTCAAAGAGTAAGAATAGATGTCAAAGTATATAAATTAAAACAATTCTATTGGAATGTCAAAATATTATTCAAGTAGTCATTCAACTGATAATAATTACGAATAAAAATTACAATATTTCCGATAAAATGTCAATTAAAAATAATATTATAAAACACACACAATTTATCTAGGATGTCAAATTATCATTTAATGTCGATAGTAGCCAAAGTAGATGTCAAATTAAAAATTACAAATAAATTACGATGTCAAATTTTATCATTCAATTAATCGTCTAGCTCATAATAACTGATGATAATGATGATGCTCAAATCAGTCTACATAAACTTAAAATATTCCACCTTTCAATTCCAGATCCTGTCATTCACACTATCAGTAACCTTGCTACTGATCCTGGCTGCCAAGCGCGGTCTACTCCGAGTGGGAGCCGGCGCAAAACCCGCCAAGTTCAACCCACTCCTGCTGCCGAGCGCGCCACTTACCGCGAAGATCGTGGAGATGACGCCTCTGAAAGACCCTCTAGCTATTTAGAGGGAGAAAGGGATATGTGGAAAGAGACGGAGATATTGGAAGGGGTCCTGTAAAAATATCGCGATATTTGAAGGCCTATTTGCGTACTTAAAAAGTGTCAAATCCAAGTTCTATTATCATATCAGCGAATATCAATGTCAAAATTCAGGGAAATTAGGCCCACTTACTAATTCCGCGTCAGTTGATAACCCGGAGCCATTAAGTATGAAATTAATCTTGTTGCTAAAACAAGATTAATTTCAAGTAAGTGTTAGTTATGCGAAAACTCTCGTTGCCGCAAGTGGGCTTTAGAGTTTCTTTGACATTCTGTTCTTCGATGCAAATGCTCTTTAAAATACAAAAATTAAGCCCCTAAAGTATGTATTTATCATTGGGTTTGATACTCAAAAGTTATTTTAAATATTCCGTCCTGGAGTATAGTCACAAATTACAAAACATTCCAAAAAACATGTTAGTGTTATGTTTAAAACTGCCGCATTTCATTATTGGGGGGGGGGGGAGGGGGGTGATGAAATGATTTTATTGTTTGTTACCTTCGTATTATTACTAGTCGAATAATTTTCTTCTGGTTAAGTTCTTACAAAGAACGAAATGCTTTCATTGTATTACTCATAGTTTTCTGAAATGATATGCACCAGTAGGCAGCACTGAGACATTAAGTCTAGGCTCCCGTCAAAACTCTAATTTGGCGAAATAGGTAAGTTTACATCGTAAGTCACGTTTTAGGCTGGGTTTCCACCAGAATTGTATAGTCTGTGACAAACATAATCTAACCCACTTGACTGTTATTAGCTAATAGTAAGTGGGTTAGATAATGTTGGTCACAGACCCTGCTAGGAAGCGTAGCGAGGGATGTGTTTGTAACCAATAGAATCACTCCCGCTGAGCGAGTCCAGGTAAATGAAGCAATCATATGGTATTCATGCCAACGACCTTGTGTATACAAAAGGAGCTACCCCCATTCTTATTTATTTATAGTAAAAATAAAACATGTTTATAAAAAGTAACAATACCAAATTATTTTCGTTTGTATTAAAAAGCAGTAAATATATTTTTATACTCTTTTGATAAAAAATGTAAGAGTAAAATGGTTTCATCTCAACGATTTGGAGGTGATTTGGTAGTTTTTTTTTCTTATTACGTGAAAGCGATGGGCAAATTCAGGCTAAACCAAATAACGAATTACAGTCGATTATTTACTTTTTCAGATGTAATTTCTCTGTTATTGCTGACGAAAAACAGCTTCATCTGCACGCTATTTTAAGCATTTTTCGAGAGGGCAGTCTTAAGGTGAATGCTCCAGGGTAGCCCGCGAAATTCAAATATTTTTATGTTTTTTGCAATTTGCCGGTCAGTGTGAAGCTGTATGTGGACCAAATGCGATCCGCGACTGTAACGCGTATTTATCTAAAGAATTATAACCATTTTAATCATCAATATAGCCCTCTAAGTTCATATAGTTCGAAAGAATAGTTATTTCTGAAATATCCACATACAGCTTCACACTGACCGGCAAATTGCAAAAAACATAAAAATATTTGAATTTCGCGGGCTACCCTGGAGCATCCACCTTAAACGTAAATGATCTAAAACTAGTGGCTCCAACTGGCGGCATGATTTTTTTAGAAAACCCTTTCTTTATTCATTAGTATTTTATTGTTATACAGAATCTCTTTAAACACGGTTTTAGTAACAGTAACAGAATCTAGGATATCCGGTATTCATTAATTAGGTTAGTTACCAATCCATCCAGTTTGTGGTTCATGTGGTAGACAAACATGATGTTTGAAAATTACTTACTAATTCTCTTTGTGTTTATTATATTTTGGCTTCCATTTAGAAAACACAAATCTATATATACCTATGTGTTATTTGTAAAAACACTATTTTTGTTAAAAACTTTAGCGTACAGGTTTGTTTTTTTTTTAAACCGGCCAGGTAAAAGGCGGAGTCGCACACGAAGGAGCCATAAACCTTAATTTTGTATTATTTGTTTGTAAAGTGGCAATAGAAATATACAATCTGTGAAAATTTCAACTGTCTACCTATTACGGTTCTTGATATACAGCCCGCTGAAAGACAGACCGACGGACAGACGGATGGATAGCGAAGACTCAGTAATAGGGTTCCGTTGGTTACTCTTTGGGTACGGAACCCTAAAAAGTTTGACGTATCTAGGTACATTTTATCTCACTAACAACATACATATTATTCAAGAATTAAATACCGACAAATTATCTAACATCTAATATTTACTATCAGTGCTTAAACTAAGTTAATTACCAATAACGTGAATTAATTAGGTACAATAATGTTACTTACTTACCGTAAAGCGGAATAATTTCATTACTAAATTAACATATTAATTAGTTCGTAAGTGCCATAATATTATAATTACGAAGAGTAGTATATTGAACTTGGCTCTTTCGGAATTAAAACTAGTATTAATAAATATTGACGTTTTTAAAACCTTTAAAATCCAATGTCATATCCAATATTATAAACCGGGCGATACATTAAATAATTACATAATTGGGTACTTTCCTTGATAGAAAAATAATAATTTTATTCGTTAGATTTAAAAAAAAATATTGGTCCCGTATTCTGGTCATTTCAAATCGTTAAAAAAAAAAGATAAAACGCATGAATTTCAACAACATAAACTGATCGCGATTAGCATATAAACTACGTTTTCGAGCTGTCAGTGTCGTTATTTTCTGTGGAATATTGACACTGATAGCTCTTGAACGCAGTTCAGATGTACTGATCGCGATCAGTTTGAATTGGTGAAAATGCCCTAAGAGTGGGGTTGGTGAAGTCACTATCCAATAAAAAGTCTACTAACATGTGACGTCACGCGAGTTGTTAACGCACTGTATCTTCTTTATTTCTTGTTTACGTGCAAACAGACAAAATACGAGTCCAATTTTTTTGGAAATCTATCTAACGGACTAATTGAATTTTATTCAGGAAACTACCCAACTGTCACACTTTTATAACATGTTTAAAGCATTAAATATAATAGAAACTAAAAAAACCGTCAGATTGTTACCTATCAGTATTAAAATCTAATTTGGTCGTTCCAACATAAATTTAATAATGAACTCAATAATCTGCGTTCGCTCCTGATGCTTTTAGCAGAGCAATATGTCGTTGATATGAGTTGGTAAACGAATTATATGATAAAGTCATTAACACCTCACGAAGCTGAAGACGCTTTCGTTATTAATTAACTTGAGGGCCTTGAAATATTCATCTTCTACAAGCGATAGCATTTATCGAAGAGTGCTAAATGTGATTGACATACGGAACTAAAATGACACGTGGAAACTGTCAATAAAAAAAAAAACTTTTGTTACAGCCCAAATAATATTGTATTTATACTAACCAAATGAATTTCATTAATTAGTATTTGTAGCCAAGTCTATATAAGCCTTATGTTAAACATTTAATATAATATAAATAGTTTGTATGTATATAAAGAGATGTTTAATTAAACTTGTAAAATAATAAAATGATTGTCAATTTATTTCACAACGTGTTCTCATGTTCTAAGCAATATTTCCGTCAGGCACCCTTAGCTAATTTAAACAGTCGCACAGGTCGATCTTCAAGGTTAAGCTACGGCTACTGAGATTGATCTCTGGATTATCTTAACACTAGCTGACCCCTGTAATTTCGTCTGCATCATTTTTTTTATTAATGCTCCGCTCCTTTTGATCGTGGCGTGATGTATAGCGTACTAGCTTTTGTAGTTGGAATTAAGAAGTGCTCCCTTCCACTCCTCAAGAAACTTACATGCCAAATTGCAATTTTCTTCGACCAGTAGTGTTGGCTGTGCGTTGTCTGTCAGTCACTCACTCACTCAAAAACCGATTTTTTATATATATTAGGAAGGATCGCCTTGCTCGATAAACGGGCTAACCGACACTAAAAGATTTTTTTAATTCGAACCAATAGTTCCAGTGATTAGCACGTTCAACCAAACAATCTGTATAATATTGGTATAGTATAGAGATTGGGATACTTTCGTGCCTCGGAAAGCACGTTATCACTCTACTCAACTTAAATTGACCGTTAGATAAAGCTAGTTATTAATTAACTGAAACGACCTCGACGCAAAGAATTTCTACGTTGTCATGGCAACCGAGTCGAGTGGATTTAAGGAAGTATTTTTTTTTATTTGTTTGCTTGACTCTAGTCCAGATCAGAGGTGACACAGGCAAAGAGTCGACGCAGTGAGCTTACCCAGAAGAAGCCTGGTTACTCTAACTTTGTAAAGATTATGTTTGAATGCGTTCGGAAACACAGACGCAGGTAGAGAGTTCCACTCCACTCTGCGTATTGAAAAAGACGAGAGAGAGTTTTCTATCGGTGTGACTGAAGCAGTTATTTCAGTAAAAGCATGTGTTTTCTCTAAATAAATTTTAATCACGTAGTATTTAAATGACTTTCATAATTTTATAATTGCTAAGCATTAATAAAGGTAAAGGATAATATAATCGCAAAAGATGTTCTTTCTCGAGGAAATTAAGGCCTCAAATATAGCGATACGCTTCAGATGGAGAGAATTTAATTGAGTGGAAAGTGAAATGGTAATGGGTTGCTGGAAAAGGGTTATAATTAAACCAAATGTGTAATATAAATAATTTTCAGACGACTATATTTTAACGAATTTATTGTTTTACATAAAATGCACGTCAGCATTTTATGTTTCACATTTTTGTGGGATATATGACTTTTTTACCATTCCACGGAGAAGCCAAAAAGAAGGTTATTTTTATTCACTAAGTTTGAATTTACGCTTTGAAACTGAACATAAATTAAACAGGTTTCTACTTTTCTCCCACGTAATACCATCTTCAGACAAATGACAATGACCTATCTACGAGTAATTCTAGATGAGCGAGCGCCGAGCGCCGCCGCGCTCCGCTCACGACTAAGTGCGCCACTCTAGCTCCGTGTGACTAATGCGAGGAAACTTTCCCGTTGTTTTCCAAAGGGTAATGTCACGGCCGCCATATATTAACACAAGATGATAAAAAACTTTTTTTTATGTGCCGTCCCTCGGCATCGGGATCTCACGGAGTTACGGCCCTCGGGCATGTTACACCCATATTTCATTTTTGAGGTCGAAATCGTCAGAACTTTACTTTTTTGGGCACATGTGTGGTCGCTGTATTTTTGTTTTGAAAACTTTTTATGAAGCCTAAATAGGGACCTGAATTTAAATTGGTTCAGGGAAAAATTGTAAATGTTAGATATTGTTTTGTTGGAACGTTAGAAACACGTTTTGTTCTCGTTATTCCGTTCAAAATAAAGAGCACTGAAAATTTTATTACAGTTCGGAAAACTAGTAAAAGCCTTTGTCACGTCAAATGGAAGCCATTTTATTAAAACTAGAAAATTAAAATGAGGAAAAATCTTGAGAGCAGTTATTGATTAAATTAAAGGCGTAAATAGATTTGTGCGCTCTCGGGGACGTCGACGCCATCGTCGGTACAAATTAAGGGTCGAACGTTTTCTCGGCATGTCTCTCCGTCCTCGATGTTTCAACCCAATTTCCTTCAAAAGCGAGGCGATGGAATTCGATTGAGCGACGTTTTCCGCGGGCTGGCAGCCGGCTTGATTTTATTACGGCCTTCACTGCTCGGCTAAAGCTCTTTAGTGGCTTTTTAAAAATATTCACGATTGGAGGGAAATGAGGTCCACGAGGCTTGAGAAATAGTCGGAATTGGTTTACGTTAGAGGTTGTTTAGATCTGTCCCTCGGGAGGCCAGCAGGCGGCAATCTCCTCGGGTTGGGGGAAAGTACCTAAGCAATTGCGTCGTAGGTACTGGCAGATTTATCTAGTTATACTAAATGGTGGCGCTTGAGGGAAGCGAAGGTTCAGAACAAGGTTAGTTATTGTTTGTTTACTTTATTAGTTATGGACAAATTTTGTATGTACCAAGTGTGCAGGTTAATCTGTGGTCACCCTCTATTCTAAAAAACAAATGATCGATGACATAACAAAATCTTCGTAAAAAATGCAAAAGGCGGTTAGACAGTACGATGTCTCGTGTGCGAGCAAATTAAATTCTTACCGCCTAAAAACTTAAGATCAAATAAACTGCATTTAAAGATTGTTTTATGAGGTGGATAGCAGCATCCTTCTTATTTCCAAAATCAGCAAATTGCGCTCACCAATCTGTCTGCTAATGTATCTAGCTTCGGGTCTATTTTCTTCCTTATTGCAGAGCTCGTCAGTAGTAAAGTTACTCTTTCTTACTTCATCCCACTCTGCATCGTATCATTGCTGGGCAAGGGGCTCCCAACCATCCTTTCGGAAATTCCCAGAAAAATTCGGTTCTCTATAAAAACTGCCACCCAGAAAATACTGAAAAATAAATTCCCCTCTATCTCGGATCGTTAAATTTTCTGCTACATAAATCACATCACTAAAAATACAGGGTTTACCAAAAAACTAAGCTAACACACAAAGTGTCAGTTTATCTAATATCGTAACTAACTTGATAAAATAAACAAGTTTGGGCCCTCCGCGGAATAGGATCATGCACGAGATACTGAGCTGTGCTGTGTGGTTTCAAACACCCGGTCTGTTTCATCGTTTTCCCTTCGCGTTCTTTCTCTTTGCTTGGCTCACAAGGGTTGTATCGTGATGTCACCGTAGCTGTTGCTGATATTGCTAATAATAAAATTAGAAGCTAGAAAATCTAATACAAGTTTTGTGAAGGAGTGTCATGCAGCCCGAAGTCGGTAGTTAAGTTGCGAGCGTTCTCTAGTCTATACAGGGTTACTTGTAATTCGACGTATATTCGTCAGGTGCTCATAGGGGAGCCCAAATGCTACAAATTGAACCCCCCATATGTGTGGCCAAAATTCAATCGTTTTCGAGATATTTGATTTTTAGGTTTTTTTGATATTTACCCATAATTTTACATTTAACTTCAAATAAAAAGAAAACTACATATTAAATTGGTACCATTAGAATCTGATATTGTAGCTAGTACTTCAATTAAGCTATGAACATAATAAAAAAGTACTAAATTCAACAAAATTATTAAAACGATGAGTGATTTATGAGTAATATCTTACCAATATTTTCATTACACTCTTCAAAAATGTTGTCTCGTACAAAAAACAATCATCATCTGCCTAGCCTTTTCCCAACTATATTGGGGTCGGCTTCCAGTCAAACCGGATTCAGCTGAATACCAGTATTTCGTACTATTCTCGTACAAAAAACAATACTATGAACTTAATCGTACAAATAACTGAAACAATTTGCGTACCTATTCTATTAGCTTTCCAAAAAGATACAAAAATGTTATTATAAATACGCGATCTGTGGCAAGGCATGTGTTTCAATCGGCGCGGGGAGAGAAAATCATCTGTGTTCTTGTTAAGGATCCTCACTAAAACAACTGATTTTACTGGCGCAATTCTTCACGATATCCGAGGGCTCCAGATTAAAAACCAGTCAAGAGCTAGTCGGATGCGCAGATGAAGGATTCCGCACACCATAAACATGAATTCTTATTTTTTGTTGATTTATCGGCAATACAAACAGGTACAGTCAACAAAGCTATTTGGTATACAGGCAAAGATATTAATTTTGCCACAGCACTGCCAATGTTTATTTCTAATGTGTGCATTATACAAAGTGGGCCAAAAGAAGTCATCCGATGTTGTTAGGCTCTCTTTTTTTTTCTAAATGAAAAACTTCGCTTCTGTTTTTTGGTTATGTTTATTTGAACTTTTAGAATTTTATTGGTCAAGTCGAGAAGATTATATCGGCCAAAAGGGCGCCGTCACAATTGATTGCCATACCGGCTTGTTTTATGGCATTTTTCATCACTTCGGCGAGAACTTCGGGTGACAGATTCTCGCACACGTGTCGAATGTTTTCCTTGAAGGCTTCCAGAGTCTCAGGCTTGTTTACGTAAACACAGGACTTAAAAAAACCCCACAAAAAAAGTCTGGAACGCTTAAATCGGACGATCTTGCGGGCCAGTGGAAATCGCCAAAACGAGAGATGAGGCGACACGAGAACGCTGCCTTCAGAATATCGGTTGTGGCTCGCGCAGTGTGTACCGTTGCTCTGTCCTGTTGGAACCATATGTCCCTCAGTCCTAATTCGTCCAATTGCGGCAGAAAAAACTCGGTCAACATGGCCCTATGGCGACAACTCGACATCCTCGGCAACAGCGGCGATATTCTCAGCAGAACGGGTGCTCCGCGGCCGGCCACTCTTGGCCACGTCTCGTGCAGTGTTTGCGCAGTCGGTTTCGGACGGCTGGGGAATCGGCGACGGAATTCGCGCTGCGCCAACACCACAGACGAATTGATACGCAAAAAAAATAGACACGATTATTCCGCGTTCTCGGGAAGTGTATCGCTCCATGGCTTGTTCACTTGTATTTTGCATCTGTCTGGTCCACAAATGTCAAAACAGATTTGACATTGGCGGCCATTTGCAAAAATGAGAGCATCTTCCAATAGGGTGATTTCTTTTGGCCCACCCTGTATATTTTTAAGCTTTTGACATACTTACGAGTGTTGTACAATAATTGTCTACTCAGCACACTCACAACACTGTTTAAAAGTAGTTGCAGGTTAGGTGCCTGCATACCCAATAGCTTTGTTGACTGTACACAATCTGTGAAAATATCAACTGTCTACGGTTTTTGAGATACAGCCCGCTGACAGAAAGACGGACGGACGGACGGGCGGACGGGCGGACGGGCGGACGGGCGGATGAACGGACGGACGGACGGAGAGCGGCAGCTTAGTTGTAAAGTTCCGTTGGTTACGCTTTGGGTACGAAATCCTAATAATGACCTCTACATAAAACTAAAGCTTACTCATTTTAAGTCTAAATTAAAAATGGAAGATCCAAAATTGCTAATGCTTATTCATTTTAATGAGTATTTTGAATTTCAGATTTTATCACAAAATAATAAAAAATAACAAACATAAACAAGAATTAACAAAAGTGACCGATAACGAACGAACCTCCGCCACATCGCGAAGAAATTCGCCAGTAAAATCGGATGTTTTAGTCCGGATCGGATTTTCTCTCCCCGCGCCCGATTCAAACACTTGCCATGCCACGAATCGCGTATCTTTAAATTAATTTTTATACCTTTTTGCAAAGCTAACAAAATAGGCAAGTTATTTCAGTTGTTTGTACGATTAAGTTCATAGTAATTTTTTGAACGAGACAACATTTTTTGAAGATTGTAATGAAAAAATTGGTAAGATATTATTCTTAAATTACTCATCATGTACGGGTTGTAGTAGTTAACTCCGTACACTGTTTTGTCGTGAAGGTTTGAAAGTTCAGTAAGGTATAGAGAAACACTTTCCACTAAGACGCAATAGTTAAGTTTATTAAGTTATGAATTAGTTACAGTACTAGAGTGGAAGGCGATTATTTCTCTCAGTTGTTGATAGCTACACAGTTACGAGTTCACTATATTTTAATTCATTAGTCATATTCTTTTATAATGCGACATTATGACGCATATCATTAGGCTAAAGTAGGTTACAGAGTAAGCAGAAAAATTTGCGGCGATGAGACCGTACACATCATTTTAATAATTTTGTTGAATTAAGAACTTTTAATTATGTTGATAGCTTATTTCATTTGCTAGCTACAATATCATATCTAATGGTACCAATTCCATAAGTAGTATTGTTTTTATTAGGAGTTAAATTTCAAATTTTGGGTAAATATTTAAAAAAAAACCTTAGTTAAAATATCCTTAGAACGATTGAATTTCGACCATACATATAGGGGGTTCAATTTGTTGCATTTGGGGTCCCCCTATTAGCACCTGACGGATATACGTCGAATTACGAGTAACCCTGTATACCTAACCACTGTTACTGTCAAATCGTGTTGTCAGTCATTCTTAGACTAATCCTAAATTCGTAGCTGATACGGAGTAGAAAATGCCCGAAACTACGACTTCAGGCTTAGAGAGTAGTCCCACAGATAGGCAGTCGTTATTGCATCTTGCTAACCTGGAAGTTGATTCCAACATAGTGTGGCATATTGATTGTAGATAAATATTAGTAGTGAGTACAACCGCACACAAATCTCGAAGCTGATTTTCTAACAAGAAAATCCAGCTGTACAAAACCAATAACACTTCAATAGATTCATTTGAGGTACCGTAACCTGTTCGTTGTTATTAGAAGCATTAGTTTTCACATTGATCATATTCTGAAAGCTGTTTCAGGCTTCAGGTAGTCTGGAGTTCAGTCCCCGAAACTTTGGCAATCTGGTTGAATTCGTATGAATAGGAGCTCTCAAATAAATGATCGGGTTGGAATTAAACCTGAATTAGGATGCGTAAAAGTATTATTACAATCCCTTGATATTAAAGCGTAGCTGATTTTGATTGTAAGCCAACCCCTATGTAATTAGGAGCTAGGTATTAAGCTAGGCTGGTGATTTGGAAGACCATTATGTTGATAAGAACAAGACTACCGGCAAGGTTAAATAAAAACGGTTTTTATGGGGTACTGGCTTTCGTCAGCGGCTTCAGCTGCTTGTTGGTCGAAAATGTATCTAAGGGATGTTCTATGTGTTATTCTTGTTCCTGGACATGGCCTATCAGTGTGCACAATTAAATCGAAATCCGTGCAGACGTTAAGACTTGAAAGTTTTTCACTTAGTAGGAATACCAGGAGGGCCGGCCCGAGACGGCGCGGTACGAGAATATCTGGAAAAACTTAGGGGAGTCCTTTGCTTAGTAGTGGGACAGCAATAGCTAATTACTGTTGACTGTTGAAAGTGACTGACCAGCAGTAGGTGTTTTTCAGAGCATTATCTATTCGAAGAAGAAGTAGTCGAAGAAGTTAATGTAGTCGAGTAAGTTAGTGAAGTAACGTAGAAGTGTCGTTTACCCTTAAGTGAGGGAGTTAAGGCCTTTGCCTACCAGGTTTTTTAAGGTATCGAAGACGTGCAGATGACGCACGCTAACGCGCTTTAAATTCAGACGCAGACAGTACTGCTTTTTGGTCGGTGCATTAAAAATAAGCTGTGTGCTACATTCTACTATAAATAAAGTAATTTTTTTACATTGTAAAAAGGATTCCCAAAAATAAACGATGGAAAAATATAGACAGCAGAAACCTAGTTTTACACACAAAGTTTAAAAAATAAAATACACACAGCTTTTTACTTAGGATCATAAAATTATAAAGAGAATATGTAATGGTTTTAAAGAAGTTTTGTGTGGTAGCTGTACCTATTACTATAATAAATAATTATGATACAATATTAATTTGTCTTTGAAGTTTTTGATAGAGACTTTTATTAATTGTATTAGTTTTTCAACTTCGCAGATTCTTTATAATTATTTTCTCAAGTGTTGAAGAGATCATTGATCCATTATGTGCTGTCAAAGTTTGTTTTAGTAGAACTTAACCTTACTAGTTCATGTTTTAGTAAATAAAACTTTTAATATAATTAATTAGATGAACTGTAAATGATCTGTAAATAATCTAGTGAACCCTAAATCAGACTTAAGAAAGAATGAGCGACAGTTATAGCTTCTTTGCAAGATAAATCATATTATTTGAAAAGTTTTTCTAAATCTACAATAATTATAAAAACGGCGCGCTCGGCGCAGTGGTTGAGCGATTGACTGCTGCGCTGCGGGATGCGGGTTTAATTCCCGCACAGAACATTATTGTATGACCTACACATAATAATTGTTTCGGGTCTGGCTGTTTGTGCATGAATTTATGTTTGTAAACGCACCCACAGTACAGGAGAAGCTCCTAGTGTGCGGCAACGTTTTCCTAAAAAAATACATGTAGTCCAAAAAGAGTCAGGCAGAGTTGTAACTACATCTGTATTACAGGTAATCTGTGTGTTGATTTATTTAAGTACGTCCATTTCATCTACCAGTAATTTTCAGATGGAAAAAAATCAATAAAACTCCTATTCCAATCCGGGAATCAAAGTCTGAACTACATGTTCGGTAGTAGCACCAACTGCCACCACGAGCAGTAGACCAACGAGGCTGATTTGGACTGTGTAGTTTCATAATTGCTCGATGTTTTATTTCAATACCTATCTATTTCAAACAAGACGTGGGCCCTGCGAGAAAGTAA
Source organism: Lacanobia oleracea (assembly GCA_950371165.1). Classification (NCBI taxonomy): domain Eukaryota; kingdom Metazoa; phylum Arthropoda; class Insecta; order Lepidoptera; family Noctuidae; genus Lacanobia; species Lacanobia oleracea. Next base: position 23,295,085 of record OX493406.1, read on the forward strand.
GACGAAGAATATAGATTCTCTGGAGATATGGTGTTGGAGAAGAATGCTTGGAGTAATGTGGACAGAGTTCCGTACCAACCAATCCATACTCCAGGAACTCGGCATCAAACAGCGTCTATCGTCATTAGTGCAATCTTGTATACTCACCTTCTACGGATATGTGTGTATCGCGTCGTGATGAGTCATCAATTGAGCGCTTGGTGGTACAGGTACGAGTTGAGGGTGTACGGGCCAGAGGCAGGTCACCATGAGGTGGACGGACCAGATATAATCGGAACTGGGTGGATCTTTCCAAGAATGTTCCAGGAAGGCAGCGACGCGCGCCGAGTGGCAAAGGATTGTGAAACGAGCCAATACCCTTGTGATAGAACCACAATCACTCTGTCAAGAGTGTTACGCAAGAGAAGAAGAATTTCAAACTATGATACAGTTAATTTCTAGGCACCTACCAAATAAAACCAAAACAAGAAAGCAACCTTCTTTCAACCAAGGAACCTAAACAAAGGCACAAACAATGCTCCTTGTCTCGTATTTACGTCTCCGTACAATTTACCGCCATCCATCGAGATCCATCTAACCCTCCGCCACTAACGGTCACTCGCCACCGACCGATGAAATCGAATTAGTTGGGGACGAATCGGAGCCCATTGTTTTGTGCCAATACACTTACTGTTTATTCAGAGAGGTCGCAACGACCCCCGGTATTGACGGGTTACGGGTGACTTGTTCTTGTTTAGTTTTAATGCAAGTTCTGAATGGGGGTTATCTACAAGTTTGTATGGTTGTTTTGTTCAGTTAATTCGGTTTCGTGGGAGGCTTTCGTATGAGTTTTATTTTTATTGGTGATGGTGGAATCTTTGGAAGGTTGCGTAAGATGCTATCGTTGCTTCGGTCGTTTTCGGTGGATAATATTAATGTTTTGAGTGTAATCGGGTGACAGTTATGTTTTATGATTTTTGTGAGATTAACAAAGAAAATAAACCGTTTTTATCTAAGTAACTTGTTAGTAAAGTAAAATATTTTTAATGAAACCTTGTTGTCTTAAAATTTCCATAATGATGGCTGCTTTTGATATATAAAAAAATGTCTGTCACCCTTATGCACAGCAAAAACATTTCATGCTTAATTAAAATTTCGTAGATTCCCTGATAAGCCCGGAAAATATCAACAGTCTTTGAAACAAAAAAAGAGGAAAAAAAATACAATATAATCTGGCCACGATCATTCACGTCCACTTTTATAAAACGGGTCATCTTCACAGAAAAGAACAATGCATACATTTTTTTCTTTACATTTTCTTTTCTAAGCCCGATGGCATTTATAAAAGGAGTGCCTATATAATTATGAACAAGGTATAAAATGAGCACCGCGTTAAATAAAGCTCAGAAGGTCCACTTTTCCCAGGATTTGTGATTCTTAAATTACCTATGAGACAGTGGACAAGAACTGCACGCTATTCTCAGTCATCGAAGTTCATGAAAGCTATAATTCTGTGAAACATCCATCAGTCAGACATGAAGATAGACAATTAAGCGTTCTGTTTTAGACATTTGACTACGGAATCCTAATAATAATCTTATACTTAATATATAAAGCTGAAGAGTTTGTTTGTTTCCTTGAACGCGCTAATCTCAGGAACTACTAGTTCGATTTGAAAAATTCTTTCAGTGTTAGATAGCCCATTTATCGAGGAAGGCTATAAGCATCACGCTAAGACCAATAGGAGCGGAGCAGTAATGAAAATTGTGACGCAGACAAAGTTGCGTGGGTCAAATAGTGTATAATATCCATGTCCCTTAAAATCAAGCAGGACAAAACAGGCATATAGACACAAAGAGACTTTTATAACTTACTGCCGAGTTACTGGGATAATCTGGTACGGAGGACAGTGGCATTCTCTTCCAAACTGTTTGATAGACTAAAATACTAAATAACATTCTTGTTAAAGTATGCTATGGCTATATAATCCAATAAAATTAAACTAATTAAACATGCAAAAGTAACTGTGTCTGACTGCCGATGTCGGTCTGTTGTTGTCTTTTCACGTCTTAACAGCTGAGCGAATTTGAATGAAACGTGGCACTTGGGCCTCATCAGAAGGCTCAAAGTCACTCAAAGGGCAATGGAAAGGGCAATGCTTGGTGTTACCTTGCGTGGTTGAATCAAGAATGATGATATCCGCAAGAAAACCAAGGTTACCGAGTACTAAAGTGGCATTGGGCAGGGCATTTTGTTTTTTAAGGATGGGAAATCATCAAATGACTCCTTCCGCTCTGGGCGAGGCGGAAGGGAGTGTCAGACTCTTACTGACTGAAACCTATCCGTGCTCCTCCCAATGCCCTTTGCGTTCCAGGGCTGCGGCGTCTCTTTCGAACGGATTCCGCACCCTGGCAGGCACTGGCCTTAGCGGGCCCCGTCTCCCATGCTGACAGCTCCTTAAGGCGCGCGTGGATCACAGCGCACCGCCAACCCGGGCCTGGTTCTGATCGGACAGCGAGCCACCCAATGCTCGCCGTCCGCAGGCCCGCGCCTACGGTGGCCGGAAATCGCCCTGCGACTCCCGACGCCTGGGGCGTCTTCTTCTGTTGCGGCGGCTGGGTCGTGAGGTTTCCCTCTCTCTCACACGTTCGGCATCCTCCTTCGCTAGCATTACTGTTTCGCAGAAGGAGGTGACCGCTTCCCATGCCTCTTCGCTCTGGACCATAGATTGAACCAGGGCCGGTCGCGAAAGGTCGCCGCCGCCGATCGCCTCAACAAGGACCCGGCGGTTCTCCGCCCAAGCAGGGCAGACCTCCACCGTATGCTCCACCGTGTCCTCCGGGCGATCCTCGCAGTGTTGAGACCCGGGCGTATCCTCCCGCCGAATCCGAAACAGGTATCTCCCGAAACAACCATGTCCGGTGAGTACCTGCGTCAGGCGGAAGGTGAGGACGCCGTGGCGCCGCTCCAGCCACTCCTCAAAGAGGGGACTAATTGCCTGGATTGTGTCATGCCCAGCGCTGGGTTGCGACAGTCGCTGTCTCCATACCGCCATGAGATCCTGCCGGAGCTCCGTCCGCCTTGCTGCAATTCGCCGCGGCAGAGGAGTCTCGCCTTGGCGTTGCGCCTCCACGCGCCACTCGTAAATGAGCGCGAGGGCTCTCGCCTCCAGATCCCATGGTGGCAGTCCAGCAAGGAGGCTCGCCGCCTCGCCAGAGACCGTGCGGTATCCCCGGGCCAGCCGGATGGCCATGACACTCTGGGACGCGTTGAGGTAACGAGCAGGTCGCTTCCTCAAAGTAGGCGCCCAAACAGGCGCCCCATAAAGGGCCATGGACCTCACTACCCCCGCGTAAAGCCTCCGGCAGGAGCCGTCCCCCTAGATTGGGCAGAAGCCGCTTGAAGGCAGCCCCGGCCCACCCCAGTCTGGGAGCCAAACGTCGGAAATGCTCGACGAAGTTCCACCGGCTATCGATGGGGCCGAAAAGTTCTGGAGTGGCGACCGTGTACCGGAAGACGCAACGTTGGAAGGCCTCCCACAAGGTGGATCGATGACCTGGTGAAGGTCGCGGGTAGCCGATGGATGCGAGACGCGCAGGACCGGACGTTATGGCAACGCTTGGGTGAGGCCTATGTCCAGCAGTGAGAGGCCTACGTCTTTCGGCTGATACGATGATGGCACACGGGTAGATCATATCCTGGTTTAGGATAATTTCTAAGTTTCGTGCGAGTGAATCCACTAGCAGAAGCTAGTGTTGTATAAAAATATGGAAAAATTTCAATATCATGGAAGTCAAAAACATGTGAATGATGTCAATAAAAACTGACAGATCTTCTGTCTCCACTTACACAATGGTCCAAGGATCTCAGCGGCCAGCTAAGGCAGTTTCGAGGAGAATGTCTGGCGAAGGTAAGAGCTCACGGGGACCGATTATAATAACGGATAGCTTAATTAACTCGCCGCCCTCGTCAGTTATTTAAAAGAAAAGGAAAGTAAACGGGCGGCTAGGAGGGGCGTTTAAATGAATAAAAACACATTCCTTACATGAAGCAAGAAATCAATTTGCCTATTCTGTTTCCGACCGTGTCGAGGTTAGAAGATAGATGATATTTGTAAATGAGCTCTACAACAATTTTTCACGTCAATCCTATTTCCAGTTTGTTAACTTCGAGTAGTATTAAAGTATGTTTCCTGGCTGCCTACCCTGGGAAGTAACACCGAAACAAACTACCGAAAGTACCTGGATGACCGAGCTTTGCTCGTTTTTTTTTTATGACGTTTTCAAAAAATTAAACCTAGCTAGATCGATTTATCGCCCCCGAAACCGCCTGCGTACTAAATTTCATGAAAATCAAAGGAGTATTTAGGTATATATTAGGTAGGTTTTATATGTTGATGTACAATAAAGCAAAATATATAAATAAAATAAATATATACGTATATACAAGAACTGATAATTTAAAGGTATTAGATTAAATTATAGGTCAGAAAAAAATGAGAAACATGCAGGTTGATGTCTCAGATAGCTTTAGAAGAAAGCACCATACAGATTTGAGGTGACCTGCTCAGACGGTGGAAGCATTTGACAGTTTTCGCGTAGCTCAACTCAGAAATCTTATGAAGCTCAACCATTCTACGAAAAATACTATAGTAAGGACATGGGACATTTGAGTAGGCCGTTTGCCTCGAGCCTAGGTACGAGTAGGTACTTAATCCTAGTCGGATTATACGCATTTCTGTAGTTTCGGCAATACCTCAGCGTTTCACCCGCCCGCCTGTTCGCCCCAAGATTTTAACAAAACCGTTAGGGGCGGCCACTCAACGGCCATCGCTCTCATTTCCCCCCGACTTCGCTCAACCTTAATAATAATCTAGATTCAAGAATATCATGAAAAATCAACTCGCTAACGTGTCCCTAAAAGAATGACAAGATATTTTTATAAAAGAGACTTCTTTTTGCTCAACGTAGCCAATTTGGTTTTTACTTTGTAATTTTCGAAGCAGTTTTTGTTAAGAAAACTAATGGAAATATACGTTACGTTTTCATGAACTTTTTATATGGGTTTAATATTGTTGATGATGTTATCTACGGTTATATTCTGAGATGAAACAGTTTATTAAGTTCTAGTTGCTTGAAAACTAACTTCTAGTTCTTCATTATCATTTCAGCTGAAAGACGTCCACCGCTGGACACAGGCGTCTCCAAGTGTTGCTGTTTCAACCCGCCGTTTGCTCATGTATCCAGCAGATATACATCATCGTCATTGTCATTTCAACACTACAGTTTATCTCCCGTTTAAAGATTTTTTAAATTTCAAATCAATATGAGGCTTTGCTTTTCCAATTTACTTTTAAAAATTTGCAGAATAGTCGATATTAGATCTGCTTTTCATGAATCTTAAGTAATATCATAAATGCGAAACTTTTGATGCATAGCTGGATATTTGTTACTCAATCACGACAGAACATCACCATCATAACAGCCGAAAAACGTCCACTGCTGGACATAGGCCTCCCCAAAAAGGGGGTTTGCCATAATCGCCACGCTTGGCAAGCTTGGCAGGCGGGTTGGCGATCGCAGTGTATGGCGAGTCCCTCAGTCGCCTCTTACGAGACCCACGGGAAGCGATGGGATGGTATTATTCTTATACGGCTGAACGGATCTGTATTAAATTTGGCAGAGAGATAGCTTATAGTCTGAAATGTAATTTTCATTGTAAGAGTGTCCCTATAGATAATTTTTGAATATCACGCGGGCGAAGCCGCTGGCAGAAGCTGGTAAAAATTAAATAGAATGTTTTTAATATAGGGATCCGGTAATCATTTTGTTTTCAACTGTATTGCGGTAAAATCACAAACTCGCGTGAAACCAAAACCGTAACAATACAAGATACTTCCATTTACACCGAAATTGCGGAAACACGATTAAAATAGCATAATAACAGTTGTTCGTTTAATACATTAAAACATAAATCACACGTCAAAGCCTGCACACGTCCACACGTCCAACGCTGTGAGCGAATGTTTCACAACATTCAGACGAGCGGGTTTATGGGGACTTATCCAGATAAACGAAACTTAACTTACTTGTTTAATACTTAATTAAACATATTATTAATATTATGTGTATATTTGTAATAAGGTGCAAGCTTAAGTGGCAATCGACAGGGTACATTGCTTGCAAAATAAATAGTCGATGGGGTTAAAGGTTTTGTAGTGCTAATAACGTATCGGAAGACGTAGCGTGGAAGGCTTCCCACAAGATAAACTGAAGACCTGGTGACGGCTGCGGGAGGAGATAGACTTAAGTAGATAGTCATCTGAATGGTAACTCTAATAAGCTCGGTGTAACCCAGTAACGGGTTAGTCCAGATAGGCAGTCGCTCCAATATTAGTAAAGAAATAAGTTTTTTATACAAACATCCAATCCCTATTTCACCCCTTTATGTTCCCCCATGAAGGGGTGAAATAGGGATTGGATGTTTATAGGAAATTGCCAGTATTAGGATAATACTGGTATCAACTCAGCTTCAGCAAATGTTATGATCGGCACACAACACACACACAGCAACAACCTAGTGAGAAAACAGCAGATGATGTCTAATTTACCGACTTCCAAAAACTGGCCAAGTGCGAGACGGACTCGCACAGGAAGGGTTCCGTACCATAAACCTTAATTTTTATTGCCATAGAAATACACAATCTGTGAAAATTTCAACTGTCTACCTATTACGGTTCTTGAAATACAGCCCGCTGACAGACAGACGGATGGACGGATGGACAGCAGAGGCTTATTAATAGGGTTCCGTTGGTTACCCTTTTGGCACGAAACCCTAAAAAGGAGGAGGTTCATTTTATTTCGGTATTGTTTGAGAAATTCATGAGTATTATTTAAATTCTACAGATGGGTTTTAGATCCGCCTCATCACTCAGGTTATTCACAAACTTTGAAATGTTCTCATTACCACAAAAACCGCCTTAATCGCTATTACTGTCAATATCATTTTTCATCATAACCAAACAACAATACTTCCTTTTAAAAATAACCTCTAACAGAATCGGCCGCTTCATAATAACCCTCCCTTAGCCCACACCTCGCCCCCTCGGGGGTCGTTACATGACAATAGGAGCTCTGACGTCATTAGCAAGATGGCGCAGAATTAACTTGTTCAACATTCAGCGGCAGATTACCGTAATTGGCATTACAGTCGTCCTAATATTTCATTATGCCTGCTTTTATTGAGTTTGATGGACGAAGAATGGATGAAGTTTGTCTTTTTAAGGGGGTGGTTTGGCCTTTGTAGGAAACATGTCAAAGGTACGCATGTAGTTGTGCTGATTGGCGGATTTACCTTAAGCATGAGTTGTTTTTCTTTCACTAATCCATAAAACAATAGCTAAGTTCGGGATGAACTCGTACACGAAGGGGGTTTGTAATTACTATTAATTTTATTATTTGTTTTGAACAAACTGTTTCTATTACAGACAGACGAATAGACGGACAGCAGTTTAGTAAGGATGCCTGTCCATAAGTCCATTAAGCGGAGCGATGCAGCGGAGAAGCGGATAAAAACATCATCGCTTACCATCAGGTGAGATGGTGGTCAAGGTCAAGCGCGTGCCTATCAATAGTAAAAAAAAAAAACAATGAAATTGCATAAAATCTCCGCACCACGTGAGTCACTGACAGTTTGACTGACAGGATTGATTAACATTTCTCCCGTTTCTCCACTCCACTGCTTCGCTCTGCGTAAATGAACAGGCACCTTAATAGGGTTTTCTCGGCTACCTTTCGGGTTTGTAACCCTAGAAGAAGATCTTACTTAGACAAGAAGTTTCTTGATAGCTCTTCTCAAAACACCTAAAATTGTAACTTACAGCAATCTGCCTAGACTTTCTTTTAACCCAACTATGTAGTGTTCGCATTCTCGTCCAACCAGATTCAGCTGAGAGCCAGTATTTTACACAGAACGAATGCCTATCGAGTGCCAATCCTATCAAGTTTTATGCAACAGTTGCAATCTTTTTTTTTACTATAGATAGGCACGCGTTTGACCACTGTCTCACCTGATGGTAAGCGATGATGTGGTCGAATGTCTAGAAGTAACCTATTCACCGAAATATAATTAATTAATTATTCAACTTAAAGACTCCCAGGTTGTAACTATCAGGACACACAGACTCCGGTAGGGAATTCCACTCCTTAGCTGTAAGCATTATGAATGTGTTCCCAAAACATTTGTGCGTCAAAAATCTGTCAAAAAGGTTGGGAAATCAAGGCTCTTATGACAGTTTGCGATTGACAGGCGAATGTTGTATCAAAATTAGTAGCATTTGGCCTTCTGATCTCGACAACTTAGTAACTAGTACTAGGTAACACGATGAATTTAACTATCCACATCGACTGTCAAAGATTTACAATAAGGAACATGCAATATTTCCATCTTGCTTCCATTTTAAAGAATTGTATGCATAATTAATTACTAAATACATAATTCAAAAAAGTGCTTTAATTACTTTTCAAAGTTGCGGTTTTCAAATGATGGTTTGACATTTTTCCCGAAAAAGGAAGTTGAGTCACTCCTATCTGACACTTGTCATGAACTGTCTTAACTCAAAGACCGTTTTTCCCGTTCCTGTAAGAATTTCGGGAAATCCTTTATTAGTGCTCTCCTAAACTCCCCAAGGAACCTACATGCTAAATTTTAGCTCTCTACGTCCAGCGGTTTCGGCTGTACGGTATCTCAATCAGTCAATAACGGATGAATTTCATAAATTAGGATTAATTGAAAAATTAAAATTCATTTATTTCAGGCCATGAAACCCATAGACAACTAATACAATAATTTAGATCAAATAACAATCATCATCTGCCTAGCCTTTTCCCAATTATATTGGGGTCGGCTTCCAGTCAAGCCGGATTTATCTGAATACCAGTATTTTACTGGAGCGGCTGCCTACCAGACCTCAACAACCCATTAACTGGGTAACACGGTACTTCATGGCAAGACTGGAGTCAGATTTACTGGCTTCTGACTATCCGTAACGACTGCCAAAGATCTACAAATGACAGCCGGGACCAACGGCTTAACGTGCTTTCCGAGGCACGGAGGAAACTCGGTATGTTAAGAGGGTCACCCATCCACAGACCAACCTTGGCAAGCGTTGCTTAACCTTGAAGATCGACTCGTGCGGCTGTTATTATCTAGGCACGAGCTCTTCAAATCAAATAACATTGGCTCAAATTAATTATTATGAATTTACATTTAAATTTTAGAAATAAAATTGATTGATGATTATCCTGACATCCAGATGTTGATGGATGGGATGTTGATGGTGTTGATGGTTGTTGTTGTTGTTGTTGTTGTTGTTGTTGTTGTTGTTGTTGTTGATGGCTGTCTTCTACCTGAAAACTAACAGTCAGCTTCAGGACCAGTCAAGTAACCACTGTAATATCCTTTACTTTGCTTGTGCTTTTAGGAAACATAAGCTACCTAATTATATCGCGATCATATTTGAAAAGTTTAGTAGCTAGGAGGTGAAATAAAGTGCAGTATATTTTCCAATGCTTCCTTATATTTTTCAATAATACTCAATTAATTATTAAAAAAAAATATATTCATCTTTTAATGGCGGGCGAGTAATCGCAAATGTCACAGATTAAAAATGACCACCACATTAAACTAAAGCTCATTCATTTCAAGTACTTGAGATTCAATTAAATTAAAAATGGAACATCCGCAAAAAATAAAAGATAGCATATTTAAACCTGTTCACCAATGAAAGTGTCAAATTCTGATTCAATCAAAGCTGTTTAATGATAGTGTCATTCATTCACTTACTCTTAAATCTAATCCTTACGAAACGCCGAATAAATACATTAAGCCTCTTACACTAAAAGCCAACGAAATAGGCCACTAAACCCAAACACTATTCCACTTCCAGGCGTTTATCGAATAATCCAGTTACTCATCTAACATTACATCCAATATGTATGAATGGCGCGTAATGTCACGGAGTATCAAATATCAACTAATACACTTACGAGTATGTCAAGTGTCAAATGTCATTACTGCGCATTTTCGCGCGTGTAATGTCTCCCATTGCGGGCTGCGTTAAATATTTACGGTAAATAGAGATTGTGTGTCAGTTAAAAGTATTTGAAGCGATTGATTGGTTGTTCGAGGCTTTCTGGGAATTGGTGGCCTTTTATACTTCTACATAAAGCTTACGGCGTATTCCTATAAGGCAGAAACTAAGACGTCCATTGTATTTTAAAAGTCATTAGTGATGAATGACTGATGGTGATTGATGGAATTCATTCGACATTAGACGCTCATTCTTAATTACGATATCTATATTACAGGCTTGATATACCAACGGAATTCGAAAAAGGTCAAGAACTCATTCCAGACTCATTCTATTCACTTAAAAGTCGTGACTAATATCTTTTAATTTTAATTTTATTTATCTAGATTTTCGTCAATCAATTTCATGCAACCATCAGTCACTGCATTACACGATAGGTTATTTGTCAGTTAGAGCCTTGACTGTGTTTAAACTGTCAGAATAATCTACCGCGTAAAGGGCGACTAGCAGGGAAGGAGGGGGTTTAGAAACTGTGACACTAGTGTGTGTAGAGTCGTTGGATCTGCTCACACGATAAGAATAAGTAATTATTTAGGCCCTAAATAATTAGGTTTTAAGGTGTAACAAAACTGGCTAAGTACCGTCCGAGGACAATATCGAAAAACTATTTTTAAGGTTCCGTACCTCAAAAGGAAAAAAACGGAACCCTTATAGGATCACTTTGTTGTCCGTCCGTCTGTTTGTTAAGAGCGTTTATCTCGGGAACATGAGGAGATATCGAGTTGAAATTATACTCAAGTCTGTGGCCCCTTGCACCTGTGAAAAAACAAACTTCTAAGTTAACGTAAAGAAAAGAAAGCCGCAAAAAAAGTATGTTTTGACACTCAATTAAGGGAATCAAAACATATAAGGAATTTTCTGTTGACCTAGAACTATGAAATTTGGCAAGTATAGGGAACATTCTGAAAATTATACATTTGTTATTAAATCATAAAAAATATAGTCTTTATTTAAAGTAATTTGTAGCTACATATTTGTACGGAACCCTCGGTGTTGCGAGTCCGATTTGCACTTGGCCGGTTTTTTTTATATTGACAGTGAACATTTGAGGTGGATGTGGGCTGCCCAATTAAAATGTTTACTAGTATCTTGCTCAATTCTTATAAAGATACTCGGATAGCATCAAAAAGCCATGCTAGTTTTCACCAAATCTTCCCAGAATATCACTTTCAACAAGTTGTATCTTCAATCAGCACGCTCCCAAGTCGGTATCTCCTCTGATTTATAAGTTGTTCGTGTAAACTGTCCCAGTGTTACAAGTTGTTCATCAAATATAAATATTTCTTCTGCGCCACTGAGCGTCTGTTAACCCGACAATTATATAAATTGATATCACTGTGATGAACAAATTGCTCGATGTCTGCTGTCTTTGAGTGATCGTAGAGAACTTTGTTGTGATTCGAAATAGTATTGTTCTTAGATATATTTGCTTTCTGTAGGAAGAAAGAAACAAACAAGCGTTGGAAATAAAACATATCCATCACAAAATATTTCTCTGACTTCATGTATTCACATTTGAATGGTTTTGGATATGACTACACACAGGTAATAATCATGTTTGATATTTTGCACCCCGGGGGTTGGTATAATTTCGGTCTTTAACGCGGGTGTAGCTGATGGCAGAAGCTAGTACTTAAAAACCGGCCAAGTGCGAGTCGGACTCTCACACGAAGGGTACCGTACCATAAACCGAAACGAAAAACGTTTCTTGTATGGGAGCCCCCTTTACTTTAATTTAATTTGTATTATTTGTTGTTATAGCAAAAATTGTCATAGAATGTGTAGTTCAATAACACATTCTATGAAAATTTCAACTGTCTACCTATTACACCAATGTATAGATACATACCGCTGACAGACAAACGGACAAAGGACGGACGGATGGAAGGACGGACAGCGTTGGCATAGAAATCGGGTTCTGTTGGTTATCCTTTGGGTACGGAACAAAGGCACTACTTTAGCGTAGTTTAGCACCTAAGATCCTTTCGGTTGGTCCTTTATTTGTTGCTCAATAAGAGTAACAACTGCGTAGTAGGTACCTATTATGATAGGAAAAATTATCATCAAAAATCTAATATAATTTCCAATATCCAATAGTCCATTAGGCTAACTTAATGCTCATTTCCTTAATGTGTGATACAAGATCGCCTTACGTTTGCCAAACCCCGAAAAATTTCATAGACAATAATGTGCTCGCCTTTTTTTATTTTTGGACAAGTCCGCCTCACATTCCAAACCACTGCATCTCCTGAAAGCCAGAATCATCAGAAAAACGCCCAGCCAATGAAGCTCGAAGAGTCCCGGAGAAACGATTTACTGTATTAGATTCCGCAAAGAAATTAATGAGAAAAGTACAGCGGAGGAGTAGGATAATAATATGCTTAGGCTCAAGACAAGTGCCAAAACGACAAAAACGTATGGGATTGACAAACCTGTCGAAATGTCACGAGATCAATCCCTTATATTTTGGCATTTCGATGATCGCATTCGTTGATAGAATGGCTTTTTCTAGAACCTCTTGTCTGTGAAATATCGTAGGACGAATCGTGGAAACCTACGTCTAGCTATTTTTGACATTGGTTACCATTTCTAGACTAACTAAACCAGTAGAAAAGCTCCAAATAAACAAGAAAATAACCCTCCACCCACGCCGAAGGAAACACGACTCGATCCTGAACGAGCTGTCCGCCCACACGCCATATAAAAGCCAATAATGCTACCTGATAATAGTATAATTTTACATTGAATAAGTGAATAATATTGAGCTCATTACGCGTTTTATTTTCGAAGATTATGTCATTCAATTTTGGAAGATGAGTTTTCAGGTTCAGGTACAGTTTGATATTAATTAAAAGTTTTTCAGCTATGCTTTAGGTTTACGGCAGAGAAACCCACAGGATGGCTTTGATTGTGTGTGTTTTGTATTTATTATTATTGTACTTATTATTTTACTATCTTATTTATCTACTTTTACCATGATCGCCATAATACAATGTTGAAGTTTTATATCTGTGTTAAAATGCTCTAAAACAGTCAAATGTTTAAAGCATTGCTTTGAGTTAATTTTCTTGTTTACTACAATAGTCATCGATAACACTAGTCTAAAAACTTTAAACTAAACCAATATTTTTTAGCTTTTATCAAAAACTTCTCAGCAGCAGTTGAAAATAAACAAGTCCAACATCAATTATTCAATAATAACGATATTGCGTTCTATCGGTTAATAAGATTTCTTGAAGCTTTTATAACAATAAGGTTGACTCAGACGCTGTTTACAACAAAAACTTAAAAGTTTTGGATTATTGTAGCAAATACACGAAAAAATCGAAAACATTGTCATATTGTTAGTAGATATAGGTATCAGGCTAATGTTGGCAACTCCACGTCCAGCATTAGTTATTCGCGCCATTTCACGTTTTGAATAAAAACGCCCTAACTGCCAATTTTATTTATTTTTAACAATGTTTGCATTTGCATCTCAAAAATGGAGGCTTTTTCGACAGATTGCGAATGAGCTGCACATGCGAACGTTGCTTAAATGGTAGTAGAATACTGGCCCTGGGGTACTGACTGACGATCTCACAGCAGATCCCTGGGTTATCGAAGTACTTTAGACCTGATAAGCCATTTATGAAAGGTGCATGGGCTTAATCAATCACAATGTGGGTTAAAAAAATGTACTGCGACATCGCGGCAGACCCAGGTAAAGATGGCTGCACGAACTTGACGACTAATGATGGTTTACACTTGCCCAAAGCCGGGAGGATTGGAAGGAAGAAAGAGAGATCATTGCCCTAGAGTGTGAAAATAAATAAATAAAGCCTTGTACGTAGAGACTTTCAGGAAACTTTTAAGAAAATCAAACCCCAAAGCTGCTTGAGACATCCCTGACACAAAATTTTAATATTAAAGAGTTTTCATTACTCGCACAATAAGTCCTTCCTAACTTCGTAATAGAATATTTGACGTATGTCGTGTCTCGTTTCGTGGTAGACAGGGATCCGTGTCGTGCCTCTCGTGTCAAGTCACGTCAATGGACACGAGTACTTTATATTAAATCTCCGTCATTCTACACAGAGGCTTATTGATATTAGATTGAGGAGATTGGAAATCTCTCTCACGGCTTATTGCTTTATCTATGAATTTATTATTTTGTAAGTGCTCATGGATAAGATATTTATGAGATGATCTGTCGTGATTTGGGAATCGTGTTAAGTCATGAATTACAGTTTGTCTCGTAGTTTTAGTTATGAAAAAACTATCAGGTAATTGAAATGTGTAACGGGGCTTTTGCGAGTTGGTTTCGGACTCTCGTACGCCTACCGAAGGTCAGGAACCCTGGTGCGGTCCGGGGGATAGGGTCCCGAGATTGTCAAAGATACTAAACTATATAGTTTTTGTTGGAGTGGTGGGATGGCAAATAATTAGGCCAGCAGTAATATTGACAACGTTTATTCGTTGGAAGATAATTTAGGAAACTTTACATCTTAGTTGTGTTACGAATTACAAGCAAGCGACGCCATGACAGTTGGCAGAGTTAAAAAAGACACTGTAAGGTGGCGCTGTATGTAGCATAATGAAAATCAAGTTTATAATATTTACCACAGATTACAACAGTTTTAAAATAAAATTTGGGTCAAATCTATCCTTGATTATCATAACATGCATAGCTAGGTAGAAATGTAGTTTTTAAGAATCCTGTAACAAAAAATAAATATACGTCAACAATACCTAAAATCTGAACAAAACATTTTTGTTTGAATAACTAACTCTAAGCGAGACAACGGAAAAAATACATCTCAACATTTATCGGGACGACAGAATTGAAATCGAGAACCATCTTAAAAAAAAACAACGTTCCTCTAAAGAAAAATATTCAAAGCTTCGCAGAGTATCGAATAATAACAATCCAGTCGATACTCTTCAGAGCGGCTGAAAGGAGCTCCAGATTGCATTGATAGACGCCATGTTGGCAAACGACTGTCTATATACCTCTAATAAAAACCAGACAAGTGCGAGTCTACTCGCGCACCAAGGGCTCCGTACTAACTACGAGTATAAACCGAAAAAAAAAATAAGTTTCTTATATTTCATTTCTATTATTTGTTGTTATGGCGGCAATAAAAATTGTCACTCTGTGAAAATTTCATCTGTCTACCTACTACGGTCCTTGATATACAGCCCGCTGACAGAGGGATAGGTTTCCATTAGTTACCCTTTCGGGTACGGAACCCTAAACCGGACAAGTGCAAGTCTGGCTCGCGCACCGAGGCCTCGGTACAAACTCGATTCGTACGTAGGTATAGTTCGTCTATTACGGGAATTGAGTCTCGGTTTTTTCAGAGCCTAATTGCCTATTGAAGTTTTAAACTATGAAAGCGCTCTCATTACTATGACAAAAAGTTAAGTAGGAAGGATTGAAGGAAAAACAACCGACAGACCGACAACGAAGTGATCCTATAAGGGTTCCGTTTTTTTCCATTTTGAGGTACGGAACCCTAAAAATCGTAACTTTTCTACGAAGACGTATAAAGCTTTTATATGACACGATAGAAGATCTAACGACCACTTAAATACTACAAAAGGCGGGTCGGAAACGTTATGCAGCCTGATTTTCAGTAACTCAGTTATGGGTACAGGCTATTAAAAATGTTGGGATTTTTGGCACCGATTTTATTCTATGAGTTAAAAGGAATTACCTGCCATTAATGTGGTATTAGTATCTTGGTTAATTTTATGTAATTTGCCCTGACAAACTTTTCTGAATATTTTTAGTTTGAGTATTCATATCTACTTTTTCCTGCAAACCTGACATAACACTAAGACTACGTTTCCACCAGAGATGAGCGAGGATGCGTAGCGAGGGATGTGTTTGTTATGAACCAATGATGGGCTCGTTGAGTCGAAGCTCCAAAGTCTTGAGCATCGACGCCGAGTTGTTAGCCTGTCGGTTTTTTATCGGTAGCATTTTGGGGAGTGTGCGACGGAATTACTTATTTTAATTCCGCCAAGCCCGTTCATCATCGGACCACAAGACAAACGGCGCCACTGGTACATGGTGGATATCCCACCCACACGCACAAAACGTTTTAGAACACATTTAATGTCCGTACAGCTACGTAGTCTGTGTTTGCTGATACCTATAACCTGGGAGTCTTTGAGTCAAGAGTGAGTAGGCTACTTCTAGCCAAGCGTGCTCCATCTTCGACCACATCATCGCTTACCATCAGGTGAGATAGTGGTCAAACGCGTGCCTATAAATGGTAAAAAACCTAGCCTCGCTCAGCGCAAGTAGTTCTATTGGCTTACAAACACATCCCTCGTTATGCGTCGTAGCTGGTGTACTCCATTAAGAAACACACCCCGCCACCTAAAATTTCTAAATTACCTAGCATTTCATTCTCTAGAAAAAATTCCTTCGATTTTTGATAAATATTGATCAGAGTGTCATTTAAATAACCACTACACAAACAAACACCCTTTTCCTCCATCCTGTATACAAATCTGTCAGTGCCAGAAAAAATGGACGCCTCGATTACTCAGTTATCTTTCTGCGTGAGTTGTTGGACGGGGAACAAATGGTTAAAATCGGATGAGTTCCGTAAAAAACACGATTGTTGTATGGAATTCCTCTTTAATTTTATTTAAATTATTTGTCGTTATAGCGGTAATAGCAACACACTCTTTGAAAACTGTTTAACTATTACGGTTCTTGAGATACAGCCCGCTGCTGACAGATAGACGGATGGATGGACAGCGGAGGCTTAAAAATAGGGTCGCGTTTGTTTTTGGATACAGGACCCTAGAAACGGACTATATCCATAGCAGTACGTAGGGGAAAACAAACCAAAACGTACTAAAACATTTTTATGATTGTTCAGTTGTAAGAACAGCAAAATTGGCTAAAGATTTGGTATTAGATTGATTTGGTAGCCGTAACTAAACTAAAGTATGTGGTTTGTGTTCAGCCGTGAAAAAGTGCACATCACTTTTGTTGAGGGATCTGTTAAATATGAAAAAAAAAAAACAATCCATTAATTCCTGTTCGTAAAAATGGACATTGTAGGTGAAGAATTTATCCTCTTGCTTCACCCAGAGCGGGAGGAGTCATTTGATGATTTCCCATCCTTAAAAAAAAAAAAAAAAGGTGATGAATGAAGGTGATGAAATTTGGTCCCACAGTGATAGTAGTTCATATTCTAGTTCCTTTAATAGTTAAAAGCTACCCTGAAAATCTTGTAGCATCCAACCATCAACTCAATAAGCTACATTGCACGACATTATTATGTCACAGTAACACAATCAGTTGGATTGATGTGCGAACCAGTCTCATCTCCGCCCTAATTATACAAAATAATAATATGACCTCGCGTACGGGCTGCCGCTAAGTGCGAGGAGTCCCTAATTCCGTGCCGCGAGGCTTGTTATAGAATACGATTACGGCATTATTTATTGTACTTTCACCCTCTGCAAAAAAAAATATGTACAATTAAAAAGTTGCCATGTATAACTTAGAGCTCTGTTCAAAAATTATACGATCGCGGGCCAATACAAGTCACTTTATATATAGACTAACTTTTGCCCGCGACTTCGTACGCGCATATCTCGTTTTTACACGTTCCCGTTGAGATTTCGGAAAATCCTCTCTTAGTGCTCCTCTACACTCCCCAAGGAACCTACATGCCGAATTTCAGCTATCTACGACCAGTAGTTACGGCTGTACGTTGTCTGTCAGTCAGTCAATCAGCCGGTAACGGAAGATTTTTATATTAAAACATTATATTGGAGGCCGCAGAAACAAATACCTACGTTTATATGTTAATTCAGATACAAGATACTTGTTAATGATTTTTTAGAAAAAGAAATATCCTTAAATCGTTAGAGCATCCTTAAAACAAGTTATTAAGATACGCGACAGTATCATCGCAAAATATCACAATCAGTTGGATCGACATGCGCATCAGTCTCACTCCCTCGTTACAGACGAAATGTACTTATCACCTCGCGTACGTTACCGCCAAGCCGTTGTTGATTCCGTGCTTCGCAGCTTGTTACGTCAATGGCATTATTTATTAGGTTCCACTAGTGTGGGTTGCCCGCGGCTCTCCCTGCATGGAATTAGTTCTTTCTTCCTTTATAATTTATTCCCTTTTCCTTCTTTAAAATTCGAGTAATTTTCGAATTTAGATACGACTTCCCGGGATGAAAAATCCTATGTAATACTGAAACTTTAGTCAAACCCGTTAAAATATTAAGACGTGAAACGGTTACAATCAGACCAGATATTACTATGGATAACAACACCATAACTTTGTTGAAATGAAAAAATAGGCCTGACAAGCTAAGTAATTGAATTATAAAGATAAAATTAGGGCTAGAGACCAAGCTGAGTGAAGTAAGGTCCTAGAACTTAAATACTCAGAAAGATGCTCAGAAAATATAGAGCAAGCTAAACGAGCAAAACAAACGCACAGGCAATGATGGTCTTTAAAGCGCTAACGTATAGAATTCTGTCGCGTTCAACTTCAAATATTCTGTGCCCGAGCCTGTATTGCTCGATAGCTAAAAACTGGGAATCTTCTCTATCTAATAATGATAGAATAGTAATATCTGGGAATAATCTATTCTGCGGAATCTGTTCGGAAGAGGTACCGTAGCTCTGGAACGCGGCGGGCACTAGGAGGAACACGGATGGGTTTTATTCAGTCAATCCCTCCTGCTTCACCCAGAGCGGGAGGAGTCATTTGATGATTTCCCATTTCCCCAAAAAAAAAAGGCAAGCCTACTCCATCGTCGACCATATCGCAGCTGACCACAAGTTGAGACTGTGGTCAAACGCGAACCTGTAAATAATTATAAAAAAACTATAACTTCACTTAAAGAGCTACTAGAAGAAAATTTAACTGATTCAGTGTCCGCACAGCAGACACAGTAGTTAAACAATCAGTGAAGACCACATGTGATGCATGGGACTGTGAACCGGTTAAAATGTTCAATTGGATTACAAAAACTAAAAACAATCTTCTTAACCCCATCAAAAAAGACGCAACGTGTGTTACGCTTATATGTATATTCCCAAATAGAAACGGAATCCTTCACAGTCCGTATCGCGTCGCGTAAAACCCAAATTGGGTCAAATCGTCCACACAGCCCTATAACCCATAGGATAAAAGGAGCCGTGTCAAAGTACGGAGGATATCTGTCAGGGCGTCAAGACAAATGGCGTCTCGGGGGAAAAACTGCATACTATTCTACGAGTAGTTCGGTCTCTCCGCTATTGTGATGTGACGAATAGGGAAGGCTTTTTACTAAATTGTAATGTTTACGACTGTTCTTGTTTATTTTGCATAAAACTTTCCATCTGTAGTTCGTTATTAAGTGCGTTTTGTTTTGGCACGACAACAAACAGAAGAAAAAGTTGGTGATAAAATGTTATCTAAGATTTGTCTAATGGACTGCCTGTGGGGCTGTCATGTCCCACAGCCTGTCCATGGCCTTGCTTTCTCTTTTGCTCTCCCATGGCGAGAAGTAAAGTCTAAAACAATTAAAGAACAAGATACATACATGCCAATACAAAACATTATAGCAAGTTTGCGAGAATAGTCAGAAGAAGTTATATTTTTTTTCCATAATGGGTAATTAAAAAAACTTATTTTGTCAGCTTGAACTGAATTTTAAATGACTCTAAAGACATATTGGTTTCTGTAAGTTAATGGACAATGTTCTAGTCTATCACTTTATCTATTTAGATCATATCAAAAGCATTTAGTTACTACCAAGTATATAAGATTCCTCGTTCGTAAAACAGTTCTCTTTCCATTGTGAGTGACAGCGCCGATGCGTATAAAAAGCGCTCTGTTTGAGAAGCCTTTCCGAGTCCTCTGACGTCAGTGTTCGTTTGACGTCATGTCAGACATGAGACAGCGGTATACTGAGTAACGAAATAAATTACACTCGTAGTCGTTTACCTAGGCAGGTAGGTATGTATGTTATATATTGTACTGTTACTAAATGTAGTTGATAGATAGGTGCAGATATATTTTTATCCCTTGACCAAAAAGGAGGTGTGTTATAAGTTTGACCGCTATGTGTGCCTGTAGCACTGTAGTTCTTAAACGGGTGACGAGTCACCCGTCGATGGACCGCTAATATTGTTTTGTAATTCAAATTTGCGTCAGAACACCCCTCAGGCGAAGACGCTTGGCCCGAAAAATCGTACATTAAACTAAAAGGATAAATAAATATTATATTTTACGTTTTTTTTTTGTCGAGGGTGTTGATAGAGGTTTTCTTTGATTGGACACTTTTGTGCACTCTCTGTTACTTTACTCTCATAGTCTGACTGGACACGACACGACACGACCGGGGAGAGATCAGGCGCAGGACTAACGGCCTTACATGCTTTCTAAGACACGGAGGTGTCAATCCACCAAATTTCAAACCTTGGACTTCTACTGAGAGATGTCTATTGGACAATCCAGATTGTGGATCGAACCTTTTAGGATCCCAGCATTAGGGCAGTTTTGTCAATTAACTTTTACGAACGACTTCATATTGTAAATAATATTCCTTCTTCAATATTTCCTCTTTGACGCAAACTAACTAAATAAACTCGTCGGATATGCTTCGATGGATTTTCATTTAGTTGTGTAAGCTCATTTTTCTTGGAACAGGCAATATTGCTCGATAGTACAACAGCAGTGCAGAACAATGAGGGTATGAAGTAAAGTAAACTTTATCTCCGCAATAAACTTCTGGACACGGATGCGTAAAGGTTTGTCCTCATGAAGATACGAAGGTTTTGTGTTGGCACATTTCGCACATGGTTTTGGCTCAAGCTGCTCAAAATATCAGTTTTTTAAGTGAAACTCAAATGTTTTAAAAACTCACAGCATATGTCGCGACAAGGGCCATCCATTCAGCACTGACGTCAAGGACCTAGGCTTGTGTATCGACAGCACCCTAAACTGGCGTGCTCAAGTCGCTAGCGTCAGTCAGAAGGTCACGGGAACGCTGCGGGCTCTGTATCGCTTAAAAACCTTTTTGCCATCGAACACGAAGACAATGCTTGTGCAGACCCTAATTTTTCCCATCATCGATTATGGTGACGTGTGCTACTATGACCTGAATGCAGATCTCCTCAACAAACTTGACCGTCTTCTAAATTACTGCATTTGATTTGTTTTCAATCTACGCAAATATGACCATGTCTCTGCGCACCGTTCGTTTCTAAAGTGGTTGCCCATACGCCAGCGCAGAGAGCAAAGGGCGCTAACTATCTTGTTCTCATTTCTTGACTCTCCCAATTCTCCTAGTTATCTAGCCCCTTATTTCCAATACATTTGCGCCTACCACAATAAAAATCTACGCTCATCCCATAATCGTCTTCTTCACTGTCCATCTCACCGTACTGACTTCATTCACAATTCCTTTTTCATACAATCCATTTCTCTGTGGAATGCCCTTCCCCAGGAAATCAGGATGGCAACCAGCCGATTAACCTTCAAAGTCAAGGTTCGAGAGCACATCCGTAAGAAGTTGGCAGTAGTATCGTTACAGCGCTAGTTATAATTCATTGTTTGCTTGCATCACTTGTTCAAGTATAGTTGTGTATTAGTTTATTAATTTGAGTATATATTATGGTATTTTATTGTATTTATAGTTTATATATGTTTATATATATATATATATATCTTTGTATTAATTTAAATATTAATCGCGTTTCTGTTTTTTTTTTCACAGTTTGCACCTACTAGTATTATTCTCTGCATCACCCAAAGGTTGACTGGTAGAAAATGCCTCAGGCATTAAGTCCGCCTCTTTACATCTGTGTGCGTAAAGTGTTAAATAAATAAATAAATAAGGGCAAACACTATCGTATTCCAATGAGGACTAGTCACAGGAACAAAACTAGATAATTATATTATGATAAAATCTTCTGACCGAATTTCGATCACAGTAGCCTATCTCAATTGTGATAAGCCATGTACCTACGTAAGAGATATTATAGTGCACAAGAAAAGTGTAAGCGCCAACAAATGTGAACTCTCTTTTCCTTTGCCCTACAGACCCGAAATGATGTGTACTCTCATAGTCCAATGGGACGCAAGTTCGACACGACCAGAGGCTCTAGACAAAAATCCATTCTATCAACGAAAGCGACTGTCAAAATTCCCAAATATAAGGGATGGATCACGTGTCATTTCGACAGCGTTTGTCAATACCTTACATTTTTGACGTTTTGACAATCGCCTTCGCCACGCAAGCGCTGATAGAACGTCACTTGTCCAGAGCCTCAGGACTCTCCACGGTCGTGTCGAATCAGGCGTGGGACCAACGTGAACGACCCAATAATACTGACCCGACCTGGGAATCGTCCTGTAATAAAAAAGGACCAGCAAGCTTACTCTCTAAAATACTGTCGTTGATAACAGCAATGCTATTAAAAATTTTGCTAATAGTGATTTCCTAAAGCAATGCCCATTCAAAATTAAAGGCAGATTAATTCAAACCTACTATTTAATGCGACGTCTGATCACAGCATTATTCTTTGAATTCCGTATACTTATTTCTGGCGACAGCGCCGCGCCGGTACAATACGACATATTCCTGTGTTCATGCATATTACACCTAGTACTGCTGTTGCAGACTACAGGGTGAAAACTACAGGCAAACAAGGAGCGGGACTTCTTTCACGTCGTACAAAGTTTAACTGTGTTTCTGGGAATGCAAAGTATCTCATGTGTTAATGTAGCATGTCTATTTTCGTTATGTAATAGAATTTTCTTATTATTATTTTCTTATGATCACCAAACTAAAGTGGCAGTGGGCAGGGCACAGAACAGATGGTCGATGGGGCCAAAAAAGTTCTGAAGTGGCGACCACGTACCGGAAGACGCAACATTGGAAAGCCCCACAAGGTGAACCTGGTGAAGGTTGCGGGTAGCTGATGGACGCGAGACGCGCAGGACCGGTCGTTGTGGCGACGCTTGGGGGAGGCCTATGTCCAGCAGTGGACGACTTTCGGCTGATATGTTGATGATGATGATTTACTTATGTGAATTTTATTTTAGTTTGTTTCTAAATAGTAGATATAAAACAAAGTTTTCGTCTGCATCTATCTGAGCGGTAGGTTGTCTTTAGGGTTCAGCAAGCCTTTGCATGACAACGTGAAGTCAAGTCTGAAAATAGGGCATCATTTTTCAGGAATAACCAGTATTTGCCCTGACACAAAATACACTATAGCGTGAATAAATGAAGTTCCAAAATGTTTCATATGATGAGTAAATTACCCCATGATTTCCCACCGGACCGACAGAGGCAATTGAGTGATGATACTAAAGTAATGAACAATGACATTGACTGGTATGGTAGTATAGTATAGTGGTATATATCATAATAACCAGGAGTCTGAAATATTTGTTGCCGCATTACCCAATGCAGCAACAAATATTTCATACCCGGAGATTTAAGCGATATCCAGGGTTTGTGCAAGTGGGCCTAAATGTCTCTGGAAATCGAAAGAAATATATTTTAGGCCATTGGTCGAAGTTTTTCACTATACCAGAACCAATTAGTTTTTAGCAAGTTTTTTCCAGCAAACTTGCGGAAACAATGAATTTAATTCCGACATACGTATTTTGTGTTAATGTGTCTGTGATGAAATTGTGGACGCGGGTTTTTGGATGAGTTGTCATGACAAACCCTTCCACGACATTATAGGCCTGTTAATCCTTGATAGTCTATCAATTTTCCCAGACATCATGTTGTTGTTGTGTCAACCGTTAAAGATAAATATAAATTTATTTGCCCATACATGTGTACACATACAAGAATAAAAAACGTGCATGCAGGATAACATTAAACTATAAAAAGTTCAGACATGTTTGCCACATACTATGGCGTGCAAATATTATGCATAGTAAAGAATTAATTACAAATTATTATAAATATTTGTATTATTAGAAATGTCAATGGTAAAAAATGAATTAATGTCAAAATCAATAAAATAAAATGTCAATTAAATAAAAAATATGAAAAACCCATGTCAAATTTACCAATGTTAAATCAATAAATTTAAATATCAATAAAAATTCAATAAGATAATATAGATTATGTCAAAATAAATGATTCTGCAAGAAATTCGTAGATACTATAGTAAGCCTTGTTGCTTAGAAACATCTTTAGTTGATTCTTCAATTTTTTTATTCATTATCAAGCTCCCTCCAACTTTTTATAAATAATGGGAGCTATGCAATAAAATACTTTTGCGCATAAGTGCATATTCTTGCGCAGAGCTGACTTTGATCTCGCTTGTTTCTAGGGAATCTATCTGCCATTCGCAGAAATAGGTTTTTATTATTTCTGACTGACATTACTATTTCCAGAATATAGAGGGATGTCAATGTTAATATTCTATAGCGTATGAAATAGGGCTTACAACTATCGATAGTTTTTAACTTAAACATGGCCCTGAGGCATCTCTTTTGTGCTTCAAACACAATTTCTTTATAGTTGAGTTACTCCACAAGATAACGCCTTGTCTGAGAACAGATTTATTTAGCCCGTAGTAAGCAGTTAATAAGGCATCTACGTTAACCGTTCGTGACAGCATATGCAAGGCGTACGCACTACCGTTCATTTAGTATCCTTTGACAATTTTGAAAGTCAAACCAATATTGTCTGAGAAAATCATAGATTTTATAATTTATCCGTCATCCATCCGACATTATTTTACAAGAACATAAAATTAAATGCATTTATCACATTTTGTGGCGTCACCGCTAATCAGCGAGCTGACGTCGACGTCATAATGACAAAGCAGCTCGCTCTTAGCGCTCGGCTCGAAGGTGCATCAAAGCGGAGCGAGCAAAGAGCGGGAACTCGATTAAGTTGACGACTGACGGATCGCGATGTGCTGTGGATGACTGTCACACCGTAACGTAACAGACTCACAAATGTCTTTTTTATGGCAATGTAGTCGGTTTCGACTGTCCTGCCAGTGTCATGTGGTGACGGCCACAGAGAGGCGAGCCGTATAACTTTACAGATCTTAGTATAGCTGAAGGGACGGAACTGTTATTCTATCAGAGATAGCGATTGTAATAGAGTCCAAATTGTCATGCGCTACCGAAATGGCACGTAGTGAATCTCTTACATTTTTTTACTTTTCCACAATCGTTTTCGTTGATAGATTGTCACTTTTTTAGATCCGTAGAAGGTGGTTTTTTCTTTTTTGTGAACAGCTCTTTCTGAAAAAGAGGAAGTACTATAGTCGTACATGAATACTTGTATTCCTGCTGCTAAGAGTATGGGTGTATTATCAAGCTGGAACTAAGCAGTGCTGCTGGTACTACGTCTGGCAAATTATTGTAGCCGCGGTGGCTACAATAATTTGCTGTGACCTCTTACTTTTATGTGGGACCGGATGTTATGTATCGAACATACATAATCAAGCGGTAAAAATCATTTGATGACTTCCAATCCTAAAAAAAAGTTCTTATTCACTGTCTATTTTTTGAAATCTTGTATTCATTAACAGTATTTGTTTATTTTTTACAAGGCTCAAGTTGCCTTAAATATTTTAAGGATAGTAGATACAGCTACATCCATTTCATAGCAGACGAGCCTATAATTTATTTTCAGGTCATCTCAAAAAAATAAATAAGTATTCTCTTACCTACATTAGCTTAGGAACAAGAAATAAGAATAAAATAATTTTCAAAAACGCTTTGTTTCAAAGGCACTAAAACAAAATAAAAACTCATTCGCTGCTGTATAAATAACAGCCAAATTTACCTTATCGTCTCGTCATTAGAAGAGTTAAGAGAAAATGAAGCACCGTCGGTTCTCCAGCGGATTAGCAGCTCTCTGCCGAGCCCTTTTGTGCGCGCGCGTTAGACAGCCGGAGTTATGGCCGAGATACTACTCTATAGGTGGCGTCATATTTTGAGGAAAAGCTGGTGAAATGTTTCAGGGAACTTTTGTTTTACGTCTTTTAAATTGTGGGCTGTTGTTTGTTATATCTACAGAACACGAAACTTTTGTATCTGAGAGTTACGAGTTATCTGTAGACATTTGGGCTTTGGCTAGGTTGTATATCTATTTTTACTCTTTTCTGTAACTGCTGGTCTAGTGTGATGATACTGCCGCACAGAGGAATCGTATTATATGGAGATCTGAGTCACTCTTCAGATTCCTCAAAAAAATACATACAATTTAATGTTTATATTATATCTAGTATCTACAAGACTAGTGACTAGTCTGACCGTCTAAAACAATTATTTTATTATCTAATGAAATTAAAACCTATTAACTATTATAGTACACGCACTGTACAGAGTTCACCGAACTCAGTGGAGCATAAACCATGGTATTTGCAGCACGATAACCACATATCTAAGTATGCAGTGAATAAGTTTAGTAGGGGCTATATTTATAAGAAGTATTACTACAAAGTAGTGACCCCTAAGAAAAATAAAAAATGCTTCTTTCGCTACTCAATATCATCTAACTAATAACCATCTACACTCCCTTAACCAGTTAATAGAAAATCATGAAGAATTTATGACCATTATACCTCGCGTTCGTAGACTACTCCAAAGCTTTCAACAGTTTATCACACAAAGCCATATTTACAACACTTAACAAACAAGGAATAGAGCCTACTTACATCCAATTATTAGAATGAATCTACCTAAATAGTACAGCTGCCATACGTTTAGAAACCACTGGTTAATCCTTTCCAGTCCGAAAAAGAGTCAAACAAGGTGATCCGTTGCGAATAATAATAAATAAACTACTCAATACATTAAGTTGTGTAGTAAATCAAGCATTATTTACTGTTCTGTACAGTATAGCCCAGTAATTAGCACATTTGTGACGATTTTAAACAATCACTTTCAGTCACAATAATCATATTCCCTGCATTTCAAACTCGTTGGTTTCGGCACTATTCAGCAAGCGGCGAGTTTCACAGCGAGCCTGTGACACAATGGAGACTGGAGCCATAGCACAGTGGAAGTTTGTCGCGTGGCTGTTCACTACCTGCGAGCCACGAGCCACCAGCCACTGGACAATGTGTGTTCGCGCTAAATGTGGCGCTCAAGTGCATTACAGTGAGCCACGTAATATGTGTTGCGGAAAATTTTACTCTCGTAAGTACTTAATTTTGTGAGTGCTGTGTTTTTGGTAAATGAGGGAATGCAAACTACACGAATGATTGAGGAGTCTGTAAAAAGTGTTGTGGTTTTAGATGGATTATTGTTTTTATGATTAAATTTTACTTTTGGTATATTGTGTGTAATGTTTCATAAGGTAAAATGTCAGAAAGTCTCAGACCGATGCTCAGATCGTAATTATTTTGGCAAAATTACACAATACATACAATATATTACATTAGGTCTATGTATCTCAAATGTACATAGGACATATAACTAAGGGGTACTGTAGAGAGCCTCGTTCATCAGGACCTCTTCGAAATTTTAGGAATTAAGGCACTTTAATTTATTATTGACTCTTTAATAGGATTGGCAGAATGGGAATTGGCAGGCGACTGACAGGCGTTGGAGTATTAATAATAAAGTAAAAAGAAAATTCAAAGGAATAAATCCTATTTGTTTGTGAATACTCGTAAATAAAACGTAAAAAAACCTATCTTTGATTCCGTCCCGGTTGCGTAAATACAAAAGCGGCTGCAACACAGACACCCATCGTCTGTGCTGCGTTATCTGACGGATGGCTTAACGCAGTTATAGTCTGTCGGAACCCTGCTGCAATGCAGCTACTTCTGGGTGGTTTGAAAAAAAATCATCACGTCGGGCATGGCTAACCTAACCATCTGTCGCATAGTCGTGTTTGTAATCTATATCTATACTAATACATAATGCTGAAGAGTTTGTTGTTTGTTTGTTTGCTTGAACGCGCTAATCTCAGGAACTACTGGTCCGATTTAAAATCCTTTAGTGTTAGATAGCCCATTTATCGAGGAAGTTTATAGGCTATATGTCATCACGCTAAGACCAATATGAGTGGAGCAGACGAAGTTGCGCGGGTCAACTAGTGATTTATGTGTACAGACATGGCTGCGCTACAGGTCATTTACTGTCTGTGTTGCAGTCGTCTTTGTGCGTCCCGATCACAGTACTTACATGAATATTATTGAGCTAGGAAACCCCAAAATGACATCTGAATATAACATAATTATTAGAATATAATACCCTACCTACTTTTTTGTTTTTTGGAAAATCTTATCGTTAAATATACGAAAATATTTTTTTATATTTTCGCAAGTTTAACATGTGGTGTTCAGCAATATTTTTAATCTACGATTTATCCTAAGGCTATGATTTACAAGCTTCGAAAACTATATAAAAATATAAGAAGTAGTTATCTTTTGGTACTAGGCGCGCAGAAAATAATTGGCGGCAAATGATTCACAAGATGTTGGGAGAGATAGCGGTCAAGCGCTGTAAACACGCCCTTTGCCGGATATTGCGTGTGGTGGAAAAAGCGCTTCATGCTGTAGGTAATTGAAAAAGCATGACACATTAAAATTGAAACAATTTATTACGAAGGTTGATCTCTTTTGGTAACATTTAATAATTATTTACATGACTTTCATAAAAGGGTTTTGGCTTAAAGGTGGAGCTCGTGGCTTAATAATAACAGCCACCCGGGTCGATCTTCAAAGTTAAGCAATGCTTGCCTAATTCGGTGTGTGGATGGGGTCATAATATATTGGTACTCAAACATACGTTCATTATAAAATATTGGAACTCATCTGCATCCGTTTAGACTAGAGAAAGGATTAGGCGTAGTGATTTATAAAAAATCCCTATTTTTGTAATACTTTAGTAAAGAATATGCATCCATATTTGCTAATGCAAATATTTAGCAGCGTGTGCTATTCTCCTGTAGTTATCCCCTAACCGCTGAAACAAAATGAACCCCCATATGAAAAACAAATTATTTTCCAGCGCGTCCCCTCAGTACTTAAAGTACCTACTTAACATTATCTCCAGCCGTCTCCTCCACAATCTTATGCTCTTCATCATATAACGGTAGAACGCGTCCCTCGGCACCGCTCGGCAAACTCCGCCAGCGATCGGCTATGATCGGCTGTTATCGAGACCTCGTAACGTTTACATAATTATTACGTTAACTCTTACACTTATTTGCTTGCCTGGTACCTATTACATAAAGAAAGTAAGCAAAACATGGGGCTCGAAGTTTGTGGTGATGTTGTCATGTCTCTTTTGGGTGTATTTTTGAGGAAAAATGGGCTATCTCTTATGAAACTGCCTGGCGCCCATGGGTATTGTAAAAGTCTGCTAAGTTATTATGACAAAGGGCGGTTGCATCTTCCTGGTGCCTGTAACTGTAAGAAATATTTTACTGACTATAGATATTATTATTGTTAAAGGTTTCGTTTGATTCCTGTAAATCTATTTGTTTGTTTAAGAAAATCCAGCCAAGTGCGAGATGGACTCTCACACGAAGGGTTTCGTACCATAAACCGAAAAGAAATACACGCTCTTTTATTTTTAATTTGTCGATCTCGTCGTCAAAAGCTAACCTTTTGCTTGTCGAAGTGGACAGACGTGTTGTGTTACTTATCACGCAGCGAATTTTTACCAGTTTCTGAATCCTAGTACCGTGATTAGCGACCGGTCAATTTTTCAGTTCCTTGTCGCATTTGAACTGTTTCTACCAGTGGTTCACGCCTAGTGGGAGAGGTCGGAGCAGGATAGCAAGTTTTTGTGAGTCTACACTTCAAGCAATGCCTAAAATCTTTTAAAACTTTAAAAAAAAAATTTGACTCTTGCTCGACAAATTAATTACACTTGCTTTACAATTTTTGATATTTGGTTTACGAGCGTCACAAGGCTGCGCGCTTACGCACTCCGCCAAGTGACCGACTGCCACGCGGCCCGAATTTGTTGTTCCGCATCAACTGCGAACAATGTCTCTGCTTTTGGCTTATTATTTATTTATTTTTTGCTTTGTTGCATCACTGGTCAACGATGCCTCGTACAGTAAGTTCACCTCCAACCAGATCTGCGTATACCAAGCACACTCTGGATACGCAATCTGAACCCGATCTTTCTACTAACACACCAACTTCACTAGTGACCATTGACCAGTCAGCTAACATTACAGCAAGACATGGCAAACGTTTTCGGGGAAATGAAAGTTACAAAAAGCAAGAAAAATTTGAGGAGTTGAAGTATATGCTACTGTCTTGGAGGGATGATCAGCATGTGATCCACAATAAATTAATGGCAAAGGTTGCTGAAGTGAAACAACAGAATTGCGATATGCAAAAGTCTAATACAGATATTGAAAAATCGATTCAGTTCATTAACACCGTCTGCAAGGACATAAGAACCCAGCTTGATACCTTGGAACGAGAAAAAAAGGGGTTTGAGGAGCGTCTTTGTGACTTGGAAACTCGGAAATTAAAACCTGATGACTATTATGGAATCAATTGGTGGCGACTATTAGCTATCCTCTGTCTCAGAATGATATACTGTCTATACACAGAGTTTCACATGCACTGCAACAAGACAAAAACCAAAGAACATAATAGTTAAATTAAGACCTCGGATAATTCGTAACAACTTCCTTAGCGCCATATCGTAAAAAGAAGGGCATCAAGTCGCATGAACTAGGAATTTCAGGCACCACATATTCAGTATTCATCAATGAGCATCTCACACTTAAGAATAAAACTTTATTTCGTAAGTGTAAAGAAATCGCCCGAAAAAATGGGTTTAAATATGTTTGGGTTAAGAATGGCACGATAGTTGTTCGTGGACGAGATCGAGCCTCGGCCTATGTTATACGTTCCGAAAACGATCTCAAAAATTACTGCAATTGAGAAAAATAGTGTCTAAGCCACTTTCTTGTTTCTCAATTAAATATTATAATTTAATCTCTTTGTGGTCTAGACACAATGTTTGCGTGTTTTTACTATTTGTGAATGTGCTATTTATCTGTGTTCGCATGCTAGTGCTTTTAGAAGATAATGTTTTCGTGTGAAATTAAGTCAGCATTTGCGATTAATGAGTTTTATTCGAGAATTTCAAATATATCCACTGATATTATTGTTTATCCATCCTGTATTTATAGTAAATGAACGATCAATTCCGATTGCAATAGGTATTATTAAGTATATGCTATTATAATTGTAAAATTCCTATTGTACATATTTTATTTACTAAGCTTATCAATTTTGTGTATTAAAACGAATCATTTTACTATATTAAATTGTTGATGCAAATTTACCTGTGGCTGCTAGCAATGTTGTGCTGTACTATCAAAATTGTAGAGGAATTCGTACAAAGCTCACGGCGTCAAAGTGTACACTGATTTTCAGAAGGCTTTAGACAAGGTGGATCACACGCTTCTTTTGGAAAAGCTGGCCTTTAACGGGATTCGTGGGAATTTGCTGTGGTGGTTTGTCTCATATATTTTTAACAGGACTCAAAAAGTTGTTATTAATGGCTACGAATCTGAAACCGTTGAAGTAAATTCTGGATTTTCCCAAGGATTCATTTTAGGACCTTTACTTTTCATAATATAAACAAAATACATTAAAACATATTTCGTTAATGCTCGTTTCTTAATGAATGCAGATGATATAAAAATATTAAACTATTCTATACTAATCTGATTGATCAATTTTTTTTTGTCCGTAATAAATAAAATAAAATACAATCTGTTTATTCCGGATAGGTAACCTCTGGAACGGCCGGACGAACGTTAGCGGGACTTTCACTGGCAGACAGCAGTAGCCGAGCAACAAAATAAAATAAAACACATAAAAATAATTTTCATGACGACGAGACCGCGGCAGAAGCTAGTCATACAATTCAATCAATACTTTTGATGTTCGCCTAAAACCAACACTATACAGATAAACAAACCCGTTTATTTCAAACAATTATATAAGTGTGCTTAAATCGTAATGTGTTGCAAATTGATTTAAACCCCATTAGCTCGAGCTAGCCGCCGTTAACGACCGTTTATGAGCGATAAAAACGTAATTAAATATTAGTATTATGACCGTCCAAATGCTGTGAATTGTGTCCTGCGATATAATAGGCTATCAAATAATTTTGGGGGTTTAGAACCTGAATAATAGGTGGGTCGAAGAGAATCGGAAAAGGGAGCCTTCAATATTTTATATCCAAAAATTCATCCCTTCTCTAAAAATCTACGATGAACTTTTGTAACTCTTGAAAAAATATGAATTTGATGTATGAATGGATATAGTCATGAACTTTCTTAGTAT
Source organism: Lacanobia oleracea (assembly GCA_950371165.1). Lineage (NCBI taxonomy): Eukaryota > Metazoa > Arthropoda > Insecta > Lepidoptera > Noctuidae > Lacanobia > Lacanobia oleracea. Next base: position 23,327,511 of record OX493406.1, read on the forward strand.
CAGTGAATACATCAATAGGTAAACATAACTATTGCCACAAATTCACGGCAAAAAAAATTTAGTAAACCTGGAAACCGATCCCATTATATTTGAGAAACAATACTTCGTACGCGCAAATCAAGTTTTTTCCCGTTCCCGTGAGAATTTTGGAAAATCCTCTCTTAGTGCTTCCCTACACTCTTCAAAGACCGTACAAGTCTAATTTCAACTTTCTACGACCAGTAGTTAGGGCTGTGCGTTGTCTGTCAGTCACTCAATCAGTCAGTTACATAAGAATTTTGTATATTAAGATTAATGTAAGGTTTTGAAATTCTATGTCACCACTGTTTCAACATTTAACTTATTTTTTCTCTATGGTCTATCCTCCAGCAGTAGAATAAATAAAAGCAAACGTTGTATAGGCACTGGTTCAAAGCTCATTTACGTCAGCACATTTTTCATTCCCTGCTCCCGTCAAATTATCCACTCATCCGCCACTCTTTGACACTTTTATGTGGAACTATTCAAGTCGCATTTATTATTCGCAGCAACAGCTTCTCGTTGATATACCCTCCGTGGAGCCTCCTCGGCAGGCGGCAACTATCTGGAGCATACTTTAAGTCTCCGAGCTTCATATTTATTTCATAACGCTCCAGCCATGAGCCGGGATGAATAACTAGTTGATGAGCTTAACTGGTACTTATAAATTGTGGGCGGTTGTTGTATCTGTTTTAAATACCAAAACAATAAATAAAGTAGTTGAGTTGTAAAGTAGAAGGAAATAATCAAATGTGATTCTGCTTAAGTGCTTTAGAGGAACTCGTGACTAAAGAATGACAGCCGCATAGGTCGATCTTCAAAGTTAAGCGATGCTGCAGTGGATGGGTGACCATCTTAACATACCGAGATTGCTCTGTGTCACGGAAAGCACGTTAAGTTGTTGGTCCTGGCTCTCATTTACAGATCTTAGGCAGTTGTTATGGATTGTCAGAAACCAGAGAATTATGACAACAGTCTTGTCTTGGAGTACCGTGTTACCCAGTTAATGGGTTGTGGAGGTCTGGTAGGCAGCTCCACGTAAAATACTGGTATTGAGCTGATTCCGGATTGACTGGAAACCGATCCCAACATAGTTAAGAAAAGCCTAGGCAGATGTTTGTGTTTTACCTAAGTGCTTTGGTCTTTTGATGACAATGATATATTCGGATGCAGCTGATATCATGGAGCGTCTGCCAATCTGACGTTTACACCCCTGGGCAAAACAACACAATCATCAACCGTGGAACCACAGTTTAATTCATCTAGGCTTATCGGAAGTTAAATACCAGTAACTTACATCAACTTAGCTATTTGTAATTTGATTATATATATTCAATCAATAGCAGAAATCAATCGTCACTGTTCTGTAAAACGTTTCTATTCAAATTCTTTAAAAAATTACAAAAACAGACCTTTTAAATTCCATCCCTCACGAATGTAAACCCGGCTCTAAGCCAACTCTGCAAACAAGACACTACGACAGCCAATTAATCGTGCCTGACTAATCCCACGTTATATCAGAACATGTTTTACTCCTACACGAAATAAACATGGTTTTTACTTTATTTGAAAATTTCGCAGCGAATAATAAAGTTAAAAAAGATTTTTAGGAGACTGAAATTCATTGGGGCAGGTTTTTTTGTAGCATGTAAACAAATTGTTTCGTCCTGGTTTTGGAAAACAAACATAAATAGTATCTATCTAACTACGCCCAGCTATATTGTGGTCGGGTTCCATTCTAAACCAATGCAGCTGAGTACCAGTATTTAACATGGAGCGAATGCTTCACAAACCTGGGTAATAGCAAGGAGATTTATTAATGTATCTAACGGCGCGTGATATTATTAAATAATGAAAATCATTTTGAGAGTTGTAAATTATTTTGTTTTTTTTAATCATTGGTAATTATTCTGTTATTTTTAACGATTAATCGATTTGAATTTGACTAAATGATAATTTTAACAAAGAGCGGGTAACACCGAATGGAGTTGCGTTTGTCATGGCGTATGAACGTCGTGTCAAAGCTTTCAGTTGTTGACAGCCAACGGCTGTACGCGTGGTAGTCACTCGCAAAACCATTGTCTCTAAATCGCTAATTATTATTGCAATCCTTAATTGTTTGAATAATTTAAGTGTCTGCATATTTAAAATAGTGAACAGGCATACAGTGTATTTAATTCAACGTTTCCTGAAATTTAACGCCCGCTATAAACTCTCGTGCTGACGAGGTCACGAATCAGCAATCACATGCAAAAGCCCGGCTTCCCGACTTCCCAACAGAAAACGAAGAACAACAAAGATATAATCTTTGTTTCAATTGCATTATGCTCTCACGTTATACACATCAGCAGAACGCAAATTAAATATCATCTGCGTCATGTAAGACCAAGGCGTATATCTGTCACAATAGACAGAAAAAGGCTTTCTCCATACGACTATACAAGAGACCTCTTCACGCCTACATGGCCACCAGTCTCTGTTGCATAGATCCTCGTTCAAAGGACACCTTAGCCCTGAATTCATTTGGCTTTGTGCCCAAGTCCAGATTGCCACCTTCATACAAATACCTACACTGTGATAGGTAGGTATACCTACTTCTATATATACAAGATGACTTTTAATTAATTGACTATCGTTCAGGGGTGACAGTACTCAACATTTACTCATGAATAATTTTTATTATGAGTTGGTCTCATAGTATAAGTGCTACTACTATAAAGAAGCTACAGTTGCGCGCGGGCGCTTGTCTTCGTTAGACGCGCATACTGTGCGATTGCTAACCGGTTTGATTAGCTTCGTTCGACGAGAGTATGATTCATTGTTTTAAAATGTTTATCACTAATAGATAGCAGCGAGCTCGAACACGACCAATCAATTGAGATTTGCAATGTGAATAACGATAAAGACTATTGTAGTGAGATGATTAGCAACAATAATAGTGAGAATATGGAGTTGACAGTAAAATGTTCAGAAAAAAATACAGGGAATGAGGAATCAATAAGATCTAGTAAACGAAATAGACAATTGGATCAAGAAGAATTGTGGACAAACATTGTGAGACGGGGTAAACGATTTGCTCGAGCTAGCCAGGTGAATGACGAGATACGAATTCCTGAGGATAAAATTGAAATTAGCATAACGTCAAACGTAGAAAAGTTGCCAAAACCAATTCGGATTAGCAAAACTATTAAAAGCGGAGAACATTACAAACATAACGAATGTGAAATATATCAATTCATTTAAAGTTCTAGTCCAATTTTGTAAGGAAGAGAGTGCGGATAAATCAATTGAGTCAAAATGTTTGAAAGACAGAGGGTTTAGATGTCAAAAAACACTGGAGGTGAGAGAGACTTACGGCGTTATTAAAGATATAGATATAGAATCTTCGGATGAGGAAATACTAGAGGGTTTGAGCTGTGAGACAGAAATTTTAGGCATTAAACGACTTAAACCTCGCAACACTAAAAGTGGACAGTGGGAACCTAAAGAATCAGTCAGAGTAACCTTTAAAGGATCATCCCTACCCGCATACGTGTACGTATATGAAACCAGGGTGAAAGTGAACCCTTACCAGTATCCCGTCACGCAGTGTTCATGTTGCTGGAGATTTGGACACACATTAAAAGTTTGTTCATCAATTAAAAAGATATGTTATATGAGATGTGTTATGTTATGGTATATATTGTGACACTACGGAGTATAAATGTAATAACTGTTCCGGAAAACATATGGCTTTATCTCGTACATGCCCAATGTACTTAAAAAAAAAACGGCTAAGAGAATTGATGGCAGAGTTTAACTGTACTTACAAAAGAGCCTTAACGTTGTATGTTCCACCTGAAATAATCTTTGAGAAGGTTTCCGTAGAAACAGAACAGGAAGCGGTTAAGGAACAGAGCCAAGTTTTAAGTCAGGAATATAATATGGAAAGTGTACTTATAACACAATCTCCTAGTGCAAACATTAGAGAAGACCCATTAATAAAGCCGATAAATTCATACTCAAAAGCAAAAGAAAAAACTATCGGTAGTAAAAAGGATAGGGTTAATCCAAAAAATAAACAAAGACCGGATACAGTCATCGATTGGGATCGATTGGGCAGTGTTATCAGACAATGACTCTGAAACTCAACAAATAAAAACAGGAAAATCTGATAATATAAATAAAGAGAAGAAAACTACTTTGAGATTGTTATGGAACAAATTAAAAGAAAAAATTTGGGATAGCAGAATAAGTCTGGAAAATAAAATTTTAGATTGTGTTAAAATTATAACTGACTGGTTTACATCTTGCAGTATATGACGAAATTACCGTTTTTATCTGATCTTATAAAATGGCTAGCGATAGACAAAGATTCTTAAAAATCAACGTTTTACAGTGGAATGCGCAGAGTTTACTCAACTAGAAAACTAGAAAATATAATTTCCATCTATTGCCCCTCATCAGTGCACACATGTAGAAGAGATTGGAATGAGATCTTCTCAATTACACAACGCAAAACACTCATTGCTGGTAATTTGAACGGCCACCACTCAAACTGGTCTTCCAGAACTGACGCGAGAGGTAATCAGATTTTCGATTCTGTTATGGACAATTGCTTATTCACATTAAACGACAACACATATACACGTTTGAAGTTGGTCAATGGAGTTGTACAAAGATCTTCCTCAGATGTGACTATTGCTTCAACAGATTTGGCTTTGAAACTAAAATGGAGGGTCATGAATGAAAACCTGGGAAGTGACCATATGATGATTAAAATTTGCCTAGAAACTAATGATTCATGTAATTTAAAAAAAAGGAGAAACTTTAAAAAAGCAGATTGGCAAGCATACGCTCAGTGTATAGAATCGGAATTAACTAAATTGGAGTTACCTTTAGATCACCAATCTGCATATAATACATTTTTAGACATTGTTAACTCTGCAGCTGATCAATACATACCGCTGCTCCTGGTCACGATAATTTATCTTATTCTATTATAAAACATTTACCCTATGTAGCTAAAGTTATCTTAATCTCCATATATATACAATAAGTTTTTGTTTTACCGGATTCGTTCCAGAACAATGGAGAAATATTCAAATTATTCCTGTACCGAAGCCGGGGGGTGATCCGGGTTCATGTGTGGGTGTTAGACCTATAGCACTAATATCTTGTTTGTGTAAGATACTTCATACTATCATAACACGCAGGCTTGTAACGCAGGTTTCTAGAGAAAAATAATATATTATTCAATGACACTACAGGCTTTCGAAGATCTAAGTATGATGGTCTCTCTAGGCTGGTTGCACGGGTAGAAATGGGTTTTTCTAAAAACTGTCCAACTATTGGCTGTTTCATGGACATTAAGAGTGCCTATAATAATATAAATTTGACATTTCTCTTAGACATTTTGGATAATTAGGAGTGGGCTCTGTTTTGTGTAACTATCTTTGGCAGTATCTTCATCGAAGACGTATATTCATTGAACTACAGGATAATAGCCTAATATGTCGAGTCACGGGTGTAGGCATAGCTCAAGGAGATCCTTTATCCCCTCTACTATTTAATGCCGCAACAGTTTATGTCTGTAGGAAAATTAATAATGTTTGCATTGCGCAATATGCTGATGACTTTGTGTTATATGACATACTCGTACAAAAGAGGTTATGCGATTCTGTATCTCATATACGAAATGCGCTGCATGTTTTTCAAAATCTGATGACAGAATTGGGGATCAACATCTCTAATAGAAAAACAAAAGTCTGCCTTTTTAGTAGGGGAAGAAGAAGAAATAAAATCCATCTATCTGTCAATAACAGTCCTATAGAGCAGTAGATTGTGTCAAATACCTTGGAATGTGGTTGGGCAGTTCCTTAAAGTGGGGTAAGCATGTAAATGAGATCCGGGAAAAAGTTTGCCGATTTTTAAATATTTTTAAAGTATTAGCTGGCGCTAAATGGGGTGTACATCCCTTACATCTTAGAAGGCTATACATAGCCATAATACGCAGTAGATTAGATTATGGTTGCTTTCTGTACGGAAACTGTGCAAACAGTCATCTTCAGAAGCTTGACAGAGTACAGAATCAGGCGATGAGGATAATAGGAGGATTCATAAAGAGCACCATGCTTTCCATGCTATGGAAAGTGAACTATGTCTCCAACCATTATTTATTAGAAGACTCTTTCTATCTTCCAAATTCTATTTAAAAGCTAAATCAATTGATGGTAATATTCTAATTAGCATCTTGGATGAGCTGTCCAACCAATCACAAGGATATTATTGGAGAAACAAAAAAATTTCACTATTAGTAGAGGCCCACAGAGTTTATTCAGAATTTCCATTGTACTCGAGCCCAGTGTTAAATATATATTCCCTGGATACTTGGGTCACCGATATAGACTTATCTAGTGCAATTATCGATAAAATTGAAGGCGTAACATCGGCAAAAAGATTAGTTAATGTAACTGATCTTAATAATACGTGTGTGAAAATGATAAATGATAAGTTCAGTCGACACTATAAAATATTTACGAACGGGTCCAAGGATGGTTCAGATTTGGGGGCTGCTTTCTTCATAGAAAGCAGAAAAATTTAATTGAATTTTCCTTTAATCTTAAGTTGAGGATCATTCCTCAACTTAAGATTAAAGGAAAATTCAAAATTAATTCCAATATTTCCATTATGTATTGTGAACTCATAGCTATTTTTGAAGCATTGCTATATTTATTGAGCTTAGATTAAGAGAAATTCGTTATATTTTCGGACTCAAAAAGCAGCCTCCAACATTTGGCTCGGGTACCCTCGAGTCTTCGAGGATTCCCGATAGCCATAAGTATTTTAAATTTAATCTGCAATATGCAATCTTTAAATAAAACTATTACCATTCAATGGATACTGTCACACATTGGAATCTTGGGTAACGAAGAGGCAGACTTAGCAGCTCGACAAGCATCTAGCGAGGGTATTGACTATGCTTGTGTACCATTATATTCTGATTGGCTTGGCCATGTCAGAGATTTATGCAAAAAAAAGATGGCACGAATACTTTGATGAGCGCTCAAAGGAATATGGTATAAAACCATTCAGCCAGAACCGCTGCGGTACCCATGGTTTGAAGGAGTGGTGATAGACAGAAAACATATAGTATCTCTGTTAAGGATGCGGTCTGGCCACATCCCATCAAACCAGTTTAAATATTTAATGGGTATAAGTACTTCACCAAACTGTACAGTTTGTGGGGTAGTTGATGATATTTATCACGTTTTGATGGAATGTGACCGGAACATTCAAGAAAGACAATGTCTGTTTGGAGTGGGATTTGAGGTGGGGGCATGTAACAGCATTTTAGTGTCCCCGAGATCCGAGGAGGCTAGGATGCTGTGTAGCCTATTATTGGTAATCTACCAAAATGAATAGGCCATCATGTAATTCTATAAATAATGTAAAATCTGTGGTTATAGCGTGTTTCACCCAATGTATTAGATTTAAATTATCGATTGATTTCCTGTACGGGGGTAACATTATCACTAAGTGATAAAACTCCTTTAAATATAAAAATAATAATAAAAAAAAGAAGCTAAAACTTTTACTATGAGATGAACGCTGGAATGAAAAAAAACGATCTCTGTTCCTCTATTTTTTTTGAATATCCCTAATATAAAACATGATTTTTATGGTTTCTTACCCAAAGGTCAACCAATGAAACTATGTTACTAAGCCTCCGCAATCTGTCCGTCTAGACGTAGGTAGACGCCCAACCAGTGGTGGTATTGTTCAAAAGCTGGTACAAATTACTTTTAATAAAGACTTTATTTTTTATGTTTTAATTACAAATGTATGTATAGTTTTCAGACATTTTCCTATACTTGTAGTAAAAGGGTATTAATTGCCAAATTTCATAGTTCTAGGTCAACGGGAAATACCCTATACATTTTGATTACCTTGAGAGTCAAAATATACGTTTTTTGCGGCATAAACGCTCGTATTTTTTTTAAGTTAACTTAGTAGTTTGATTTTTAACAGCTGCAAGGGGCCATAAACCTGTGTATATTGTTTTAATTTCAACTCAATACTTTCACGCGGTCCCGAGATAAACGATCTTGACAGACTGACAGATAGACGGACAAAAAAAGGTTCCGTTTTTCCTTTTGAGGTCTGAAACTCTAGAAAGCAATCGAAAGTAGACGAGTGGGTTTCAAAATAATATCAATAACTTAAAAGTAATCCTCTATCTATGTGGTATGCATAGCTTGGTACTAAATATTCAAAATTGTGTAAAATCAGATTCTGATACTACGGCGCAGCTTTGATCGTGTTTGAAACAATGGAATCCCTTTCATTCCTCGTGCTATAGACTGTTCGCTACAACTTCGCTTTAAGGTTTACAGTGTTGTCACCGTCTATTTCTCAAAGGATTTGGAATGTACTTCTCCAAGCCAGTAGCTCTTATACAGCATGATCTAGAAGTTTGTGAAAGGCAAAACATATATAACTTGAATTGTTTTCTTACTGTTTGTCAAATAATTTTTTTTTTTCATTTTTTTTTTTAAAAATTAGACGGCGAAAAAAGATCATCGAATCTGTGATCAAATAAAAATAAAAAGCACTAAATGCTTTAGAGTGTTCAAAAATGTTTTTGATATTGTTTTTAGGGTTCCGTATCCCAAAGGGAAAAAACGGAACCCTTATAGGTTCACTTCGTTGTCCATCCGTCTGTCTGTCAAGACCCTTTATCCGTGAAGGTATCGAGTTGAATTTGCAGATTTGAGCGTATATTTTTATATACGCTCAAATCTGCCGTCCCTTGAAGCTGTGAAAGAAAACAAATTTCTAAGTTAACGTAAAAAAAGATACGGCCGTTTATACCACAAAAACGTTTATTTCGACACTCACAAGGAAATCAAAATTTGTAGGGTATTTTCCGTCGACCTAGAACATTGAAATTTGGCAAGTAATATCGTCTTATACTACAAGTATAGGGTCAAAAGTCTGAAAACTACACATCTACAATTAAATCATAAAAAATATAGTCTTTATTTAAAGTAATACGTATGTATCTACAATTTGTACGGAACCCTCAGTGGGCGAGTCCGACTCGCAATTATCCGGTTTTTTTACTGTATAGAAGAGATAGATCAACACCTTTAACCTCTCACTGGAACACCCTGTGTGAAATAAACACAAAATCCATTGTACTTTCATACGCACCTATAAATACTGATATATTGGAACATGTAAAAATCTATCATGTTTTTTACACGAATAATGATCGTGGTGTTTCTTTCCAGTTCTTCTCCACAGCACACCACCTATTGGATCCAAGCACTAGCTTCTGACGTTTCTTATTTTTAACCCCCGATGCAAAAACAACGGGTTGTTATAAGTTTGACGTGTCTATGTGTGTGTCCGTCATCGTAGCTCCCGAACGGATGAACTGATTTGGTTTTATTTTTTATTTGAAAGGTTAATAAGTCGGGAGTGTTCTTAGCTATGTTTGATGAAAATGGCCGCGCTGCCACAAAATGGTGGATAACAGATTAATTTACAACTCCCTCAATATAAAACCATATTGAAAGGGAATGAGGAATATATACTAACGAAATGAAAATTAAGTTTAAAAAGCATGAAATAAAAATGAAATTTAAAATTTAAATAATCACCCGACAAAAAAAAAACAATCTATAGAAATTATTTTGTTATTTCAATTTCGAATGAGAGTTAGTGCTATAAAACAAAAGTATACACATTACTTACAATTGCATGTTTAAAGTTATTTTGTTTTTTTGCAAGGAATATACATGCAATTTTTTTTATTTCCAAAATGAAATACTTATACTTCTAGTAAACAATCATGAAATTAGTTTTTAAATACCTTCATCAGTGATGAAATTATAAAGCTTCAAAGATTACAATTAGAAAGAAAAGTTCGATGTTCGATGTAAACTTTGACGTCATCGTCCATGCCGCTTATACAGCTGCCGAGAGGGACATTTGTTTTAAAAAAAAATATTTCCTTCGTTTTTCGATTAATATTGATTCTTTTTTCACTGTTAGTATTATATATTTGTATATTTTTAGATAAACTAAAAATGATAAATATGTTTCTTATGCATTCCCTACTGGAACAAATTTTTTGACAGATTTTTTCCTGAAATCTAAAAAGCATCGTGAGTGCATTTCGGCCTCTCCGCCTAGGTCAGCCGCTGCCCTAAAAAAGTGTCATTTAGCGAGCTTAAGAATTTAAGCCCCGAATTTAAAATTCATAGACTAGCTGACGACCTGGCGGTCACTGAAATTACAAAACAGATTTTACTGTACAATACAGAACTAGCTCAAATAAACACAACATTAATTTAAGTGTTGTGTATGCTTAGTCATTATATTATTTGACATTTTAGTTTACCGTAACGAGCTTGTAGCTAAGTAATAATTACCTCAAAGTTCGTTCTCAAGGTTAAGCTACAGCATGGATGGGTGACCACTACTCCTTCATGCTTCGAAAAGCGCGAAGATCTAAAACAATCGTTACGGATAGTCTCTGGCCAAAAGGCATTGTATGACCCAGTTAGAGTGCCTGTCCATTACAGCGGAGCGAGGCAGCGAGCGGAGAAACGGAGAAATTTTAACCAATGGAGTTATGGAGGAAAGCAGTCCCTCTATGTAAAATACTGGTACTTAATTGCATCCTAGTAACCTGGAAGCCGACCCTAACGGTGTTGTGAAAAGCTAGGCAAAGAATTTTCAAACTTTAGGCAACTTTTGTAAAGGGCAGGCTTTTTAAACTAACAGACAGACCACCCAACCTTATAAGTATCGCCATTTATGCTCAGGCCAACGGTTCTCGATCTACCGAAGGCCGGCGCTGAGGTCGCATGAATAATATACCGATTCACATTCGCTAATTCAGTGATGTATCGAACGCTCGTGGAATTCCATCGGAGGTCAGACAATGTCAGAGGTCGGAGTGTCGTGGGTGGACTTCACTAGTTGCATTACGCTTGCTATTGAAGTAAAGGCAATTATATCGATGTAAGTTGTGATTTGACATGTAAAGCTGCTGTTAGAAGAAGAGGTGTATGTGACAAAAACCACAAAACGGAGAAAATAAATTTGAAATGATCTGAAATGTTGAAATAGTAAAAAGTCTAGTTTTAACAATTACGTATTACCTATTTACAACTTTCAATAAGCAGCGACATCCTACCGAAAAACGCAGCGTTGGATAGCCTCACAGACAAGGTGGACCGATGAACTGGTGCAAACCGGTCGATGTGACGAAAATTGGGCGAGGCATATGTTCAACAGTGGACGTCGTTCGACTGGAATGATGAGGCCGCCAATTGTGTATTTTAATAGGTAAATAGTTACAAACGCGAATTTTTGAACTGTTTAATTTTTAAATAATCTCTATGACTTCCCAGGTTTTCTTTATATTTCCTATGTTTGTGTTTAGCCTTTCTTCGTAGTATTGTTTTATTTTATTTTGGTACTCATATAATAGTATGATTGACTTGGTTACGTTTATGATACATGGTTAGTCAAAAATATTTGAATAAGCACCTTGTTCTTCTGATAACGAATATATAATTAACTCAATGTTGCCCAAAATGGCAGATAGGCCTCTTTTCCTTTAGACAGCAGTATTTGTTGAGAGTTAAATACATATTCAAAATGAGTGAAATATTTGAATTTTCTCTGAATGTAATAATGAAATTATTGAAGGTGTTAACGTACATTATAGCTATTTGAATATAAAAGAGATGAATGTCTTTGTAAAAAGGTGAGGGTAGGTTAAACAGGTCACCTGTTATTTCTTTTTAATGGAAATAACGTTTCATGCTATTTTTCTGGGAATTATAAACATTAAATTTATAAACGTAGATTCATTTTTCTGAATAGGTGCCTATTTGTTATTCAAGTGAGTAAGAATAAACGTATATAAGAACCTATGGAGAACAGAAATCGTCCAGGCTTTCGACTTTGCTGAGGTTATAAACTTATTATTAATACTTACTAGTTCTTTATAAAAAATCGTTCATCTTGAACATCGAATACACTCTGATCTTCTGAATAATTCAAAATTTGCGGAGATTTCCACCGCGAACCCTTGGTACAAACCCCTTAATCGTACTAACACTTGGCCATAACATGTAGGATCTAGGATTATGATAATATTGTGTTGCCACCTTCACGACCACCTCATAAAACTTCCCGAAGTGAGAACATCCTAGAGATAGTTTGCCAAATAAAACAGCGTTGTTTTATTACTGTTTTACTCACTATAAATCTTTTGGCGAGATTTTATGGCCACTCTCAATCGCCAATATACTTCACTTCGGGAAAAAACCCCCATGGTCGTTGAAAGTGCCATAAAATTATTTGTTCACTATAATGGAGTTGTTTTTAAATGTTTTATAGTGTAATAAAACTGTAGTTTTATGCTATATTACAAAACATTTACTTACTAAGAGTAGTTATTATCTAATTATAATTAGCACCTCGCGGTTTTTATTATCCGTCAAGTAAGACAATTACTAAGCAGAAACCCACACAATGGTTAATTTAGTTAATTTAAAATTACCTTTTACTTGCGAATACATTTTCATTAGGAAACCTCCCTAAACGAAGTCTTCCCATTAGCATACCAAAGCATAATTCGTCCTTCCTTATGCTCATTCTTACATAGCAAGCAGGCTTCCACCAACAATGATTAATGAAGACGAACGACTTTGAAGTCGCAAAGACAAAGTCGCAAAGACAACTCGACAAAGAACACAAAAGACCCACAAAATATTAATGTTGGTAAACGCTGCGGAGCGTAAAAATGACGCGCGTAAAACAGCGTCATTTGGGTAAGTGCGTCACGGCGTCATACCGTCAGTGCGTCATAGCGTCATGACGGCAACTTGCGGCTGTAATGATCAATTAATTTGCCTCGAGTCGCTGCGTCGGCTAATGTGGCGATATCTTGTGCTGATTGCGGGAATTAAGGGCTGACGATTAGTCGGCGAGCTATGTTAATGTAATAATAGAGCTAATGGAGGTTGACAACGGTGTTTCTTAAGATATTATGAGTACTAATACCTAGTTAGAAATATTTTGAATAAAAAAATGTTGTATAAAAATCTTTCTGAAAACATAGATCTTAAAATACTACAGCAACTGAAAAAAAAAGACAGCAAAAACAAGACAAATTCTTGGCTAACTCTTGTTTGCTCATATAATGTAAAATTGATTACAAATATTTTTTAAGCCTAAGCTATATCATTGTAAAAACATCATTTCGTCTAAGGATAAATATTTTTAGCACTAAACCACGCATAATATTGAGCCAAGAAAATGTGTGTGTAACGCGAGTAAAACCACATCATCTGTCATCACTAACAAGGTATTCCAGCCGACATTATACCGCTAAACATCGCGGTATTAACCAAGTCAGTGTTTCTCAAACTATCGGCGGAGTGACGCAACGCTTTTCTTTGAGATTTACAGAGATTTGCCAACGTCATCATCGTACATTATAATGTTGAGTTGGATTTTCCTGATGGGGTAAGCAAATATGGGATCTATTAAGTTGCTGTTGAACAAAATTAACACGTTAAAATGTCAAATATGATTTGTGATGTTTTATCTAATTGACAAAAAACAAAAAAAAAAAATACAACTACAACATGACATTTATTATTAATTACTGATTACCAGCATCGTTATTTCTTCTCAAAGGGAGTCGGACAGGAAACTTTGACTCAATCTAGCTTTCTAACTGTGATTCATCATCATCTGCCTAGCCTTTTCCCAACTATATTGGGGTCGGCTTCCAGTCAAACCGGATTTCACTGAATACCAGTATTTTACGTGGAGCGGCTGCCTACCAGACCTCCATAACCCAGTACCTTACACGGTACTTCATGGCAAGACTGGAGTCAGATTTACTGGCAAAATGACTATCCGTAACGACTGCCAAAGATCTACAAATGACAGCCGGGACCAACGGCTTAACGTGCTTTACGAGGCACGGATAAAACTCGGTATGTTAAGATGGTCACCCATCCACAGACCAACCTTGGCAAGCGTTGGTTAACCTTGAAGATCGACCCGTGCGGCTGTTATTATCCAGCCACGAGCTCCTCTTTCCACGAGCTTTCTAACTGTGACCACGATATCAATTAATGACCAAGTTTATACTTCGAGCTTACACAGAATTACCTATTTTAAATATCCAAAAACATATAGACGAACCTTGAACCTTAACTTCAAAGTTTCAAAACAAAATCCCTCTCTAAAACTTACACAATGGAACCCAGAACAAGTTTGAGTTCCTCAGTCCTAAGTAATATGTTGTGTTCGAGCTAATCAATTCAGTCGCTATAAGACACTCGATCATCCGCCGATATTGTCGGTCCAAGGTCAAGGGCGAAGGTCAAGGTCACGGGTAATTAGGGATCTTGTATGGATGAGTTTTATTATGTAAGGGAATATTTGTAGATTAGTTTGTTTATGATGAATTTGTGATATAGAGCGGGATGTAAGATTTGTTTCATTACAAGAGTTTAGGTTTGTGTCTATTAAAAATTTCAAAGTCTGCCCAACGTATTTTCATATTTTTAATAAATTCCTATTATTTATTTTACTTTAGAATACACTAAACAGTCGTTTTTTGCGTTGTTGGCATTACGGAGTGGTCTACATTAAATGTTATTTTCCGGGATCGAAAATTTTATAGATTTTATAGTACTATTGTATAAATTCAAGTTCCTCAAACATAACAGATAGAACAGTGTGTTCTGGGGAGTGTATGCACCACTACTTTTTTCCAGCTAAAACAGTACGAATTATTATTTTTTACTAATGATAGGCACGCGTTTGATCACTATCTCACCTGATGGTAAGCGATCATGTGGTCGAAGATGGAGCACGCTTGCCTAGAAGTAACCTACTTACTCTTGACTTAAAGACTCCCAGGTTGTAGCTATCAGGAAACACAGACTCCGGCAGGGAAATCTAGTCCTTAGCTGTACGCACTATGAATGTGTTCCCAAAACGTTTTGTGCCTGTGGGTGGGATGTTCACCATGTACCGGTGGCGCATCGCCGTTCGTCTTGTGGTCCGATGATGGAACGGGCTTGGCGGAATTAAATTATGCAATTCCGTCGCACATTCCCCAAAATGCAACCGGTAGAAAACCGACAAGCTAGCAACTCGTCGTCGATGTTCAAGACCAGTTATATATGTTAGTCTTTGTTTGTTGCTTTTGAAATGGTGACTGGCGGACATTTTAGCACGTTCAGAAAGTGCTGATATGAGTATTATTTCAATAAATTACTTAAAATTCTTATTTATTTATATGTTCCCGTGTCTGCTTCAAATTGAATAATCTTTCTTAATTTCTTCATCTCCTCTTGAATGCGCCTGTGTTGAACTTAATCTGATTTTAACTTTTACTTGTGCAATTTGTTAAACGCGTCACATGTTGAACTGTGCTGTTATTTAAAACTAAGTATCTTATGCAGGCAGTGCTTTGCCATCCAACATGGTAATGTTGCCCTTGTTTTGAACACTTTTCCATTTGACAGCAATTGCGGACGAATTTATTGATGGCCAATGAGTCTTTCGCCTCCCCCTTTTCAAGTGCTTAACTTCCAAAAGTTCTAAGAACTGATGTTTGTGGTATAAACTCACCGTAATAAAACAGTGAATACAGCGATCTAAATATTTGCAGTTCACAAGCGGGAAGTTAACACATACTACCCACTTGCAATAACTGACTCGCGCATAACTCAACAACAATGTTTTTATTCGCTCCCCAAACAGAGGGGAAATTGATTTTGATGAAATTTCTGAACTAAACTTCCCCATCTACATTCTATATACGATCGAAATACTCCACTGTTTGTAACGATTATGCAGTGGTGGTGGGTACGTTTTTTTAGGTAAAGTTCATAAAACATTTTAGAAATGGTTTTAACTTATAACCTTAGACAAGCCAGGTAAAAAGCGTAGGAGTAATATCCTTTTTCGACATTTCAAAATGGCCGTGAAACTTTTCTGCTAAATTGTTAGGCAAATACCGTCTGGAGAGCTAGAAATAAGTTGGTAAATAGTTGAATGTTCAATCCCGTCTTGTCCCTCGGGTTTATTATTAGGGTTTTCAAAAAAGGAAAGGGTTTTACCTTTTAATTTTCTTTTAAATTTACCAGAAGGGTTCATACAAAATTACTTTCTATTAACCATAACTTAATGAAGGCTATAGAGGAGCTCGTGGCTAGATAATAACAGCCGCACGGGTCGATCTTCAAAGTTAAGCCACGCTTGCCAAGGTTGGTCTGTGGATGGGTGGCCATCTTAACATACCGAGTTTCCTCCGTGCCTCGGAAAGCACGTTAAGTCGTTGGTCCCGGCTGTCATTTGTAGATCTTTGGCAGTCGTTACGGATAGTCAGAAGCCAGTAAATCTGACTCCAGTACTGAAGTACCGTCCCCACCGAGGGTGTCCTCACGTTGCTGTCGTGGTGGGGCTTGCGTGTCTCAATGATCTTGAAGCTCTGCCGGTAGAATTACTCATGCCGGAAAGGTTCAAGTGAGAGACCAGACAAAGAGGGACACGCGAGGGGCACAACGTTCGGAGACTTGAGCAGTGGTCAAGCTTTCGAACGGTGTGCGTTTCATTAGTAGGAATCTTGCTCACTGTTCTCTGGTACGCGTCTGCTCATCAGACGTGACTAAGAGGGCAGTGAGCAAGCAGAGCGAGAGGGAGAGAGGTTGGAGGAGAAAGGGACCACACCCTTTAAAAGCAAAAAAAATACCCCAGGGCGGTACCAGCTGCTCAGCAGCTGGAGAATCCGCCACGTCTCCTTCGGAGGCGTCATGCCCCTCGTATTTTGGGGGGGGCAACGGATGTCTTCAACTTGCCAGTGGCAACAAGAGCCGAGGAGGCTCCCGATCCGTAGAGTCCCTTATGGACATGATCGGTTCTAACTTTAACACGCCTGACAAGGTTTCGGGCGAGCGCGGTGGTGCGGATGCTCCCTCCAAATATTGGAGGAAGGGCTCGCTCATGCGTCGAGGAGATGCGGGGCCAGGCTCTGACTCTGCTTCTGGCAGCAGCTCAGCGGGCTCTGAACACGAAGAAGCGAGAGCTGCTGTGAGGAACTCCGAGTTCTTCCGCAAGCGGCCCAGACCGGCGGATGACATGGGGTCGTTTTCCGATGGAGAGAAGGCCTCAGCCCGAAAAATCTTAACCAGCAGGCGGGGTAAAGGACGAGAAGGAGGCAGGGGAAGAGGGCTCGCCTCCTAAGAAGCTGCGCAGCTAGCCGCGAAGCTTGCCGAGGAGGTGCCTCTCTCGTTGTCTTCCGGCGGTGAGCTGGACGTCACTGGCGGCTCCGAACAGGAGCGCAAGGTCAGATTTAAGAAAGTCGTGGAGGCTGCGTTCCGCGATGTGGCTTTGAAGAGGTCACAAGCCTTTAAAAACAAGGTCATAAGCGCGGCAGCGGCTTCCATTTTGGCGGCAGCGGAGAACAACTATTGGGGGCCTCCGTCGGACGAAATGTCTAAGCTGCGGGCAGAGGTCGCCCACCTGGCGGCCGCCACGGAGCTTCTACAGAAGGAGAACCAGAAGCTCCGAGCAGATCTTCCCGGGCTCCGAGGAGCCGGCCCAAAAGAGGTACCTCAAGCGGGTCGCAAGCACAGGCAAAGCCAGGCCGCACCTGTGGAGGAGCAGGTCTTGAACCTGGTGCGGCAGGAGATGGCCAATTTTGCGGCAAGATTCTCGGTCTTGGAGGGCATCGTCTTGCGTCCCCCGCTAGCGGCGAGCCAAAAGGCAACGGGTCAGCCGAAGGCGTCATCGTACGCAACCGCCGCGGCCAAACCGGGGCCGTCCAGCCAGACCTGACCAGACGAAGGGCCGGGTCAACCCTCGCGAAGCCAGCACCGAGAAATCCGGCCAAACATAAGAAAGGTGGAGTGGCTGAACAAGCGGTAAAGGCTCCAGCGCTAGCGCCAGAGGTACAAAAGGCGCCCCCGCCTTTAAACTCTCCTGCAGCTGAAGCCGGATGGCAAGTAGTCGGGGATAAGAAGAAGGCGGGCAAGGCAGCTAGGGCGGCCAAGAAACGACAAAGGAAGCGGCAGCGCAAAGCGGAACGCATCGCGGCTAGGCTCCGCGCCCCGTAAACCGCAGTTGTAGTTATGAAACTACAGCCGGACGCGGAGAAGAGGGGCGTGACTTACCGCGATGTGATTAATAAGGCAAAGGAGGCGGTGAACCTCCAGGAGCTCGGTATCACGGGGGGCCTCCGACTCAGGTTGACCATGTCTGGGGCCCGGATGCTGGAGATCCCCGGTGCAGCCAGTGGCCCGACCGCTGACGCTCTGGCCGAAAAGCTCAGAGCGTCCTTAAATGTGGACGAGGTCCGAGTGTCCAGGCCGACCAAGTGCGTCGACATGCGCATCCTGGGCCTGGACGACTCCGTCACGGAGGAGGAAGTGGTGACCGCCGTTGTCAGGGCTGGGGGGTGCTCTGCCGAGCAGGTGAAGGCAGGCACCATACGTCCTGACAACACGGGCATGCGAACCGTCGTGGTGAGCTGCCCAGTGACGGCGGCCAAAGAAATATCGGAGGGCCGAAGACTCCTTTTGGGCTGGGTTTCTGCGCAGGTCAAACTGCTGGAACCCAGACCTCTGAGGTGCTTCCGCTGCCAAGTGGGCAACCATGTGGGAGTTCATTGCACCTCGGAGGTGGATCGCAGCGGTCTTTGTTTCCGCTGTGGTCAGCCCGGTCACAGGGCCGGCTCGTGTAACGCCACGCCACACTGCGTTGTATGTGCGGCAGCTGGCAAGCCGGCCGATCACTGGGCTGGGGGTAAAGCCTGCGCTCCACCCACCAAGACCAGGGACAAAAAGAAGCCCTCCACCACCGCCGTCAACGCCGCCGCCGCCGCCGCCGCTTCGTTTGCTGCGAGAGAGCCCTCACAAGGGACTCAGGAGGAGGCTGAAATGGAGTGTCAATAACGGCTCCATTACGCCTCCTCCAGGCGAATATCAACCACTGCGCTGCCGCTCAGGACCTGTTGGTCCAGAGCATGGCGCAGAGGTTGATTAACATCGCCGTGGTCGCTGAGCCGTACTTTGTCCCGCCCAGGGATGACTGGGTGGAGGACCTGAACGTGTACTTCTCCCCGAACCGAACTCACGCCGAGTTCCAAAACTCCCTCACGGCGTTGGGTGTCGTCGTCGCCGGGTATCGTTCCCTCCCCGTGCTCGTTCTCGGGGACTTCAATGCCAAGCACTTGGCTTGGGGTTCCCGTTATATGGACACGCGGGGCAGGATGGTGGAGGACTGGGCTCTGGAGACAGGGCTGGTCATCTTAAACCAGGGTTTTGTCCCAACGTGTGTGCGGATGCAGGGGGAATCTGTGGTGGACATCTCGTTCGCCAGCCCTGCTCTATCACCGCGTGTTATTGACTGGCGCGTATTAGAGGAGGTGGAGACCTATTCTGATCACCGGTATATCCGGTTTGACGTCTCCACCCAGACCTCAACCGCGCCAGTCCGGCAGGCCCCGAGTGGTCCGCGGTGGGCGCTGAAGCAGCTTGACCGGGAGCTCCTCCTGGAAGCTTCGATCGTGCAGGCCTGGGTGTCACCTCCGGACAGACTTGCTGACATCAATGACGAAGCGGAGTGGTTCCGGGAGGCCATGTCCGATATTTGTGACGTGGCAATGCCCCGGTTTAAGCCAGGACGCGCCCGCCGTCAGGTGTACTGGTGATCGCAAGAGCTGGCGACGCTGCGTCAGGAATGCGTTGCTGCACGGCGCCGGTATACCAGGCACCGCAGGCTCCGCATCCGCCCTCCGGATGCGCTGGTCAGAGAGGCGGAGCTGTACGAGGGGTACAAAGTGGCGAAAGCCGCCCTCCGATCGGGGATCCTGCAAGCCAAGAATCTGGTTCGCAAAGAGATGCTGGAGTCTCTGAACGGGGACTCTTGGGGAAGACCCTTGAAAATGGTGCGGAATAAGCTCCGCACCTGGGCCCCCCCGTTGACGCAGAGTCTTCGGCCCCAGCTGGTGGAGGACGTGGTAAGCGCTCTGTTCCCCTCGCGAGGGGAGCATACTCCCCCGTCTATGGCTCCGCCACCTTCGGTGCCCGATGCGGACTACACCGATTACGACGAAGACGATGCCCCTGAGGTGACTGAGGTAGACCTGAGAGTGGCGGTTAATAGGCTGAAGGCCAAAAATACCGCCCCAGGACCCGACGGCTTACCTGGGAAAGCCTGGGTCCTGGCCTTGGAGGCTCTCGGGCCTCGACTAAGAGGGTTCCTAAGTCCATGCTTGGAGAGGGGCCAGTTCCCACTTCCTTGGAAGACGGGGAAACTGGTCCTCATTAAGAAGCCGGGGCGCCCTGCGGACTCTCCGTCTGCATATCGGCCCATCGTGCTGCTCGATGAGGTGGGCAAGCTCTTTGAAAGAGTAATTGCAAACCGCCTCGTCGATTACCTAGTGAGGGTGGGGCCGGATCTGGCAGAGAACCAGTTCGGTTTCCGCACGGGCCGCTCGACGGTGGATGCCATCATGCGCGTGAGAGCCCTCTTGACGGAAGACGCGGTTTCCCGGGGCGGGGTCGTCTTGGCGGTGTCTCTAGACATCGCTAATGCCTTCAACACCCTGCCCTGGAGTTGCATCAGAGAGGCACTTCGGTATCACCGGGTGCCGACCTACCTCCGTCGCGTAGTCGAGGCTTACTTGACGGACAGAGCCGTCATCTACCCCAGTCACCTGGGAGAGTGGAACCGGCGAGAGATATCGTGCAGTGTTCCACAGGGTTCGGTTCTGGGGCCGACCCTGTGACATCGGCTACGACTGGGTGCTGCGCGCTGTCCTCCCTAGTGGCGTCAGTGTGGTTTGTTACGCTGACGACACGCTGGTCCTGGCGCACGGGAGATCGCACCAGGCGGCGGCCGACGCTACGACACGCCGGGTTGCGACAAAAATTGAGAGAATCCAGCAGTTGGGTCTCGAAGTGGCCCTACACAAGTCCGAAGCCATGTGCTTCTATGGTTCACGGAACAGGCCACCATCGGGATCCCAAATAACGGTAGGAGGAGTTCACATCGAGGTCGGGTCGACGATGACATACCTGGGTCTGGTCCTCGATAGCCGATGGAACTTCGTCGAGCATTTCCGACGTTTGGCTCCCAGACTGGGGCGGGCCGGGACTGCCGTCAAGCGGCTTCTGCCCAATCTAGGGGAACCAAACGCCTCCTGCCGGAGGCTTTACGGGGGGTTGTGCGGTCCATGGCCCTTTATGGGGCGCCTGTTTGGGCGCCTACTTTGAGGAAGCGACCTGCTCGTTACCTCAATGCGTCCCAGAGGGTTATGGCCATCCGGCTGGCCCGGGGATACCGTACAGTCTCTGGCGAGGCGGCGAACCTCCTTGCTGGACTGCCACCATGGGATCTGGAGGCAAGAGCCCTCGCGCTCATTTACGAGTGGCGCGTGGAGGCGCAACGCCAGGGCGAGACTCCTCTGCCGCGGCAAATCGCAGCAAGGCGGACGGAGCTCCAACAGGATGTCATGGCGGTATGGAGACAGCGACTGTCGCAACCCAGCGCTGGGTATGCCACAATCCAGGCAATTAGTCCCCTCTTTGAGGAGTGGCTGGAGCGACGCCACGGCGTCCTCACCTTCCGCCTGACGCAGGTACTCACCGGACACGGTTGTTTCGGGAGATACCTGTTTCGGATTCGTCGGGAGGATACGCCCGGGTGTCAACACTGCGAGGACCGCCCGGAGGACACGGTGGAGCATACGGTGGAGGTCTGCCCTGCCTGGGCGGATAACCGCCGGGTCCTCGTTGAGGCGATCGGCGGCGGCGATCTCTTGCGACCGGCCCTGGTTCAATCTATGGTCCGGAACGAAGAGGCATGGGAAGCGGTCACCTCCTTCTGCGAAACAGTAATGCTAGCGAAGGAGGATGCCGAACGTGTGAGAGAGAGGGAAGCCTCACGACCCAGCCGCCGCAATAGAAGAAGATGCCCTAGGCGTCGGGAGTCGCAGGGCGATTGCCAGCCACCGTAGGCGCGGGCCTGCGGACGGCGAGCATTGGGTGGGTCGCCGTCCGATCAGAACCAGGCCCGGGTCGGCGGCGCGCTGTGTTCCACGCGCGTCTCAAGGAGTTGTCAGCATGGGAGACGGGGCCCGCTAGGGCCAGTGCCTGCCGGGGTGCGGAATCTGTTCGAAAGAGACGCTGCAGCCCTGGAACGCAAAGGGCATTAGGAGGAACACGGACGGGTTTTAGTCAGTAAGAGTCTGACGCTCCCTTCCGCCTCGCCCAGAGCGGAAGGAGTCATTTGATGATTACCCATCCTTAAAAAAAATAAGAAAAAGTACTGAAGTACCGTGTTACCCAGTTAATGGGTTGTGGAGGTCTGGTAGGCAGCCGCTCCTCGTAAAATACTGTTATTCTGATAAATCCGACATGACTGGAAGCCGACCCCAATGTAGTTGGAAAAAGGCTATGATGAATGAGGATATCACGTTTGAATTCGCCGCAAGAGGCGCTAATGTACCATGAGGTTAGAAGGAAAACAAAAAATTAATGTCAAAACTTTTACTTATTTGTAACTTTGTTCACAACAACTATAATGATATGGTTAAGGACCATACTAGACAGTGGCGCCAACTAGTGAGTACAAAAACGGTAGCTCAAATTAACACGCGTTACCGTCATGTCAAATGCTCAAACTCAAAGATTTTGCTGCATTCTAATAGCCTTAACAATGGTTAAAGCTGTTAGAATTCCGCTTTCATAGAATATTTTATGACGACTACGTTAATATCAATTCACACGTGGTCTACAAGTCTTAATAGTAATATTTATAAGTTAGTAAAAGTGAAATAATCACGTCTTCAGTTGCGGTTAAAAGTGACATTTTGCGGGAAGGGGCAAGTTTACACTTAATTGTGACGTAACTATGAATATGACGTAACTATGAATTGTCTGAATGTCAATGTTGTTCATGTCTTATTGTTTTTATATTTCAGTCTTCACTGAAAAAAAAAGATCTCGCATTCTGTTTCTAACCCATCAAGATACACACACCCAATATATTATATACACACCCAACCATCTATGGTTGCGAGACCCCTGGGAGGCCCAACGTGCACTAATAGATATTATGCTTTTACCAAAACTGTAACTTAACTTTCTCCTTCTCCCAAGCTCAAAAAATGATTGCTACATGAGTGCTGCATTTTCTAGTAACCATTAAATTAATTAGTGAGTACGTAAAAGTTATGAAATCGCCTGTCTCTCCCATGTGGCGCTAAAGTGTTAACATTGACAATGTGGCGGCGCGCGGCGGCCGCAGGAGCAAGTTTAGAGTGCTCGCCACTCGTAACTGAAACTAACACGCTGTGATAGTGTTAGGAGTTAGTAGTGGCGCAATTTGATGTTGTGTTGGCTTATTAATTTAACTAAGCTTCATAGAGTAGGAAAAAATCAAGTGCTTCGAAGAGTAGTTTTTTGTTACTGTATTTATTTAACTAGGTATGAATACTGGCCATGAACGAATGGGACTCGCACACAAAAGGTTTCTTGCTCTCGTAATTTTATTTTTTGACTAAAAGATGAGTAGAATTAAATGTAACAAACTAAACTTTAAGCAATTCAGGTGTGGTATTATATTTTTTGTATCGTTTATTGACTAAGAACATTTTTAATTTTTTTTTAATGTATAATCTTACCAACACAAATCATCGCGGGTTTAACAGTGGTATGGCTAGTCACAGCAGCTCGGCGTTATACCATATTTTTAAATTAAGTAAGGTAGGTATATATGCATATAAATAATGAGTTTGTACACTCACTTAATCAAAAGCAAATGAAATTGTGTGAAATTATATGTCGCGTTTGTTCACTCACCCTTTTGAGGAAAAGGCGAAAATTTATAAAAGTTTCAATACAGAGAACTTCTGGCGCCTCAAAAAAGCGCGCTACGAAACGACGTAGCTCGTAGCTACATGCGTAGCGCTTTCGTAGCAGAAACGCTACGTGCAGTAAATAATGCACGTTTGAACAAGAACGCTCTAATGTTGGTGCAAGCTAATGCAAGAAAATGAAATATAGCACATGAGGTACCATGAACACTGGACTAATTATGGGTTCCTATATTTTACAAACCATTTCTAAATGTCACGGATCATGCTAGTCTGCTTAGCTTTTTCCTAACTGTTTTGGGCTGCCTATCAGAGCTCCACAATTCAGCAACTGGGTAAGACAACACTCTTAGTAAAAACCGCGCCAGGTTTTAAAGTAGGCGGCAGATAAACTCGCAATAAAGTACATTGATCTTTCCCTTCTATGACTATTCCTTCGTAGATAACCGAACAATAAATTATGAACCGTTATTCATGACTAGAGAACGTAAAGAATCACGATACAAGTCGATTCAGGACAGCTTTGCGTCTGTTTTTTTTTTAATTTTGAAAGTCAGTTAATGGATGCGTTTGGGCCGTCATTCATCCATCATCACATCCAACATCATCTGGCGCCTATCATAGGTCTTATCCTGTAATTTCACGACACGTGTAAGTTTAATAAAATCAATTCTGTTTTATGTAAAATCGGACATAAGCCTACATAAACCATCGCATTGGCCATGCTAAGTCACTCGGTCAATTTATTCCGACGCTCCCCGTATTTTACCAAAAATTCGTAACAAACTCATGCAAAGCGGGTATTACGAACCTTTTTATGTACTTTCTTGTTGCTTGTCACTCATTTACATACTAATCCGGGAATGGGAGACATTATGTCAGCTGTTTCCATGCCAAAGAGTTTTGGATTTATATCTTACTTTGAATATCTTGAAAGATTGATACAGACAGGCTACTAAGTCGAATCACTCAAAAGTACACCAAATTTTGTTTTTTTTTTTTAATTTGCTAAGCCAGTTTCAATCCAACAGCTAAGCTGAGTTATTTTTTCATACTAACAACACTTATACATTATTTGACATAGTTTGCGGTCTGCACACAAGTAGGTATTAAAAATATTTTTTATAGCACAATCAAAATTATTTTTCATAAGTACGTATCATTTCATATGAACTAAGCTAAATTAGTTTATGTATATCTAGCATTAGTTATGCATAAACTAATTTCGCTCAGCTCATGGTCTGCAACCGAGGTAATGCTCGCGTTTGACCGCTGTCTTACATCTCACTTGATGGTAAGCGTCATGTTGTCGACCATTGACATGTTTGCCAAGAAACACAGGTAGGTTTTAGTTATTATGTCAGATTGACCCTCCATCGTACTATGAGATTAGGGAAAGGAGAGTTCATCAATAATTTGTTCACTCTAACATCTCCCGCGTCGATGACTAGTCTCCATTTAAATAGCCGCCAAGACCTGCCTGGAAGATTTAACTTACGACACAAACATACTTAGATACACCACAACACCATCTCCACCAATCATACCTACATTACTGCGGCCATCCCTCACGCAGCGTGCTGGCGTGACGTCACAACGCTCGCGTCGCGTGACGTCACCGCGTGATGAATTAGCGCGCTTATTACCAGGCTTGCATGATTTACGAGCGCCTGCGGTGGTCAGCGACCGCGCTCATATGCGTGCGATGCGTTGGCGGCCGATGCAAGGGCTTTAATTGAAATTAGAGGAAGAGTTGATGGTAGTTTGACGTTTGGTAGAAAAATTGATGAAGAATTAAGACCGGAATTTGGATTTCTGCTCGATTGTAATAAAACCGGCTTAAACTGTCAAAGTTGTGACGACAACGGGCCTTGGTTTGAAGAAATAGACTACTAGCTGTTGCCTGTGATTTTGTGCGCGCATATTCTATTTCGTCCCGTTCCAGTAAGAATTTCGAGAAATCACGACTTAGTGCTTCCGACTACGACGACGACGGCTACATGCTAAATTTCAGCTTTTTACGAGCAGTAGTGTCGGCTGTCCGTTTTCTGTCTCAATCAGTCAATAGCGGAAAAGTTTTATACTGATTTATATTCCACAAACAGTTGTTTCAGCTATGAATAAAACAGATGAAAATAAACTCGAAATCTGCTTGTTGTTTTTACAATACAGAGAAAGTATAATAAAATATTGTAATATAAACACCTTTATTAAACATCAAAAGGTTTTGTTACCGCGTGGGACGAAGCTCAAATTGTTTAATGAAATAACTGGTAATTAAAATATACGTACACGTTAAAAACAATGCCAAATACACATTTCTACGAATGTAAATAAAACGTTATTTTATTATTTAGATATTTAATTGTAGACACAACACACGTCTATTCACCTCTTTTTTTTTGTTTTGTTTTACCGAACCGAATGAAAATAATGTATTTATGGAGGCGTTTTATTTTCTAAAAGGTCGATGTTAAGACCATAAGATGTATCAGGAATGATAGAAATGTTAAAAAACAGACTATACAACAATCCATTAACCAATACGACAAGCTAAGCCATTTTCAAGCGAAGTGCCATTCTATCAGTGAAAACGATTAAAGGAGAATTCATTTACGGTATTGGAAGTACAACCAATATGACATATTGTGGTCATTCTGATTTTAAGGGTGCGTTTCTACCAGAAATGTGCGAGGATGCGAAGTGAGGGATGTATTTGTTAAGAACCAACACAGTTGCTTGCGTTGAGCGAGGTTAGCGATTAAAAATGAAGCGATTCTTTACAAACACATCCCTTGCCACGCATCCTCGCTCATCTCTGTTGGAAATGCACCCTTAAGCAATCGTAAAGGTGCCAGTCTGCGTTTCTGCGCTCCGCTGCCTAGCTCCGCTGTTATGGACAGGCACCCTAATAGCTGCATACATAAATCACTTCTTTTTCCTGAGCCAGTGGTACCTATAACAACCTCTTTAAAATCACAAAGCAAGATCTCAACGTCCCTGTACAATTTATTTGGTGTAAAACACAAGTCGCACGAAGCTAGACGTCCCTGCATATTGTAAGTGCAATATGTCTGCAATATTCATGAGGTATGGCGAGGCGGTGCAAACATCTGCGCGGAGCCCGGCTTATTGCTGAGACCTTGATGTCGCACCGGGTTTTAGTTCTCTGCGTCATCATTATTTTGAAAGGACTTTCAGTGGTCTGTGAAGTACAGCGTCATTTTAGTTCAGACAATAAACTTTTTATCTTCAGTATACTTAGAAAACGGGCGATGATTGGTGGAAAAAAAAATTCCAATATTTGTATGGCCTACAGATACTTGTTCCGGGTCTGGGTGTTTGTGTATGTGTGAATTTGTATGTTTACGCACCCATGATACAGGAGACATCTCTGGTGTGGGGCAACGTTTTGTAAAAAAAACAAAACAAAACAAAAATAACTTTGAGGAAACTGGCATGTGTTAAACAGAAAATGCAAAGATTCGTAACTTCCACCAACTCGGACTAAGGCGGCGTGTTCACCTGCAACCAACTCACATACAAGTTTAATTACATTGCGAGGCATGTTCGAGCGATTGGTCACAGTTTACTTCGGTAGCCTGCAATGTAATGCAACTTGCATGGCGGCTGGTTGCAAGTGGAAGCATAACCTTGGATGACGCGTGACGGTCCAAACTCTCTCACACAAAACACAAACTGCTTTTTAATGGATATATTTTAATTTTTATTTAAATTTATTTTAATTTTGATTATGATTGTGATTTTAATTTTAATGATTATTTTATTTTATTGTTATTTTAATTGGATTAAAGATAATTTTATATTTTTTAATGTTTTGTTTTAATTTAATTTAATTATAATATTGGGACTTAGTGCCTTAATAAAGAAATTTATTATTATTATTTCATTTATTCATTCTATACACATATATTTTACATTTTTAAATATTTCATTTAAAATAAAAAATATTAAAAAAAAAACATTTTAAAATATAAAAAATAGTAGCCCACCGGTATCGGGAACAAGGTCCAAGCTACCGGTGGTCAGGGCTCCTGAGAGAGGAACCTCCTCACTATACG
Organism: Lacanobia oleracea; assembly: GCA_950371165.1. NCBI lineage: Eukaryota > Metazoa > Arthropoda > Insecta > Lepidoptera > Noctuidae > Lacanobia > Lacanobia oleracea. The sequence continues at coordinate 23,355,528 of OX493406.1, forward strand.
CGCCGTGTCCAGGAGTACAGCTTTCTGGATCAAGCCCTTGATCCAACTGCCCAACGAGAGCCTCTATTATTATTATTATTATATCAATCGAGAGACGTCCACTGCTGGACATAGGCTTCCCCAAGCGTCGTCACAACGACCGGTACTGCGCGTCTTGCATCCATCGGCAACCCGCGACCTTCATTAGGTCATCAGTCCACCTTGTGGGAAGCCTTTTTTTTTTTTTTTTATAACGGGGGGAAATCCTCATGGATGTCCTCCGCCCTGGGGCGGGCGGAGGGGTCTGTCAGACTCTTACTGACTAAAACTACCCCGGTGCTCCATCTCTTACCAACCGGGAATCGCGAGAACTAATGCGACTTCCGTAATCCCCGGCTGGTGCCGGCCCGCCACTGCAGGCCACCTCGGGTCAGCGGGGGAAGTGAGGTGTTTGACTCCCCCCGCGACGTCAAAGAGGGGCGCACGGGAACACCACGCGCCGCCACCTCGCGTCCGAATGAATGGGGGGCGACGGATATCCCCAAGTCCGACGCCTCAGGACCCAGTTAGGGGGGCCGGAAGAGGGCAGCGTATGCCCTCCTCCGACGCCCGGTGCGTCTACTGCGGGCCGGGAGAGAGGTGGAGATCTCCCTCTCCCTTTCCGCAGCCTTGTGGGAAGCCTTGCGTGAGAACATTGGTGAAAACTTATTTTGCTTAACTGAAATATTAGTGATCAAATTAAAAACAGTATGCTTTCAGTTTGGAGATGCTGAGAGAATTAAAGGCGATTAATAAAAAGTTGTACATTTATATATACCAAGCAGTTGTGAGTGAAGAGGATGCCTCCTAGAAGGACATACACAGATCTGAGTGGTAATGTTCATCAAAAAGGCCAGGAGCATAGTACTGCAGTACCAGCTTGCGTGCATATCCAGGTGTATGAAACTTAACGAAGCAAAAGAAGTATGTAAGGAAGGTTCTGCTTATCCTATATCGGAAAAAGGCGTGTCTAAAATGTCGCATCAAGATTTAGAACCTAACGCTAATTTACTTTTCCTCTGATGGATACGCTTTTCCTAATTTCATTGATTCCGAATCAGAAAATTGACGACAAAGACGCGCTACATCTGCCTAGCCTTTTCCCAACTATATTGGGGTCGGCTTCCAGTCAAACCGGATTCAGCTGAATACCAGTGTTTTACGTGGAGCGGCTGCCTACCAGACCTCCACAACCCAGTAACTGGGTAACACGGTACTTCTTGGCAAGACTGGAGTCAGATTTACTGGCTTCTGATAATCTGTAACGACTGCCAAAGATCTACAAATGACAGCCGAGACCAACGGCTTAACGTGCTTTCCGAGGCACGGAGGAAACTCGGTATATTAAGATGGTCACTCATCCACAGACCAACCTTGGCAAGCGTTGCTTAACCTCCTCGACCCGACCCGACCCATTCCCCCGATCCGATCCGATCGACCTGTGCGGCTGTTATTATTTAGCCACGAGCTCCTCAAAGACGCGCTACAATTTGGGCTAAAAAGGATAATCTCGACACTCGCTGTTATTCTGTTTTATTTGTTATATATTTGTGAATTGGGAAACAAAGACTATTCAATGTGACATTCTATTAGACATGCAATAATTAGATTCATCTCAACTGACAAAATCCTTGACAAATCAAATGTGCCTGTAAACAGTATAATTATAATAATTCGAGTTTGCGCTTGACAAAGGTTGCCAAAAGTTCAAAAATATATGAGATTGACATGTACTAAAATGCCTCATGGTATTTCTTTAACTATTGCCGATAGAATTTTATTTTGTTAAAAGCTCCATGCGCAACTTTAGTCTCTATATTATTTGTGTAGAGTAACCCCGGGTCGTTTGCTGTCCACACCGGCATTGTTTGAAGACTGCTGATCAAACAGAGAGAGCACACAGTACTGGACACTGTCAACACGATTGGCCCAGCAGCTTCCAACAACACACCTCGAGTTGTACACATCCTTGTACTCACTATTATGATCAACTTTTACTGCCAAATAAATTACAATAGCGGTCATTGACCCACATACATTTATTGACTTTCTTACGAGTAAAAAACAGATATAAAGACAAAGCTTTCCTGAATCAATTATATCGAGATCTTTACGTTCTCTAGTAATGAAAAACGGTTCATAATTTATTGTTCAAGTATCTACTACTATTCTAATTGTTCAAGTAGAGATTTTAAGGAAAGCTCGATGTACTTTATTTTAAATTGCACGTAATTCTATTTGTTAAAATTTCTTCGTTTCTCCGCTCCGCTGTAATAGACAGGCGCGCGTCTGCAGTGACGTAGTCATAGATAGGCAATTTCTCATAACACACAACTACGCGCGTCACTCAAGCGCCTTGCTATTTGCCCGCTGGCTTCGTGAACAGGTCTATGACACCGCGCCGCTGCTGCCGCCGCTGAGTTCGTGTCTGCGGCCTAAGAGTTTTTTTTATATTTTTTAAACTTTATTTATTTACAGGGTTTTTTCTATAAAGAATATGTCACCCCAATGATTGAATACAAGTGATTAAATCTAAGAATTAACCTACTCGCGACCTTAGTTGACGCGAGTAGTAATGAGTACAATGACTCTTACAGGTTTTGTTTTTTTTAGCGTTGTTTAAGTAGTTTGAAAAACACCTGCGAGTGATCGATTTGCCAGTATTTTTCTGGTACACGTACATGATGTATCTACGCTAACCAGAAAAAACTGCATTACACGACACTGTTTGTTACTAAAAATTGTCGGAAAAACCCCTACGAATGAGAGATAAGCCAGTTTTTTCTGGTTAACGTATGATGTTCGATTGCTAGAAAAAACTGGTTCGTGCTATCAGTTTTATCTTTCAATTTAGTGGAGAATTTACGCAAACAAACAGTTGGTGATTAGATTGTTTTCTTAGCTTTTGTTGTCGTGTCTTATTACTTAGGTACTCAATACTTCTGCTGAATACCTTTCTTATTGCAGTTGCAATATCGCGTAGGAATTATTTATTTTATTTGCTGTATTTATTGTTCAGTCGAGTGCAATTAGGTTTTCTGTCTATTTATTTTTTAGTTACTTACCGACAACCTTAAAGGCAATGTGGACATAGAGAGGGACCGCAGGGTACTGGCGGTCAGAGGGAATATGTTGGCCCGCAGGTTTTACCTTTGTACTGACCAGGTTAAAATAACCCTCTTTAAAGCCTATTGTCAGGGAATGTACACTGGAAGTCTGTGGGTTGATGTTACCAAAAGATCGCTGGAAGTCCTGCGAATCCAGTATTATAATGTTTTCAGAATGCTGTTGGGATTGCCCCGTTGTTGTAGCGCATCTGAGATGTTCGCGCAGCATTGAACGGATTACTTTTATGCTGTTATGCGAAAAAGAATCTCGTCCTTAGTGACACGGTTACGGGACAGTGACCACAGTATTTTGAGAAAATTGGCGGAGAACATCTACTCTCCCATTTTGAGACGTTTTGTGGAGGTGATGAACGCTTTCAGATAATAATAGTCACTTAGTTACTTTTAATTAATTTATGAACATTAGATATAAGAAGTTTTACTGACAAAGCGGATCTCATGTTGTCTGAAATATTATTATTATAACAATAAGCCGCCAGTATAATTAATTTAGTGTTTCGAAAATCACAACATAGGTATTTGTAAAATATTACAATGGATGTGGATATGAAAAGTAGATTAAAAAGTAATGACTTTTTTTTTTAAATCTGAATACTGAATTGAATAATAACACACTAACTTTTATATAAGTATTCATACATTTTACTCTCCTCGAGAATGAGGTTTCCTTGAAAAATATGTGTTAAACAAGTGACTTTTTAAGCAGTCCTATGCATGCACATTTCGCGCGGCGCAGGCGGTCTCAGCATCGGGCATAGGCAACTGCGGCTCATTATAGGTTGTTAGTATAATTTCATCTCATTCATTATAAGTTTACATTGTTACTAACAAATTATGGAAGAGATTCTGAAACAAATGTTTATTATTATTATTGCAGCTTTACTCAACATACAACGGCAATCCAATATGATCAAAAGATAAATCCGAGCACCAATACTATGCCATTATCTCCAATACAAATAACATTAGTGAGGTTATTTATATTACAAACAAAGTACTCAACACTAAACGACACTGTAACACATAATGCACCTCAGATATGGCTGATATATTATATTCGTTCCTCCCCATTTCCCCCAGGTGGCGCTTACGACAATTTATAAGCCACCTACGGACGCCAGCGAGTTTCTACTTAGTGGAAATTGCATTATAGATTTTGATCTATTGTTCTACTAAAATGATGTGGTTGAATGCCCTAATTTCCTGTTGTTGTGTTGCTATAAACAGTCTTCAAATACGCATGTTGTCGAAAAATAAGAATTTATAGTACATTTTGCAACCTAATTTAATTTAATTCTTTATTTCAGGCATCTACGGCCCATAAAAAAATACATAAACATAAAACAATAACAGCTATAAAATAAATTAATCATCTGCCTAGCCTTTTCCCAACTATATTGGGGTCGGCTTCCAGTCAAACCGGATTCAGCTGAATACCAGTGTTTTACGTGGAGCGGCTGCCTACCAGACCTCCACAACCCAGTAACTGGGTAACACGGTACTTCTTGGCAAGACTGGAGTCAGATTTATTGGCTTCTGACAATCCGTAACGACTGCCAAAGATCTACAAATGACAGCCGGGACCAACGGCTTAACGTGCTTTCCGAGGCACGGAGGAAACTCGGTAGGGGAGACCGGGTCAAAATCGTATAGCTAAGGGTTTAGGGTTGTAGGTCTTTAATCTCAAAACACAAATTTATTTACTCAACAATTATAATTAGTCAGTCTCCTAAGGAACATAATCACTTGCACATATTTGGATTAATTAAAATATTAAACAATAAAAACCAAAAATTATTAAACTTCTTCTAATTACGATTTTGCCCCGACACAAGGGCAAAACCGTATATTATATACGATATTGCCCCAGAGATTATCTAGAAGCAACGCATCCCATACATACAAAATTATCTAAATCCTCTGAGTCATAACCTGTACAGCCTTCATGAGCCCAACCTTTACACTCCGTACATTGCACCCAACCTTCATCCACGCGGCTTGAACCGTATTCTTCGAGGCAGTACAAGCAAATGTTATCATTTATTATTTTTTGTTTTGGTTTTTTGGTCTTAGACGGTTGATTCAAATTAAGCTTAGGAGTTTTATTTTGTGAGATGGTTATCAACTCATTTTTATAGGGGGAGGAAGTGATAACAGCAGTTTTTCCTCTTCGGTGATCGCTTGCTCTTTTTCGGTCCACCCTTATTTTAAGAACTGGCATTATATCCGCCGGAGACACTGTTACACGGTTTAGATTCAACGTAGTAGGAACTGGCAGCGGTAGCGGAGAAATTGATGATATTGAGTGAACGAGTGGCGCAGAAGAAGTTGATGGTGTCGGGTTGACATATGCATCAGCGGAAGTTGATGGTGTTGTAGAAGGTATTTCCGTTGTTTCAGCCGCGGCCAAATCTGCTTCGCCGAATACTGTCCTGTTCGTTGGGAATATGGGAATATGCCTGTTTTAGTAAAGCCAGACACGGCGTTCTGTATAGTAGCCGCTTTACAGTACGCTGCTCCAAAAAGTCTTGCCAGCTGGAATTGTGTCACTACTCTACCCGGATTATTCCGTAGCCACGCGTTTACTTCTTGGGTGTAATATGTGCGCAATGGACCCATGATACTCACGTCTAGCGGTTGAAGTATGTGGGTGCAATGAGGGGGGAAACTTAAAATTATAACTCCATTATCCCTAGCTTTTTCGATCAGTGGGAGATTTTTTGTGTAGGTAGAGTGTCCATCGAGTAAAAGAAGAACAGGATCTTCTTTTTTAGGCTTTACTGATGATATGAAGTGATTCAACCACTCAACAAAAATATCACTTTGTATCCAGCCACTTGGATGGCAAACCGAAACTGTCCCTGGTGGAGCACCATCTAGAAGTTCAGCCTTCATCCGAACTCGTGGAAATATGAGCAGCGGAGGAATATAATTTCCAGAAGCAGACACACACAGGACAGCAGTAGTCAGCTGGCCTCTTTCCGCTGAACTAGCCAGACCGACCTGTTTTCTTCCTTTTAAAGCGATTATTCTGCTTTGACTTTTTGGTACCGTTGTCAGGCCCGTTTCATCCACATTGTAAATGTGTGTTGGCAGAAATCTATATTGATCTATAACTCTTTCTAGCAAATCAAAAAATTTGTTGACACTGACCATGTTAAATCCCATCGCTCTCGCCACCGACGTTGGCTCGGCAGCACGCAGTGATAATTGTGGGTGTCGCTTCATGAACCCAGCTAACCAATCTTCTCCTGCTAGTTTATTAACCTTATTGAAACAATGGTCAATACTGTTTGCTTCTGCGAACTGATACGCTAAACGTCGAAGATCTTTATACGTGAGACCAAATAATCGTTTTTCCATGATCAAGACATGTTCAACTAGACTTTGTTCTTGGGAAGTCGAAAAAATCGGCTTAAATCGTCCCAAGCCTTTGCGTGTGGAACCGTCCAGATCATTGTTCTGTTTAAATCGGTTTACTCCATCTTGTAATGTTGATTTTGGTACCTCAAAAGTTTTGGCCGCTTTCAAGTAACCCATGGTGTCATCAAATACGGCTTGAACGGCTTTTTTCATGTTATCCGGATCCCATTCTTGTCTAGAAGTAGTCCTTTTATAATTATGCGGCATTTTAACTGCACATAAAATAAAAAAATAAGTAAGTTTATATTCATTCGTGCGGGTCAAAATCGTATAGTGGCCGGTTTTGCCCCGTACGGTTTTGACCCAAGGCTCAATGTATAAATATATCACTCACTACTACATACGCAAACCAATTTTGCCTACTCAAACAGTTGTTAATTACGAGTAAATACACACACTTTAACATAGTTGATTGGACATTTACCTGTAATATATGTAAATTTCACTATTATTCATTGAATTTTCACATAACTAAGATCAAGTACGCCGAAAAACAATAAAATCGAATATTTTGATAACGCGCGTGCCTGCAGCGACAAGTGTTTGTTGACAGATAGCTCCCATTGGTCGACGCCGCTGAGCAGTTTGCGCGCGGGAACTTTGAATTATTGACCAGAATAGACATGCTGTACTGTTTTACCCCGGTATACGGTTTTGTACAGGTCTCCCCTATATTAAGATGGTCACCCATCCACAGACCAACCTTGGCAAGCGTTGCTTAACCTTAAAGATCGACCCGTGCAGCTGTTATTATTTAGCCACGAGCTCCTCCATATCAAATAAATTAATACACATAACAATTGATTGACACAAACTACTGCACACGAAATTTCGGCGTCGTGTTTCGCTGAACTTAAACCCTTCGAGACAGAGCGTCTTGGTTAGCTTTGGTTATTTCTGTCATCAATCCGTCTGATCCATAAACTCAAATCGATTAAACAATAATATATAACACCATTATATAATAATAATAACACCACAACATAATATAAAAAACCCTGAAAATGGTCACATTAATTATTGTATGCTTTCTATAGTCTATAGGGCCGATAGGTTCAGGATCAGAAACTACGTACAAGAGGGCGCAGCCTCGCAAGAATTTCCCAATGAGCACCAAGGGCCGCGGAAGTATTCTGAATACGGGAAGCACGGGACCAGTCGATTTGACAAAAAGTACCTATGTCTAGCAGTGATAAATAAATGATGATGACAGGTTCTATGTCAAATTACTCACGAGCATTACAACTGTACACAATGTACTTGCTGTGGAAAATTCAAAACCGGAACCTCAGACCACTCTTTCACATATCCACCAAACTTTCAACAAATTCTCCAACACACAGTTTACCGTTCCTTTTATCCGCAGTGCACCGATCGCATGTCGCATCGCGCGCGTGGGTCACGATGTCCAGCGACGCGACGCGACATGAATATTTCATGCGACAAGCCACCGCCATACTTCGCGCGCACCTGCGACAACGCGACCTGTTGTATCGCGTATATTAAAGCCCTGAATTTTAACAAGCCTAATTCTTTTTTATTTCAAAATGTTGTGTTAACACGTGATGGATTTTTGAGTGTTTTACACTGTTTGCAATTTAAATATTTGAGTAGGCCTGATTTAATGGCTACTTTGTGATTATATTATCTTTTTTATGAATCGTAAGGTGAAACATAATTTTGCGGATCATCAGTAACGTTGCTCTTTGACACTTTTACATTAGCTGCTTTTCGCGGCTTTTCCCTCAAAGCACTTTCAATCTCTCTTATTATTAATATTGGAAATAAAACATGCTGCAGTTCCGATTGTGAGTCTTTTAGGATAGCAATTGTTATGATTTGTACTTAGTTTTATAATTCATCCTTCGCGCTGTTTGCTGTTGTTGATTTTCATAAATCAGATAGATGTTAAGTTAGGTAATTTGATTTCCCGGCCTCGCTAATGACTATGTAAATACTTTGTCACAGTTAACTACAACAAATATACTGATTTATCTCAACAAAATACTAAATTCCACACCATACATCGCAGTAGTTTCCTCCGACACTTCTTGAAGATTTCCTATTCGTTAGTGTGTGCGTCACGTGCCGCGCGACAAACGCGACAAACACGACAGACACGCGACATACGCGACGTTTGCGTTTCTTATATAGTGTCGTTTGTTTTGTGTCGTCACGTACTTCTATGTGGACGGAACGTTTTGAACAGAAACGGAAAAATGTTTTGATACAGAATGTGAATTCAAGAATTAATGTTTAATGGATGTATCTTTTGATTCTGAAGCTGTTCCAAATATTTGTAGTCAACAGGAATATTTAATTGGAAATTTTCAACGCACTTCGTCAAAAACTGGTTCGTACCCCAACGCTTTTAGGCACGCTAAGAAGCATTTTTTGACACGATTGCGTAAAAGTGTGGCAGCGCGAGCTATTCAATTAATTTTTTATACGATTGAGTAAGATGCACGAAGAAAAAACACAATAATTGTGATTTAAAATCATTATCATCCACTGTTCGAACAGTCTCTTTTCTTGTGCCGATTCCCACGTTGCCGTGGGAGCCTCATCCAGGTTCTACCCGTGATGGTAACAATGTCGTCCATCTCGCCGCTGGTCGACCAACAATTTTCTTCCAGGCTTCGGACGCCACTCAGTCACTGCCTTACTACTCCACCTATCATCACCGCATCTTGCTAGGTGTCCTTCCCAGCTCCATTTTAGTTCCGCGATTCGTTTTCCGATATTGAAAACCTTCGTAAGTCTTCGGATTTCAACGTTTGGAACTCAATCTATTAGACGTAGGTATGCCAAGAAAGGGACGCTCTATGGCTCTCTGTGTAACTCTTAGTCAGTACACAGCCTCCTCTGTTAGCGTCCATGTTTCGGCACCGTAAGTCATAGTGGGCAAAACACACAAGTTTTATAGGTGAATCGTGATTAGGTACTCATTTAATGTAAAAATGCGCTTATTATAATATTATTAAAAATATCTACTTACTTTATAACAAATGTATGTAAGAATGTAACCACTGAAATCTATCCCATCCATCTCCATGAAACCATAATCCTACGAACACCTGCTTCTAAATCCAAAAATAATTCCGCAGTTCTAAATCGGTTGGCCGGAACCGGAAACGGTCGGTAATGAAATATGGCGGCCGCATAGGGTCGGCTATAGAACATAAAATGTATATCGGATAAAATACCTTAGATATTATGGAGAGGATCCTACATCCCTTCGGTAAGTGAGGCCATCGAAGGTAGAGTGGCATTGGAAGAAAATATTTATAATGCAAGGGTTTGGTTGCCAAGATGTTTGTTATTCAATCAAGCCGAAATGTTGGTATGGATTTGGAAGTCTATAAATAAAGAAATGTTTGTTTTAAGAAAATCTCGGGAGTTTCTGATAAGTACATTGCCTTTTTACCTTTACAGATTATTGGTGTATTAGCTACTAAATGGTTACCAAAGAAACATAATATCAGACGTCTTATGGGCTTATGGACCTCATAAAAGTTGGATGCTTCACTTTTAGGTACATAACAGCAAAATCAAAAACGCCTGGACAATCAGGATGGATAATGGGGTTTTTAATTTAGAACTTATTTTTTTCTTTGCACGCTCTCACATTCTGTAACAATGTAAATTTTCGATCCATGTATTACGATTTTCAAGATACAGCCTACGAACAGACAGACAACCAGAGCAACGGACAGTGGAGGTTTAATTTTAGAGGTCCATTGGTTAGCCTTCAGGACCCTTCGGATATGAAACCTCTGGTAAGATTCAGACAATTTTAGAAACTCATTATTTTTAAAATCCTAAAGCTATTGATCGACCACTCCTTAGAAGCTTTTGATATCACTGGAAAAGTTTTGCCAGAATTTAAAACCCATAACCAAATAAATCCTCAAGAGAGACATCACAAGCGTATAATTGAGTTGTACTCTCCTCGGAGACCTTAGAGTCTTAGAGGCACCATTAGAGGCTTATAAGATTACCGTCAACTGCTCTCAACGATAACTTCATTTCATTTGATAGCGCCAAACGATTACCCTTACAAAATGGTGGCTCTATTCAATAAACTGGTATTATGGCAGGGTTAATTGTTTTAAGGGCTCGTCTCTATATTTTGAGTCGGAAGTTGAAGTTAAGCTGCGCTGGTTGAGGTTGGTTTGTTAATGGGTGATCATTTTTTTAGATGGCTTGAGAATATCATTAGCAAAAGTCAGAGCAGTATTTCTTATTTGCCTCCGCTGTTCTGTTCGGATTAGTTTCGCTACAGGAGCCAATGCAAGGCAGTTGAATCCCTGAGAAACCTCAGGGATTCATTGGACTCCGAGCCAATAACCTGCGGTAGACTGTTGAATGTTGATGATCCTCATTTAATCAAATACATAAACAAATGAATCTGCGACTAAGTCACGTTAAAAGAACATTCCAGCAAATAAGACTGAGTCACAAATAAAATATTCAGAAAATATAAAATATTGTGGAAAATTTAAATATTATTTTTTTCATTTAAATATTGTGTTTTGTTTACAAAATATTATGTACAGAACTTGCACATGAGTGGAAAGCAACAAGGCATTTTTAAAGACTCAATCGTTTAACTTTAAATCTTATCGAAAGACCACGCAGTATCAAATCATACACGAAAAATGTACCTAATCCCCATACTCACCAAGTTAAATAAAACCCGGTAGAAATACAACAGGAACATCACAAAGTCTGTCTGTTCGTCACAGTCTCCACGGAGCGGCGTTTGACGATGGAACTTGTCATGGGGGACTTTGGGGCGGACCTCAATAACAACACGACGTTTTTTACCCCCAACGAGCAGCCGACCCCAGGGGAATGTTCACTGGAAGACATGCATGGGAATTTGTATAGGGAAAACTGGTTTCAATAATAAATATTACATTCAAGCAGATATGGGTATGGGTACCTACCTGACATCATGTGGAATGAGATATTATTTATAGAAATAAATAATCCTTTTTCTTCTTCGTTGTGCCGATGGAATGACAGTATTTTTTTAAAAGCAGTTGGTCCACAATCCATATAAAAATATCCAGACGCTGCCCGCGTGTATGTTCAAGATTTAACCCAAAATAATATAGGTACTCGTAATAAAAAGTCTCATATGTGTTATTCCAGACTATTATCTACCTCTGCGCCAAATTTCATCAAGATTTGGTTAGCTGTTCTGACGTGACTGAGTAACTAAAAAAAACAGTTCGAAACGAACTGAGAACCTTCTCGTTTTTTGAATTCAGTTAAAAATACACCCAAACATGCAAAATTTTGCAATAATAATAAGTAAAAAATAAGTCATATGGTTTATTTAAAATGCAAAATTCTGTCCATTTGTTCATTATTTTTGAATCAGACAAACAGGACAGACAGCCGTTGACGGCTGAACAGATTTGTATGAAACTTGGTTCTCAAATAAAACATGATCTGGATAGGAACAAATGATACTTCTTATTCCCGTAGTAAGTTCCCGTTGAGAAATATTTGATTTGCCGCAAGCAAAGCTACTGACAAAATGTAGAAAAAATATTTCTAATTCAGACCAAAAATACAAACAAGATAAGACCGAAACATTTTTCAAAATCACATTCAGTGGAATAAACATTTACACAAATATTTTCCTTCAGCTAAACCAGATTCAAGTTAAACGCTATGTCTTATCTAGATGTCTGTCTCACAAGGATGATTTACATAAATATCTGATGTACAAGACATATTTATGTAAATATCGCATAAATATGCCTAGTCTGCTTACAGCTATCGTCTCCTTTGAAGAGAGACAAAGTAAATAAATGCGGATGGAAGGTAAAACGGCCGAAGATAGTTCTTGTTGAGCCTCAAAATGATGTAAATTTTCCGCAAAGCTTTTCTAACCAACTCAAACAAAGTACTGGGCCCGTACTACGAAGTGCCAATGCCTTCATAATTTTGACGTGAAAAAAGGATAGTGGTATATGACTTATATAGCTCCGTCTCTCTCTCACACCGTAATAAAACTGTTTAAGACGTAGTAGTAAGGCCCTTGAGAGACTGCTTCAGTGCCAAGATATTCAGTAGACAGCTGCCAACAGGTAACGCGGCAAAAAGACTGGCTATGTTACTCGCGTCGGATGGCTCGGCTATGCTAATCAGCTCTGCCTGAAGAAAAGGTCAAGTTCGGTTCCTATAACAGCAAAATTCAAAGTGACTTCTTTCATCGACTGGATATTCATTTGATTTAGTCAGGCTAGCATGAAGTGGGTTCCTTACGAATCATAGTTTTAACATGTTAAGTATTTTTAAACTTCACAAACGTATTCATTTTTCTATCTACGAGTATTTGTCTATACTAATATTATAAAGCTGAAGAGTCAGATCTCAGGAACTACTTACTCGTTTGAATTGTTTTTTTTTTAGTGTTGTATAATCCACTTATGAGGAAGACTTTAGGCTTACATCACGCTACAATCAATAGAAATGGATCATCGGGTCATTTAACAGGCAATCTATAAATATAGAATCTATAAGATATTACTGTTTAAAGCTTCTGTAGCCTATATACTTCACGCATTCGTCTTTCGGTCACTGATGTTCACGAGCTGATAAAATATATTGGCTGTGACTGTCAGTCAGGCAGTAAAGCACACACGTCATCCTATACCTAATGGTTCCTCATGCGACCGTTCGAAACCCTAAAATCGATCATAAACAACCCTATAGCATGATTTTCGTGGCTCAGAATAGTTACAAAAAGACAAGATAGAAAGCCGGCCCAGTGCGAGTCGGGCTCTCACATGAAGGGTCACAACAAACCTAAAGAAACCAGTTTCTTGTATGCGAGCTTTATTTAACTTTTTATGTAATTTAATTTTTATTATCTATTGTAATAGCAACAATAGAAATACACAGTGAAAATTTCTAGTACGGTTCTTGAGATACAGCCCGCTGACAGAAAGACGGATGGACAGACGCACGGACCGACGAATAGAGGGAAAGACAGACGGATAGTGGGGGCTTAGTAATAGGCTCCTGTTGGTTACCCTTTGGGTACGGAATCTTAATAACAGATCAAGAATTAAAAATTCAGCCTTAATAAAATTTCTTAATTACTCCTCCAATGGATTAATATCCAAATTACCAATTCACAATATTACGTCTGCATCTGTGAAAACAGTAATATAATTAGGTTATTTTCATTAAGCGGGAAGCTCACACATTTGTCCGTTAATTACGGCACCAAATTGCCAATGAATTTAAAATGGATCCCTTCAATACGGAATGAGGCGTAAGGGCGCACGCTCGGTTTAATTATGATATCATTATTATATTCTACGGAACCCTTTTGTAGGACGAAAATTAGGGAAAGGTGTTATATAACTGGGTTAAATACCTACCTACGCCAGCGGTATTCGGTGAAGTTTGGCCTAGTTTCAGGAAAAAATAGAGGTAGAGAAAGGATTTATTTGAAAAGGAAAGACAGTGAATGCAAAACCTCAAAAGTGGCCTAAAAAAGATATAACTATCAGAGCAGTTGGACTCGCGAACTTAAACAAAAAAGTAGAGGTCTTAGTAACACATGATATTCTGGAAAAGTTTGTACCGGCCAATTACATTAAAAAAACCAAAACATTTTAAAAGAAGCAGTCATGTGGCAGACAGACGGGGCCGCGGTGTAGGCTTAGTAATAGGGTTCCGTCTATACCCTTTGGTAACGGAACTCTAAAAAAGTGTAAGTGAATGTCCAACCTTCGTTGTGACGTGGCTCTTCTTTTAGAAGTTGGCAGATTCTAATCAAAATAACTTCTTCTTCTTCTCGAGTCGATGGTGAGTGATGATATACGTAGTTCCTATAGTCCTTTCTACCACAGGCGTTATCCCTAACCATCTCCTTCACAGTTTTAAATTAATATTTTGTGCCCAGTAGTTGGCACACAGCGGCATCAGTGACATTCATCAGGTCCTCAATGGTGCAGGTGTAAGGGCACTTGGGACATTCCAATAAGTCACCAATATTTTGTACGGGGGCTCCGCACGCACACTTAGTTTCCAGCGGATCAATGTAACCCCATTTTGAGAAGTTGTATTTGCAGCGGCCTACTTGGGTGCGCAAACGATTGAGTGCTCTCCATATAGGCCACTGCAGTTGGCGCCCAGGTGGCAGGTGTTCCTGAGGTTTCAACAAGTCAAGTGAGTACAGTTCTGCCCACAACTTGGCTCTTACCTTGGGTGGCTGGTCTTGGACAGCTAGTGTGCAGTGAAGAAAACTCTTCCGACTCTTAAGTCTACCGGGGGCCGCCGTATGTTCGTAGAGGGGATGCCGGGAATCGGATTCTTGGTTATATTTCTCCACCGTGCATGCCAGCTGTACACCAGTATAGCGCTTCCAGCTGCCAACAACTGCAACTTTACCCGTTGACTGGTCAACGGGTAAAGTTTATTCAGCGGAGTCGGCTTCAGGCGTCCCGATATAATTCGGCACGTCTCTTTAAGGGCAATGTCAACATACTTCGCATGTACGGATCAGTGCCACACTGGACACGCGAATTCGCACAAGGCAAGCATTCAACAAGGCGACGTTACTGGTTGTTTCGTGACCCAACCGTCTGCTTGGTGTTGACACAGTGTACATTATAAGTCAATGCTCTGTCCAAAGTACGCTCCACCTTTGTTCCTCGCCACGTGATGTCAAGTTTCCTGTTTTAGACTCTATTGCGGAGATGGAAAGCGCATGACTGGGTTTTGGACGGATTTGGGCGAGGAGCATTACCGTCATAGTACCTTCCCAGTGTCTCGAGTGCTATTTCCAGTTGATTTTCAACCTCTGTGAATGAAGATGATTGCGCCGCCAAAGCCAAGTCAAGTTCAGTGTGCTGTATAGTAGGCTGGTCGTTGGTGTATATATTAAAAAGCGTTGGTGCCAACACACTGCCTTACTCATCATCTCATCTAGCTAGCCTTTTCCCAACTATATTGGGGTCGGCTTCCAGTCAAACCGGATTCAGCTGAATACCAGTGTTTTACGTGGAGCGGCTGCGTACCAGACCTCCACAACCCATTAACTGGGTAACACGGTATTTCTTGGCAAGACTGGAGTCAGATTTACTGGCTTCTGACAATCCGTAACGACTGCCAAGGTTCTACAAATTAATGACAGCCGGGACCAACAGCTTAACATGCTTTCCGAGGCTTAACAACACCTGCCTTACTGGTACTAAATAATGTGAATCATCCAGCATGATTTTATCTGGAATCGAATACGTGTGCGGCGGTTCTATCTTATGTGTTTCACTGACTGTGTTAATAAGATTGTGCACGATTATCATACTGCCGTGGTATATCTTTAATACTGCTATCCGACATCTGGTCTATTTTTAACTTGTGAGTATATTAATGAGAAAAAATATCTATCGATCTGTGTTTGCGAATTATCAATATCTTGAATAAGTAGCTTTGGAAATTCGCAAACACTGATCGATATACATTTTTGCTCATTAATATAGAATCAAAAGCTAAGAATCGCCCAGATGTTGGATAACGGCATTTTAGTTATACCACAGCAGCATATTACTTGGTCTCCTACCTATGGATGCACCTATCACTCGACATCACACAATTCTAAATTGGACGTCTCTCGTCGCGTCCACGTTGATATCATTGCTTTACATCCCTTGTGAATAAGCACCATCAACCTGAAACAGTATGTCTTTACTAAAACTTGTACATAGTAGCTGTCCTAAAAAAAAACTGGCAAAGTGCAGGAGTGGAACTCTCTGCCTGCGTCTGTGTTTCCAAAAGCTTACAACCTGAATCTCTTCAAAGTTAGAGTAAACAGGCTCCTTCTGGGTAAGCTCGCTCCATCGTACACTTTGTCTCTGTCATCCCTGACATAGACTAGAGTCAAGAGCAAACCCATTAGGTACAAATAAAAAATAAAAGGGCAAGTCGGACTCGCGTGCAAAGGGTTCCGAACGAATTTCATTTTTGGAACATGTTATGTTATCACTATGGATGGACTTCTTGGAAGTTCTCCTGTTGTCTATTGGTAAATAACTATTATGCGCATTTTTGTTTCTCACAGATAAGGGGGGAAGAGGGGGTCCTATTTTAAGAATGATAACATAAATAGCTATCAAAGATTCGTCGGAGCTCTAACACATAACCACTACTTTCACCGCTAAACTACCCAAGAGTACGCTCGATACATCGATTCAGTAATTGTGGAACAAGACCACTAGACCACACAGCATTGGAAGCGTTCTTAACCCAAATGCAACTCTTCCTCCCCAGGGCAGGCTTTCAATGTTGATCCAAAGCGTGTTATTTGGAAGCCAACAAACATCACTATCAGTGCTCGAATTTCTCCCGGGATTCGAACCCGCCACTTTGTAAGCTGCACCGCTGTAGCCGAATCTTGGATATTGCTGTTACATTGCAATCTGGGAACCTTCAATCTCTCAAACGTTAAATCAACCTTACATGTTTGAGCACAAAGTTGAATTTGAATTGGAATTTCATACTTGAAGTTTTGAATGGATTTTGACAAGAGAAAGTCGCAATTAGTGAGCGTGAATTCAATGGCGTACATTTTCGGATTTACGTAGGTTTAAGTATTATGCATATTTGGGGCACACCCCGAAGCCTGCACCCCTGCAGTTGTGTAGAATGTGGCACACGGATTAATTATGCGGGGCGCGTCTTAGCTATAAAGACACGATGAACTATGGGTTAACTAAGTTGTCCTCATTTAGGTTTAATGCTGCAAAATCTTGCGTTTACTTTGTAAAATATAGCTTGGCTTACATGTTGGTAATAAGTTTAAGACTCTCGTTAGTGTCGTTGAGATTTTAAGAAAACCTTTTTTTTAAATATTTTCTTTAAATGAAAGTATTTGAAACAATGTCTAAGCTAAGTAAATTTTGCTTATATTAGTTTCAAACTTGTATGACGACGCAAACAATGTAAACGAGTATGAAAAAATACCTAAAGTAAGCGTTAGCTCTCTTGGCTCAGGTAATTTTTCATACTTTGCTACAAGTAAACGCTGCATGACCGACTAATATCAACAAACTGTGTAACAGAAAATACACAATAGGTAACCCACGGGGCATAATTGAAAGATGTCATTCAGAAAACACACACAGTTTTCAAAATATTTTTCATAAATCTCGAGTAGGACAAACGGGTTTTAAACTTCACAATCGAACAAAACTCGCGGGCAAATAGTCTTGTAGAAAACCTTTCGAGAAGTAAAAACTTAAGAACAAGTATACTTGTTACGGGCATCGAGACAATCCTACAAAGCTGGGCAATAAAAGCAATCGCAGCGAAGTTGGAGCAACTTGTAACGATACGCTTGTACAAGTGTGGAGCAGGAGCGTTGTTAGAGCGATTGTACAAGTGTGGAGCAGGAGCGTTGTTAGAGCGATTGGAGCGATGCACCGAGCTGTATTGGTGGCGTATGATAATATTGTAGAGCAATCTTTTGAAGTGATATTTTTTAGGGTTCCGTAACTGAAGGGTAGCCGACGGATCCCTATTACTAAGCCTCTGTTTTCTATCTGTCTGTCAGCCAACGGTATCTCGAAAACCGTAATTGATAGACGGTTGAAATTTTTACATTGTGTATTTCTATTGCCGCTATAATAACTCTCAACCTGTGAGCGGCACGCATTTAACTTCTTTTCTCATCATCATCTGCGTAGCCTTTTCCCAACTATATTGGGGTCAGCTTCCAGTAAAACTGGATTTAGCTGAATACCAGTATTTTACGCGGAGCGGCTGCCTACCAGACCTCCACTCTGACTATCCGTAACGACTGCCAAATATCTACAAATGACAGCCGGGACCAACGGCTTAACGTGCTTTCCAAGACACGGAAGAAACTCGGTATGTTAAGATGGTCACCCATCCACTGACCAACCTTGGCAAGCGTTGCTTAACGTTGAAGATCGACCCGCGCGGCTGTTATTATCTAGCCACGAGCTCCTCAAACTTTTTCTATTAAATTAAAAATAAAAACTAATCTATCTGAACCAGAGTACCATTTTGTCTTTTTATAATTAGTGGGAGTTATTGCCCCAAGAGAGTAGAGTTAGGGTTCCGTACCCAAAGGGTATCCCAACGGAACCCTATTACTAAGCCTTTGCAGTCCGTCCGTCTGTCTGTCAGCGGGCTGTATCTCACGAACCGTAACAGGTAGACAGTTGAAATTTTCTCAGAGTGTGTATTTCCATTGCCGCTATAAAAAAGAGGGAGGAGGGAAGGAGGAAGGAGGCTCCCATACAAGTAACGAAACGTGTTTAGTTTCGGTTTGTGGTACGGAACCCTTCGTGTGAAAGTCCTACTCGCACTTGGCCGGTACGGTTTTATGTCTGCTGAACCTCGCATTAAACATTTTGTTACATCTCTAGTGACACGACACATATAGCTTAAGTCACGATAAAGAGATTACCTTCCCGCATACTGAGATCAATGTACATAACATTCCCAGTATTGAAAACACGAGGGAAGCTGTGGAGTGTTCTCAGAACACAGATCTGAAGTGTGATAACAACTGTAGGCGCGAGATGTGTCGAGGGCTCTCGTGAACTGCCTCGTACCTTGTACCGGCTATCGGGGATATGGGTTTGAATATATATTGATAACTAGGTTCTAGGGGGGGTTGTGATACTACGGTTGAACTGATTTTGGTATAGACATAAGGCCGAGAGCTTAGCGACATCTTGGAGTTAAGGTTTAAACAAGTTGTATTAGTTTTTAGGATTCCGATCATCCGTGAAAAATGGAACCCTTATAGGATCACTCGGGTGTCTGTCTGTCTGTCCGTCTGTCACATCCAGTTTTCTCCGTATCTACTAGATCTGTTAGATCTGTTGAAATTTGGTATGAATAGCGGAACCCTTTGCACGCGTGTCCGATTCGCACTTGGCCAGTTTTTCGATATTAAATATATAAAAAACTGATTTTCGTAATCGCTAAAGTGTGGAAGAAAAAAGGTTGGTATTCCGATGAATGAAATGAGATCAGATTCTTCCGTTCCTTAAGTCTCTTAGTCCGATGGGATGGCAACTGTTTTAAATACTTTCATAGGCATAAGGGTTTCACTCCTTCGAATTACAAACTCTGGACTGCTATTGCGAAATTCTTTGCCTGACACTTTTTGCCCGACACGTTTTGCCCGACACGTTTTGCCCGACACTTTTTGCCCGACCTGGGTATAAAAAATATTTAATTATATTAAAAATTATTATTAATAGGTAACAGGTTTATTGTTTATCTCTCATTCCCGAACATTGACTAATCGCATTATATTGTACTGTATAAAGATATTCTTTGCTACACAGTAATACGGAAATATCATCACAACATTGTAACGTCTTTGGAAGTGTTTTTATTAATAATTTAGTAGCGATCCCCGGCTCGATAATATTAACTTCAATATTTGATGAGGCATTCGAACGAATGGCTTCTCTTGTTGACTGAAAATATGTACCTAAACATTATGTTCTTTCTTTGACGTCTTAATAGAAATTTGATCTCGAGGTATATTTATTTTTTAATCCCCAGCAGGAAATTTCCCAAGAAGTATTGTTAGAAATTGATATTGTACTTCAAATTATTATTAGTTCTAATAGAATTGTATCAAAACTTTCTGGTATCAAAATTCTGAAAATTCATATGATGATAATACAATCGATAAGTAAGTAAACTAATGTATCTTTAATACCTAATTCATCCATTAATATTCGGCCTTGGTCATAAAAAATAATTAACTGCTTAGCAAATCACTAGCAAAGTTCGCACAAAAAGAAAATAGTTAATCCGTTGCTAAATAGATGCCAAACATTTTTAAGAATTTTATGAACAAGACTGTGCTAAAGATATCCACACTTGTTTATTTGGGACTCGAACTGGACAAGTAAAACAATAAAATTAATTAGTAACTAAGACTGGTAACTCATGCATAGAGAAAACAACGTTAGAAGACTCACTGAAAAGGATACTATTATTGTAGGTAAGCTGATACCCTGCCAGGCTTGTGGAATTTGTTCGAAGACGGGTGGACGGACGGACGGACAGCGGAGGTTTAGCAATTGGGTTCCGTTGGTTATCCTTCGGGTACGGAATTCTAAAAAACTGGTCAAGTGCGAGTCTGACTCGCACTCGAAGGGTTCCGTACCATAAACTTTAATATTTATTAATTTGTTGTTATAGCAGCAACAGGAATACACAATCTGTGAAAATTTCAACTATCTACCTATTACGGCTCTTGAGATACAGCCCACTGACAGGCAGAAAGATGGACGGGCGGACGGACGAACAGACAGCGGAGGCGTAGTAATAGGGTTCCGTTGGTTACCTGTTCGTTCGTCTGTCCGTCCGTTGGGTACGGAACCCTAAAAAATACAGGGATGCTTATCAAGCATCCCTGTATTTTATAAATCGTTCATGGCTAATATCTTAGATCACAGGTTATCTAGGCCACTATTATCTACTCCTTGTCTAGGCCGAGACAGGAGCACGTAGGCGGCACATGATCAGTGTCGGTATTAAGGAGGCTAGATGTGAGACGTGCTCACTGGCTTTTGTTAATTAAACGTTTTACTTGGAAAAACACGGTGAAGAAATCATAGACGAAAGTTGTGTAGGAAATGATGAACACAAACACAATTTATTGTAGTAAAATAGCATGTGGGACAGCGGCTATTGTCTTACTATTCTCTTTTAATTTTGCAAGTCCTGACGGGTGTTATCGTCGACTTGTTTGCAATTATTACATTTTCCTTTGGGTATTGCCAGCGGCCGGTGCTTATTCAATTTCCGTTAATGTGTACACGATTTAAAACTGGCCATAAGGCCACAATATCTAATAACTAACTCGATTTTCAAAATATACTATATTTACATGCACTTCTCCGTGCTGTTTGGGGGCGTTTTGGGCAAAATTTCTGGTACCCAGCCTAATTTGAATAGATGACTGTTTTTGATTGATTGATTTATCAAAACTGTTTCCTAAGCAAAATCAAAATCAGTCTAACATTAAATATAGAAGCTATAGCTACGTTTAACTTAGGTCAAAATATACCCCTACGAATAATTAACGAACTGCAATAATACTAGCGATTGGACACAATAATTTATTGCTTTGAATGAGAATCACATCACACACACACATCATAGTTACTTTGAATACAAAGCTTTAACCGACCCTGATCTCAAAAGATACCGTAATACCTAGATCAGTTAACAGATCTCAGGTGAGCTCGACGCCTTTTGGTCGAACACTGTAATCCAGCAAAGCCATCGCGGGCAAAGTTGAGCGACTAATGAGCAAACTTACCCTTTGACAGCTCGACAGTCGTGTGTTACACCGTCTTTTGTTTCTGACTTGGCACACTTTAACATTTAAAGGCTGTTTCTTTCCTTTTTTTTTAGGCAAAATAGTTAATAGCGCAATAATAAAATAGTAACATTGAAGGTTAAGCTGCGCTTCACAAGATCGGTCGGTGGATGACCATCAAATATATAGTAGGATGTCCTACTATGTTTAAGTTTTTTGTCTTTAAGCCAAGAGTGAATATTTAGGTTACTTCTAGACTAGCGCGCTTTATCTTCTACTAATTCATCACTTACCATCAGGTGAGATAGTGGTCAAATCTATCAATAATATAAAAATGTACTAGCTGAACGAATTTGGATGAAATACGGGTCATTCAAATTCGTTCAGCTGTTAAAAGGTGAGGCGGATGCCGTATGGTGTCAGCCTAAAGGTAAAAAAAGTCAGATAGACCGAGTAACATTATATTTATGATGTTAAGTTTCAGTTCATCATATCCAGTAGGTGTGGATGTCGCTAATCAAACTTTTAGCTAGTTTTTTCCTAAAACACTCGTACATTTCATGACTGATTTCTAAATATTTCAATGAACACAACTAAAGTCAAGATGTAAAAGTATTAACAAATTAATTTCCTCGGAGCTGAAAATGATGCGGAAAATCTCTCAATTAAAAGTTAAAGGAATTCATTAAACAAATTAACAAGTTCGCAGCTTGTCAAGTTTGTTTTCTGTTCACTTGTTGTCACCCGAAATGAGGGTATTTTTAAAAGAAATGTTTTTCCTTGCATAAATTATGAGATCGATATTCAGAATATAAACGATGTTTTAGGGAAACTTCGTATCTATGTACATGATGGCCAGGTATTCGGGTACCCTAGTCTATTCAGTAAGTAACCATTTCGATATCGAGCTTCACCTGATTGATAAACCTCGCAAAGTGAGCTTTATTGCACACAACATTAAGGTCTTACGTTTGACGTAATTTGATACTCACCTTCCTTGGATTCCGCTGTCGAGATACGTTAATGTTGTAACAGAATAGGGATAACCGATCGACATATATGCTTTTGTATAAATTCATGTTCTTCTAACATAACAGGCAGATACCTACATAATAATGTTGCTCGGGAGTTAGTTTCACCACTTCTTCTTAGGAATTGGTGAAGGGCGGACGTTTGGGGGGACGTTAATGTAAATGATTTTTAATTTTGTTGTTTCAAGGAATTAGTAAAAAAAGGATTATTAGTACAGCTGTCAACGGACATTGGTGAGTTGAAATCATGAGCGTAGATGTATATATAATTATATGTTTTTTTTAATCAACATTAGTCTGTTATACTCATCACAACCGCGGATTCTTTTAGATAATTTTTAAACCGTTTTTAGTGCCCTTGCAAGATGAATTTGTATCGACGTCACATTTCTAAATAAATAGCTGCTGTGTCCTTGTGATCACAAGGAAATGGAAATTATCCTAACGGAACACACTCACGGGATAAGATTGAATCAACCAATTAATCGAATTATTTATTTGCTAAAATGCAGGTATACAAATGAGGTCGTGAAGAATAAATGTTGTAAGTTGTAGATATATGTGAGTGTGCCCAAGAACTCCATGACCTCATCCCACCGGCCCCCTTCTACCATCGGACATCCATACGCACTGCATCTCACCAACCCCACCTTGTTGTTATTCCACCAATTCGCTCTAAGCGTTTCCAAACTTCTTTTATATTGCGCACAGAAAAAGAGTGGAACTCTCTGCCTGCGTCTGTGTTTCCGAACGCTTACAACCCTAATCTCTTCAAAGTTAGAGTGAACAGGCTCCTTCTGGGTAAGCTCGCTCCGTCGTAGACATTGTCTCTGTTATCTCTGACATAGACTAGAGTCAAGAGCAAACCCATCATTAATATAAAAACTTTCATTCAAATCTGTTTAGGCGTTAAGACGTGATGAGGTAAAAAATTGACAGATTGACAGACAGACTTACGGACAGACAGGCAATGATACTTTCGGGTTTATAATATTAGTGTGGATGACAGGATGGCCCTTATTCATCATGAATCTTAAGTTTATCTCCAACGTTTAGCAGTTTATATTCTAAACTTTAAAACTTAGATCAAGTGGATCCTTTCTCCGAGAAACAAATGAAGTAAGTTTGATTAAACTTGGATCACGAGTGTGGATGATTTATAGCAATGCATAAAACTAGAAGCTGAACCACTGCGGTACTTAAAGTTTGGGGTTTTTTAATGCATAGAATAGTTTTTGAAGATGGTTTTTGTAGATAATTTGTCAAGGTATTGTATAAATTGGTTGATATATTATGAAGATTATTACTGAAGAGGTCGGAAAAAAATGATCTGAAAAATTCTTTCCATCGCAAAAATTATTGATGATAGAACAAAACAATGTTCTACAGTTTTGGAAAATACATCAATACCTACGTCAAAGTCCATAATGGCATATGTCTATCTTTTATGTTTGACTCACAATCTTCTTCTTCCACCTGGCGTTAATCCCGGCTATTGCCAGGGTCCGCCTTCCTACTTAGCTTCCTCCACTTTGCCCGATCTTGAACATTCTTCTCAGTTAGGCCATTGGCTCTCATGTCGGACTTGACGACGTCCAACCAGCGCTTGCGAGGGCGACCACGGGACCTAGCCCCAAGAACAGCCATATTCATGCATCCCCGACCAACGTACTCCATAGGGTTTATGTTTGACTCACAATAACCATATTTATTATATTCAAATTTGATATAAAATACTACTTCATTTGCAGCGGTGTTTTCACCAAGATAGTATAAATCATTATGTTAATAAATATATTAATTATCTTGAGTATTTAATTTAGAGAAAAATTGTCGTTTACAGTAT
Source organism: Lacanobia oleracea (assembly GCA_950371165.1). Lineage (NCBI taxonomy): Eukaryota > Metazoa > Arthropoda > Insecta > Lepidoptera > Noctuidae > Lacanobia > Lacanobia oleracea. Next base: position 23,380,329 of record OX493406.1, read on the forward strand.
TTAATTTGGATGAATTTCTTTGGAGATATCTTAAAATTAAAGTAAGTGGCGCAACCAAATAATTATAACGGAGGTAGAGATGTCCCAAACTGGTGGATACCTGAGAGCAGACATCGTTGACGGTTTTCTATTACACTTTTTATTTTAGCTGAACCACAATATTATTGACTCTGGTAATTATATGTACACTTTGTTCGATTCGGCTAAATAAACATTTGCACCCGTGCGAAGCCTGTGCAGTAATATTATTATGTTTGTTAATCCATCACGCCTCATCAGTTGAATGTATTTGGATACTCAGAACACAGGGAGACCAACGCCTGTATTAAAACAAGGGATGCTGTTATCGCGATAGTATTTTTTATTTTCATCACCAGGAAGAATTTACTGACTTCACGCGAGCGAAACCATTAGGTAGGTCATCCTTTTGAGCCAATATCCATCCACTGCTGAATGTAAGCCTTCCACAAAGAGCGTCAACCATCCCGGTCCTGAGCAGTCCGCATTAGGTAGGTAGTAAAAGAATATTTAATTAAATAAAAAACTGTTAACAAGTGAACTTATCTACGTTAAAATTAAATACATACTATCAAGTAGCAAGGTAACAAAAATAAATAGTTTGGTATTTGTTAATCACAGATCTAAAGTAATTAATATCATTTGACATTGTGTTACTAGTTGCAACTGCTTTAGTCGAGATTGTCAAAGATATATTATTATCATATTTTTATTGCTAGCAGCATAAATAAACAATCTTTGATAAGAAGAAAGAATTGGATTATTATTATCTTTTCATTAAAATGGTGTAATATTAGATAGTTAATACCTACAGCTTTTAGACAATTGATGACTTGGACACAAGTAATTGTATTGTCGGATAAGTAAGAAGTGCCAAGGAAAGACAGTTAATTTGGTGAGAAGATATGATATGGAGAAGAACCACGTGTTCTTCTCCACAGAGATTTATGCTTTCGAACGTGCAAATAGCTTCATCTTTTTGACTGGCCGACGCTGTCAATTCAAAAGTGCCTGTAAATTGTGTAATTGAAATAAATGCTTTGAGTTTGAGTTTCAAAGATTGTAAGTATGGGTACCATACGTATGGGCGTAACTATAAGTAGAAGAGAACCAAAGAATACACAGAGTTTTCACTTGGTTCCTATGCTTTTTATTTATTTTTTTATTTGTTACATAATTATAATTGTATATTATGTATTTATTTATATAAATTGTACACCTAAGACTACCTGCAGTACTGTCTTTCTACTATATTTGCAATCCATCCAAAGTTTGACTTGAAAAGATCGCTTTTAGCGATAAGGCCGCCACACCCCATATAATGTTTTCTTTATCTATTTTTTCTGTATCTTATAATTGGTGTACATAATAAAGAGTATTTTATTCTATTCTAGAGGGCCACTAATTGAGAAGTATCTAAGGAGGCAAACCCCAAAATAAATTGAGGTATAATATGCCAGAGACAGCACCTGAAGACGCAGCGTTGGAAGGCCTCCCACAGGGTGAAACGAAAGCCTAGTTAAGGATAGATGCAAGACGCACAGGACCAAAAGATGTGGCGACTTTTAGGATAGGCCAATGTCCAGCAGTGGAAGTCTTTCAGCTGAAATTATAGAAGGCAAAAAAAAGATGATGTAAGAAGTAGCAATTCACTCTGTCGTAATCAATATATCCCTCAATCGCCAAACTTTTCCAATTGCTATCTCTTATCACCGCATTGTCGCAGTGCGAAACGAAGAAAACAATTGATAAACAACAAACAATTTGCTACACAAAACCTCAAAATCCTAATATTTATTTTCTTGTCCATATTAAGTTGTATTTGGGGTCGGTACAACATCTTGACTAGAAGTACCATGGTTACCCAGTGAATGGGTTGTGGACGTCTGGTAGGCAGCTGCTCCTCGTAAAATACTGGTATTCAGCTAAATCCGGCTTGACTCGAAGCTAACCCCAATATAGTTGGGAAAAGGCTACTCAGATGATGATGGTGCAACAGGTATTTTCCTTCCAAAATTCTCTACGAGTCGCCATCATAGTGTAGTCGATCCTTTTCTAGCCATTTCATCTTTCACTTAGGCCATCTATCGTTTTTAGTGTTCCTTACCTGAAGGCTGACAAACCTATTATTAATCCTACATTGTCCGCTGGACTGTTTTTACATACGCCATCTATCGTTCTGTCAGCGAGCTGTTTTCTTTCATAAAAAAACTGTTCGATCTTCCCCCAACTCACATTAAACACAACAAACAAGCATTTGAAACAATAGGGTATTTTTCAAAAAAAAATGTAATTAGTCCGTCTGATAGATTTTCAAAAAATACACGCGTGACGTCATATGTCTTGGTAAAAATGTACCAAATTTACCAAGCCAGATGACGTCACGCGTGTCTTCAACCCGCTGTATCTCCTTTATTTTTTGTTTACGAGAAAAAAGAAAAAATAGGTGTCCAATATTTTTTGAAAACCTATCAGACGGACTAATTAGATTTTTTTAGTAAACTACCCCATTGAACGTGTGTTTACAAAATTTATAGCTTTTCGTGGCTGGGAAAATATAAAAAAAACGCCTATACCTAAATATTTACAAATAATGTGATTGGAAATAATCCAACACCACGAATTGCCACGAGCCCGCTCGTGTGCTCGCCAAACGGCATCAAATTCACACACGCCTTCATTTATTGTACTCAAGGTTCCATTGGTTCGATTACCTACATGTAGTAGAGCAACTAAGAGCACTTATTACCAAACTATTTGTTGACCTTCATTCTTTCTACTTGAACAAGTAATAAGCTAAAATTGTATTATTTAAAGTATGCTGTATGGCTATGATGTCACAGAATGTATTTCGCTCATTGAGTATTGAGTATATTGCTGTAAAAAGTGTATCCCGTATGGTCTAGTGGCTAGGATACCTGGCTTTCACCCAGGAGGCTCGGGTTCGATTCCCGGTACGGGAAATATTTTTGTGAGTTCGTAGTTTTATCTTTGATTGTAAAATGTCACTTAATTGTTGATAACACGCAGTTCTGTCAACGTGCTCCTGGCCACCACATAGGCAATCATATTATGATTGTGATTTTAGCTTTAGGTAAAATATCATAAAATCAGTCAAGTGCGAGTCGGATTCACGCGCAATGGGTTCCGAACGACTCAATTTTTTTACATATTTTTTAAAATCTTATACTTTTAAGGTTTTCCAGTAATCTCTAAGCAAATAACTATTTCCTGTACTTTTTCATTATATTAGGATCAGTAGTGTCGGGAACATGGCAAATCATCTATTTTTTCCAGTAGCTTCCAAATCCGTTTTTTTTTTACTATGACCTTAACCTCTTTCTTATGATATGACACACATTACAGCTAACCGAGGACCAGCGCTGGCACACCAAGACTGTTGCGTGAGTCCGTGCCTCGGAACGCACATTAAGGCTTGTATTCATGCCTTGTGCATATGAACTGAGCTAACTACGCCTCTACGCGCCACTCCGCTACCCGCATTTTTATTTTTTTATTATAAAAATAATACATGTTTTTAAAAAGTAACAAAACCAAATAATTTTCGTTTGTATTGCAAAGCAGTAAATAATTTTCTTATACTCTTTTGATAAAAAAAACCGGCCAAGTGCGAGTCGCTCGCTCACGAAGGGTTCCGTACCATAAACCTTGATTTTTATTATTTGTTGTTATAGCGCTAATAGAAATACACAATCTGTGAACATTTCAACTGTCTACCTATTGCGGTTCTTGAGATACAGCCTGCTGGAAGACGGACGGACGGACGGACGGACAGCGGAGGCTTACTAACGGGATGCCCTTTGGGTATGGAACCCTAAAATTAAGAAGTAAAATGGTTTCATCTCAACGATTTGGAGGTCGAAAGAAGAATCTACCCTTCCGAATGGACAGTAGAGTCAGTGTTATTTTAAATGTAATGATGACGCTCAAAAGTGCCGTTTAATGGCCTAATTGAAATAAACGTTTTTGTATGTCTTTGGACAGATATGCAGTAGCTTCGCGCACAGTAACGGTACTCAGCTTCATCCGGTGGGACCGGAAGCTGACCCCAATGTAGTGGGAAAAGGCTAGACAGATTGATTGGTACAGAAGTCTACGTGTGTGAGTCCGATTCGCACTTGGTTTTTGTACCTTCTCGGACTTTTATAGAAGTATTAATTCATTCTCTCAACATTATTCATTCCTCCACATAACAACCAAAACATCAGAAACGTAAAAAGAAAACACATCGAAAACAACACAGTGAACTAGCACAAACTAAACGTTTCAGTCCAGAAAACGATGAACAAAACGTCTCGAGAGCCCTCAAACCAATACCATTGTCCCGGAGCCATTATCTAGAAAAGTGCATGTTCGTGTATAGTCGGGCATGTCCGTGCATTGTCGTGCCTTTTGTGTTGTTATTCGAGCACTCATTAGCCTGTGGATGAATGTGCTTGAATGTCCGCCATTTTGCTCGAGTGTGCTCTACTCAAGTACTATCCGGACATTTTGCGATCAGATGGCTCACTTTGTTCTCTCTACGTTTATTAGTAACGTTAATTTCCTTGTGTTTTAAAGTTAATATTTATTATGTTTGTAATACCAGCTTTTTAATTGCGATGCTGTAGGAATTACGTTAACAGAGCCTCTTCGTGTACATAGAAGTCACGAGCATTAATCACCACGCTTGTTCAAGGCAGGTCGGCGATTTCTGACTTAGACTATTAACTCCAAGTCAGAAATCGAGTTTTTATTTACTATTGATAAGCACGCGTTTGACCACTATCTCACCTGATGGTAAGCGATGATGTGGTCGAAGATGGAGCACGCTTGTCTAGAAGTAACCTATTCACTCTTGACTTACAGACTCCCAGGTTGTAGCAATCAGGAAACACAGACTCCGGCAGGGAATTCCACTCCTTAGCTGTACACATTATGAATATGTTCCCAAAACGCATCGCCGTTCGTCTTGTGGGCCGATGATGGAACGGGCTTAGCGGAATTAAATTATATATTCCATCGCACATTCCCCAAAATGCAACCGGTAGAAAACCGACAGGCTAGCAACTCGTCGCCGATGCTCAAGACTTTGGAACTTCGTCGCGACGAGCCTCTCATTGCCGATGATCCTCTTGGCTCGTTTTTCAAATGACTCAAGGGCATCAAGCTGGTATCTGGCAGATCCGTCCCAAAAATGAGAGCAGTATTCCATACACGATCGAACTCGCGAGAGTTTGCAGAGTTTAAGCAGCTGTTCCGACGTGAAGTACCGTCTCACCTTTGCTAGGATCCCCAACTTCCTTACAGCCACTTGAGCTTTTGCCTCTATGTAAGGGCCAAAATTGAGAGTAGATGTTAATGTAACCCCAAGAATAAGCTCAAGTTGGTCGGTTATCGGCACGATGCCGGACGCCGGAGGAGCTCGTGGCTAGATAATAACAGCCGCACGGGTCGATCTTCAAGGTTAAGCAACGCTTGCCAAGGTTGGTCTGTGGATGGGTGACCATCTTAACATACCGAGTTTCCTCCGTGCCTCGGATAGCACGTTAAGCCGTTGGTCCCGGCTGTCATTTGTAGATCTTTGGCAGTCGTTACGGATAGTCAGAAGCCAGTTAATCTGACTCCAGTCTTACCATGAAGTACAGTGTTACCTAGTTAATGGGTTGTGGAGGTCTGGTAGGCAGCCGCTCCGCGTAAAATACTGGTATTCAGCTAAATCCGGTTTGACTGGACCCCTGAAGAACCCCGGCATTAATATCCAGCAGTCCAGACGAGCAGCCATCTATGATCACTTGGAAAGACCGATCCCTCAGGAAATCTGCGATCCAATCACACAAACCGGCGGGCAGACCGAATGAAGGAAGCTTACTAAGAAGGCTATCGTGCCAGACCCTGTCGAAGGCCTTCGAGATGTCAAGAGAGACCGCTAGTGCCTCCTCGTGCTTCTCTGTTGCCTCACTCCAGAGGTGAATGGCATACGCTAGAAAATCCCCAGTTGACCGTTTTCGGCGGAACCCGTATTGTCGGTCACTTAGGATATCATTCGCTTCTAGGTACGCCAGGAGCTTATGATTCAGCACGCGTTTACAGAGTATGGACGTTACCGAGATGGGTCTATAATTTGACGGGTGAGCTCGACTACCCTTCTTGGGCACGGGCTACACGTTAGCTTGCGTCCAAGCCTTCGGCACTTTTCCAGTCTCAAACGAAAGGTGAAATAGGCGTTTCAAGAATTGGGAAGTATTTGTATGTACTTACACCTACTAAGGTACATACACAAATATCTCGCTGTTGTTGTGTTGTGCCTTGTCATTCAAATATGTACGCATATTTCAATTAATATCTTCTACCTCTAGTCCATAGTAAAAAGTTGTACTTGCAAAAGCAAAGAATTCGTTTTGCATCTGTTTAGTAAGCATTTGTACCATAAGGACGTCATCATCAAACCCTTTACTAATCATCATCTGCCTAGCCTTTTCCCAACTATATTGGGGTCGGCTTCCAGTCAAACCGGATTTAGCTGAATACCAGTATTTTACTGGGTAACACGGTACTTCATGGCAAAACTGAAGTCAGATTAACTGGCTTCTGACTATCCGTAACGACTGCCAAAGATCTACAAAATGACAATCGGGACCAACGGCTTAACGTACTTTCCGAGGCATGGAGGAAACTCGGTATGTTAAGTTGGTCACCCATCCACAGACCAACCTTGGCAAGCATTGCTTAACCTTAAAGATCGACCCGTGCGGCTTTAATTATTTAACCACGAGCTCCTCGATCGAAAATTTTATAGATATACTATTGTATAAATTCACACCCTTTACTAATAGTTATATCAATATAGTATAACAACTAATAAGCTACTAGCCACGACATCAATGTAAGTATCTACCCATTGGAAAATAACTACACAATATGGCAATAACATCGCGAAGTGCGGGTTGATCTCGCTAGCCCGCGGCGTACGGCCCGGGACGGCTCGACCCGGCTTAGATCGGCCTGGCCTCTACTCACGGTATCGCCACAAAATATCAAGCAGTGGGCCGTTTTTTCATTGATCAATGTAACATACCTCCTGTACAATATCGTCTGTAGTCTACAGTGGCTGGAACTAAAATCAGACGCGAGACGTGACGATTCAATGCGACTTGTGAATTCCGTTGAATCTACGAGTATACAAAGTGCTTCAGAATTTAGAAATAATGTAATACCTGAAAATTAATTATTTTTTTTATTTTTATTAAACCAGTCTGTGCACAGAATTAGTTAAATTCACTCTGGTTGCAGACCAAGATCTAAAAGCTAATGTGAGTTACTTTTTTTTTTGGAAATAAAAAAAACGAGCTCTAAAAGAAAAAGGTTGAAAAAAATTTTGTCATGTAGGTACGAAAAGTTTGATGATCCAAAATTGTAAAACTCTCGAATTACCTACATACATTTTCAAACATCGAAAGTGGTGATAACTAAGATGACATCTAACAAGCACAAAGAAGACATGTTGTGTCAAACAGAAAAACAATGGGATAAGAGCAAATGAATAACGATGATCAATGTTTGTAATTTGATCGTTATAAGTACTTACTGGCGACACATCAAAATTATTTTACAAAATTATTTCACAAAACAGATTTGCAATAATATCGTTCAAGATGCAAAAGTCGAGGCAGAAATATTAAACTACTAAAGCAATTCCTTTCACATTACAAGCAATGCTCAATAGCATCGTTCAGCAGACATTACGGAGTATCACAATGGAGCGCCGGAGCAATAACGATCACTGCCGGGTGTTCGCGCTATCTCAGCTATCTCACACATTACAACACGACTACGGCACGGTACGGGGCTGTGCCGTAAATATGCGTATTAGTCTGTTTATTGGAAACAACCAAAGACTTCGCTTTACAGAGATTTAGAATTTATTGGAAGGATTTTTTTTTTGTAGAAATTCTTAGAAGAACTGTATAGTAGTATTGGTCTATATAGTTGATGATGAGATTGTTATGATATGGTGCAGAGGAATTAGGGGAACGTCGTGAGAAAAGTTTTTATTATGAATGTTGATATCTACAATGTAAAGAACAATGGGACATGGTGCTTCTTCGTTCTTCTCGTGTGATGGGCAGTAAGGTCGAACGAACCGCACACACCCTAGTGTCAGAGATTCTAAACCGCCTCAAGGGTCTCTGACATGGTTTATTTGACGATTGCCATTTGGCGGGCGGGACCACCGGCTTATAAGTGCCTTCCAAAGCACGGAATCACCTTTTTATCTAACAATCAGGTGATTCAAGCCTGCAAAGCCAAACTAGAAAATAACTTTGCAAAGTATGCTTTCCCTTAATCCACGACCACCAAGTCACAAGGCAAATGTCGAAACCACTCGACCAAGGAGGCAGTTGATGGTGCTCATCATTACGAACAAGGATTACAGTCAAAATTTTTTATTGACTCGCATAACTCGAGAAAATGTAGAGCAGTAATATGCTCAGAAAGGGGTTGACTACTGACTTCACGACAAATGTATGGAAGGACAAAACATGTTCCACAGACCTGACATAAACTGTGATATGGGCAAAATAATGATGTTGGTGTTTAAAACGTGTGACCTGCTATTAAAAGGTGTCAATAACGTTAAATATAAATGAGGAAACGGCTTGTTTAACTCATAAAACTGTTGACACTTGACAGAAACATTACGATCCCATTTAATGTAGCTCTGTTTAAAGTATTTCATGTACACATTTTGATGCAACTTGGCAAACAGTTGGAACCTTGATAAGGACAAAAGGATATATCTTCTTATATCATTTCACTCCATTGTATATTGCCTTGTAAATTCAAAGGCAACTGGAAAACCATATTTTTGCCATGTTACAAGCACCCGATATATCTTTACAAAACCAAGCCTGCAAATATTTATTCAACCGCGTAAGAAAAACTGCAGCAGATACATTCATATTTATAGACGGCACAAATAACTGCACTGTGGCCTAGTTCCGCCCTCCCTGTCAGTTTGGAAGAGGCCTTAATTTCGCTTTAAAAGCGGCCAAAGCTTTCTGTTTGTGCTTGTTTTGTCACGAAAATAGAAGACCTTTGTACTAAGCTGTCTTTGTGGAACAACTCACGAAATATATAAATGTAGCTGGTCTTTTAACGTTTTTGAACCAAAGAAGAAATTTTTTGTTGTTTCATGTCAATGTGCTCGATATTTCTCTGTAAAATGGTTACTCATCTTTTCCTATGATAGTTTGATAATTTCCTCATGTTAAACACGGAAGGAAAATTACCTTGGAACATAGTACATAAGAATGCGGAAAATTGCGCATCAGGGTTTTTCTATCTTCTAGTAAATAAAATATTACACACATAGTGGTACAATTATTTCTATTTACCATGGAGGTAGAGTAAGTGTGTGTGGTGTGTTGGTATGTTTTGGTATGGTATGTGTGTGTATTTGGTTCCGAATTTTTTTTCACTTATCATCAGTGTGTGCCTTTTGCTTTTACCGATAATATAGGCTAAGATCCTGTATGATAGACCACGGAAGCAAACAACCGCAAACTCAAGGCCTCTGTAGGAAATAGCTAGTCTGCTATGATACCAAACTGCGAATATCTATACTTCTATTATGTATACTAATATTTTATAACAATGCGAAAAGCTGTAAATTTATTTAAATAACAAACTATATACAGGGTTATTTGTAAAACACCAACAACCTCTTCGGCAGTGAAAGTACACATGATTATAAACCACTTTTCCTTTGAGACCAACCCTGAAAACTCGAAAAAAATATCAGCTGTTTCATAAATTTTCATTGACTAAATATTGTATTTTGTGTATACGAGTATCAACTGTCTTAGTTGATATTATTTTTACGAGTTTTCGGGGTTGTTACACAGGAGTACAGTCCACCTGTAGTTGACGAGTTTCGGCTAAAATGATGGTGATAATAATGACGGTGAACAATCGTATATTGGTGACGTACTTTAGACTAGTAAGAAATAGTGCAAGTAGAAAGATTATGTTAAGATTAGGTAGGTCGCATCTTCAGCTACGGCATTATTATTATTATACTTTCAAATTATTGTTTTGTAGAACTTCCTTCTGGGTTTGGTTCCTAGATCGGGTAAACATTTTTTTTTTCACTTCCACAAATGTGCCTTCATCATTATCATTATCATCATATCAGCCGAAAGACGTCCACTGCTGGGCATAGGCCTCGCCACAACGACCGGTTTCGCTTCTCGCATCCATCGGCTACCTGCGACATTCACCAGGTACCTGGTGAAGACAACGGAGAATTTTTTGTGTGTAATGTAATGTGTAATGTACATTACATTACACACAAAAAATACTCCTTTGTCTTCGTTACAAAAATAAAACAAAAAAAAAACTTCCATCAAAAAATACTCCTTTGCGGGAGACTGGTATCTGCACTAGGAAATCCTGTCACACAGCCAGGACCCCCGCAAACAGTGTTCTTGTTACAAAAAAATAAGACCTTTGATCACGTACAATATACATAAGCAGTCGGGTAAAAAAGAGAAAAGTTTAATATTAAAATTCTTAAAAATTAAATTGTTGTGTGGTGTGGAGGTCGTTATGGTGGAACAGAAAGCTTAGTGCTTTCCGTCTCAGCGTTTAGAAGTTGGTTGAGTGACACCCCGTGCCTCGGAAAGCACATAAAGCCGTTGGTTTTGTGCCTGATTTCTCGCTGGTCGTATCGCTGCTGTTCCATTTAACTTATCGTCCCGTGGTTTGTATTGGTATGTTTAAACATTTCTCGGTTAATAAACTATAAAAAATCTATTTCCAATAAATACACCCGACTTCTTAGTGTTTTTTAGGGTTCCGTACCCGAAGGGTAACCAACGGAACCCTATTACTAAGCCTCCACTGTCCGTCCGTCCGTCCGTCCGTCTGTCTGTCAGTGGGCTGTATCTCAAGAACCGTAATATATAGACAGTTGAAATTTTCACAGATTGTGTATATCTATTGCCGCTATAATGACTATTAATAAAAACTAAGGTTTATGGTACGGAACCCTTTGTGTGCGAGTCCGACTCGCACTTGGTCGGATTTTTTGAAGTCGGTTAAAAAAACTATGAGAGTAAAGGAACAGAGATTGCACCTGAGTATACGTACAACCTTTTGCACTATGATATCTCTTGTGTGCATGACTTACCGTTGAGATTGGATGATTATATCAGATACCTTGGCACCTGCGTTCGTGACTCTATTTCATAGCAACAATAGATCTTGCATCATAATTTTTTATCGTGATTATAAGCCGTTGTTTTGCCCACACTGCTTAAATCTACATCGATCCAATCCGAGACCCGGATAAAACCGGATTTTATCGTTTTACAGCAACTCGAAAATAGTTCGTAATCAAAAGTGTTGTCTTAAGTCTTATCCTGACATCTATTTATGGTGGAAAATTTGTGTAACGTTGGTCGATAAGAAATGTAATCGGTGATATTATTCGCAATATTTTACTAGTCACTATGCGGGCAGATTTAGAGGGAGTGGCCGAGTAGTTTGTTTCTAGTATGCACCGCTCTTTGCCGATTGACTGCCGACTGTTAATGTGATAGGACTGGGTTTTCTGTACTGAAATCTGACAGAAAATAATTTTGGCTTCAAAAAAGTCATTCGTGAACATTCATTTATTCAAATAGGTACTGGGAGCCAACGTCTGAATTTCAAAGTTTTACTTAACGATAGTCTTCCAAAACGCCCGTCACCACTTCCTATTGTGTTAGATGGGAAGAATTAGCGCGACAAACCTCTCAGCAACACGTTTTGCCATCAGTAACCTTCACCGAATGGTAATGTGGCCAAATAACTCGCGATATTGCAATGCGTTGTATGGCAATGGCCACTGGTCAAGTTCAAAGCCAGCTTTATATTACCAAAACTTTTATTAAACTTGTACTGATGTAAAGCCAGTTTGGTATTTGTATCGTAATGTCCCCAAAACATTGCGTAAATTATTTTCATATTACATGATTCAGCAAAACGAACGCGCCAATGCTGTTATCAGAAGGATTGTCGGTTATCAGCTGACGACCACACACTATAGCGCGAGTATAGTGATAACCAAATCTGCCGCTCGAAGAAATAGGCGTGTATCTGCCAATTTCGCAAATTTCGAGGTCTGAAAAATGGCACATCTGGTCATTATTAATTATTATTGGTCTATCAAACCCCTTCCTCAAGTTGCTCTACCCAAAATGGGTGTAAGTGACATTTTCAAGAGTTATAGCACCGACACATTGATGACGATTTGATGGTTGATGCAGTTGAACTTTTTGGGTTAGTACCTATTTAATGCACTAGTACAGACAACGAGTTAAATCAATTTACAATGCTTCTTTCATCTAAATAGTTTTTTTTTTTAATTCTATACAGTACAGAAATGAACGCCAATGATATTTTTATAAATGTTACTACAGTTCCGATTTGATCAAAGTCGATTTTAGGATAAAAATAAAATACATCGATATCATAAATGTCAACATTTAGTCTATTCTATTATTTTTTTTGGAAGTAAATACAAAAGTGTTCACCGACCCCAAGTAATGTGGGATAAGGGCAGGAACATGATGATATTCTTTACTCAGGGTTCCATACCTCAAAAGGAGAAAAAAGGAGCCCTTATAGGTAAAATCACTTTGTCGTCCCTCCGTCCATCCGTCTGTCTGTCAAGACCCTTTATCTCGGGAACGCGTGGAGGTATCGAGTTGAAATTCTCTGTGGAGTTTGTCCGAAAGAGGTACCGCGGCCCTGGAACCCAAAGGGCACTATTATGGGTTTTAATCAGTAAGAGTTTGACACTCCCTTCCGCTCCACCCTGAGCGGAAGGAGTCATTTGATGATTGCCCATCCTAAAAAAAAAGCCATCGCCGAGTCCGTCACATCGTCTACAATCCAAGAACTCAATTTTATAAAAAAGGCAGTTGCACCTCTTTTCTTTTAGACGAGACGGCAGATGACCTTGTCGACTGGTTAAATTGCGAGTGATGACGCTCGTCAGACCGGCCGAGCCCTCAGCGGTGTGGCGTGTGCGTGACGCGACCATGCGGTCACTTCGCAACGGCGCGCGTGACTCCAACGAAATTTTACGAATCCGCATAACGATCCTCCGCTGTTATCAAAGATAACAACATGATACCCACAACAACAAAGATTGATAACATCAGAGATATATTTTTAGTATTGTAAGTAGTATAAAAGTGGTGATAAATAATAGCTTGTATGCTCGGTGAGCTCCAGTCGTTCGTGCAGGCTCTAGTGTGCCCAGACGCAGGAACAAACTCTATCAAAACCAGTTTTATAAGGAAACAATCGAGGTAAGTGAACTGCTTTATTTTATGTATCCCTGGTATTATGAAGTAAAAGTGATTTCCGTATTTATTATTTTCATCAAAATATCTTAGGTTTCTATTGGCATATTTATTTACACCACAAATGATGCATGTTGTGCTAAACGAATTTATATGTTATATTTATATTTATATGTTTCACCGATGCTATCAATGCCTGGAAACTCGCTTGTCCGAATACTGACTTACCTGACAAACCATTTTCCCAGAGGCGGTGGGACGAGCCGCTCTGCAGAGTAGTTCAGAATAACTTACTGTCCGCGTCTGCTACTACTGCTGAGCGTGCACGCCTGCTAGCTGTGGGAAAATGGGAGTCGGGTCTTTGGCTTCATGCACTACCATCGTCGAACCTAGGCACTTTGTTCGACGACACCACTTTTCGCCTCGCTGCTTCTTTGCGTTTAGGAGCCCCTTGTTGTTCTCCTCATCGCTGTCACTGTGGTGAAGTTGTCAACAGCCTCGGGCACCACGGCCTTTCTTGTAGCCGCAGTGCAGGCCGTTCAAATTCAAATTCAAATTCAAAGCATTTTATTTCAAATAAACCATTCACAGGCACTTTTGAAACGTCAAGGTCGGTCAGTCAAAAACATGGAAGCTATTTGCACGTTCCAAAGCGTAGATCTCTATGGAGAAGAACGTGCAAGAAACTCCACGGACACTCTTTTAAATCATGTTCTGTTTTACAACATTCCAAGTTACATATACTTGTTGCTTCTGCATGTGAGGACAATGCAAAGGAAAAAAAAAAAGGGCTTATTATAAGAATTTTAAATATAAAGATTAAAATAAGCCAATGGCAGTTAAGAGATGACCAGTCTCAACCGACGGCGCCTGTTCACGAACATGACGCGTGAATCGGCACCTTTCAGCTCAACCATTTCGAAGGGAACCGAATGATCAAACCCACGCGCCGCCATCAGTGAGACATTTGAGTGAGCATGAAATGCTCTCAACCACCATGCTCGTTCATGTCCAACAAGTAAAACTATAACTACTCACATAAAATGTAAATGGTTTCATGGTACTCACATTTACAAAATTTGAAAAATATGCTTCTACTTTACACAAAACTATGGTTGTCAATGACCAAATAATGAAAAATAAATTAATAAAGAGAACGATTAAGTTCTTACATCAAAACTAATAAATAAGTATTTAATATAATAATATAATTTGTATGTATATAAGAATAAATAAACGAAATAATGTAAGAACCTCTAAAAGTAGCGAGCATCTCTTCCAAATATAAAAACCTAAAAAGTGGACCTAAGCAGCTGTGACTGTGGAGCAGGACCAGCATTTAGCCAAGCGTTTTTATCGAGGATATAATCTTCCAGTTTATAATACGCTTGTCTACATAGTGTGCGTTTTATGCATGCTTTAAATTTTCTCTCATTCAGTTCGAGAATATCAACTGGTATTTTATTATAAAATTTAATACAGTACCCCATAAAAGAAGTGTGTACTTTGGCCAATCTGAATCGGGGTTGATCTAATTTGTTCCTATTTCTAGTATTAAAATTATGCCTGTCACTAATCTTGCTAAAGAGATGAAGATTTTTCCGAACATACATAATATTTTCGTAAATGTATTGACAAGGTACCGTCATGATGTTGATATCCTTAAACAGTTCTCTTAGGGAATCACGCCGACGGTGATTGTAAATGGCTCTAATGGCTCTTTTCTGCAGGATAAATATAGACTCGATGTCTGCAGCACGTCCCCATAATAAGATACCGTAAGACATGATACTATGAAAGTAACTAAAATAGACCAGCCTCGCGGTATCTATATCGGTAAATTGACGGATTTTTCTGACAGCGTATGCTGCTGAACTTAGCCGTCCCGCAAGAGAAGTTAAATGAGGACCCCATTGTAGCCTTGAGTCAAGCGTAATCCCCAGGAAAACCGTGTTTTCGACGAATTCAAGTTTCTCCTTGTTCAATACTATGTCGCAATCATTTCTTTTAACGTTCGGTAAGGCAAATCTGATGCATTTAGTTTTTTTCCCATTTAATACTAAATTATTAGCAGTAAACCAATTTTGGACCTGCTGTAGGGCGTTATTTACGTCGTCAAGATTTATGGAACGTCTATCTATCTTAAAAATTAAGGACGTATCGTCAGCAAATAATACCATATGAGGTTGATTTTTTAAAAGATGGGGTAGATCATTAATATATACTAGAAAGAGGAAAGGACCCAAAATAGAGCCTTGTGGTACCCCCATTTTGACTTTTAAACCCCGTGAATTGACACCATTTATTTGAACTTGTTGCTGTCTATCATTTAAGTAAGATTTTATTAGACTGAGTGCAAGTTTACCTAGTCCGTAATGTCCTAGCTTTAGGAGCAAGGTTTCGTGATTTACACAATCAAATGCCTTGGAGAGGTCACAAAAGATTCCTATGGCATCTTGTGCCTCTTCCCACGCTGAGTATATGTGTTTTAACAACGTGGCACCAGCGTCAGTCGTACAACGACCCCTGGTAAAACCATACTGTTGATCGTGTAAAATTTTATTGATGTTAAAATGATTGAGCATCTGATTGAGCATTACTTTTTCAAACACTTTGCTAAAAACCGGCAAAACAGATACAGGTCTATAATTATTGGTGTCTTTGCTGTCGCCCGACTTAAATAGTGGTATAACCTTACTATATTTCATTATATCCGGAAAGACTCCTTGGTCCACACATAAATTAAATATTAAAGCCAAGTATGGTGCTATAGTTTCAATTATGGACGTGCACACTTTAATAGACATTCCCCATATGTCTTCGGTCAATTTGATTTTGATTTGCCGGAAAGCTTTTATGACTGTCACAGGGTTGATATGTTTGAACTGGAATTCAACCGTACAACCTGGAACGTTAGCTTTTAATAAATTATATGAGACCTCAGGTGAAGAATTTAAATATTCCGTAGTTTTAGTTGGTATATTGGTGAAAAAATTTACAAATTCTTGAGCTACTTCTAAATTAGAGCTTTTGGCACCATGTGTAGTCTCCAGTAAATAATCAGTGTTTCGTTTTTTATTTCTATTAGTTTCATTATTAATAACTTTCCAAACTGTCTTTATTTTATTTTCTGACGATTTGATCTTCTTACTAATACATTCAGTCAAAAAAGTATCGGGAATGGATGATTTGTTTATCGTTCCAAATTCAAATTTTTGTTTTTTTTGTAGTTGTTAGATTGGCACAACTGTTTTCCATTTTGGCGCGGAGTTTGAGTTGCATCTGTTATTTATATTAAATACAGTGCTGGTTTTAGTAATATCATATATAGTGTGTATTGTGAATTTCATAATGGACAAAAATATCGAACAAAGAGTTTGTCTTAAATTTTGCATCGCCAATGGAATTTCGTGTTCGGAGTCACTGAAAATGTTACAGAAGGCTTACGGTGAATCGACTTTATCAAACACTCGTGCTTATGAGTGGTTCAAAGCGTTCAAAAGCGGTCGAGATGTGATGGAAGATTTGCCTCGCTCTGGTAGGCCGTCAACGTCTGCAACTGAAGTTAACATCGCAAAAGTGAAGGAAATAGTGACTGAAAATCCCCTTTCAACTCTGAGAGAGATAGCCGCCGAACTTTCTGTATCTCACGAGTCGATCCGTACCATTTTAACTAATCATTTGGGTATGAAACATGTTGCTGCTCGGCTAGTCCCAAAAGATCTGAATTTTCTCCAAAAACTCAATCGCATGAAAGTCGCTGAGGACATGCTAGAACGAGTCAGTTCGGACCCAACATTCATGAAACGCATTGTTACGGGTGACGAGACGTGGGTTTACGAGTTTGACATGCAAACTAGTCAACAAGCTGTGTGTGTGGCACCCGTTTTCAATCGATAGAAGACATAAAGGAGAATTCGCGGCGAGAACTGAACTCAATTCCGGAAGCAGCGTTTAAAAAATGTTTTGATGAATGGATTATTCGTTGGCGCAAGTGTATCGTTTCTAAAAGAGCATACTTTGAAGGTGATAAAATAAATTTGGATGAATAACAGACATTTTGTGTATTATTGATCTTTTCCCGGTACTTTCTTGACAGAGTAGTATATAGGGCTTTAGCTACCTTGCAAGTATTTCTGAACACTTTAGAATATTTGTTTACAAACTTATTAAAATAATCAGTGTTTATGACAGGCTTAAGGCCATATAGCTCATATAGTCTTTCCCTACTTATCCTAATGCCTTTAGTCGCCCAGTCACTAAATACATACTTAGGGAAAGTATCCTTAGACTTCTTTTCAAAAGTTGCATTGAATTCCTTAAGAACCACTGAAAAGAAATTATCATAAAATTTATTAGCATCTTCAATGTTATGGCCTAGAAAATTTAACTTATTTTGTAAGGTACCATTGAATTTAGCTAGTTTGCCAGTTGTAATTGGCCTATATTGTATATGAATTTTTTCCAAGGCTGCTTTAAACTGAAATGTAACCAATTGACCACTATGATCAGAGGGAAGGTAATTAACTATGGCTTTATCTAAATATTCACAATCGCAGAATACATTATCAATACAGGTTGAAGAAGTTGGTGTTACCCTAGTCGGTTCTGTAAACACATTAGACAAATTAAACGATTTAAAAAGGCTTATAAATCTGCTGCTATTTGAATTAATTTCTAAAATATTAATATTAAAATCCCCACAAATAATCGCGGGCTTGTTACCTGCTGCAAGTTTCGCAAGGATATCTTCCATTGTTGACTCAAATAAAGCAAAGTTTTGAGGGTTTGGGGGTCTGTACACGCACACTATGATATGCTTATCTAGCTCAACACAGGACAGTTCGATGCAATGTTCCACTGATAAGTTAACGATGTCATTACGTTGCTTAAATTTTAAGTTTTTTTTTAATAAGATGAGGGAACCACCACGTAACATAGATTTGCGGTTAAAACAACTGCCCACATTATAATTTTCATAACTAATTAGCATCTGGTAATCCTTCAACCAGTGCTCACTAAAACATACAACGTTTTGCACGACACGCTAATTTAAACGACATAATCCGACGAGCTCTCGTCATTGTCGGCGTTCCAGCCGTTTTAGAACCCAATGGCTTGGCACGAGACGATGGCAAAAGACCGGACGGCATGTCTTTGTTTCCTTGGAAGATGGGTACCTAGGCCTTTAGTGTGGGATGCAACCTGTGTCGATACTCTTACGCCATCCCATCTTCCTAGTTCATCGTGTTGTGCTGGTGCTGCCGCTGCGGCTGCGGAAAACCTCAAGCGGCGGAAATATGGTAACCTTATTGGTAATTATATTTTCGAGCCGTTTGGGGTTGAAACCCTCGGGCCGTGGGGCCCTTGTGCTCACAGCCTTTTCAAAGAAATTTCGAAACGGCTGGTTGACACTTCCCGTGACTCAAGAGCTGGCTTTTACTTTGGGCAAAGATTAAGCATTGCCATTCAACGTGGCAATGCCGCCAGTCTCTTGGGCACATTACCAGCTGACAGCGTTGAGGATGAATTTTTTGATGCTATATTTTAGTTTGTTTTTAGTTTAGCATATTTTATTACTCAAATAAATTACCCAATATATAAAAAAAAAAAAAAAAACATTTATATGTTCGTTAATTTTTTTTTTGTATTATTTTTTCTTAGCCAGTTAGCTTCGTGTTTTTTTTTTTGGTTGGCCAATATTGTATGTTATCTAAGTTAGAATGATATTCATTTTCCTAGAATTATTAAGTACAAACTAGCTTTTGCCTGTGACTTCGCATATCCCGTTTTTTCCTGTTCCCGTAAAATTGTTGAAGTTCTCTTTTTGTGCTCCCATACAAGACACCTACTGGTGGTGCTGTGCATTATCTGTCAGCCACTCACTCACTCAGTGTCGGAAGATTTTATACCAACGTGTAACAGAATACTGCTCTAGGGATGATTGTGATCATCATTATGAAATTATTTGTTTGTAATGTATCAAAGGTGTTTCAGTAGTCAAGGAGGTAGTTTTGCATTGTCCCAATCCTGTCAGACTTTAGCTTTCGTTATATGCACCTATTAAATGAACTATGCCTAAATTATAACCTTTTGATGGATCTCACTCGTACTGTAAAACATAATTCAAAATCAGTCATCAGTTTTTGAAATATATTTTAAATCGGTCCAATATTGGAGGAGGAAATAGGCGAGAACCAAACCTCAAATTATGACTTTTTCCATACAAAGTCTATCCGCTCGCATTCCCTTTAAGTCAAATTATGTCCCAAATAACATTTTGTCGTCAGTTACAGGCTCTTTTATGACTTTAAGTAATATAACAGGGTTATTATTATCTCAGTTATTACTAAAGACGATATAGAGGAGTTAAAAAACAAGTTTTAGACCCAATCGCAGCAAAAAAGCTTTAATGGACGACGTAATACGGCTTTGAGAGTTATAATGGCGCTAGTAGCAGCAAGTATACTTAATACGTTATAGCTTTAACCTTTTTGTGAAACCCAAGTCTTTATAAAAGTGCTCGCCGACACCTTTTAACACTTATTGTTGTATAGTTATTGCAATGAACTCTTTTATACCACGTAAGGTGCTATATTGACTATTATTGCAGACATAGGCTATAAAATAGAGTTAATCGAGAGTTTAGTAACACGAGAAACTAAAGGTGTCAAACCACTCCTCTATCGAGGTTTAACCTGCAATAAAGGGTTTAACTAAAGCTTATTGTGTTAGGCAGTACTCTTTTGCAGAAGTTCTGAAGGTATTGGTGCCAAACAACGCAAGTATGGGTCGTTATTAACACTAACCTCACTTTTGTAAAGATCGCCATTGTTTTGGTAACCTAACAATTAATATTATTTTGAGTTATTCAACATTTGACTACAATACACAAAGTTTCTTACATTATTTGAACCATTTCATGAATGCCACTTAATTTTACATACCATTGCTCAGGAAGCAAGAATCAATAATAATGTTTAGCTTGTAGGTACCTATTTTATTATCATAACTTTTGCTTTTAAATCTTTAATAAATCCTAGGCGCGTTAAAATTGAGATGAGAAACATGGTATACATTTACCGTGAAATCATAAGGGCAGTCATTTTTCACTTCACATACTTAAATAACATAATATTCCATAATATTATTCTGCTGTGTTGAATAATGGATGAAATAAAACTTCCATTACGAACAGATTTAATTTTTGTAAGGTTACAGGCTTTTTCATCTTGACGTGCGCTTTTTACCACCAGTAGTGTCTACTAACGCGGTAATACCGATTAAAGTAGTAGCTGACGATGAATAAAAGCTCTTGTGCAGCTTTAAGATCTTTTTGACACCGTAATATAGGCTTTCTATAACTTTTACCTGTAAAACTGTGGGCCTCTTTCGTGGTTATAAGTGAGTTAGAGCATGCTCTAACTCAGTTGCGTTAACACTTTTATACTCAAATGGAACTGATATACGAGTCTTATATAGGTTTTTTTTAACGCTTTAGTGTTAGTTGGGGTATAAGTGGCAATTGTGAGAAATCACTTACTCGGCAACCTACTCGTATTGTCGAATATCTTATACAACCTTTTACATTGGTGCCCGATAACAGCCAACTATAAATGCTTACTAATTTGATAAAAGGTCAATTTATTTTTAGCACCTCCCTATGAAATTATTGCTTGCCAAGGTCGATAAAATGATGTCCTAAATATTTATTCTTATCAATGTTTAGTCATTATTATATAGCGACCCACCCCATTGTTAGGGTTCCGTACCACAAAAGGAAAAAATTGGAACCCTTTGTTTTCCGCCCGTCTGTCTTTAGCTCGGGAACGCGTGGAGGTATCGAATTGAAATTAAAACCATATACTTACTTAGGTCTGCTGTGAAAAAATCAAACTTCTAAGTTAACATAAAAAAGATACGGCCGTTTTTGCCGCAAAAAAACGGTCGTATGGTATTTCTCGTCGACCTAGAACTATGAAATTTGGCACGTAATACTTTCTTCTACAACAAATATAGGAAAAAATATTAAAACTGTACATTTGTAATTAGATCATAAAAAATATAGTCTTTATTTAAAGTGTCAAACGTACCTACAAATTTATACGGAACCCTCGGTGGGCGAGTTCGACTCGCACTTGACCGGTTTTCTTTTTTCTAATCTTATAATGTTATGTACCTACGTTTTGATAAAAGCCCCTCAATAAAAAATAGATTAAAAAAAAAATGTACCTACGTGACCAGTGGCCGATGACCCTGTAGTCAGCTGTTATTACCTACTTAATGTTAATGTAGTTCCCGACCAATCAATCAACTTTCAACTAAATTTCTGTCTTACTTTCACAATAATTAGTGAAGCCCAAGCGATTCCAAATTACTCCTTGTGAAGTCGTTAAGATAATGATAACGTTTTATAGAGCACCTTAAATATCTTGGAGCAATTTTTTTCTACATACTCGTATTTAATTATAATCAAAAGTCAATTCAACATTAGGCTGAGTGCCAGCGTTTTTGAACGCTCTCTGTGTTTTAGCTGGGAAGAAGTGGCGCAACAAAATCTTATCACTTTTTATCACATTGTTATAATAATTATCATATGTAAACGCCATGGTCAAATGCACACACGTATAATCAGTTCTAATATCACTTCTATGGGTGTAAACTTGACCATGAGTGTCATATTATTATGTATGGCGCTCACGGTCGTGACGTTATCATTCCCGTGTGATCAAACAAGCTCTGTCAACACTAGTCACTTTATTTGGTTATAGATTTTTGACGTGTTATTGGTTCGTTTAGTGCCGTGTGAGTTAGTGCCGTGTCGCAAGTCTCTATCGTGAGAGATAAGATTTTCGTTCTCTTTTTAACTCAGTTTTTAACCACACGTTGTACAGTGTTGTATGTTGTTATGTGTGTGGTGTCTGAAACTCTTCATCCGGGAACGTTAATTCTGTTAAAATAAAAAGTTCCATTGCCAGCAATTTTTGAAAGTGAGATGTGACAAAATTGTGTAATTGTAAGTCAACTTCAATGTATTATTAATCTGATATTCTCCTTATCTCCATGTAGCATGTACTAGAAGCGCATCACACTAATGTTGTTTCGGCGCACAGCTGAGTTAAAAGTTCCTATTCCACCTCTAAAATCTCTGTATCCTTGTGACATGTACTTAAGGAGCGCATAACACAAAAAGTCAATATTTCACAAAGATTCTGTACAAAGAACCTAATAGAACATGTAAAACGTCCAAGTTCTTTGCTTCTAACAAATAAAATAGTTCCCCGAAGAGAATTTTTGTCTTATCAAAAAATATAGTGCCTTCGGGGCGTAATATTTCCACCCCCGATGTATATTACGTACACGAATATGTAAGGAATGTCTTAGTAGAAGCGTTAGGTATCGCAGGCTTTACGAATAGATATTTTGATATAACATTTTGATAATTTATGTCTCTATTTAATTTAGAAGATATTTAAAGTATCTTTTGTTACTTGAAGATGACATACTCGTACCTGTTGAAAACGTGTTGCGCCAACCTCAAGTAACATGGGATAAGGGCAGGAAGATGATGATTTGTGCGTTAAGTATTCGTGTGTATATTTTATCAAGCGAGCCTTTATTTTATATCATGTAAATAAACATAGGAATGGAGAGTTAAATAAATAATTGGTCGACGACTCAAAGATTACTTTCATTATTCAGTATTTGGAAGGCTTTAGCTAGCTTTAGCTCCCTGCTGTTATTTGTAAAATTGCCACAATTCTTGCCAAATATTGATATCTGTCACTCAGTTACTGGAAGGTATCAGAAAGAAAGAGATCAGATAGACATTCGCTCCATATAAAATCCTGGTATTCGGCTGCATCCGGTTAGATTGCCGGTTTTTGTTTTATATGTCGTTAAAATTGGAATCTCTCTCTACAGATGTCTCACACAGTAGTAAGAGGAAAGCCAACCGCAGCTCAGCTGTACCTGGATGGGGTCCTCGATGCTATCCTGATAGAGCAGGGAGTCAAGCCGGACCCCACCACGAGGGGAACTGTGCTCTTCTCGCAGATCCTGCTCCACTGCCTGAAGGAAAGACCTAGCGATGAGTTCATGGTAAGTTTTAGAGGGTTTTAATTAAATGAATAGAATATTTTTCAGCATAGGGATAGAGCAGTGTCGTACGTCAAGGACGCTTTATTAAATCCCAAGTGTATCGAAAGAGTAACTCCCGAGCAAAGCTAGGCAGTTCAGAGTTACCAGCTTACACCTGAGGGAGGATTTCCTCTGAGGAGAATAGTTTTCTTGTCAGAGAAAGTCTTCTGACTCTTAGTATGTTTTGCGAGATAGTTAAAAGTGATATAATATTATTTTTGGGTTTTTTGTTTGGGTAAATTTATCTAAAAATGGAAAATTCTAATACATACAAAAATAATAAAATTACAAAAGTAACAAAAAAAATAAGTCACCCCCTGCCATTTTAAAGCCGTTTTAATAGTCAATGGTCAGGCAGGGGCCAATAGTTCTTCCATAGTAAATGATTATCAGTCCACTAAACCAGCCAAACCCATAGCGTTTCATCTTTTGTTTCCATATTCTGCAATAGCGGGGATTGTCCTTGGGTATAATCGTCGGTTGGTGTCCCATTCCATTTGAAATGTCTAAAGGGGCCTCTGCAAGTTGGCTTCGGCCCCTCGTATGCCTACCAAAGGACCGGGTCTCTAGGGACCCGAGAAAGTGAAAAAAAATAAATAATAATAATTATATATATAATTCTTCCGTTACTGACTGATTGAGCGCATGACTGACAACGTACAGCCGAAACTACTGGTCGTAGAGAGCTGAAATTTGACATATAGATTCCTTGGGGACTGTAAAAAGGAACGCGATATGCGCGTACCAAGTGGCAGGCTGAAGCTAGTTTTCTGTACTCAAATCACATTATTTACCAGCGAGTTACAAACATATACAACAGGCAACTTTACGGCAATGAGCCAAGCTATGTGGCTTGGCGTCGATTCTTCTAAAGTGGCCTTTTTCGACTCGTACGCAGTAGTTGAGGAGAACTGACCTCCAGCCAGCGTCCTGAGTAGATCGGCATCGGCCTGTAAGGCGGCGCAGCACACTTCGGCCTCCGCCACCCGGTCGGCCAGCTGCTGTAGCGCCGCCCGCTGATACATCCTCCCTCGGATAGTGAGGTGGTCCTCACTATTATAGCCCTGAGGATCTATCGGGGGTATAATATTTACTAACCAAACCTAAAAAGGTTTATTTGAGAGTTTTGTTTGTGCCTCTTATTTATTGTAACAAATGAAGACATAATAAAGGTCAAGATAAGACAATATAATAAGAATAGTTTTGTTATCTATTATCATTAAGGGTAGGTACGGTAGTGACCTAGCAGATAAGCGATAACAGATAACAACCAGTGACATAATATCTCGAGGAGTGACGGTGCAATTAATTATCAATAGCTAATCATTACAAATACTGCACAAAGATAGCGTATCTGAGGATCCATAACATATCTAATATTATGACTATTTTGCGATTATAGCTGACTTCCTCATCACGAGATTTTACGATTAGATACGAGGTAGATAATTTAAGATAGATTCGTGTCTGTCAAACCTACCGGAATCTCGGACACACATTCCTAAGGATTGGCGCGGGTGGTAGGGGTCCGCTAAAAAGTCACTCTTATAGTCGTAGCATCTAAGCAAGGTAAAAATTGAAATGAAATGGAAATAATGGCATACTGTGATGCTCAAAATTATTTACTTATGAGAAACGAAACACGATGTTTCAAATTTGGGTTTCTACAAAATACATTAAAATTACCACAACTGTCTTTTCACACCACTTGTGCAATTTTCAAATTATTTGCTATGCAAATAAAACCTAAAGTATTATAGCCGGTGAGCGGCTTCTGTCCTGGCCACAGCTGCTAGAAGCCGGATGCACAGTCAAAATGGGTGTGAATTCATATCACATTGCCTGGCAGATTATAATGAAATTCAATACAATATTATTGCCCGGTCGGCTGGAGTCACTGCTTCGGGCGCGTGACCAGCTGCTTGCGGCGGGGCCCGACCTGCGCCACCTGTTTTCATGGCTAGAGCATAATTTTCTCTTATTAAGTTTGAAATGCCTCTTCAAATGCTCCTCAGAGATAAAGGTATCTTTGCCTTGGGCTAGCATAAATACCTCGCTGCATTCATGATTCTTGTATTAACTATCTCGCTTCGCTCGTGGGTTAAACTCTAAACTCCCTCACCTCGCTCGGGAATTGACTCTCAAATCCTTCATTGGGTTCGAAATTCAATAAGATGCCCGTGTCATAAGACACTGCTTTATCCCCTCGGTTCATAATCTACTACTACAACAACAAGTCAAAGCCAGTGATACTTTTTAGATAGATCCACAATTCTTTTAGATAGATAATCATCAAAGACTACTCCTGCTCAGAGCGGAGTGAAAGGGAGTGTCAAACTCTTACTGACTAGCACCCACCCGTGTTCCTTTAATTCCCCTTTACGCTCCAGGGCCGCGGTACCTCTATTGAACACTTCCGTAGCCCTGGCTGGACCTCACAAACCATCACTGTTCCTCTAAACGAAACTTACCTAATATTCTATTATCCAGACAAATGGAGCAACCGGCGAAGTGATATCTAACGACAAGCACCTCAGAAATGCCATCTCTATCGCACGCGCGCTCTCGGCGAAGGGAGCGAAAGGGAAGCACGGTATGCTCCTCATGAGGAATCACCAGAACACGGCCGCTGTTTACTTTGCATCCATCTTCTCCGGAATGATTTCATTTATGATGGATCCTAGTACTACCGCCTGTGAGTACAAAACTTCGAACCTACTAAATATTCTCACTGCCACCACCACCACAAAAGTCAGAAATTATCCCACGCAAACGCACCACTGGGAATAAAAGTAGCTTAAGCCCGAAGCCAGGACTAGTCTACGCGTTTTCCAAGAGGGTTGACCTCTTTTCGGAAGCTGACATTTTAATTTTTTACAAAGTTACTGTCCACAAAGAAATTGGAATAGAAGGGTCGAGGACGCATAAACAAACTAAAATGTTTTGTGTTATTTTTGGACTCTAAAGTGTCGCCTTGCCGAAATATTTGGAGATAATTTGCCTCTGTATCGTAATAATCAATATGAGACATTTAATTTCAAATATCTTAACATAACTTTTAGGGAAATATTCAGTTTTTTTTGTTTTTACAAATGTTTTTTTTAAAACGTTGGAGATATAATTTATGGCATTCATTTGAAATTAAACCAAGTCAAAAAGTTAAATTTTTAACTCACATGTTTTACAGAATTACAAAAATAGGATTGACTGATAGCATACATTGGATTCCAAAAACACAACATGCATATCACCAATTAATCAATCATATTTATTTAGACTTCATACACATTTTTATGAAGGTGGACTAAACGCACTTTATGGCTCCTCCCGCTCTGGGTGAAGCAAGAGGGAATGTCAGACTCTCACTGACTAAAACCCATCCGTGTTCCGCTTAGTGCCCTTTGCATTCCGGGGCTACGGTGCCTCTTTCGAACAAAGTCCGCAGCCCCAGGACTAAACGCCCTAGGCATTCTCTACCAACAAGAGGCGCTGAAAAAAAACATAGCAGGTGCTAAATGAATAAATTCCTTCTATAGATGAACTGACTCATTTCCTGAAGCTGATCGAGCCGAGTTTCATCTTCTACGACGAAGAGTTTGATGAGGTTCTCCAAGAGGCGCAGAAGGGCTATCCAGAGCTGAACACTTTAAAAGTGGTGACTGGAGACTTGAAGAAGTTTACCGCAGGATTTAGCGATGAGGTCGACGGTTTCCAGTAAGTCTCTTAAGATATTTGTATTTTTTAATGAACATTGTGTGTTAAGTTCTGGTGGTGATTAACGTTCTGAGGTCGATTCCCTTAAACAGCCCCAAGACTATATTTGTGCCTGGTTGGTGACCATATGTAAAATCCTGTAACCCGTACTATGCTTATGTCCACCAGGCGTCCAACTCCCTCTCACAGAGAGGAGGCTGGTGACCCAGAAGTGGTAACAATTTAGGCAGATTTTTCTATACCAACGCTAATCTTCAAGTGATATCCTCCAGGGTTGCTCCAGTGGATATTGATGACCCCATCATGATGCTGCCCACTAGTGGCTCCACCGGAATACCCAAAGCCGCCATCCTGACTCATCGAGGTATGGTGACCCAGGTGACAACGCCATGGTGAGTACTGGTGTGCCATTTGAAGAAAAAATCCATGTATGAAGCAGTCTGATGCAGGTCGTGACATCAAACTGCTTGAAAAGGAATTTGTTCGGACCTTTTGTGACGTGTTTGATTTTACTATTTGTCCTTAATGTTTTATTTATAAAAGAAGATAGAAAATAAAATATTTTGCATCATGGGTAGCAGAGATCAGTCCCGGACCCAATGATTACATCAATTAATATAATGATTGTCTTCAGGACATACCACACGCAGTTCCCAACCCCGACTGCCCGGACGCTGGTGATCACCACGATCCAGTGGGTGACGTTCACAATGTTCGTGACCACCAGCGTGACGCACCACATCCCCATCGTCTTGACGCCTAAGCCGATTACCCCCGAACACGTCATCGAGATGATGGAGAAGTATAGAGTAAGGAACATTTGTTTTTTTTTAGAAAGAAAATAAGGTAATGTTAGGGAAGGAGGGTCGATGAGGAACGCTATGGAAGACTTGTCCAAGAGTGTTCCCTATTATGAGTACCTAAGGTAAAACATGACGAAGACATTTTGAACATTTTCACGTGTATTGATACTGATGATATTTTTCATCAGTTTTTTTAGATATGTGGTTGCCATTTCCGTACCCGACAAAAGCTGCCTAAAAATGATACGATGTTATTAAAATGTGTCGCAGAACGCAATAAAAATGAATAGCAGTCAGAACCTACTGGTTGATTGCATAACCTACAAAACTAATAGTAAGGAAACCGACTGTTGTCAACCAGCCTTATGTTAATTAATTCCTTGTTTAATATGCTGTTTATTATTCTTAAAAGGTCTGTGAAGTTCCTAAAAGAAGCAATTTGTAATTTGCTAAACTCTTAAAGTAGAATTTGCTTAAAACGTGACGAGTCCTAACGTTAAGGAAAATTAGGGTTTTACGTAAAGACTATCATTAGAACTCGTTTGAAAGTGCTTCAGTTGATACTAATTACTGCTTTTTATAGATAATAATAATGTACCGTCAGCATCAAAACTTAGTGATCATTCTACGAAGTTCTCTTTACCTCGGAAAGTATGTTGACTTGATAAACACTTAGTCCTGACTGTAATTTTATTTTTCGTTGGTTGTTTGATTGGCTGTGATTTGTTTGTCGCAGTCAGAAGTATTATCGTATTATCCCTATTCTATTTTTAAAAAGCAATGCCATTGATATGTGTGCTAATATTGTTTATCCAAAATATATATTAAACACCTCTGTCATGGATTTGAATCCGATCCGTGACACAGAACCAATACCAAATAAAATATCAATTTAATTTTTTTCGTAGCCAACATGGGCCTACTTGGCTCCTGCGTTCGCTGTGTCCCTGGTAGCTCAGGTGAGAGCCGACCAGATGAGCTCTATCCAAACCATGTTCCTGCTCGGATCACCAGCTACTCCGGAGCTGATGGGTACCCTACTAGTAAGTACTGAATTCACAAGTAAGGCTGCCTGTCTAATGACAAAGAGTGAGGTAGCGGAGCGGAGAAAAAGAGAAATTTTAATCAATGGAATTGCTTTCAATCTCCGCACCACGTGAGTCACTGAGAATTTATACAATTCTACTGGTTAAAATTTTCTCCGCTTCGCTGCCTCACTGTGCGTCAATGGACAGGCAGCCTTATGTAGTATAACTTTTAGTTCAAAGTTTGTTAAGTGCTCATGAATTTACACAACTTTTTCGAAATTTGTTACGAAATGTAGGGACCCACCGTTTTTCTTTTCATATGTCGGTTTTGAGTCCATA
Organism: Lacanobia oleracea; assembly: GCA_950371165.1. Lineage (NCBI taxonomy): Eukaryota > Metazoa > Arthropoda > Insecta > Lepidoptera > Noctuidae > Lacanobia > Lacanobia oleracea. Next base: position 23,409,729 of record OX493406.1, read on the forward strand.
GTGAAAAGGGATCATTTTCATGGGTATTTTCCCACTCGGAATATGGGAATATGTCCTTCAGATTGCAAATAAATCGAACATTCTTCATGAAGAAAGTAAATATTGTTAAAGTTAATCCACAGGTTTTGATACTTTAGAATAGAACAGAATTCACTAGCAAATTAGCATTTATTATGATTTGTTAGACAAATTAAGGGCTATGAAGATAACTTGCAATGCAACGTACTTATTTACTTTGTAATTTATTAAAAATTAAACAACCGAGAAGCAAAATTGAGTGAGTCACGCAACATTCGTTTGCAATGTTAATTTGTATCGAAGTCGGACCATTCAGAAAGATTAATTGATTGAAAAAGCAATTTAGCAGTAAATACACTGTAATGGAACAGTAAAATTAGTTTTACGACCATAAAAACCGTTCGCGGCCAATAGGCTATCAATTAAGATCCACATTTAGATAGACAATCGGTTTGCTTGGCAAAGTTTCTGTCTACATAGACCTGCAATAAATAGAAAGCATTGCTTGACAGTAATAACTTTTTATAATAATTTAACTCAAACAAAACTTCAAATACGAATCTTCAAGCCACATTAGCAATGTACCATAAGAAAAACATTAAAAAAGCCCAAAAAAAAGAATCATAAAAAACATGAAAAAATTGACAAAGAAAATTAAACATTATTAAAAACCTATGAAATTTACGGTGCCTAGTTTTGCGTGTTAACCTATTATGTAGTACAACTACTAGTGAGTAAAGAATAAGTAGTCTTACTAGCTTTTCCAGCGGTTTAATTGATAGAAATTATCACAAAAAAAAACGTAAAACTTTGATAAAAGTATCCTTTGCTGAATCCACAAAGTAATAAGTATCATTTAAATAAATTCAACTGTAGAATTGGCTGAATGATTAAACAAACACCTGACCTATAGACTTACATTTTTTTTTACTATTGATAGGCACGCGTTTGACCACTATCTCACTTGTTGGTAAGCGATGATGTGGTCGAAGATGGAGCACGCCTACCTAGAAGTAACCTATTCACTCTTGACTTAAAGAATATTTTAATCTAGCACCTCACGGAGAAAGCTCAAAATACTAAATGGTGATGACAACTTTCGTAAAAGAAAATTCTCGGATTCACATTCCTTGATGAAAATATTTTTGTAGCCTCGTGCCTTGTAAGTTGCCTTTGTTAGAATCAACGTTTTCTAGCTGATATTAACAAAAAAATACAACTGACTTCCAAAAACAAAACACTACAAGGTACAAAATAACTTCAGAAGAAAGAAAAAACTTTAATTTCTGAAGTCGGTGTTTTGGTTATTTTTTCGTTTTTTGGCACCGACTTCCGAAATTAATGTTTTTTCTTTCTTCCGAAGTTATTTTGTACCTTTTAGTGTTTTGTTTTTGGAAGTCGGTTGTATTTTTGGTAAAAAAAAAAAACACTTTTTAGTGGTACCTAGGTACCATTAACAGTGTACCGGCGCAATGTTATGTTAAGAACTGGTGTAAACACTAAAAAAAACATGCGATTTCAGCAATCCCGATCCCTTTGTTATCATTTATTGAAGAGTTCTGTTGCCTACCTCCGAAGTTCTTCGTCAGATCTTCACCAAATTGAAACGGGTTCAGTCCAGGAAAAGAGACAAAAAGAATCATCCAAATCGGCTGACAATTGTCTAAAGTATCGCCCAACAAACATTTTTCAAGGGATCTTATCATCTGATCCTAATTTATACCTTTCATCTTCAGCTCAGCAATATGAGATGATGATTACCAAGCACAAATATCTGAATTGCTTAGAAAATTCATGAAAAACATTGTACGTGCCTATAAAATTTGAGGGTTACCCTCGATTTTCATGGGATCCCATTATCAGATTCTAACATGGTGACAATTGAACCAATTGAAAAGTATACCCTTTCAGGTGAAACAATTTTTTTTCAAATCAGTTCATAAATGACGGAGTTATGAGGTAACAAACATAAAAAAAAACAACCGAATTGAGAACCTCCTCTTTTTTTTGAATTCGGTTAAAAAAGTACACTAAAACTGTGACTGAATCTCGATCTATTTTAAAGGAAAAGCTGCCAAAGAACTGCCACCTGTGTGACGGATTTGGCACCACTGAGACACACGGCTTGGTCGCCATCCCCGACAGAGAGGCACCGCTCAAGAGCAATGGAAGGCTGCTCAATTTTGTGGATTACAAGGTATTTAATCATCTTTATTTTCATTTATTTGCATTCCACAAAGTAAATCAGATGTTTACAAAAAGGCTAAGAAAGCTAACAGCCGCTGTTAGGTCACAGCAAAAGGTATATTTTGAAGAAAGTTTTGATTTTCAAATCAAATTAGCTAAATCCCACAGGCATTGATATAAACTTGTCTTGCCTCACGTGACGCCGTTTACTTTACTTTAATTTCAACATTCATCAAAACGTCTTGGTTGCCAGCTAGAAACTAATCTCATTTACATATTATATACAAGAAATAATTCGTAGCGATGTAATTCTGTGAAAAAGTGACAAACCGCGTCTATATTTTTGTCGTTACTGTTTCTAGGCACTAGTTAATAATAGCAAAACTCCTAAAAACATTATATTGAATTTAGTTTTCGGCGTATTTCGACATATTTTAATAGATGGGCCATTTACTGAGAACCTATCTAATTAATCGTAAAAGTTAAGTTCCGTTTACTTTTTAACTCGAGATAAAGTCTGGTTACTGAATTGACAAGCCTATCAAATTTTTCATTCTTATCGCCCAATTTATCAGTCTTTACAAGCCTCGCCATTTTAATCTGAACGAGATATTAATGTTATTTTATTTCAATTGTTAACCCAAATATTGGTATCATTTTGGATCTTTTTCATTAGTAATTACTGCCTTAAAAGAAGTTCTACCTATCCAGTAATGTGCCATTAACAGGGCCTGTCGTTAAAAGATTCAAGTGCCTCTAGACATTATCTAGAATTCCTCGCGGTTGTAAAACAGAATGTTCTTTTCCAGATCATTGACGATCTGGGCCAGGAGCTGGAGGGTCCCAATCAAACCGGAGAGCTGTGGATTAAGAGCAGCTGCACTATTAAGGTAATATAATTACAGATGGAATGAAAGCTGGCTAGCTTGAGAAAAAAATAAGAATAGAAGATCCAGCAAAAAATGGTTCACCTCGTGGCTTTATGTTTTGTAAGTGAATAAAAGGAGAACAATGGATACTAAAAAAAGATTATAGATTATTCTGTTAGAATTTCAAATTTATATCACAAATTCATCCAAAATTTCAAACCAGCTAGTAAACAGGTCAATGATTAACAACTTACCTTATCCGGTACTTACCATAATAAAATACACACGCCAAGGAGACCTATACAATTGACACACTACAAGCGATAACGATTGTCAAAAAGTACAAATGTTTGGGATTGACATTTGTTAACAAAATGTCACGAGCTCAACCTATTACATTTTTTTTTACAATCGCTATCGCTGATAGAAGTCATTATGTCTAGAACTCCAAGCCACCTTCGACTCCTCTCATTGCAGGGCTACCTCAAGAATCCCGCGTCTTGGGCCGAAGCCTTCACCCCTGACGGCTGGTACATGACTGGAGACGTGTTCCATGTAGACGAGAACCTCAGGATCTCCTTCGCAGTCAGGAAGAAGTTCAGCTTTAAGTTCAGGGGTGCCCAGGTAAGAACCAACATTTTAGCCGTAGTTTCGTTAATTTTGATGTTTACTTTTCTTGATCACCATGCTCAAATGGCGATGTGAATTTTGATCAGTGTTTAAAAATCATGTTTCAAAAATAAATTGTTCCTGCTTTAAAGAGATATTAAAAATTTTGCAACTTTGGTACAAAGTTTCAACACTTGAAAATATTCTGAGGATTTAACAGGAAATCGAGTCTCTGAAACGTTGCAACTAGCCATCTCAAAGGGATTAACTCAACTGTCTTCGAAAGTTCTATATCCGTCGCATAAAGGAAACGTCAGATGTACCTCGTCGTCACGTCTCCTTTGTGAAAGTCTACACGTCAGACTTACCAACCCTTACCTGACCCTACCTGGTATATTTTAGTATTCCCTTTCCTTGCAAAGAGAAAATATAGGCCATCAAGATTACCTAATGTGTAGTAGAATGTTCGCACGAATAATTATATTATGTTAAGTAGGTCAACCCTCGTTAATTTTAATTAATTTATTAATTATTAATTTTATTATATTATTAATTTTAAAAGAACTCCGAACACAAAGTGAGGACTTCAAATACAGATTAAAGTCGGAACTAGCGTCCCGACTGGATTATTGTGGGAGCGTGTACCGGAGAATATTACTGTCGGGATCTAATTTTGTAGATAGATGTTCCACTTTTCTGTTCGAACTAAATCATCCTGTAGTTAGTTTACAACAAACTTTTAATTATTAAAAATAACGTTGATTCAATCTTGTCGACGACGATATTTGCCTGTAATTTTTAATCTTTAAAAGCACTTTCGTCTGGAAGGTTTTTGTGAGACACTGATTTTTGCTCGACGTTTTGAGCTTTCTATTTCTTATTAATGTTGATCGTAAAATGGCCTGAAACTATATTTATGGCAAAACACTTATAAGAAAATTTTAATTTAATATTAAATTTCCATTCCCTTTTAATAGGTTGCGCCCGAAGAAGTGGAGCGAGTGATTGGCTCGGTACCAGGAGTGCATGAGAGTGTAGTATGTTTGTCTGACAATGGACCGGTAGCAGCGGTGGTGTTGGAGCCTCAGGCTGACGTCACCAGGGAGCAGATCAAGAAGGCTGTGGATGGTAAGTCACTTTCAATTAGTTTCTGTAAAACAGAGCGATTAATTAATACGTCGGCAGTCTTTCAGGAGTTGAAGGCACTCACCAATATAAACAATGTTCACTATAGGGTTGAAATCTGAATCAAAAGTGTGGTGCCAATGAATTAAAAACCACCTTGTATAAGTACTAGGACTGCATAAGAGCTGATTATGATTTTTTGGGACAATTATTCACGCTTATGAGAATCATATTTGTACGTCGAGATACACACGCGTGACATAAAGAATCAGTAAATTACCGTTGTTTACTAATACACTTGCTTACCAAAGGACAAAGCTAATTAAGACACAACACAATAAAGCGTAGGCCGGTAACTGTAGCAAAAGAACACGGCGCTCAGAAAACATCCCGCATGGAACATTGCCTTCATTAGGAGATAAGACGATTTGAAGATGTTGCCACAATCATGCGGGCGGATTACCTACTGTTAATCACAGGAGTGTAATTAACGTTAAAGACGCTGTTATTGAATGGTATAGAGTCTGTTATAAATAGATCTTTTATTCATATATTTTTTAAGGTACTATTGAGCCCAGACTGAGTAAAATTTTATTAGCGATTACGATTCGCTACCAAAATTAAACTTGTTAAATTTGAAAATGAAGGGGTTTTTTCTACCTTTTTTTGATGATGAACGGTTATTTTGTAGTCTGACTCGGAAAAAAGTAGTGTTCCGTAAAATAGTAATATCCAACATCTGCTCTCCATACAAGTTGCAACATACTCGCCAATTTCTGAATTTCAGTGTTATTGAAAGTGGTGTAATAAAATGCGGAACGGGAATTGCTCGCTGAAAACTAAAGCCAAAGAAAACGAAGTATTTGTAATTGAAAGCAGATTTAAGTTTATTTTAAAGCTCGAAAATAAAAGAAACCAACTTTGATTTACTGTTAATTTACTTACTAGAACTATTAATGTGGACCTAAATTACCAATGTCATAAATACTGACAAGTTTTTGGTTTGATTCCCGGATTGAGTAAAGTGTTCCTGGGTTTTTTCATCTCTAATTTCTGAGTAGCAGACCTGTGCCTATCCCATCGGGGCATATAGGTGTTATATCATGATAAATACTGAGTATAGTGCTAACAACAGACAGACTGCCAGCAAACATTTCAGATTTCACTTCCAAAATCTCGGAAAGCAGTAATTTATATACCAGCTTATACGAATTTAAACTCCTAAAAGCTTTGCATTTCCAATTCTCAAAGAAAGAAAAGCTTCATCTACAATATTCAGAACGTCTCTCAAACAGACAGACTTCTCACATCCTTAGACATGTTCAACCGTCAACTGTTCACAAGCCAAGCCTCTTTATTGCGGCCTTGGAAACACCTTTGCCAAGAAATATTTCTTTGACAGTTTCGAAAACCAACCTTACAGCTTCGTTGTTAAAGTTTACATTTCTTTTCGCTTTTTTATTTATCTACACGGTTTGTATGACAGATCATCCTAATCAAAAACAAACTCTGATTTTTTCACCTTGAGGTCTAATTCTCGTTGTTTCTTTCCAGTGGCTCTGAGCGATCACAAGCGGTTGCACGGAGGCCTCGCGTTCGTGACGTCACTCCCTCACACGCACTCCGGCAAGCTGAAGAGGAATGAGTGCAGTCAATTGATTGCGGACCTCCTTCAGAGAGGAGAGTGCTATTAGACGCTGTGTGTATTTTATCGTATTAAAGAGTATTTGTTTAAGGATTTTTTGTGTTTGATTTATTAGGGTAACTATCATTTCACGCGTGACTTTGTTAGCGTGGATTTAGTTAGTACTTCACAAACTTCATGTCACCTCTACCCTCGGGTAATATGTAAATTACTTACTTATTTATAGACTAAACGTAGGGCAGATCGCTCAAACCGCCACATTTTTCTTACTGAGAGTATTTTTATACCCGTTGTAGCTTTTGAAAGTGTAATTGACATCTACATAACCTACCACCACCACCCATAACCATAACCATAGATAATGATTAACATGACAGTACTACTATTCCACTTCCCCTTGGTTTTTGATTGAATAATTTGAACACAAAGCGGTCATTGTGGCTTAACTATAATTGTTAGATATATACCCTCGCGGACTCAATCAGGCCAGAACGGCTGAACGGATCTAGACGAAGTTAGGAACAGAAATATATTATAGTCTGGAATAGAACAAGCTATTTTTATCCCGGGAGTAGGTTTCTTAGGGATCATGCGAGCGAAGCCGCTGGCAGAAGCTAGTGTCAACATAAGCGAAAGAGACTTTTTCCCAAATTGTTAAAGGCACTCACAGACCAGCATGAGAATGCGACGATTCTATCTGGATTTTCGATGAAAATCAATGGTCACATCGTTGTTGTTATGTATAAGTTCATTCATTGATTTCCATCATAGGAGCCTAAAAAAATGATCATAGTCGATTTACCCTGCATTGTGTTCAGAACAGAATAAAATAAAACGACTACTAGAGAATAAAAATCATTCACAAAAAAAACTAACCTCTAAATTGTGCGTCTACTAAAGGTGCTGCTAACCGTATTGTTTCCCAACGTACCTCGACCAACATCCAAAGAAATTTGCCTCAAGTCTAGCATCTTAATATCTACAGCGTTCTTTCTATATTGTAATGACGTAAATAAATTCATAGTAATTGAGTGTGTCGCTAAAGGAAAGTATTTACTTGGGCCATTATTAGAACTCGTTGTTCGATTACAACCGAGTCCCTATTACGAGAGAAATTCCCGTATATCGGACACGGGAAGCGGGTCACCGGCTGCATGGCCGCCAAGCCTGTGTTCGGTCTACACGCTACGAACGTGCCTGCTGGCTAAGTTAATAGACTGGCGGTCTTGGTGCGTGCTGCAGTCAGGATACGCTCGTACATACAATTACGTCGAAGGCTTTGACCGACCTTGTTGGTGTAACATGGTATATTGATTGCTTTCAGCGCAATATACCCAGTTTTATGTTAACGCATATTTTGTAAAGTCATATTTTTATAGGAAATCATCAAATGACTTCTCCCTCTCTAGGCAGAGCGGGAGTCAATGTTGGACTGTTACTGACTAAAACTCGCCCGTGTTCCTTCAATCGACCCTTGCATTCCAGGGCCGCAGTAACTCTTTCGTAGAATTTCACCACATTCTATGAAGTCCTGGAAGGACATATCGCACACCTAGATAAAGAGTAGCACAACTCAAAATACCTCTTTTTTCAGGAACAGCAAAAAACGTTTTACTCGTTTTCTATTTGACCGATTTAAATGATTGTTGGATGAGGTTGTATATTATTTTACTAAGATATTAATTTGATCAATTACTTACCTTCAAATACACGTATACATTTTTAATTATTTTTTTTCGTGTTATATTAGTAATCGTGACTAAATCATTGTTCAATATTTTTATCAACTCAAATTGATTTCATATTAGTGATTTTTTTTAAATTAATCCTGTCTTAATGTGAATATATTTTTTTAAAATCTTTACATAAAGAGTAGTGTATCTAAATTATTATTTGTATAATTATTATAATAATGAAGTAAAACATTATATTTAATTAAGACACATCTTTATTTTGTATTAAGGTAACAAACAAATAAAGATAATCAAAAACACATCACTTGTTCGGAAAATAGAATGAACACCTTACATTATTCTAATTTGAGATCCATTAAACTTTGAACAGGTTAGTAAAACGTTTAACAAAGTAGACATTTTTCTTATAATTTAGGTATTAAGTTCTCTTTAATCAGTACTAGACCATTAAGTCTATAAACTACAGGAAAAGTAGTATATTTTTTTATAAATAGCACAGTCTTTGGAAGATATTTTAAGAATGACTTAGTTACAAAAACACGTACTTATTACTCAACATAACAGGCATGAGAAATGTGGGTACTAGGTACCAACAATTATCTGTTTTCACTTAACTTAAATAACCAAAAAAAACTACAACAAAAAGGTAACATTAATAAAGGCATCTAAAACACTTAACTATTCTATTATTATCAGTCTCATCGAGAGGATTAAACTTATTAGTTAAATCAGACTTTTATTTTCAACCTTTACCTAATATCTATTATAGGCATCTAAAACTATAATAGTATTGTTACAGGCTCACCGACAGAATTGTAAACTGTTTTACTTAATTAAATCAGACTTTTTAGTATTATCTATAGTTATCAAAAAACATAAAAACATAAGTATTCAGATTTTCTTCCAAACAATACCGACATACACCTATGTATGTAGGTATTGTTTGGAAGAAATTTCTTCGCGTAATTTTTATTCTATAAATCTAGTGCATTTTTGTAATAAGAATTGACGTAACTCTGTGGAATAATATTCTTATCAATTAGTTCCGTAATGTCCCGCTTTTTATTGGCACCCAATGGTATTTTTTGCAAATACGCTTGTGTCAAAGTTGGAGAAAATTGGTGATCTTGTGTGCGTCTTTGATTTCTTACAAACGCTTTTTTAAAAACTGTCTCTTCATAAGAAGTTTTATAAAAAAATGACATTGGTTGTTGCTTTTCAACGCGAAGTTGTTTGATATCGTGCCATTTTATTTGTTCTCTGTCAACATTAACAGTGAAATTGTTTCCCCATTCTTCTTGAAGGGCTTTCAGATCATAGAACTTGTCATGTGTAAGTTCTTCCACATGATAAGGTTTCCCAGTCTTTTTAGCTGTTCTTATTAAAGTCGCGTATTGTTGTGGACAGTATATCGGGCCTGATTTAGTGTATCGTTTAACTTGTTTTTCGATAACGCTATGCACATTATCGCCTTCATTTTGCGAATGACCACGAATCAAAAATTTATGAGTAATTGAGTTTACTCTCATGGTTGCAACAGCAAATGCGTAGGCAGACAGCAGATATTTATTTTTTTGCTGACCACAGCAGTTGTCACTATAAAATATAAGGTCCAGTTCGGTACCCGATGTACTTTTCTCAACAATCATTTGTATATATTGCAGTACACAGGATCCAATTTCCACAGCACCACGTTTGCCTTCGATTTCGTCCCAAAAGAAGCATATTACATCTTTTGCATACAAGTCACTAATCGTGAAATTTAGGCAATTAATTCTAGATTTATAAAAAAACAAGGATACTTGCCCTTTTGGCAATTGCATCATGGCTTGGAGATCGTAAACTGCAACAACTACATCTGTCCTTTTCTTGTCAGCTTCCTTTTCTGATCTGGACAACACTTTCTCTTTCAAATGTTGGTCATAAGCCTCACGCAGTTTTTGTTGTTCTTCTCCGATAGCATTTTTGAATGTTTCACAAAGATCACACGCATCTTTTTTGGGGATGTGAAACGAAATATTAAACTGTGTATTAAAAATACGATTAAAAGTTGATGACGAAGCAAATGGTAAACATTCATTTTCGCGTAGATCTTTATAATCTCGGTATAGATCCGCAAGTGATCTTTCGCTTGGAATGAATTCTCTCGTTGTTTGTGCTCGAAGGTAATGAGATTCTATTCTGGGGATAGACTTAATGAAAGTGACGACACTTTCTTTTATTTCATTATCTATGGTGGAATGCTGTCCGTGCTTACCCCTCCGGTCATCTTCTATGAAACCGCCCTCCTGTCGTTTTGAAAGAGCTGTCCTAATGCATTGGTCGCTTATGTTTAGTGTAGCTTTAAAAAAAGTCTTGCAGACTCTAATACGAGTGTCTTCAACTTCAAAAATAAATGCAGAATTTAGTGCCCTAAAATTTTGGGTACTGCTGTATCTATATTTAGGCTTAATCTCTTGTGTGTGCCTTACAATGAACTCTCTTTGCTGTTGAAGTTCGCCTAGTCCCCAAAATTTGTCGAACAAAGATTTGCGTAATACTTCACTTATTTTAGATTTGCATTTCAATTTGCAATTATCGTGGCATGGAGGCTTAACCGCTCTTTCAGGGACTCTCTTATTAGTTGAACTTACATAAGCCTTTCCGGTATTTCGACGAGATTTCTTAAGATTTGTGAGCCAACCAGCTGGTTTTCTTGTTCTTTTCCTACCCCTTTGAAGGCTGTCAGGATCAACAGACTGGTCTATGATCGGTTGAGAAGTAGAAGCTTCAACAGGTGGATTTTCGTTTAAAAGATTGGGAGAATCCGGCATGGCAGACGGCACAGAGTTACTACCTATTTCTGTATTACTGCTGCTTGAAGAGCTGCTGGAACTACTAGAGGATGAGTTAGAACTAGAGGAGGAGCTGGAGGAACGAGATCTTTTTCTTGTCTTTTTTTTACCTCTTTGTAGGCTTTCAGGATCAGCAGACTGGTCTATGATCGGTTGAGAGGTGGATGGTTCAGTAACCGGATTGTCGTTTAAAAGATTGGCAGAATCCGGCATGGTAGATGGCACGGAGTTGCAGAGTTGAGTTGGTGGTGTAGTCTTGTTGGGACTATTAGAACTGGAAGACGAGGTAGTACTGGAGGATCGATACCTCTTTCTTGGAACGACGAGTGATGGACGGTAGCTCTCTTTGGGAGGTGGGTTGAAGGGCGGATCCGCATCTGAATCGTCTAAATCGCTACATTCGCTGTTAACCGGAGAAATATAGTACGATGGTTTCACCTGGGTGCTGGCTGATGGTGGTGCTAACGTTGCTGGATTCTTTTGTGACTCCATGGTGCCATTTTCAGAGATTTCTTCCATCACCATGGTGGTATTTGAAGGTGTTGTGGAATTCTCTTGGAGTTGTTTCTCCACATGATTGCGTTCAGGCTCATTTGAACTGGTCTCCATCACCTTCTGTAGAAGTAAAAGGCCACGGCCCCTCATCATCTGTAGCAAAAAAATACGAAGTAAATAAAATTCACGAATACCAAATTAACTCAAAAAAGTTTATAAATTGCAGTATTTTATTAAAGAATTAAAATTTATTAAATCAGTTTCAAAAATACAAAGGCAACTCTAAATATTCCTATAACAAAATAAACAATAGCATTTATTGTTTTAGAATAAGAGCGAATTTAAATTTAACCAGCAATAACAGACCAACTCAAATAGTTCCAAATAATTTCACCAACACTAAACTATTATTAGTTAGTAAAACAAAAATTACTTACATTCGTCAACAATACTGGTATAAGTGGAAATAGTTTGAAGAACACCCAAGAAACAAGACCGATTCAATCACGAATACAAAATCAACTCAAAATAATTCACGCTTTATTACTGCGGTTTGCCACGAATACAAAACTAAGTCGAAATAATTTAGTCTTTGTGCGAGTTGACAGCATATTCCCCTGCGGCTGACATGTCGTAACTGGTGATGCGTTACTGTTGTTGGTGGGGGGTGACCGTGGAGCTACTCAGAAAGACTGACTTACAGCGCCATCTAGTTTTTTAGGAATGAAGTTTGTACACAGGTGTCTTTGGAGTTTATGTAGTTTTCGGCGCTGATTCCGATAATTGCAATAACTCAATTTTGGATTATTTTGAGTTGTGCTACCCTTCATCTAGGTGTGCGACGCACACCTAGATAAAGAGTAGCACAACTCAAAATACCTCTTTTTTCAGGAACAGCAAAAAACGTTTTACTCGTTTTCTATTTGACCGATTTAAATGATTGTTGGATGAGGTTGTATATTATTTTACTAAGATATTAATTTGATCAATTACTTACCTTCAAATACACGTATACATTTTTAATTTTTTTTTTTCGTGTTATATTAGTAATCGTGACTAAATCATTGTTCAATATTTTTATCAACTCAAATTGATTTCATATTAGTGATTTTTTTTAAATTAATCCTGTCTTAATGTGAATATATTTTTTTAAAATCTTTACATAAAGAGTAGTGTATCTAAATTATTATTTGTATAATTATTATAATAATGAAGTAAAACATTATATTTAATTAAGACACATCTTTATTTTGTATTAAGGTAACAAACAAATAAAGATAATCAAAAACACATCACTTGTTCGGAAAATAGAATGAACACCTTACATTATTCTAATTTGAGATCCATTAAACTTTGAACAGGTTAGTAAAACGTTTAACAAAGTAGACATTTTTCTTATAATTTAGGTATTAAGTTCTCTTTAATCAGTACTAGACCATTAAGTCTATAAACTACAGGAAAAGTAGTATATTTTTTTATAAATAGCACAGTCTTTGGAAGATATTTTAAGAATGACTTAGTTACAAAAACACGTACTTATTACTCAACATAACAGGCATGAGAAATGTGGGTACTAGGTACCAACAATTATCTGTTTTCACTTAACTTAAATAACCAAAAAAAACTACAACAAAAAGGTAACATTAATAAAGGCATCTAAAACACTTAACTATTCTATTATTATCAGTCTCATCGAGAGGATTAAACTTATTAGTTAAATCAGACTTTTATTTTCAACCTTTACCTAATATCTATTATAGGCATCTAAAACTATAATAGTATTGTTACAGGCTCACCGACAGAATTGTAAACTGTTTTACTTAATTAAATCAGACTTTTTAGTATTATCTATAGTTATCAAAAAACATAAAAACATAAGTATTCAGATTTTCTTCCAAACAATACCGACATACACCTATGTATGTAGGTATTGTTTGGAAGAAATTTCTTCGCGTAATTTTTATTCTATAAATCTAGTGCATTTTTGTAATAAGAATTGACGTAACTCTGTGGAATAATATTCTTATCAATTAGTTCCGTAATGTCCCGCTTTTTATTGGCACCCAATGGTATTTTTTGCAAATACGCTTGTGTCAAAGTTGGAGAAAATTGGTGATCTTGTGTGCGTCTTTGATTTCTTACAAACGCTTTTTTAAAAACTGTCTCTTCATAAGAAGTTTTATAAAAAAATGACATTGGTTGTTGCTTTTCAACGCGAAGTTGTTTGATATCGTGCCATTTTATTTGTTCTCTGTCAACATTAACAGTGAAATTGTTTCCCCATTCTTCTTGAAGGGCTTTCAGATCATAGAACTTGTCATGTGTAAGTTCTTCCACATGATAAGGTTTCCCAGTCTTTTTAGCTGTTCTTATTAAAGTCGCGTATTGTTGTGGACAGTATATCGGGCCTGATTTAGTGTATCGTTTAACTTGTTTTTCGATAACGCTATGCACATTATCGCCTTCATTTTGCGAATGACCACGAATCAAAAATTTATGAGTAATTGAGTTTACTCTCATGGTTGCAACAGCAAATGCGTAGGCAGACAGCAGATATTTATTTTTTTGCTGACCACAGCAGTTGTCACTATAAAATATAAGGTCCAGTTCGGTACCCGATGTACTTTTCTCAACAATCATTTGTATATATTGCAGTACACAGGATCCAATTTCCACAGCACCACGTTTGCCTTCGATTTCGTCCCAAAAGAAGCATATTACATCTTTTGCATACAAGTCACTAATCGTGAAATTTAGGCAATTAATTCTAGATTTATAAAAAAACAAGGATACTTGCCCTTTTGGCAATTGCATCATGGCTTGGAGATCGTAAACTGCAACAACTACATCTGTCCTTTTCTTGTCAGCTTCCTTTTCTGATCTGGACAACACTTTCTCTTTCAAATGTTGGTCATAAGCCTCACGCAGTTTTTGTTGTTCTTCTCCGATAGCATTTTTGAATGTTTCACAAAGATCACACGCATCTTTTTTGGGGATGTGAAACGAAATATTAAACTGTGTATTAAAAATACGATTAAAAGTTGATGACGAAGCAAATGGTAAACATTCATTTTCGCGTAGATCTTTATAATCTCGGTATAGATCCGCAAGTGATCTTTCGCTTGGAATGAATTCTCTCGTTGTTTGTGCTCGAAGGTAATGAGATTCTATTCTGGGGATAGACTTAATGAAAGTGACGACACTTTCTTTTATTTCATTATCTATGGTGGAATGCTGTCCGTGCTTACCCCTCCGGTCATCTTCTATGAAACCGCCCTCCTGTCGTTTTGAAAGAGCTGTCCTAATGCATTGGTCGCTTATGTTTAGTGTAGCTTTAAAAAAAGTCTTGCAGACTCTAATACGAGTGTCTTCAACTTCAAAAATAAATGCAGAATTTAGTGCCCTAAAATTTTGGGTACTGCTGTATCTATATTTAGGCTTAATCTCTTGTGTGTGCCTTACAATGAACTCTCTTTGCTGTTGAAGTTCGCCTAGTCCCCAAAATTTGTCGAACAAAGATTTGCGTAATACTTCACTTATTTTAGATTTGCATTTCAATTTGCAATTATCGTGGCATGGAGGCTTAACCGCTCTTTCAGGGACTCTCTTATTAGTTGAACTTACATAAGCCTTTCCGGTATTTCGACGAGATTTCTTAAGATTTGTGAGCCAACCAGCTGGTTTTCTTGTTCTTTTCCTACCCCTTTGAAGGCTGTCAGGATCAACAGACTGGTCTATGATCGGTTGAGAAGTAGAAGCTTCAACAGGTGGATTTTCGTTTAAAAGATTGGGAGAATCCGGCATGGCAGACGGCACAGAGTTACTACCTATTTCTGTATTACTGCTGCTTGAAGAGCTGCTGGAACTACTAGAGGATGAGTTAGAACTAGAGGAGGAGCTGGAGGAACGAGATCTTTTTCTTGTCTTTTTTTTACCTCTTTGTAGGCTTTCAGGATCAGCAGACTGGTCTATGATCGGTTGAGAGGTGGATGGTTCAGTAACCGGATTGTCGTTTAAAAGATTGGCAGAATCCGGCATGGTAGATGGCACGGAGTTGCAGAGTTGAGTTGGTGGTGTAGTCTTGTTGGGACTATTAGAACTGGAAGACGAGGTAGTACTGGAGGATCGATACCTCTTTCTTGGAACGACGAGTGATGGACGGTAGCTCTCTTTGGGAGGTGGGTTGAAGGGCGGATCCGCATCTGAATCGTCTAAATCGCTACATTCGCTGTTAACCGGAGAAATATAGTACGATGGTTTCACCTGGGTGCTGGCTGATGGTGGTGCTAACGTTGCTGGATTCTTTTGTGACTCCATGGTGCCATTTTCAGAGATTTCTTCCATCACCATGGTGGTATTTGAAGGTGTTGTGGAATTCTCTTGGAGTTGTTTCTCCACATGATTGCGTTCAGGCTCATTTGAACTGGTCTCCATCACCTTCTGTAGAAGTAAAAGGCCACGGCCCCTCATCATCTGTAGCAAAAAAATACGAAGTAAATAAAATTCACGAATACCAAATTAACTCAAAAAAGTTTATAAATTGCAGTATTTTATTAAAGAATTAAAATTTATTAAATCAGTTTCAAAAATACAAAGGCAACTCTAAATATTCCTATAACAAAATAAACAATAGCATTTATTGTTTTAGAATAAGAGCGAATTTAAATTTAACCAGCAATAACAGACCAACTCAAATAGTTCCAAATAATTTCACCAACACTAAACTATTATTAGTTAGTAAAACAAAAATTACTTACATTCGTCAACAATACTGGTATAAGTGGAAATAGTTTGAAGAACACCCAAGAAACAAGACCGATTCAATCACGAATACAAAATCAACTCAAAATAATTCACGCTTTATTACTGCGGTTTGCCACGAATACAAAACTAAGTCGAAATAATTTAGTCTTTGTGCGAGTTGACAGCATATTCCCCTGCGGCTGACATGTCGTAACTGGTGATGCGTTACTGTTGTTGGTGGGGGGTGACCGTGGAGCTACTCAGAAAGACTGACTTACAGCGCCATCTAGTTTTTTAGGAATGAAGTTTGTACACAGGTGTCTTTGGAGTTTATGTAGTTTTCGGCGCTGATTCCGATAATTGCAATAACTCAATTTTGGATTATTTTGAGTTGTGCTACCCTTCATCTAGGTGTGCGATATACAGATATTAGGTATTTATTATTTTATTTAATCCTTTTGAATTGGTGATGTTCTTCCGAAAGGTGCGTAGTACTCACGCCAGGTGTGCGTGTGTGACTGAATGTATGAACCTAAACCAAGGACAAAGAGGAGGTTGTATAGATTCTGCGTAGCCTTATAGGAAAAAGGCGTAAGTTTTGCTTTGAGTTTTTATGAATATACTTTAATCAATTAGTTTCCTTTCAAATACCTATGATTCTTCTCCTGAGAATAGTCATACAAAAGTAATTTTTATGTGTAGCTAGATAATGTATATGTAAGATTTTGGTATTTATCTATTAAATACTTACCTACTTATCAAGTTATTAATATGTTTTTTTATAAAATGATAGAAATACCTTGTTTTACTAAAATACGGTGATACAAACTGTGGTCAATCAAGCATTCCGCTTGGCCGCAGTCAAAAATAAACAAACTTAAAACCGCTCATTGGTACTCACCATTTGCCGCCACTTCACTCAAAATATTCAAATAAACCAAAAATCCCAAATTCCCAATACGGTGCAATTTGCATTTTGCCAATTTTTGCAACTCTATAAAACGTTAGTTTTAGACCGACGCAAATTGCTTCTGCTATCAAACAGAATTTTATGTGAGCGGATTAGTTGTGATCGTCGGGCATATTGGATAACGGTCGGCTGGCGGATTCAAATTACGAGATTCGAATTCCGAACGTTTGGAATTCGAACAATCACGTATTGTTGTCATTGTAATGTCAATTATTTATTTTAACGTTTTATCACGATCGGATGACAGACGCGAAATGATTAAATTAAATATACTACAGTAGATACTTATTTGCATACAAAAAAAATCAAATGATCTTTTAAAAGGTGCTACTTAGTTCTTTATTTAGCTAATTATTTTCAATCTGAAAATTTATCTGAAAATTATTGAGACTTTCATAAATCAATATCAACCACTGAGTTTGAATAGTTATCACACTTATAGTCATAATAAGAAACAAAACAAATTCAATTAAATTACTGTTATATAAAACCAACACTCCTCTCGACACAATTATATCGCTTTTGTCTAATTCCGTCTAGTGGTACAAAGTCCCGCCATTCCCGCACCCTTAACATAAATATAATTCAACATCACTTTGTAAAGTCCTGAACTGCTGAACTACCCTTCGAAGGAAATCTCCATCACGAAAACCTAATCAAAACTTAAAGACAATATCAATTTAGTGAGCAAACACCTTTACTTTAGGGCAGCCTCCAACTATGGCGGAACAAACAACTAGTGAATTAGCAAGTTGGTGTATTTACCTTAATTATGCATTGCCCTGGCCGACAACCGGCGGCTACCTGACGGCTCTGACGTCACAAGTTTGACCGCATCACTTGTTTACTTTGTTACCGATATATTAATTAATGTACATCGGTAATTTTGATGGAGGGTCGCAGGAACTATGGGGGTTGTTGTAAGAAAAGTTATCTATGGTCCGACTGACTAGGGTGTGTTGGGAGAACTTGAAGTGGTGGATTCATTAGACGGGCGTCCGTGAGCTTACATGGCGGCCACGTCTGCCCATCCTCGCTTCTGTTGGCGGTAGTCACACACTACACAGGCATACGAAATGTGCGACGGAATTGCATAACTTAATTCCGCCAAGCTCGTTCCATCATCGGACCACAAGACGAACGGCGATGTGCCACCGGTACATGGCATGGACATCCCACCCACACGCACAAAACATTTTGGGAACACATTCATAGTGCGAACAGCTAAGAGTGGAATTTCCTGCCGGTGTCTGTTTTTCCTGATAGCTACAACCTGGGAGTCTTTAAGTCGAGAGTGAATAGATTACTCCTAGGTAAGCGTGCTCCATCTTCGACCACATCATCGCTTACCATCAGGTGAGATAGTAGTAAATGCGTGCCTATAAATAGTAAAAAAATATAATAATATAGGTTTTTCTTAAACCTCCGCTGTTACTTTCAGATTAGCTTCAAGAAACTAAAAATACAGTTGAATCGTTTCTCCGGGACTCGTTGATTTGACTCAGTGCTTTTCTGGTGGTCGCCAATATCGTTTTTGGCTGTCAGAATTTGCAGTGGTTATTGGTAGTGTAGCGGGTTTGTCCCAAAAAAACGACATAGGACGTACCTATTGTAGAGAGGTCGGATATGACCCGGAAAGCTGCCCATGGGCTGTATAGTGAATTTTCTTCCCTGCACCCAAGCCTACTGATGAACTCAAGTAATTTCGAGTACTCTCCTTTAAATACGAATTTTAACCAAAATTTTCTTCTCGTTGAAAAATTGCAATTTACAAAGTGGTTTTGCCCGCTTCATCTTCTCTTTAAAATCTTAAAACTCCAGCAGTTTTTATTTCGAAAACTGCATACAATAGAAGAAGTAAAAACGTTAATAGCTAGTATACCAGTTATATTAGTTTTCTTTATAATTAGTATTAGTTCGTTAACGAGTTCTTGCAGTAGTTAATTAGCTTTTAAACTCGTATCAAGGAAAAAGTTTTGTAGTTTAATACGAAAGACATTTCCTGTTCGAAACATTAATTTTTATTACGATAAATAAATGAATGTTCTTAACGTTTTAATAAAAGCATCCATATTATACAATCCAAGTGAATCTATCCCAATAAAATAAATGAGATGAATGTCTGTCTTTCTATTTGTTACATTTTCACGTCTCAGTGGCTGTATGAATTTGGATGAAACACGAGCAGACGAGTAGACCACGTCCTGAAGATTATGATGATAACTTATTTTTGCTTTAGTATATTCCTTAAGCAACAATAAGTTATCATCCGCCACTGACACAACTTCTCTTATAAGTCCAGTAAGCCATTACACATTTAGTAACAATTACCAAATGCGTTCAGTCCTCATTATCACACACAATCCTCCCTCACTTTAATGAACCTACAATTGCTCTACGGTCCTTTCATTATAAATATGTAATTTTCACCAAATTCCATAATGGGATTATGCGATAACTTTTCGGAAGTCACCTTTGTGTCCCTACACTAATTAGGTAGCGCAACCGCCGCCACCTCCTTAATTAAAGTGGCAAGCACATAGGCCATTATTACTGCACCACCCTACCCCATGTGTAACCTTTTGTTAAAACAACATCCTATACATCTCTTTGTACCACATGCATTGCGCTTTTTACTCTTTTAGCATGTTCGGCAGCAGAACATCAAAAGCAATGGTTGCGCAGTGAAACGATGCGTTCATAATTTGATTAGACTGCAGTGTACGGGGTCAGATAGGGTGAATGTGGTAGTAAAAGGTCCCGCCTCTTCAAAAGACGTATAAATTTATTAGCACGCGTGATTGCTCCGAACATGCAAGAAATTTCCTGTGTTGCCATACAACCGACTGAAGAAATACGTGAACAGAAATCGAGAACGATCTCTTTGAGCGTTTTCTGAATATCTCCAAGATTATAGTCTTGTGCTAAAGGAAAAATATGCGAGTACTAAACGTTATCCTATTCAGTAAAGTTAAAGTAGGAGTTTGTGTGAGACGCGAAATGTGTCAATTTACATTGAAAGAAATGAGCTTTTTCGCTCTGAAAAGATGGAAATTTTCGTTTCGTGAAGCTGAATTTTAATGTTCTTAAAATATGCTTGGTGCTTAGCTGTAAAGGTCTGATGTTAAGATATGTTTTCTAGATAGCTTTGTGGATATTATTTTAAAGGTTGTATTACGTGTGTCCGAGCGACCATTTTTTCTGTTACGTAAATACTGAAGTTCTTGTATTTACTTAGCGTAAGCAATTTGTTGGCGCGAGGTCAACAGACGAGCATGAAGATTTATTCAGAAACAAACCTT
The DNA here is from genome assembly GCA_950371165.1 of Lacanobia oleracea. NCBI lineage: Eukaryota > Metazoa > Arthropoda > Insecta > Lepidoptera > Noctuidae > Lacanobia > Lacanobia oleracea. The sequence continues at coordinate 23,430,220 of OX493406.1, forward strand.
GGTCCGCGTTTTGTGTCTTTAGAGTCCATAAATATTTCTATGTACCAACATTCTTTAAAATCATTTCAGCAATTTAGGCGTGATAGCGTTACAAACAAACATGACATTTGTATCAATTTTTCTGATCCGGAATAAAATTTGATAGAATAACTCTTTATTATGTACTTTATAAGTTACAGAAAAATAGATGAAGAAAACATTATTACATAGGGTGACACAATGGGTGGCGGTGGGGTTCCTGATTGTGGTTCGTTTGTGGTTTGTGTTTAAATTAATAGTAAAAAAAAATATCTATCGTAACTTACAATTACCCGCTAACAGTAAATTTAGTGTAGATGTAATAATGACTCTCAAACTCGTCTACCTACTACTCGTAAAAAAGTGTTTAGTGAATTAAGAATTCTCAATTTATTATCTTGACACTTTTAGCTCCAAGCTTTCCTCAAGTAAATTCCTTTTCTTAGCGACACGCTAAATATGAATTTATTCACGACATTACAATGTAATATTAGGATGCCAGACTTGAGCCAAATTTCTTTGGAAGTTTCGGTCAAGGCACGACGGGAAACAATACGGTTTGCAGCATTCTTAGTAGAAGCAGCTCTGGAACAATTTAGAGGTTGTTTTCTTTTTGGTGAAAATAATGATTTTTATTCACTTTAGAAGTCGTTTAATTTAATTATATTCGGATCCATTACAAAGAAAATTTACGATAATTCCCAAGTTTGAATTATCAAATATTTGACATAAAAACAACGATGCGATGATGCATTTTCATATGAACTAAAGATGAATATAAATTGATCGATTGAATTGATTGATCGAGCTTAGAAAACAGTCAAATTCAAGTCGCACTGTCAGTTCTCAGTCAGTTCTGCGAAAACCATTTTATTTATTTATTTATTTTATTATTTATGTACACACAGAAAAATAGTGAAATTTAACATTATAATATTAGTACAAAGGTACTGCTTATTTCTAATGAAATTTCTTCCAGCAGACCTGCGACAGGAGAAATGAAAAAGAAATGTAGACAAAAGTGTGTAAAATCAAGACAAGAAGAGTGTGTAAAGCCTTAAAATTAAATTAACAGATAAAAATAAAATATACATAAAATATATACCTATACCGAACACAATATTATAAAATAAATATATACAAATATAAATATATACATATATAACTATCATAGTTGAGAGGAAAGATAGTGCTCTTTAAGACGCTTCTTAAAAAGAGAAATAGACTTTAAATCTCTAATGCTAGGCGGAAGTGAGTTCCACAACCTAACTGCATGGACAGAGAAAGAGTAAGAATAGTAGCTGGATTTATGAGGATGGGTGTTAAGGATAGATCTGAGGTGTGATCTGCACGGAGCGTCACTAGGCCGAGCGTAAGAAATACGCTCACGCAGGTAAGAGGGATAAGAAGGGTTATGAAGGATGTTGAAAAGGAGACAAAGAATCCGAGTGTTCCTGCGAAGACGGATAGGGAGCCACTTGAGTTCCTTGCGAAGGTGAGAAACATGATCATACTTGCGTAGACCAAACACAAATCGAATACATAAATTTTGCAGTCGCTCAAGCTTGTTTAATAGCTCCTCAGTAGCATCCAGGTAGCAGGCGTCGGCATAATCTATAATCGGCTGAATTAGAGTTTGGGCCAAAGAGATTTTCGTCTTTAAAGGTAAGACAGACTGAAGGCATTTCAGCGAATGAAATGAAAAATACACCTTTCGGCTAACCTCATTGACCTGCGCACGCCAGGAAAGATTGGAGTCAATAATAACACCCAGATCTTTAGCAGTATCGGTGTAATCGATACGGACACCATCGAGATATAAGGGCGGAATCGATGAAACAACAGCAGCAGTGCGAACGTATCTGCTGCCTATGATCATGGCCTGAGATTTCGTTGGGTTGATCTGCAAGCCAAATGACTTGGCCCAACTGCCGATAGAAGACAAGTCATGATTCATAGCAGCAATGGCCGAATCCATGTCAGCTACAGTAAAGTGTCGGTAAAGCTGCAGGTCATCTGCATAAAGATGGAAACTGGAAGAGATAACTCTGGTAACGAAGTTAATGAAAATCGAAAAAAGAAGAGGAGAGAGAACGCTACCCTGAGGAACACCCTCAGTGAGGCTACACCAATCAGAGAAGGACTCATCAAGGCGGACACACTGAGAGCGATCCCGAAGATATGAATTGAACCAGGCTATAGCGGAAGAAGAGAGATTAATAGATTTGAGTAAACCCAGCAAGATGTCGAAATCCACTGAGTTGAAGGCGCTACTAAAGTCAAGCAATACAAGGACAGTCAGCGATTTATTCTCCATAGCCCAGCGGATATCGTCAGTTACTTTAATAAGTGCAGAAACTGTACTGTGACCCGCTCTAAAACCGGATTGAAAGGGGGATATTATTGAGTTTGACGTTAAGAAAAAAGATAGCTGTCTATGAACCAAGTGCTCAAACACTTTAGAAAGAAATGGAAGAATAGAAATAGGTCTAAAATGAGTTAATAAAGATGGATTATTAGTTTTGGGTAAAGGTATAATGTGAGCCTGTTTCCAGACCGACGGAAAGGAGCAAGCGGTAAACGAGTGATTGAAAATGTGAGTGAGAACAGGAAGTAATGAAGGAAGGATAAGAAAAATCATTCTGGAGCATAATTTATCATTACCAACCGCAGAAGAAGTAATAGCAAGAATAGATTTCTTAACGTCATCCTCGGTAACATCGCTAAATTCAAAGTGAGGACATTGTGGCAATGGCAAACCAGAAATACTTTCCAGTGTCGCAGCTTTAACACAAGGATCAAGAGAAAAGGGAAGGTGAGAGAAATGCTTATTCAGCTCATTGAGATTAACATCCTTACACTGGCTGATAGAAGATTTGCCTATGCCAACAGACTTCAGAAATTTCCATACATCGGAAGAACTGCGGTTGTCGAGTTGTTGATGAAAAAAGCGTCTTTTAGCATCTTGACACAGATGCCTGCAGCGATTACGTAGAGATTTAAAATAAAAGAGGTTCAGCTCTGAAGGTCTGCGCTTATATCTGCTCTTAGCTTTATCCCTACGAGCCATAAGCTCTCTTATTTGAGGCGTAATCCATGGTGCAGGGTTATGTTTTACTTTGATGCGTCGGATTGGGGCATGCTTGTCATACAAATCGAGGACAGTCGTGTTAAAGAACTTCACTTTTCCATCGATGTCCCCGATCTCAATCAGAGGGGTCCAGTCAAGATCGCCGGCAGCACGCTGCAATGCCTCCAGGTCCATGCCCTTGTAATTACGGAGGTATAAAAGTTGGGGCTTACGCTTGGGAACACGGATACGATACGAAAGATAAATGAGGTCGTGGTAAGAAAAAGTAGCAGTAAGTTGACCATGGTTAAATACATTAGTGGGAGAGGAAACAATCATAAGATCCAATAAAGAGGGCGTACAATTACGAGAAAAGTGAGTTGCAGAAAGAGGCAAGACTTGAAGATTGAAAGAAGACAGGAGTGAAAGGAGCTTTTGCGAGCGCGAGTCATTTTTAATCAAGCAAGTGTTAAAATCACCCATTAAAATAACGTGCTCATACATGGGGCAAAGATTGCTGAGAGTGCAGTCAAGGGAGTCGAAGTAGTCAATGCGAAGGTTAGGGCTGTAAAGCACTGCAAGCAAGACTTTAGTGTGATGAACAGAAATTTCGACAAACAAAAATTCAGCCGACTCAGAATATGAAGAGGGAGATGAGCTGACAACCTTATAGGGAAGGTCAGCGCGTAGGTACATAGCTACACCTCCTCCACCCTTGCCGGTCCTATCGTTGCGAATTAAGACAAAGCCAGGGAGTGAATATTGAGTAGAGAGTAGAGAAGGCTTCAGAAAAGTTTCCGATATCAATAGGGCATCAAGGTGAGCACTGCTAAAGGATGCCAGAAGATCAGAATAGTGGCCAGGAACACTCTGGGCGTTCTTGTAAAGTGAGCAGAGCGGAAGGGTCACTGTCCGCACTAGCAAAACTATCAGAAGAAGAGCACGAGAAAAAACTGTCGTTAACAGCTACATCGTTCATATTATAAATAAATATATATATAAAATAATAATACAAATATAAAACAATAAAATAAAAATTACTAACTTATGCTAAAAACACTAACAAAGATTTACTTTCAAATATATAACCACCCCAACTCGCAAGGTATATTGGTAGAAATTTACTAAATATAACTAACACAAAACACTATATAAAAGTAATAACGCTAAAATGCGGAAACTTAAAAACAATGTTAAAACAAACTTTCTCTTGGCAAAACGGAACGCAACTACAGATCAACTGACAGATGACAGCTGTCACATTCTCATTGGCTTGGCATAAAAAAATAAAAAAACTAAACACCGGCTATGTAAATAAATTAAAGTTAAAAGTTTAAAGGTGAGACCGTTAAAATGACTTTAAGAACTACCGGCTCACGAATTATAATACTGAATGCCAGTGTGCAAAGAGGCAAAATTCAGAAGAAGTAATGTAAATGCACTGACAATAACAACAACAACAACGAATATGTTACTTGCGCAAACGCGTCTTCCTCAAGTTCTTAGCCGGCGGAGCTGCTGTTGTGACCGTAGGAGATTCGGGTTCTTCAGATTGCGCAGAATCCCCGGTGTCGACTGTGCAGGACGGGAATTTGGCGATGAGATCGTGAAGTTCGCCTGTCGATTCGATCTTCCTTCGGGATTTGTCAGGGCAAATTACAATGATCCTGCCTTCCATAGACCAGCAGTTTAGCATGCCGAAATGCTTACGAGCAGCTGCAAACAAACGGTGCCTAACTTGCGTTAAGAACTCGGAGATGGTAATCCCAGTTCCCTTGAGTGCTTTCTTGCTATCCCATACCAGCTGTCGGTTTTCCATTTTGAAGAAACGGACTAGTATGGGACGAGTCTTCTGCTTTGAGAATCCGAGACGATGACAAACATGGATTATATTTTTGTCCTTACTGAATTCGGACAATTTAATTTGGTTGGCTAATATGTTATTGACCACATCTAACAAAATTTCATTATCCTTCTCTGGAACACCATGGATCAGAAGGACCTTTCTCCGCATAGCAGTTTCATGCCTGTCAAACCCAGCAGCAAGCAGCTCAATTTGAGTTTTTAATTTAGAAAGTGCTTGACACACAAACTGCTTAAATTCCGCAAACTCACTTGCAATGGATGATATGTCTGGAGAAGCAGATGCTTGACTAGAGGTGGCCTTCTGCAATTTAGCCTCATATTCCTGCATGCGGGATCCGAACAACTTCTCAAGGTCATCAAGGCTGGCAGTTAGTTTTGTGTCCATGTTCAGTGAGGATGTTTTGACTTAATAACCAGGTAAGTACTAGTGCTTCAGACTTGATAACAATATATGGAGTGTGTGGGGCGGTTTAATATTAAATGAACTGATTTATTTCATAAAATTAACTTTCCAACTATTTTTAAAACTTAATTAAACTAAGAGCTTTGTAATCTAAATGTAAACACTTTGTCTACCCACAAGCGATGCCGAACCATTGTCTTTTTTTTTACTATTCATAGACACTTGACCCCCATCTCACCTGATGGTAGCGATGATATGGTCGAAGATGGAGCACGCTTGCCTAGAAGTCACCTATTCACTCTTGACTTAAAAACTCCCAGGTTATAGCTACCAGGAAACACAGACTCCAGCAGGGAATTCCACTCCTTAGCTGTACGTATTATGAATGTATTCCCAAAACGTTTTGTGCGTATAGGTGGGATGTCCACCATGTACCGGTGGCGCATCGCCGTTCGTCTTATGATAACAGAACAGTTCCGTCGCACATTCCCCAAAATGCGACCGGTAGAAAACCGACAGGCTAGCAACTCGTCGTCGATGTTCAAGACTTTGGAGCTTCGTCGTGACGAGCCTTTCATTGCCAATGATCTTCTTGGCTCGTTTCTCAATTGACTCAAGGGCATCAATCTATTATCTGACAGATCCATCCCAAAGATGAGAGTAGTATTCCATACACGATCGAACTTTCGGCTTGATAGAGTTTAAGCAACTGTCACCTTTGCTAGAATCCCCAACTTCTTTGCAGCCACTTGAGCTTTTGCCACTATGAAAGGTCCAAAATTGAGAGTAGATGTTAATGTAACCCCAAGAAGCTCAAGTTGGTCGGTTATCGGCACGGTTTCACCTCGGAAAGATGGAGCTGGGTGGAATTGGCTTTTTTTGACGGAAAATAGACACGCTTGGGTCTTAGCAGCATTGAACTTGACCAGATTGGCATCGCCACATTCAGAGACAGCCTGTAAGGACACGTTCAAGCGCTCAACCATAGCCTCCCGGAGAGACCGGATCTGCGACCCACCAGCTCATGCGTCGAACACGTATCTCTCAGCAACAGTGCTGTCGTCTGCATAACCAAAGGTACCGGGCTTAAACAGATCATTAATATGCAGCAAGAACAGTGTTGCTGAAATCACCGACCCCTGAGTGAACCCCGGCATTAATATCCAGCAGTCCAGACGAGCAGCCATCTATGATCACTCAGATAGAACGATCCCTCAGGAAATCTGCGATCCAATCACAAAGACCGGCGGGAAGACCGAAGGAAGAAAGCTTACTAATAAGACCCGTGCCAGACCCTGTCGAAGTACTTTGATATGTCAAGGGAGACCGTTCCCGTGCTTTCCGTGCTTCTCTCTGGCCTCACTCCAGATGTGAATGGCATACGCTAGAAGATCCCCAGTTGATCGATTTCGGCTCTAGGTACTTACATAGTCTTACAGAGTATGGACGTTACCGAGATGGGTCTATAATACGACGGGTCAGCTCGACTACCCTTCTTGGGCACAGGCTGCACGTTAGCTTGCTTCCTAGCACTTTTCCAGTCTCAAACGAAAGGCGGAATAGGCGTCTCAAGATCGGAAACAACTCAGGCGCACAAGTCATCAGAACTATTGTCGGTATCCCGTCGGGGCCACTAGCCTTGTTCACGTCTAGGTTACGCAGTATCCTACGAACGTCCTTCTGATAAATGCGAATGTTCGACATACACGACTCGCATCCACTAGGAGACGCAGGGGGCGTCGCGCCACCAGAATCCAGACGTGAAGATTCCGCAAACAAAGAAGCAAACAAGTTCGCTTTCTCCTCAGCGGCGCACGACGAAGACTGTCAAGGCGTCCGCGCACGACGAAGCATCAATAGAAGAATAATAAGTAGGCTGCCAAGGGTAACATGCGAAGAAAGATCGCATGTTACCCTTCCCCATCTGCTGACCTGTATCGCCATACCCGCCGGGTGCCTCTTGGGCTAGGATTGGGCGGGAAATAAACGGACACAGACTTCACCAGACAGTGGTCGGAACTAGCCAGTGGTGAAGAAATCGACACCGAATAGCGGTCTGGATTTGTTGTCAGCAAAAGGTACTAGCAATTGGCAGTGTGCGAATCAACATCCGGCACCCTCGTTGCCCCCTGGACCAGCTAGGTAAGATTAACGCAAGCGCTAGCTTTCGCGTCTCTCGTCCAGCATGGTCTGTGCACTGATATGGAAAAGCCACTCCTGATGGCGGGCATTGAAGTCCCCCAGTAACACCAATTGGGCAGAAGGGTACCGCTACTGAGCCGCATCCGCCGCCTTATTAAGAATCTGTGTGAGCCCAGTTGTTTCCAAATCACCGCTGTGCGAACGGTAGACGCAGGCGTAGACAATTTTATCCAAACCTATGACCACTATAGCCCACAGCGTTGAGAACCTGGATTCCACGTGTAGAATCTAACATTGTATATTCTCCTACGGACGCGGGTGACTCGGCCCCCAAAGCATTGTCGCATCATCGTCTTATGATTGACATAATATTAACGTGTGCGTCTATGAGCCATAAACAATTTGAAAAAAAAAAACATTATTTCTTATATTGACGCTTTTAAACTAACTAATTACAAATGAAATAAAACACCAAAAATACTTTAAAAATACTTTATAATATGTTAAAGTCATTTTAAGCGTCTAATAGCACTCTCCTCTTTGAAGGAGGTCCGCAATCAATTGACTGCACTCATTCCTTTTGAGCTTGCCGGAGTGCGTGTGAGGGAGTGACGTCACGAACGCGAGGCCTCCGTGCAACCGCTTGTGATCGCTCAGAGCCGCTGAAAAGAAACAACGAGAATTAGAGCATAAAATGCAAAAAACAGAGTTATTTTTTTATTGGGATGATCTGTCATGCAAACCGTGTAGATAGGTAAAAGAGAGAAAAGAAAAAACTTTAAGAACGAAACCATAGTATAAAGAGAACCCAGTAGGTTATCTTCATACAAACGCACCGCACGCGGCTTGTATGTGTGCCCCATAGTATCTATGCATCGACGCACGCACACTTTAACAAAATCTCGACCCGTTTCTCAGTGCGCCAGTCGGGGCTAACACTGCACGAGGTTCGCGCGTCGCGGCTTTTCGGCACCGCTAAATAAAACCAAAATGTCTGATAATCGCAGGAGAACGTATTGCTGTGTGTTTGGGTGTCTTAATAATTCATCGATTCCAGAATTGTCTCTGTTCAGATTACTTATTGAACAGGAAAGGTAAGCTAGTTACTTATTCTAGTAGATATATAATTTTTACTTGATGATGAGATACCTACTTACTTATTTTTTGTTGTATTAGTTTTCTATCACACAGAGGAAGTAGGTAGGTAGGCCTAATTTCCTACTAGAATGTATTAGGTACTTTTGATCTGTCAATTGATTTGCCGCTATTGCTTTGTTTACGTTTAGTTATGCTGATTTCTCAGTATTGTAGGTATAGTAACTAAGTACCTACCTACAGTTATAAAATCGTAATTCAAAATAAGTAATTGACTAATTGTAAATCAGATATACATATAAAGCAAAGTTAATCATAACAACAAATTCGATTATAGTCTAAGAGACAGTCGTTAGTTTTTTTAATGTTGTTTTGTATTTACAGTGATTCTTTTAATTATTCTTGATTATTAATGATTCTGTTTCTTTCATCGTTTAGATAAAATCGGCCTCACAAACTCTGTACCCGGACAATACAATAATATAAATTAAAATTTATCTAAAAGTGACAACCCTAAGACAGTAGGCAATTGTATCGCGGATTGGGCCGGAGATAACCTACTTGGTTCTCTTTATACTATGACGAAACCGTAACCGTAAGGTAGGTTTTCGTAGATGTAGATATATTTCTTGGCGGAGGTGTTTCTGACATAAACGGTAACAGAAAAGGCTTGGCTTGTGAACAGCTGACGGTTGAACACGTCTAAGGATGTGTGAAGTCTGTCTGTTTGAGAGACGTTCTGAATATTGTAGACGAAGCTTTTCTTTCTTTGAGAATTGGAGATGCGAAGCTTTTGAGAATTTGAGAAGAGATTTTGGAAGTAAAGTCTGAAATGTTTGCTGGCAGTCGGTCTATTATGTTACCAATCTTTTCAGTACCTAAGTACTCGTATCATGACATCACGCCTATATATTACTCAATGAGATAGACACAGTCTCTTACTGAACTTGAGACGAAAAAACCTAGGAACGATTCGCTCAATCCGTAAATCAAATTAAAAACTTGTCCGTATTTAACAAGTTTAGTAATTTCAATCCATATTGATAATTCTAGTAAGTAACCCAAGAGTAAATCAAAATTGGTTTCTTTATTTTCGAGTAGTAAAATAAATTTAAATCTGCTTTCAATCTATACTAATATATAAAGCTGAAGAGTTTGTTTGTTTGTTTGCTTGAACGCGCTAATATCAGGAACTGCACATCCGATTTGAAAAATTCTTTCAGTGTTAGATAACCCATTTATCGAGGAAGGCTATAGGCTATATATATATATCATCATGCTAAGACCAATGGGAACGGAGAATAATGAAAATTGTGACGCAGACGAAGTTGCGCGGGTCAACTAGTTACATATATAATGTTTCCTTTAGCTTTAGTTTTCAGGCAATTCCGGTTCCGCATTTTATTCGACTATTTTCAATAACACCGAAGTTCAGAAATTGGCAACAACATGTGTGTAGCAGATGTTTGATATTATTGTTTGTAGTATTTTAGAGCCAATTACATATTTCCGAATCAGATAATTTAATATGAAATAACCGTTCATTGTCAAGTAAAGGTAGACAAAGCCCTTTAAATTTTAGATTTAACAAGCTTCATTTTCATCTACATTTCAAACCACAAAAAAATTTTTTTTTCGATAATATTATTATCGCTTATTGTTCATAGAATTTTACTCAGTCTAACTGATGAAAATGAAATATAAATTTGTAGCAGTCTCTATACCAACGTCTTTAACGTTAATTATACTCCTGTGATTAACAGTAGGTAATCCGCCCGCATGACTGTGGCAATATCTTCAAATCGTCTTATCTCCTAATGAAGGCAATGTTCCATGCGGGATGTTTTCTGAGCGCCATGTTCTTTTGCTACAGTTACCAGCCTACGCTTTATTGTGTTGTGTCTTAATAGCTTGGTCCTTTGGTAAGCACGTGTATTAATAAAACATCGGTATATTACTGATTCCTTATGACACGCGTGTGTATCTCGAAGGGCAAGCGTGGCATTACAACCATTGATTCTCTTATGCGTATATAATTGCTCCGAACACATACACTCCACTCTCATGCAGTCCTGGTATCTATTTATACAAGGTAGTTTTCAATTAGCCACATAATTTTAGTACAGAGTTCGACCGTACAGTGAAAGTTATTTGAATTAATTAATGCTTTCAATCTCAGAATAACTCCCAACCAATAAATCTCTCAGTTTTATAGAAGCCAAGTGAACAACACTCACTATCTACAGCCTTCTTGATCTGCTCCCTGGTGACGTCAGCCTGAGGCTGCAACACCACCGCTGCTACCGGTCCATTGTTAGACAAACATACTACACTCTCATGCACTCCTGGTACCGAGCCAATCACTCGCTCCACTTCTTCAGGCGCTACCTATAAGAATAAAATGAAGTTTAAATATTAAATTAAAAATTCCTCTTGAGCGTTTTGCCATAAATATAGTTTCAGGCGATTTTACGATAAATATTAATAAGAAATAGAATGCTGAAAAGGGCGAGCGAAAATCAGTGCCTACTTAATATTAAAGTATCACTAAGACCTTCCAGACGAAAGTGCTTTTAAAGATTCTATTTAAGATACAGAAATTACAGGCAAATATCGTCGTCTACAAGATTGAAGCAAAGTTATTTTTAATACGTTCGTTGTAAACTAACTACAGGATAATTAAGTTCGAACAGAAAAGTAGCACATCTCTCTACAAAATTATACCAAATTAGATCCCGACAGTAATATTCTCCGGTACACGCTCCCACAATAATCCAGTCGGGACGCTAGTTACGACTTTAATCTATATTTGAAGGCCTCATTTTGTGTTCGGAGTTCTTTTGAAATTAACAAAATATGGTAATAAACCGTCACGACGTAACGAGGGTCGGCCTACTTAACATAATATAATTATTCGTGCGAACATTCTACTACATATTAGGTAATCTTGATGGCCTATATTTTCTCTTTGCAAGGAAAGGGAATACTAAAATATCCAGGTAGGGTCAGGTAAGGGTTGGCAAGTCTGACGTGTAGGCTTTCACAAAGGAGACGTGATGACGTGACGAGGTACATCTGACGTTTCCTTTATGCAATGGAAATATAACTCTCGTAAGACAGTTCAATCCCTTTGAGATATTTGCTAGTTTCAACGTATTTAGAGAGGCGATTTCCTGATAAAATCTTGGGAAATTTCCTTGAAACTTTGTACCAAGGTGATGGAATTTTTAATTATCGCCTGGAACTGTAACGTGAGGCTTCTTAGGAGCAGTAATAATTTTCTTTATCGATACAGACTGCTAGTGCTGACCAAAATTCCCATCGTTACAACGTAAATTTCGAGCATAGTGTTCAAGAAAAGTAAATATCAAAATAAACGAAACTACGGCTAAAATGTTGGTTCTTACCTGGGCACCTCTGAACTTAAAGCTGAACTTCTTCCTGACTGCGAAGGAGATCCTGAGATTTTCGTCCACATGGAACACGTCTCCAGTCATGAACCAGCCGTCAGGGGTGATGGCTTCGGCCCAAGACGCGGGGTTCTTGAGGTAGCCCTGCAATGAGAGGAGTGGAAGGTGCCTCCGAGCTCTAGATACAATGACATTCTAACAGCAATAGCGGTTAACGAAATGTTAAATGTAATGGGTTAAGCTCGTCTCACTTCGTTAGGAAATGTTAAATGTAATGGGTTGAGCTCGTCTCACTTCGTTAGCAAATGTCAATCTCATACATTTATACTTTTTGACAATTGTTGTCGCTTGTAGTGTGTCATTTGTATTAGTTTCCTTGGCGTAAGTATTTTTTTATGGTAAGTACCGGATAAGGTAAGTTGTTAATCATTGACCTGTTTACTAGCTAGTTTGAAATGGTGGTATAATTGTATTATTTTTCAATATCCATTAGTCACCTCTTATTCAATTACAAAACCGACTTCCAAAAACAAAACACTACAAAGTATAAAATAACTTTAATTTCAGAAGTCAGTGTGGAGGAGCTCGTGGCTAGATAATAACAGCCGCACGGGTCGATCGTCAAGGTTAAGCAACGCTTGCCAAGGTTGGTCTGTGGATGGTTGACCATCTTAACATAGCGAGTTTCCTCCGTGCCTCGGAAAGCACGTTAAGCCGTTGGTCCCGGCTGTCATTTGTAAATCTTTGGAAGTCGTTACGGATAGTCAGAAGCCAGTTAATCTGACTCCAGTCTTGCCATGAAGTACCGTGTTACCCAGTAACTGGGTTGTGGAGGTCTGGTAGGCAGCCGCTCTGCGTAAAATACTGGCATTCAGCTAAATCCGGTTTGACTGGAAGCCGACCCCAATATAGTTGGGAAAAGGCTAGGCAGATGGAATTTCAGAAGTCAGTGTCAAAAACCAAAAAATACCATAAACACTTTTTTTTTTTTTGTAAAAAAGTTTCTTATTTTTGAAAACACAAACACAGCGGCCGGCGTGATGTTATAAACTGGTGTAAACAATCAACAGACATGCGATTTCAGATCCCGACCCATTTGCTGTCATTGCTTGAAGAGTTCCGTTGCCTATCTCCGAAGTTCTTCATCAGATCACCAAATTAAAATGAAACCAGTTTAGGAAAAAACTATTCCAAACAAAAAAAGAATCCTCCAAATCGGTTAAAAATTGGCGAAAATATCGCTGAACAAACATTTTTTATGGGATCCCAACATCAGATCCTGACTTATACATTCCATCATCAGCCCAGCAACATGACATTGTGATTATCAGGCATAAATATCCGAATTGCGTTAGAAATTTCATGAAAAACATTGTATGTGCCTATAGAGTTTGAGGGTTTCCTTCGATTTTCGTGGGATGCCCCTCAAGAGTGTAGGCTTTCGAATAAAAAAATATTTTTTTAAATCGGTTAACATACATAAAAAAAATACATACAGCGGAACATAAAACTCCTTTCTGAAGAAGTCGGTTAAAAAATAAAGGAGGTGAACCATTATAGTTGGACCTTTTAGTTTTCTTAAAAGCTTTCTCAAACCAGCCAGCTTGCATTCCATCAGTAAATAATTATAATAGTACCTTAATAGTACAGCTACTCTTAATCCACAGCTCTCCGGTTTGATTGGGGCCCACCAGCTCCTGGCCCTGTTCGTCAACGATCTGGAAACAAACATTCAGTTTTACAACCGCGAGGAGTTCTAGATAATGTCTCCAGGCACTTTGATCTTTTCTAGATAGGCCCCTTAAATTACCCATTACTGGATAAGACTTCAATAAGGTAGTAGGAACTTATAAAAAAGATCCAAAATTATGCCAATATTTAGGATAACATTGAAATAAAATAGCATTAAATCTTGATGAGATTAATATGGCGCGACATCTAAAGACTGATAAATTGGGTGATAAGAATAAAAAATTAGATAATAAGTATAGAGGCGATAAGAATAAAAAATTAGATAATAAGATAGGCTTACGACTTGTCAATTTAGTAACAAGACTTTATCTCGAGTAAGAAAGTGAATTTATAATATTATTCGATATTCCATTCCTAGGGACTTTTTCTGCAAATGTAATTTAGCTTTCATTCAGCTCGGCACAAGGTATAAATTACCTTAACACAAGTCCACAGTAAATAGCCCATCCGTTAGAATTAGCCGAAATACGCCGAAGACGAAGTTCAACATAATATTTTTTGGAGTTTTACTAATATTAAGTAATCCCTAGAAACAGTTACGTCAAAAATATAGACTGGTTCCTGAACAGGCGATTTGTCACTTTTACACAGAATTTCATTGCTACGACAATTATTTCTAGCTAGAAACTATTCTCATTTATATAGAGGGTTATTTGCAAAACACCAGCAACCTCTTAGGCAGTGAAAGTACACATCCTACCTCATCGCTCGCGTACGTGCTCGTTTCCGCATACTAACTGCGCAAATACTTGCTTTGTAACATGTTACATTACGCCCCGTAACACCCCGGTCAGTTCCCGCCTTTACGAATTGATATACGCTCCCGAAACGTCACGACCTCAAACGCAATCATTTTGGCAATTCTGTATTATGTATGACCAATAAAATGTTCTTTTATCTACAGCCGCTGATACTAAGTTAATCCTAATTCCTACTATACGATAGCCAAAGTCAGTTTATTTGGATGTTCCTAAATCGATCACGCCTCACAGAAAAACCTGTTCAAATTACATTTTCCAACATTCACGTGGACGGAGCTCCCGAAAGCAGCCACTCATAAATACCTTGTATTCCATGAAGTTGAACGGCCTTCCATTGCTCTTGAGCGGCGCCTCTCTGTCAGGCTGGGCGATATAGCCTTGCATCTCTGTGGTGCCATAGCAGTCGCATAAGTGACAATTCTTGGGCAGTTTTTCCTACAAAATAGAACAATGTTTAGTCACAGTTTTACTATGCTTTTAGTTAATTTCAGCTAATAGACGTTGATAAAAACAAAGGGAACTAGCTAGATAGGTAACTAACAAAGACAGGTGGACTAAAAGGCTGTAGAGGACTTTGACTAAATTCCGAGAATTTTCATAAATGTATGTTTTCATCACTATTTAGTTATGTTTATGTGTGATGTTATCTAAGTGCTAGATTAAAATCGTAAAGATACTATAAATAAACAGATGTTGGTTAATCAGTCACATTTCAACGGCTGAACGGACTTAGAGGATACTTTTTACTTCGCGGACGAGTGATCATAAAGTGAGCTCGTGACATTGACATGTTAACAGAATCGACCGGCTGAATTGGACATCGGCTTCGTTTTGTCCCAGTTGTACATTTTCTAGTGATAGTTATTTTTTTTTAAACACGCAAAACTTGGACCAACTTTTTTATGCAATGCCATTATTATGATATTTTCATAACCATCAATACTGACATTTTGTCTCTTAAATGTGAAATAAAGCACCATAAATTGTTTCATTGATGTCAGTATTACTAGTTATAATTGTCAAACAATGCGTTATATTTATAGCAGGTCTAAGTAGACAGAAACTTTGCCAAGCAAGTCGATGGGGATCTATCTAAATGTAGATCTTAATTGATAGCCTATTGGCCGCGAACGGTTTTTATTGTCGTAAAACTAATTTTACTGTTCCATTACAGTGTATTTACTGCTAAATTGCTTTTTCAATCAATTAATCTTTGTGATCAGTCCGACTTCAATACAAATTAACATTGCAAACAGATGTTGCATTTCCCACTCAATGTTTTGTTTTAATATAAAAACTACAAGTACCGAAACTTGTCTATCAAGACATAATAAATTGTTAGTGATAGGATCAAAAAATGTGAAAAAATAGTTAATTTTTAATATCGTTTTCAAACACATGATTGCTCGTGTGCCGATGCTCTTATTGGAGAAAATTCTATTTCCTTTCAATTTGTCGGCCATATTTCAGAGGAGAAAATACATGAATTAGATAAACTTTTACTATGGGGTTACGAATAGAAAAAATGTCTGTTTCCTACATTTCGTTACGAATTGTGAACATTAATGTACTGAACAGCTAGATATAGGAGAATAATAGATGGAGGAGCTCGTGGCTAGATAATAACAGCCGCACGGGTCGATTTTCAAGGTTAAGCAACGCTTGCCAAGGTTGGTCTGTGGATGGGTGACCATCTTAACATACCGAGTTTCCTCCGTGCCTCGGAAAGCACGTTAAGCCGTTGGTCCCAGCTGTCATTTGTTGATCTTTGGCAGTGTTACGGATAGTCAGAAGCCAGTAAATCTGACTCCAGTCTTGCCATGAAATACCGTGTTACCCCCAGTTAATGGGTTGTGGAGGTCTGGTAGGCAGCCGCTCCTCGTAAAATATTGGTATTCAGCTAAATCCAGCTTGACTGGAAGCCGACCCCAATATAGTTGGGAAAAGGCTAGGCAGATGAATGTAGTAACAGCTCCTTTGAGAAAAATTTGTTTAAATTCCAGAGAACTTATATCCTCTGGATTACGAGTCACCCTGCATCGCGCTGGAGCTGGCTTGTATGTGGTATTGTTCGAAAGAGTTACCGAGGCTCTGGATCGCAAAGGACATTTGGAGGAACACGAGTGGATTTTCATCAGTAAGTGTCTGACACTCCAATCAGCTCCGCACAGAGCTGAAAAGTCATTTGATGATTTTACATCATCAAAAACAAAAAAAGAACCTGCATAACTTGTGAATTTGTATAGGCACTTACTAGTAGGGCACCAATCAGCTCTGGAGTGGCTGGTGCTCCCAGCAGGCTCATCGTCTGGATGGAGCTCAACTGATCGGGTCTCACCTGAGCTACCAGCGACACAGCGAATGCAGGAGCAAAGTAGACCCATGTTGGCTGAAAAAAAAAATGGTTTTCATTATTATTTGGTTCTGTATCATGGATCAAGAATTCGATCCGTGTAGGTATTTAACGTATTTGCGAAGGCAATATATTTTGGAAAAACATAGCAATAGTAATGTTTTTCAAATAGTGTATGAACAAGTTCACATAGTTTCCGAGGTACAGAGGGGTTTTGATACGCTATGGACGGTTACCCATCTTTGTTTTTTTTTTGTTAACGGGGGGAAATCCTCATGGATGTCCTCCACCCTGGGGCGGGTGGAGGGGTCTGTCAGACTCTTACTGACTAGAACCACCCCGGTGTTCCATCTCTCACCAACGCCGGGGATCGCGAGAACTTAATTGGCTTTCCGCGATCCCCGACTGGTGCCGGCCCGCCTCTGCGGGCCACCTCGGGTCAGCGGGGGGAGTGAGGTATTTGACTCCCCCTGCGACGTCAAAGAGGGGCGCACGGGAACACTACGCGCCGCCACCTCGGGTCCGTATGAATGGGAGGCGACGGCCATCCCCAGGACCGCCGCCCCTGGACCCAGTTAGGGGGGCCGGAAGAGGGCAGCGTCCTCCGACGCCCGGTGCGCCTGCTGCGGGCCGGGAGAGAGGTCGAAATCTCCCTCTCCCTTTCCGCAGCCTCCTTCTGCGCGATGACTATTTTGCAGAAGGAAACCACCGCGTCCCAGGACTTCTCGCCGTCGACCATAGCACGTACTACGGTCGGCAGCGAGAGATCACTGCCTACCACAGATATGAGGGCACGGCGCGGCTCCTCCCAAGCGGCACACTCTGCCAGCGTATGCCGCGCCGTATCCTCCCGACAGTCGACGCAGTGGTGACACCGAGCGTCCGGCTCCCTTCCTATGCGACACAGGAACTTCCCGAAGCAGCCATGCCCCGAGAGGACCTGCGTGTGACCTTTGTGTGTGCGTGTGTGTGCTTTTGAAAATATATGCCATTCATGGGTGTCATACATAGATCTGTGCGTATCATTCATTGCATTATTATGTTTAAAACTTGGTTAGAATATGAATAAAGTAGAACAATTTGCAATCTAACCGAGCCCTCGGGTAATAAAATAACTTTTTATCAGTGACATCAACTGTCAGAAGTTAAATATGTTTAGGATTAGTCATGGGACATTTCAATAGTGCGTGTCAATCACACGAAATATTGGCATTTTTGACAGTTGTCATGACTGATACTGTTACTGTTACAGATTACAGTTATTTTGGCTAACTTTCTGTCTCTAGTCATCATCATCATCTTCCTGTCCTTATCCCATCTTACTTGTGGTTGACGCAATACGATTTTCTCTTCCAGTCTGCCCTATCTGCCGCCAAACTATCACTTAGTCCATCCATCTTTTCTTTGGCCTTCCTCTCCCTCTCCATCCATCTACATTTGTAATTAATTCTCTTTTCATTACATGTATTTCATCCCTCCTCTACACATGAGCATACCAAGACACGCGATTCCCTTTTAACTTTCTGTCTCCAGTAACAGTTGCAAGAATTTAAAAATAATTTACGAAAACTAAATAGGTGTTTATTTAAAGTAATAATTTCATTCCCAAGTTTTTATTTATAAGACAATTACGACTTCGTACATCACCAAGTTTTGATGCTGATGGTACATTATTAATACAAAAAGCAGTAATTAGTATAAACCGAAGCACTTTCAAACGAGTTCTAATGATTGTCTTTACGTAAAACCCTAATTTTCCTTAACGTTAGGACTCGTCACGTTTTAAGCAAATTCTACTTGAGTTTAGCCAATTACAAATTGCTTCTTTTAGGAACTTCACAGACCTTTTAAGAATAATAAACAGCATATTAAACAAGGAATTCATTAACATAAGGCTGGTTGAGAAAGGGCAATTAACAGTCGGTTTTTTTACTGGGAAGTTTTTATTTATCCTAAAGATTATGCGGTCAAATAGTAGGTTCTGATTGCAATTCATTTTTATTGCGGACATTTGAGTTAAACTTGAGGATTATTAATAAATCGCAATCAGAAAGGTATAAGCGTTAACACAAGTTTTGCCTTCGGATGCTGAAAGGACAACTAGACAACACAACTTTGATAAAAAAACCGGCAAAGTGCGAGTCGGACTCGCACACGAAGGATTCCGTACCATAAACCTCATTTTTTATTATTTTTTGTTATAGCGGCTATAGAAATACACAATCTGTGAAAATTCCAACTATCTACCTATTACGGTTCTTGAAATATAGCCCGCTGACAGGCAGACGGACGGACGGACGGACAGCGGAGGCTTAGTAATAGCGTTCCGTTGGATATCCTTTGGGTACGGAACCCTAAAAAAATTCATCAGTATCGATACACATGACAGAATTTTATAATTACTTCGTCAAGTTTTAACTTCCTCATTACAGGTTTGACTCTAAGACAAGTCGTTCATTAACCCTTCCTTTCTTTTCTTTTTTTCCTAAGAATAACAAATGTTCCTTACTCGATACTTCTCCATCATCTCGATGACGTGTTCGGGGGTGATGGGCTTAGGAGTCATGACGAAGGGGATGTGGTGCGTCACGCTACTGGTCATGAACATCGTGAACGTGACCCACTGGATGGTGGTGATCACCAGGGTTCGTTCCGTGGGGGTGGGGAACTGCGTGTGGTAAGTCCTGGGAAAAATATTTATTATTGTAATCACTCATTTATTTATTTGCAAATATGGGTATTGGTATAGATGTTCATTCCTCCACATTTTATTGTCGCATGGGCATGCAATTACCATTGAATATTCAAATTAAAATATAACAAAACAAATTACAATCACAAAAATTATAATGTCAAATTTAGTTAAATAAATGTTATGTTAAGGTTCTAGTAAAATTATAAATGTCAAATCATAAAAAATATTAATGGCAATTTTTCATAATGTCGTTTAGATTACAATAAAAAATAAATAATATAATCAATTCCTTTTAGACAGTGACATATGATGATATGAATATGATGATATCTATCAAACACAAGCCTATCTTATATTTGTTAGATATCGAGACATCATGTGAAGTTTCGCTATTGTGATTAGTTTTCTTTGCTTTTTCTTTTTGTGCTATACTCATTTAGTAATGTTTGGAAGGCCAAAAGCTGCCTAGACGAGAAGTCGACTAGTAAAGAAATCTATACTCTATACTTAATATATAAAGCTAAAGAGTTTTTTTGTTTGTATGTTTGTTTGTTTGCTTGACCGCGCTAATCTCAGGAACTACTGGTCCGATTTGAAAAATTCTTTCAGTGTTAGATAGCCCATTTATCTAGGAAGGCCATAGGCTATATCATTATATATCATTATATAGGCTATATATCATTACGCTAAGACCAATAGGAGCGGAGCAGTAATGAAAATTGTGACGCAGACGAAGTTGCGCGGGGCAACTAGTGGCTAAATAAAGGTGAAAAGTTAAAATAAAATAATAGAATGTAAACTGGCTTAGGTCATTTGGAATCAATTTCTGGGGAAAAAAGATCGTTCAAACTAGGTGAATAATTGCCAAACACGCAAAATTGCTGAATGTAATTTTACTGGTTCCGTCAGTAAATTTTGAAAACGGGGGGGGGGGGAATAATATTTTTATATCTTGTCATAAAAATAGTCATTTCGTCAAATGAGACACGGGAACTCACCACGGCGCTGTGACCTGGGCCACCAAGCCTCGATGAGTCAGGATGGCGGCTTTAGGTATCCCGGTGGAGCCACTAGTGGGCAGCATCATGATGGGGTCATCAATATCCGCAGGAGCAACCCTGGAGGATACCACTTGAAGATTAGCTTTGGTGTAGAAAAATCTGTCTAAACTGATACCACTTCTGGGACATCTGCCTCCTCTCTGAGAGAGGTAGTTGGACGCCTGGTGGACGCGGGCATAGTACAGGTTAAATTTAGACTCCGCTGTTTAAAGGAATCAACCTCAGACCGTCCATCAACCACCAGACCATACACAGATTAATATAAAAATCTAAAGAGCACTTACTGGAAACCGTCGACCTCATCGCTAAATTCTGCGGTAAACTTCTTCAAGTCTCCAGTCACCACTTTTAAAGTGTTCAGCTCTGGAAAGCCCTTCTGCGCCTCTTGGAGTATCTCGTCGAACTCCTCGTCGTAGAAGATGAAGCTCGGCTCGATCAGCTTCAGGAAATGAGTCAGTTCATCTGTGGAAGGAATTTATTCATTTAGCACCTACTGTGTTATCTTTCACCACCCGTTGTTGACTGGTAGAGAATGCTTGTATTTATGAGCATGAAATCTAAAATTATATGGTTGGTTAATGGATAAAATGCATGTTGTGTTTAGAAATTCAAGGTATGCTATTGGTTTATGGTATTTGAAAGCATTTGTGTTAATTAATGCCATAAATTATATTTCCAAACGTTTCAAGAAAAAATTTGGACAAACAAAAATCAGAAAACGAAAGTCTGAATATTTCCTTACAATGCTTCGTTGTTAAGAAATTGGAATTCAATTTCTCATATTAATAATTACGATACAGAGGCAAAGACGTCGTATCTCAAGAACCGTAATAGGTAGACAGTTGAAATTTTCACAGATTGTGTATTTCTATTGCCGCTATAACAACTAATAAAAATCAAGGTTTATGGTACGGAACCCTTCGTGTGCGAGTCCGACTCACACTTGACTGGTTTTTTTCAACCGTCCTCAACTCTTCTATTCTGGATTCATTGTGCACAGCAACTTTGTAGAAAGATGAAAACGCCAATGCCAGATTCCTAAGATAAGATTTCAAACCTATTGCAAAATGCGTAGAGCAGTCCTGGCTTCGGTCTTAAGCTACTTTTACTCCCGGAAATTTCTGACTTTCATTGTGGTAAAGGAATTGAGGATAGTTAGTAGGTATAAAGCTTTGTACTCACAGGCGGTAGTACAAGGATCCATCATAAACGATATCATTCCGGAGAAGATGGATGCGAAGTAAACAGCGGCCATGTCTTGGTGATTCCTCATCAGCAGCATACCGTGTTTCCCTTTTGCTCCCTTGGCCGTGAGCGCGCGTGCGATGGAGATAGCATGTTTCAGGTGCTGCTCATTGGATATCAATTCACCGGTAGCACCATTGGTCTGGATAATGGAAGATTTGGTTAGTAGAACTGAAACCTTGTTTAAAACGAATACTATACCTTCAAAACATACTGGCCCATACATCGATATTTTTTTGTTTTGGATGGGAAATAGTCAAATGACTCCGCCTGCTCTAGGCGGAGCGGAAGGAAGTGTCAGACTCTTACTTCCTCCTAATGCCCTTTGCGTTCCAGAGCCGTGGTGACTCTTCCGAACAATTCCGGAACCCTGGTAGATACATCGGAGCCTCACCTGGCAGCCAAAATGTTGGGAATTCAAGCTCAAACGAGACGATACTGCTAACCGGAACAGCTGCCTAACCTTTATCAAGTGCAATTTTATTCATATATGAATTGCATCTTATATTATTTTGAGAGAGTTAATTCAATTCAACTTAAAAACGAGCCATCGTTTGTCAATCTCACATATTTTTTTCGTTTTGATAATCAATAGAATGTCACTTTTCTAAAGCCTCTGAGAAAGCTGAGCATCTAAATTCGTCAAATATCCACCGAATAGCTAGTCAATCGATTTCCTATCAGTTATAGTACGAAGTGTACGAGGGGGCGTTTTTAAGTTCACGGAATGGAGGGCAAGGAGTGAAAATAAAAATACTAAATTATTTTTCTTTTTCAATATATTCACCTGCTACCCTAATACATTTTTCAGATCTTTCAATTAGCTTATGTATACCTTCATAAAAAAATGTTTTGTCTTTGTCCGAAAAATAAGCTGAAACCGCGTCCTTCACTTCTTCATCAGTTGAAAATTTCTTTCCACGAAGTTCTTTTTTCAGATTTGGAAAGAGGTAATAATCACTGGGAGCCAGGTCTGGGCTGTAGGGTGGATGGTCTAAAATATCGAAGCCCACCTTATGCAGGGCAGCCAACGCAACACGGCTCTTGTGAACAGGCGCGTTGTCGTGAAGAAGAAGGACACCTTTGGTCAATTTTCCCCTCCTTTTTTCTTTAATACTTTCTTTCAACCTATCGAGGATAGAAGCATAGTATTCTCCGGTTATAGAAACGCCTGTATCTTTATAATCGGTCAACAGAATCCCTTCCGAATCCCAAAACACTGTTGCCATGATTTTCCCAGCCGATTGTGACACTTTAAACTTCTTGGGTGGTGGTGTACCTTTTTTGTGCCACTGCATAGAGTCCTGTTTTGACTCAGGCTCATAATGATGAACCCAAGTTTTATCTCCAGTAACAATTCGACTCAATAGTCCATCCTTATCTTCGTTACAGAGGTCCAAAAACGTGCGAGAACACTCCACGCGGCGTTGTTTCTGAGGCGGCGTGAGCATTCTTGGCACCCATCTTGCACTGACCTTTGTCATGCCAAGATGATCGTGTAGAATTTTGAAAATGGTTGTATCCGATACTCCAACCATTTCTGCAAGCTGTTTCTTCTTTAGTCTGGCATCTTCCACTATTATTTTTTCGACATTTTTAATGATTTCCGGAGTAGTCACCTCGATCGCCCGTCCGGGCCGCGGGTCGTCTTCAAGTGAGGTCCTGCCTTGTTTAAAAAGACAATGCCACTTTAAACCATGGTTTTACCCGGGCAAGAGTCCCCGTAAACGGATTCCATCTCTTCCAGTGTGTTTTGAACTGACTTTCCTTGCTTGGTAAGGAACTTTATTACGGCACGGTACTCGATTTTTTCCATAATGCACACTTTCTTCCCGATTGAGTTGTTTGCTTGACGATAGTTCAAAGACTAATGACCCAATTAAGACAAAACCTGGTATTTATACTAATATTGAGTGGCTGAAGTCGTGGCCACCTCGATAATGACCTATTTTTATCATCTACCCTCCCATTCCGCGAACTTAAAAACGCACCCTCTTATGATTGAGAACACAGAATAGTTGATCTAGTTCAGGTCCAATCAACAATTTTATATTCCAGGTCAATTGAAATAGTCATAAAACCTCGCTACAAGCCGTGACGACACTCTTTTTGTTTGAGCGTCATTTCCATCGCGCCGCAAACAGATGGAATTGCTCAATAACCGCGCTCCGGGCAGTTCGTAACGCTGTCTCACTAGAGCTGTGACGTCACGGCGCGCGCTGTGACACTCATCTGAATGGGTGGTTTCATTTTTAGAATAGGTTTTGAATCTAATCTATTTTGTTGTTTTAAAGGCAGCTGGCATGAGGTACAATTGTACGAAGGGCAATTAATAATTAGCAGGAATTTCTAGAGACTTTTTTAAACTATTTCACCTACGTTCTAGGTACTAGACAAAGGGAGCCACTTTTAATGTCTTTTGTAGTAACCCGAACTTTAAATAGAACGTGTGTCGTTCTCATAAGCAAATAATGTTGAGCATCACAGTAGAAGTCGATTCAGGAAGACTTTATACGATTTTGTCCATTTAATTTGAACGTGTAGGTGGGTCAATGACCTCCATTAACCTGCGTAAATGTAACGACGACATAAAGTCATTCTATAAGTGACTTTATGTCTTACTTCTCTATAAACCAAATTATTACATTTAGCGGACCGCTAAAATGCTCCATCCATTAGAAATGTTTGTGTCCAAGATTCCAGTCAGTCTATTACTGAAATTTATATTAAACAGTCAGCTAGGTTTGACAGACGAGAATCTCTCTTCGGTAATCGTATGCGTATCTAATCGTTAAAATCTCGTGATCAGAAAGTCAGTTATAATCACATAATTATCATAATATTATATTACTGGATCGTCAGATACGCTATCTTTGTAGTGTAAATGGAATAAATGCAGTATTTGTAATTAATAGCCATTGATAATTAATTGCACTGTTGTTCTTAGAGATATATTGTCTCTGGTTACCGACTTATCTGCTAGACCACTGGCGGGCTCTTCGCGATAACAATCAACAAAATAATTCTGACTACATTGTCTAATCTTGAGATTTGATACTATTGTGCAAACATAAACGTTTTCTTTTTTTCACAGACACAATTCTCATACAAACTTTTTAGGTTAGTAAATATTATTGCCCGGCTACATCCTCAGGGCTATAACCCTAAGAACCTAGTCGGGTAATAATATTTCATTACAACTCGCTGGTAAATAATGTGATTTAAAATAAAATCAAGAACTAAAAAAATTGACTTGCGCCAAAAAACCCGACCGCCAAAAACTACTAAAAGTCCAAACAAGTCACTCTTCAAACAATCTCCCTCCTCCTGCCGCAGTCGGGTAGGAAAAATCTTCACATCGCTTTTAACTATCTCACAAAACGTGCTAAGAGTAGAAGACTTTCTCTGACAAGAAAACTATTCTCCTCAGAGGAAATCCTCCCTCAGGTGTAGCTGGTAACTCTGAACTGCCTAGCTTTGCTCGGGAGTTACTCTTTCGATACACTTGGGATGTAATTCAGCGCTCTTGACATGAGACACTGCTCTATTCTCTTACCGAACAATATTCAATTCATTTAATTAAAACCGTCACAAACATACCATGAACTCATCGCTAGGTCTTTCTTTTAGGCAATGGAGCAGGATCTGCGAGTAGAGCACAGTTCCCCTCGTGGTGGGGTCCGGCTTGACCCCCTGCTCGGTCAGGATGGCGTCGAGGACCCCATCCAGGTACAGCTGAGCTGCGGTTGGCTTTCCTCTTACTACTGTGTGGGACATCTGTAAAAGAGATTTTAATTTTAGACACAATAATAAACCAGCACTACAAACGGTACCACTGTTTTACGTGGAGCGACTGCCAATATGACCTCTACAACCCACAAAATGAGTAACAGGATGAACTCATGACAAGACTTTCGTCAGATTTCCTGGTTTCTGACCAACCATAACGACAGTTGAAGATCTACAAATGACAGCAAGTCAATTATTTATTTGCAGAGATTTTATTGTGTGGGCTCTAGGTGCCTGAAATAAAGAATTACATTAAAAATTAAATTAAAGACTTAAAATACTATAAAAAGTCTTCTAACCACTGATTTTTTTTTTGTTATCCTGCACTTGTGTCCCACTGCTGGGCTAAGGCCTCCCCTTTCTCCTTCCAAATATCGCTTGGCCAAGTTTGTCCCGCAAACATGATGATACACCATCGTCACCCTAATTAATATTATCTATTTAATTATTTATCGAACTCTGCACTCCTATGTCTATTTACAAGATTATATTGGCTAGCTTAAAAATTACATACCCCAAAATTACTAGGTCTCATAATTATAATCTAACATCTCCAAATAACAAAATATAGCTACCTTATATATCTTCTAAATTGAATAGAGACATAAATTATTTAAATATTACATCAAAATATATATTCGTAAAGCCTGCGATACCTAACGCTTTTACTAAGACATTCCTTACATATTCGTGTACGTAATATACATCGGGGGTGGAAATATTGCGCCCCGAAGGCACTATATTTTTTGATAAGACAAAAATTCTCTTCGGGGAACTATTTTATTAGTTAGACGCAAAGAACTTGGACGTTTTACATGTTCTATTAGGTTCTTTGTACAGAATATTTGTGAAATATTGACTTTTTGTGTTACGCGCTCCTGTACCGCTACAGTAGCGGACAGTATTATGCGCTCCTAGTACATGCATGGTGATTTAGAAATATCAGTTCTGCTGTAGCAGTGAGTCGTGCCACAAACTAGCGACAGTGATATGCTCTCCTAGTACACGTCACAAGAATACAGAGATTTGAGAGGTGTTATTTTTGCGTCAGCTGTAGGTAGCGCTAAGCTGTGCGCCGAATTATGCGCTCTTAGTACATGCAACGCGGAAATAAAGAGAGTATCGGATTAATAAATTGAAGTTAGGTAACTTACAATTACATAATTTTAGCCCTGGGCTTCTTATTTTCACTTGCAAATATTACCGGTCATGTAACACTTTATTTTTACAGTATGCCCGAATGAGGAGTTTCAGACACCAGATAAATAACAACATACAACACTGTATAACATGTGTTTGATAACTGACTTAAATATTCAGTACAAAAATCTTATCTCTCACGATAGAGACTTACGACACACAAACTCACGGCACTAAACAAACTATCAAGATCTCATAAATGCATCCATCCAAACAAATAATGTGACTAGCGTTAACAGAGTCTGTGTGATTATACGAAAATGAAAACGTGACGACTATCTATACTAATATATAAAGCTGAAGAGTTTGTTTGTTTGTTGTGAGGAAGGCTATAGGCTATATATCATCACTTCATTACGCTAAGACCAATAGATGAAAATTGTGACGCATACGAAGTTGCGCGGGTCAACTAGTATTATTACATTAAAAGCACACTTTGTAAACAAGCATATTACAAATTAGAAGATTACATTCAGGATAAGAATGCTTGGAAACATGATGTCCTGCTCCATAGGACAATCAATGGTGGAGACAAGATCAAACTGGTTGGTTTATGTATTTACTTTTGTACCTACTGTTTCATTTTTGGGTTTTTATTTTTCTGTTCACTCTGCTAAATAATGGTTCCAATATTTGAAAATATGTGAGTACCATTACTTATGTAGAAATGTGAGTACCATGTACTTATTAAAAAAAAAAAATAAGTCTACCTCTGCACACTCTAGGTTCATGGTCTTCACATATATCACCAGAAGTTTTGTATTCCACAGCACATGTAAAACATTGAGTTGGAAACGAGTAACTATGGAGTTTCTTGTCCGTTCTTCTCCATAAGAATCTACCCTTCCGAATGGACAGTAGAGTCACTATTTTATTTTAAATGACGTTCAAAAGTGCCGTTTAATGGCCTAATTGAAATAAAAGTTTTTGACTTTGACTTTGACTTTATTATAAAAGACACATAAATAGTTATGTAAAATGGTCAAATTTACGCCCGTAAAACTGATTCTACGGAAGTACACTTCACTTCCACTTCCTTGAGTGGAGACCGCGAATCAGCAAACGTAAGGTAGGACGTCCTCAGACTAGGTGGAGTGACGATCTTCGCAGGGTGGCTGGTAGCGGCTGGATGAGAGTTGCCGAAGATCGAGCCAAATGGCGTGCACTTGGAGAGGCCCATGTTCAGCAGTGGACTGTTATAGGCTGATGATGATGGTGATGACACTTCACCATGGCATAACTACATTTACTGATAAATTATTGCAATGCAGAAGAGATAAAAAGTAATGCTATAGTCAGCACATATTACTGGGGAGCTTGTTGCGACACTTTTTCTCAGCTAAAACACTACTGGTGACGGGCGGGCTTTTGGGGAACTGTCTTTAGGTAGAACTTTATTGTTCAAAAAGTGCGTAATTTGATGTTTGTGAACTTGGTGAGTTTCCCGAACATCCATAAAAATCGGCATCGTTATAGTATTACTCGGTTGTCTGTCTGCCAGTCTGTTTGTCCGTCTGTCACAGCCAGTATCCTATCAAACTACTGGACCGATTCTGTTGAAATTTGACCGAACGCAGATGCGTTACGTAAATACTCGTAAATACATTTTGAGTAGGGCACATTTTTGGGAGACTTAGAAACCTAAAAAAGTTTTTCAAACTTAACCGTGTGTATTTCAGAGTCCCATCCTACACTATTTTTTAATAATTTAAAAATATTCCCTTCCGAATTTATTGAGGGATAGATGAAAATTAACTCCGAAACTAATGAGACTAAAATTTTGAAAAAAATACAGATCTTTACAGACAAACAGTCTATGCATTTAACATTAAAAAAAAAATTATAAAAAAATTACAAAAATTATTCGTCCTGAACCCTTTCCACGCGAGTCCGCCTCGCATTTGGACATTTGATTTAACAAATAGTCACATCATGACTCACATCATCATGATTGTCGCATTGTGACTTTACTTCAAATATCTCGGCAACGTGATACTTTAGGATTCCTTACATTTTTTGTTTATTTAAGTGTTCTCTACCCATAATGTATGTGCGCGGCAACTTCGAAATAAAAACAAAATGATGGAGAGGGTTATACCACAATAGTTCTATGCCCCTCTTATCAAACAACAACACACAGTAAATTAAACTAAAACACAACAATAAATCACTCCATAGAAACACGAAACTTTCTTATTAAGTCTTATACAAAACATGCTCTAATACTTGCATCGTCACACGTGTACCACTGACAGACTTAAATTTTTACGAAAGCAAAGTTTTAATGACAATTTAATATTTTATGTTGATAATGTATTAATGATTAAATAATCGATATGTCAATTATTACAAATGGAGCTCACAACTTTAGTTGGGGATCATTTATAGCAAAAATATCTAATGTGTTTTAAAGAATTATTTATTAGTTGTACGTATTTTGAATTTGGAAAGGTCAACTAAAATATTGAAGTTAGGGGCCGTGAATAACTTGACATCTCGACTTCTCACGATAAGCTGAACGGCTTTGAAAAATAAATAAGTGTATTACTTAAGATGTCAATTTCTCTCTAATGCGCATAAGTTGATTAAATAACATATCCATTTTTGTTTTCTATTTAACACTTGACATATAATTTTAACAAAATAAATCCGTTTAAATGAAATATATCAAATTACTTACGGATTTTTACAAAACTAATGCAGATTCCGAGATGATTTGTTTTTCATATAAGTTCATAAGCGTGGAAAGCGTTTGAGCCAATAAAAAAAATCATGCAAGTCGAGAAACTGTCAGTTTATTTACCCCAGGCACGGATTTAAAGTACAAAAAAAATGATGTTCGTTTGGAACCGTTTGCACGCGAGTCCGACTCGCACTACACCGCCTCAAAACGTCGCGTTATCTATGTGATCATGACACTGCATTCTAGTTCAAGTGCACACGCACGCACTGCTGTCACTGTGTTAAGAGAACATTGCATCGGGCTACTTAAATCTGATAGCGCATTTTAGTGACTTTTTTTTTTTTTTTTTACTATTGATAGGCACGCGTTTGACCACTATCTCACCTGATGATCTTATTTTACTGGTATGTTCGTGTCAAATAAAACCAGGATTCAATGCAGACTGACTTTATTATATGATTTTAACATTAACCCTCACAACTTGTGATAATTATGATATGTTCATACCCTACGTAACACTGTCCTCACTTATTATAATATTCCCCGAGATATATTAAATTCCTTTCGGAAATATTTATAACCCTCCATATTACTAATGTAAAATCTGTATGACATTTATAACAGTCATGGCTACACAAAAAAATTAAAAAAAAATGTGTTTATTAACTTAAAATTTTTACAATTAAGTTACCGGGGCTTCCCAGGAAGTAACCCGAAGATACTTGTGTTGGGAAAAGCCTCGCTCTCCCTCGATTTACATATCGTTAAAAGTTACACATTTTATATAAAAACCAATAAACAAAAGAAAAGTGAATAGTTATATTGAAGTGTGTGAGACTAGAGTGTGGTGCGTGTAAGTGTGTATTTATGGGCGAGTTTATGTGTGTGTGTGTGTGTGAGTAAGTGAGTGAGGATATGTGTGTGAGTGAGTGAGTGAGTGTGTGTGAGGATGTGTGTGTGTGGGTGAGTGTCTGTATGTGTGAGGGAGTGTGTGGGGGTGTGTGTATGTGAGGGTGTGAGGGTGTGTGTGTGCATATGCATGTGAATGGGTCTCATACATACCAACTAATTTATTTTGTGTCTGTGTGTATGTATGAAGTTCAACCTAGAGTAACCAAAATGTCCTCCACGCCTTCGTACTTAAGTGTGAAGAGCCATTCAGTCAAGGTCCTCTTACACTCATACAGCTGCATGGGGTAAATATTGAGAATGCAATTAAGTTAGTTATAAACGCGTGGGTCAACCATAGTTTTGTGTAAAGTAAAGCATATTTTTCAAATTTTGTAAATGTGAGTACCATGAAGCCATTTACATTTTATGTGATTAGTTATAGTTTTAGTTTTGGACATGAACGAACATGGTGGTTGAGAGCATGTCATGCTCACTCAATATATCGTTCATGGCGGAGCGTGGGTTGGATCATTCGGTTCCCTTCGAAATGGTTGAGCTGAAAGGTGCCGATTCACGCGTCATGTTCGTGAACGGGCGCCGTCAGTTGAGACTGGTGAATCTCTTAATTGCCATTGGCTCATTTTAATCTTTATATTTTAAATTCTCATAATAAGCTTTTTTTTATTTATTCTGCATTGTCCTTACATGCAGAAGCAGCAAGTATAATATGTAACTTAGAATTTTGTAAATTAGAACATGATTTAAAAGAGTGTCCGTGGAGTTTTTTGCACGTTCTTCTCCATAGAGATCTACGCTTTGGAACGTGCAAATAGCTTCCATGTTTATGACTGACCGACCTTGACGTTTCAAAAGTGCCTGTGAATGGTTTATTTGAAATAAAATGATTAGAATTTGAAATTTGACCTTAATCAGAGATTTTTGTGCCCTCTCTAGATCTATAAAGTATGATTTGGCTGCTCCACTCCATACCAAGACACAGTATGTGATTACCGATTGGGCTAGTGCAATATATACTTGCTTCTGAAGCTCGGTACTCATAACTTGTCTCAGGGTTTTGAAAACCCATATGAGTTTTCTTACCCTCCCTATGGTCACTTCCAGATGTGGAAGCTTAACCGCTAATCCACAACAATACCTAGATACCTAACGGATTTTTTCTTCTGGCTTACAGGACAGCTACAGGAAATTTGGGTTGGATTTTATGACAGGAGTGGATTTTAATGTTAAAGTCAGGCGCAGGCTGAGAGTTTATGTATTTTGGGAAACAGACGTAGTTTGTTTTTTGGGTGTTTCAAGCCAGCTCAGCCTCAAGCCTAACTTTGTCCCAGGTCTTAGCAGAGAAGATAATAACGGTATCATCCGCGTAGGACAGTATTCTCGCACCGTTGATAATAAGGTTGCAGAGCTGATTTATATATTTCAAAAACAGCGTCGGGCCGAGAACACTGCCCTGCGGGACGCCAAACGTTACCCTCTCTTCATCAATAAGGTCGTTTTGAATTTTTACCCCCTGGTGTCTATTTTGAAGGTAACTGCTGAGAAGAGAGAGAGTAGAACCTCGAAATCCTAAGTTCTCCAGCCTGTGTATAAGTTTTGAGACAGAGACGGTATCGAAGGCTTTCTTGAGTTCAAGGAAGACCACTAGGCATTTGTTCCCCTTATCTACTTCCTTGGTTATAACAGGTGCAAGTTCTTCAGCATCCTGGGCCGACATTCCCCTCCTAAAACCATATTGAGAAGACGATAGCATGTTATACTTAATTAAGAATTTTACGGTTCTATTGTTCAAGAGCTTCTCAATGATTTTAGAAATGGAGGTCAACACAGAAATTGGCCGATAGTTGTTAACGTTGTCTCTATCTCCGCTCTTATACACAGGGGTAACAAAGGAGTGCTTAAGAAGGTAGGGGAAGATACCTGTGCGAAAACATAGGTTGGCCAGGTCACAGATCAGAGGGACTAAGACTTCTTTGGCCTGCTTTAGGAATAGGGTAGGAATTCCGTCCCAACCTGGTGCACTCCCAGAGTCCAGGGACAATAATATATTTTCTACTTCCTCCTGAGGGGTGTCTAATAAAACAAAAGAGGACAGATTAGGGCTAACTATATTAGAAGATTTAGAGGGAATGAAGCTATCTAAGATGTTCTTTGCTAGAATTTGTCCGATGTTAATAAAATAATTATTCACGTAGTTAACCGAGTCTTGGGGACATGATTTAACATTTGAGCTCCTTGGTGGCTTATAATTTGTGTTTCGTTAATGGTTGACCACAGTGGTCGAGGGTTTTTAACAGATGTTTTAATTTTATCTCTATTAAATTTATTTTTAAGTTTTTTTATAAGGTTCCCACAGAAAGTCCGATATCGTCTGTATGTTATTATTAAAATTTGATTATGGGGGTTAGATTTTAGTTTAAGGTGGATGGTACGAGTATTCCTTAGTCTAATACTACGTAAGGCACCTGCTGTGATCCAGGGTTTAATAGTTCTTTTGCTATTCGTTATAATTACAGTTTTAGTGTTGGAAAGTCTTCTTCTTCTACCTGGCGTTAATCCCGGCTATTGCCAGGGTCCGCCTTCCTACTTAGCTTCCTCCACTTTGCCCGATCTTGAACATCCTTCTCAGTTAGGCCATTGGCTCTCATGTCGGACTTAACGACGTCCAACCAGCGCTTGCGAGGGCGACCACGGGACCTAGCCCCAAGAACAGCCATATTCATGCATCCCCGACCAACGTACTCCATAGGGCGGCGCATGATGTGGCCATACCATCGCAGACGACACTCTTGCAGTTTTTCCCCCACGTCACGGACACCAAGACTACCTCTGATGAAAGAGTTGCGTATGCGATCGGATCGCGTTACGCCACTCATCCACCTCAGCATCTTCATCTCCGTGACGCGAAGCTCCTGGTTGTGTCTGCTTAGTGCTGGCCAACATTCACCGCCGTACAGTAGGACAGGCCGTATGATGCATTTATATATCTGCCCCTTGAGCTTCGGAGGCATTTTGCGGTCGCATACAACGCCCGTTACCTCGCGCCACTTCGCCCAAGCCGCGCCTATACGTGCTTGGACATCGTCGTCCACGTTGCCAGACTCGTGCAGCACGGATCCAAGGTACCTGAACGTATCGGACTTTCTGATCAGGTCCGAACCTATTCGGATGAACCTATTTGAATCCGTGCCGCCACAGGACATGTACTCAGTCTTCGCCACATTTAGTCTCAGACCACCGTTTTCAAGCGTGTCCTTCCAAATGTTGACTTTGCGCTCAAGATGGGCTTTGTTCTGATTAACGAGGGCGATGTCATCGGCATACATCATTAGCCATGGGGGCTTATCTTGGATGTTTGCCGTAACTACATCGAGCACTACGTTAAACAAGAACGGGCTAAGAGCCGAGCCTTGGTGAACGCCAACAGATATTGGGAAGCCATTCGATTCGCCAACAGCGGTCTGGACAGAGGACACGGAATCGCGGTACATGTCTCTGATAATGTCAATATAGGCCTCGGGAACGCCTTTGAAGCGCAGTGCCCACCAGATGGACTGCCGAGGTATACAGTCGAAGGCCTTCTGCAGGTCTAAAAAGGCCATATGCAAAGCTCTCCTTCTCTCTCTGTAAGCCTCAGCCAGATTCCGTAAGGCGAATACTGCGTCCATGGTGCTGTTACCCGCCCGGAAGCCATATTGACACTCAGAGACAGTACACTCGCTACGGAGCCGTGTGTCAATGATGCGCTCGAAGAGCTTCATGGTGTGGCACATGATCTTGATACCGCGGTAGCTACTACAATCCTGTACGCTACCTTTGCCTTTGTATACAGGGATAATCAGGCTAAATCGCCACTGGTTCGGCATTTCCTTGGTGATCAGGATGCGGTTAAAAAGATCCGTCAGAAGGTCCACGCCATGTGGGCCCATCGCCTTCCACACCTCAATTGGCACATTGTCAGGCCCGACCGCTTTCCGGTTCTTCATGTGGCGAAGAGCAATGCGGGTTTCGTCGGGGGAAATAGGGGAAATAAGTCCAAGGTTAGGAGGCGGTTCGGGAGGAAGGTTATGGGGATGCTGTTTGTTAGACAGCTCCGCGAAGTATGTACACCATCTCTCCTTAACAGAGGGGGCATCGTAGAGCAGCTTACCCTGGGCGTCCCTTACACAGAGACATTTGCTAATGTCCCGTGCAGCTTTCTCCCGGGCACGCGCCAGCTTAAAAATAAGCTTTTGCCCCTCCGCAGTTTCCAGCTTGTCGTACAAGGGCGCCAGACTTTTGCTGCGGGCTCTGGCTACAGCTTTTTTGCAAGCGCGCTTAGCCGCTCCATAAGCCTCTCTGTCATCCGGAGAGTTGGACCCTTGCCACTGTTTAAATAAAACCTTCTTCTTCCGAGTCGCCTCCTGCACCCCGTCATCCCACCACCACGTCTCCTTTTCTATGGTGCGGCCACCACGAGAAGTGCCAAGGACGCGCTTACCCGCATCGGTGATTGCTGAATGGATCCTACTTCAGATCTCTTGAGCGGACTCATGCGGAGCACTGATCTCGAGATGCTCGAGCTCCGCGATGAAGTCCGACTGCCTAGGACCATCAAGCAACCACCACTTTGTGCGGGGTTTGCGTATTTCGGTCACTTTCTTTTTCGGTACAACCGCAAAGTCCAGGACAAGGAGGCGGTGTTGAGCCGTTAGGCTTTCACCTGGGATGACTTTGCAGTTGGTAACCTTGCCAATGTGGCACCGTCTCACCAGCAGGTAATCTATTTGGGTTGAGTAGGCACCACTACGGTACGTAATAAGATGCTGGGGCTTCTTCTGAAAGAACGTGTTCGCGATGGCTAGGTCAGACAAAGCGCAGGTGCTGAGTATACTGACTCCCTCTGCATTTAGCTGGCCATATCCAAAACCACCGTGAACACGTCCGTACTCTCCAGCAAACTGACCTACGTGACCGTTGAGATCCCCCCCAACCAAAACACCTTCAGAATTCGGGATAGCGCGTAGTACGTCCTCGAACTCATCCCAGAAGGCCTCCTTTTCAGACTCACAGCAACCAGTTTGAGGAGCATAGGCGCTGATTAGGTTCGTTACCGACCCTTCGATCAGCACCCTAACTCGCATCAACCGGTCGCTGCATCGGTCTACTTCAAGGAGTCCATCCTGGAGGTCCTTAGACAGCACCACGGCCACTCCGCCCCTACCCGTTGGTGATCCGGTGTACACTAGCCGGTAC
The DNA here is from genome assembly GCA_950371165.1 of Lacanobia oleracea. Lineage (NCBI taxonomy): Eukaryota > Metazoa > Arthropoda > Insecta > Lepidoptera > Noctuidae > Lacanobia > Lacanobia oleracea. The sequence continues at coordinate 23,465,907 of OX493406.1, forward strand.
CCCTGCCCGATGTCACGTGACTTATTTCCCTTCCAGCGCGTCTCCTGAAGGAAGGCGCACTGGACCCGACGCTTCGCAAGTACGTCCGCGAGTTCTCGGCAACGTCCGGTTAGGGAGCCAATGTTCCAGGTGGCAAAGCGGAACTTCTTCTTGGGTACTATCCTCTTTAGCCGTGCCCGTACTCGACACGGTAGCCCTAGCCCACTTATCGCAGGTTTAGGGCGATGTGCCTGCGCGTCGTTATGCGGCGACGCCCTAGCCCGAGTACCCGTTATCAACTTCTTGTCCATTTTATTTGGCTGAAGTTGGTTTTACGTGGGGCGACCAGCCGTCTGACCCCCACAACCCTACGAGAGGGAAACCAGGTTCGCCAGAGCCTCGTCCGTTGGACAGCAGGGTGCACCGCTAGCAGGTGAGGTTGGCTTGGGTCTTAAGATGGTAACAGACCCCATGCACCCCTTTAGTGTTGGAAAGTATTGCTGTCTTAACCATTTCTATCAGCGCAAAGGCGTAGGTATCGGGGTCTTTGAAGATATTAAAAAGTTGTAATATTGCGTGTTGTAACGCTTTGGGTATAACAATCCTGTAACCCCACACTAAGCATCCGTGGTCTAAATGCAATGAATCTTTCCTATTAAAATAAGGCTATTCATGATCAATGCTAATCCGTGGCGGCCACCCGAACATTGTATAGCCAACTATTTTATTAAGGACAGAATCCTTTTCCGTCACTGTTTTAATGTGCTTAAAGCAGAGTGGAAAGTTTTCCTCAACAAAGTTTAGATAGCTACATTCGTTATCATCTTCTCGTACTCGTCTAGTCGAGCTAAGAGGGAGCCGTGAAAGGGCATCGGCGAAACAATTCCTTTCCGATCTTACGATTTCTATTTTAAAATCATATGCGGCTAATTTTATGGCATATCTTTGAATCCTGCTAGCAGCAGTTACAGGTATGCCTTTTTTATCGCCAAGTATATAACTTAGAGCGCGATGATCACTCCTAAGCACAAAATGTGGTCCGTATAAATATTGATGATGTTTGGTTACACCGAATACTATCGCTAATGACTCTTTACTTAACTGTGAGTAGTTCCACTCGGCGGTATTTAATGTACGCGAGGCACAACAAAACGGCCCATTGCTGCCGTCATCCTATCGCTGTAACAAAACTGGCACCCAAACCATAAGGGCTGCTTTCTACTGCCAATATAAGTTGTAACCTTGGATTATAATGTACGAGTACCGGAGAACTACTTAAGACCTTTTTTATTTTAACAAAAGCTTTTTCACACTTATTGTCCCAGTTCCATTTCACATCTTTTTTTTTAATAAGTCATATAAAGGCTTCACTCATATTGACGCAAAACTTTGAATAAAAGTTTACTAGTTCTAAAAAACTCCTTAACTGTGTAATATTACAAAGTGATGGAGCAGCTACTATAGCTTTATATTTTTATCATCTGTGTGCAAGCCTTGTTTATCAATTCTGTAACCTAAAAATGTTACGGATTCTTTGAAAAATTGGCATTTACTATAATTAATCCGGAGACCATTTTCCTTCAATCTTTGCAATACGGTCCTTAAATTAGATATATGTGAAGACTTACATTTACCGCTAATACAAATGTCGTCAGCAAACACTGCCGTAAACGGTAAACAACTCAAAGTTTCTTCCATTATCATCTGGAAATTTTCTGGTATGCACTTAATACTAAATGGCAAACGGTTGTAAACAAAAGCCCCAACGTGAGTGGTGATTGCCGTCATCGGCCTTGATGCCTTTTCGAATAAACGGTGCTGAATAGTTCACCCCCACCCAATGTTGCGAACAGGTCCTCGATCCGAGGCAGCGGGTAGTGAAAGTCCTTCAATCTCGGATTGATTGTTATTTTGAAGTCTCCGCAAATGCGAATATCCCCTTTTGTTTTTACTATAACTGGCACTATTGGAGTACCATAATCCGATCTGTCAACCTTCCGCCTGCGACCGATCGAGTTCCCGCTCGACGCGCGCGCGCAGCGCCAGCGGCAGCAGCCGCGCCTTCACAAACACAGGGCTCGTATCACTCAGGTGAAGCCTGATCTGCGAATTAAATGTACCCAGGATCTTTGAGTATTTTTGCCAACAAATTCTCGTCAGATACATAATGGTGGTTATTAAATGCATCAAAACCTGTTAATTTTAACATTTTATCCCCATTAACGGAGGCTCATAATTTTAAGGCCGCTCGGCTGTCGCTGCCGTCGCCGCCGCCGCCGCGCGAGCGCTCCGCGGGCGCGCGGCCCCCACGCGATGCATGCTCACCGGCGCCGGCGCTGGAGCCCTCAGCCCCCGCGGCCGGGGCACTCGCAACACTCGCGTGCCGGTCCGCCGCTTCGAGAGCCACTGTCAACTCCACAACGCGCTTGTAGTCCACACTCTTTTCGGCGAATAACCTTGATCGCTTCTCCTTGCTGTATAGGCCTGATACGAACTTGTAAATTAACATCGATGACGTTTAACATTATGAATTGTTTGATTCTACGAATATAAGTGTCCCAATTTTGAGTTCCAACTTGGAAACTTTCGATTTTTCCGATCGGCATTTTATAATGATAAATTTACGCGTTAAAACCGATAATTATCAATTTTACTCGTCGCCAATGTATGTTCGTGTCAAATGAGACCAGGATTCAATGCAGACTGACTTTATTATATGATTTTAACATATACCCTCACAACTTGTTGAAAAGGTTGTCTCTGTCTCCTTAACACTCGAACAAACTATCCGTGATTTTATTCCAATTTTACCGGAAAAATGTCGAAATTAAACGTCGAAACCGCTTTTAATGAGTCGCAATTTTTGCTATCAACGCTGCTACTTTCTTTGATAAATTTTATCAAAGAAAGTAGCAGCGTTGATAGCAAAAATTGCGACTCAAACAGCTGTGGTTGAGTCGCAAAACAAGATAATTGAAGATCATCAGCGTAAGATCGATAATTACTTCGTCACTATTACTGAACAAACGAGGGTACTAGCAGATTTGTGCACCAAAATTGAGGGACTCGAGGTTCAAGTTTCAATAGAATCTTCCAAGAGCGAGATGGATAAACCCATCGTGGTAGCAGATACACAGCAGGCAGGGTGAGACAAACGTTGCGAGTGAAGCCAAGGAGCCGCCAAAGAAGGAGACGGAACGTGCACGCCGAGCCAGCGAGCGTGAGCGGGCTAAGGCTAAGGCTTCGTTCTTAACGCATAAGACGAGCGAGCGCGTAGCCGCGGAGCTATCTTAAAAAGAAAAGGTTTCATCTGAAGAATGGAAAATTGTTAATTATAACAAAAAGCGAACTAGCAAAAGTAATGTTGTACGAAAAGGAAGGAATTCGTAAATTTCCACGCATCATGCAATTCAGAAGAAGAAGTTTCTGTATATCTGGTCGTTGCATTCAGACACTAATGTACAGGCAATAAGCGATCACGTAATAGAAATTTGTGGATCAAATGATGTTAAAATTGAAAAAATAGTCCCGAAAACTCCTAAGGACTATGCGTCATTTATGGTTGGAGTAACAATTTCTTTTTGATAAATGTAAATGCGCAGTTTAACCAATAGGTGTGGTTTCGAAACCCCCGCAAGCAATCAAAAGCCAGTCAAAGCCAGAAATGAGTACATCCAAGTGTACTATCAGAACGTAAGAGGTTTGCGGACGAAAACAAAAACGTTCCTAAATAATGTATTGGCATCGACTTATGACCTTTTTGCAATTACGGAATCTGGTCTCAATAATGGAACATATGACAGATAACTAATTCCAATAGATTACAACATATTACGACGTCATCGAGCGGACGGGCGAAAACAAGGAGGAAGTATTTTTAGCGGCTTCCCCGCGTTTTGCCTAAATCGCGTTTCTATTGACAACGTGGACAATGCCTTATTTGAGATCGTGTGTGCGACGGTACATCGACCTGCTTGCCAAGGTTGGTCTGTGGATGGGTGACCATCTTAACATACCGAGTTTCCTCCGTGTCTCGGAAAGCACGTTAAGCCGTTAGTCCCGGCTGTCATTTGTAGATCTTTGGCAGTCGTTACGGATACTCAGAAGCCAGTAAATCTGACTCCAGTGTTACCATATAGTACCGTGTTACCCAGTTAATGGGTTGTGGAGGTCTGATAGGCAGCCGCTCTTCTTAAAATACTGGTATCCAACTAAATCCGGTTTGACTGGAAGCCGACCCCAATATAGTTGGGAAAATGCTAGGCAGATAATGAACGCTTTTTAAATACAAGAATTTAGCCCTTAGAAGTTACAACAGCTGATTACAGGGTCAATGACCATTGGAAGTTTAGTTATATATAATATTACGATATTATAAAAAAAATATCATTTTAAGATAGTAAAACATTGATAAGGATAAATATTTAGGATACGTTTTTATCGGTTTTGACAAGCAATAATTTGATAATGCTGCTTTGTAAGACGCAGTTGCGCGGATAAGCTAGTCACTAATTAATTTAACACAAATCATTGTGTCCCCGTGCAAACATATAACAGACTAGCTTCGTCTGCGTTATAGTTTTCATTCATGCTCTAATCCTTTTGGTCGTAGCGTGATGTTATAAACTATAGCCTTCCCCGATAAATGGGCTATCTGCACTAAAAAAGAAACCAGTACTTCCTAAGATTAACCAAAGAAACAATCTCGTCAGCTTTATGATATTACGAGTAAGTAAAAACTTTATGGAGTGTCCCAAAATTCGCGCAAGGTTTGAATTTGCTGCCATTTGTGCGTTCAAGTATTGGCTAACTAAAAAAAAAAAACAAAAAGCATTGTCAAACTTTTTTTTTTTTTACTATTGATAGGCACGCGCTTGACCACCATCTCACCTGATGGTAAGCGATGATGTGGTCGAAGATGTAGCACGCTTGCCTAGAAGTAACCTATTCACTCTTGACTTAAAGACTTGACTTAATTTGTTCGTAAATTCGTTTAGCACAAAATACATAATTTGTGGCTAAATAAAATAGAGCAATGAAACCAAGATGTTTTATTGAAACTATCTAAAATTGAAATCACTTTTACTTCATAATAGGTACCAGGGTCACATCACTACATACGTATAAAACAAAGTTGCTATCTGTCTGTCCCTATGTATGCTTAGATCTTTAAAACTCCGCAACGGATTTTGATGCGGTTTTTTTTAATAGATAGAGTGGTTCTCGAGGAAGGTTTTAGTATAATTTGCATTTATACGAAGCCGGGGCGGGTCACTAGTAAGATATAAAGCAGGTCACTTACCTCGACAGTTCCCTTATAAAGCTGGTTTTAATAGGAGTTTGATCTTGCGTCTGGGCGCATCAGACGACTGGAGTTCACCAAGCACACAAGCTATTATTTATCATCACTATTATACTAGGTTCTTATACTAGTAAAGTATATTATAGTAGTTATCTCTGATCTTATCAATCTTTTTTGTAGTGGGGATCATGTTGTTATCTTTGATAAATGAAGATTTCCTTGTGCGGATTCGTAAAATTTCTCCACAGAATGGAGTAACGCGCGCTGTTGCGTAGGGACCGCATGTTCGCGTTATGTCACCCCCCCCCCCCCGCCGAGGGCTCGATCGCGGCTGATTAGCGTCGTAATTCGGAACTTAACTAGTTGACTATTTCTATAAGTTTACCAAGTGGAAAACAATATCGATTTTATTATAAGAATTTCCTAATTCTAACAAAAATATAGATTGAATGATTTATCAATAATAGAACTAATTGAATAAGTAAGTTTTATAACTTTTTAAATTAGTTTCTAACTTGCATTTGGCTAAAAAGCGCAAGGTTAAGCAACTCTTGCCAAGGTTGTCTGTGGATGGGTGACCATTTTAACATAGCTGTCATTTTTAGAACTTTGGCAGTCGTTACGAATTGTCAGAAGCCACTAAATCTGACTCCAGTCTTAACAAGACATACCGTGTTACCCATTTAATGGGTCGGGAGGTCTGGTAGGCAGCCACTCTACGTAAAATACCGGTATTCAGCTGAATCCGGTTTGATTAGAAGCCGACCCCAATATAGTTGGGAAAAGGCCAGGTAGATGATGATGATGAACTTGAATTTATTAAGTTTTAGCAAGGAGTTGGGTATTCTGCATACTTCAGGTCATGCTGCAGCATAAAATCAAGGTTACCATATTCTTGCAATACTGTTGATGTAATAGAATGTCAAATTTCGCATCGATCAGATCCATGGAAGTTGGTCAGATCTCTTCATCAACTAGAAAAGGGCTGATTATCTTCAAACTGAACCGATTTTGACAAAACATATCTGAGAACTACCTCTAGAAAATATAAGTTCAAATACAAAAAACCGCATCCAAATTGGTTCACCCGTTCAAGAGCTATGGTGCTACAGACAAACACACATAGCGGTCAAACTTATTACACCTCTTTTTTTGCTTGGGTTGATGAATGACAACAGAACGTGATTGTTCAAATTCAAACGTTTGGAACTCGAATCTCGTGATTTGAATTCGCCGGGTGACCGTTACACACGATCCAATATGGCCGCCGATCACAGGTAATCGCTCACATAAAATTCTGTTTTGGGATGTTTGGTTCATTTGAATTGAGTGCCAATGAGCGTTTTTAATTTTGTTTATTTTTTTAACTGCAGCTAAGCGGAATGCTTTGATAGACCACAGCTTGTGTGACCGTATTCAGTACAATTTTACAGTAACTATTTATTTTATTTGAAAATAGAAATATATTTCACAACAGGGAATTTTTAAGCTTGCGTTTGTTAAAAATGAGCGTTTTTCGCTTTTGATCTTTAGTAGCGAAAAAAATCTAATGATGCGTTTTAATTTTCATCAAAGTCGGAGTCGAGACTTATTTCAGTGTTTTTCTCCTGGTGGAAAATGATGATGTAGTTTACGTTTACGCTTGCCTAGAAGTAACTTGTTCACTCTTGACAGGATGACTCTCATTGCCAAATATATACTTACAACAAAAAGAGAAAGTTTTTTTGGTGGATATAAATTCTCCAACAATATTATTTTCAACCGTTCCAAACAAACTTTTTGCAAAAAAAAAAAACTGTCATTTTCATTCCAGTCGAATAGAATCTCTAGAAAAAAGTCTTTTTCAACCTCAAAACGTTCTTTTCCGCAACATTCTTTCACAAATTACTTTGTGAACCCTTTCTTGTTTGAATTTATGACCTCCCAGTTGACGAGTTTCAAACTGTTTTAAAGTGAATCGAATTACGGCTGGCTCGTTCAGAGCCGCGCTGTGCGCCGCATACTAAACAACTACACAACATTGTTGGATACACTTCTGTCTTTATCTCTTTATATCTCTTTACAAGAATAAAACTATTGTGTTACCCCGAGAAAGAGCAAAGGTTTGCAATTATACTCCTTGGGCCAATTCTATTAACTGAGAACCATAAACTTTTAGAATTACAAGATAGACGAAATAAACGAAGTCTCTAAAGAGGACAGCGTTTTGGGCGAAATCATTCAAAGTGCCAATTCTACTAACTTTCAAGCAACGGTCACATTTGCATCTCAGTCGCAACCTGTCTAAAATGTATGAAAAATGAATTTTCTCGACATATCGCGACTTAAGATATGACGCAATCTGTCAAAAAAATAGCTCATATTCGAACATTGCTGAAAACATTAGTAGAATTGGCGCTAAAGAAGGAACTTATCATAATGATTGAAAGATTTGATGAGTTTTGGTACAGAAATAAATGGCTGCTTTAATGACAATAGCTCTAATCCTAATAATATTTACGTTACTGCAGCTTAGTTAACTAAATGCAATTGTTTCTTGGAGGAAAGTAATTTTCAGAGCTGTCACTAATAATCCTGAACAAGATGAACTTTCAGTGCTCGTAAAACTCATTAAAGTAGTGCTTCTAAGAAGTGTGCTCATTAAAGTAGCGCCGGGAAAGAACTACCACTATAAGTACCTATATTTTTGCTTCAGTTTTAAAGTAAGGTTACCTTAAATATGCCTGGGTCTAGTTGGCAACAGTTGGCCCATTGTCAACCAATAAAAAGACAGGTTTACCAAAGGTCTTACAAGCAATTTCCTAGCGTAAAAAAACGTTTAAGAAATCGCGTACAGTGGCCGTGAGGGGATCCCTTACGTAAACTCGAGGATTATATTTTTATTTGACTCCTTGTGGGCTTTGTGCGCCTGGTAGCTCCGGTAAACATAACGTCATTACTGAAGGTAGTTTCTTTGAGATATTTACAGCGCTCGTCTTCGAGCAAAATGTTCTGACAAGAATTGCTTATTTGACACAAGATTCTCTTGAGGAAGCTGTCGAGTTGAATTGGGTAGTAATTTTTCTTTCACTTTCAAAATGTATTATGACAGTAGTACACTCATTTTGACACCACCTAAACAAAATATTTGGTACAATACAAGCATCTAATTTTAAATCAAATTGTAAACGATACAGAAAATTCAATTCGAATTAGTTTGAAAACGAAAATATATGCAAATCAAAATAATTAATTATTCCGTTTCAATGCAATGTGGAAACGGGTCCTGCGGTCGCATACCACAATCCTGACTGAACATACTCTATGCCATAGAGTAGTCACCGTATTTCCTGATTGTCTTTGAGCAAATCGAGGCTTTTTACAAGAAGGTTCCAGTATATTTAAAAACCCGTTAGCCAATAGTCATCATCATCATCACCTCAGCCAAAGGACGTCCACTGCTGGTCATAGGCCTCACCCAAGCGTCGCCAATACTACCGGTCCTGTGCGTCTAGCTAGCATCCATCAGTTACTCGCGACCCTCACCAGGTCATCGCTCCACCTTGGAGGGGGGGCCTTCCAACGCTGCGTCTTCCAGAACGCGGTCACCACTCCATAACTTTCGGCCCCAGCGACCATATTAAGTTCTGCCACTTCAGTTTGGGGATCCTTCGGGTAACAGTAGTGGTGTTATTTTCTGGTTCTTAGTTTTAAAGTAAACATTTTGCTTACAATACTCCCTGTATCATTGGAGTAAATCGTGTGTCAAACCTAACTGTAATGACATTATATTATGAGTAATTACATAGTTTGACAGGTTTTAGGCAAAAGTAACACAGTTCATTTCATTCAGGTATCGATAGTAACTCTCTGGCAAACTTTGTGTACTCCAACCTAAAGGAGTCAAGTTCCCAGTGAAAATGCTTCTTTTAGGCAAGCGTATCATCGTCAACTACATCAACAACATCGTGAAAACTCATAGTAATGAACAACCATATTATGAGTTCGGAAAGCGGTTGAAAAAACAAAAAAATACCAGAAGTTGCACTTTTAACATAGATGGTATGGGAGTAACAGACAAACAAGAAACACTTCCTATTAAGCCAAACAAACAAAAACACGTCGTGATGGCAGAGCATAGTTGCGCTTCAATTAGCGCCGCGCACCCTTGTCAATGTTGCCGCACCCTAATATAACTCCCGTGATGCCCCTTGATTAATGCGCGACGTTATAGTACCAGGAGACCATGGGCAGAAGGACCATGAACATGGTCTTAAGCGGTAGACGGAAATATTGTTAAACTCTTATTTTTATGTAAATTTAAGGAAATAAAAAGGGTTTCCTTAGAGACTTTAGAGAGATTAAAAAAAAATTTGGGAAATTGCACTTCATGAAATGAAGTTATATTATTCAAAAGCTTTTCGCTAAGACTTCGGGTCAAACAGTGATTCTAAGTGTGTCTCAATCTATTTGAACTAACAAGCTTTTGCTTGAACTTCAAACAACTGAGAAAGAAGAAAATATCTCATGATGGTGCATCTTAATTTTTTCTTCATATTTCAGAGTACTTTTCTTCGCGTTCGACATTTTATGTCATCATCTATAAGCAATGCGTCGACTAAGGTGCATTCTCTTCTCTTGAAATAAATCTAAGCTATGTCCATCATTAAGTAATCCAGATTTCTTGTTTGTCTAGAGACAGTGACCAACTAATCAGTGGTCACTGGTCACCTTATCATCTCTACATCGCTCTGTAGGGCGTGAATCCTGTCTGTGATGTGTTCGCGGGAGAATGGAACACGATCATGTCAGTACGTCTGGCATTTTGTCAGATAAGTTTGAGATCTTAACTGTGTGTATCTTTACTTTTTGTTTAGACCTGCAGTTGGAGTTAGGATTCTTCCTATAGGAATCATAATATTAACCACACAACAAACTGTCAAATTATCTTTATCGATTATCTTATTATGTTTATTAATTTTTCCTTGAACTTGCTAACGCATTAGGTTCAAGTTCAAGGAAAAATTCACAGTGACGGGTAGCGTGATGTGCTTTCTGATTCTGCTTAAGTGGTCTTTTGGACCCCCACGATGTAAGGTGTTTTCTTGTTATAAAACTAATCCTAATATATAAAATTCTTTCATTACTGACTAATTGAGTGACTGACAGATAGCGTACAGCCGAAACAACTGGTCGTAGAAACTACTGAAATTTGGTATGTGGGTTTCTTGGGGAGTGTAGAGAGCATTTTCTGAAATTCCTACGGGAACGGGAAAAAGTATTATAAAGGTGCCACACACATCAAACGAATAGGTAACGAAGATTTAGTCTGATGTGAGTAGAAGTTCTGTGCTTACCTACTGTATGCTGTAAAGGGCTAATAATAACAGGCTTAATCGCGTAATATCGCTTTACGTAAGGGATTGAGATGGGTCCTCGTATTCGAGGTGTCTGCAGGTATAAGTAAACAGGGTCGCGGTGTTACCGAGCGTTAATAGCTCAGTACTGGACGCTAATTCATTGTAAGTACGGTCGGCAGAGTCACGAGATGTCTTCGTAATTGTGGAATCATTTAATTATTGAAAATATTTTAATTTAACAACCTTCTTAATAAGGTTCAAAATCAAAATAAAAAGTAATTACTAAAACGAGAAAGAACAAAGCTTAAAAAATCTGGCTTGGCGATTCACAAATGTATTTCAGACTAGTTGACCCCCGCAACTTCGTCTGCGTCACAATTTTCATTACTGCTCCACTCCTGTTGATCTTATCGTGATGATTATGGCAAAAGTGCTGGACGGTATGATTGATTCTAGCTTCAAGGAATGTCTATCCGTGCATGACTCACAATTCGGGTTTCAACCTGGACTGTCAACAGAAAGCGCCATAGTAAGTCTCAAACGTACAGTCCAGTATTACACTGATCGTAAAACGCCGGTATACGCCTGTTTTCTGGATCTCTCCAGGGCCTTCGATCTGGTAAATTATGAAGTACTCTGGAGGGAGCGTGAGGATAGGAGTGTACCAGCAGGAGTCCTCAGGATCCTACAGAATTGGTATGAGAGGGAACCAAGAAAATATTGTAAGGTGGTCCAATGAACTCTCTGAGAAATATAGGTTAGAGCTCGGTGTGAGACAGGGTGGTCTGACATATCCTAGGCTATTTAGCACATAAATGTAGATGGGCTAATCGTGGAGCTCAGTAATATGCGGGTCGGATGTAGTGTCCATGGTGTAAAAATAAATAGTACCTATCAGCTACGCTGATGACATGGCGTTACTGGCGCCGACGGCAGGTGCCGTGAATGAAATGCTGAGGGTCTGTTAGGCGTATGCTGTGTCGCACGGGCTTATCTATAATGTAAATAAGTGCGAATACATTGTCTTTAAAGCCGGCGGTGGATGCCCAGATGCTATACCTAACATTACCCTAAACGGCTTTAACGTCAAAAGAGTGACAAAGTGCAAATATCTAGGGCATTTTCTCGCTGAAGACCTTAAGGACAATGTTGATATTGACAGGGAGCGTAGGGCATTGGCAGCCCGAGGTAACATGTTGGCCCGAAGATTCGCTTGGTGTAGCAACCAAGTGAAAGTCACACTTTTTAAGGCATATTTCCAGTGCTTCTACACGGGTAATCTCTGGGTCAATCATACCAAAAGATCGCTGGATGACCTACGCGTGCAATATGATAACATTTTTAGGATACTGTTGGGACTGCCACGATGGTGCAGCGTTTCTGATATGTTTGCGCAAAACCGAACCGTCATTCGCAAAAAAACCGCGTCGCTATTGTCAAGGTTGCGGGCGAGTGACAACAGCATACTAAAAACTGTGGCGGAGAGTATCGACTCTCCGGTTATTAAAAGTTTTGTGAGAAGGACAATCACTCAACATTAGTTTAGGGATATCCTTTTCACATTACTATTAATTATTCTATTCTGTCTTCTTGTCTGTTTTATTTTGGTTATAATATTGTTTACTAACACGCTGGATCATTGTTGTCCGAAAATAAAGAATTATTATTATTATATAGCCTATAGCCTTCCTCGATAAATGGGTTATCTAACACTAAACAAACAAACAAATTCTCCAGCTTTATATATTAGTATATAGATAAGATAAATGAGTATTTAATGCCACATAGGTGGCGTCGTCGATCATCATCATCATCATATCAGCCGGAAGACGTCCACTGCTGGACTTAGGCCTCCCCCAAGCAAGGGGGGGGGGGGATTGCCATAATCGCTAAACTTGGCAGGCGAGTTGGCGATCACAGTGTATGGTGTTGAGTTTTACAGAGAACGCTGCTGCCCATTCTCTGGCGAGTCCCTTAGTCGCCTCTTACGACACCCACGGGAAGTGATGGGATGGTATTATTCTTTTACGGCACCATAGCACCATACGGCACCGGCCGACACCACACGGCTCTGCGTCGTCAATAATGATGGCTAAATGGAATAAACTGATTCTTTTTTGCAGTGATAAATATTGTTTTATTGTTTGAAACGAAGTAAATTCACATTACGATATTTTGTATTAATTATTTTTACTTTTTTTTTTTTTTTTTTTACTAATAATAGGCACGCGCTTGACCACCATCTCACCTGATGGTAAGCGATGATGTGGTCGAAGATGGAGCACGCCTGCCTAGAAGCAACCTATTCACTCTTGACTTAAAGACTCCCAGGTTGTAGCTATCGGGAAACACAGACTCCGGCAGGGAATTCCACTCCTTAGCTGTACGCATTATGAATGTGTTCCCAAAACGTTTTGTGCGTGTGGGTGGGATGTCCACCATGTACCGGTGGCGCATCGCCGTTCGTCTTGTGGTCCGATGATGGAACGGGCTTGGCGGAATTAAATTATGCAATTCCGTCGCACATTCCCCAAAATGCAACCGGTAGAAAACCGACAGGCTAGCAACTCGTCGTCGATGCTCAAGACTTTGGAGCTTCGTCGCGACGAGCCTCTCATTGCCAATGATCCTCTTGGCTCGTTTCTCAATTGACTCAAGGGCATCAAGCTGGTATCTCGCAGATCCGTCCCAAAGATGAGAGCAGTATTCCATACACGATCGAACTTGCGCTTGATAGAATAGTACCTACCTCTTGCTTACTTACGAATAAGGCCACGGACTTGTTTGCAGGTAAGTCTCCAGGATTCAATGCTAATAGGTCTGTCATATGGTTATTAACTATCAATTTTACCGTGTATCATCACAGACAGAAAGTTCTAAGTAGCAAGACACGACGGACACTGGAGAGGGCTCACAGGCATTTTTCGACAAGCCCACTAAACACTTCTTAACCCCTACAACTCCTGAGTATCAAAACCGACAGTGGCAACCACTAGAACAATTTCGATTCAATGAAACTTGGCAAGTTCCGGATACCTTGGCAAGAATCAATACAATTGTCTTGGATCCCGAAACGAAATGAATCAGAAAATAACAGCGGAGAAGGAAGGAGAGAGTAAGGGAAGTAATACAAATATGGAACAGGCATGCCAGAGCAAATTCATCTCGTGAAATCTGCGCTTAAAAATATAACATAAATTTGTCACAATGTATATATTACCTCAAGCATTTCTATTACTGCGAAATTCATCGTCGTAACAGATACTTCAGTCATCTGAAACCCACATACCCAATATATAAGTAAAGCATTTTCAGCAAAATATGAATATTATTACAGAAATCCTATTCTTGAATACATTATTTGATACGAAAAGTTCAATAAGCCATCGACTACGAAATAAAATAAACAATGTCACAGCTGATTGATTCAGGTTCGTAAATAGCTGAGACATTCAATATTTTCTTTTTACTTCACAAACATTTGGAGTAGCAATAAGAATAAATTACATTTTGTAAGAAAGGTAAAAATAAATGTTTAAGAAGAGTGATTGACGGCCCGTCAGTTACACGTCATCTTTTCTAACGCACACATAGAACAGCAGGTTCCTATTGGCTCACACATACAAAAATCTATAGTCACCAGGCGATTAAAAGTAGCCAGGGTTGCCACTCTTGTAAAACTTCCTCAAGTTTGAGTAACTAGTTAGAAATGTTTCCAATTTCTATTATTAGTTAGCTGGCGAGTTTCTAGTGTAATATTGTAATGACTTTGCTATTGCCGCCCGTTACAGAAGTTAGTTTTCACGTCGTGATTTTCATTAAGAAATTACTATTGAATTTGCTGCGTAGTGGAGTTTTAGTGTTGAGTGAAATCATAGCGTTTACCTATTTGTAGTTGAAGCAGTTTGTAGCTAACATGTTTTGATGATGTGAAGTTTGAGCAAACATTGAATAATATTATCCCTTTTCCGAGTATTTCCTAGCTAAAATCTTACCACAGAGTAGCTTGTTTGTGACTCCCTGAGGTATCGTAAATGGGAATGTGTATGTGCACTTTTGTGTATGAAAAGGCAAAATAGATTACTGCTGACCATCCCAAACACAACTCAAGTCAAGAGCTTCTTCACAGGTTATGCCTCACTTCCGTTCCTGCCCAGCTTGCTTTTCTATCTACAGCTTCCAGGATCTGACTGTATCCAGGATATAACAGAACCGTCTAGGTAATCACATACTGGCCGAAAAAATGTACAGTTAAGTATTCAGTCTACAAAATAAGAAGAAGAAAGAGATGAGAAAAATAAACCTGGGAAGCATTTTGACCAATTCTTGACCATATCATCATCATATCAGCCGAAAGACGTCCACTGCTGGACAAGCCTCCTCCAAGTGTCGCCATTTCTGAACACAAATTGAAAATTTTTGTGAAAATCTAAATTCTAAACCTGGTTGTTTCAATTAATTTGTTTGAAGCCTGAGAACAGGTTATCCCTCCCCAAACAGTCGTAATGGTGGTAGTTGAAGCAATTAGCGGGGAGTGTCGGGTTCAACCCGGGCGGCGCGTGGCAGCGGCTGCACGGAGCGATGTGACAATTAGTTGAGATCCGTGGTACACGGGAGGGGGCTGTGCGAGGAGACGCTAAGGTTTTGGAGTGCGTGAGATAAGAGGCTCTAGACCAGTGAAATTCAGCTAGCGGTAACGTGGTGAAGGCTCTGCCAGGGTGGCGGATTTTTTTCGAAAGAGTGACCGCGGCCCTGGAACGCAAAGGGTATTAGGAGGAACACGGATGAGTTTTTGTCAGTAACAGTCTGACAATCCCTTCTGCTCCGCCCAGAGCAGGAGGAGTCGCGGGTTGGATTCCCGCACGGAAAAAAATATTTGTATGGCTTTATTCCGGGTCTGTCTGTTTGTGTATGTGAGTTTATATGTTGGTGAACGCACTCACGATACAGGAGAAATTCTTAGCGCGAGGCAACGTTTTTAAAAGAAAAAAAAAACGTGAAAGTCTTTATAAAGTTAGTATAATTAGCACTCTGGCCAAAGTGGCGTTTTGTTAGTGACAACGACTGTCGAACAGTTCAAAGTGTATGGAAATAGCATGCGCTACCTAATGTCCGCACTTTAAATGAGTAATCAAGTTAGTAACGGAACCAAGAACTGCGGTAGAATACACAAGAGGCCGATCTCAGCAGTGAGAGAGTCCTGAGGGCTTAAGCCCTGTGAACTCATAGGGATGATGATGAGATCTTCTATACTAAAAGTAAACATTTTCCTGAAATGACGGAAACATAAAGTATCTTGAAACTAGATTAGCAAAGGAAAATTAACACTACATTCATAAAGTGATAATACCTGATAGTACGTAAGGACCCGTTTTGAATCCTAATGAAAACATTAAAGAGAAGTTAAAGCAGTTTAGTTAGTTAGAGCAGTAAAGAAAGGTTTCATACCTTTAGAAAACTAATTACAAAATGTTAACGTACCTACTTTTGATCGTATCAAAAATGACACAATATTAAAAGGATCTTCTTCTTTTAAACTATGTAATGAATACTTCAGACGCTTTCACTGTTAGCAAACACAATAATCGAGTTATGAGCAAACTTTAAGTAGATTGTTTTAAGAGAGTTAAGATTGTTAAGAAACTTCGGCGTACGAGTACGTATTCTGAACGTGAGTAAGACTTTCTTTGAGTGATTTTTTGTACTTTTCTTGAATATGAAACCCAGAACTTTATATGTCAGATGGAGTGTTAGAAGGAACTCTTGCAGATTTTTTGAAATTTAATCCAATGAGTTTTTGTAGCCCAGAATGTTCCGCCTCTGGACAAAGGGCTCCCGCGCGCTTTCAGGCACTATTTGCGCCACCGCGACCCATCCTTTCGGGTGCACTTCCAACCCATATCGTTACCGGTTTTCGGGCAGGTACCCAAACAGTAACTACTGTCAAAAATCTACAACTGACAGCCAAGTTCTTTCAGATGAGAAAAGATATCATGGATCGTTACCCATCCACGGACCGACCTCACCACGCTTTGCTTAACTTTAAAGTTCGATCTGTTGAAGAACGAACCTCGAAGACCGAACCGAACGTCTGTTATTATTATAGCCACGACCTCCTTTAAGGATCAAACTGAATGTGCCATATTAACTACATATACTTCCAAGTTATTACAGGTAATAGACCCCTTTGCATAGTAACACGAGACACGGGGCTCGTAAAAGATAACTAAGGGATTAATTACATCTGCAGATGGGTGGCAGTGTCCTACACTGCTGGTATAAACAGTTTACGATCACTAAACCGTGCGTCAAGTGTTAATTGTTAGTCATTAGGAGGGCCATGCTCGGAGGCTTAAAGATTTACGTTAGTTAAGGTGTACATGCTTGTGTTTGTTTAATTCAAACATATCTACAATGGGTTACAGTAAACTATACTCGAAATAATTTCAACTCATCGGTATCAACACTAGTATTGACGATTGCATTTTGTATTTTACGTGTTTTTATTATAAAAGCCTTAAAGTTTACTTAGTTTTAGACAGCAAGAAGCATCACGTATGCAGTGGAAATATTTCTGTAATATTGGTCAATGCTCGGGAGAGGGTCGTCCAGTAATAAATGATTTTCAGCTAAAGTAATTATGTTGATTTTTAAGAAACTTAAATTGTCTCTTCCTAAAACTTGGTTGTGTCATTGTATCAGTATTATCAAACTCACTCACCACTCACTCACTCACTCTGACACCTAACATGCGTCCTTCCGCATGTTAGGTGTTCCCATGTAGTCTATACGACAAAATCTCTTCTCATTTTTCAGTAAACATATAAATGCACAAGAACTCAAAACCGCTGCGTGTGACTACCGTGCAGAACCCCGTATGTGTCCAACAGATGTAAACTCAAAGTAGTAGGAAGCAGATCGGTTTTCGAGCGGTCGGTCAAGAGAGACCTATGTATGCTGTTGGTTGGACTCGCTCTGTATTGCACTGCACTCGTGGACTATCCTGCAGCAGTTGTATTGCTTTCATTTTCAATTCTTACTAATTATACCACTGTGCACCGTGGGATTTCCTCTTGTAGATTCTTGTAAATTGTTTAAGCATACTTAGCAATGTGTTAGTCTAAGGATCCTGTTTGACCCTGCCTAGGAAGCCTATTCTACAATTTTAAGCCTTTTTCACATTCGCATCTTAGTCTGAATCGCATCTGTCAAAAATGTATGGAAGTTGAGGCTTCTTTGACCGATTGCGACTGAGATGCGAATACGGCCGTTGCTACTAGCGTTGGTCCTCTGGCCTTTTTAAATTAAATTGTTTATTTTCTGTCAGTTAATTTTATTTAGTGTACTGCCTTGTACGGTTCCCAAATAATCAGATTTTCTTTGTTTAGTTCTTACTTTCTCTGACCATAATCACTACATCAAAACATATTATAAAACAAAGTCCTCCGCCGCGTCTGTCTGTTCACAATAAACTCAATAACTACTGCATCGATTTTCATGCTGTTTTCACCAATTGATAGAGTGGTTCTCGAGAAAGGTTTTAGTAGATAAAGTGTCTTGAAAAAAATAAGGGATCTTTAAGAAAAAAAATTCAGCGCGAACGAAGTCGCGGGCGACGTGCTAGTAAAATAATATACTAGGTACTCGTAACACTTTTGTAGTGGCAACAGCGTAAATTAAAGTATCGTTATTCAAAGAGGAAAACACAGTTGCAAAGCCTTTATTGAAGAACCTTATGCAATCAAGTCGATCCACAATGCAACTTCTTCCAAACAATAGATGAACCTATTATTACTATCTCCCTCCAGGGGAGATAGTTCATGTGGCAGACAGGCGGTACTGTGGTACTGTGCTGATCCGGCCCGTAATAGAGTGGCTCACCGTCTCGGCCACCGAGTGTAATGTGCCACCATCTTGCGCCATTGTCTTTAACGTTTGGAGAATTTTCATTGTAAAATTTGAAGGATGGTTATGAATCAAACATTTTTAGACTGTGTTGTAATAGTAGGCACTTAATGTTGGTCAATTCGATTTTATAGCTTGTGCTGTGTCATGTATCGAGTGATCGACTCAATTACTAATCTGATTGTTCAATCTGGTAGCATCAAATATATGATTGATCCGTAATAAATGCTACGAACCGCTTCAGTCTGCTTGGTTAATGACGTCGACATTTTTTATGCAAGCAAACTGACCTGGTCACCGAGTGCATTGTGCTTCCATCTAACAGCAACAGTACAAAACGGATCGTTCGCTGAGCCGGCTCGTAATAGAGTGGCTCACTGTCTCGACCACCGAGTGTAATGTGCCACCATCTTGCGCCATTGTCTCTGAGGGTTGAAGAATTGTCATTGTTCTTGAAAATTGGAGTACTGTGGTGATAAGTCTAGTCATTTAAGACTGAAAATTGTACATGAATATTGCCTTACTTCATTTATAGTTTCGTCGTTGATTTTGACGTTTGTAATGGATAAGAATCAATTACTAATTTGTTTGTTTAATTTCAAGGATAATACTATATTTGTGACTAGGTTTTGACCGCGGTAATATAGGTTTGCACAAAAGAAAAGTAAGCCTTTAACCATTCCAAAGGTCCCTTATATCTCTGTTTCAAAATTCTTCAAAATCATTTAGGTCTGAAAACGAAACAGAAATAAACATTATTTGTTAGGTCAATAGGAACAACCACTGTAGTGCAGTGACAATTTGAACTTCGAACATTTATTTCGAACAAATACATTCCAGTATTTTATTACATCGCTTCATTTGTTTCATTCCACCTTTAAAAGTACAACACGTTAATTTACATTTGGTCTACAATAAAAAGGATAACAATTTGTTAATCCATTTCAGAAGAGCACTATAAATCTTATTTACTGAACTTATTTGCACAAATTGAAGTGGTCGAGAGATGAATTGCTTATTAAGCCGTCTTCGCCACGGCGGGGTAGGATCGACCCCGCCCATTGAATGGGGTACAGAATTACCCCGCACCAAAGGCTGATTGATTGGGTCCCGTGAGTGATGGCGGCTGGCGCTGTGGATAGTGTCTTCTTTATGGGGTGCTGTAATTAAGTGTTGTGATTAATTTAAGAGGTAAGGTTATTTTTGGTGATTAAAAGTAACGATAGTGTGGGGAGTATGATCATCATCTGCCTAGCCTTTTTCCCACTATACAATTGTGTTCAGTTTCCAATCAAACGGGATTCAGTTAAATACTACCAGTATTTTAAGAGGAGTGACTAGAGAACTTATCTCCACAACATAGTAACTAGGTAACTTGTACTTCTTGGCAAAATGGGTGTCAGATTTTCTGGCTTTTGACAATCCGTCATGATTGCCAACGATCTACAAATGATTTATAAAACGTGAGTTTTGGATATGTTACGACGGTCACCCATCTACAGGCTAACCTCGGCAAGTGTTGCTTAACTTTGGAGATAACTGAATGTTAATGCCTTTTCTGTCTAGTCTCATAAATCCACCCTGTAGAAGACAGGGGTAAGAAGAAACAAAATAATAGTTCCTAAATTCATGTAGCATTTCCCCTGTACAAACTTCTCACCACAACTCAACAGTACCGACATCTATTACTTCACAAACACACGAACTCAGACGTTGCCGAATCAAACTGTTCCTAATAACGTTCGACTCACCGCGATCGAAGCCAACGGGGATTTATTATTATTTGCGCAGCCATTTGTTATTCAAAATGACATTAGGATAATTCTAAGGGCCGAGGAAAAACAAAACGGGGTAGTGACCCGAAGCGGGTGAGTGCAGAAGGTAAGCTTTGACCACAATAAGCGGAATATGTAGGAAAAAAATCAAACACAAGTAAGTAGTTTAATGTTTAATCATTTTTGGTGTTCAATAAAGTATAATAATTATGTCATCTCATCAAAAATCTATACTTCTGTATCCATAGTAATATTATTAACTAAGATTTGAGTTTTTGTATTTTTATAAGTAACAAATAAACTTAAAAACTACTGGGCTGATTTAAAAAAATCCTTCAGCAGTGGATAACTACATTATCAGCAAGTAGCATAGGCTATATTTTATACCCATACTCCCACGGGAACGGAAATTACGCGGGTGAAACCGCGTGACGTCTGCTAGTCTTAATTAATAAAACAAAATGAAGAGAAAACTAATCTCAAATACAAAAAAAATGTAGCCCAATTAGTTCTTTACTCATCATCATCTGCCTAGCCTTTTCCCAACTATATTGGGGTCGGCTTCCAGTCAAACCAGATTCAGCTGAATACCAGTGTTTTACGCGGAACGGCTGCCTACCAGACCTCCACAACCCATTAACTGGGTAACACGGTACTTCTTGGCAAGACTGGAGTCAGATTTACTGGCTTCTGACAACCCGCAACGACCGCCAAAGATCTACAAATGACAGCCGGGACCAACAGCTTAACGTGGTTTCTGAGGCACGGAGGAAACTCGTTATGTTAAGATGGTCACCCATCCACAGACCAATTAGTTCTTTACTAATCGACTACAATAACATGTAGAAGAAGTCTATGGTTTAAAAAAAACATAATTCTTTCAGAAACCTTTGCGAGCGAGTCGGATTCGCCGTTGACAGGTTAGCCAATCACCATTTCTGGCATGCCACAATCCAGGCAATTAGTCCTCTCTTTGAGGAGTGGCTGGAGCGGCGCCACGGCGTCCTCACCTTCCGCCTGACGCAGGTACTCAACGGACACGGTTGTTTCGGGAGATACCTGTTTCAGATTCGGCGGGAGGATACGCCCAGGTGTCAACACTGCTAGGATCACCCGGAGGACACGGTGGAGCATACGGTGGAGGTCTGCCCTGCTTGGGCGAAGAACCGCCGGGTCCTCGTTGACTCTCGCGACCGGCCCTGGTTCAATCTATGGTCCGGAGCGAAGAGGCATGGGAAGCGGTCACCTCCTTCTGCGAAACAGTAATGCTAGCGAAGGAGGATGCCAAACGTGTGAGAGAGAAGGAAACTTCACGACCCAGCCGCCGCAACAGAAGAAGACGCCCCAGGCGTCGGGAGTCGCAGGGCGATTTCCGGCCACCGTAGGCGCGGGCCTGCGGACCACCGAGCATTGGGTGGCTCACCATCCGATCAGAACCAGGCCCGGGTCGGCGACGCGCTGTGTTCCACGCACGCCTCAAGGAGCTGTCAGCATGGGAGACGGGGCCCGCTTGGGCCAGTGCCTGCCGGGGTGCGGAATCTGTTCGAAAGAGACGCCGCAGCCCTGGAACGCAAAGGGCATTAGGAGGAGCACGGATGGGTTTTAGTCAGTAAGAGTCTGACCCTTCCTTCCGCCTCGCCCAGAGCAGAAGGAGTCATTTGATGATTTCCCATCCTTAAAAAAAAAAGAAAGCCAATCACCATTAAATGTTCTTTTCACTTTAACTATGAGAACGGGCTGTTGCCCGATCACAGACTCAAAGTTACTCTCGTCGTACCTTAAAACTCAACTATGTAATTAATACTATCGGCTTCGCTTTCAACCTTACTGACTTGTTAATCCTCACAACACGACACGAGCTGTCCTCGTAGGCAGAAGGCTCGGTCTGACAGAAGTGTCAACAGGTTCTAACTCACAGTAAATGCTAGCTGAAATATCAACAGACAGATCTAAAATGAATTTGACATACAGCCAGATAGTTTTTGTGGTAAATGGCATTCAGAAAACTGAAAGACAAAATGTTGATCTAAGGAACGTTCAATATTCGAATCACTATTTCATCTAGGTGTGTCAAAATCTAGACATTACAGAAAATATGGAGATTGGGCAAACGTTTGACCACAATATCATTTGGTTAGCAATGTAAGGTCGAAGACGGGAGCACGCTTGTCTAGAAGTAACCTTTTCACTTTTGTCTAAAACTCCTCCAGATTGTAGCTATCAGGAAACAGAGACTCCGGCAGGGAATTTCACACCTTAGCTATACGCACAATCAAAGTATCGCCAAAACGTTTTGTGTGTATGAGAAACATGAAGATTTATGAAGATTTTGTTATTTATATTTAGAGTTCCGAATAGGATCACTCGGGTGTCTGTCTGTCTGTCTGTCTGTCCGTCTGTCTGTCTGTCTGTCTGTCTGTCTGACTGTCAGTCTGTCACAGCCAGTTTTCAGAGATATTGGACTGATTCTGTTAAAATTTGGTATATATGCGAAAACACGGACGCGTTACGTAAATAAATATTTTTTTAGGATGGGGCTCACTTTTGGGGATCAAACCAGAAAAATATAAAACAAAGAATATCAAACTGCATCGTAGTTTATCAAACTGCATAAAATAAAGTATATCAAACTGCATATATCAAACACATCAAAATTAAGGGCTTACTGTGACGATTTCAATTATATTTTTTCATAAATCCTTACTAAATATTATAAATGCGAAAGTAACTCTGTATGTCTGTCTGTCGCGCTTTCACGTCAAAACTACTGAACCGATTTAAATGAAATGTGGTACACAGATAGTCTAGAGCCTGAGTAAGGACATAGGCTACTTTTTATCTCGGGAGTATGTTTCCTAGGGACTACGCGGGTGAACCCGCTGGCAGAAGCTAGTTTAAAATAAATAGTTTTGAAGTTATTTAACAAATAAGACCACAAATGACCTTCCCCCCCTTATCTTCGAAACTACTGACCCAAAAATAAAAAATAAAAAAAATGCAGATTAGAAGTTGGTAGTGTTAACTTAAAATTTTAAAAACATTAAATTGGTTCGGAACCCTTTGCACGCGAGTTTGAATCGATCTTGGCCAGTTTTTATCTTATATTATCTTAAGTTGAGCAAAAACGGTTGTGTAGTTACTTTCATCACACCAGAGGTGGCAGACAAACTCTTTAGCAGGCAGGCCGCCCATTGTGTTACCCTATGTAATGTTTTCTTAATCTAGCTTTACTGTAACTTATGCGGTAAACATAATAAAGAGCAGAATCTATTCTCCAGAATGAAACTGACATTAGAAGGCAAACATTTTCAAAACACAGGAATTGCCCTTCTGATGTTCCAAGTGCAAAAACAAACCTCCTTTCCTCGTTCCCGTGATTGTATGCTAATGATTGGCCGGCCAGTCGCGAGGTTGGCACGCTCGACAGTGTAGCGGCATCAAGGCCGCCACAAGAAAAACCTACGAAGCAAATCTACATCGCAACAAAAAACACCGCGACGCCATCTATCCGATTAGCAGCGAACTACAGCGTTGAAATCCTGCATCGCGCAAGCAGAGTTTACCGTGCGATTTGAACATATACATCAGCCCGAATATCAACTATCGGGCAGTAGCCCGCCAGGCACAACAGCCGCCTGGTTGGAGGATCCTCCTTTTCAAATGAGGTATGTGGGACTTTACTCTCTGTTCCGCTACCTCCAAACTGGTGACCCTCGACATTGAACGTCAGCGCAGCCTTCGTGCAACTACTTCAGCGTGACGTCATCATCACTTCTCCTCATCGTGACCTCAAGCTCTCGAGCAGCGAGTCATACAGCCAGCCAGTACCCACGACTCACTGGGATATCTCATCACCCCGACTCACTGGGGTACCGCAAACAGTTCCGACTCACCGTGAACTCTGCGACTACCGGTTCCGACTCACTGGAGCCAGCAACAGCACCACTCCGACTCACTGGAGCAAGCAGCATCATCCCGACTCACTGGGATCCCATCACCCCGACTCACTGGGGCATCGCATATAGTTCCGACTCACCGTGAACTCTGCGACATCCGGTTCCGACTCACTGGAGCCTGCAGCATCATCCCGACTCACTGGGATATCTCATCACCCCAACTCACTGGGGCACCGCATATAGTTCCGACTCACCAAGAACTCTGCGACTTCCGATTCCGACTCACTGGAATCAACCTTCAACTGGCTTGGCAAACATCTCAAGATACAAGGACGACTCATCCACTATCGACCTCCGGTCTCCGGAGGGGAGTGATGTAGCGGCATCAAGGCCGCCACAAGAAAAACCTACGAAGCAAATCTACATCGCAACAAAAAACACCGCGACGCCATCTATCCGATTAGCAGCGAACTACAGCGTTGAAATCCTGCATCGCGCAAGCAGAGTTTACCGTGCGATTTGAACATATACATCAGCCCGAATATCAACTATCGGGCAGTAGCCCGCCAGGCACAACAGCCGCCTGGTTGGAGGATCCTCCTTTTCAAATGAGGTATGTGGGACTTTACTCTCTGTTCCGCTACCTCCAAAACAGCTTGAACAAGAAAACTGACGGCTTGGGCTGGCCGGCTCGGCGCGAGCGAATTGAATAAATAACCTCTCGCGCGTTTCTCGTACACATGGGTGTACATTTCGCGTTAGCGTGGCTTGCCCCTCGGAAGTTAGGTTTGAGTGAAGTCCGCGCAGGTGCAATCGCGTAAAAAAGTGTTACGTTCCTAAAATATTTTTTTGTTTATACGTATTATACTATAAACAAGTAACAAAGACTACCAGTAACAATAAAATATCAAAAAGTATCACAACAAACACATACACCACAAGAACACAAATCAAACTGTAAGAAATAACCAAAATAAATCATTAAAAACAATGACAACCTGTAACACTTTTCGCATCCACAGTCGTATTGCATCGAGCAAGCGGGACACGCTTATGCATCGAACTTATACGAGCGAGTGAGATGCCATTACACCCGCGCGTTTGTGCTAATCCACGCATGCGCGAGCTACCCGCGCATGCGCGGTTGTATGTTTGTTGTCAAATTGACGTCCTGCGCAGCCGATTGCGGCGTACTTTGTGGAGGCAAGCTTGCGTGACGGGAACTGTACGAGAAACGCGCGAGAGGATAATTCATGAGCGGCTAAGATTCTCGCGCAGGGTTGCCATAATGCCCCAGGATTTAACTTCTTTATTTGAAAAGCTTTTGCACCTCAGACGTTTTGAAATGAGATTTAAAGTTGGAAGTTGGAATGAAGATTTTAATTTGTTGAGGTTATTGTGGGCCAGTCCGTGTGTGGTATCATTATTTTATGTACAACACAGCTACATACGAGTACTGCCTTCATACGTTCAAAATCTATACCTACTATTATGTTTACCAGTTTTTTTAGATATAGCTTTTGTGCTTGGCAAGGCAGCATTTCTAACGCTTATTCCCGCATCTAAAAGCAGCACTGCATTCAATACCATTCTGTCAGAATCAATTTATTTTGGCAATAAATGCCATGTCAAGAAAATGATAGCTTTCCAGTAGAAAATTAATGCCACCCTATTGTAACAGTAAGATAGTAACATAAGCTTCTACCGTTAAAAACAAGACATAAACCTTAATTGACTCCAAAGAACAAATCTCACAAAGACGCAGCTACAGAAACAAACAAATAGTTTGTTAGATCGGCAGAGTATTAGGTGACTGCTTGTCTAAAGGATTTGAGCCTAATCCTCCGCCGGGATTAGGAGAATGTGGAACATCAGCGACTGAATGAGTAACAAATATATTGTTCTGTTGAGCCAGATTGGGAGAATCGCGGGAAAGGATTGCTAACTTAGCAACAGTTTGTAACAACAGGATTCGTTCAAGTTGGAGAAGTAATTTTGGAGAGGAAATTATAGAGATTGTAGAGAGTTCTTCTAAGTTATTTGTTTGCAAATAATAAAGGGATTACTACTGCCTCGTTTGGTGGTGCAGATAAATGTAAGAGACATGGTTCAAAAACTCCTACTTAAGATTTTTTTTAATTTCCATATACAAGTTAGAGCGACTTTGTTTAGGTTACTCAACTATAAAAATACAGTTCACAATGTTGGCAATATCTTGTTGTTGGTAAAATGTACCACAAGAGTTGACCTTTGCTCGAACCACTTATTTTTCTGTTCATAATGTTTTCAATTTACTTTCTAAATAAATGCCATGTTTCTCTGCCCACGCAATCACGCCTCTGCTAGAGATTCATTTCCTGACCGAGTCGTCTGGGGTAATCCATCTTCGTTTACATTCTACTTAATATTTTTATTTATGTAGGATTACAGAGGGATTAGGTCATAAATCGTATGCGTCTAAGGTAATAAAGTTCAAAAGAAAGCTGTACAAGAAGTTTAATGTATATGGAAAAATAATTTCAAATTGATAACTTAATTTTTATCTCACAAGGGCAGCAGAATGTAGAAACAATAGGGTTAAATGACAAGTCCGCTCAATAGGATATATAGTACACCTGACGACCGGATATAAATACGCCAGCAAAATAGGAAAGTATCATCCACAAAAAAGTAGCTCATTAGTAAGCCAGAGGTAAGTAGGTACAACACTTTACCTTATTACATTCTGTACAAAAAGGTAAAAGAAAAAACTAGTATGTAATGTTACCAACTAAGAACATACAAAGCGAATTACGGAAATAACAAAACAAACCACTTTGTTAATTAATTAACAAACCCAAAAAACTCATCACAATGAAAGCTTTTGAATGAGAACTACACAGACATGACGCCTTTAGCCTACCAGGGAAACATAAGCAAACAAGAGTTGCACCAAAAAAAAAACACCTCGTATTCCCATTTTGAAATTACAGCAACTATTCCGGTCTAAATAACTAAGCAAACTTGATGAGAGGCTTGCAGCACTGCGACAGAGCAGCGAGGACAGATGCGGCTGTGTAATGAGTGGCTTCCTTCGCTTATTACTTGCTGTACAGAATGGCAGGGAAATTAAGGTCGCTGCGTGTCACACCGCAGCCAACTTATTACAGTCGTTTCCTTGTTTGTTCAGGAGTAAGAATTTAATGAGAGAATGAGAATGGCTTTATACCATTGTAGCCAAAAACTTTGTAAAATTGCATCTGAAAGAAAAGTTTAATTAACTTGTTCATGCACATTTCAAAGTTTTCTCAATGTGTTTTTACCACGGTAAGCGACAAATACTTAGAATATCGAAGATTATGTTTAAAATTCAGCGAATATCGAGCAAAAACAGTTTAATGTCATGTTACTTTGCGGTCTGTATGGCGGTCAATGTATGTTCGTTGATAATTGGTCTCGTTAATTTTCATTTTTAAAGACCCTGTGCAAATGGCTTTGTAGTCGAGTTTAAACAGTCTTTTTACAAGAGAACGTTTAATGATTGCTTAATTTGCAAACAGTCCACTTAAAGCGAGGACAATACTCTTAATTACTTTTTCCGTATATTGTCTGAAATAACGAAGCTTCATTTTATTTATTTATTTATTTAACAATTTATGTACACACATTTTATAGGATAAGAAGAAAGAAACAGAAAAATAAGTACAAAGGTGATGCTTATTTCAAAAGAAATCTCTTCCAGCATACCTGCGAAAGGAGAGTAGAGTAAAAAGAGATGTAGACATAGTGTGTAACAGTAAGAAGCTAAAATAAAAACTATACATATTAAATATAACATACAATACATAATTAACATACTAATACATACTATATGATATAAAAGATAAATAATAATACATACCTATTTGCAACTATGACGAGAAGGAAAGATAGTGATCTTTCACTCTTCTTTTGAAAACTGCAAGAGTTTGGCATTTTGTTTCATTAGTACCAAGTTGTTAGTAGTTTTCCTGTAACGACACTGTCATAATTATTCGTATGAATAACAGAACTAAGGCTCTAGACACACTGATATGCCGCCAGTGATAAAGACTGTCTAAAATTTAAAATGTAAGGGGTTTTTCACGTCTAGAGCCAGGTACCACATGTATAGGTTGATCGCGATGTACTGGACTCCTTACAGCAAGTTTTTAGACAGTTGCAGCTTTATTTACAAATACTGAAGATTTAGACTAAATATTTTTTATTTGTCATTGCATAAATTCATTACAATGTTAATACGAGTATATATATATAACCAGGTAAGGAATCACTGGTCAAAATAGTGAATACAGTGCCGTAGATATTGATATATAAAAACCCGTACATGACATATATATTTGAAAATGGTTGCTCGAAAGCGCCGAGGGGCGCCGCACACCTCACGCGGACCCCGCATGCTTCCACGTGGAAAGTTCGAAATATCGAAGCGCCTAGCGCCAAAACATCAAATTAATTCAAACCGCCAACTGATTCAGTGTTGCTCGCATACAAACTTCATAAGTTTCTGCTGTCAAAATATTAACAAAAAGCGGCACTCTTGTAAACAGTAATTAGACGTAGAATAAAGTAGAATATTGAAGGCAGACAAAATAATTATTTATTTTTTTCAGTTGTTAGTAAATTATACCATGTTTTTGTATGTCCCCAAATTATTTTGAAAACTACTTATTCAGTAGATTTTTTAAGCACATGGCCACAACTGTGCGATAGAGATAGCACTAGAGAATTTTTAGCACTCGGAAGCTATGGAGTAAATCAGTTGTAAAAAATTAGCTTATCATAATTTAACCAAGTATGTTATGGAAACGAATGAAATGATAAGTAGTGAATTTGATTATTTTTTGCCGTGGCTTCAAACACCTACACTCTTTTTCGAAACCATGCATTTTTCGGAGATGGTGGTTCTATAAATATATTTTAACTCTTTATAATATAACGTTAGTTAAACACTTAGTTAACCTATACCCAAGAACCTAAATATGATGCAACGACCTTTTCAGTAAAATTCCGATAGAGTTTTACATGAGCGCCGCGCGCCGCTGCTATTATATGCGGTACGCCGCCGTTGTTATATGCGTAATATCCTTAGTGACCGACTATACGGGTTCCGCCAAAATCGGTCAACTGAGGATATTCTAGCGTAAGCCATTCACATTTGGAGTGAGGCCATCGAGAAGCACGGGGAGATACTTGCGGATGACGATAATAAGAGACTAGCTTGGAATAAAAAAAAGGAAGTGCCAAAATCTTTTATTGCGTTTGTTAACATACAATTATTAGTAAATTAGAAGCGTTGCGTCTTGTAGCTAAAAAAAGTAAAAAGATATTTCGAACTTCGTATTTTTTTTCTATCGAGAAAATGTCTTTGTATCGTGTATTCCTTCAGTTGAATACTAGATCATACAGTCAAAAATCATATACTACAGTTTCACATTCCTGTACCAGAAACCTGGCAAGATATGTTAAAACAAAAAACGGCTTTATACTGATTGAATCACCTTAACTCTGTAGGCTTAGTAATTGAGTTGAACTAGGGCTCGCCCAGTAATTGTGATAACCGTTTGGTTAGCGGCCAGTCCGCGATAATCGCTGTAACAACCGCGCCTAGGTGCGGCTGGGTCACGAGCTTCACGCTAAGGTAAGACATACACGAGTCGAAATTTTTGTGATTCCACGTTGATGTAAAAAGTAATGCATGTTTATTAATTACGTTCTTATTTATTTATTTATTTTCGTAACAGTTGCTTACTATACTAACAATGCTAGTTGGCATTTCACTCTACCTTACTGCCTCTGCTATTTCAGTCGTGTCAAATCTAGTTCTTTTCCAAATTCTTAAAATAATTATGGAATAAAAAATATTCAATGGCTCTCATGGTTTTTATAATTATAAATATGTTATAGCTGCTGAAAAGAAAGAACTAAGGTTAATCTTATTTATGAACATGTGAATTCGATAAATATGTCCCAGTGATAGTGTAACCAAAGATTGAATGGCTGTGGTTCCTTAATCATTGTGTAGTCACATCTAAACTGTGAGCTGAAACACAAAGGTATTATCGTAACAGTGATCGTTCTTCAACTCAACTAGCCGACTAATCGCCTTATCCACAGCAAACCTTACAAAGGAAATTAGTTTAATGAACGCTCCAGGGGTTAACGATGGTAAACACGCATTTAGTATAACATATAATGTACAACATATAACGTAGAACGTAGTGTTGTACCTGCGTAATGGCGCCGTCAACCGATATGATAGTGATGTGCTCTAATGGCCTTGTTTGCGGGCTTGTTTAGTGATGTGCTTCAGGCAAATAGGGTGGGGTTGTGAAGGGGTTGGTTAAATTGTTATGTTGCGCACTAATTGATTTAATATAGAAATAATTATTGTAAGTTGGATATGACAGTCTTAGAGAAGATTTTGAAAAGATCTAGAATTTCCTTGCTCTGCAAGTTATATTTATATTTTCAAGATCATCTTCACATATCTTTTTTTCCTTTGGTGCCGGTTGGCCTTGCTCGATTTTGTCACCTGCTTGAAAAGGACGGACGTGGAAATTAATCCTCCACTGTAATTTTTTGATTATTTTCTTTGAGAAATCCAAGACAATTCAATCGTTTCTTTGGGACTCGTCGAGCTTCATTGAATCGGCGTTTTTCTGGTGGTCGCCACTGTTGACTACGGTTTGAAAATGATTTTGAAATAAATGTTTTAGAAAACGTCATTTATGAAGCGTGGGTATTTGTCACTGCAGTCTCTCGGCTCCACCATGGCTTTGCTTCCGACTGACTGTCTCCCCGTCTCGCCTGTAATGACAAAGTTGGCCTTGTATCAAAATGATAAAAAATCATTGACACCTTTGTCGCTCTGATTTCCAAATAGTGTCCACTTAAACACCAAACACAACACTACGTAATGAAAACAGAAATGATTATCACGCGCTTCTACAATTACTGCTCTTAGGCTCGCCAGTGGTCAGGCTAACCGCGTTACTGCGGCGACCACGAGTCAAAGAGTAATCGAGTTACCGGCCGCGGAAGCCTGCCCGACGTCTGTCCGGTACCCGTCCGGCAACCGTCCGGCGCCCGTCAAGCCCGGACACGGGAAATTTATTTATTTAAAATAATACTGCATTTTTAATGCACACGTTTTAAAAGCGTTATTCAAATTTTTGCAACAGAGTGAACTTTATGTCGCTGAATCAATATTGAATTTGTTTAAAATATGAATGAATATTGAAAATGACTATCGTGTAAAGTGTTGACTTTCCCACAAAAATAATTGGAAAGCGTTTTCAGTAATACGTAGTCATAATTGATTTTAATGAAACATAAACATTTTATCTGTCATAACAGTTTGACTTTGTAATTATATTATTTATGCGATTTGCTTTGATTTTTTCATCAAAACAAATCGTCAATCAAAACATACTATCACCAGTGGCTTCGTCCGGATTACCGGAAATTATGCCACATCAAAGTATTGCTGAGAATAAACGTTCAATGTCTTGATCCAGGCCCTGGTCTGCCCGTATTTTGGATATCATCCAAATCTGTTCAGCCGTTATAAATTACTAGCTTTTGCCCGCAACTTCGTTCGCGCAGATCACGTTTTATTTCCGTTCCCGTAAGAATTTCGGGAAGTCCTCTTATTACACACCCTTGCACACTCCAAGGAACCTACATGCCAAATTAAAGCTCCCTATGACCAGTAGTTTTGGCTGTGCGTTATCTGTCAGTCGGTCACTCAGTATCGGAAGAATGTTTTATGTTAGGATTATTTGTTTTTGTAGATTGTCGAACAAACATCTCAACCGCACAAACTTTCATAACAATATTACTAGTAGTATACGAACAATACTTGTCTCTATAAACTCAAGCTCCCATCTATTCTATCATTCTCGTTTGCTAGAAAATTGTATCTGTAACCTAATAATTGGAGTCGTGATGTATTGTATCGCTACAGTGCGATCTGTCTAGCTCTCTGGCACGTCTAGGATATTCCCCGGCGCTGCTCGGTTATTTACTACCAATACTAGTAGTTACTCTGACAGTGATGTAGCACATATTTTTATTAACTTTTTGGGCTCATTTGTTACCGTGATGCATGGTTACTGCGCTAACTGCAATTGTTTAGAGATGTATTGCTGGGGATTCAATTGTTCAATGAGTTCTGAAATGGTAGCCAGTTTCTGGCTTGGGGTTTGTTTGTTCGTACAAATAAGCGGTTGAGTACAGTTGAGTACAGTTGGCTGGCTGTAAAGGCTGCTACCAAACTTAAATGTACCGAAAATGTGGTAGCCGCCTTTTTACATGTGGGTAGATTACGATTTTAGTGGAATTAAAATAGGGGAAATGTGTCTTTATTTGAATGCAGAATTTGAGTTGAGTAATAATAATAATAAAATAACACATAACAACACAATAACACGAACACATAATTTCACATTATTACGTCATTGTAGCGATTTTGCACAAATAAAAGCTCAAAAGCCAACGCTACCCATGATATATTGGCTCATTTAAAAATAACTTAAAAAACACAACACTAGAGTAGGCTCCAGATAAACTTGCAATAAAGTACATTGACCTTGCCCTAATGTAGTACTAAAAAAATAAATTATGAATCGATTTTCATTACTATAATAAAAGTGTGAAGGATCTCGATAGACGACGAATTAAGATAGCTTTGTCTTTATTTCCGTTTTTGAAATTATAATGTCAATAAATATAGGTGAGTCAATTACCATTATTGCTAGTTTATTTGGCGTTTATAATAAAGCCAATACTTGAGTTGGTAGAGATGAATTGAAATTGTGTTGAGTTACGGTTTGAATTCATTTATTTATTTTACAAAGAAGAATTAAAAATCAAGTCGGACATCGGAACACAGTGAATTGATTTTATTTGTGGTTTTCTGATTTAATAAATAACAATCTGTAGTTACGCCCGGTTGATGGCAATAGGCTGTGCCCTACATTACATTAAACTATGAAACATAACTAGCAAGACAGAAAAAACTGGCCTAGTGCGAGTCGTACTCGAGTGCGCGTGGTTCCGAACCTATTTCATTTTTTAACATGTTATTTTAACATTACTTATAGTTTTCCTGTAATCTTTAGATATCGAACTACTGCATTTTTTTTTATTTTAGACTCAGTAGTTTCAGAGATAAGGGGGGGAATGGTAATTTTTGGTTTAGTTTCTTGAATAACTTCAAAACTATTTGTTCTTAAACTGTAAAAAATATAATTAAAACCCTCACAGTAACCCCTTTCATTTAATATGCCTCAGGATACAGTTTGAAAAACTTATTTTTTAATTTTTCTAGTTTGACCCCCAAAAGTGACCCCCATACCAAAAACGTATTTATTTACGTAACGCGTCCGTGTTAAGGTCTCAGAAATCCATATGTATACAAAATTTCAACAGAATCGATCCAATAGATCCGGAGTAAACTGGCTGTGATAGACAGACAGACAGACACCCGAGTGATCTTATAAGGGTACCATTTTTACGGATGTTCTGAACCCTAAAAATA
Source organism: Lacanobia oleracea (assembly GCA_950371165.1). Classification (NCBI taxonomy): domain Eukaryota; kingdom Metazoa; phylum Arthropoda; class Insecta; order Lepidoptera; family Noctuidae; genus Lacanobia; species Lacanobia oleracea. Next base: position 23,499,665 of record OX493406.1, read on the forward strand.
GTGTTTTTCCCCAAAAGCATGTGTACATCCAACTACTCCCTCGAGGAACAATCGTGAAGTTACAATTTAGTAATTTGAGAAAGTAAAGTAAATAAAACCAAAACATGTACTAGCTCCGTGCATGAAGGAATACGAACAAAAGGTGCAAAAAATCTGCCTCACAAAAACATAGTAATTTATGGTGAAAACTGTTCCAAAATTCAGCGGCAGTGGTTTCGAAATTAGCATACATGTAAATTGGAATGTATGGAAGTTTACCCAGGTGGTGGTAGTGGTAGGAATTTACGTACGAATGACTCATTTACTACGATTTGACTTAATGTAATTTAGTAATAACATCAGTCTGAGTTCAAGGAGCGGAGAAGAATTACTACATACACTTATTCTAGAGAACTGACGAATGGTCCCCAAGTGGACCAAGAGTTGCTATTAAAATTTAATGTTTATTTTACACGGGAACCTTAATAATATTGAAGCACCACAAATTACTAAATGTGTTTCGTACTTATCTTTCATTTTGAGCAGGAAAAAACTGGAATTTAGTTCTCTCAACTCCAATCCTGAATCTCGAATTCCGAATCCTGAATCCAGAATCTATAATTTTGTTATTGACTTTTTTACTCGTCATTAACATTATTTCTTCTAAACTGTATTTAGCAAGCTCATTAATATTTTGGAGGTAATTTTCATTACTTCACAGTACCTGACGTTAGGTACTTGTTATTATGCATTTAAAAATGTTTGACTGTAACGTGTGTGAAGATGCTGGCAGCAGCTATCATATATACATATCATATATATATACATATAATAAAACAGCAGAGACCGTGACTTCTGTATATTGAGTGTTCAAAAAAAGCTATAGAACACCAGAAGAGCATTTTTATTTTTTTGTCTGTCTGTCTGTTCAAGCTAATCTCCGAAAATACTGAACCGATTTTGTTGGCATCTTCAAAGTTAGATTAAGCATATTTCACAGCAACATTAAATCTTGGTTTCATTCAAATTGGTGGCCGAAAACAAATGTTAGGGACATTTAAAGATTTTAAAATTTCGTATCATCTTTTTTCGAACAGTTTTGTTCACCTTACAATTATTTACAAGACTAGCCCTTAAAAACATATCCGTGAAAATTATAATCATCACGTTATATCTTTGGAGAGCTAAGCAGTCTAAAACCATAACATATTATAACATCGGCTATAATCAGTCAGCTGAGTTCATAGACCCGGCGGTACAATGACTGCTTTCAGAAAGATTCGGTGTAAGTTCAAACCCTAGTTTTCGCATTTAAAAAAAAAATGGTTGAATTATTTAAAAAGAGTTTCGAATTATTTTTTACTTTTTTATGTACCTGCTCTCTAATATTTTTGCTGGCCATGACTTCGTTTTTCTGTATATTCAAAAATGTGTGGAACGACACATCGTCGAAGTACTGAAATTCCGGATTAGTAGGATAATTACAGAACCTATTTTCTGTATTATATTTTGTTCACATCATGATAAAAGTAAAAAATCAAAGTAGGTAGATAACATCTACAAATAAACGTGGAAGGAATTTGTGGCAATGTAGATGCAATCAACTTCTACGTAATACAGATACCTGCAATAATATCTATTGATCCAAATAGTACTTTTGACAGCGTGAGCTTATCTTTTGGTATTTCAACTTCATATTCTATAGATGGCGTTACGCAATTAATCTCATTTTTGCGGTGGTAACATTACAATATTCGTCAATAGCCGCGCGCTTACATTTGCTAAGCTAAAGCTGCTCAATAACACCTGTAGTTTGGAGGATTTAATTAATACCACCGATTTTGCAATTAACGTAGCCACCTACTGGGTCAAAACAGTATAAAGAGTAAACTATCGATTGAAAAGAAGAAGAAGAATGAACCTTTACAGGCCCGAAGCCAAGGGTCATGTCAAATCAACCAAGCTTTGCTTTAGTTGCCCAACACTGGACCCATACGGGCAGGTGGCGAAGTCCCATGATAGAGGAGTCGCAAAAAGTTGAAGTAGCTCGGTTAGCTGAGTCTCGACATACTTACCGATAGCCTAACGACCGAATACGTTAAAGTCACCCGTACACAGTCAATCTCGAATGCATTTCACAGTCAAAACCAATCCGTGGATCGCGTTCGAAATTTACTGTGTTCGGGTGGCCTTAGGACTTAACGACCAAATTCAGTCGCTACGCGATCGTTATCTACGAGTATATCGAGACTGCAGGCCTTGGTTTGAAATAAATAAAATAGTTTCTTAACTTCGTGGTTTGAAGAAAAGTGTGTGTTTGAGTAGTGAGGAAACGTCGAAAAAGAAGAAGGCCACTCAAAGGCGCATATTTTTTTACTATTGATAGGCACGCGTTTGACCACTATCTCACCTGTTGGTAAACGATGATGTGGTCGAAGATGTAGCACGCTTGCTAGAAGTAACCTATTCACTTGACTTAAAGACTCTTAAGTTGTAGTTATCAGGAAACACAGACTCCGGTAGGGAATTCCACTCCTTAACTGTACTTACGCACAATGAATGTGTTCCCAAAAGGTTTTGTGTGCGTGGGTGGGCTGTACACCATGTACCGGTGGCGCCTCGCCGTTCGTGTTTTAGTCCGATGATGGAACGGGCTTGGCGGTATTAAATTATGCAAATCCATCGCACATTCCCCAAAATGTAACCGGTAGAAAACCGACAGGCTAACAACTCGCCGTCGATGCTCAAGACTTTGAAACCTCGTCGCGACGAGCCTATCAATGTCGATGATTCTCTTGGCTCGTTTCTCAATTGACTCAAGGGCATCAAGCTGGTATCTGACAGTCTATACGTCCCAAAGATGAGAGCAGTACTCCATACACGATCGAACTTGCGCTTGATAGAGTTTGAACAGCTGTTCCGGCGTGAAGTACCGTCTCACCTTTGCTAGGATCCCAACTTCTTTGCAGCCACTTAAGCTTTTGCCTCTATGAACGGGCCAAAATTGAGAGCAGATGTTAATGTAACCCCAAGAAGCTCATGTTGGTCGGTTATCGGCACGAATGCTCCACGAAAAGATGGAACTGGGTGGAATTGACTCCTTTTAGCGGAAAACAGACACTATTAAGTCTTAACAGCATTGAACTTGACCAGTTTGGCATCGCCCCATTCAGAGACAGCCTGTAAGGACACATTCAAACGCTCAACCATAGCCTCACGGAGAGACCGGAACTGCGACCCATCAGCTCGTGCGTCGGTCACGTATCTCTCAGCAACAGTGCTGTCGTCCGCATACCCAAAGGTACCGGGTTTAAGCAGGTCATTAACATGCAGCAAGAACAGTGTTGCCGAAAGCAACGATCTCTGAGGAACCCCGGCATTAATATCCAGCAGTTCAGACGAGCAGCTATCTATGACCACTCGGGTGGACCAATCCCTCAAGAAATCCGCGATCCAATCTCACAATCCGGCGGGCAGACCGAAGGATGGAAGCTTACTAATAAGAGCATCGTGCTCAAACACTGTCGAAGGCCTTCGAGATGTCAAGGGCGAGCGCTAGTGCCCTGTTCTATGGCCTCACTCCAGATGTGAATGGCATACGCTAGAAGATCCCCATTTGACAGATTTTGGCGGAACCCGTATTGTCGGTCACTTAGGATTTGGCTTCTAGGTATGCTAGGAGCCTATTATTCATTTATTTATCATTTTAATTAATGAAAAATAATACAGAGGTGTCAATTAATTCTAAACTCGCCAAACTACACACACCACACACACACACGTTGCATACTCTTACAAAGTATGGACGTTGTATGTATGTATGTATGTAAATCGGGCTGGTTTCCGCAACTCCACGACTAAGCGCGTATTTTGCGTGTAGGTGGGACAAATGCGTCATTCGATCCACCCCAGCTCCCCAAGGAAGGCCAGCAACGCCTTGGTGTTACTAACTATCTCGCAGAGGGTACCTGGGTTTCCGAAGTACTTTGCCCTGTAATCCGCAACCACCGGGCAGCTTAGAAGCAGGTGTGCTGCTGTCTCATTCTCCTCCATGCAAGCTCTGCATAGCGGGCTGTCAGTGACTCCTATAGCATAGAGGTGTTTATTAAAAGACCCATGGCCAGTTGTTACGGCTGTGACTGAACGCAACTGTTGTTTAGTCAGTCTTAGGGCTTGTTTTGTGAAACGGCCATTTATAGAGGGAAGTGCCTCCTTGGCCTGCCTACACTCACTATGGTCAGCCCATAGCTTGTGATGTTTATCTCCGGTGCGTTTCCTTACCAGATTGCGTAAGTACCCGAAAGGCAGCGGCACGATGGGCTCAGGTCCCATTGCTGACAAACTCGACCCCCTTCGGGCGAGTTCATCCGCAGCGTCGTTGCCTCGAGATTCACTGTGTCCCTTGATCCATTGAATGGTTACTTTGTTGTGTCTACCAACCTGGTTTAGACGTTGGTGACACTCGAGAATCAACCCAGAGTTCACTGTGTGGCTGTTCAGAGCTTGCAGGACAGCCATGCTGTCCGAGAGTATGCGTATTGAGTGGTCCTTAACTTCCCTGGTTAGGATGGCTGATGCCGCCAGAGAAATGCCCATGCATTCAGCCTGGAACACTGTGTTGTGGACCCCCAATGGTGTGGCTATGTGGATATTGAGATCCTCTGAGAAGATTCCCGCACCAGTACCTGTACCTGTTTTTGATCCATCGGTGAAGATCCGCAGCTCGGCGGGGCAGAGCCTCTCGCACCGATGATCCTCATGCAATTGGATTTTGTATTTTTTATCGAAGATAAATTGCTTGGGCACCCGGTCATTGATTGCCTTTGTTATGGGGAGTTCATTGTTGAGCTCCTCGAGCAGAGCGGTGTGTCGTGTGTCTCTCTTACTCCAGAGACCTAATGTTTTAAGGCGTACTGCTGCCATCGTCGCTTCCTGTTGTATAAACAAGTGTAGCGGAGGGAGCCCCAGCATGGCTTCCAGCGCCGCAGTTGGAGTAGTCCTCATGCAGCCCGTCGTTGCCATGCAGGCCAGCCTTTGCATGTGTTGTAACTTGTTTACGGCTGTAGCTAGCTTTGAGCGTGGCCACCACACCACGGCCCCGTAGGTTACCATGGGCCGAATTACTGCGCTGTACAGCCATAGTATTATTTTGGGAGATAGGCCCCACTTCTTCCCTATCATTTTCCTGCATTGCCAGAAGGTAATGCAGGCCCTGTTTAGTTTGTAGTCTAGGTGATTACTCCAGCTTAACTTACTGTCTAGGATGACGCCTAGATACTTTACCTCGTTAGACAGCTGGAGCTCTGTATTGAAGAGCATAGGTAGCCGGTAGTGGCCTAGTGCTCGCTTTTGAGTGAACATGACTAATTCAGTTTTCGTGGGGTTTACCGACAGATCATATTCGTCGCACCATCTTTCCACGATGCGTAGTGCTTGTTGAGTAAGGTTGCAGATCGTTCCAGTCACTTTCCCTGACACTAGGATTGCGAGGTCGTCAGCATAACCTATTGTGTAGTAACGATGTGCGTTGAGTTTGGTCATCAATTACCAGATTCCACAGAAGAGGGGAGAGCACACCCCCCTGCGGGCAGCCTCTGGCTATCAGAGCCAACTGCTGCTCTTCCTCAAGGCGAACCACTCGTTTGCTTAACATATTAGTTATCCAGTCATTTAGTACCTGTTCCACGCCGTGTTTGGAGAGAGCGGCACTAATGCTGGAAAAGTTTGTCTTGTCGAAGGCTCCTTCGATGTCTATGAATGTGCCCAGGCAGGACCCTTTCTGGTGAATCGCTTCCTCAATCTGGTTCACCACCAGATGAAGAGCGGACTCTGTCGACTTACCCGAGCTGTATGCGTGTTGGTTACCGTGCAGTGGTATTGTTTTTAAAACGCCATCACGTAGTTCCCTTTCACACAGTCTTTCCATTGTCTTTAGTAAAAACGAGGTCAGACTAATAGGTCGATAGGATTTAGCGTTTGTGTAGTCACTTTTACCTGGCTTCGGAATGAATATGACTTTCACTTCCCTCCATCCTTTAGGAACGTATCTAAAGGCCAGGCACGCTCGCATTAAGAGCACCAGTTTTGTTGCAACAGCGGTACCTCCCCACTGTAGTAAGGTAGGAAACACGCCGTCGGGACCTGGTGCCTTGAAAGGTTGGAAGCTTTTGATGGCCCACTGAAGTTTTTCCAGCGTAATCATCTTTTCTGCATAAAGCCAGTCATCATCTGATGGTGTTTGGATAACGTCAAGCCATTCATTTACCTGCGCGAATACGCTGCCTGGGAAGTGAGTTTCTACTAGGAGACGTTGCGCTTCTTCAGGTGTCGTGGTCAACGTGTTATCGGGTTTCCGGAGTGTGGCGATCTCAGGTTTGTTCTGTTGCGCCAGTATTTTCCTTACCCTGTTTGCTTGTTGGCATGATTCAATGTTACCACAGAATTTACGCCACCCTGTAGTTCTTCTGAATCTGATGCATCTCTTGTAGCTCGATTTGGCCGCGTAATAAGCGTCCCAGTCCTCATCACTACATGTGTTCATGGCTCTGTTAAGAGCCTTTCTTACCTTACCGCGTTTGCGCTCCAGGTCTGCACCCCACCAAGGTTGTTTACCCGGTGTGTCGCGCGGAATCGTTTCTGGGCAGGCGATTCGGTAGCTGTTTATCAGCGATTCGGTGAGTAGTGTTACTTGCGCATCGATCTGTGCCGTGTCCGCAAGCAACTCCGAATCGCATGATGGTACAAGCCTTGAGGTAAGGTTGCGTGTGTACACCGATATATCCGTGTTGCGAGGATTACGCGTAGGTTGTTTGGGTGGTATACAGACCTGGATGTCGAAGCGGATCCACCTGTGGTCTGAGCAGGAAGCCTCATTCGAGACTTGCCACCCAGTGATTAGTTCCGCTGCTCCCTCCGTAGCCAGAGTCAGGTCTATGATAGTACGACTGCGTCTGGTCACGAAGGTTGGTTCCGAACCCGTGTTTAGTAGGGATAGGTTAGTAGTGAACAGATAATCAACTAATGTCTTACCCCTTGCGTTTTGCGTCTCCATCCCCCACAGTGGATGGTGTGCGTTTGCGTCGGTCCCAATGACAATCTCATCCCTGCTGTTTTCACAGTGCGTGATGAGGCGGACCAGGTCGTGTGGGGGCGGTTCCTCCGCCTCAGGCATATATACCGAGGCGAAGACGATAGTCAACTTAGTGGCTCCCCGCTGTATGTTCAGCCTAGCAGCAGAGACATCTCTGCAACAGAAGTCGTTTAATAGCTGTGTTTTAAGGTTACCTGTGACATAGATGCACGATCTAGGGTGATCATGGTCCACAGTAACAAGGAGCTTACCACCAAGATTGGAGAGTCCTCGTATGTGGCCACCCCTAATCCACGGCTCTTGGATCAGGGCAATGGCCGTGTGTTGAACCTCCAGCCACTTGCGGAGTTGAGCCGTCGCGGTCTGGCTGTGGTGGAGGTTAGCCTGCACGACTTTACAGGCCGACAAAAGGGACGCCATCGCCGGCAAGACCCTCCTCGTCGCCCTTAAGTCGCAGCCCGGCAAACAGGTCGCCCTCGTCGAAACCGTCCCCTCCCGGGTCTGAAGCCGGGGACAACATTACGTCGTCCGGCTCCCCCCCCGATGAAGGGACGGCACCCACGGTGGCGGCAGGGTCGGCTGAGTCTGCTGCTACAGCAGGTTTGGCCGCAGTTGCTTCCGGGTTGTTTGGCGGAGAATCGGTGTCCTCTGCGTCCTCCAGTGGCCGCTTCGTGATCGGGTCCCAACCCCGAGGGACGTCGACGAACCTGCCGTTCGGACCCTGGAACTTGACGTACACCGCTCCCAAACCAATTGAGAGACGGCGCTCGGCGCTCATCAGGGTCGGAACTTGGTCCTCGGGGATACCCAGCACCACGAACCAGCAAGCCTTCTGCTTCTCGGCGTGCAGCACTACCCACCTCCTTACGTCGATCCAGCGATTCTGGTACCAGAGGGCTCGTCCAATAAAGGTCGAGTCCTCGTAGACTCCCTGGTCGTCGGGGATGGCGATGCCGCAGCGCACCCGCTTCTGGATCTCCGCCTGGCTCTTGACGACTAGCGAGGTGCCAGCCGGGAGAGCCAGGCTGGAGACTGTTTTTTTCAGCCAGGCTAAGGTGAAGTCGTTACCGCACCACAGCTTGAGGACTCCACCGGTGAACAGCGGCTTCGCGTTGAAGGTTGGTCCCGGTATATCCTGCATAGCAGAGCAGGCCTCGCTGATGATCCGCTTGTGGATAGCAGCCAAGACCTGGTCCGATACTCCCTGGCTTATGATGCCCCTCAGGTCACAGGTTATTGCGACGTTTAGGGACGCACTGGCAGCTTGGGCGTAGCTTCTGTTAGCGATCCTCTGGGATTGGTCAAGCCGCGGCCGCTTGTGCTCTCCACGGGGCGAAATCGTCTCGTTGAGAGCCCGCTTGACCGCAGCCTGGTCACTTCCATCGGATCACTGCGTTGTGGTTGCCTCCTCGGCCGGACCTCCTGCGGATTTAGATTGCAGTGTGCTAGGCGTTGGTCGGCTAGTGCCGGCCTCAGCCTGCGACCGCTTCCCCTCAGAGAAGTTCAGCTTACCTTGCTTGGTCGGTTTAACCGAGCTGGTGGCAGCAACCTGCTTGTTTTGGGGGGCTTTGCGTCCCCGCCTGCGTTCGTGACGCCGCTCCTTGCGCGTCAGTCTTTCCCTCCTCTTACCCTGGCTTGTAGGAGCTGTAGGACCCGAGGGGCCCGAACAAGAGCAATGGGCTTGTGGAATGGATTTTTTACCCTTGCCCTTGCCTTTACCTTTACCCTTACGAGTAGGCACCTGCCAGGCGCTGTTAAAAACATCCTCGGTGTTGCTGATCGCCTCCGTGTGACCGGAGGCGGCCGCGACTTGGGAAGCGGCTTGAGGAGCCACAGGAGGAGCGGGAGGGTGTTTGGGAAGGCTACTTCCGGCAGAGGTGTTAGCCGTCTCCGTTTTCGCCTTTGTATTTAAAGGATCGGTACTGGTCCCATGCAGCGCCGTTCTCCTTTGCTTGGAGTGGGACTTTTTGGTCTTAGCTGCGGTTTTCGCCACAGCCGGACCAGCGCCCGCGCTGGCGCCCACGGCGTGAGCCGCAGGGCATCCAGGGGCGAGCAAGGCACCAGAGGTACCTTGCTTAGGAGCTTTGCCAGCTTTCGCCGACTCCACTCCTGCGGTATTTTCAGTTGGCTTCAATACGTCCATACTAAAAATTATTTAACTTCATCTTCCTGGCTCCCACCCACCATGGAGCCCGCACCTGGGAACGTCGCACTACTGTGAGTGCGAACGTTAGGACTACCAGGAAGATATAGGTGCGCAAGGCTGGTTTACAGCGCGACATCGGGTGCTCGATCGGGTTGGCAACTAATCAACCCTCACTTACACCGTCAGCATGGCCTTTACCTACCGCTTCGGCCGCCCAAGGACGACCTTAGCGGACCCCACGCACCTCGCCTGTGGCCCTCTGACGGGACACTTTGGCCATTTCCCTACCCTTGGCTAGAAGATAGGGCCACCGTTTTGCTTGAAATCCAGACCAAAGGGGGCGTGTTGCCTCACGGACACATTACCGCCAGCGCCGATCGGCTCAACCCCCCAGGACTCCTTCATCCCCGCTTACGGCGCTCGACTGCGCAGGTCCTAGCGCAGGTGACAAAATTCTCCTACCCGCCGTCAGCTGAGTTTAGTGACGGCCGAGCCCGCAACCACTTCGTCACAGAAGGGTCACAGTTAGGAGGGGAGTTGGGAGGGGTTATAGAGGGGAAAAGGGGTTTAGTGGGATATGGGATGGGACTGAGTGGAAAGCCCTCCACTCTGCGGGTCGCCCGGTGGTTTCAGTTACGTCTATTTCGTAAGGAACTAGACCAAAAACGGGGTGGCAACCTCGAGAAGGTATATCCACCGGACTTGCCTTGAGGATCTACACGACCGTTGCGCTCCCTCTCAAGACCACGCCACCTTCCCGCCTCTGAAGGAGACAGCAAGGTAGGCCTGCATCTATACTACCAAGCAAAGCAAAGCAAAGCGTGTCGTTGTGCAACCGTAAAAGCATACATACAGACCCCCCCCCAAAGTATGGACGTTACCGACTTGGGTCTATAATTCGACGGATCAGCTCGACTACCCCTCTTAGGCACGGGCTGCACGTTAGCTTGCTTCCAAGCTTTCGGCACCTCAGGCACACAAGTCTTCAGAACAATTGCTGGAATTCTGTCGGGGCCACTAGCTTTGTTCACGTATAGGTCACGCAGTACCCTACGGACGTCCTTCTGATGAATGCGAATGTTCGACATTCTCGATTCGCATACATCAGGAGAAGCAGGGGGCCTCGCGCCACCAGGATTCAGACGTGAAGATTCCGCAAACAAAGAAGCAAACAAGTTCGCTTTCTCCTCAGCGGAGCGGACCAGCGTCCCGTCAGGTCTCAGCAGTGGTGGTAGTGAGGGGCGGCATAAGTTTGATTCAACCGACTTAGCCAGGGACCAAAACACCTTACTGCCTGCTGGGTATGAAGCAAGTTTGTTCCCCATCCGGCTAATGTGGTCAAATAGTGGGCAACACCTTCTTGCAGGACTTGACCGCCCTGTTGAAGGCTCTCTTCTTCCGAAACACGTCATTTGCTTTGCGCGTACGAGCGTCGACCCATGTTAGGTGTGCTGCGTGATTAAGCGCATCAGCGCGATTGCCCTCGGCAAGAAACCACGGACCGGCTTCGTCAGACATTGCTATGTCAGAGAACGGAATGTAGTACCCCATTCCCCTCCGCAACACATCCGTCACGGCGTCCGCGCACCACGAAGCATCAGTCGAAGAAAAGCAAGTAGGTTGCCAAGGGTAACATGCGATGAAAGATCGCATGCCATCCCAATCTGCTGACTTGGGTGCTTACTCTCGAATATAATTCAGATAGATTATAGACATTGGAATTGTCAGTCAAACGTCAGGAATTGGCTGGACTCACTGAGTCCAGCCAATCCCTGACGTTTAACTCGACCAACTGACGTTTGGCCTATGTCGATCTATCTGAATTTTATTGCAGAGTAAGCACCCTGTATCGCCATACCCGCCGGGTATCTCTTGGGCTAGAATCAGGCGGGGAGTAGACAGACACAGACTTCACCAGACAGTGGTCGAAATTACCCAGTGGTGAAGAAATCGACACCGAATAGCGGTCTGGATCTGTTGTCAGCAAAAGGTCCAAGCAATTGGCAGTGTGCGAATCAACATCCGGCACTCTCGTTGCCCCCTGGACCAGCTAGGTAAGATTTAACGCAAGCGCTAGCTTTCGCGTCTCTCGTTCAGCATGGTCTGTGCACTGATATGGAAGATCCACTCCTGATGGGTGACACCAATTGGGCAGAATGGTACCGCTGCTGAGCCGCATCCGCCGCCTCACTCAGGTGCTGCGTGAGCCCAGTTATCTCCAAATCACCGCTGTGCGAACGGTAGACACAGGCGTAGACAATTTTTTCCAGGCCTGTGTCCACTATAACCCACAGCGTTGAGAACCTGGAGTCTTCAAGGTTGCGGAGATGCCAATAGCAGATGTCATCCCGGGCGTACAGGCATACGCCCGCGCGTGATCTGAAGTGGTGCTCCAGGGAAACCCTGGGTAAGACAGGTATGACACGTCTGACGGACATCCGATTTGCGTCTCCGACAGGAAAAAGAGCACTGGTTTCTCAATCTCTGGATGGTGATGGACTGCGGCGAGATTTGAGTGCAGACCTCGTATGTTAGAGATGTTCACTTTATGCGAAAGGGTGTGCTGCCGCTGTACAGCTTTTCTCTTATTGTTCCTTATCATGTTATTGAGTGAAGGAGGTTGAGGAGAAGGAAGTGAAATGAGGTTCCATGCTGCTAACCTTCAGGCACGCCTTGACAGGACGACATCATTGGGGGACTAGTCTGAAGACAGCGGGGATGACCGAGCCCCATCGGGCTCCTTCATCAGGTCGCCAACCAGCACGATGGTGCATTCCGGGATTTTTCGACAGTGGGCGGGGCAGCCTTTCATCTGTGGCTAGCACACTACTTAGGCCCCCAACTACCTGCGGTCGGCCAGCGGCGCACCGTGCCTCGGATCCCGCTATCCTCCGCGACTAGTCTCCCGATAAGCCCATGTTAGGGCAAACCTGGTTGTTCTGCCTGCATTGGAACAACTATTTCGACCCAACTCCTCTGAATTGGCTACACTGAGCATCGTACCGGAACGCGGCTAGGCCGCTTGGTAGTACGTCTTTGCCCAGTGGGTGGTCACAAGCCATTGGCCTACCACAAGTTAGATTCACCTGATTAGCACCACCCGGGGACCACGTGTAGGGTCAAACATTGGGTACTCTCCTACGGACGCAGGTGACTCGGCCCCCAAAATAAATAAACGTATACTGTTAAAAATTGCTGACGACACACACCACAATCAAGAAGGTGGTTAGGTTGGCTTCGAAGATAGCCTGTGTCGTCCCGTTGCTTCAGCATTAATTAATTTCTTCTATGTGCGGAAAACCCACCAACCAAGCAGTAACCATCAATATGCATAAAATTGACAAATGTTTGTGGAAAATATTTGCATGAAATCTGCCATGGAAGAAAAGGCAGAGGCGGCTCGTGATATTTTTTAATGGGTGCTCACTAAAAATAAAAACGAAAAACTAGAACTTACATTCATTTTATTTGTATAAAAAATCCATTCGCCGGTCTTTTAGGCGAGCGAAGACATCTATCACTTTCTTGTGAAAATCAGATATGGAATTAATTAAGCGTTTCTATATGCTTATCATACACAACGCATTGAGACGGTCTTGCGTCATAGTATTGCGCGTAAACGTTTTAATTTTATTTAACGTTGAAAAACAGCGCTCGCTTTCAACTGAGGTCATAGGAATAGTGCAAACAATATTTAAAAGCTTCATGCTTTCAGCAAATAATCTTTCATATATTTTACCTTCATGTATATCTTATAATCAATACAAGCTGCTGGATAGTAGAACAATTATTATTTTTTATTTTTTTTACTATTGATAGGCACGCGTTTGACCACTATCTCACCTGATGGTAAGCGAGGATGTGGTCGAAGATGGAGCACGCTTGCCTAGAAATAACCTATTCACTCTTGATTTAAAGACTCCCAGGTTGTAGCTATCAGGAAACACAGACTCCGGCAGGGAATTCCACTCCTTAGCTGTACGCACTATGAATGTGTTCCCAAAACGTTTTGTGCGAATGGGTGGGATGTCCACCATATACCGGTGGCGCATCGCCGTTCGTCTTGTGGTCCGATGATGGAACGGGCTTGGCGGAATCAAATTATGCAATTCCGTCGCACATTCCCCAAAATGCAACCGGTAAAAAACCGACAGGCTAGCAACTCGTCGTCGATGTTCAAGACTTTGGAGCTTCGACGCGACGAGCCTCTCATTGCCGATGATCCTCTTGGCTCGTTTCTCAATTGACTCAAGGGCATCAAGCTGGTATCTGGCAGATCCATCCCAAAGATGAGAGCAGTATTCCATACACGATCGAACTTGCGCTTGATAGAGTGTGAGCAGCTGTTCCGGCGTGAAGTACCGTCTCACCTTAGCCAGAATCCCCAACTTCTTTGCAGCCACTTGAGCTTTTGCCTCTATGTAAGGGCCAAAATTGAGAGTAGATGTTAATGTAACCCCAAGAAGCTCAAGATGGTCGGTTATCGGCACGGTTTCACCGCGGAAAGATGGAGCTGGGCGGAATTGGCTCCTTTTGGCGGAAAATAGACACGCTTGGGTCTTAGCAGCATTGAACTTCACCAGATTGGCATCGCCCCAATCAGAAACCGCTTGTAGGGACACGTTCAAGCGCTCAACCATTGCCTCCCGGAGAGACCGGATCTGCGACCCACCAGCTCGTGCGTCGGACACGTATCTTTCAGCAACAGTGCTGTCGTCTGCATACCCAAAGGTACCGGGTTTAAGCAGATCATTAATATGCAGCAAGAACAGTGTTGCCGAAAGCACCGACCCCTGAGGAACCCCGGCATTAATATCCAGCAGTCCAGACGAGCAGCCATCTATGACCACTCGGATAGACCGATCCCTCAGGAAATCTGCGATCCAATCACACAAACCGGCGGGCAGACCGAAGGAAGGAAGCTTACTAATAAGGCCATCGTGCCAGACCCTGTCGAAGGCCTTCGAGATGTCAAGGGAGACCGCCAGTGCCTCCCCGTGCTTCTCTATGGCCTCACTCCAGATGTGAATGGCATACGCTAGAAGATCCCCAGTTGACCGATTTCGGCGAAACCCGTATTGCCGGTCACTAAGGATATCATTCGCTTCTAGGTACGCCAGGAGCTTATGATTCAGCACGCGTTCCATAGTCTTACAGAGTATGGACGTTACCGAGATGGGTCTATAATTCGACGGGTCAGCTCGACTACCCTTCTTGGGCACGGGCTGCACGTTAGCTTGCTTCCAAGCCTTTGGCACTTTTCCAGTCTCAAACGAAAGGCGAAATAGGCATGTCAAGATCGGAGACAACTCAGGCGCACAAGTCTGTTTGTTCTGAACAATTGCCGGTATCCCGTCGGGACCACTAGCCTTGTTCACGTCTAGGTTACGCAGTACCCTACGGACGTCCTTCTGATGAATGCGAATGTTCGACATACTCGACTCGCATTCACCAGGAGAGGCGGAGGGCGTCGCGCCACCAGTATCCAGACATGAAGATTCCGCAAACAAAGAAGCAAACAAGTTCGCTTTCTCCTCAGCGGAGTGGGCCAGCGTCCCGTCGGGTCTCAGCAGTGGTGGTAGTGAGGGGCGGCAGAAGTTCGATTCGACCGACTTAGCCAGGGACCAAAAAGCCTTACTACCTGCTGGGTATGAAGCAAGTTGGTTCCCTATTCGGCTAATGTGGTCAAACCGAGCCCTCCGCAACACCTTCTTGCAGGACTTAGCAGCCCTGTTGAAGGCTCTCTTCTTCTGACTCACGTCATTTGCTTTGCGCGTACGAGCGTCGACCCATGCTAGGTACGCCGCGTGCTTAAGCGCATCGGCGCGATTGCACTCGGCACCAAACCAAGGACGAGCTTCGCCAGATATTGCTATGTTAGAGAACGGAATGTAGTACTCCATTCCCCTCCGCAACACATCCGTCACGGCGTCCGCGCACGACGTAGCATCAGTGGAAGAAAAGCAAGTAGGCTGCCAAGGGTAACATGCGAAGACAGATCGCATGCCATCCCAATCTGCTGACTTGTATCGCCATACCCGCCGGGTGCCTCTTGGGCTAGGATCGGGCGGAGAGTACACAGATACAGACTTCACCAGACAGTGGTCGGAACTACCCAGTGGTGATGAAATCGACACCGAATAGCGGTCTCGATCTGTTGTCAGCAGAAGGTCCAAGCAATTGGCAGTGTGCGAATCAACATCCGGCACCCTCGTTGCCCCCTGGACCAGCTGGGTAAGATTTAACGCAAGCGCTAGCTTTCGCGTCTCACGTCCAGCATGGTCTGTGCACTGGTATGGGAAGAGCCACTCCTGATGGTGGGCATTGAAGTTCCCCAGTAACACCAATTGGGCAGAAGGGTACCGCTGCTGAGCCGCATCCGCCGCCTCACTCAGGTGCTGTGTAAGCCCAGTTGTCTCCAAATCACCGCTGTGCGAACGGTAGACGCATGCGTAGACAATTTTGTCTAGACCTGTGTCCACCATAGCCCACAGCGTTGAGAACCTGGAGTCTTCAAGGTAGCGGAGACGCCGATAGCAGATGTCGTCCCGGGCGTACATGCATACGCCCGCGCGGGGTCTAAAGTGGTGCTCCAGGGTAAACCCAGGGTAAGACAGGTATGACACGTCCGACGGACATCCGATCTGCGTCTCCGACAGGAACAAGAGCGCTGGTTTCTCGGTCTCAAGATGGTGATGGACTGCGGCGAGATTTGAGTGCAGACCTCGTATATTAGAGAGGTGCACTTTATGCGAAAGGACGTGCTGCCGCTGTACAGCTTTTCTCTTTTTATTCCTGTTCATTGATAAACTTGAGTGATGGAGGTTGAGGAGAAGGAAGTGAAATGAGGTTCCAAGCTGCTCACCTTCAGGCACGCCACGACAGGACGACATCTTTGGGGGACTAGTCTGGAGACTGCGGGGACGCCCGAGCCCCCCCGGGAATGTCCATCGGGCCCTTTCATCTGGTCGCCAACCAGCACGATGGTGCATTCCGGGATTTTTCGTCAGATGGCGGGGCAGCCTTTCATGTGTGGCTAGCACACTACTTGGGCCCCCAACTATCTGCGGTCGGCCAGCGGTGCACCGTGCCTCGGATCCCGCTACCCTCCAAGACTAGTCTTCCGATACGCCCATGCCAGGGCTAGCCTGGCTGGGTCTGCCTGCATTGGAACAACTATTTCGACCCAACTCCTCTGAATTGGCTACACTGAGCATCGTACCGGAACACAGCTAAGCCGCTTGGCGGTACGTCTTTGCCCAGTGGGTGGTCACAAGCCATCGGCCGAAGCCTACCACCAGTTAGTGTCACCTGATTAGCACCACCCGGGGACCACGTGTAGGGTCTTACATTGGGTATTCTCCTACGGACGCGGGTGACTCGGCCCCCAGACAATCAGTTGATTCGTCTGCCTGAATTACAACAAACGCTGCATTTTTTATTTGTATCTGTATTTCAGATCTGCAAACTTCATAAATAGCATCTAGAATATTTCTGAATGGTTTTAGACGTGCCTTTAAAAACCAAGCTGCTGGATAAGTGCTGTTTCATAGCCAAATCGATCTCCGACACAAAATCAACCAAACCTCTATAAATGCCGGGATTCAAGGATGTCGTAGATTCATCATGTCCTCGTAAGGCAACTTGAAATGCACCACAAAATACCACGCAATCTATTAAACGCCGTAAAATGTATCGATTTTCATCAACTCGTTCATTGAACTCTAATAGATTTCCGATACGCAGAATCCAACGCCATACGAATATCTTGTCGGCCAATAGATGCCAATTGCACCTCACACAACATGAAATCTAGATTGTGAATGTTTTTTCACTTTTATTGAAAGATGCGCTAAATCATCAACACCAGTTTCCGTCCACGCAGATTCACCACCACCGCTGGCGCCAACCCCAAACAGTAGACACGGGAAACAAAATAATTTATTGCTGTCCTCACATCCACACAACCAAGGTGTTTTGGAATATTGTTCAGATTTAAAAACTCGCGTAAAACTTTTAGTTTTCGAACTACATTTCTGACTAAGTGCAATTACTGGCCGTGGCGGGCCCTTAGCTTTCAGTTCGAGACGCATTTCGAGTTTTTTTTCGCAATTTTTAATAAAAGTTACACTGTATCGTTCCATTTTATAACACAAATGTCACGCACTAACTAATTTTTAATATATCTATAATTAAAATTGCGTAATTGTCGTAAAATACCCGGCGCGCGAATCGACAATGTTTATTTTATTTACATAAGATCGGCAACAACGCATATTGCACTCAGTCACCAAAACAAAGCGGCAACGCAGCGCATGAGCGGCGCTCCAGATTCGGCTAATATCTCATGCAAAATCTTCTGTCTCACGTGCTGCACTGTGTCGATATTTCTCTTTCGCACTCATTGAATAGAGCGCTAGGTATTGTACTAAACATTTTTTCAAAGGAGCGCAATCGCTGGCGCTCCACTCGACTCCAAATATTATGTTAGAGAACATTTTTAATGTTGTGCTTCGTAGATGATAAGTTCCTAGTACTGCTTTTAAGAGTGTATGTATAGGCATAGTAGTAACGTAGTAAGTGTGTATAGTCTTAAATAAATAAAATTTATTGTGTAAGTATTTATTGTCATTTTTGTGGGAGTGCACTGCACCAGCGCTCTTTAGAACGAGCCGCCTCTGAGAAAAGGTACATCATTATCCGATTAAGTTTAATGGGAGGCCTATGTCTGGCAGTGGACGTTTTCCGGCTGTTATGAGGATGATGAAATTTTTCAAAGGCACTCGGCTGAAAGTCACACAATAAGATTTCGGCTGATTGCTCAGGCGTGTTGCTCAGGTGTCATTGTCATCATTCACAGTTTCGTACATGAATTACCAAGTGATCAACTAAACTTCATGAGAACCAATGGTCACGAGATACAAATTGCAGGCAGTCAAGCCTATGCACGTGACTAACTAAACGACTTATCAGCCTAAATAAAAATACCTTCCGAAAAATAATGGGTATAATCACGAGTCATTGCCCCCTTAAAACACATTTCTACAACAAAGGCGCTATATACAGTTCAATTTACAGAGAGTGCTTGAATCAGTCGCCCACTTCCACTCCCAACGTGAACAACCCCTCGGAATGTTGAGGTCGCTCCGCGAAACCTGTGGAGTACCCAGGAAGCTTCTAACTATGCTGCTGGCGCAATAGACCGAATGGGAGTCCAAGTGCGGATAACGGAGTATCTACTCTACTCTACTCTATCCGTTGCGGGGGTAGACTTTTTCTCTGGCTGGTATACCGATAGCCAACTTTATGTAGCTCTATCGTGTGTTAACAACCCTAGCAATTTTCTTAAACATCGCAAACAGAAGTTTCTCATTAAGAAACATTACTAGGGCTGAACGGCATTTTGAATAGAAGAGATGATATACCCAGTGCCTTGAATAACCAGTCTAAGAGAGGTCAAGCAATGTTAGACATTGACTGTTTGCATAATATCTTATTTTAGCGATCATACAAAGCGAAATAATTTAGCCTTTGCCCTTTTTTTTTGCTTTCGCGTGTATGTCGCGAACGAAGTCGCGGGCAGCAGCTAGTATCTTAACATGATCAGAAGGTTTTTCCCGTCCCTTAGGTTACATTCATAGTCCATCTTTTACCGTAGTTACCTACATAATACACATCTACCCTCACCTCAAGGTTGACATTACTTGGAACGAGCACAAAGCGTCAGGAATCAGCCGTCATCATAATCCCATTTACACGCGAAACGATATTATGTACGAGAACGTGTTGAAGGAAAACGCCGAGGAAATAACATTATACTCAGATATTGTTGAACTTACCGAGTTATTTAACTCAAAAAGTTGTTTTAAAACAAAATGCTAGCTTATTACCAACCATGTAACTAGGCACATCTTTGACATAAATTATGTGAGCTCACTCAAAGTCAAATTCATTGGCTATTATTTCGTAGCCGGGAGCTCGCCTCCCAGACTAGAGCTTGTTTACAATCGAATATCATCTTCAGCTAATTATATTGGAATTTTTATACCATATTATTTTACTACCTGCAGGTCATGTTATTGTACTAAGTAAGACTTCAAACGATAATACGAAGACGATACACACGGGTTCGGCAGAGATATGTAAAGTATAGTACACCCACATTTAGTCAAAGTCCCATGTAATTAGACGCGAGCCTTCGACTGGGCACAAACCCAACCATTAACTACATACGCCCTTTCAATAAATAATATTGTTTAATTGTCACAATTAGTATTTAATCCTAATACCTAAATCCTAATAACCCGCCGAATTAATAACGTCCTCCTTTTTTGGAAGTCGGTTAGTTTGTTTTCCGTTACTAAATGACTGAGTGACTGACAGACAACGCACAGCCGAAGCAACTGGTTGTAGAAAGCTGAAATTTGGCTTGTAGGTTCCGTACACTCCGTAAGGGGGCACTAAGAGAGAATTTCCCGACGTTCTTATGGAAACGGGAAATTTTCCTCAATCCATCTTACGAAAAGTGCTTTTGAAGATACAGAATTTTCCTAGTTTAAAAGGTAGGTTTTAATTAATGGATATGCATGCCTAGCCATTATTTCATAAACAACATTGATTTAACCCCTATTTTTTGCTAAATAAATGACTACTTACTCACTTAACGATATTTTACCCGACACGAGAATCGAACCCAGGACCTCCCGCTCAGCAGTAGCCTTTCAATCACTAGACCAACGAGATAGATAACACAAGTACATATACCTTATTATTTACAAACAAAAATCGATTAAGTAGCTACCGCAATCGACTCTTTTGGGCAAGGAGCTGTTATACCTCAGGCCACATGGATCCGGCCTTTATGTAGGAGTGTTTACGTCGAATTGAACATTAGTCTTTTCAGCGGATTTTACATTTTATCTCGGAAAATCCATAATTTGTTAGTACATGAACCTTAATAACTATGTTTGTAAACATGCAAGTTGGATATAAAAAGTACCAGTGGCCAATCAAATTTCTTGTACTGTATCTACATAAATACAGCCCCCCAAAACGCCCGCCCGTCACCACTTCTTAGTGTTTTAGCTGTGGAGGAGAAAACGGTGCAAAAAACTCCCCAGTAACACATCTGTCTGTTAAGTTTTGAATACTTGAATTTATACAGAAGTGTGAAAAATACAATAGGTAATTAATTTAATAAAAAATGCACAAATTTATTTCAATCTAAAAATGACTCTGTTTGTTAATCGACTTTAAAACAGAAGAGGTTCTCAATTCGTCGGAACCATTCCGGAACCTTTTTTAACAGCTTTATTACTAGAGGAGGGATTACTAGAGGGGACTATTGATAGAGGGAACTCTTCAAATTTTATACGAACATTGGAAGCGATTTGGGTTGTTTTTGGCAGAGTACTTTCTCGGAGTGGTCCCATTTCTATTTGATGAAGATCTGATAAAGAACTTCGGAGGTAGACAACGGAACTCCTCAATAAAAGATAGCAAATGGAACAGGGTTGCTGAAATCTCATGTTTGTCTATTGTTTACACCAGTTCATAACATAACATCACGCTGGTACTCTGTGAAGGGGTAAGCACATGAAGCATGTGCCCCACTAAAAAGTGACAGTAAAAAACTTTTAAACAAAAATATTGAAACGACTTGGAAAAAAACAAAACATTAAAAGTACAAAATAACTTTAATTTCGGAAGTCGGTGTCAAAAAAACATAAAAATCCACCACCACCGACTTCAACTTCACGTCTTAAAGCCTTAACAGATTTGGATGAATCTTTTTACAAGGGTAGACCAATTCTTGAAATAAGACTCATGTTCTAGCCAGTAAAGAATAAAGTTATTAGAACAATACTAAATGGTTCCAATATTCGTGCATGCATGTAACTACTTATATTAAGAACTAGCTTTCCCCCGCGTTTTTCCGTTCGTGTAAAAATTTTGGAAATCCTCTCTTAGTGCTTCAGTACACGCCCTAAGGGAGCTCCATGCCAAATGTCGGCATTCTACGACCAGTAGTTTTGGCAGTGCGTTGTTTGTCAGTCACTCAGTAATGTGTGAAAGGCTGTATGTTAATCAAGAAAAAATTCCACTGCTTGCGGATTTGAAATAAACATGACTAGGAATAAAGAGTGTCCTGTAGACCAAAATTATTCCGAAAGAACGCACCACTACGATCACTTAATACATTTGCAAAGACGCTGGTAGTAGTTATCCAAAAATAAGTCCTGCTTAAACACGAAAATGTAAGTGCAATGTTTAAATGAAAATTATTTAAATAGTTCTCAGCAGTTTTACACATGAACAAAAGAGAGTTCTCGCTAATTTCAATAAAAACGGGCGAAGTTTGCAAACACCGTAAAACAAAGATTATGCTAACTAGGGTCGGCCCGTGGCGTCGGCCCCAACTAGCAAAACTTCGCACAACTTATAGTATATTCAGCTTCTTGTTATTTCAAGTTATGCCAAAAATAACTACGTTAAGGGGAATACGGGTTGGATTCAAATCCAGGCAAAAAATACGTGAAAAAGATTTTTTTTTATCTAAAAAAATAACTCAACTCAGAGCGTTTCAGAACAGCGTCACGTGGTCATATTTAAGGATTATGTTCTGTATCTGATATATACAATAAAAAAACAATGGCAAAATACAAAAAAAATATACTTTTACCAGAAATAGGACACGATGAGCACGTACTTCTGAAGCACACTTTTTTAAGGATGAGAAATCATCAAATGTTAAATTCCGCTGTGGGTGGAGCGGAAGGGAGTGTCAGATTCTTACTGACTGATAACGTTTTCTAATGCCCTTTGCACAACAAAGGCACATATACTCTTTCTAACAAATTCCGCAACCCTGGTTCGGGAACACCCTTTAAATGTAAACGCAAAAAACAACAAGTTTGTATTTCTCATTCATCCAATAGCAATTATGACTTATGATTGTATTGCAGGACCGGTGTGCCCACTGTGCAGGGTAGACGGTGTCTAGTTTCTTATTTTTAATTACTAACATTAGTTATAAGCAACGTTCTGTTAGTACTAACAACATTGCCTACATATGGGCTTTTTGTCTGAAAGAAATGATTTTTTTATTATGCCAGTCATCCGTTATTGTAATTTCAATTCTGTAATGATTTTTAATCGTTCATTTAGTGACCATAACTTTGCAATTTTTCACTACAAAAAAGGCAGAATATTATTAATTCAATACAATACTTCCACATGAGTGTAACACTTTAAAGCGAGCTGTTGGAAACGAGCGGCTCCGGGACACGTAATTAACTTCCTGGCTATTTTCGCGGTAATTGTGAAAATTTTAACTTCCGAATGTTGGCTACGTGCCCGAATACTGGGAAACGGAAGTGCCAACCGAACGATGTGCTTTCAGATCCCTTTACGTTGAAAACTGTAATTCAATAGTCACCCCTGGATGTGTGAAGCTGCCAATTCTGCTAGAAATGTCATGTTTAAACTAATAAAGGTTTAATTGAATAAACTAACAAAAACCTCTTAACTCTTTAAGTTAGTGTAATTTAATTTAATTTGTTTTTAGATCCACCAACCTATATCATTTACTAAGAGCTGCCCGCTGCTTCACCCGCGTGACAAATTAAACCAAGGGATACTACGGGACTGAAAAGTATCCTACATTAAATAATGTCTTATACCGGGCCGTGGTCTACTCGTGTGCCAAGTTTCATCAAAATTCCGTCAGCCGTTCAGACGTGAAAAGGTTATAGACAGACAAAGTTACTTTCACATTTCAAAGGTATAATATTAGGATTGATTAAAGAGTGTTTATAACCGACTTCTTCAAAAAGGAGGAGGATCTATGTTCGGCTGTATGTTTATTTATCAGTATTTTGATGGACTGTTTTGCATAAACATGAACGGGTAAAACGCAGTTTTACCACACACTGTGAGAACGCCTATTCAGAACTAAGACCAGGGATGGTTTTGAATGAAGAACAAGAATACTTGAAGAAAAACTAGTACTTATCACCTTAAAACCGTTCGTCTCCATAAGTCTGTGAAGAAACATAAGCCCTCTGTCTCCGCTCGTCATACTTCACAAGATTTCAATCATGTAACCGAAGTCGAGTGTGTTTCATTAGTATTCTCAAGGTTAGAACACCTCTCAAGCACAATGAGGGCCCTCCCGTCACTCCGCTAACGACCTCCCATTGTTCTAGACACATTGCCGTGCCCGCAACCATATCACTCCTTCACTCACGCAATAACCAGCCTTATGACAACGTTATAAGGGACATAAAGAACTGAATTATGACTCCAGACGCATCGCTATACAGGCACACATAATCTATCAACGTGAACACGCTATTTTCAACCTTATCAACGTTTCATAAGGATCGTAAAAGAATAAATGACAGTTGCAATTATCTCACTAATGTATTATGTCACCACTTTCACGCAATTTTCAACTTTGTGTGAGAGAAATAAAGGTCATAAAAGTGTGAAGGGGGGGCAGCAATTATAAAATGTAGCTTTTGTACGGGTACTGTAGCCAGTACGTGATCTCCATTCAGGAACTATTTGAACGAAGCGATGAGTACAGAGAAAATATTTCTTTATATAATTTAATTAAGGTTTGTTTGCGGTTTTATATCATCTTTTGAGATAAAATTGTTGACGACTGGTATTACACAATGATTGGTAACATATTGTTTTATTTTAGTAGAATTTTGATGTCCGTGAATCGAAAGGCAATTATTTAAGCCATCAATATCAAGTTATAAGTAGGTTTGTTATTTATTTCAGCTTTACATTTTCAACTACACTTATTTAAAAAAAAAACAACTTAGGCTTCAGACGAAGTGGCTTTTCATCAGTAATAAGGATTGTTGAAAAATTTTAAGGCCCTTTACACACGTCGTTTTTTTTGACGCACCGACAACGGTTGCAAATGACGGGCCAACGCGCTGACGCAGACAGTACTGCTTTTTGGTCATTAACCGTGAGCGCGAGTTCGTAATACGTGCTTCGTCGGCGCGTTAAAATACGCGCGCTCTAACGTAAGTTCGACACGCACTACCGACACGGCGCGTGGTCACTCCTAAACGTTTTAGCATTTCAACAATCGCTAGCACTTTAGCATTTCAATATGTCAAGAGGTTCTTGTCTTAAGCGAAGCTTTTAGACTAAGACCTCAGAGTCCCTAGACCTTACTTATTTTCTCACTAACAAAATATGTGGGATAGAGTAGTGTTAGTATTTACTTTTAATATACCGACGCATACCTACCGGCTTGGGTCGACGGCCGATTTCCAGGTAATATTGTATTATTGTCAGAATTTCAAAGTTTTTGTTAGTCTATACCAGTTTTTAAACAGGCGAGCCAAATAACATAAGTATATGAATAGAATTGTATTAGTTACCATTCTTTTTATATACTTTTTAGTTGGAGAAGGTATAGTTCAACTAAGGGAACAGTGTGAGTTTTATTAAGCAGGTATGCGTATTTTAAAAATACATACTAACACTACTCTATGCCACACATTTTGTATTTTGTTAGTGGGAAAATAAGTAAGGTCTGGCTAGGATCTTAGTTCATTTAGGGAATTAGAAAGTAAATAGCGTTCGATAACAGGGTTTTATTTTCATGTTCAGGTTACATAACTAGCAAATAGGCTTAGCAAAGTAGGTAAACAAAAAAATAAGTTTAAAGTAAAATATTAAGTTGTGATCTCAAACAGACTTATTATATTAAAATCAAATAGAACTCGAACTCTTTCCAACAATTTTGTAAGCAGTGATCCTCAAAATCATGAATGTAAGTGTTTATTTTAGAAATAAAGTTTCCATTTTCGCTAGAATTTTAAACCTAAATGTACTGTGTAATTACAAAGAGGAGCCGTTCAACCGAATACTGTAGACCGGCCTTGTCACTAGTTTAAAAAAAGAACCTAACCCTCTAAAATGGCCGTTACATTCCACCCAAAAAAGCTGCTACATCGCGCTACTGCGATACACTGCTCAATCCGAATCAATCCACTCAGCCATTAAAACGCTTTCCAACCACACTGTGCTGCTAAAAAACTGGGGGGTTAGTGAACAAGTGGTACTTGGAGCGGGAAGCGTGTCGACTCAGGGTGGCACGGTGGCAGCGTGCCAGCGACACGGAGTTGCCTAATTGATGCCACGGGCTCTCGGCTTTTAGCGAACTACGTGTAATTGGTTTCTGCCGGTGACACTGCGATAAAAGGCAAGGTCTCGTCACCAGGAGCAGGTGGCCGACACTTTTGATCTGCGCAAATAGAATAGAATTGTGACCGAGTTTTTGGCACCTAAAAAATACCGTCTTTTGTTTTATTTGGCTGTGACTTTCTTTTGATGGCGATTTTATCAGGTTTCGACTTTCGGCTAAATTAAAGCAGCTCACCATCAGGGTGCCTGTCTATTTGCGCGGAGCGAGGCAGCGGAGCGGTGAAACTAAGAAATTTTTACCAATGGAATTGCAAAAAATCTCCGCACCACGTGAGTCTCTGATATTTTGAATGACATGATATTTCCCCGTTTGGACAAGCATCCTCAGAATTCGAAATACTTTTTAGGGTTCCGTATCCGAAGAGTAACCAACGGAAACCTATTACTAAGCCTCCGCTGTCCGTCCGTCCGTCCGTCTGTCTGTCAGCAGGCTGTATCTCAAGAACCGTGATAGGTAGAAAGTTGAAATTTTAATAGATTGTGTAGGTATTTCTATTGCCTCCATAACAACAAACAATAAAAATTAAGGTTTATGGTACGAAACTCTTCGTACTTCGAATCGCACTTAGCTGGTTTTTATCAAACTTTGAGACAGCAAACTTTATGTCATACATAAAAATACTCAAATTCCATTGAAACCTTTTACTTTTTAGGGTTATTTTAATACAAATGGACATAACGTCAAATAAATTAGCCAAAATAATTAATTAGACTAAATGAAAAGATCAAGTGAAGCCCTGTTTACTAAAAGAGACTAGTTATTATAATAACTTCGTCAATTAACACTAAAACAGCAAAGAACAATTATTTTTACGGACAACTTCCGAAAAAATCATTTATTTAAATTAACATACCCAATTGAATCCGTTGTCATCGCGCATAATTGCTTTCTGGTCGACCAATCAGAACGGCTTATATTTGATTGACATTTATCGAAGTTATTTCAGGTTTCCAGAAACCGAATTCGTGTCCACAAATATTTTATTGATATTGTACTAGGATGAATTTTCATCAGTCACTGGGGCGCGGGTATTGCGTGGCGTTGACCGAAATTTTACGGTATCGGAAAACGTACAATATATTCAAAGTTGAACAATGGAAAATTATTCGTGAGATATTTCTGAAATTAATCCTACCAATAATATGAACTCAGTATGTTTGGGTGTTTAGACGATTGTCACGCTCCAAAAGCTGCACTTATTTAGATTAAACTTGAAACGCGGGTAGCCTGCGAGAGTCTGTGTATCCTGATAGCTACAACCTGGGAGTCTTTGAGTCAAGAGTGAATAGGTTACTACTAGGCAAGCGTGCTCCATCTTTGGTCAAACGCGTGCCTTTCAATAGTAAAAAAAGCCTATGACATAATCTAGGAGAGAGAATACTTTTTAGTACTGGTGGATTACATTTTACTACTTTTTTATATTTTCTAAATTGTTGTTTGTTTGCTGTCTTGTAGATTCGTGACAAAGACAGAGGTTCAGATCAAAGAACATAATAACAGTTGACGCCAGAACAATGAGAGAAATATGAGGCGACGAGTTTTATTACCTGTCCTGTCACCTCTCCTCGGCTAGCTTTTAGTTATCATGATCGTGAGTTAGGCGTCTGGCTGGATGTCTTGAATACTATAAATTGTGTTTAGGGATAATTTATTGTACGGACAATTACTATAATAGTCGTATTATTCTCCATTTGTCTAGGCGCTGTGATGAACGGAACACCTGTAATGATGAGAATAAACACTATAAATGTTGACAAACGTGTATTTTTATTTAAGTTTGTTGTTCACTGGCTCATTAAGGCTGGCTCAATGCTCAGGGTGATTTTTTGAGTTCGACAATATACTGGGTGACAGTGATTTTGTGTGAATTTTACCAGTAGCAGCCCGAAGTCTTGAGCGTAACCGGTTCATGGCAATTAGCTCGCCCACACACGACATGAAAATACGCGACAATTTTTTTTTGGAACAGGCCCGCCCACATTCCCAGCCACTGCAACTCCTGAAAGCCATAATCAACAGCGGCGATCACCAGAAAAGGATGGTCGACGAGTCCCGGAGAAACGATACAACTGTCTTGGATCGCGCAACTAAATTAATCAGTAAAGTACAGCGGAGGAGTAGGTAAAGAATACGCTGCGTTATATGGTTATTACCATAAAACATCTCCTAACGCTTAGGAACGTTTACTATTTCGGAAAAGAATTTAATAAGTCAGTGAGAGCAGCAACCTGAAAAACATCACATAATTATGAACAGATTATTTGCTTGAGCACTGAGACTTTCCTTTTCTGAAACTACTAATTACAACCAGGCAAGACAGAAAACTAATCGAAAGGAAAGCCAAGTCGGCGAATTTACCGCAGACACTGATGAGCTTCGAATACTGACTGAACCCAATACTTTCTTAATTACTGAATGTAATTAATATGGATATTGAATATTGAGTGTAGGTTCCGAATTTCATTTATAAATCTTTGGCAGTCGTTACGGATTGTCAAACTCCAGAAAATCAAACACCGTTCTTGGCAAGAAGTACCGTGTTACCCAGTTCTGGGTTGTGGGGATCGCTTAGGCAGCCGTTCAACGTAAAATACTGGTATTCAGCTGAATGCAGTTTGAGTGGAAGCCGACCCCAGTATAATTGGGAAAAGGTAGGCAGATGGTGATGTATGTATATTAGCTGTCGATTTAATTACACCTGATAAAACTGATATGCATCCGTATAGTCAACGTAAGGTTAAATTACTAGTGGTCTAGCATTTTGATAAACTAGACCTATTTGGCGAAGCTGCGATGCACACTATGTTATCGTTGTAAAATTAAGTCTCCTAGTTTTTTGATCTGACACTGTGTGTATCTGTGTCTGCCAAAAAATACGTTTTCTTATTTCCTAATTAACCCATGATGTGTTCCAAGAAGTTATTCGGAATACCGTCCGATATGTACTAGATGAGGGTGAACTCTATGTACCTATTACAACCTCAGGTGGTACTTGCAGTACATACGGAGGGTCTCCGAGTGTTCCTCACGAAAGGTTTGACTAATTGGCTTCACGGCAGCTGCACAAATTACCAGAACACCTTCCTTAACACTTGGTGAGCCGGTTTGAGCGCACGTTTGCAGCTTGACTACTATCGAGTAAAAAAATCAGAAAATCCAAAAAAAAAAAAACGGATGTATCCCACGATTTAGTGACATTGGTTGGAGCCGGTTATTAACTTAGGATAAGCAGTACATTTTGAGGAGCTCGTGGCTAGATAATAACAGCCGCACGGTTCGATCTTCAAGGTTAAGCAACGCTTGCCAAGGCTGGTCTGTGGATGGGTGACCATCTTAACATACCGAGTTTCCTCCGTGCCTCGGAAAGCTCGTAAAGCCGTTGGTCCCGGCTGTCATTTGTAGATCTTTGGCAGTCGTTACGGATTGTCAGAAGCCAGTAAATCTGACTCCAGTCTTGCCATGAAGTACCGTGTTACCCAGTTAATGGGTTGTGGAGGACTGGTAGGCAGCCGCTCCTCGTTAAGTACTGGTAGATGAAGCAGTACATTATTTGGTTAGGTTGGAAGCCAACTTCAACATAAATTTACCCAGTAGGGAAAAGGATAAAACACGTGATGACAACATGATATTGTATATGTATGATGCTGTTTCAATTCTTGGTAAAATAAACAATGTTTTTTTTTTTATAATCCCAGATTACCACCACCATTTCTATACGTATAAGTTGTTACAATATATAGTCATGAGAAACGCATAGCAGAATAGGTACATAGGTGAAGTTATTGTTTAAAGAAAGAGATTTTTTTCCAGCATATCTGAGATTATGTGTAAGTAAGACACTTAAAAACCTATCAGAAAACCTATGGAATTTGTTCGGAGTAGACATTCTGTTTTTTTCCGGTACAGTGTTTCCACACTTGGTGTTGGTTGAAGTACCTCTTGAGTTATATTGTGGCTAATATTTATTGTGGTTTTTGTTGCCTCAGGGAATATGTTGCTGTTTGTATTTTTGTGTTTTTGACAGATTACGCTTGGAAAAATAAAGCATAATAAATTCTCTAGAAGCTAACTACATGGAAAAATATTTTCAACCAGCAGACATAACAGGGAAGAACTGATTGACCAGTATCTCTATCTTTAGTCAAAAAGTAGTGGCGATAACAAAAATATTATCCTACTTCAAACAAATACAACTTGCATATTAAAATATTCTTAACAAACTGAAACTTACTACAACTTATTCCTTGACATGGCAAGCTCAACACTTTCAAATTCAGAAACTAAAACTTAAACAAATCGCTAACCGAACGTGGCGACGTGACAACTTTATATAAAGCTTGTGGTAGTGGAAGGCAACACAGCATGTTACAAGTTCACAAGAAACTCGCGCGACTGCGATATATTGTAAACCGCTTAGAAGCTGACCGAGTCGGGCGGTGCGCGGTGGCCGCACGATGATGATACAAAGGAACCTCGGAAGATGGTGATGCTACGATGTACTCTCCTGCGCATTAACACTGAATCATGGAAACACATAAGAAACGACCAATACAAACCGCGCTTCCCGACGTTTTAACAGAGTAGTTTTACAGTAGTAGTTTAAGTTTTTGTGAAAATTAAAAAAAAAAAATTGATACAGAAATACTGCAGGAAATAGAGTGGGCAGGCAATGGGTGATTCTGGTCAAATATAAAATCACTGGGAAAACCACACTTCATTGATTTTAGCAGTATTTTTTGGTTAATAGTAAGCAGAGAGATTTTATAAAAATAATGTTTACGCTATTATGTAAAACTACATTGTTAACGACCAGGGAAGCATGAAACCAAAAGGAGGAGGCTTCTCAGCAACGAATAGAACAAGGCTGCGAAAAGCATCGACTGATTAGTGAAAAATACGCGTCTTAGTAGCCCAGACAAAGACTGAAATTGCACTTCATTCATCATCATATCAGCCAAAAAACGTCCACTGCTGGATATAGGCCTCCCCCAAAGGTTTGCCATAATCGCCACGCTTGGCGGTTGGCAATCGCAGTGTATGGTGTTGTGTTTTACAGAGAACGCTGCTGCCCATTCTCTGGTGAGTGCCTTAGTCGCCTGTTACGATACCCACGGGAAGTCATCTGCCTAGCCTTTTCCCAACTATATTGGGGTCGGCTTTCAGTCAAGCCGGATTTAGCTGAATACCAGTATTTTACGAGAAGCGGCCGCCTACCAGACCTCCACAACCCATTAACTGGGTAACACGGTACTTCATGGCAAGACTGGAGTCAGATTTACTGGCTTCTGACTATCCGTAACTACTGCCAAAGATCTACAAATGACAGCCGGGACCAACGGCTTAACGTGCTTTCCGAGGCACGGAGGAAACTCGGTATGTTAAGATGGTCACCCATCCACAGACCAACCTTGGCAAGCGTTGCTTAACCTTGAAGATCGACCCGTGCGGCTGTTTTTATCTAGCCACGAGCTCCTCGATACCCACGGGAAGTGATGGGATGTTATTATTCTTTTACGGCACCATACGGCACTGGCCGATACCATACGACAGGTGGCACTTGATTAGTGATATTTAAAAAAAAGATATTTCCAGAGCTCTCCGCTTTCCATGCGATAATCACCGTATCTGAACTCAGTCTCACTTGCACTCTGTTCTTGCAAAGTGTGAACTAAAGTTTTTACTTTTTAAGCGCTGGTTTAGTAAAAAGAACTTGTTCGTTCAACGACACCACCATTATGAGGCTTACGAGTTCTTCGAAGTTCTAGTTGCAAATATATTTAAGTAACCGTTAAGCTTGTTTACGTGCAAAGGTAGAAGAAAATCTTCGTCGCGATACCGAGCTTGCTCAAGGTTTCAGACTTCTTAAGACTTGAGAGTGAAGTTTCGGTTGACCACAAGATATTTCAGAAAGTGCACAGTCCACTTAGTATTTCAAATGCAAATGTTTTTATTTTATTATTTATGTGTTCAAACTTTATATTGTACAGAAGAGGTACATATAATAATAAAGCTTTTATTTTCCTTCAGCATAGTATTTACAATAACATAAAATGTGTTCAATAGTTTTATGAGTTTTAACTTTTAAACTGTTTACATTTTATCGTTATGTTTTTCTTTGCCGTTTTTTAGGTTATTTCCTTGCACTATTTCCTTGAGTAGGAGCCACTATTTGGGTATAGGCCTCCTCCAGTTTGTTGCAATTTTCTCTATCTTTAGCCAGTTCAATCCACTCTTTTCCCGCTGTAGTTAAAATAATACCTAATAATAATTATTTTATTTCAGAAATAATCCATAATTTGTTGATAAACATTAACCTTAATAACTATGTCAGTAAACATGCAGGTTGGAAAAATAACAGACGAGCTTCAAATTTGCTGCTCTTGTCGTTAGCGCGTCAAATTAGCTTCAACTATTTGAATGATAGGCCTTGACTATTCAAGAGTGTCTGTAAATTGTCTATTTAAAAAAAAAGGATTTTGTATTTGTATTAAAATAATAAAATGCGAAGTTAATCGTAGAAAAAATGCTCCTGGTGAACCAAAATGCAATAGAAAAGGGAGACCTTACCTTGGAAGTAGTGAACGATGTAGAGAACTTATTTAACTTTTAGCTCTTGTCATATTAGTACTTGCTGCTCTGTTGAGAGCAGCAAGTACTAATAATAACGTGCTCTTTTATCTTAATAAAACTGCCACTACTGGACAAAAAATCCCCCGAAAGTTGCCACATCGACCGGTCTTATTTTTCCCCTATCCAGCGGAATTCCGTGACTCTCACTGGGTCATCGCATCGGTCCCCAGTCCTGCTGGTTCCAGAACCATTCGGTCCCCAGTCCTGCTGGTTCCAGAACCATTCGGTCGCCAGTCCTGCTGGATCCTCATCATGCCCACAGTGCCCACAGTGTGTAGTGCGCCGCTAATCCAGTTACTGACTGCATCAGCTACGCACGCATATTGTGCGAGTACTGCGATGTATTGAGAATACCTTCATATTTATTGATTTATTTTTGAAGTGATAACTTCTTTAGCGGCGTTATGCACTTTTTTGTGATTGGTAAAAAATGTTAAACTCGCGTCAGGAGTGACACGTGACCTGATCGAAAATTCGCAAAACGGAGGGAGAGAAGCACGTATTCAAGTTTTCACTTCTGCCGGCACTTCCGGAGTGCAACCTGTTGTTTTGTATTTATTTACTAGCTTCTGCCAGCGGCTTTGCCCGCGTGGTCCCTAGGGAACATACTCCAGGGATAAAAAGTAGCCTACATCCTTTCTCAGGCTCTAGACTTTCTGTGTACCAAATTTAATTTAAATCGGTTCAATAGTTTTGGCGTGAAAGCGCGACAGACAGACAGACAGACAGTTACTTACGCATTTATAATATTAGTAAGGATTTCGTAGCAATTGCTTCCTATACTAACAGTTTGCACCAAAGTGTATACATAAAATTCATCTTACAAGCAAAAAAAAAATTCCAAATTATAATCATCGATCTGTGAGTGCACGTAAATATACCTCTGGTTCCTGAGCAATTAGGGCGCTCATCAAGCTAATCACTTGGGCCGTTGGGGCATATCGAGCCGTAAGGGTACGTGACGGTGGAGCCGCAAACAGGTACCGCGAGGCACCGGCGCGCGACACCCGCTGTCGGTCCGGAGCGAACAGCGAGCCAGCGTGCGAGCGTCGTCGATCTTATTGTTCAGCAATAAACAGTAGTGCATCAACAGCGCACATTTACGTCGCAGTTCTAGCGTGTTGCTGACTTGCTGCCCACCATTCCCGTGACAAATTATATAATACTTTGCTAATACTTTCGTTGTGCATGTAGAGCTATGGAGTGGAATTCAAACAACTGCTAACATGGATTCAAATTATGTTGTCCAACAATGCACTCAATTTTTCGAATGAGCAGTTACTATCAACATTCACATTTCATTTGAAATACAATTATGTTTCACGCCATATCCACGTAAAACCTTTTTACAAAAACAACCGTAAAAGCAACAGCCGTGAACAAACGAGATTATTCCATTTCAAACAAAATAAAACACGATTCAAATATCATAAAACAGTTGTTCATTTAATAAATTAAAACATAAATCATACAACATGCCTGCACACGTCCAGGGCCCCGAGTTTGCTATTTTTTATAAATTCGAACACGATCCTATTGTCATTTTGCTAAAAGTTTGTAATCTGCTAAATTCATAATGGTCGATCATTGGTCGGTCAATGGTCTCGTAATAAAATCATAGTAGAGTGACATTGTCGTATATTTTTCGATAAACTACTATTACATTTGAATATTAAGTTATGCCAGATTTCTTTTACAAATTTTAACATACGAGTATTATTTATTAGTGTTCTATGCAATCTGAAGTAGTAAGAAGTTTTTTCATTCATTTGTCATTATGTACGAGATTACCATTCTTAGCCATTTCTTTCAATGGAGAGTCAGTTGTTGACCATTGGAAAGTCATAATGAGGCTTTTATATTGGTAGATTACCAAACTTGTCGAAATCAATAATTATGAAGTCAATGATAGACCATTCTGACACTATTGAACGGACTTGAAGCCCGGGCGCGGCTGTGAGCGAATATTTCATAACATTCAGATGAGCGGAATTTATTTGCGGAATTATGCTGTGAGTTACTACGTAGATTATAGGAATCATTGAGTGGTATACTTTCAAGCAAGGTGGAGCGGTTATTGATAAACCAAAGCCGCCGAGGACGCCATCTTGAAGAATTATGACGTAATCCAAATAACCTGCAGGTAGATCGGTAATCGCTCAGGTGGACCTTGTTACTTGCAGATTCATTTTTGGAAAGAACCGTGACCAATATAAATCGATAACCAATGTTTTCTCTTATTACGTTTTGCAGTTGAAGGTTCACTTTGTCGAGAAACCACTCGAGGGTACCGATCATCACCAGACTAACGAATAGTCTCGCAGATTGTAGATACGAAAGATAAATTGACACAAACTTTGTAATATTTTTATAAGAGTTAAACGCAAAAAAATATAGATTTCAATTTTCTGCAAAAATTAGGTGCGGAGTGCAGCTAATTTCCTGCATTAAATTACTTACCGCACCTCCCAGTGCAATGAGTTTGCAAAATTATATGAACTACATTATTGTACATATTATAAGTGACCAGAATGGGCTCTAGTGCCTATGGTTGAGAAAGTAAGTGGGAAATGCAGTCGCTCCTTATTCAATACTGAAATTTGGCTTCATCCGGGTAGACTAGAAACCAACCTAAATTGGATAGTAGGTTTGTATACTATATTGATTAAAACTAACGGACTTCACAATCTCAAGAAGCTGTTTTACCTAACGATGTTCAATTTCGTTGGGCACATAGCAGAATCAAATAAATATGCAAAAATGAAAATCAAAAATTTATTCAAAAATTACAATCATGTGCCATAAAATTTGTGCATCCTAGGGTCGCGAAGGAACCGCGCTAGTCGCAGCGGTGGGGTCAGCAGTAGTTGAAGCGGTGGGAGCCACGTTGGCAGGATTGTATCGCATCTTGTAGAAGAAGCGCGCAACTCGCGCTGAGACCGCGATGCCCTGCCACGCCTCTTCGTTGATTTGGTCCACGTACCGTAGAGGCACCAGGACGTCGTGCCCGTAGTCTGGCAGCCCCAGAGTGTACGAGAAAGGCACGCCTACTAACTGTGGACGAGGCGGTTTTCTCAATACAAATGATTAACATAAGCAAATTCCTATATTGTTACTAGAACAACCTAGCCTAATTATCCTTAAATTAACATGACAGAAGACAATAAAAACATTGTAAGTATATGGTATGACTCCCGTGCAAAATTTCACAACCGTATCATAATTAATAGCTTTTATTTATATTGCAATGTATGTTTGTTCGGGTGGAACCTTGCTACTCAATTTTGAAGCAGATATCTTCAACCAATTGAGCTGAAATTTTGTAAACAAGTTTAGTTTGGGTTATCCAAACTAAACTTGTTTACAAAATTTCAGCTAAATACTCGATAAGCTGTGTGACGTCAATCTAAATCTAATATGGCGGATCATCCAAGGTGGCGGAATAGTTATTTTTTATGCACTTCTACAATATGGGTATCAAATGAATGAATGTTTCGAGTTTGAAATAACAAAAAAATAAAAATAAATTAAAAGAAAAAAAAACTTTTTGAAAAAAATAAAATTTTCCTTTAAAATTGATCATAAAAGCTTGTCGCGTGGTTTTCGTAAGTATCTAAACGCTTATGGGATCACTCGGGTGTCTGTCTGTCCTTCTGACACAGCCAGTTTTCTCCGGATCTACTTGACCGATTCTGTTGAAATTTGGTATACAGGACTTCTGTGACTCAAACACGGACGCTTTATGTCAATATATAAATATTTAGTATGGGGTTCACTTCTAGGGGACAAACTATAAAATTTAAAAAAAGGATTTTCAAAATGTATCGTGTGACATATCAAAAGAACGGGCTAATTGTGATGGTATTACTTATATTTTTTCATAATTTTGGTGTTTTTTTTAAGTTATTCAAGAAATTACACCAAAAATGACCCTTCCCCCTTTATCTTCGAAATTAATGACCCTAAAATTAAAAAAAAAATGCAGATCATAGTTTTGTGCCTAAAATTACAGGAACACCTATTAGAAGTCTGTAATGTCAAAATAACAAGTTAAAAAAATAAAATTGGTTCGGAACCCTTTGCACGCGAGTCCGACTCGCACTTGGCCACTTTTTTCCTTTATCTATCGGCTAGCTTTATTGGCGGCTCTGTTTATTAATATGGAATCGTTGTCGGGATCTTGTGTTACAATGACTCGTATTTCCTACAATCATTTATGCCCGAATAACACGAGGTTAATTTTTGAAGGTAAGGTAACCAGTAAATAACCGTAACATCCTGGCTTATTATTGTGGATTGGCAAAATGAGGAAAGTTCTATAAACACGACGTTCAAGAACGGGAAAAACTAGCGTCGTTTATATCTGACATTGTTACTTTTAGGAGCTCATGGCTAAATAATAACAGCCGCACGGGTCGATCTTTAAGGTTAAGCAACGCTTGCCAAGGTTGGTCTGTGGATGGGTGACTATCTTAACATAACGAGTTTCCTCCGTGCCTCGGAAAGCACGTAAAGCCGTTGGTCCCGGCTGTCATTTGTAGATCTTTGGCAGTCGTTACGGGTTGTCAGAAGCCAGTAAATCT
Source organism: Lacanobia oleracea (assembly GCA_950371165.1). NCBI lineage: Eukaryota > Metazoa > Arthropoda > Insecta > Lepidoptera > Noctuidae > Lacanobia > Lacanobia oleracea. Next base: position 23,536,333 of record OX493406.1, read on the forward strand.
GACTCCAGTCTTGCCAAGAAGTACCGTGTTACCCAGTTAATGGGTTGTGGAGGTCTGGTAGGCAGCCGCTCCGCGTAAAACACTGGTATTTAGCTGAATCAGGTTTGACTGGAAGCCGACCCCAATATATGTAGTTGGGAAAAGGCTAGGCAGACGACGATTGTTACTTTTTAGGGTTCTGTACCCAAAGGGTAATCAACGGATCCCTATTACTAAGCCTCTGCTGTCCGTCCACCGTCCGTCTGTCTGTCTGTCAGCGGGCTGTATCTCAGGAACCGTAATAGGTAGAAAGTTGAAATATTCACAGATTGTGTACTTCTATTGCCGCTATAACAACAAATAATGAAAATTAAGTTATATGGTACGGAACCCTTCGTCTGCGAGTCCAACTCCCACTTGGCCGGTATTTTTTTTTCCACATTTTACATCTACCATCGGTTATTCAGTCATAATCAGATTTTCTGTCTTCTTTGTTTGATATTGTAACTTGAATTAAATATCCCTTATTTCGTTACAAGCTACTACTGTTTTGCAAACGCTTTTTATGGGATCATAAGAAACCATTGGAAGGTAATGAAGACGACCCCGCAAACATGTGCATGAGGTGTTGTAATATCCATCATAGCTGCACCATACCACGTCATGTTGAATACGTGCTTAGAATGTGGATAAATATGATGAAATATGCATTATAACATAAGTATCAAAAATTCAATCAATTTTGTCAAATAACATTAGTTCAGCGGCGCTCGCTTGATTGCACCAGACGTACAGACAAATGAGCTAGTCTACTGAATCATTACCGTTTGCTATATTAAAATATATAACTTGCATCTGTTAAGGGTTTTCTATAGAGCCTGGATTGCTTAAGAATTAAACAAAAATAAAACTGATTGATTGCTTGCATATCGAAACAACAGTATTTCTCTCTGTTTACTACTCTGCGAGTAGACTTACCTGGCCATAGTCCTGGGCACTTCCCGAACTGACGTAGAGGATGGTCGCACTGTTTCCTACGCGGTAGAATCCAGCTTCAGGTAGCTTCTGCGCGTCCATGGCAGCAGCCATGACTGAACCGAGGTGGAACAGTTCAGCGGCATTCGATGGCAGCGTTCTGTCGCCATAACCAAAAAGAACCCAGTTCCCAGGGCTGTGAATGTCCATGTATATCTGGATCCTGTCTAAGTATTCCACGAGTACGTCCCTGACGTATCTAGTCTCTGGCTCCGAGAAGGGGTGGGGACCAGGATAAAGATTTAGACAAGGATTGCTGGTCACACCTAAGGCATTGAAGTTAACATCGAAGTTCCTGTTGGCGTCGACTCCGTAGCAGGTTGCATGGACTGCTAGGTTAGCCGATTTGGTATTACGCCAGAAACGGAACTGAAAAGAATAAATTAATTGATAAAAATTAGCAAACTAATTACAATACTCAACAAAGAAAGAGAATCAACGACCTAATGAAGGTATATATATACTCCGCTAAATTCTAGAATTACAGGAATATTGTGACATGTGACATGAGAAAAATCACCTGGTAGACGGAAACGGAATAAGGGTAACCCTTTGTTCCGTTTCCGTCTGTTTTGCAGTTTGTGCAGAGTAGGAGCCTCAATCGATTCGAAAAAGAGAACAGGAGTGATCGCTGTGGTGTTGCTTGGACCAAAGAATATCCAGTTTTGGACTAATAGTAATGATGTCACATAAAAAATGACACCATTGCTAACCAATATTTTCAAGGATTACTCTGTTACCAAGTATAATGTCTCGTGTCTGATAGTCACACTATGTATACAGTAATGGCTCGGGAGCCAACAAACTCACTCTTTACACTCCAATAAATGTACGGTATGTGAGAACTGAACTGGTGCGACCTGGGCTACGGTCTGTGAGCGACTGACTGTCGCTGCCCTAGATTATACTTTATAATGTCACCAACTATCCACATACACTACACCAAGTAACTGGGCAGTCCGTTATTTATTTCAAATAAACCATTTACAGGCACTTTTGAACTGTCTAGGTCGGTCGGTCAAATTCAAATTCAAAGCATTTTTTTTTTTTTTTTTTTTATTTCAAATAAATAACAACGGTCCAAAAAGATGAAGCTATTTACAAAGTTCTGTTTACATCAAGTTGAAATTATACATACATGTTACATGTGAGAACGATGTAAAAGACGAGCAGGATAAAAACATCCAGTAATAAAGGTACAATTCAAAGAAATAATTAAAATAAACCATGGCAGCTGAGAAATGACCAGTCCCAACTGACGGCCCCCGCTCACGAACATGACGCATGCGCTAGCACCATTTGGCTCAACCATTTTGAAGGGAGCCAAATAATCCAACGCATACGCCACCATCAGCTAGACTTTTGAGTGAGCATGACACTCCCTCTTGACTTAAAGATTCCTAGTTTGTAGTTCTCAGAAAACAGACTCCGGCAAGGAATTCCACTCCTTAACTTGATAACGACACTGACCTTTAAGTACTTGATATCTCGTCCTTCGAAACTCTTTCCCGCGTTGATTAGAGTTACCAAGTCGGGGTACTGTGCAGCTATTGCCTCCATGTAAGCATCAATCTGACAGAAAAATAAATAGATTGCTAACTTATCGTCTTGGAAGGAACACTGATTACAAAATTCTGAATACAGGGAGGAAACAAATAAGGACCCAATATGCTGCGTCCAGCCATACCTTCGACGCAGCTCTATGTGTCCCGGCTACATAACACCACGAAGGTTGAGGAGATCGTGGAGTATGTTCGAGCGAAGACCAGCTGGACTTTAAACGTCGAGAAGTTGGAGTCGCGCCACAATACGAATTTCAAGCCGTTCGTGGTGTGAGTACCGACTCATCATATTGAGGTCTTCTCAAGGAAGAGTTTTGGTACAATAGTAATGTTTTTAAGGTTTTTATAAATACATATGATAATCTGCAAGGTGTAAATGTTATGGGTCTTCATCATCATCATCATTTCAGCCAATCGCCGTCCACGGCTGAACGTAAGCCCAAAGAGCTCTAACCCTTTCGATCTTGAGCAGTCCGCATCCATCCGCTGCCTGCCACCTTCTTTAAATCATGGATCCATCGTACCGTAGGGCGTCCCACATTATGTTTGCCCATACGCGGTCTCCACTCTAATGCCTCCTCCACATGCTTGCATGCATGCTGCACATGCACGTGCACCCAACGGTGATTGTGGTCGGTGTTTTGTCGTTTACCAAGCTTGTGGATGCCGTGTTTATCATAAACATGGCATCGACTTATGACGACTGAATAGAACTGAAAAAGCGTTTGGACACATATCGATATATCCAAACAATGTGCTAGGCCTGTGCCTAGCTTTTAGAGGCTGATTATATACTCGGTCTTTTGGATTATTTGTCGGAGGGTGTGTATGTGGTCCACGGTGCTGTAGCCTTTTTGTCCTACTCATTGGAAGTCATCGAACTTTTGGGCGAGACGATTCAAGATAACACTCGAAAATAGCTTTTAGATATGGCTCAGGAGTGAAATGGGTCGGTAATTATTAAGGAGCGTGTTATCGCCCTTCTTGAAAAATAATACCACCACGCTCCTGCGCTATGCTTCCGGTATAATGCCAATGTGGATGATGGAATATAAGAGCTTTACAAGCTCTGCTTGAGCAGCTCTCTGGTTATCCTGTCATCCCCCGAAGCTTTATTATTATGAAGTTGTCCAAGAGCTATTCTAATCTTATCCATTTCAATATAGGGAAGCTCGTCTGTGAGATGGAGTGTAAGCCTGGCCCGGTGGTCACCCCCCCGTGTGCCTGAGGTGGAGACGTTTTTTGAGCATATAAGTCTCCGTAGAACTTTTCGACTTCAGCAAGTATCATTCAGTTAAAGTTTCGTCAGTTGACAACGGGAGGTATGGCGCTTTGCAAACAACCTTCGAGCCCTTGTTCCGCGCTATGGCGAGCTCAATGACTCGTGTGCTTGCGCTCGGAGTGTCGCATCTAATCAGCTTCTTGACCTCCCTGGTTAAGTATCTGGCGCTCAGACGGTGTGGCATTCAGGAGTTCTCGTCGTATCCTCATCAATTCCAGAGTCTCGGTAATTAATGACATGCGTCCATTACTCAATGGTCAAAAGTGTTTATTGCCCACCTCGCGGATGGCACTGATAATGTCCTCAGTGGTTTCCAACATGACAAACCGGTTCTTTACTTCCAACTGGAAGCTTTCGCAACCAGCTTTGACCTGAGGCAGCGTTGGCCTGACGATCGACCTCGTTAAGCGTTCTCTTTCGATTTTAACATTAATATTCCGTGCCTTTAAATTGATTTTAATACAAACACACGTACTTGAGCTTATAATTTGAAATAATTTTAATGTATTGCCATCAAATCAAGTATCAACTTTACTGTTATTTTGAATTGATTACTTAGCGATCACTTTCATAAAAGCCTGATTCATATCCGGGTGACCCCAGGGTAGGCTTTCACCTTGGTTAGACCATACAACGTGGCAAATGCCACCAGTCTTTTAGGTACACATCCGGTCAACAGTGATGCGGAGGAATTTTTACATCTTTTTAGGGTTTTTTACCAAAATGGTTAAAAAGAAAGCTTTATGGTGTGACTATATCTGTCTGTCTGTCACAGCTCGATATTTCAACAACTACTAATACTGTAAACTTGAAATTTGAAATAGTTTTAAATGACGTTTGCTCAAATCTTTTTAAATAATAAAAAATAAATGTTTGCATTTACTGAAAGGGGTTCTTAAACATTCGAAGTGGGGCTACTAAGACATGTGGGGTATCATATGAAAGAGCGCTATTCGCACGTTCTCAAAAAATATCTTGTTTTTGACTTTTGACGAAAAATTAAAAAAAAATGACCATTCCTCCCCTTAAATCATTCTATGTGATAAAACGAAGCCTCTAAATAGCACACTTTTTGAGAAACCAACAAAATTTACATTACTTCCACTATCGAACAAGAGATAGTGCTGATCTAAAACTGCTATATATATCGTAGTATTAAAATGCTCTGACAAATTATACACATTACGGCTTCGCCGATGAAAATTCAGGAACATTTCAAGTTTTATATAATACGTTTTATACGATACGGACTCCGACTCGATCTTGACCGGTTTTTTTTTAAGTTTTACATAGTTAAATGTTTCGTTTTTAAGTGTGTATGTGTTCATAGTTAATTAAGATTTGATTACATAATATGATCAAGATTTCTTACCTCAGCATATCTCGAGTAATCCTGGAACACTGACCTATTTTTTCTTGTTCTCTTCCACGTTGCTGTTTCTTCTTCGTTTCTCTCGATAGCTCTGTAAATTAACATAATTAATATGGCTCATTATTTTTATGCTTCGATACAGATAATAATTTTAATGAATTATTGGTAGCGCGACAAATATCCTAGACCTGAATTAATTCTATTTTCAATGCACTGTTTTACTATTTTAACAATTCCCTAAATTGTCAGCAGTGGTAATAAGTACTGACAAGATGTTTAATAGAATCATTAATATTTGTTACTTACACTAAGTATTTAAAAAAAATCTCACTTAAATGATGTTGAAATTGGCGAGATAAACTAAAAAACCGGCCAAGTGCGAGTTAGGGGGACATGAGAAGGGCACACCGTTCGGAGACTTGAGCAATGTTCGGGTTTTCGGACGGTGTGCGTTTCATAGGAAGGAATCTTGCTCATTGTTCTCTGGTACGCGTCTGCTCATCAGACGTGACTGTGAGGGCAGTGAGCAAGCAAGAAAAGGGAGGAGAAGATAGGGACCACACCCTTTAAAAGGAACAAAAAACAAAATGAAAAAGAAGACACACGGAAAAGCATTACCCCAGGGCGGTACCAGCTGCTCAGCAGCTGGAGAATCCGCCACGTCTCCTTCGGAGGCGTCATGCCCCTCGTATTCTGGGGGGGGCAACGGTTGTCTTGAACCGCTTGCCAGTGGCAACAAGAGCCGAGGAGGCTCCCGATCCGCAACGTCCTTTAAGGAGATGATCGGCTTTAATTTTAGTAAGCCCGACAAGATGTCGGGCGAACGTAGTGCGGAGGCTCCCTCCAATCATTGGAGGAAGGGCTCGCTTGAGCGTCAAGGAGATGCGGGGTCAGACTCCGACTCTGCGTCTGGCATCAGCTCGGCGAGCTCTGGACACGAGGGAGCCGAGGTTGCTTCGGAGAACTCCAAGTTCTTCCGTAAGCGGCCCAGGCTGGAGGATGACCAGGGGTCGTCTTCCAACAGAGATGCGGTCTCAGCCCGTAAGATCCCCACTAGTGCACGGGGCAGAGGCCGAGACGGAGGCAAAGGGAGGGGGCTTGCATCCCAGGAGGCTACACAGCGAGCTGCAAAGATGCCGAGGAGGGGCGACACCCCGGAGCGAACAGTCGCAGAGCCTCTATCTCGGGGTCTTCTGGCAGTGAGCTAGACGCTGCTGGCGGCTCCAATAAGGCCAGATTTGTACAGATCGTGGAGGCGGCCGTCCGCGATGTGGCCTTGAAGAGGAAGCAAGCCACTAAAAACAAGGCCATAAGCGCGGCGGCGGCCTCCATTTTGGCGGCAGCGGAGGCCAACTTCCGCGGGCCCCAATCGGACGAAATGTCCAAGTTGCGGGCGGAGGTTACCCGCCTGGCGACCGCCACGGAGCTTCTCCAAAAGGAGAATGAAAAACTCCGAGCAGACTTGGCCAGGCTCCAAGGAGACGGCTCCAAGGAGGCACCCCAAGAGGGGCGCAAGCGCGGGAAAAGCCAGCCCGTGCCTGTGGAGGAGCAGGTTCTGAACCTAGTGCGGCAGGAGATGGCCGCCTTCGCAGCACGGTTCTCTGTACTGGAGGGCATCGTCCTGCGCCCCCCCTGGCGGCGAGCCAAAAGGCTTCGGGCCAGCAGAAGGCAGCCTCGTATGCAGCCACCATGGCTGCCAAACCAGGGTCATCTGGTCAGGCCAACCGAGGGGCTAGGCCGGCAACGACCAAGCCAAAGACAGGTAGGGTGGCTGCACAGGCAGCGCGAGCTCCAGCACCAGCTGTGCAACAGGTGCCCCCGTCTTCAAACTCTCCTGCGGCCGAAGCTGGATGGCAAGTAGTCGGAGAGAGGAAGAAGGCGAGAAAAGCAAACAGGGCGACCAAGAAACGCGAGAGGAGACGGCGACAAAAAGAACGAAGTGTCGCAGCCAGGCTCCGTGCCCCTAAGACCGCAGCTGTAGTGATCACACTACAGCCGGACGCGGAGAAGAGGGGTGTGACGTACAGCCAAGTGCTCATAAAGGCAAAGGAGGCGGTGAACCTTCAGGAGCTCGGCATTACTGGGGGCCTCCGACACAGGATGACCATGACTGGGGCCCGGATGTTGGATATCCCCGGTGCAGCCAGTGGCCCGACCGCTGACGTTCTGGCTGAAAGGCTTGCCTTAAATGCGGACGAGGTCCGAGTGTCCAGGCCTACCAAGTGCGTTGATATGCGCATTATAGGCCTGGACGACTCCGTCACGGAGGAGGAAGTGGGTGGCCGCCGTCGTCAGGACTGGAGGGTGCTCTGCCGAGCAGGTGAAGGAAGGCACCATACATCCTGACCGCACGGGCATGCGAACCGTTGTGGTGAGCTGTCCCGTGACGGCGGCCAAGAAAATATCGGAGGGCCGAAGACTCCTGGTGGGCTGGGTATCTGCGCAGGTCAAACTGCTGGAACCCAGAGCTCTGAGGTGCTTCCGCTGCCAAGTGGGCAACCATGTGGGAGTCCAGTGCACCTCGGAGGTGGACCGCAGCGATCTTTGTTTTCGCTGTGGTCAGCCCGGACACAAGGCCGGCTCGTGTAACGCCAAGCCGCACTGCATTGTACATTCAGTCAAAAAAGTATCGGGAATAGATGATTTGTTTATGGTTCCAAATTCAAATTTTTGTTTTTTTGTAGTTGTTAGATTGGCACAACTGTTTTCCATTTTGGCGCGGAGTTTGAGTTGCATCTGTTATTTATATTAAATACAGTGCTGGTTTTAGTAATATCATATATAGTGTGTATTGCGAATTTCATAATGGACAAAAATATCGAACAAAGAGTTTGTCTTAAATTTTGCATCGCCAATGGTTTTTCGTGATCGGAGTCACTGAAAATAATACAGAAGGCTTACGGTGATTCGACTTTATCAAAAACTTGTGCTTATGAGTGGTTCAAAGCGTTCAAAAGCGGTCGAGATGTGATGGAAGATTTGCCTCGCTCTGGTAGGCCGTCAACGTCTGCAACTGAAGTTAACATCGCAAAATTGAAGGAAATAGTGACTGAAAATCCACATTCAACTCTGAGAGAGATAGCCGCCAAACTTTCTGTATCTCACGAGTTGATCCGTACCATTTTAACTAATCATTTGGGTATGAAACATGTTGCTGCTCGGCTAGTCCCAAAAGATCTGAATTTTCTCCAAAAACTCAATCGCATGAAAGTCGCTGAGGACATGCTAGAACGAGTCAGTTCGGACCCAACATTCATGAAACGCATTGTTACTGGTGACGAGACGTGGGTTTACGAGTTTGACATGCAAACTAGTCAACAAGCTTCGGAGTGGCGCCTTCCAACTGAACCGAAACCGAAAAAACCACGCCAAAGTCGATCAAAAGTCAAAGTCATGTTGACTGTTTTCTTTGACTATCGCGGTGTTGTGCACTCTGAATTCCTACCGGAAGGTCTAACGGTAAATAAAGAATATTATTTGAGCGTTATGCGGCGTTTAAGAGAGCAAATTCGACGAAAAAGGCCAGATTTGTGGAAAGAAAATTCTTGGATTTTGCATCACGACAATGCGCCTTCGCACAAGGCTATCATTGTGAACGAATTTTTAACCAAACACTCAACAAATACCATCCAGCAACCACCATATTCACCAGATATGGCTCCTGCTGACTTTTTTCTTTTTCCTAAACTCAAATTACCACTTCGTGGCACCCGTTTTCAATCGATAGAAGACATAAAGGAGAATTCGCGGCGAGAACTGAACTCAATTCCGGAAGCAGCGTTTAAAAAATGTTTTGATGAATGGATTATTCGTTGGCGCAAGTGTATCGTTTCTAAAGAAGCATACTTTGAAGGTGATAAAATAAATTTTGATGAATAACAGACATTTTGTGTATTATTGATCTTTTCCCGGTATTTTCTTGACAGAGTAGTATGTGCGGCAGCTGGCAAGCCGGCCGATCACTGGGTTGGGGGCTTACTGCTGGCCTAATTATTTGCCATCCCACCACTCCAACACAGGTATCTCCCGAAACAACCGTGTCCGGTGAGTACCTGTGTCAGGCGGAAGGTGAGGACGCCGTGGCGCCGCTCCAGCCACTCCTCAAAGAGGGGACTTATCGCCTGGATTGTTGCGTGCCCAGCGCTGGGTTGCGACAGTCGCTGTCTCCATACCGCCATGAAGTCCTGCCGGAGCTCCGTCCGCCTTGCTGCGATTTGCCGCGGCAGAGGTGTCTCGCCCCGGCGTTGCGCCCCCACGCGCCACTCGTAAATGTGCGCGAGGGCTCTCGCTTCCAGATCCCATGGCGGCAGTCCGGCAAGGAGGCTCGCCGCCTCGCCAGAGACCGTGCGGTATCCCCGGGCCAGCCGGATGGCCATGACCCTCTGAGACGCGTTGAGGTAACGGGCAGGTCGCTTCCTCAAAGTAGGCGCCCATACTGGCGCCCCATAAAGGGCCATGGACCGCACGACCCCCGCGTAAAGCTTCCGGCAGGAGGCATTTGGACCCCCTAGATTGGGCAGAAGCCGCTTGAAGGCAGCCCCGGCTCGTCCCAGTCTGGGAGCCAAACGTCGGAAGTGTTCGACGAAGTTCCATCGGCTGTCAAGGACGCGACCTAGATACGTCATCGTCGACCCGACGCCAATGTGAACCCCTCCCACCGTTATTTGAAATCCCGATGGTGGCCTGTTCCGAGAACCATGGAAGCACATGGCTTCGGACTTGTGCAAGGCCACCTCGAGACCCAACTGCCGGATCCTCTCAACGACTATCGCAACCCCGCGTGTCATAGCGTCGGTCGCCGCCTGGTGCGACCTCCCCTGCGCCAGGACCAGCATATCGTCAGCATAGCAGACGACGTTGACGCCGCCAGGGAGGTCGGCGCGCAGCACCCAATCGTAGCCGATGTCCCACAGAAGCGGCCCCAGAACGGAACCCTGTGGAACACCGCACGACATCTCTCGCCGGTTCCACTCTCCCAGGTGACCGGGGTAGATGACGGCTCTGTCCGTCAAGTAAGCCTCAACTACGCGACGGAGGTAGTTCGGCACCCGGTGATACCGAAGTGCCTCCCTGATGCAACTCCAAGGCATATACGTATATTGACAACGTTTATTCGTTGGAAGATAATTTAGGAAACTTTACATCTTAGTCGTGTTACGAATTACAAGCAAGCGACGCCATGACAGTTGGCAGAGTTAAAAAGACACTGTAAGGTGGCGCTGTATGTAGCATAATGAAAATCAAGTTTATAATATTTACCACAGATTACAACAACCTGTTTCGGATTCGGCGGGAGGACGCGCCCGGGTGTCATCACTGCGAGGATCGCCCGGAGGACACGGTGGAGCATACGGTGGAGGTCTGCCCTGCTTGGGCGGAGCACCGCCGGGTCCTCGTCGAGGCGATCGGCGGCGGCGACCTCTCGCGACCGGCCTTGGTTCAATCTTTGGTCCGGAGCGAGGAGGCATGGGAAGCGATCACCTCCTTCTGCGAAGCAGTAATGCTAGCAAAGAAGGAGGCCGAACGTGTGAGAGAGAGGGAAACCTCACGTCCCAGTCGCCGCAACAGAAGAAGACGCCCCAGGCGTCGGGAGTCGCAGGACGATTCCCGGCCGCCGTAGGCGCGGGCCTGCGGACGGCGAGCAGTGGGTGGCTCGCCGTCTGATCAGAACTAGGCCCGGGTCGGCGGCGCGCTGCGATCCCAGCGCGCCTCAAAGAGATGTCAGCGTGGAAGACGGGGCCCGCTAGGGCAGGTGCCTGCTGGGGCTGCGGAATCTGTTCGAAAGAGGTGCCGTAGTCTTGGGACACAAAGGGCACCAGGAGGAACACGGATGGGTTTTAGTCAGTAAGAGTCTGACACTCCCTCTTGCTTCACCCAGAGCGGGAGGAGTCATTTGATGATTTCCCACCCTTAAAAAAAAAAAAAAAAAAAGAGTACCGTTCCTATGTTCTTTTAACATACGCAAACGTGGTAACTTCGGCTGACGGCCGGTTCCAAAGTCATTAAATCAGTATTTTTAATCTGGGTCCTGTTTTGTGTATGTTTTACAGTACGCGTGTATCCATGACAAGGCTGTGATTTGGGTATAGTTCATTTACTAGGTGCAAATAACCAAAACTATAGTTGACTACTGAAATACCTACATCACTAAGAAAATAAAATTGGCCGTCGGCCTAAGCTAACAGTATGCGTATGTTAAAAGTACTTACTATCACTATTCTGTTCAAAATATTTTGTTAGTGAGAAAAAACTTTTTTAGAAAAAATTGAACGGAAATTAAAGTTACTTTAATTTTTTTTACTTAAAGTCAGTTGTACTGTTTTGTAAAAGTTTTTTATTTTTCACTTTTTAGTGGTCCTTGCATACCGTTTCACAGCGTATCAGGCTGATTTTTATGTTATAGACTGGTGTAATTTACAAGAATTCCATTGCCTACCTTCGAAGTTGTTCATTAGATCTTCACCAAATTGAAATGGAACCAGTCCGAGAAAATACTCTTCGAAACAAAAAAGAATCATCGAAAATCGCTGAACAAAAATTTTTCATGGGATTCCGTTATCAGATCCTAACTTATACCTTCCATCATCAGCTCAGCCACATGAGATGCCAGACACAAATATCTGAGTTGCGTTAGAAAGTATATGAAAAAAAAACATTGTATGTGCCTATAAAATTAGCAGGTTGCACTCGACTTTCATGAAATGGAATCTGATAATGGGATCATCAGATTCAGTCCTCAGGAGTATAGGCCTTCCAATAAAAAAGGAAAAAAAATGGTCTACGAATGGCGGAGAAATCGGTAAACATACAAAAAATACATTGTACATATCGATATAGTTATTTAAATTACTGAAAACCGCATCTAAATTGGACAAGTAGTTTTGGTTTTTTCATAAACAAATGTTTACTGCAGCGCCGCCTGGTGAGTTGTCACCGTTACACTTGTGACATGCAATCTAAGAACATGCACTAATCAAACCTGAACCCATCACTGAAAACTAGTTCTGAAGATAAAAGGCCATATTGGTTTGCACAATCAAACAAACCTCTCTCCCCAAACGTCTTATATATACCGTCTCCTCACCGTCGCGTCGTGGGTAATTAAAAATGAAAAAAAAAAAACAAAGTTAAAAATGTATACTGTATAAACTACAAATTCGTCTAGAGAATTTCTGCATCCTAGGGTACCGGAGTAACCGCGGTAGGATCGGCGGTAGTCGCAGCGGTGGGATCAGCGGTAGTTGCAGCGGTAGTGGCTGAATTGTATCGCAGCCTGTAGAAGGAGCGCGCGATTCGCGCTGAGACCGCGATGCCCTGCCACGTCTCCTCGTTGATCTGGTCCACAAACTCTGGAGGCACCAGGAAGCCTTGCCCGTAGCCTGGCAGCTCCAGGGTGTACGAGAAAGGCACGCCTACCCGCTGGGGACAAGGCAATTTACTGAATAGAAATTATTTATAAATTACTACCAAGTAAAAGTATAAATTAACTTCAATTTTGGAAGTTAGTTTTTATATAATTTCTTTCTTTGTTTTTTATAACACCGACTTCCGAAATTGAAGTTATTTTATACTATGTAGTGTTTTGTTTGGAAGCCGGTTGTTTTTTTGTGTGAAAGTTTTTTATTTTCCACTTTTTATAGCTAGCGGTGTTACTTAGACGACGTCATCGTCTACGCAGAAATTGAAGTAAGCAAAAATTCTCATAAAATAAAAACTACTGATCCAAACTGAATTAAATTTGGACGAAACCAAACAAAAAGTATGCCCAATCGAACTAAAAAATAATCACAGAAATCGGATAAGAAACCTCGGAGTAATCGGTGTACATTTAAATATATATACATAAATACACATATAGTATATACATTAAAAAATAGAAGACAGACACATGAGTGATTCTAAAAAGAATTTTGTTTCCTATGAATGTTCGCAACCGTAAGGATACCAACTGGATTGAGAACCTCCTCCTTTTTTGGAAGTCGGTTAAAAATAAAAAAACACTGGTCTCAGCCAATGTTTAGCAAGTATGACTCCCGGGCAAAAGTTTAAAAACGTATCATAATTTTTAAACATGTTCTATTAAAAGCAAAAACCTCTTAGAAGTTTTATTTTAATAACCGATATATAAAGTCGATTCAAAGTAAACAATCGAAGCCAAACGATGTTAGGTAAATTAAAAAAAATGTAAATTTGAATTCATAGTGTGTGTGACTATTTAATAATAATTTTAATTGAATGACTTTTAACTATATTTTGTATGCTACAACGGCCGAACATGACTGATCTTTTTGTTTATGAACAACCTGCACTCCTTTTATGTAAACATGTTTCTACAAATAAATGTCTTGTCTTGTCTTGTCTGGAACCTGATAAAAAACAAACACGCATCAGTACAATCCCCAAACACCGAACATCCTCATCACGTTGATCCACCGCGTCGTCCCCCGCCGCTCGGCTCGCCGCGCCATTGAGCACCACGCTACGTTGATCTAAGCATCTGCTTTCGAACTGTTTCCCTTTGTTTTTCGTTTATCTATCGGCTAATTTTATTGGCAGGTCTGTTAATTAATCTTTTGGAATCGTTGTCGGGATCTTTTGTTACAATGACTCGTACTTCCTAGAATCATTAAATGCTTGGACTACACGAGGCTACTTGTTAAAGGTAAGATAACAGCAAATACCGTAACATCCTGGCTTATTATTGTGGATTGCAAAAAGAGAAAAGTTCTATAAACACGACGCCTGAGAACGGGAAAAGTAGCCCCTTGTATTCCGGACTTAAAATTAAACAAATATACCTTATTTTCATTAAAAGCAACTACTATTTTGTAGACACGCTTTTTCTGGGGTCGTAAGAAATCAAAGAAAGATAGTGAAGACGACCCCGCAAACATGTGTATGAGGCGTTGTAATATCCATCACAGCTGCATCATACCACATCATGTTGAATAATACGTGCTCAGAATTTAGATTAACTGAGGTCCATCATAATTAACATCGTTATCAAAAATACAATAAATTCTGGCCGATAAGATTAGTTCAGTGGCGCTCGCTCGATTGCACCAGACGGACAGACAAATGAGCGAGTGTTTATCAAACACTGAATCATTATTGTTTGCAATATTGCTGGCGGATTATTTCAGGATTAAAAATCAAAACTGCATCTATAAAGGGTTTTGGATTTTGCCTAGATTAAGAGATTAATAAACAATAAAACTTGGATCGGTTGCATGCAAATTGAAACATTACGGTTTTTCTCTTTGTTAAATATTCTGCGAGTGGACTTACTTGGCCATAGTCCTGTGCACTGCCCGAACTGACGTACAGAATTGTCGCACTGTTCCCTACGCGGTAGAACCCAGCTTGGGGTAGCTTTTGGGCGTCCATGACAGCACCCATGGCTGAGCCAAGGTGGAACAGTTGAGCAGCATTCGGTGGCAAGCTTCGGTCCCCGTAACCAAACAGCACCCAGTTCCCGTGGCTATGAATGTCCATGTATATCTGAATCCTGTCCAAGTATTGCTCGAGTATGTCTCTGACGTATCCAGTCTCTGGCTCAGAGAAGGGCTGGGTTCCAGGATAGGTATCTTGACAAGGATTACTGGACACTCCTAAGGTATTGAAATTGGCATCGAAGTTCCTGTTGCCGTCGACTCCGAAGCAGGTTGCATGGACTGCTAGGTTAACCGATCTTGTTTTACGCCAGAGACGGAACTGAAAAGAATAAATGATTGATAAAGACGAACGAACTAATTACTAGACGGAATTCGATAGCCCAATGAAAGTCACGATAATCCGTTGAATGCTAAAATCGCAGGAATGATGTGACAAGAAAATTCTAGACGGAAACTGAATAAGGGTTGTCTCTTAAACAGTTTGTGTGAACAGAAATGATCGCTGTGGTGATGCTTGAACCCAATAACTTTTGGCTGAATACTGGTGACATTTAAATGTTAAGTCTTCAAGGAGTACCATGTTACCAAGAAACTGTGTTAGAAGGTTATTTTGGCAGTTGTTATGCAACTGAATGTGATTCGACTGGAAGCTGTCTGTATTATAGTTGGGACAAGGCTAGGTTAATGATGATGTGGTGATTTTAGTTTTTATACTCACATCGGTATGCGAGTACTCGTACCCGTCGGGGTTGACGAGCGGGAGCACGATCCAGTCCACGTCGCTGCGCAGGTCGCGGTCCTCGCTGCGCAGGTTCTCCACTAGGCGGTACACGGAGTACAGCGCCACCGGAGTGGTGACCCACTCGCGCGCGTGGATCATCGCGTTCATGAAGTAGATCGGCTTGCTGGGGTCGGCGAAGTTCGTCGTTGATATCTAGTGGGATTACAAACAACAATTCAGATTTTCTGAAGCTTCTCTTAGGCTCTAGACAAGTAACATTCTGTAAGCGGTGGCGAAGACAATTGATTGTCAATACGTCAACAATGTATGAGATTGACACACATGAGCGGTCCTTATAATTTGGTACTAGCTTCTGCGAGCGACATCGTCTGCGTGGATTTCAGAATAAAATAAAATACGGGGTATTTTAATTCTGTAGCCCCGTTTAATCTGGAGGAGCTCGTGGCTAAATAACAACAGCCGCACGGGTCGATCTTGAAGGTTAAGCAACGCTTGCCAAGGTTGGTGTGTGGATGGGTGACCATCTTAACATACAGAGTTTCCTCCGTGCTTCGGAAAGCACGTTAAGCCGTTGGTCCCGGCTGTCATTTGACGATCTTTGGCAGTCGTTACGGATTGTCAGAAGCCAGTAAATCTGACTCCAGTCTTGCCAAGAAGTACCGTGTTACTCAGTTAATGGGTTGTGAAGGTCTGGTAGGCCGCCGCTCCGCGTAAATCATTGGTATTCAGCTGAATCTGGTTTGACTGGAAGCCGACCCCAATGTAGTTGGGAATAGGCTCGGCAGATGATGAACCCCGTTTAATCTGGTTTTGACATTTTTCGTGTTTTTTTTTTCCGTTGAACTTATTTAGTTTTTTACTTTATACGAAAGTCCGTATAAGTGCCTCGAACTTCAAAGAAAATTTAAAAAGATAATTGGTCAAGCCGATCTCGAGTTTTGCGCTTAGCAACACATTTGGCTACTCATTTTCATTTATATCAATTTCAACAATCGCATTCGCTGATAGGATGGCTCTTTGTCCACTGACTCTGCTCTTTGCATAAAGATAACATAATCTATCTGTACATAAAATAGCAAGTCTTTGATACAAATGGTTACTCAATCAAATATTACAGTCGTAAAAATGTGACCTAGATATATATATTCTTGCACAACCTCGAGCGTAGTGCCATAATAATAGCTACTATGCCAGATATACATTGATACTGACCCTGATGATCCTGACTTATATGGAGTACATAACAAAGAGTATTCTATTATGTTCTTTTCTGACCTTTAAGTACTTGATATCTCGTCCTTCGAAACTCCTTCCAGCGTTGACCAGAGTCACCAAGTCGGGGTACTGTGCAGCTATTCTTTCCATGTAAGCATCGATCTGAAATAAAATGATTGGTAAATTATTATCTTTGAAGAAACACTGATAACAAAATACTGAAACCGGAGAGGAAACAAATACACTGAAACTCTACAGCATTACTAAGAGTATAAAAAAAAATCTTACGAATCAAGAACCTCCTCCTGTTTGAAGTCGGTGAAAAAAGTCGACCTTCCCCATACATTTTTTTGCGCTTAACTCGACAAAACGTTCTGAACAGCCGATTTTGCTTTTCGCGATTTCAGGTTTAGGCACTTGTCTCACCGCCAGCGAGGAAGCGAGTAGATATCGACCATTTACTCGCTGAGAAAAGGGACAAAAGATATAGATCTCGTATGAGTAAAAGAGACACATACTGCGATAACTGGCTGTTCACACTGCCGTCGAGCGGCTCTTACCTCTATTTGATCGCAGCGACAAGAGCTATTAAAGATTGTACTCGCTCAGCGACACTCGCTCGGTGGTGCTCGCTTGGTGGTCAGAACAACCAAACTGCGGTAATTTCTACCTGAAGTGCCGGCCGGAGCGACTATTTCGAGTAAAAGCCCGTCGCACTAAAGCACTCGCTGAAAGCCGAGCGTCAAAATTATCGAAAATGTTTCACTCGCTACTCGTTGATCGCTAATTATTTCGAGTTTGAAGCTTTCTCGTTTCTCGCTGATCGCTGGCGGTGAGACAGCTGCCTTAGTCTCGTAATAACAGTTATTCACAACGATGAGTTATTACAATGTTATGATCCCCTTTCATTTGTTGCGTTTGCTTGTTTGTTACACGTTGTATCATGTTGTAGTTTTTAGGGTTCCGAACATCCGTAAGAAACGGAACCCTTATAAGAACTCTCGGGTGTCTGTCTGTCTGTCCGTCTGTCACACTCAGTTTTCTCTGAATCTACTAAACCAATTCTGTTAAAATTTTGTACACGTAAGGACTTTTGCGACTCAAATACGGACGCGTTACGTAAATAAATAAATTTTGAGTATGGAGGTCACTGGAAAATTAAAAAAGGTTTTAAAACTGTATCGTGGAAATATCAAATAAAAGGGCAAACTGTGAGGGTTTTAACTATATATTTTGTTTAATAAATAGTTTAAAGTTATTCAAGAATTTACACTAAAAATTACTATTCCCTCCCCCTATCTCCGAAACTTCTTAGCCTTAAATTAAAAAAAAATACCTATAATAGTTATTTACCTACAGATTACAGGAAAACCTATGAGAACTCTATAGTATTAAAATAACATGTTACAAAAACTCCCCCTCACCGAGAGATGCCTGTGTCCCAGCAGTGGGAACATTATAGGCTGATTTTGCTTATTTATGTTTATGTTACAGAAATTAAATTGGTTCAGAACCCTTTGCACGCGAGTCCGACTCGCACTTGGCCAGTTTTTTACAATTATTATCGCTAATGGGATTTCAGACTTGTCACTATTGTAGATGGATTGACGTTTAAAGACCTAGATTAAATTCTATTATTATTGAATTTAGTTCAAGGTATTTAATTTGGAACACAAAAACTGTGTCACGTATCGGCTTTTCGACTTTACAGTTGTTTTGATTGACTATTAAGTGATCAGTTTCACAAAAGACCTAATAAAAAGACTGGGATACATAGAAATTTCGACTTTGCCTTGCATGAAATTGAGTTAGTTGTTCCAAATTTTGACAGTTATCTTTTGACAGTTTATCAGTAGCTTTCTATCAGTAAAACATATTTCGTAACCGCATCGGTACATACTTTCAGTGACAAACAAAACTATTTCATCTTTACTATTTACATCAGTTAAGATGTCAAGATTAATATTTTATTACTCACACAGCTACTTTTTTGGTTCTTATCAGTTGATTATTTATCAGCATTAAAAATAAATTGGCAAAATTACTTTTATAAACGTCTGGTTGACATTCGCATGACCCAATGGCTGGCGTTTACTATGGACAGGTCATAGAACGTGAAAGCCACCAGTCTATACACAGTCCACTTCCTGTGGGCTGCGACGCGGACGAACGAGTTGTTGTTTTATATACCTACACCTATATGAAAAGTCAACAAAGTAATTTGGTGGTTACCTTCAAGCGGGCGCGCGGCGTCAAATCGAACTAGATACGTTTTCATTTATAACATCGACATTCCTAGTCACAATTATTTCTCGTATCCAGTAGCTTTTCATTAGTTCACTATGCACGAAAATTACTGTATTCCCTTCTTCTTCGAGGAAGAAAAGGGTAAATTTGTTTAGTTCTCGGCACAGGCGTCGTCGAAACGACTACACGCGCCCGGTTCTTTCTTTTACCTTAACGAGATGACTAATTTCAAAGGAAAATACCTGAGTTGATAAAAAGAACATTTTGATACTAATTTTATTCGATTGCATAGAAATAACAATAAATAAAAACATCTAAATAGAAATGAGAATACAAACCATTCTCTCAAGGGAACAAAACTTTGGATTGGCTTGCAAAGCTGGTTTGTAATCGAAAGAAAGTGGGTTATTTTATTTTAATTCTAACAATTAATTGTTGCTTAGGTATAAATAAATAATGATTGAATATAAAACATAGATAATTAATTATTTATCAGCATTCTAAATTCCTGAAATCTCTGTTTAGGTTCCGCGCGACCGCTGTTGTTTAGGTTACGAGCGACCGCTGTTGTTTAGGTTACGAGCGACCGCTGTTGTTTAGGTTACGCGCGACCGCTGTTGTTTAGGTTACGCGCGACCGCTGTTGTTTAGGTTACGCGCGACCGCTGTTGTTTATGTTACGCGCGACCGCTGTTGTTTAGGTTACGCGAGACCGCTGTTGTTTAGGTTACGCGCGACCGCTGTTGTTTAGGTTACGCGCGACCGCTGTTGTTTAGGTTACGCGCGACCGCTGTTGTTTAGGTTACGCGCGACCGCTGTTGTTTAGGTTACGCGCGACCGCTGTTGTTTAGGTTACGCGCGACCGCTGTTGTCTAGGTTACGCGCGACCGCTGTTGTTTAGGTTACGCGCGACCGCTGTTGTTTAGGTTACGCGCGACCGCTGTTGTTTAGGTTACGCGCGACCGCTGTTGTTTAGGTTACGCGCGACCGCTGTTGTCTAGGTTACGCGCGACCGCTGTTGTTTAGGTTACGCGCGACCGCTGTTGTTTAGGTTACGCGCGACCGCTGTTGTTTAGGTTACGCGCGACCGCTATTGTTTGGCTTTGTTCACTGTTCTTTTTATTTATTAATTTTTAGTAACAAATAATCCAGATTTCTTACCTCAGCATATCTCAAGTAATCCTGGAACACCGATCTATTTTTTCTAGTTCTCTTCCACGTTGCTATTTCTTCTTCGTTTCGCTCAATAGCTCTGTAAATTAACTTAATAAATTAAATCACTTTATTATGAACTTTGCATGGCTCATTTTTTACCCGACTGCGAAAGAAGGAGGATCATGTTTTTTATGCTGCGACACAGATAATAATTTAATTTTTGTTTAGCTTTTTACTATTATGCGTGAACACTAAAATAAGTAGGCTCACTTGGCAACATTCTCGGTGTGCACATAGTGCTGTATGCCCTGGTCGTCGAGCATGCTCAGCAGCTGTGGCCGGTGCTGCGGCGCTACCATGAGCAGCGCCTCTCGCTCTTGTGGCGCGCCGAACTGCCACACGTCCAGGTCCAACTGTACCTCCAGCCGCTGCAGCAGCTCCATGTCCGACGAATTCCGGGGATACACCCCGTGAACCGTGTATCTGGAAGACAGAATGAATTTAATAAATCAATCAGCCTTCTTTTTTGGAAGGCAATTCATCAGATGACTTCTCTCGCTTTGAAGCGGGGGGAGAGTGTCAGACCCTTACTGATTAAAACCCACCCATGTTCCCCCAGATGCCCTGTGCGACCCAGGGCTGCGGTAATGCTTTCGAACAAATTACTATGCTGATATTTCTTTGAGGCGCGCGCGGAAGACAACGCGGCGTGTACCCAAAAATCCTGAAATCCTGGCAGATCAATCAACCTTTTCCAACTATGTTAAGATTTCTTTTGGCTGATGATATTGTGTGAAAGATACATATAAACACAAAAAAGGTCAAAACCGGGTTTTAAACGTCAAAAAACACTATTTATGACCTTCATATGTCATTGACTGGTAAAGACGACAAACATTATTCAATACTTCTTTATTCACCGTAATCTTAATGGCCATCTATTTCCTAGCGATAAGACCGCGCATTACATTTTTCACATCTGTCCAAAGGTTCTTTGTAAAAACCGCTCATAACACCCTACTATTTTTTAAGTTGCTAATATATTTTTTTAATAGTGTACAATAAATAGTATTCTATTCGCACAGTCCACCTATTGATTTTGGGTTTGCCTTGGTTATGTTTTTACATTAATACAAAAAAAAAAAATCCGCAGAGCAACTAATTTCCACTAAAACAACGGATAACCACACCCAGGAAAGTTTTATTGCTAACAGATTTCCGCCTTCAAGTACGCCTGCTGGTACAACAGCACAGAGGGCAAGATAGGCGGTGGAGCACGGTTTGTGAATTCGTTTCACATTCACACACTGCAGTTGATACGTCACGATAGCTCCTTCACTTGTTCGAGTAAGTCAGAAGGTAAGTAAACAACACACGGAGGAAGAGACTCCTTCAATAACCACTCATCCATACCTGGAGTACGCGTCATGTCTGCCGGCGTGCGCCAGGCTCACCACCGCCACACACAGCACCAACAACTGTCCCGTCTCCATCGCCGACTCGACTGTTCTACTTATAAACTAGTATAAAAAAACTAGCTCCGGTTCTTCGACTTACGAGTATCTTAATTCTTTAATAAACTGGTCACTATCTAGATTATTTTACGATTCAATTTAATCGATGAGATAGTGTCACTTTTATTGTTTGATAAATGACGATAAAATTGCTCGCATAACGTTAGTAGTTATTTTTTTGTCTATGAATGAATCAAACTGAATTAGTAGTCGCAGGGACTTCAAAATGTGAGGGTGTATGTATCTTGATGCACAAAGGTGTATTCCGGGTATTTCTTGATTAAGAAATTTGAAATACAAATACTTTTCAATAACAGATAGCAATGATAAGTATTCCATCACTATCCTTTAAAAAGGGTGGAGGGGATGCTGGTGTTATTAGAGGCAAATACAATATCCTGGTAATCGTAGAAGTCGCAGTTTGAAGTGCTAGGTTTAAAATATATTTTTCATATGACGTAAACTTTTAGAAAAGAAGAGTATACTCCTCAGGGATAAATGTGTCTTTGCGTTGGGCTAGCTCCCTTGTTTCGCTCGTGAATTAACCTCTAGACTCCCTCGCTTTCTTCGGGAGTTAACTTTCGAATCCTTCTTTAGGTTCGGGATTCAATATGACGCCCGTGACATAAGACACTGCTTTATCTCCTTGGCGCATAATCTACACCATTATGGGCATAAAAAGAAAACTAAACATTTACATGCATAAATGTTTCAAGCCTGAATTATTTTCGGCAAACTGTGAATTGTGATCTCTATGTTTCTAGAATAGAATAGAATAGCATTTATTTGCAAATATGGGTAATACATAAGTAGGTAGCAGTTCACATCAGAGTTCTGCCATATTTCACCATTCGGCATGCAAATATTTTAATTATTATTTTTTTTTTTTTTCATTTCCTAGTTGATAGCTACGTTTTAGTCGCCAATAATTTTATATTACCTTGTTTCCAACCAAAAAGATATGTACGAGTAGAGAAACCTTTTCTCTCAATGGACGCTAAACAAAATTTTCGTAGGCGATTGATTTTATTTTTATTTGTCTTCTTATATCGGCTTACCCAACATTCCTGTGGCTCTTGATGTTTTTTTACCAAATATAATTGTGTTTTAAATGTCAAAGAAAATATATTCTGTGGGTGGAACTGTGAAACAAATAAAAATTCTAAACAACTTAAGAGAACACATAATTTTTAGTCATAATAATTTCATTACAATAAATAAATGCGAAAGTGAGTTTGTTTGTACCGCTTTTGGTACAGAATTCTGGTTACTTCTATTTGGTAACGCTCTCATTTAGTAACGCTACATGTACTTACCTATAGCGGTGTATTGTATGCACCAGGTACAGTCAGTATGTCAAGTCTAATTTCTGAGGAGTATAAATATTTTTTTGAAATTATATAAGTAATTTAAGATTTTTGTAGTGTATATTTTATTATATTTGAAATAAATAATATATTTTTAATTATTAAAACTAAGAAAAAAAAATCAACAACATTCGTTAGTACAATATACAATAGGCAAACTTTGTTAATTCGTTCCAAATGTGTCTAATTGTGATATTTTTTAAACGTTGCCCCACTCTAGGAATTTCTCCTGTATCATGGGTGCTTTAATATTATACAGCGTTACTTTTTAATCGTTTTAATCCCTTGGACGGGTGGTTTTACTCACAAAATACTATTCATTAAAAGTTTGCCTAGCATGGTATCTCTTAAAATAAAAAAAAAACAGGAAGTGATAACGTAATATTCGCAAAATGCATGAAACCAGTAGTAGCGCCTCGAGTTAGTTATCTACACGTGCTATCGAGGCGTTGTCGTCAGTGCGTACGTAACTACCTACACTCCGCCCGAACAACTAAGGTTATTGACTCTGCTAGTCAGCTAATGTTCACGTATTAAATAATTCCAAATTCAAGGTCTAGGACCGTCATAATTGCTTTGTGCCTTGGTTTCGGGACATACCAT
The DNA here is from genome assembly GCA_950371165.1 of Lacanobia oleracea. Taxonomy (NCBI): domain Eukaryota; kingdom Metazoa; phylum Arthropoda; class Insecta; order Lepidoptera; family Noctuidae; genus Lacanobia; species Lacanobia oleracea. Next base: position 23,559,800 of record OX493406.1, read on the forward strand.
ACAATAAAATTAAAAGATGTATGCTAAACGCTGTAAAATGAAAAAATAAGCCCCAACAGGCCTGCTAGTTATGGCGTATTTAAAAATGATTAGAAAAGACAAAAAGTGCTCATTACACGATTTAAAAAAAAGTTATGTTACTTACCTAAATCAACTCCGATTTATTTGACACATTCGGACACTTTGCGATACTTGATAATTGTTCATAAAATATGGAATCAAAATTATTTACGATTTCAAAAAAGAGTTTTGTAACAAACCTAATAATTTGTAACCTCTGAATTACCTATCACTTAGGGCTACACTTCACGATAGCGTAATTTTCGATACATAATCTTACACGTTTCATTAAATTGTCTTTTAATTTTAGTAATGTGTCTCTGTCACTTCTTAAAACATCACACGCGTCCACTATCGCACTTTTCATTTGTTCACGAGGTTGATGCTCATTTTTGTACACAAATCGCTTCACCTCACTCCACAAATAAAAATCCAGCGGTGTCAGGTCCGGGCTTCTTGCTGGCCAAGCAACTGGTCCCCACAGAATATTAGCTTCGCGATTGCCACTGACAAAACGCGACTCTAGCCGTCGCGTCGTTCTTGGCGTGTAGTAACGCCTGGGATCTCGTTCAAAGTACTCCAGGATTTCTTCGTCTAGTTCAGGTGTGTACACTGACGGAACTTGGGGGTTGGGAATACCACGCAGACGCAAAGATTGCAAGTGGTTTGGTTCACTGTAGAGACGACGAGCCGCTTGCGCATCAAAACCCGCGATCGCGTACAATTGCACCATGGCAACGAACTCCAGATTGGAGTACACGTAAATACGAGACGCCATTACATTCGCACGACAAGGACACTCGTAACAACAACACACCGATGACGTCTTAGGAGAACTGAATTATTTACATGACTTGGTCAAGGTCATGCGCTGCACTGAGCGGGAGCGAGGGGCTCGCGGGGTGCGCGGGGCGCGCGCCTTTATGCACTGCCAATCAAATGAGGTTTGGGGGCGGGGTTTGGTCTAGGATTTGCAAATTTTTGTGAGTCCGCGTTGACTGCGCTTACACGTCATTGTTGTTAGTACCGAATGGTGACTACTAATGGTTCGCATTGCTTTTTCACTTCGGCGAGAATTAATTCAAGTTTATTGAAAAAAAAGTACTTTATTTTTTATTTTATCTTTACAAATCGATAGTGTTTCATGGACCGGATCGATCCTTTACGGGATTAAAACGATCAAAAAGTAACGCTGTATAAACTTACATACACAAACAGTCTATCTGTTTGTGTATGAAACAACTCAATTAGAACCTAACAGCTTTTTTATTTAAATCGTCATCAATACGTTAAAATCAAAATAAAAAATAATTCGGCTCACTAGAACTTTTTATCTTGACTGTACTTTAAGGTGTGCTCAAGTACGTAATATCTACAATCATAACAAATGTATATGTAGCGTTACCAAACGGGAGTGACCCCAGAATTTTGAGACCCTAGTTATAGGCTACTTTGATTAAACCTCGCATCAATAAGATAAGTAGTACTATAAACATTGCCTTGGAGATTATTAACACTTTCCTGTTAAAACTTTTAAACGAGTTAATAGATCAGCAGACAAAATACTACACAAATCAAGCAACAACTCACGAATGCACATGAAACGATTTCCATACACAAACGTCACTGAGGTAATTTTTCAATCGGTTCGTGCTACGCGGCTACGATGTACTACGACCCGCTACGAGTGCTACGTGTGACGGCAGGAATCTATAATCTATGCGAGTCTGTGTGTCGTACAATACATGACATATTTACGTAAGGTTATTTGTCACGAAAGGATCCTGAATACTAATGTTGTCGTAACACGTCACGTGTACATTGTGACCACAGTTGGAAGTTTTTCACTTTCTTTACTGAATTATGTCAATGCACTAAAAGTCGAATGATTTAGGTAATCATGTTGTCTAGTTTAGTGCATACTCGTACAAATATAAAACTTCTACGGTAACTCCGTTCTGTTTTGTTTATTTCATAAACTTTGATTGACTTTATTCTCTTTTTAATTTTATTTATTTGCTGTACACCTACCACAGTGTGTTTCTTTTTAACCCAAAGGTTGACTGGTAGAGAATGCCTTGTTGCATTAAGTCCGCCTATGTACCACTATTGTACATGAAGTTTCATCGCTTACCATCAGGTGAGATAGTGGTCAAACGCGTGCCGTTCTATAGTAAAAAATAAATAAAACGCGATATTACCGAAACAAAATTATTTTTAGGGATCCATACCCGAAGGGAAACAAAACCGTATTACTAAACCTCCAACAATCCACCTGACTGTGTGCTGTATCTCATTAATCGAAATAAGTAGACAGTTGAAATTTACACATTATTTGTGTTTACTGCCGCTATAACTACCGAATCATAAAAAAAGTTATTTTTCAAACGTAACTCAGCGTGTGCGAGACCAATTAAAAAAAACATACGTCGGAGTCACAACCTTGGTTCAGCATTGAGAACAAACAACACTAGAAGGAGGCGGAACAAACAAAACACAATCAAGTTCCCCCCCCCTCGATCACGTGAGGCACTTAACTGGCTGAATAATAACGCTAGGTGACATGAATCATCATTAATTCCGTAAAGGAAACGCCTCAATTCGGCGGATACCGAGGAGTCAGACGATCGGAACCAACTCGGTTACACGCGGAAGTAGGCGAACATTTGCATAACTCTCTGAAAGCAAGCTATCGTAAATCGTTGGGAGGCGGGGCGAGGCGGTGCGACCTATGCGACTGTGTCGTTCATTGGTTTTTGTAATTGTTCTAAAACTTATTTTTGTGTAAATATAAGTGGTATGTAGGTGTTTGCACGTCGATTAACTAATCTTGGCACACAGTGATATTTTCCCTAGAGGTCGTTTCGTGAATGAGGGACTATCCATTACATACACAGTTCCCCCGCGCCTAGGAAAGCAGGAAAAGCCGATGGTCCCAGCTGTCATTTGAACATCTTTGAAGACTTTGTCTCTGTCATCTCTGACCTAGGCTAGAGTCAAGAGCAAATCCATAACAAAAACATCTTTGGCAGTCGTTATAGGTTCACAGAAGCCAGTGTTATGAAAATAATAAATAAATGATTTATTTTTAACCAAACACTTTTTACATGACATGTACACCCACCAAACTGCGTAGCAGGTTGAAGGCGGAATTAGCGCTCGTCTTAATACATCTAGCTCAAATATATAATACAAATAAAAAAAAAAAACCTTTGTATCATAGGGATTGTCTTTAAATCAAGAGTGCATAGGTTATTTCTAGGCAAGCGTGCTCCTTCTTCGACCACATCCTCGCTTACCATCAGGTAAGATAGTGGTCAAACGCGTGCCTATCAATAGTAAAAAAAAAAAAAAAAATGTGACCCAGTTATTAGACCATGGAGATCAGACAGGCAATTTTTCCATGCAAAATATTACTGTTCAGCTGCATCCCGGAAAACTGGAAGTCGAGCCGACATAATTGATTGGCAATTCGGGCAGTTTTTAAAACATTAATTTTGTACTTAGGATTGAAGAGGGCTAAATTGCAAGATAACTAAACATGGTGGAACTTACCTTGCCGAGTTTAGTTCTCGGAAGGTCTCGTGAACAGGTGTTTTAACTTTGTTGCCTCTTTAGTTAACATAGCACTTCGCCCGCGACTTTTTTGCGCGGATTTAGTAGGTCTAGTACTCCACGAACTTCGAAAGTTTACGCAGCATACGCGATATATTTGTTTCAAACCTTGGGTTACATTATCGAAGTTTTCACACGGATCCCTAACTTTTTTGAAAATATTCTATATCCCATGTTCATCAGAGATAATGTAGAATTCTAATGGTGAAAGAATTTTTTAAATCGGTCTAGTAGTTTTGGAGCCTGTTCAATTCAAACAAACAAATATTTTCTCTTTATAATATTAGTGTAGATTATGTTCCACTCCAGACATAATATAATAGAAACTCAAGTTTTTAGTTACATACACGTATCTCATTCATCTTTTATTCTTATACAATCCTTTGGATTAAAAATTAGCATCTGTTGCATAATATTAACTTCACTTCACTAGCTAAGCCAACTTGATTGCATTTTTTTTCTAAATTGTGTCCTGTCGTGGAAACTAATCAGAAAATTATAAATTAATTTGGCTTTACATTTCAAGACTTTGATTCAGGTTCGTAGCTGGTAAGAAAGAACTTTAATGTAATCTCATGCTTATGAGATGAATATTCTTAGTCAGAACTAAGTGGTTGATTTACATTTGACTCACAGGAAGTTAATATAGTAAGGTAGGTTTAAATATATAATGCTTAAAGCGGCAAACAACTCCAACTCAAATTACCAGAACATGTAAACATCGGAATTGCAAAAGTCTTCGAAATGTCTTGCAAAGCAGAACAATGTACAAATTAACAATATAAGCGTTAAAACGGACCTAACACGAACGGAATGTGTTTGCGGGATTCCGGGATCCTGGGTTCCCGGGTTCGCGCAGGATTCAAATGGGATTGTGCAAAACTAAGCAATTTTAACTTCCAAATGCTGACGTGCGGGATTTCGCCGTTGCGATTCGCAATTACGGAACTAGCAGCATCGAAACTTGTTCAGAGGAATGTTTGGACGTGTTGTTTTGTTTTTAAAGTTGCTGACTCAGCTGCGGTACAAAAAACGTAGAAAATTAATTGTTCAAAAAATTAATACCTGAAACTGAATACAAATGTAAACCATAAAATAAAGTTGTGACGAGAAGTGGACTTAAAAACCTAACATTTTGAAAAGTAAGAGAAAAATCGCTATGAAATATGAAGGATACACCGATGTAACATAGATCAGAGCGACACAAGTGGTTCAATGAAGCGTGCTCCGTCAGTTATAGGAGACCATGCACGTTTTAAGTAGGTGACACACAAGTTTATTGTACAATCGAGCAGTAAGCCTCCAAACTCTCTAATTGGCTAAAGCCTCCTCATAAACTATGCACAAATAACATAACATAAAGCTCGTTACACATCAAAGCGCGTCTTTACCCGACGAACACAAATCCAAGTCACCGCAGCGTCCCCGCCGCGTCCCCGCAGTGTGTGCCCACCGTTTGAACTACGGCAACCTTCGTACAGTGTCTGTGTGTTAGTGAGCTTCAGATAACCGACAATCTGTCTCCGCACGACTTAATTAAAGACCAAAAACGATTCTGTGTTTTGCGTATAGTGGAGTACTTAGTGAGTTGTGTTAGTTGCGAGAGTAGTACGATGTGGTGAGGAATGGATGTGGTACTAATATTACTGACATGGTTTTTATGGTTTTGTAGTTTTGTGGCACCAAGTAAATAACAAAGTAAGTATGTTCCTGTTAAATACAAGCTACTGTTAGTCTGTCTATTATGTAAGGGTCAATGCATTAACTGTTGACCTATAACAGTTAATGCATTTATTTTATACTATTAATGTTTAATTAAAAATTTAAAAGACATCAATAAGAGTTACAACATAAAAAATAAACTTAACATAACTTGAGTGAAACAGTAACGAACCCATCCATCCATCCTCTAAAATTAATATTTATAAAATTAAGTGAGAGGACAGATATTTCCCACATACAGTGTGTGTGTAAGTACAGCTCAACTTGTAAAAACTAAAACAGCTAGCGAGTTTATAATCTCTCCGTCACATTATAAATCCTACTCATGTGAAATGAAGGTCTAATCAGGGGGTGTTCAAAAACATGTGAATGTTAAGTTAATTCAACTTAGTTGAGAGTGTCAGGGATTACGGAGTGACACTTTAATTACGTGTTTCGGATTAGACGGAAGGGGGGAAGGGCTTGTGGTTTTCTGACAGGCTGCTGTAATCGATAAACAAACGACTCGTAAAACTAGGTCACGTTTTTGTAGGTTTTCTTGCCTTTAATGTCAAATTGATGATACCCCTTCGCTGTTTCATCCACATAGAGATTATTGTAGGAATGCGCATTGCGTCGTTATGTGCCTGTCGTAGCCATATTGTAGAATTGGCCATTTCAAGATGTGACCAGTTTAAGAGTTAAGTGAGGGCAGCCCATTCATGAAGAGGGTTGATCACTTTCATATAATGCTTCGAATAAAAAAATGATTGGAATTAAACGTATAATATCTACAACACTGGGAAAAGTGTAACATACAACATTGTTTTTTTTTTTTCATTTTCCGTATCCCTCACGCTCCTGCTCTAATATAGCCTCTCCCTTATATCGTAAATCCGCCTGTTCACTGCGCGACAAAGACGGCCGACCCGTCCGACCCGTCAGACCCTATGATTCCTCCCAAACGACCCAAAAAAACGGTTAAAAGCCTTTGTCTTAGAACTGGCGAATTAAATTAGTATTTTTTGACGGGCTCAAATAGGACATTTTATCGAAGATACGAAATTAAACTCCCATCTAAAAACCAACTTTACTGCTTTAAAATAAGGTTGTATTTTGAGTATTGGATAGAGGATGGACGTCAAAAATCACAATGTAGAATAATATTTGTTTAAGAATACTTGAAGCTCAATCAGAATATCTGATTCCGACATTAAAAGGTTTTGGCTTATTCTGTAAAGGATTCGTTTCTCGGCTGGCGAAGACTTTTGTTCGCTGGAGACTCGGGATCGGACTTGATATTAAAGTGAAATTAAGTATCCAACCTTTGTTATTAATGTGCTGTCTCTACCCGAGAACATTATAGTACAGGTTACTTACCTGTTAGATGGATCTCATTTACTCATAGTACTTAAGTTGAAAACTCATTCGTATCCATACTTATAATTGTTATGATTTTTATTCTTCGTCCAATAAGATTGAAAATGCTTTATGATCGAACTCAAACTAAAAGGAATTATTCCAAACTAGTTGACCCGCGCAACTTCGTCTGCTCCGCTCCTATTGTTCTTAGCGTAATGATATATACACTCTATGTCATCGCAAGAAAGGTGACGACTAAATACTAATAGAGAAGTATGGCAGAAGAATACATGTTACGCCGACCGCAAATAAATTGTTATAAGGGTTGATTCCTATCGACCCAGAATAATTACAATTTCAATTTAATTTCAATTTCAAAATTTATTGCGAAAAACAGTACATAGTTATACACCATATTCCAGGTGTTAAGTGAATGCACAATTCACTGTGTTTTACCAATTTAGGATTTTAATGCAAAATTATTATTTAAATTATAAATGTCATTCATTATTGTAAAAATCATAGATAACATAATATAGCAAATTAAACATTCCAAGTACACAATTTCATAAATATCAAACAAAACCAATTACTCAAATTAAACAAATGCCGTCAATTATCACTTAAATCACAAAAGTCTTATTACATTTAATGTAGATTAGCTGACCCGCGCAACTTCGTCTGCGTCACTATTTTCATAACTGCTCGGCTCCTACTGGTCTTAGCGTGACGATATATCCTATAGCCTTCCTCGATGAATGGACTGAAATAATATTTTAAATTGGACCAGTAGTTCCTAAGATTAGCGAGTTCAAACAAACTCTTCAGCTTTATATATTTATATAGACAAACATTTTTCAGGCACCTTAGAGTTATTAAGCCGCTCAGGCAAAGAGATGAAGCTAGTTTCAAAGCGTAGTGGAGAAGAACGTGGAAAGGAAACTTTACGAAAACTCTTTTAAATCATGTGATAGATTGCTATAATCCTGGTTGTGGCTGCTATATTTAAGACCAATCTTCTTCCTAGCCTTTTACCAACAATATTAGGGTCGGCTCCCAAAACCGGATTAAACTGAACACCAGTATTTTACGTGGAGCGGGTGCCTACCAGACAGGAAGGTGTCAGATATTTGATACCTGGCAATCCAGAACGACTGGCAAAGATCACCAAAAGGCAGGCGAGACCAACGGTTGAACGTACTTTCCGTGGCACGGAGAAATCTCGGTATATTAAGATGAATACCCATCCACAGACAGGCCTCAGCAAGTGTTGCTTAACCTTGACGATCGACTCGTGCTGCTGTTATAGTTTGAACTACATATATAAGCTTTAAGACCACAATAAAGCAATAAAACAACAAATGATCCAATCTCAGTACGCTAAAATCCTTCGAGAAACGTGTTGCTTATTCATGGAATCCTCTTCTTTAAAAATAAAACTTACTACTACAAAAGTCTGTTATTTTTGGAACATTACTAAAAGAGGGTTAATTTACAACAAAACTTTTAAAGAAGCACCTGAGTATCGTAGAACCACAAGTCCTAAATGTCAAAACATACGCGCCGGGGAGGTTCAATATTTCTGTCAAATCGGCCACAATAAAGTTGAACTCGCAGTTTTCTTACTACTTCGTGTTCAGCATTGGACTCGTAAATAACACACTCGTCTTCGCACTAAAAATATTATTTGGGAAACTTTTTTGGACGTAAAATGGGAACAGAAGGTTTGTTTTGCGATGAACATGTTGTGAAGTTAGTTTGCTGAATGGCTAACATGTTTGACAAGGTACAAACCTTGTCGTATTGATCATCCGAAATCTGTACTCTATTTATACTAAAATATAAAGCTGAAGAGTTTGTTTGTTTGCTTGAACGCGCTAATCTCAGGAACTAACGGTCCGATTTGAAAAATTCTTACAGTGTTAGATAGCTAATTTATCATAATTATTTAGAGGAAGGTTATAGGTTATACAACTTGTTACAGATTAAACGCAATATTCTTAAGGGGTCATTGTACTCAACATTATGAATAACTTTCACAATGGGACCAACACTGTAATCGCGAAAAAAAAAACGACTCCGCATACATTTCTGTGAACATAACTCGACAAAATGTACTGAACAGCTGATTTTTTTTTATTCTGTTACACGTTGTATATAATTACAGTAAGACCAATAGAAGCGGAGCAGTAATGAACATTGTGAGGCAGACGAAGTTGCGCGGGTCAGTTTGTAGGATTATGAATCAACCCTTATTCCAATGTATTTGCGGTCGACGCAACATGTAGATACTCTTCTGCCATACTTCTCTATTAGTATAGTATTAGTCGTCACCTGTTCTTGCCATGACATACCACGGCACCGTGGTCCATGGTTACTGTTTTTTTGGGCGCGCTCAGCGCAATTATTGTGTACCTATCTACTATTATTTCTACTCACTTTGTGAGTTTGTGTCTATGCTGAATAAATGTTTACTATTCTTTAAAATTGATAGCATGCATAGTTTGCCCTGAAAGCAAATTCTTTTACTTAAAAAATATTCAAATTCAAATTTTAATATGATCAAAAAAAAAATGGTCGAAGGACCTAAAGGGCAATTTACAGGTATTGCTTTGCGAATACGAACGGTTCAAAGCAAAATGAGAAGGCAGTTAACATTAAAATTAAACTGAACTACTACTTACTCGACTGAGAATCGTTTTCGTTTTTCTTGCATTATGTATCCCCTCTCTATACCCAAGTGGGTCCTTTTGGACCCAGCAAAAAAAAATTTTTTTTTTTTCTCGTAAATCGATGTAGCGTCGATGCCACATCGATATACGCGAAAAAAAAAATTGAGCGGAAACCCAAGTGGGTCCAAAAGGACCCACTTGGGTATAGAGAGGTAGTAGGTAATAAACCTTCTGTAGTTTTCTACTCTGTGGCGCTTCGTGAACTTGCTACTAAAGATAGGAATTTATTGTCAAAAACATTGTACAGCGGGATAAGTAGTTAATCCTTCGGGGGTCGTCTGTGAAATGGGAGCATATCAATAAAAATATTGTAGTTTCGGATGAAACTTACTTTCGACATTATTTCGCCCTTGTTTGTTTAGATTATTCTCTCGTTCCGCTTCTGTCGCGCTAAACCTTAGAGTAATGGCCGAAATTACGGATATAAAAGTATACTTATTTCTTTGTTTTTTTTCTTTTAGTTTCAAGCTGAGTATAAAATTCTAATGTTTGGTTCTCACGTTTTAGATAAGTATTAAGGCTTATGTCAGTCCAGCCTAGAAAACAAATCTGAGACTGGGAAATGGTTGCTGTACTTACAAGTCATCTACTGACTCACCATCTGGAGACTTTTGTGTAATCGGCATTTTCGCGGAAGCCTACATGACTCCACGAATCAGCGCAATTTTAAAAATTATTTAGTTTTTAATATATTAGTTTATGTTTCAGTAAAATTATATTGAGTATTTTTTCTATGGGCTTTAGTTGCCTGTTAATAAAATCATCATCTACCTAGCCTTTACCCAACTACATTGGGGCCGGCTTCCAGTCGAACCGGATTCAGCTGATTACCAGTGTTTTACGCGGCTGCCTACCAGACCTGCTTGTTAATAAAATAAAAATTGATAATAATTAGGGTTCCGTACCCAAGGGTAACCAACGGAACCTTATTATTAAGCCTCCGCTGTCCGTCCGTTCGTCCATCTGTCTTTCAGCGGGCTATATCTCAAGAACCGTAATAGGTATAAAGTTGAAATTTTCACAGATTGTGTATTTCTATTGCCGCTATAACAACAAATAATAAAAATTTGGGTTTATAGTACGGAACCCTTCGTGTTTTTTATAATAATAATATGTGCGAGTGTGCGAGTCCGACTCCCACTTGGCTGCTTTTTATTTTATTAAAACTACCATAGACTTCGTAAATCGCATTTAACTCAAACCTCAGCTACAGTAACAGTCACAGGCCCATCTAAAGATACGTCCAATTACGATACGTTCCAGGAAGATTGAAACTTCATTTCCAAATAAAACAATAAAGTTATTAGCTTGGAAACTAAACTTGCCTCTGCTTGGAATTAAAAATGGTAACAATTAGATACAATTTAGATTTCATTGGCAGCAGCTGATGCCGTTGTTTATTTTATTTCAGACCCAAAAACACTTACCTACATAAACTTTTATAGTTACTTCAGAAGGGTAATATTTTTTCAGTTAGTGGAGTATTTATTTAAAAGAACATTGAAATTAAACCCCCTGCCCCACTTGCAAATTATTCTACAACTATTTTTGTAGTCTTCGAAATAATAATTATTATCTTTATGTGTCTACCAAACTCAGTGCCCTACTCGTGTATATCTCACAGATACGATACACGAGTTCTGGGTTCAGTTTTTATTTGATAGTAATTTAATGATTTCAGATACATTTTTATGAGGCAAACGTTTTTAGGTTTCATTTCTCTATATTTTTTTGACCCCCTGGTGTTGGTGTGTTTACTGTTTAATCTATTAACTTATTTCATTCGTATCTATTTAATCCCAGAATTATCTCAGGAATAAATTCCCTATAATCGGTACATTTCCATGGTTATTATTTGCATGCGAGGACTATGTTTTGTCAATTACATTTTAGTTATATTGTTCCACTACTTGAACAATTTATATCGTCTCCCATACAAATCATTAACATCCTGAGAAAAATCTAAATAAACCTTCCCTACAGAACTAATCCTTCTACATCAACAGCTCAATACTCCTTCAATACCAGTCGTCATTAAGGGCAGCCGTATAACCCGCATAAATCCGCAAGTCACGCTCCCTCCATCACGGCGCCCGATATAGCGGCAATACAAATTAGCCGGGTAATAAGACGCCCGCCATTGCGAGGTATTGGACATTTTTGCTGGCCCACTGAGCAAGCAGGCTGGTTACACGCGATATTAACTTTTTGTAGAAAATGTGGGAGCTTCCGTAATATGTCGCCGTTTATTCACTTGATTTGGTTTGCGTTTTGAATAGGTATAAAACTTAGTTTTGCAAAAAACTGTTATTGAAAAAGGTTTAACATTTTTCAAACATGAATAATTCTACTACCTTTAAAGCAGTGTTTCCATTTGTATCATCATCTGCCTAGCCTTTTCCCAACTACATTGGGGTCGGCTTCCAGTCAAACCGGATTCAGCTGAATACCAGTGTTTTACGTGGAGCGGCTGCCTACCAGACCTCCACAACCCATTAACTGGGTAACACGGTACATTTTGGCAAGACTGGAGTCAGATTTACTGGCTTCTGACAATCCGTAACGACTGCCAAAGATCTACAAACGACAGCCGGGACCAACGGCTTAACGTGCTTTCCGAGGCACGGAGGAAACTCGTTATGTTAAGATGGTCACCCATCCACAGACCAACCTTGGCAAGCGTTGCTTAACCTAGAAGATCGACCCATGCGGCTGTTATTATTTAGCCACGAGCTCCTCAGTGTTTCCATTTGTATCTCTGACGCAATTTGCGACTGAGATGCGAATGCAAACGTTGCTTAAAAATACTAGAATTGGCTCTCGAACTTAAATTGACATGTCTTTGTTTGAGTTTTAGAACCACAAGCACAGCGTACCGACGTAATTTTATGTTATGAACTGGTGCAAACAATCAACAAACATGCAATTACAGAAATCCCGATCCATTTCCCGTTACCTACTTCTGAAGTTCTTCATCAGATCTTCACCAAATTAAAATGGGACCAGTTCGGGAAAATACTATTCCAAACAAAAAAATAATCATCCAAATCGGTTAAAAATTAGCGAAATTATCGCTGAACAAACATTTTTCATGGGTTCCCATCATCAGATCCTGACTTATACCTTCCATCATCAGCTCAGCAACATGAGATGATGATTATCTGGCACAAATATCTGAACTGCGTTAGAAATTTCATGAAAAACATTGGATGTGCTCTTAAAATTTGAGGGTTTCCCTCGTTTTACATGGGATCCCACCATCAGATTCTGACTTGGTGACAATGGAACCACCTCAGGAATAATTATAGGCTTTTGAAGAAAAAAATAATTTTTAAAATCGTTTCACAACGGGCGGAAAATCAGTGAATATACATAAAAAAAATACATACAGCCGAACATAAAACCTCCTCCTTTTTGAAGAATTCGGTTAAAAACAAAGTTACTTCCCGCGTCTGTCTGTGTATGCTTAGATCTTTAAAATTACGCAACAGTTTTTGATGCTGTTTTTTTTAAAAGATAAAGTTATTCTTGAGAAAGGTGTTAGTCTTCAATTTGTCAAGGTTTTGTGCAAATTGGCTGATATATGAAGATTATTACCGAAGAGGTCGGAAAAAAAATATCTAAAAAATTATTTACATGACGTGCGCTGCGAAAACTGTTGATGATAGAACAAAAAAATGTACTACAGTTTTAGAAAGCACATAAATACCTACGAAAATGTCCGCAATAGCATATGTCTATCTTTTATGTTTAACTCACAATAACCATTTATATGATATTCTAATTTGATATAAAATACTGCTTCATTTGCAGAGGTGTACCAATATAGTACAAATCCTTATCTTAATAAACATGTTAGTCATCTTGAATGTTTAATTTAGAGCAAAATTTCCGTTCACACCATTTAATTTGGATGAGTATCTTGGAAGATATCTTAATATTAAAGTAAGTCGCGCAACCAAATAATTATAACAGATGTAGAGATGTCTCGAACTGCTAGACACCTGAGAGCAGACGTCGTTGACGGTTGTCTATTGCACTTTTTATTTCAGCTGAACCATTATATTATTGACTCTGGTAATTAGATGTTCACTTTGTTAGTTTGACATAATAAACATTTGTACCCGTGCAAAGCCGGGGCGGGTCGCTTGTTGTAAATAAATGTAAACTCATGTTCTATTTTTAGATTTATTAATATTTTACACGGAACTTCATCTGCATATTCCAAACCAATGAATTTGAGATATTCTCTTACCGGCAAATACAGATTTAAATATAAGATCCCATTAAAACAGATCGACAAATGTTATCACAGCGTTCCTTGGACCTTATATATGCCAATGCTGAAGATATTCCACTGACTGTTGTCATTTGACGATAGTGGGAGTGGAGTTACAGTTATCTAACTAAATTAGATCATCGACACTCCACCCAAAAAGGAACTGAGTTCAAAAAATAATTTTAATAATTTCATCTTTTTCCCAGAAGAACGGGAATTTTAGGATAATTTCAGGTATTCCCTGAGCAGGTGAGCTTTGGACATTGGCCAAATGAATTTTTGTCATTTCGCGCTTTCAGCTTGGTTTTTCCGGCAACGTTATTAGGGAAATGTTCGCTACGTGTACTTCTCTATTTGCATATCTGATTTATGTTCTTTTATCGAGCGGTGCTGTTACTGGGAAATTTGTAGATGATTTCAGATGACGCAGGGAGTAGCAATTTATAGTATGCCAGTTAATTTAAATATTCATAATATGTATCACTAGTTGACCCGCGCAACTTCGTCTGCTTCGCTCCTACTAGTCTTAGCGTGATGATATGTAGCCTATAGCCTTCCCCGATAAATGGGCTATATAAAATTGAAATAATTTTTCAATTAGGATCAACATTTCTTGAGATAAGCGATTAAGTATATTAGTATAGATTATGTTTTTGTACTGCTTATTTTTGTCAGCATTTAACTTTTTGAGTCCAGCCGTACTTGAATGCACAGACAACATTTATCTAAACATAATTAGATATAGATTATTTTTGAACGACGACCTGGTGATGGTCGCGTGTAGCTGATGGATGCGAGACGCACAGGACTGGTTGTTGTGGCGACACTTGGGGGAGGCCTATGTCCAGCAGTGGACATCTTTCGGCTGATATGATGATGAAACAATATTATGAATCATTCAAGAACACTCCAGCATCGCTTCCCAAGGTTGGTCTGTGGATGGGTGACCATCTTAACATACCGAGTTTCTTCCGTGTCTCGGAAAGCACGTTAAGTCGTTGGTCCCGGCTGTCATTTGTAGATCTTTGGCAGTCGATACGGTTAGTCAGAAGCCCGTTAATCTGACTCCAGTCTTGCCATGAAGTACCGTGGTACCCAGTTAATGGGTTGTGGAGGTCTGGTTGGCAGCCGCTCCGCGTAAAATACTGGTATTCAGCTGAATCCGGTTTGACTGGAAACCGACCCCAATATAGTTGGGAAAAGGCTAGGCAGATGAGTACAATTGATTTTAATATCATCAATAACTTAAGTATAGAGGGATCTTTCATACTTCATGGCAAGACTAGGGTCAGATTTACTGGCTTCTGACAGTCCGTAACGACTGCCAAAGATCTACAAATGACAGCCGGGACCAACGGCTTAACGTGCTTTCCGAGGCACGGAGGAAACTCGTTATGTTAAGATGGTCACCCATCCACAGACCAACCTTGGCAAGCGTAGCTTAACCTTAAAGATCAATTGTACTGACTAAACTAAAATCTAGGAAGCTGAAATTCGGACCTATCCGTAGCACTCGCTGTTGAATTTTTTTAAATATTTGGGAGAAAAAAATATTTGATATTATGGGAAAGAGAACTTTGTATCAAGTTGTTTGGTTTTTCGTAATAAAAGATTGAAAACGAGAAAGGTTTGTGTTTATAGTATTTGCAGCCGTGCTAATCCGGGTCGCTAGCTAAACAAAACATCTTTAAATTGGATAGCTAATTCTTAAATGTAAACTACTACACCAGACTATTGCACATGCATGCTACAGTGGATTAAAGTTGATTAAAATCGTGAATTCGTACCATAACAAGGTCCTAAACAGCCATCTCCTAAATGTATTGCCGTTGACTAAAACAGCAACATTTCCAATTTACATTTAGCATTATTTTGATTATTCAAAATAATCAGTGCGTATGGAACAAGCCACAAGCTAAAGTAAATTACCTAATAGCAAAGCCACATTCTGCCATCCCGACTACAAATGTTACCAGTATCACAGGCCCGCACTAATGCAACTGTCAGACACAAACGATTCATAGTCTTATGCACTAGTGCACTATAATGACAGCCAACAAATCCCCTATGCTGTAATAACCGGAGATGAGGCGTGTGTCGTGTGTGCCGGCCTAACAGTGGTGACGCCATCTATCGGCGGCGAGAGTAAATTACGTTCGGTGTAATGGAGCACCAAATTAAGTTCTACTAGGCAAGGGAGGGTGTAAGTAGTTTGATGGGGAGGTAGGTATTACCTAGACTTGGGCTCTCATGTCCATGGAGACAAATGCCCTTAAATAAATAAAGATATAAAAAAGACCTAGACTTGTGCTACTTAATCTAATAATTTTATTTAGTGAAAATGTTAACCTTTTATTATAGGTACTGTTTTATTACTTTAAGATGTGTGCATTTTTGAATTTAATTTAGTTTAACTAAAATACAATGTATAGTCGACATTATGTCCTTGAGTTAGACTTGCATAGTAGTTAGATTCGTAGTTCAACAGTCCACTGTCTTGTTTAGGTACTGTAAGTTACCACATTTCAATTAATAATCCATATCCTTGGCCTTCCAGAAACGTCATAAATAACAGTGATAATCAAATATCATCGTAATAATCGTCATTAAAAAGTTAAAGCAAAACAAATAAAATCATCATAAAATTAATAATATTGAAAGCACGAGTAATGCTACACGAGAATCATATTACCTTTAAAGCACTCAATTACGTGGAAATTAAATGAACTTCACATTTGCTTCCCCTGTGATTAAACTGCGCGGTACAAAGGTACAAACAAAATACAATCAGTAGCGGGACGCAGTTGAGTTTATTGCAATGACTACTGATTGCGGAGTGCTCTCTTTGTGCAACAGAGTAGATATGGTACAGAAGGGGCTGTAGGTAAACTGTGATGGGACTTGGGACTTGCACTACCGGGATGTCACGTGGTTAATCCCTAACATTTTGTACTTTTTACCATCGTTAACGTTCTTCTGCCCTTATCCCATGTTACTTGGGGTTGGTGCAAAACACTTTTTTCTTCCATTTTGTCCCATCAGCCGTCACGCTATCACTAACTTCCTTTTCTTTCATATTGCTCCTCACACTATCCATCCATGTATTCTTCGGCCTTCCTCTCCCTCTCCATCCACATCTATGTTTATAACTCTTTCAGTTACAGCCATTTAATGACAATCTACCCCTATCGTTGATAAAACGATATTTAGGGAATATGCATGCGAATTTTTTTATTCGCGAAATGAAATACTTATTAGCTCTTGTAAACAATCATGAAATTATTTCTTAAATACCTTCATCAGCGATGAAGGTGTAAAGCTTCAAAAATGACAATTAGAAAGAGAAGTCCGATGTAAACTTTGACGTCATCGTCCACGAAGTCTATACAGCTGCCATAGAAAACAGTGTTTTCGCGAGAGGGACAGATATATTTGTTTAAAATCATTATATCTCCTTTGTTTTTCGAGTAGTTTTGATCCTATTTTCATTGTTAGTATTTTATTTTTGTATATTTTTAGATAAAATATACAGATGATAAATATATTTTTCATGCATATTCCCTATTTGTGAAAACGCCAAAACGTTTTGGGATTTACCAAAGGCTCTAGGCAAGTGACATCTGCCTGCAGAAGTGTGGCTAGGGCGATTGTCAAAACGTAAAACGGAGTCGAAATGTCACGTGATCAATGTTTAATATTTTGGCTTTTTAACAATAGAAGGGCTTTTCCCTCAACGCCTCCAGTGGCAACTGCAGGGCATGCCAATCCTGAACTTGTATGACTTTTCGGCAATCGTTATTGCTGTTAGAATGCCACTTTTTCTCCATGCTAAGAATGGATCCCTATAACGAGCAAAAACAGTCGCATGCACACATAAACGCATACTGACAGTGGTTCCAAACAACTGACAGTCGCTGCACGTGAAGCGTGTCTATGTGAGCGTGCGTTCGCTGGCTGTATAGATCTGGCCTTCTGTATCTATCTATTCTGTAGAGTCCAGTTTAATGTGCCTCCATGCGGCAAATTGAGTTGTTTCAATAAGTAACGGTAGTGCCAGCCGGCCGGTCTTGTTTGTTGTTCGAAGTTCGTCGTTTCAAGTGATAAATAGTATTTGGCGCTGACATAAGAGTGAATCGACTGAATTTTACACTACTAGAACAACTAGGTCCTTGTTTAGTTACTGTAACATGATAGTTTAGCTACAGCATATTTAACATTTAAACACCACATAGTATCATGGGATCACAAAGAAGAGAGTTATTTACAGAATTTATACGTACGGTACGTATAGACAGAAGTTGCAAATGTGGTTAATTTCAATTAAAGCTACAGAAAAAGCACGCAAAAATAAGACCATCCCCTAAAACTAAACATCAAAATTACTCAAAACATGAAAACCAGCATTCGGAAAACAATTAGCTTAGCACAATTTTAAAAGCGGTCAGCGGTGGCGCAATAAGCAATAAACATGTCGGCCATGTTGATTTGTGCGCGCATATTAGACGCAGTTAATCTCCGGCGGTCACTCCGTGCCACTATTTAGTGACGAGCGGGTCACATTGTGCCACTATTAGTGACGAACGCACTATGTGCCACTAGATGTGACGGGTAGAGAAATTGTTTAGTGAGTTGTGACGAGCTTATGTGGGTCTCTTTTAATGTACAAACAGACTGCGGCTGTCCTGCTATTCAAAGATATTGCAATAGCCATTTTTAGCGGCATAGAAGTGGTAAACAGTCCAGTGGTTCACCTGATTCCTAATAGCTACACTGTCGTAAGGATTGAGGATGAATGAAACCAGTTTTGAACCCTACATTTACTGTACCTTACAAGAAACAAAGAAGCCTACTGCAAATAAAGCAAAAGGTTCGCAAATGGTTTTTTCTGTATATTTTTATCAAGGACAACAAAACAAGTCGTTTGACTGCACACAAAAATATGTGCCTTATCGTTTATGTATTTTGTGAAGGAAGAAAAGACAATGTTGATTCAACTGCCGCTGATAAGCCGGCAGCCTTGGAACACTGCCCGCAGTACCGGAGGAGCCCGGAAAGGGAAAATGACGGTACAAAAAATAAACGATTCATAATATTATTATTTGTAGCTTTGGACGCTCTACGATAACATCTTTCTTAGGTGCTGTACTCATAAATATTTCACAAACGGTATCTCAATTCTGAAACAAATACATATTTCACGTTAAAGATATTATCTGTTTGTACATTCCATTTACAAAACGTGACAGAAATGGTCATCAAAACACTAGAGACCATTATGCAATTTCAGTGAATAAAACCCTCCGAAGCAAAACCGCACGTAAACAAAAAAGAGCAACTCGGCAGCCTTTTATGTAACTACAGTAAATGCAATAACTAGTTCCAAACTACCGCTACCGCAGCTTGTCAACAAACGATTTCCGCGCGGACGACTCACAAGTTGGCACTAACAGATTCGCCAGCGTCCAACATTTTGTCCAACATTTATCTCAATTTATATTAGGACTGCGTTGACAAATGCCTCGCGCCCATCCCTGGCCATATCTTACGACAAACTTTTAAATTGCGCTCCTAACACTTAAGAATATCCGCTATCTCCCTTCTGCTAGTGATAAGGTCTATCCTACCTGCTCTATCGCAGATCGTGTCCGAAGCTAAAGGAATTGACCTAATTTAAAAGTTGGTCGTACAGTACGAGATACGGATTTCATCGTATAATTGAATCATCGTTTTATTTCAATGTTTGCGAGCGACGTTTCAATTTAAAGTTAACGGCCATATATTGACACAACAGACGACATAAAACAAAATGGAAAATATAATTTAAATGGAGTTTCATTTGAGTCGCGAAATGGCAGCGAGCAAAGTTTCTCGTTTATTCATTACCTGTGCTTGTATTGATACACTCATACACAGCGCGGCACTCTCTGCTCGTATTGTTTTATCAATGCGCCGCTGTCACTCAGATGGCTTTTTATTTTGTTCGATATTCGACTCTTGAAATTAGTATCGACAACTTGGTGACTTGAATGGCTCGTGGCTTTAAGCTTTATTTATTTATTTTTTCCATTTTGATTGGAAGTAGAATAAATTTGGTTGATTAGCTTCTTGTCTAGCGATCTATTATTTATCTTGGGGCTAATTTGAGAGAACTCAAAAAACATTGGTAAAAAAATGACAGAGAGTGGAAACACAGAACTGAAATTAAAATTGTAATTTCAGTTCTGTGCTTCCACTCTCTGTCATTTTTTACTACTACTATTTTTTAAAATAATTCATAAAGTTAATTGTACAATAAATATAAATAGTGTACTTAGAAAAAACCCCTTGTTAATAGTGTTTACGTATGAACACAATGTCGCCGATCCATTCCGCGCCGTCCTCGGAACACAACGCTCGGACTGCGCTCGCTCCTGGATCAACTACGTCATGCGTCATGATAATGAATATTATTTTAATAAATTAAATGTTTATAAATATTGCGGGACTTCAGCAAAGAACATCGTATGTATTTTTCTTAAATAAATTCTTGTCTGAACTTCAGGAAGCAAAAGAGTAAGAATATTTGTAAAGTTGGTAGAACTTCAACTGGAGCACAAGTGGGTTAGAGATTGCATTCCTAATAGATATTGAAGCTTGCGTCTCTTATCTCGAGGCGAACGAATATTTATGAAAGTTTTAAAAGAACCTTTCGAAATAACGTTACATTTCCTGCAAATTCAATGTAAAAGAAAATGCTTGAAGAAAAGACAAGGTTTTGATATTCTTTGACTTTTGATGTCAAGCTGGGAAAAGTAATATCTCTATTAAGTTTTGTTGAATCCTAAGCTGAGAAACAGGCCGATAAACAACCTCGAAGATTGTGAGCACCAAGAGACCTAACATCAACTTCTAACAACTAGAGTCACTTCATTACTTTATTTTTAACTGAAAAGACGTTTAAAGTGCCTTTTGATGGTCTAAAATATATTCGACTTTGATTGACTTCGAGACGAACTTTAGAATTAGATTTTGGCAAAAATTGGGTCAAGTGCAGCGGGCCTTATGTGACGCATACGACATTGAGCTGATAATCAATATACAGGTATATTTTTTTTGGAATCTGCGATCAGTCATTGGACTATATTCAGATAAGCTGAAGTAAATAAACTTTTAGAGAGTTAGGGCCATCGCCTTAACTCTTCTTATTCAAGTAGCACATTTGTTCTTTTCAGGCGGTTTATCGGATTCCGCCTTAGAAGCGTACTTGTCAATGGATTAGGGTGATGTTTTAATCGGTCTGTGAAAATCTTTAATCGGTCTATGTACTGTTTAGCTTCTTCCATAACAGTTTTCATGTTGAGGTATTCGTGTATCTCTCAGTTGCGAGTAAACCAAGCTGTACCACTTATAGTCCTTAGGATATTGTTTTGAACTCGTTGGAGACAAAGGATGTTTGGTTTGCAGGCTGAAGACCAAATCTGTATTTCATAAGTCCAAATTGGTTTTATGACTGAACTGTAGATCCGGAGTTTATTGCTCAGAAACAATGTTGCCTGTCTGCTAAGCAGCCACAAAAGATTCTTAAAACGATAGTTCACTTCGTTGCGTTTATGCTTGATGTGATCTTTCCAAGTCATACGTTGGTCCAAGTAGAATCCTAGGTATTTGACGCGATGGATTGCGGTAGAGGATCTTGGCCGAGGTTGATTGTTGGACACAGTTTTTTTATCAAAGTGAATGTGATCTGGTGGGATTTGGAGGCACTCGCTTTTACGCGCCATGTGCGCAACCAGTCACTGGTTAGATTTAGCTGGATCTGAAGAATTCTACTGGCTTCATCTGGGTCACTAATTGTTGCGAAAAATGCGACGTCATCTGCAAAAGTCACGACTGTTACGTTTGGAGCTTGAGGAAGGTCATGGGTGAATATATTATATAACACAGAACCAAAGACTGAACCCTATGGTACTCCAGCGCTGCAGGTATGAAGAGAAGATCGCGCGCTTCGTTGTTTAACTTGAAACACTCTGTCGTGCAAATAAGATTTCATCAGAAGATATATTGATGGCGGAAGGGTATTTTTAATTTTAAACCACAGGACCTTGTTCCACACACGATCAAAAGCCTGTTGGACATCGATAAATGCTGTGGAGCAGTACTTCTTCTTCTCAAGGCATTTTTTTTTTTTTTGGGGTAAGCCCACCACACATTCCCAACCACTGCAACTCCTGAAAGCCAGAATCAACAGTGGCGACCACCAGAAAAACGCCAAGCCAATGAAACCCGACGAGTCCCGGAGAAACGATTCAACTGTCTTGGATCCTGCAACGAAATTAACCAGAAAAGTATAGCGGAGGAGTAGGAAAAAAAATATTCTCAAGGCATTGTCTGATAGATCAGATACTCAATATATATACCTGAAACTTTTCCGCTTCTGGAGATTGAACGGATGACTGACAGACAACGCACATACGAAACTACTGGTCGTAGCCAGCTGGGCCTATGGCTGGGCTAGTAGGTTTCTTGGAGACTAAGGGGAGCACTACTTGAGGAAGTGTCGAAATGTTACGGGAACGGGAATATACGGGATATACGTGTCCGAAGTCGCGGGTAAAAGCTAGTATTATTATATTTGGATGAAACTGGTCACGCGGCGTGGGTAGAACATGTCTTAGAGTAGGACTATGGATACTTTGTATCTCGGTAGCCCTTGGGATCATCGTCTACTTCCACGAGGTGAAGCCGCTGGCAGAGGGTCTGTATTGTCATAATAGGGTATTTTACTGAAAAAAAAAACACACACCTGACGTCACATCGCTGGTAAAAATTGTATCATCGCAGTGACGTCTCGCGTGTTTTCAACGCACTGTATCGTCTTGGTTTTTAAAGTCCCGTACGCAAAGGGACGCAACTCAACCTTATTACTAAGCCTCCGCTGTCCGTCCGTCCGTCCATTTGTCAGAGAGCTGTATCTCAAGAACCGTAATAGGTAAACAGATAAAATTTTCACACATTGTGTATTTCTGTTGCCGCTACACGCAATAAATAAAAAAAAATAAGGTTTATGGTACGGAACCCTTGGAGGAGTTCGTGGCTAGATAATAACAGCCACACAGGTCGATCTTCAAGGTTAAGCAACGCTGTCCAAGGTTGGTCTGTGGATGGGTGACCATCTTAAAATACCGAGTTTACTCCGTGCCTCGGAAAGCACGTTAAACCGTTGGTCCCGGCTGTCATTTGTAGATCTTTGGCAGTCGTTACGGATAGTCAGAAGCCAATTAATCTGACTCTAGTCTTGCCATGGAGTAACGTGTTACCCATTTTATGAGTTGTGAAGGTCTGGTAGGCAGCCGCTCCTCGTAAAATACTGGTATTCAGCTAAATCCGGGTTGACTGGAAGCCGACCCCAATATAGATGGGAAAAGGCTAGGCAGATGATGATGGTACGGAACCCTTCGTGTGCGAGTCCTACTCACGCTGAGCCGGCTTTTTGTTTACGTGAAAAAAGATAAAATACGTGTCCATTATTTTTTCTAAATCTATCTCAGTTTTAATTTTTCAGTAAAATACCATAATTCTGTTTGCCTACATGTTTCTTGTCAATCAAGTGTCAATCATCATCATAACAGTCGAAAGACGTCCACTACCGGCCACAGAGCTCTCCCAAATAATGGAGGGTGTTTGCCATAATGGCCACGGTTGGCAGGCGGGTTGGCGGTCGCAGTGTGTGGTGTTGAGTTTTACAGTTTTCTCAAAGGTTAGACTTAATTGGAAGAATAAAGATGAGCTGGTTCAGAACATACAATACTTTCTATGTCGATAATACATTCTTGAATAATATTCGACACACAGGCGAAGGCACTGGTAAAAGTTAGTCACGAAAACAACAAAGGATCATCAGTTTTCTACGAACCGTATTGCCAGCTCAGTGGTCTGTGTCCAGTCGAGGGTACGGAAGCAGCGCACGAGGAACAAAGGGTCTGGCCACAGGTCATTATTTGTGAGGCAGTTATTACGTGTTGTTCCTGTTCGGCTAGTTTCATGTCCGCGCTAATGTGCTCCAGTTAATGCGACTGTTCATTTAAATTAAGGTTAAATGAACAGGTTGATGTTAGACATAACACGTACTACTTACTTAGTGTAGGTGTGCGGATACTGGGATCATTGTTCGCAATTTATTGAACACAATTGAGGGTTTTTATCTTCCCATTTACATTTTTGTGATTTCTGATGTTAATCTCCTTCAATTCTTGTAATTTATAAACAAAATTCTTATTATTTCCAATCTGAACAATTCCACCTTATGTTGAGGTTATCTTAACTACTATTATGAATGCAAAAATCAGTTTGTTACTCGTATATGTACGCCTAAATAACTGAATCGAGTTTGCTGGATTTTGGTACATACAAAGACAAAGGACCAAGATAATTTATAAGCTATCTACTTTTTTTCGTAAAGAAAACTTAACGCAAGCGAAGCCGCGGGCAAACACTAGTCTAATATGACTAGCGTTGAATGCCATCATGAGCCCAGTAGAAATCGACACCAAAAAGGGCTAAATTCGCAAAGCTGGATGTAGTTCTGATTTTTTGATCCCATAAAAAACGGAACCTTTATAGGATTCTGTCTCCTAAGATATAATAGGTATATTAACTACCTAGTTCAGAAGGCAGGGCTTTTATGTAATAGTGACACAAAATGTTTGCAAATAAATGAATTTATTCGAATATCTGTCCGTCCGTCTTTCACAGCCAGTTTATGCCGGATCTACTTTACCGATTCTGTTCAAATTTGATACACATTTGGATTTTTATAACTCATTTTATTTACGCAAATAAATATTTTTGTAGTATATGGGTCACATTTTGGGGTACAAATAGAAAATTTAAAAAAAAGTGTTTCAAACTGTATTGTGTAACATATCAAATAAAAGGGCACTGTGAGGGCTTTAATGCTATTTATTCATAATTTTAAAATAAATAGTTTTCAAGTAATTTAAGAAATTAGACCAATAATGACCATTCCCCTCTTATCTCCGAAACTACTAACCTAAAATTTTGAAAAAAAATTAGATAGTAGTTCTATACCTAAATATTACAGGAAAATCTGTTATCAGCATCTGATAAGAAGTCTGTAGTGTTAAAATAACTCGTTAAAAAAAATAAATTGGTTCGGAACCCTTTGCACGCGAGTCCGACTCATACTTGGCCAGTTTTTGCTCTAAAAGTCAAAAATTTGCATTTTTAACACGTTAAAATTTTTATAAAGACACTTAAATTTGCAATGATTTAAGCCCAACAGCAGCTCTATGAAAATCCGCAGTTTATCACGTGGTGCGCAGCGAGCACTAGTACTTTAAGTTGCAAATTTGGATTCTCACTATTCTAACTCATCCATACAACATACCAAAAAATCAGAACTACAGTTTAATGTTCATTTTCACTGGGCTAGACTTCCATACTTATAGTATTCCTCGTTCAGACCGTATTCCCCTGACAACCACGCACGTTCTTGTATAAGTGCGACCTCTGACTGAAGTAAGTGCGGCTGTCACGGCTCATTATCTCAAGAAGTAATAACTGCGGCTAATTTACAGCTCACACGAAGTGCGGGCGCCGCACTCTCACGTTATTGTACGCTCAGAAATTGCTCTTCAGAACAGCGATTATAAAGCAGAATTGAAATAAGCTATTATGTGCATAAATTCTTATCATTCAAATTACATTAATGTTAGGGAAAATAGACAGACTGAAAACATGGAGGTCAAATGAAAGGTTGGTTTTGTAACGTGCTTGGTTAAAAACTACATCAACAAAGGTATTTTCGAATTATCTTAGCTTGGTGAAATTAAATGAACTCGTGAAACTTCAAAGCCTCGTTGGGTCTCCAACGTATCTTAGGTGCTTCCAACTGTATTAAGATCTGCTTTCAATTTAACTGGATGCAGCTAAGTGCCTGTATTTTACATAGAGTAACTGCGTGGCGATGGCGATCGATAGGGGGGGGGGGGGGCAATCGATCACAAGCACAACCAAAAAGTGGCCCCTAGTGCCCGGCAGCCCGCTACCGAAGTCAAGGGTAGACCTTGACTTTGGTAGCGGTCTGACTCTCCGTAACGCCAAAGTCGCCGTCAAGGTCAAAAGGAAGGTAACGAATGGTCACCTACCCACAAACCGACCTCAGCAAGCGCTGCTTAACCTCAAAGACCAAGCTGTACAGTTATTAGACATGAGCTGCTTAGATATATCGATATCAATGAATTATAATTAAACAAAAGGATTTAATTGCCATAACTGCTGGCAGTTAAAGTAAAAATAAGTATAGAAATACATGCCATCTATCATGAATAATACAAGCTACCACATGAACTCTCAGGAAATCATCACACTACGCTTGTGAAGCCACAACAGTTATTTTAATTTAAAAAAAAACGAGTGTTCACAAAGTTCCTTGAAAGGCCACTAGCAACTCTACATTTTTCACAAATCCTAACGCTAACTAAACCTGGCATCGCTCTACTCCGCTCTGCTGCATACCGCTCGCTGTAACGTCAGTAAAAGTTGGAACAATAGCGCCCGTACCAATAACAATCGCTGAGGGATGTTCAAAAGTTAATAACGTTAAAAATATCCGAATCTAGCTCGGTCGGGATGGAACTCGCTCGGGCGGTTCAATATCGACGATACGTTACGTTGCCGACTGTATGCCTGACACACTGCTGGAGAGGATGGCTGACTTGTAGAAAACTAGTATTGGTATAGTCGTCCTGACTGAATTTCGTTCTTGGACACCAATCTTGTCGGAAAGTCTCAGCAAATGAGGCCTAACGCTAGCGTGTATGTTATAAAACTGTACAATAATCGGTGCATAATTATGTTATTTAATTATGCTTGTAGGTTATGCATGTAAGGTTATAACCATCATGCAAATCCTAGCGTGTATGGCCACCATAAAAGCTTCAAAATCCTCTTAGCCTTGAGGTTTTTGCAAAAGAAAAAAAAAACAAAACAAAACAATGATCATGTTAAAATTATCCACTAATTACAAAATTATCAATCGAAATCAGTGGATCGTGCGCGCTATCAGTGTTATCCATCAGATTATGATAAGCAGGTTTAAGTATTTTATCCCATCTACATTCATAATGCCACTTATCACGATGAAAAAGGACACAATTTTTGTATTGAACCATTTTCAGCAGATTTTAGTGTATCTCACTCGTATTAGAAACAAGTATTTATCACATAAACACACAATATAACTGTAAATATTCATTCAATAATCGCTATATTCATAAAACTTTCTAACGCTCTATATTTTTATTTTGGGAGATTATAATTTTAATCGAATATTACACTTGCTTTGGTTTCTGTCTTTGCGTATCATTTTATGTTTAATTTAATATTCATTGTAAAAAAAAATTGCGGATTTAGTAAATACTTTTAGCGATATCTCAATTTGATTTGATACATTGGCTATACAAATAATAATTCTTGAATTTGTTTCTACGAACTTGAATTTTTCTGAAATAGTTGTAGAAGAAAATATTGCACACTTACTAAAACGTTGCGCAACAAGCTCGCGAACTTTTTTGTCTATTAAATTCTGTATCACGCAACTAGTTCGCAAGCATGTATCACGGCGCACGTACTGAACGAAGACTTAGCTGAATTGTTTCAACGAGCGAAACTTTAAAACAACGCGCTCAGTAATACCGACCGAGATTCCTCTTACCTCAGATATCTGAGAAATGCGCGGAAGATTTATTTATATTACTGAGAATTTGCCACCGTTCGTTCCTGTCGGTAATAAATGGGACTCGGTTTTGATGACAAAATATTGTTTGGCTCCTAAATTTCGAATACGATTTTTATTTGTTTCACTGTTTAGACTCGTGTCACAGCTCCGCCCACAGATGTTGTCTTTGAAATTTGAAACATAATTATTTTTCATAACGAAACATAAAGAGCCGTGGGAAGGAGGAAGGATATAAGTAGGCAAGCAAAAACACAAATCAAACATGTTTTTTAGATTCAGTGAACGCACGGTACCCTGACACAAAAATTCCATCGTCACTAATCGGGGTTTATCAAACAATAAAATTGACATTATCAATCCATCGATTAATTACTAATCATCTTAGACTGACAATTTCGAAATTATTAAAAATTAAGATAAGTAGAAAAAACTAGGGCGACTTTATTTGCATACCTACTGGTTCTTGAGTTGAACAGTCGTGTGAGCGATGGAGACGAGACAGTTGTTGGTGCTGTGTGTGGCGCTGGTGAGCCTGGCGCACGTGAGCCTGGCGCACGCCGGCAGACATGACGCGTAGCGCTGGTGAGCCTGGCGCACGCCGGCAGACATGACGCGTAGCGCTGGTGAGCCTGGCGCACGCCGGCAGACATGACGCGTAGCGCTGGTGAGCCTGGCGCACGCCAGCAGACATGACGCGTAGCGCTGGTGAGCCTGGCGCACGCCGGCAGACATGACGCGTAGCGCTGGTGAGCCTGGCGCACGCCGGCAGACATGACGCGTAGCGCTGGTGAGCCTGGCGCACGCCGGCTGACATGACGCGTGCTCCAGGTATGACCATTTATTCCATCATTTTTATTACGTGAAGGAAGACATAGTGATGTAACATGTATAAGAATGCCATATATAAAGACATTCCATCTCGCGCAAGGACGCGCATTGTGGAAGCAGCAAAAGACTGCAGAAGGACTGTGCTCCAACAGTGGTATTGTTGAAGTGACCTATATTTACTTGTTAAAGACTTTTCTGGCATAGATTTAAATCTGAACAAACACTTCAAAGTACTCATACCTATACCTGTCGTGTGGTTATTACAAGCTTTTATTTTTAGTTTCACTTGCCCCGTTGTCTGTCTGTAATAAAGTCTTGAAAGTTAAATTTGACACACTTCCGAGTTGTCCTTAATAAAACGACACAATCCTATCGAGTCTGTGATCTTGATTTGACTTGACGAGTACTTTGTCTTTACATAGTACCCAAAGTTTGATGATTCTATTATTTCATTTATTTTAGTACCTATGCCAAAGAATGAAGTCTCATTCAGAACCATTATCTAATTACACATACTATTTCAGACTATTCTATCTTCCAGCTACACAGTCCACGCGGTGCTGCCGTGCGACTCCTCAGACGTGGCACTGCTGCAGCGGCTGGTGGGTGAGCTGGAGCTGGACGTGTGGTAGCACGGGGCACCGCACGAGCGGGAAGCGCTGCTGATGGTGTCGCCGCAGCACCAGCCACAGCTGCTGAGCGCGCTCGACCGCCAGGGCATGCATCACTATGTGCACACGGACAATGTCGCCAAGTGAGATTGAGATCAATTTTCGAGGCGCAAAAAATATCAACGTACATAACGAAAAATACAGCTACATACAAAGTAAATTTTCCAAAAGAGCATTGATTGCCAAATCCGAAACTACGAGGAATTGCGAAAATTACTTAAAGTGGTCTTGGGTGTCGCGGTGTTAAGTAGGTAGTACCCTTATATTTACTGATTTTGTTTTTAAAATCGAATAATAAAGTAAAAGTGAAAATTCATTTATTTTCCACAATAATGAAAAACACAGTACAGACATTAAAATAAATGGAGTGGACTGGAGCCTAAACTAGGGCAGCCCTGTATTTCAGGACTCCAGGTCTTCCTCCCACGGCGAGTAAGTTGGTACAATTTATTAATGAATGAGTGTATTTGTGTGAGCGCGTGTTTGTGATGTGTGTTGTTATGGTGTGTGTCTTGTGTGTGTGCGTGCGTGTGTGTCTTATGTGTGTGCGTGCGTGTGTGTGTTGTTTGTGTGCGTGCATGTGTGTGATATGTGAGAGAGTACAGTTGCGCGCATCTGTGTTTTGTGGGAGTATGTATGTATGTGTGCATGGTTGTGTATGAGTGTGCTTTGACTGCTCTTTATTTACTACAATAGAACAGAAAAGTTATTTAGAAATTACAATTAAAGATTCCGTGTCATTATAAATTAAATTCAGAAGATAATTTTGGATAATAGATTTACATTCATGCATGATTTTTGGGAATATATTTATGACAGAATTAGAAAGCAGTGTTGTGTTTAGTTGCCTTGCATATTCTGTTATTTCTTCTTCCAGGATAAGATAAGTTAGCATCGTAGGTTAGTTCTTTATGCTTGCTAAGTGTGGTGTGAAGGATGAATAGTTGCCTCACGGTCAATACATTGCAGTCCTTGTATAGGCTCATTGTGAGGTAACGAAAGGGTTTTCTAAGCATTACTTTGAGTAATGACCTTTGTGCGTGTTCAACTTTTATGATTTTTGTCTTGCAGGAACCACCCCATACCGGAATACAATAACCTAAGATTGACTGAACCAGGGCAAAGTAAACCGTTTTTAACATCCTCAATTTGAGTACGTTTCTGAGCTTTTTAAAAATCCATATCATTTTCCGCGTACGTGTAGACAGAATATCTAGTTGTGCTTGCCATGAAAGGGCATCATCTATTTGAATGCCGAGATATCTGATATTGGTGGTTTTTACTAGTGGTGCGCAGGAGCATGTTAACGACTGGGTATTTTCACATTTATGTGCTTTTAAAGTGAAGTTATTTGGTTGTGTTGTTTTATTTATCGAAAATGTTATATATTTCGTTTTATTGACATTTAATGTTAGGAGATTTTTATTTAACCACAGTGATGTCTGATGAAGTCCCTTTTCTATAATGATTACTATATTTATTTACTGATTTATTTATTCATTCATTTATTATTAATAACAAATCCTCTCGTATAGGTCATCATCTGCCTAGCCTTTTACCAACTATATTGGGGTCGGCTTCCAGTCAATCCGGATTTAGCTGAATACTAGTATATTACGTGGAGCGGATGTCTACCAGACCTCCACAACCCATTTACTGGGTATAACGGTACTTCATGACAAGACTGGAGTCAGATTTACTGGCTTCTAACTATCCGTAACGACTGCCAAAGATCAACAAATGACTGACGAGACCAACGGCTTAACGTGCTTTCCGAGGCACGGAGGAAACTCGGTATGTTATGATGGTCACCCATCCACAGTCCAACCTTGGAGAGCATTGCTTAACCTTGAAGATCGACCCGTGCGGCTGTAATAATCCTGACGTATAGATACATAATGTAAATTAGTGTGTGAGCACAATATGAAAAACACACCGCTTAAGCGCTTAAGTGTATTTAAAAACCAACGGAGTAAAAAATAACGAAATTCTAAATGAATAAAAGGAGTAATATACTCGTAAAATATTTGGTTTCCTTTATATAGAACGAAAAAAAAAACTGTATAAACTAGGATAAAATTTTCGCATACAAAAATGTTGTTCAGTAAAATAATTCATTAAAAAATCTAAAACGAAAACGGTATAAATCATATAAATGTCAGCACTATTTCATCCACACTGCTGACAATTACTCGAATCGTTAGCTATGAATGAAATATGAAAATAGTGCTTTGAATATTAATTATTTAGAAAATGGAAATAGCTCTCTCTATCAATGATAACAAAGTAAAAATAAATAATGACCTTTTTTGCATAGAATGCTGTCATTTCAATTTTCTTTTATAGAGCCCTCGAGAAACACGATGAAGAAATATCCATGTGGAGGAGTACTAGAGGCCAGAGGATGATATTCCAGGATTACCCGCGATATGTTGAGGTATTTACCTTTGTTCATTTGTATTAGCAGTATGATGACAGCTAAACACCTTGACGTCGAAGATCAGTATGATATAATACACAAATGTAGCGCATACGATACGTTACAAACAATAAAGAAAGGTATTTTTTTACTTTTGATAGGCACGCGTTTGACCACTATCTCATCTGATGTTAAGCGATGATGTGGTCGAAGATGGAGCACGCCTGCCTAGAAGTAAAGAAGAAGTGTTTTGTGTTTTATGTGTTGTGAGTACGAAAAAGTTCTAAGTCAGTGTACGAATTATGACTGAGAAGTTTTAGACAGTTAGAAAGTGTTTTAATATGAGTTTACCTAACTGTCTAAAAAATCTCAGTCGTAATTCGTACACTAACTTCGAACTTTTTCGTACTCCGAGCGTTTATTGAGCTGGTTGAGGCCTTTAATAGACAAATCTCTGCTCCGGTAATCGACAGCCTAGCCCCCAGAAACAGAACAATTGTCTCTTTTGAGGCTCACTGATACTCATCTTCCTCTATTCTGTCCTATCACGCTATCACTGACTCCCTTTTTCTTCTTATCATTCCTCACACAATCCATCCTTTTCTCAATGTTCACCTGTACTATAAAAACTTTTCATTTACAATATTGTAGCCTTGCTTAAAATAACACACTCATATAAGCAATACAAATAATTAATCAATTCAAAATGAGAGCTGTGAAATATAAGCTGAATCTCCGAATGACGCATCAACGTAATCAGGCGAGATCCGATGTTTGTGTGATTGAACACCAATTGCAATGCATGCTACTAGTATACAATTATGATTTAGTTGCTAGGTAAAAGCCTTGAGCTATTTGCTTTGAATTTAAAACCGGCATACTTTTTCACACATTTTATGCTAGATTCTGTTTTGCTTAACAATATACTAGTAATAATTACACTTTAAAGAACAATGCGTTTAGGGTGTGTAAGATTTTCTTTACTTCTTCTAACAGGAGTCAATAAAGAATGTTGATTTTTACTTTTTAATCGTCAGTCAACCTAATTTTTTAATGATCAATATTAACTGTCATAATTATTGTAGTATTCTCTGCTATCACATTAATTATTAAATTTCAGAAAAAAATAAAACGTATGCCTTCTTTCAGATCGATGCTTATATGGATAGAATATCTGCTCAGTACCCCGACTTGGTTACCGTAGTCAACGCTGGAAAGAGCTTCGAAGGTCGAGACATCAAGTACCTAAAGGTTCGTATTATTTAAGTCTTTTGACCTGCATTATAATGCTCAAATTCAATTAGTTAAGATCTAAGTTATAAAAAGCCACCTTAATTAGCTCAGATCATGTTCTAACCCTTTCATTGAAGTTAAATAATTAATAACTTTGCGTGTTAATCACTTTAAGCTAAGATTCCACTAGTAGTTCAATTGCTTTTGATTCTAATTTAATGAAAACTTTTGTATTACGCACCACCATCCACCTTTTTGCTTTAATATTAATGCTTCATCTTAGTTTTCTTTAAATCTGTCTGTCCATCTGTCTGTCTGTCGCCGAATTTCTGACGTACATCTCTTTTTCTTCACTAGATATCAACGACAAACTTCGCCGACCCCAGCAAGCCGATCTACTTCATGAACGCGATGATCCACGCGCGCGAGTGGGTCACCACTCCGGTGGCGCTGTACTCCGTGTACCGCCTGGTGGAATACCTGCGCAGCGAGGACCGTGACCTGCGCAGCGACGTGGACTGGATCGTGCTCCCACTCGTCAACCCCGACGGCTACGAGTTCTCACATACCGATGTGAGTCAACATTTTAAGATCTAAATAATCGTTATCGAAATATTGTAAATAGAACCCTTGGTTTTTTACAAACTAGTTGTTGCACCACAATCTAGGAATTAAAACCACTAATTACGAAATCAAAAGCTCTATGACAAGCTAAAAAAAGAGTAGATAACCGTCCAAACCTACAAGCAACACACTCAATAAGTGAGATACTCAAAGAGTGATTCAAAATTCCTTCGCATGTAAGAAAGTACGTATTTAACCACTTGCTGAATGTCAGAAAAATGTCTTATAAGACCACAAAAAACACCAAAGCCTCCCATAGTTGTTATTATCTTAACCTTCGGTGCTATGGTTCTAGCATCCATCGAAATTTATTAATTATATATTTTCAGAACTGTCTCTGGCGTAAGACAAGGTCGGTTAATCTAGCAGTTCATGAAACCTGCTTCGGCGTTGACGGCAACAGGAACTTCGATGTCCAGTTCAATACGACCGGAGTCTCCAGTGACCCGTGTGCTATCATCTATCCTGGAACCCATGCTTTCTCAGAGCCCGAGACCCAGTACATAAGGGATATCCTCCGTGATCCGCAGTATGCGAACAGGATCCAGCTGTATATGGACATCCACAGTCATGGGAACTATGTGCTGTTTGCGTATGGGGACGCCAGCCTACCACCGAATGCCGCTCAGCTGCACCTTGTGGCTGCAGCCATGGGAGCTGCCATGGATGCACTGAAACTGCCTCAAGCTGGATACTATCAGATAGGAAATAGTGCTATCGTACTTTACGGTACCTCGGGAAGTGCCCAGGATTATGGCCAGGTAAGTCTCCTTTTACGAACATAGATTAAATTGAATATTTTTTTTTATGTTACCATATTAATTAGTAAAAAAACATATGCATATATTATGTAGAAACCAGTCCATAAGTTAAAATAATAGTGGTTCTGAATCTTTGGAAGGAGAGACAATGCTTCACATATCCCTAGTTATAAATTTACATTAATTTCATTTTAATCCCTTAGGCCACATTTATACCCAATGAAAAATAATTTACAGATGCATGTTATGTATTTTTAATCCTGAAATAATCTGCTGACAATTTATCGCAAACAATGACAATTCTATATTTGATAAATACTCGCTCATTTGTCTGTACGTCTGGTGCACTCGAGTGAACGCCGCGCGCCGCTGATCTAATCTTATCTGTCAGAATTTATTGTGTTTTTGATAACGATATTTATTATGATGGACTTCGATTATTGCCAATTCATTGTAGATCCACATTCAGAGCACGTATTGAACATGGCTTGTTTTGGTGAAGCTGTGATGGATATAAGGAATATCTCATACATATTGTCATGGCTGTCTTGAGAATGACCGCCACATGATAGCTGAAGATCTAAAAGATAATTACTAGTTATATTACCATGGTGTTTGTTGAAAAATATTTACATCATTGTGCTATTTTATTGGTTTGTTTTAATATGCAATGATAAAATAATTGATTCTTGAAGCCATGCACATAAAATCTATCTATATCATAACTGATCAGTTGTCATCGTCACTTCAGTCGGAAGACGTCACCCAAACATCACCGCATCGAAGCGTTGCATACTTCTGCCAGGCCCGTGGTCTTCACGGCGCATTGGTCCACCATGTGTGAGGTCTTCCAACGTAGGACGTTACATACGTAAATTTTGATATTGTGTTTAATTTATTCTTCCTTGTCTACA
The DNA here is from genome assembly GCA_950371165.1 of Lacanobia oleracea. NCBI lineage: Eukaryota > Metazoa > Arthropoda > Insecta > Lepidoptera > Noctuidae > Lacanobia > Lacanobia oleracea. Next base: position 23,594,737 of record OX493406.1, read on the forward strand.
GGTTTCTGGTGTCCCGTTCTCTTACACCCTGGAGCTGCCGGGCTACGGGTACGGGTTTCTGGTGCCTCCCCACTACTAGGACCAGATCAATGAGGAGACGTGGCAGGGCATCGCGGTGTCAGCCCGACTGGCGCGCTCCTACTACCGGTCGCGGTACAACGCTGCTACTACCGCTGCACCAGCGCAACCTTAAATCACAGAATATAAATGCTCTATATTGAACAACATATAAAAATTACATTAGTACTCGAAAAATAGAAAGGTATAATAATGGGCAGGATGCACAGGGCAAAGCTTTAAAAGATGAATGCCTCTTTTAATTAATTATTATATTTAACCTAGGCTGTCTCCCTGCTGAGCCCCGTTAGAAAAAACGAGCATGACTTTTTAACCGACTTCAAAAAAAGAGGTTCTCAATTCGACCGTGTTTATATATTTTTAATAATTTTTTTTTTTTCACTTTTAATGTTGGTGTTTTCTTTATTGTTTGTCCAACGATCTACCTTTATGGAACGTAGATATTAAAAATAAAGTTGTTAAACATTGTCTACGCGTCGTTGAATCTCAAATGTAGTTGAGCAACATTTTCAAATTTATAAACATAAGTATTGTTTAGCTAATAATCACAGGAAATAGTCAAATAACTAAAAAAAATTTAATACAAAAGCAGAGTGTGGATATTCAGAAAAGCTTTAGACGAACCGTCTACAAATCAAGCCCACTGAACCCCACGTTGGAGGACCGCCAACGGAAGCCATTTAGCAAACGATCCGATGAGCAAAGTTTTTCTTCTGTTGCCGACGCTACGCTATTGAGCTTGAGATGAGTCCTCACAGCTTGTCGGATGCATTTTCTTATTGACATTATTTTATGAACTTTATTTAGGGACCATCTCCACGAGTTGACTTTTTTAAATTTTAAAACAGTTTTAAAGTTATTTAAGAAAAAAGACCAAAAATGACCAATTCCCCCGTATACACCCGAAACTACTAAGCCAAAAACTAAAAAAAACTGGCCAAGTGCGAGTCGGACACAAACACGAAAGGTTCCAAACATACATTATTATTTGTTATTATAGCGGCAATAGAAATGCACAATCAGTGAAAATTTCAAATGTTATGTTGCCCATTTATTACCCTTTGGGTACGGAACACTAAAAAATGCAGATTATAGTTCTATATCTAAAGATTACAGGAAAATATTTATGAAGTCTATAGTGTTAACATAATATGTTAAAAAAATAAAATTGGTTCGGAACCCTATGCACGCGAGTCCGACTCGCACTTGACCAGTTTTTCATACATCGAATCACCGTGATAATATCGCCGTGTGGAGATACGTTCGTATAGTTGTATAGAAATACGTGGCACGGACAATGATATCGCCGCGATTCTCTCGCTCGTGGAGACGGCCCCTTAGTGTTAACGAACATATTTTCCTTGCAAATGCCACTATTAAATTCATAACAGTACAAGGATGAAAAAGGATACAAATCTTTTACTGCGTCTTCACTGTATTCATCATAAGTTTTAAAACTACATATTTTTGTACCATATTAGAGCAAGCTATATTCCGTTGGTCTAGTCTAACACAGTTTCGATCAAAATCTTATCGAAAAAATCTGTAATTGTTTTGTGTCACGAACGAATAAATTTCTAAGTATACTTTATCCACGCTAATGGTAACAGCTTCCATTAATATTACAATAAAGCGGCTGAACAAAAGCTGTATTTATACTCAGCGCGCGCCCGCAGCGCTTCAGTGATGACGTCACCCGCTGCAAGCACTGTAATTTTACGCTTACCCTCCCATTGAACCGCGACCCTCGCTGTTGTATATATATGTATATGAGCAGTACTTATACTCAGTACCTAATAGTTTGTGCTTTCATATTTTTATTTTATGGTTTGACAAAAGAGTGATGGTTTCCTGATCGAGAATGGTTAGATAGGTACTGTCGATGAAACTGCAATGAGCTTCTGCAATGCAGCAATCTGCTTGAACTTTGCCCGACTATATTCGGGTCGAAGTCCAGTCTCCCCAGATTCCATAGAGTACCGAAAGTTACATGGAGTGACTGCCTATCAGACCTCCACAACCCTAACTGGGTGACAAGGTATCGCTTGCCAAGACTGCTGTAAGATTTTCCAGCTTCTAACTATTCATAATAATGACTGTCAAATATCTTGAAATGACAACCGGAACTGGTTTAACGTGCTTGCCGAGGCGCGAAGGAATCTCGGTATGTAATGGATCGTCACCTATCCACGGATTAACCTCAGCAAGCGTCGCTTAACTTTGAAGATCGACTCATGCGGCTGTTTGTTTTAACTTCAGGTTCCTAGTCTTTCAAATCAAATAAAACCTGAGAAATTCTCAGTTTGTAAGTTATCTCCGCACATTATCGCCATTCCGGACCTACCAGCAGCGCATTACCATTCAGCGCTTGCAGCGACCATCCGCCACCGACTATAATACGAGGAACATTTTTGCATGATCTAATCTCTACGCTGCGCAGCGCTGGAGCGCAGCGTCGCCCAAGACAAACGGTGCGGCACGAGACCTGCATTATTCATTCAAATCTGATCGCGTGGTGGGTGCGCTAATATTTGTAGGAACGCCCTCCAAACTGAGATCTACCTGCGGGATTACTAATGCTGGAGGCGCCTTGCAGATCAGGGAAGCATTTCAATTTGATTGATTAATGTTCACAAGTGTTCGTGGAGATTCTTGAATATTCTTCTTCCCAGAGCGCCATAACGCTTTGGAACGTGCAACTAGCTTCATGTTTTTGATCGACCAAGCTTGTCAATTCAAGAATAATAATAATAATATAATATAATATTCCACACAACTATCACACAACGCCATCTAGTCCCAAGCTAAGCAGAGCTTGTGTTATGGTTACTAGACAACTGATAAACATACCTACTTATATATTTCTAAATACATACATATTATAGATAAACTACACACACTACACACACACACACACACACACACACTTGTTTATTACAAATGTGAAAGTGAGTTTAATTATTACACTTTTACGCATCTTGAAAGCAGTTCATGTTCTTAATAGCACTTGTCGAAATCTGTCAACTATTTAGCCACATTAACTTAGACCTTATTAAATTGGACATGTTGTTGTCTTACTCGGGAGGTACGAGTTTTATGTTATACCTTGGCAGGTACCAATAACATTCAAATTGCAGCGTTAGTTTGTTCCGTCGTGCGTGCAACCCGCGAGACTATTGCGTTAGTACAGTTCGGTGATGATCGGCTCCCCGACTGCCCCCGAGTGATTTAGCGCGAGTCAGTGCGCACTGCAATAATAGCCTCGGGGCTGCGGAGTCAGAGGGTGGTCGGTGGTCACTCCATCATGGTCGGACGCAATCGTGCGAGCGATAATGAGCGCAGTGACGGTTGTAACATGATATGAATTCGGCTGAATTGACACGAAGAATTTGTAAAAAATAACAATAAAATAAAAACCAGTCAATACTTTGCGCCTTGTGAAATGTAATTGTTTTAAGTCAGTAACAAAGTGTCCTGTAGTTTTTGAGACTATCGAAAAATACGGCATTGGTACTCGAACTTGGTATTCGTTGTTAGACTCACTAAAAATAGACACTCTGTGTAAATTTCAACCGTCACAACAAAATGTGGTAATGGTTCATGAGACAGCATGCTGCAGATAGCTGCACTGGCCGTACATCTATAAGTACGGCCAGCGGATGCCCAGTAGTGTTCCGTTGGATACCTTCAGGTACGGAATCTTAAAAAATTGGTGTTTAAAGTTAAGTTATATTGCAAAGTTCAACTTAAGGACTTAAATATACACAAACGTGTTTTCAATTGACACAGAAGGTGAACGTTAGAGTTTTGCGGGACATTTTGCAAACGTGTTTTTTTTTCTTTTAAAAAAGTATTTAAATGCTTAGGAAAGGCATCGTTTACAGATGTGATTGGTATGGGATCTTTTCTTTAATAATCTAAATCAGCTTCTTACCTTTGCATTGAAAGAAATGAATTCATTTGATACGCTGCGGGGTTCATCTCTATTAACATAATACAGCGGTCATCAATCCACCTCCAAGTAATTTGGATTACGTCATAATTCTCCAAGATGGCGTCCGCGGCGGCTTATGTTTATCAATAGCCACTCCGTCTCGCTTGAAAGTAAACCACTCACTGATTCCTATAATCCACATAATAACTCACAGCAGATAAGTCCGCAGATAAACCCGCTCATCTGAATGTTACATTCGCTCACAGCGCTGGACGTGTGCAGGCTTTGTCGTGTGATTTATGTTTTAATTTATTAAACGAACAACTGTTATTATGTTATTTTAATCGTGTTTTGTTTTATTTTAAATGGTTTCACCTAGGTTTTTGTTCACGGCAGTGGTTTTTACGAATTGATTGTGATAAAAGGTTTGATTTTACTTTTAACGTGAAATAAAACAGTTCTTGAAATATTTTTTTTCGTATAAATATTTCAAATTCTGTCTCAAGGAGAATTGCCATACGCATCGATCTTCATGGTTAAGCAACGCTTGACAATCTCGCGACCATCTCAACATACTGAATTTTCTCCATGCCTCGGAAATCACGCTAAGCCGTTGGTCCCGGACGCCATTTGGAAATCTTTAGTAGTCGTTAAGAATTATCAGAAGCTAGCAAATCTGACTCCAGACTTGCCAAGAAGTACCGTATTACCCAGTTAATGGATTGTTGAGGTCTGGTAGCAGTTACTCCACATAAAATACTGGTATTCAGCTGAATCCAGTTGGCCTGGAAGCCGACCCCGAGCTTGCAAATTAGTAGAATAGGGAACATGCTAAATTTTCATCTTGCTTCCATTTTAGAGAATTCTATGTAAAATAACCCTACATAAATTAAAAAAAAAAGCGCTTTATTTTCTTTTCATAATTGCAGTTTTAAACTTGACAAATTTGACATTTCGCCCGAAAACGGAAGTTGAGTCACTCCTGTCTGACACTTTCATGAACTGTTCTAACTCAAAGACATCATCAGACACAAGGTTGCCTTTTCGTTGTCATAATAGCATTGACATCACTAAAGGCCGATTGTTGTTTTAAAATACGTTCCGTTTACGTTACTTTAATTCGTTATTTTTGTTAAAAACCGATATTAACAAAAATAAAAACGTTGCAATGGCTTTTATTTTATACTTTTTATCATTTTATAAACAACATTCTCATAAATTCTGTATTTGCATCTTCCCTATTGGCACTCAGGTGCAATGCATACGGGAAATATATTGTCAGATTCCTGGGATGTTTCCTCAAATATAAGGGTAACATTCTGTATTTGTACTGTAAGGAAAAAATAGAAAACACAACTTTGTTCAAAGAACCTGACCGCAAAAAAATAAAATATTTAAAATCCTGTTTATATCTCCGCATGTACTCGTATGACCCTCAAGTAGAGCTCGTCATTTGGCTGTGTCCAGAAACTAACACTAAACCATAAGTAGTTGGTCTTGGTGGTGTTTAATGTTAGTAAGTTGTTTTTCAGCCATTCAGCTATTTGGGCAATCCCTACCTCTGCACTCAGTTTAGCATCTTGCCAAGAATTACAAACTGTTCTATTTCGGTGTGAGTGGCGCCGGGTCGCGTGTAGTAACTATCGCTTTACTTGGTCAGCTTGCGGTGATCAACAGTCGTATTATATTGATGAGAGCTGCGGTCACACACTTGCAGCTGTTATTGTTTTATTCATATTTTAGGTTTGATGGCGACGATGGGTCCTGAAGGTGATAGTGGACTGTGAGTGTAAAATGAAAATATAATATAATCTATACTAATATATAAAGCTGAAGAGTTTGTTTGTATGTTTGTTTCCTTGAACGCGCTAATCTCAGGAACTACTCGTCCAATTTAAAAAAATATTACAGTGTTATATAGCTAATTTATTGAGGAAGGCTATATGCAATATAACATCACGCTAAGACCAATAGAAGCGGAGCAGTAATGAAAATTGTGACGCAGATGAAGTTGCGTGGGTTAACTAGTCAAAATATAATGAGCAAATATGAAATTAAAAAACGGTACGGTTAGTTTACGAGAACTATAAAAATATGGAAAAAATATGCGCGAGCGCAGCCGTGCTCGGAGGTGAGTAGCAGCTGACTGGTGTGGCGCAGGGCCTGCTTCAGCCGCTGGTCGTATGGCGAGCCGCAGTCCCCGCACCCCTCCTTCACTGCCACCGGCGTGCAGCTGTGTCTTTGGCCTCAACAGGTTTTTTTATAATAATAATTTTTAAACTTCTGTATCTAATGTCTGACATCAATCTAACCGGATGCAATTGAGTACCAGTATTTAACATCATAGAATGACTGTCTATCCGACCTCTAAACCCCAGTAACTATATAAGACGGTCCTCTGAGGCAAGAATGTTGACTGCATTTTAAATGTTAATGTTCAAATGACAGCGAGGTCAGTAAATAAGCAATAAATATGAAGTCTTCAGCTTGTTTCATTTTTTTATTGCAGAAGTGTTATTATTACTATAAACATGAGCATTCCGTCGTAAATTATCTGATCGGCTACCAAACAGCGTGTTTAAAGTAATTTACTTCAATTGTTGAGCAATTTAATATCAAGCGTTCCAGATTAACGTGTTTGCACTGAAGTTATTTTTATATTAAAAGCTTATTTTATAATAACAACAAATGAGCCTTGAGTTACAAAGAGCTATGTTAGTACTGTGAATATGGCTTATTCATCAGGCAAAAATTACAAGAGTGCACAACATTTTTAACTAAATCATTCGACTTTTACTCCATTCACGTAAGTTGAAAAACTTCCAACAGCGTGCACCATGTACACGCGACATCGCGCATGCCCGAAAAAGTAGTAGCACGTCGTAGCCCGACTAACATAATGTCGTAGCACGTCGTAGCAAGACGTAGCACGACTAATATCATCTCGTAGCACGTCGTAGCAAGACGTAGCATGTCGTAGCACGACGTAGTTACATGTTGTAGCACGTCGTAGCCTAGCAGCATGTTAAGAATGTCGTAAAAGCAGATCGTAACACGCAGCATGACGTTGAAAGTCAACAGTGAAAGTTAAAAGTCGAAAGGCAAAACTCAGAGTCGAAAGTAGAAACTCGAAAATCAAAAGACAAAAGATGAAATAAAATAGTTAAAAGTCGACAGTCAAGTTTAATGACAAATTACATCTTCGTAATACTCCCTTAGTAAAACCGCGGAAAGAAGGATATGGCGAAACTATGGGGTCCTAAAAATAGAACGACACTCGTAATGTTATTCTGTTCACTAGTTCATCCGAATGTTTGTTTAAATTATAGCTAATTAATTCATAACTTTAATACATTTAATAGGCAACATAACATTTTTAAGTTTACAAATAATAATATTTTTTTTTTCAAAAAATACTAAATCTATAATAATATTATAAAGAGGTAAAGTTTGTGAGTTTTTGAGGTTGTAGGGGGTAATTTCTGAATCTACTAAACCAGTTTTGAAAATTCTGTTACCAATAGAAAGCCACGTTATTTGTGTTTTCAGGTCAGTTAGTATTTCATAACTTTTATTTGACTACAAAACATAGGTATACTGGACCAGCTCTATAGCTAAGTTTGTAAATTTACACTGGCGTTTAATTATTTGCTAGTCCAGCGCTGCATTCCTCGCTCGGTGTGATTACACTGGCGAGGTCAGTCCTTGTTATAATAACATTATCAGCGTCTGTTATCAGACGCAGCAGATAAGCAGCAGCATCTTATTAGCAGGATGTTTGTAGACTTCAACTGCAGAAAGTTTAAATTAAATGTGCTAGGAGGAAAATGGGAAGTGTACGTTGTAGGGAAATAAGGTGACAATATATTCTTAGCAACCTCCCCTGCTACAGAAGCTGGACACAGTGGCGGTGTACGAGTATAAAAGCGGCTGTCAAACATTGATCGGCCCTTTTTTTTCTTCCTGTACTGCGCTTGGATCGGACGGACCACGGATGTACTACTCTGTCAAGAAAGTACCGGGAAAAGATCAATAATACACAAAATGTCTGTTATTCATCCAAATTTATTTTATCACCTTCAAAGTATGCTCCTTTAGAAACGATACACTTGCGCCAACGAATAATCCATTCATCAAAACATTTTTTAAACGCTGCTTCCGGAATTGAGTTCAGTTCTCGCCGCGAATTCTCCTTTATGTCTTCTATCGATTGAAAACGGGTGCCACGAAGTGGTAATTTGAGTTTAGGAAAAAGAAAAAAGTCAGCAGGAGCCATATCTTGTATATATAGTGTATAGTAGAGTATAGTATAGTGAATATGGTGGTTGCTGGATGGTATTTGTTAAGTGTTTGGTTAAAAATTCGTTCACAATGATAGCCTTGTGCGAAGGCGCATTGTCGTGGTGCAAAATCCAAGAATTTTCTTTCCACAAATCTGGCCTTTTTCGTCGAATTTGCTCTCTTAAACGCCGCATAACGCTCAAATAATATTCTTTATTTACCGTTAGACCTTCCGGTAAGAATTCAGAGTGCACAACACCGCGATAGTCAAAGAAAACAGTCAACATGACTTTGAGTTTTGATCGACTGGAGTGGTTTTTTCGGTTTCGGTTCAGTTGGAAGGCGCCACTCCGAAGCTTGTTGACTAGTTTGCATGTCAAACTCGTAAACCCACGTCTCGTCACCAGTAACAATGCGTTTCATGAATGTTGGGTCCGAACTGACTCGTTCTAGCATGTCCTCAGCGACTTTCATGCGATTGAGTTTTTGGAGAAAATTCAGATCTTTTGGGACTAGCCGAGCAGCAACATGTTTCATACCCAAATGATTAGTTAAAATAGTACGGATCGACTCGTGAGATACAGAAAGTTCGGCGGCTATCTCTCTCAGAGTTGAATGGGGATTTTCAGTCACTATTTCCTTCACTTTTGCGATGTTAACTTCAGTTGCAGACGTTGACGGCCTACCAGAGCGAGGCAAATCTTCCATCACATCTCGGCCGCTTTTGAACGCTTTGAACCACTCATAAGCACGAGTTTTTGATAAAGTCGATTCACCGTAAGCCTTCTGTAACATTTTCAGTGACTCCGAACACGAAATTCCATTGGCGATGCAAAATTTAAGACATACTCTTTGTTCGATATTTTTGTCCATTATGAAATTCGCAATACACACTGTATATGATATTACTAAAACCAGCACTGTATTTAATATAAATAACAGATGCAACTCAAACTCCGCGCCAAAATGGAAAACAGTTGTGCCAATCTAACAACTACAAAAAAACAAAAATTTGAATTTGGAACCATAAACAAATCATCCATTCCCGATACATTTTTGACTGAATGTATAATGCATTGCGTGTTAATTAATCGTTTAGGAATTTAGGATTGTAAATCATATAATTGCGGAGTCTATAATTGTTGTAATTTTCCATTAAAAAATAAATCGTTTTGTCTAGGGTGATCGTTCGTTGTTTTTTTATGGTGTTTGTACATTGACCGCCCTAAATCTTACTTCTTTTGTTCAGTTCATCCAAAGATTATCTAGGAGCGCCATAAAAAAAAGTTGACACTTTTAATTAAAGAAATTGGCGGCATTATGGAGACTCGCCAGTGTTTCGTGTCAAAAAACTTTGCCGAGACTGAAATTAGTAGTTAGTTGTAAATGTTCCAAAATGGACACAAATGGATGTTGTGTTATAGCTTTAAGGAAATCCGAAAATCTATTTATTAAAGGATGAGATTATCTGATTATAACTAAATTAATTTATTGATAACCAAGTTAATAGTTAAGTACGATCGAACTGAATGGCTCACCTATTTTCTTGCGACGAATTATTTTCGAAAATAATATACTTAACAAAAAAAAAAAAATTAAAAATTTAAAGACCGACAAAAAATTACTAATTATTTAATTTTTTTTTCTTTTTGAGTTTTTAATGAAATTTGTATTTCATGCTTTTTAAACTTAATTTACCTAATAGGTACTATTAGAAAACCTATGATCTCTTCATCTTCCTGCTCTTATCTCATGTTACTTGGGGTCGGCGCAACACGTTTTTTACTTCCATTCTGTCCAATCACAGACTACATAGAGATATGTACTACGTCCTATCAGCCGTCACGCTATCACAACTCCCTTTTCTTTCATTTTGATCCTCACACAATCCATCCATCTTTTTTTTTGGCCTTCCTGTCCCTTTCCATCCATCCACATATGATCTACACTCTCCTAAACGGCACTACATCCTACATCGTATACCAATCAATTGGTATACGATTATCATATCAGTAGAACGAGTGAAAGTAGCTTAGCATCTCTCACCAATGTATTGACTAATTTTTCTTTTCTGGTTAATCATCTTTTTTTTTTTTTTTTTTTACTATTGATATGCACGCGTTTGACCACTATCTCACCTGATGGTAAGCGAAGATGTGGTCGAAGATGGAGCACGCTTGCCTAGAAATAACCTATTCACTCTTGATTTAAAGACTCCCAGGTTGTAGCTATCAGGAAACACAGAAAATCTGTTCATTGAAACCATTCCAAAGAGTTCAAACATGATATCTCTACTGTTACTTAGTGAGGAGTTGGGTATTCTGCAGACCTCAGAATACGCTACAGTATCAGGTCAATATAACCGTGTTCTTGCAATGTCATTGAAGTAACAGAATACCAAATTCCGCATCGATCAGACCCGTAAAAGCTGTTTAATGCCTTCATCAACTAGAAAAGAGCTGATGATTTTCAAACGGTTCAACCGATTTTGATAAAAACTTGTCTAAGAACCACCGCTAGAGAACCTGCTTTCAAATAATATAAACCGCATCCAAATCAGTTCATCCGTTTAAGAGCTACGCTGCCACAGACAGATACACAGACAGACAGACACACATAGCGGTCAAACTTATAACACTCCTCTTTTTTGGTCGGGGGTTAAAAAAAACTAGATCAATGTTTTATCTCTAAACATCAAGAAAACAAAACACTTCGTGATCAAAACAAGTCCATTTTAAACTTTTTCAGTAACTAGAGGATAATAGGTAACCGGTCCAGTAGTGAGCTGGTCCGTTTGACCCGCGTCTCCCCTTTGATAAGCCGCGTAATACTCCGGAGAAGAACGGAGGACTCTTTGTATGCGAGTGCTCGACGACGGGGAGAGCGGGTAGGTTTAGACGTGACTTATCTTGTTTCGTTAAGTGGGTACTTTTAACCGTACGTTTTTTTGCAAAAGCTTGAAAATATGGTTTTCTTATATTGATTTGGTGTCCTGTTCGATGCTCAATGGATTGAAGCAAAAGCATTACATTTGGTTGAAGGTGCTTCTTTCCGCTTATACCAAACCTTATTCTGTCTTAAACATTGATGAAAAAGAACCCGTCTGCAAACAGATTTTTATAGGTTATGATAAGCGCCAGATAAGTGTGCATTAACGGTCATTGACCCACATAAATTTATCGACTTTCTTAATATCAAAAACAGAAATAAAGACATAAAGCTGTCCTGAATCGACTTAATGTAAAATGGCTCATTATTTATTGTTCCACATTCAGGAAAGGTCAATGTTCTTTACAGGGTTGTTTGTAAAACGCCTACAACGTCTTAGGGAGTGAAAGTACACAATATGATTATTAACGGTTACATATTATCCATAATATCTAAAATTATTCTTACTATTTTCGTGATAACTATAGTTAAAAGACCTACCGTTTAAAATACCTAAAGGTCGATTCACAGATTTTTGTAATAATTAATTAACAAAAAAGGAGAATATAGCTACGGTTAACTTACCTACAATTAATAAAACTAAGATTTATTCAATTAACGGACGATTCACCTACTGATGGTTTTCGAACAAAAACCTGATTTTGTCTGTTTTGTGCTTTTGAACCAGAAGAAGATGAGACGGTGGACGTCAGGGACACCCCGAGGTTCGGTTTGGTTAGGTTCTTTTAAACCCTGCAGGCAGAAATAGGAGTCCCGCGCAGCGGGGCTCCGTCGACCGAATAAACTGTAGGCGAGTCGTCCACTAGGGTTTCATACACAGTTAAAATATCCAATATCTTAAACAAACATTAGGATATTCGTTCGTTAGTGCAATTAATTTTAGCTTAATCAAAATTAAGTAAGTCAAACAGTAGATCAGTCGACCAATATGTGTAATGAACATATACGAATCAACCGTAGTTATATCGAAAGTAGTTATAATCACTTCAGTTATTATAATACGTAACCAATAAATAACAAGTTTTACTTTGAGATTAGTTCTGAAAACTCGAAAAAATATATCAGCTAAATAGAAAGTTTAGGTTTATTTCAGGTTTGGCTCCATTACATCATTAGTATAAGTACCTACAATGCCCCGCGTTCAGGTTTTGTTTTATTTCTCTAACACCTTGTATAAGTACATAACTTTATTTGAAAGGCTTTCACTTTGTTCCGCAAAAGAAGCATAATTAAATGATTCAATTACTTTTTAGTACAAATTAAAGTCGCGGGCTGTTCCCGGGCGGCGACACAATAACTTAATGCACGAGTACCTTCTGTACACAAACAAACTCTTGTAAAACTCGACGCCAAAACACGCCAGTTTGCAGCTCCCCTCAAAATATTCAGCATAAAAAGATTCTTATCTTTTATTTGGACGTCTTTTCCTCATTGTGTGCTTTTAAAAGATCGCATCACTTGCTGTTCCCGCGGATTTCGTTTTTAATTGGAATGTTTCGCTTTCCCGCGTATTGTTAGGGAGAACTCGAGAAGCTGACAAGATATGCGACGAATTGTACTTATGACTGAAAACAGGAAAGAATAAGATAAATTGTTTTGTGTTAATTTCAAGTGACATTTTAAAAAGGAAAGAAAAATATATTTTTTCTAAAGTAAAATTTAAAAACGTCGAAAAACAGAACGTATTTGTTTAAGCGGAAAATTCAAACACAATTTTTTTTTTTGGTTATTCCTAACCTTTTCCTGTTAGGCGGTTTTGGAAGAATTTATTTAAGCATCGGTGAATTTTTGGTTCAATGCAAAGTGGACTAGGCATTTTGTTTTTTCAGCAAAGGTCTCCCCCATATTTTTCCAGCCAACTTTATCTGGTGCCTTCTCCGGCCAACATTTCTTCTTCCACCTGGCGTTAAACCCGACCATTGCCAGGGTCCGCCTTCCGACTGAATTTCCTCCACTTTGCCCGATATTCAATATCCTTTCCAGTCAGGCCATTGGCTCTCATGACGGACTTGACGACGTCCAGCCAGCGCTTGCGAGAGCGACCACGGGACCTAGCCCCGAGGATTGCCATATTCATGCATCTCCGACAAACGTACTCCAAAGGGCGGCGCATGATGTGGCCACACCATCGCGGACAACACTCTTGCATTTTCTCCCCCACGTCACGGACACCAAGACTACTGCGGATGAAAGATTTGCGTATGTGATCGGATCGCGTTACGCCGCTCATCCACCTCAGCATCTTCATCTCCGTGACGCGAAGCTCCTGGGTGTGTCTGCTTAGTGCTGGCCAACACTCGCTGCCGTACAGGAAGACAGGCCGTATGATGCATTTATATAATATATCTGCCCCTTGAGCTTCGGAGGTCAACAATTCTGAGACATGTAAATACACCTACTACCGGAATGCCACGTGGATCCCTTACCTTAGTACTTCTGACAATCGTTACGAGTTTCACTGACATAATGTCACTTTGTGTGGGCGTCTTTAGGTACGAAGTATTTTATATGTTAATAGAAATAGTTCTTTACTCTGTAATGTGTACTTACGAGCATTTAAGTACAAGTTAACAGAAAAGTTAAGTCAACGTAAATTCATACGGTTGCCATCCACTGGCAGTTGATACTGTTATGAAACAAAATCATTCGATTTAAGAAAAACAACTGAAACTAAATATAGCTTCACACTTAGACACGATCTTTACGACATCATTTGTATTTTGGAAACACATAGACGTCGGCAGCGTCGAATTCCATCACTGATAGAATAGCAGGAGTCGTGACTCCTGCTATGCTATTTGTATTGCCTCGTGTCGACTGTATCGTGATACAGTCGACACGAGGCAATACAAATACCTACATAAAAGACAGATACTCGGAATGTCGCTGCATAATATCACGCCTGCATTAAATTGAATTCAGAGGACGTTACACGTGGATGGCTCTCGACGTATCGTATGTGATTTAGTCAAATGACGCCATAAAGTTGAAAGACCATTGGTGGTCCTGCGGTAGAGGTTCTGACTTACGAGTTCAAATCTCAAATCTCAAATCGTTTATTGCAATCCATAATGTCAAAATACAGGTGGTAAAAATAAATACATAGAAGCAATTATGGACCCTGTCGGGCACAGCAAAACTTTAAATAATTAGGAGAGAGGAAGAGCGCTTTAAATAATTTATAAAAGTTTATTATTTCCTGTCCAACTTGTATGCAATTAAGTACATTATTTGAATAGCATGTGATTTATTTATTATTATTATTAATAGAGTACTATATTGTTTATTTATTCATTTATTATTATTAATAGAATAGCATGTCATATATTTATTATTATTAATCGGATAGTATTTTATTTATTTATTACCAATAGGATAGGATGTCATTTATACCTATATTATTATTAATTGAATAGAATGTCATTTTTTCATTATTATGAATTGAATAGAATGTCATTTATTTATTTATTATTATTGATAGAATAGCATGTCATGTAGGTATTTATTATTATTAGGTTTGCATTTATCCTGTTATTGTTAAAACTTATCCGTAAGGAATTCTTCTAATGTGTAGTAGCTTTTTCAATTAATAGTTGTTTTAACTTATTTAAAAATATAATGGTTTTGTTTTCATGCTTTATGTTTTCCGGTAGTTTATTGTATATTTTAATCGACATAGAATATGGACCAGTAGCATGTAACTTGAGGCGGGACGGAGGCAAATTTAACCTATTTTTATGGCGCAGCGAATAGTTTCACCAAAACCTAAGAAGTCCGATTTGACAGCTGGATACAACATTGCTTTACTAGTAAGTATGAAAGAGACATAAAAATAAATCTCTTTCGCTCTTAGTGGTTAAGCAATCTTCTATTCATATGGGGACAGTAATAGTCCTAGTCAGCTGTCAAATCGGACTTTTTTGATTTTGGTGACTTTACTGGGCATGCTTTTTATGTTCTGTCGTTTCCATATTCCCCGGCAATTTTGAATTTGGAACTGTTCTATATTCGAATGTGTTTAAATTTTTAATCTCAAAACAGTTGAAAGTATTAGGATTAATGCTATTGTTTAGTCACAACGTCGATTGGAATCTGTCAGGTTACGTACAAAAATGAATCTTTCTAAGGAAAATGTTCGTGCAATAATTTTCTACAACTTTAGAAGAGGCCTGACACGGCTTCAGTGTTTTGAAGAGCTAACACCTGTGTTCAGTGATGAAGCCCCATATCTGCGGACTATCGAACACTGGTTTTTAGAATTCCAGCGTGGACATACTAGTGTTAGTGACAAATCTCGCGAAGGACGCCCAAAATCCACCTTCACTGAAGATAACATCATTACTGCGAGACAACTAACTCGTAGAACCTACAACTCTTAAGTCAGAACCTCTACAGCAAGGTTAAGTTACGCTTACCGAGGTCGGTATCTGGATAAGTGACTAGCCTACCGAGTCTCTTCAGTGCCTCTCAAAGCACTGAAGCCGTTGGTCTCGGTTATTATTTCTAGATCTTTGACAGTCAAAATGTTTATTTCAATTATGCCATTAAACGGTCAATATTGCCATTTAACGTCATCATTAAATTTAAAATTATCTAAAATAAAGTGCCTCTAATGTCAAATCGGAAAGGTAGACTCTTATAGAGAAGAACGGATAAGAAAGCTTGACTAATTGACTGATGAAAAGCACCATTATTTTATTTTACTGGTAAAATCGAGTTCCAATCACTGCCCAACTTACTTACGAAGGTCAGAAAAAATATTTTGTCATGAAGCGAATACAAAATATGAATTTCGTACAATAAATATTATGTGATTTGCGTCTCATTGGCTCGGATCTAAACAATACGGGGTTTTGTTTGATGTCGGTGTAGATTTAATTACTCCACTGAGAGGTACCTAATGCCAGCCGGTATTATTATGTCGTATTCAATGAGCTGATCAATGTGTACGTGATCAAATTAGTTGATGACGTCGCGATGCCGTCGCAAGGACAGCCAATTATTTAGATCAAGCGAGTAATATGCCTTTTATGTCATGTGTACCGCGACTGTAATAGGATTATGGAGGGTTATGAATTATGATTGTCTAAACTCTAACTGCACGTAATGATTATTAAATATTTAATTCTTGTTCTTTACTAGCTTTTTCCGATGGCTTTAAAGTACTGTAGTACCGTACCGAACAAACGGTCGGTCCACCTTGTGGGAGGTTTTCCAACGTTGCGTCTTCCGATACGCGGTCGTCTTACAAACAAAAAAATTTATTAAAAAAAAAAAAAAAAATATAAATATATTTTGACATACTTTTGAATATAATAAAATTATTCAACACAAGCATCTAATATGCTTGCCTTTTGCTCAGCAAAAGGTAGGTACTACACAGTTTATTAATTCAAAACAGATATCAAACTATCAAACCTACATGTGATAATATTGTACGTTTGAGTTACACTTTTTCAGCTCTCTTCATTGATCTCGAGCATGCTAACCTCTCGCTAATGTATGTTCAGGTACAATACCAGTTACTAGTCAGTAGCAGTACTAGTAGGTGCTCAACAAATCGCTGATGTCGGAGATTGATAGCCGCCACCTCGCGGGCCGCACATTGTAAGGAAAGATGGGGCCTCACTACTGAGTATGGAATAGATAAGCTGTAGATGGACTATCAAGAAATATTGAAATTACATGCGAGTAGTTAATGCTAATTCATGGGTCGCTAGTAAGTATATCTGTTAGAAATAATCCCTTTTAATAGCAGAATTTAAATATAAAAAATAATGTCAATTGATAGTAGAGGTTGGTCAGAACGCCAGAAGTCTAACAACTAGTTTTATTAGGGGGTATCGTTTTGCCCAGTAACTATTCAGGGCAGATCGGATTGGCAGTCGTTTCATGTAAAACAGGAAGTAGTTGTATTCGGTTAGGCTGGTAGACATCGGCTAGGCATATTCGTTGATTTTCATTTAAATTCGGTTTTAAAAATAACGAAAATACTAAAACCCGCGATATAATTAACACAACGTTATTGTTTAAGACTCATTTAGTTTTCATCCAAAATAAAGCCCTTTTGCAATCACCATAAAGATAGAACTAGAAGTCATTTAATTTTACTATTGCCACTACTAAACAGTTTCTCACAATAACGTGTACACTTTTTTATTTTGTCTGACACAGCTTGTCTTATGAATACTGCGAGGTTGTAAGCGATATGACGTCATTATCTACTTAGAGCAAGTTGCGGCTGACGAGGGATGACTTGATGATGTGTAACTATCAAATTATGTGAGTTTCCTCACATTTGCGAGTTTGATGGTTATAAATAGTTCGTCGTGTTTAACTATGAGGTGGTTGGTTTAATTTGCCTTCTTTGTTAACTATGCACGCAGATTATGAGCTATAGTCGAGGTAGTTTCTCGTGATTTGAAAGGGAGTTTATTTGTTGGTACGCTCAACGCTATTTAACTGTATTATTCTTCTCTTTTCCTGTGTGTTCGTTTCTGTTGTGTTATGTTAATGTTGAATAAATGGATTTCATCCAAATATATTTTTCCGTTTTTCTGTTTATTTATTCAAAGTATCTTGACAGCTTGCCAGTCTTCAAAATGGACACAAATCTGCTTGATTTTAAGAAAACAAACAACCTCGGAAAGATATTATAAATTTATTCACATAAACATCAAATAATACATATCACCTCAAAGGATATGAATCAGGTTCCAGTTCCCATACCCGTATTACATAATACGTTGTTTTTGTATCGTTAAAGCGTATTTACCCAAGATTTGTTCCTATAAGCCGATTGTTTTTACTTCTTAACATGTTATTTTTACCCCTGCCCTCACCCTAATTTAAATATTGGAAACATCGCCCGGACATGTACTAAGATAATGAGGGAGGAGTTACTTTACAGCTTCCTTCAAACCCATTGCTTCGTATCTTAGGGATATTGAAAAGTTTTTGAAAGAAAACACGCAACGGATATCTGAATTTCGAAATTGTTTCGTATCAGAAAGTTTGAGTCCATGTTTGTTTCGGAACATCAAAGTACTGGAACATTGTTTCGATATTTCGTGTAAATGGAAAAGTTTAACAAAAAGGTCAGCGCTGCTCAACAAGTTCACAAAAGGATGCTCAACCTTGGGCTGGTTCTAACACAACTTGTAATTGACTACAGGAAATCAAAAGTCGATATTTTGATGCCAACCTGGCTTTGAGACAAACTTTGCACTTCGACTGACGTTCGTGTCTATTATATTTGACTGGCTTCGCAACGAACTTGTGGCTACATAGTAATAACCACGTGAGTTGATTTTTTGGGAAAGGTCGTTAAAACGTTAAACGCTGCTGTCATTTTGTAGATCTCGGACAGTCCTTACGGATACTCAGAAGCCAAGAAATCTGACAACAGTCTTGCCAAGTGGTACCGTTTTTAACCAGCTACTAGACTGTGGAGGTCAGATAGGCAGCCTCTCCACGTAAACACTGGTATTCAGCTGAATGCGGTTTGACTGGAAAAGGCTAAAAAAAAACTGGAGAAGGCATACTCGTACATAGGATTATTTAAAATTCTTCGAAATGGAATCGGAAATGAAACAAAAAGCTGCTTTGCTGACGTAGAACTACATAGGTAAGTATGTCACGTTTAACAGAAAGGTCGGATTTTATCTAGATAGACTTACAGTAAGTACCTCCTGACCCGGCTAGTACCTGAGCGAGTGTGTGCGAGGTAAGCTGTATCCGCTGTGTGCACAGCTATGTATGTTAGAATCAGTTGCCATTGTTTTTTAAATCGGCTTTTGTATTCTGTAAATGTGTTTTGTATTGTTTAAGACCTATCGTTTATAACGTAATCTTAAATGGCTTTGTATGTTTTTCGTCCATATTGCAATAACTTTTACAGAATAAATATTGAAATACTTTTCATGCCGTTTTTTTCCTCAATAACTGTGCATTTTTAAGAATATTTAGTCAAAGAAACTGACCAATAGCAAAGCTTTCTACATCGACTAGTGAAAGAATTTTCAAAATCAATCATGCTTTAACAAAAATACGAGTAACTAAAATATGGACCTGATTGTGCTATCAGTTCACTTAATTCGTTGAATCTATAAGTTAGAAGACTTCAAGAATGCATTGTATTGTAAAGACGAAAGTCGCGCATTGTTAACTAGCTCCAGTAGATTGTACAGCTGAAGTCGCTGCTACGATGGAACTTTCAATTGAGATCGCTTCAGTTTGAAGTTCCAACCTTGCAGAGTTGAAACGAGAGCGCAGTAGCGTCCTTAGTTAAATAAATTGAGTTTTAGCTGCAACATCTAGGATGGAACCTTGTTTATTTATATTGCTTGAACTGAACTTGGGATCAAAGGTATTTTGTGGTTTTAGAGTCGTTATGGGTCGTGAAAAGCCAAAAAATATGATACCTTGCCAAATGGTATCATGTTACTGGGTTGCAGAGGCTACAGAGGCAGTCACTTAAAGTAAAAAACTGGTACTCAGCATTTAGTTAGACTGGAAGTGAACCCTAACAGTTGTTGTAGTTTGTAGACTGGAAGTTGTTGCAGTTAGTGTAGTTTCAGAGTCAAAAATAGACGTTCGTGACATCCCTATAATTTTATTGCCTCATCTCTCCCGTAACTATGCCTTTCTTAGACCTAGGTAAGTGAGGCGCTACCGATTAAATCCTAAAGATAAAGTCTCCGTAAACCAGCACTGTTAATTGTCAGGTCGGCCCTATTTATAGTCTGGACTGAGAGCTTAGTGCGTCTTGAATACGTACTATGAATAGGGCACGAGGCCGATCGACGTCATTAAGATAGAGGTCTACAGTGAATGATATCGTGTCCACGTGTTAGGGCTTAGAGAGAGATAGCCGGTATAGAAACGAAGCTCTTCTGATAGTGACGGGTAGTCAATAGATGACATTATTGAGAGATATTGTATAGTCTCGGAAGATTATCACCTATGTAAAAATAATTCAGGTAAATCTGTTTTTATCATTGTTTAATTTGGTGTTCTTCTTATGTAATGCTAAATACTGGTATACTTAACCTGCATAAATAATAAATAAGCTCGTTGCTAAATAATAACAGCAGCACGGGGCCCAGGTTTGTGGAATTTGTTCGAAGAAGTCACCGCGAATCTGGAATGCAAAGCGCATTAGAAGGAACACGGATGGGTTTTAGTCCGTAAGAGTCTGACACTCCCACACCGCACATTTGAGTATTTATGTAATTATTTTTATGTAGGTAGTTAATCTGGTATTTTTTTTGGTTTAGTCATTGCCATATTCTGCCTATTTCTTTTTTTTTATCTAACTTTTCTATCTATCCCTTCCACTCCGCCCAAAGCAGGAGGAGTCATTCGCTGATTTCTGATCCTTCAGAAGCCAGAAAATCTGACACGTGTTCCTAAGGGGTGTTGTATTCCTCAATTACTAGGTGGTGGGACTGGAAGTCAACCCCAATAACCTAAAATTATGATGAGAAAAGAGTTTCGAACACGTCCCAACTAGCACTCTTCGGATAGACATTAAAGCTCAGGGTCCCCAAAACCAAATCCTTGACATTTTTCCATTCCCCATAAATAAGGACAAACCGCCACTAGCCGACAATCGATAAATAACAGCGCCCAAATATAAATCAACAAATTGTATCAGTAATTGCTGCGCATAGCTGGCGCGGCTAAGACCGGTGTTAATTGCGCGCCCGACAGATGGCGTTGATTGACGAGGGTGCGGGGTCCAGCAGAGCCCTTGGTCTCCACGGTCCCCACGGTCCCCGCGGTCCCCACCCGGGGGTCTCCGGGATACGGGATAGATGCGATGTGACTACAATGAAATTCGTTGATGATTTGGTAAAGATTTTAATGGGATTCAGTTTGTTATTAGGTAATTGAGTACCACGGCTGTGAATGTTTCATTGTTGTGGCTATCCATAACTAGAAGACATCTCGTCGTTATTTAGTTAAAAAAGTCTGATACGTGACATAAAGTGAAGGTTATAAAATGTTTTGTCACTAATTTTCCTCAAACAGGCAACCTTCGCAATCGCAATCCCACAAAACCCAGAGAGCGATAGAATTGGTTTAGGTACTCGTATTATGCTGTCAACAAGCTGTCAACCTTTGTCATTTGACAGACATAGACTAAGATGCTTTTTAACAACAGTCAAACTGCAAAGTTTTGTTCTCATTGAAGTTTAACTAATAAAAACCGAACTTGCTCGTTTCATTTTTTTTAAACTAAAATAAAATTAAGGTCAAATGTTACAACTCTATCTCTCTCAAAACAGTTCATAAATTGGTGTTAAAAGCCTTCGCCGCGGTTATAAAATTCTCTCCTCATAAATATTAGCATTTAGACCTTTTGTGCTGAGAGCTGAATGCTAATGCCGCCGCGATCCGATAATAACAGGGTGTTAACTTCAAGATAATGAAAATAATGATGAATATGGAACGTTTGGAGAATATTAATATTTAATTTTAGCCGTAACCCAGCCAGCCCTTCAGCCTTTTGCCTGACTACATTACTTCTTTTCTTACAGAATATGAATACGCCATTGGACGAGTGCACAACTGTACACGTCATCTTCCTGCGAGGGTTGCAGAATTAGTTTGAAAGAGTCACTGCGGCCCTGGATCGCAAAGGGCAGTCATTTCATTGGGAACACGGTTGGGTTTTAGTCAGTAAGAGTCTGACACTGCCTTCTGCTCCGCCGAGAGCGGGAAGAGTCATTTAATGATTTCCCATACTTAAAAAAAACCGGCCAATTGCGAGTTGGACTCGCCCATCGAGGGTTGCTTACAAAGTAGCTGCAAATTACTTTAAATAAAGACTATTTTATGATTCGGTTACATGGTTTTTGCTGAATAAATTACCGTATCTTTTTAACGGACCCCTACGAACGAACGGCACGGAACCATTTTAAGGTTCTGTACCTCAAACACGTTATCTTCCACGTTATATTGTTGAATTCAGAACCTGGGTTTCCCTTCACCATGTTTCTCATCACCATCAGGTTTCCCCAACAGTGTACAGGTGGGTTTTTAGTCTAATCTTATGCAGCTTAATACCATACTTAAATTATCTTAAACATGAAGTAACTGCCTCCGGGACCTCCACGATACGATACACCTTGCCTACGAGTAAGTTCAGGTTGTCCGACTTTCTTGCTTCTGACAATGCACGAAGTATTTCACCAAAATTAATTTCATACCATTCACCGCTGTACTTAAGTAGTATTAATCGGTAGTTTTAGTAGTATTAACCGTTTGAACACTATCACAACCTGATGGTAATCGATGATGTGGTATCGATGCGATGGTGTATCCTATTCGCACTTGACATAAAGACTCTCAGGTTGTAGCTATCAAAATACACAGACTCTGGCAGGGAATTTCACTCCTTAGCTGTGCGATAGTACGTAACATGATGAACCCGCCACAAATTCCCAACCACTGCAACTATTGAAAGCCAGAATCAGCAGTGGCAACCAACAGAAAAACGCCGAGCCGAACCATATGACGAGCACGACTGAGAAGAATACGTAACTATGTATATCACATCTCCGAAATAAATTCGAAATTACGGTTGAAAAATAAATTAGTTTTCATTTCAAGTATTCAACTTGCCGCATGAGAAGCGAGCCGATAAACATTCACACAAGCAACTTATAACAAAACTACGTCCCCGCTGAACCACCGCACGCTCGCAGTTTTGTCCCACAGTTGCATACACTTGGAAAAATACAAAGTTCAGGCAAAGAAGGCAACTCAACTCGTACGGAATTCCGCAGCCACCGGCTAAAGAATACAGAGCTCGGCATCCGAAACTTGTCGGAATGGAACCAACGTCAAGCGGGGTCGGTTCAGTTAGGGTGTTCGCAGACATACTGCTTTTAGAATTGGCGATCAATGATTTTGCAAGGAAAGCCATAAAAGCTGGTATCGTGTTTTCTCGACTCTGTGTTCAGTTACGACAGTTAAATCGCACATTTTACGGATGGACTTCATGCAGCTAGGCACCCACTGGCACTGGTGGTGGTTTTAGAGTCAGTCGCACTGTGAATCTTTTCTTTGGGATTCGTCAAGTTTCATTGCCTCCGGTTTTACCTCCGGCTTGTCCCATTAATAGATGCAGACCCTGTATCGACTTTCCGAAGTGTAACTAAATCACCAATGCTAAAATAAGGTACGCGAGTTTTAGTGCTCAGTCACTGTTTCAAGTTTCCGAAAGCTACTAAATTGCTAATCGCTGAAGCTAAAAGCAGCTTGTCTGCTCACAACCTAAAAGTTTGTTGTGTCGGCACCGCATTATACAGGCGTGGACAGAGGCTCTAAATTAAATAAGTTTCTTCATAAATATTTATCAGAAGAGGACGCGTTTATGCAGAGGTGAGGAACTAATAAAATAGTTGTTGTCACCGAAGGGACGCTTAGGGAACTGTAATTTGTTACAAAAGGGGAAGATAAACAGAACAACACTGCGGGTTGGAGGTAAACAGACCGGTACGGTATAAATACGGGAAAAATACCGGGAAACTACTCCCAGAGCGTGGAAGTGATTAGACAGATTAGTTAGTTGGTCGTTTATTTTGTGGCGATTGTTTAAAATTAAATCAGTTGGTATTTTCTTCTCACAGTTAGTAACAATACCTAGTTTAGGTAAGTATTAGGTATAACTTGTAACTAACCTTTACGGTTCATAACTCTTTGATTTGACAATCTTGGGACCTCGGGCTCCAGACCTTTGATAGACTTACGAGGGGCCGAAGCTAACTCGCAGAGTTCCCGTTACACATTTCAAATAGACCCAAAGGTAATCCCCGATTGGTGCAGGACTATTGCAAAGAAAGAAATTAAACTATAGGTTTGGTTGGCTAAAGTGAATAGGTTAAACGGTTCACAAGTTAATTTTATGTTGTAATTAGGCACCGTACATAAAATTTCCACAAAAATATTGCGTAAACGATAAACACAACAAGGAAGCTACGACGGAGATGAAATCTCGGCAAAATACAAGGAATTTATTTATCGGTCGCTCGCGGAGGAAAGTCGCCGTAATCCGAAACAATCTCATTGTAATATCCGGCCGATGTGGGCCAGGTGAATTACTTACAGATGCAATAAACAGACTTACCAAGGAACATACAACTCTAGGTATATCTCATGAGGTAAACGATAAAGTCAAAGTGATAAGTTTTGCTATCACACGTTACAGAATAGGACACCCGTACAATTGTGTTGTGACAAATATCATGACGATCCAAAAATACTACTTTAGCGGGATCACATTAGAATCCAGATTGAATCATAATATTAATCACACAACAATCTGTCAAATTTCATTTTCGTCTTTATCGCTAACGCATTAGGTTCAAGGTTGATTGGGAAAATTTGACAGTGACGGGTAGCGTGATGTACTTTCTGATTCTGCTAAAGCGGCCTTTTGAGATTGTTTCACCGCCAGTTCAGATAAATTGTGATACATACGTGTTACAATTGCAAATGCAATTCCTAATTTATTTTGCCTAAATTTTGCTCCACTTTTTAAGGTTCCGTACCTCAATCGCCAAATCGCTTATAGGATCGCTTTCTGTCCTTTTTCTCAGGAACGCGCATTCAAGCCTGCTACCCCTTGGAGTAGTGAAAATATCAAACTTCTAAGTCAACGCAACTGTGTTTTGACGCTCGGAAGGGAATCAAAATTTATAGGGTACTTCCCGTTGTGTCAATAAATTTGGAAAGAAGACAGATTTTACGGTACGAGATAAGAATAGATTAGAGTACTACAGGAAAAAGTCTGGAAATTGGGAATTTGTAGTTTTATCAAATAAAATATTTTTTTTTTGCAATTACAAACCTATATTTTAAGAATTGACCGTGGCATTGATGTATGGGAATACATTTTGTTCAACAAAAAAGTTAAGTTTCAGAACCTTCGGTACGCGAGTCTGACTCGCACTTGTCAGGTTTTTATTTTATTTGTTTGCAGTGGCCCCTTTTTCCTTCCAAGCTATTCTGTTTCTTGCTGCCTCATGCCATGTTCAATACCAATATCCACAATTTGCTTTACAACTTCGCCCCCCGTTTTTTTCACCTATTGCATTTCAGCACAAACAGAACAGCTTCAGTCAGCAGTTCTGCGCGCTTGACAGACGACGGAGATCGCAGTTTATTGTTATTGCTGCGTTAGCCGACTGGACTCCCTTTACGACGGCTCGGGGAGGGGGGAGCGTTTTTACTGCCGAGAAACACGCCATTTTTGTTTTATAGGCAATTTATTATGATGCACATAAAACAGTTTTTTAACAAAATGATATACAGAGAACATTATGATCAAGTTTTATATGGGACCAACACTGAGATCGCGAGTACAATGATATTTTTTCAGATATTGCGTTTATTCAATAACACGTTGATATTCAGTTTGTAAAATATTTTAATCAATCAATCAATCAAATTATTTATTACGAGCAACAATGACTCATAGTGTTAGTAGGTACAATAAATAAACTTACAACTATGTTAGTGACACAATACAACAACAACTATACGAACACACACAACATAACTATCACCGCTTCAGCATCTCAGCTGAGATACTGGAGCAATGATTAACAGTACTGCAGTCCAGCCTGTCAGCAATCATACCCAGGATGCAGTTGGAACTGGCTCGCACCCTGCGCACCAAGGACGCACATCTTTTACGCATGAATGCATAAAACCAATCAACACGCATTTCCGCAAACATCCCTGATGCGCTACAGAAGCGAGTTAATGAAAATATTATCCTGAAAACGCTGCTGAATAGTAAATATAGTCGTGTGTAGTAAATGCCAGCTAATAACAGCAAAACAAGTCAATTAATTGAAAGGTTTTCAATTAATAACCAGCTACACATTTTTTTTTCGTTATTTATGTTGTTTCGTGATTTATGCTGCAGCAGATATTTTATTCCCAAATATATTTTTGTTTAAATGGGTGTGAACTTTTTGGATGGGCTGGCACAATGTGACATGCATGTAGGGTAGAGGACATTTAACCAACAATAAATGTTGGCAACATGGTGCCCTAAAGTATCATGTTGCCGAGATATTTGAAGGTAAAGTCACCATTATGAGAACAATCATCATCTGCCTAGCCTTTTCCCAACTATATTGGGGTCGGCTTCCAGTCAAACAGGATTCAGCTGAATACCAGTTGTTTTACGTGGAGCGGCTGCCTACCAGACCTCCACAACCCATTAACTGGGTAACACGGTACTTCTTGGCAAGACTGGAGTCAGACTTACTGGCTTCTGACAATCCGTAATGATTGCCAAAGATCTACACATGACAGCCGGAACCAACGACTTAAAGTGCTTATCGAGGCACGGAGTTATATTAAGATGGTCACCCATCCACAGACCAACCTTGGCAAGCGTTGCTTAACTTTAAAAATCGACCCGTGCGGCTGTTATTATTTAGCCACGAATTTCTCCATTATGAGAACAATGAAATCATTAAAAATGTACTTATCACGCATTTATATGCAGTAGATTGTAATTTATTATTATTTCTAGGCTTGATTTAACAATTTATATAAATTACACTATTATTTTGCGAAGTTCATAAAAAAATGGTTTTCAGTTTTTATTTTCATTCAAATAAATTATTACATCAAGTTGTGAACTATTGTTTGAATTTAATCTAATGCAAATAAGCACATGATTAAGTATTTTTTAATGATAGTTAACAGTCATGATATTATATTGTGACTTTACCTAGAAATATTTCGGCAACGTGATAATTTAGGCCACCATGTTCCGAATTTTTTTTGTTTTTTGAAGTGTCCTCTATCCATGTGCAGATTAGATCAAAATGGCGGCGGGGTGGCTATGCCACAATGGTTCTATGCCCTGTTCTATTTCAATATTTACTGCTGAACACAGTAAATACAAAAACATTATTAAACATCTTCCAAAAAGGGAAGAGGTTCTCAATTTGGTTGTCTTTTTTTTTTCTTAAAAATAGAATCGTGTAGTGTGTGAAAAACTAGATCAAATCGAGGGCAGGTCATTGATTTCGAACCCTCTCCTACCCTTCACTGGTTTCTGTCACCTTGTCTAGGGTTCCTTTTTTAGGAGATTATTTTAGGATAGCATCTATCACACCTGACTCCATTTTTCAGGTGCCTGAAATGTAAATGTCTCCGTTCCTTGAAGTTTTTGTTTGTTCATATAAATTGTTTACCCAACAAGCGACAACTGTGTTTCTTTCTTTTACTTTTTTTAAGGCATACGATTATTGTTTTGTAGGATTTTTGTATATTTGCACTTGTGGCTAGATTCAAGTAACTTTGAAAATAGAGCCGGTTAGTATCACAGCAGATAAGTTTCTATAGTCACCAACCTTCATGGGAAAAAAGCGTGTGTTTGTCTTCATTAAAGCGCACTTAGTTTTCACTGAATGGAAATGAAAGGAGCCAGTCGCTGCACGGCTCGATCTTCAAATGTAAACAATGCTTGCCGAGACCGGTGTGTAGATGGGTGACCATCCATTGGGTATATACTGATCATCTCCTTGCTTCAGAGAGCCGGTTAAGCCGGTTAAGCCGTTGGTCCCGGCTGTAATTTGTACAAAATCCAAACCAAGAAAATCTGTCGCTAGTTTTTCCAAGGAGTTCACGGTGTTATATAGGTCAAAGTTAATAAGGGAAAACATGTACCTAATTCACACACATCGACAATATCCCACACGATCGATCTCCCTCGCCAAAGGTTTTCCCCGTGTCTTCAATTTAAAGCCGTTCGTCTTGCACGTCTGCCGGAAACCGGTCGGCGCCTGATTGTGCGGCGCCGGATGCGAACCGGAACGCACGGCATGGCGCCGGGACGAGCATGATGATGAGACTGATTGCCTGATCGATGATACGTATTGATTTCTTTAAGTGACTCCTTTGTAAATATTACTGAGTCGTTTGACTTGAGCGAGTGGCCTTGAGTGGAGGTTGTGGTTTGAATGGATTAGAAGCTTCAGTGGTTGACATTTTTGTAGTAAGTCAACACTATTAACAGCTTTACCTGAAACCTGTACACCGGTAAGAGAACTGAACCGGATAGATTTTGTTGTTCGTACTGTATGCCTATAACCTAACCGCCATTTGCATTTTGCACGCAGAATTTGTTGTGTCGTTGATGGAAATTGTCTCAAGTATATTGTTCATTCAATATATTGTTTTCTGTAAACGGTAGGTACTCGTATCTCTTCAGCAATAACATGAAATGCGAACAAAAATACTCCGCAAAATTCCATCGCGAACTCAAAACAAAACTTTCCTATTTTAAAACAAGAAAATCTCATTTTAATACCATTGGCAAGGAAACGCCACGCGCCAGGTAAATAAGGTAAAGTTGAAACCGCAATATAAACATCAGAGCAAATCCGGGAAAGTCAAACTTTGCGGATTATCAAGGAAATCCCTTTTGGAAAGAATAGGAGTGAAATGTCCGATGCTTGTCATTCTGAGGACGTAAGTCAAGCAAGATGATGGGGGGTAAGAATGGTGGCGGGTAAGCGGATTTCTTACTTAGCTTAGCCATTATGGTGAGGTTTTTGAGTGGATTTTGACGGAGAATTGCGGTCAGATAGCTGTGGAGGTCGTGGCTGTACGGTTACTTGAAACTAAGAATAGTATTTACATAGATCAGATCTCGAATACTACTTCGATATCTGATCTTCTATGCTAATAAAGCTCAAGTACCTACCTTAATATTGAAATCGTATCGAATTGGTTGACTAAATGTTTTTATTTTTTAATTTTTGAGAGACAAAAAAATTACATTCGTTTTTTTTAGAACCGACTCTTGACGTCCATTCCAATCAAGCGCTAAGTTTAAGTTAAAAAGTTGCAACAAAACCGATATTTTCACGTTGTCTAAAAGTCTGTAGGAAAATCCCAAGTTAATTCGTTCCAAATCCGTGAGGCTAATAAAATTATACAGGTACTACGTGAGATTCGCACACAGAACCTGTAGTATTTCCCTTTAATCGACACCCCATTGTCTCCCTTATAAAAAGTACCTTAGTTTTAAACCCCAACCTCCCCCCTCCCCCACTGCGCCGCACTATAACCGTATCAAGCCGCTGACGTTGCTCGCTGGCCCGCTCGGCGCCCGCGGTTCGTCAGTGCGACATAAAGCTGTGTCTATATTTCTGACATTTCAATAGATGCTTCTCTGTGACTGTACCATAGAACTAGCTTTGCATAAAAGCTCTCCCAGACTGATGCAATGTGATAATGTGAACACATTTTCATAGAAATCGTTCCAAAATTACTATACAGATCAATTTTTTTTGTTAAACATCGAATCATAGTTGTCGCATTAACGCGTCACAGCTGTCTTTAGGAGTCATCATTTGGACGACGGTTTCATATCGTCTCTTCATGAGAACTCATATTGAATCACTTTTTAACCTGTTACGTTTTTATCAGGCGTTTTGTCATGATCACAGTGTCTAGCCCGTGTAGTGTCACTAAGGTAGGCGGAGGTTTAAGCATAGCCAGTCGCCGAGTATTATTCTTCGAAGGATCACAAATATAGACGCAGCCTAATTCACCAGGAAGGTATAAGAAGTAGAAACTATAACAAGTTTAGTGTTCGTCGCTCTACATCGGCAACGTCTAGCCTTTCTGCTCCGCCACACAGTAACGAGCGAATTGCTCGCGATCTATGGACGCCTGGTACCTTACGTGTTTACTCCTGACACACTGAAAATGTAGGGACAAAAGAAAAGCCACAGTTTTGTGGCCACACAAGGCTTAATCTTAAAAGGAAATGTAGCATTGAATGGGGATAGGTTTGTGATTAGTACTGTTCCGAGGCTTTCTAAGTTTACTCCATACAATTGAACAGGATTTAAAATAAAATTAAATCTTTACAAAACATCAAAGCTTTCTTTCTAACTTCCTAACTAATATGGTATTGCGAATGTGAAATAAGTTTGTTTGTTACACTTTCTACCCCTAAATCGTTGAACCGATTTTGATGATAGGCAACTTCTTTTTGCGAAAATCTAAACAAAAGTAGCATTACATGTATTGGTTTTAATTAATTAGAAACAGACTAGCTTGAAAGCACTACTTTGTCTGCGAGTACTTCAAATATTATTTTTTTACATTGTGATAACTTAGAAAACGTTCATTAGTGCCTAAATCAGTACATCGCCACCTCTTTTGTCTGTAACACTACCCACTAAGGTATGGAAGTCGCAAATGCGTCCATTTCTCGAAGACATCGTGTTATATGGAGCGAGAGCGATGAGAGCGGAGCGAGCGGTGAGAGCAGTGTTGTGTCGCTCTAAAAGCAAACGATAAGTACTTGCATCAGCCGGCATTTATTTTCACTGGCCCGTAAACTGGCTACCGGGATGTTTTTCTTACATTTATTTGAAAGCGCTCCGTTGCGTTGGTGAAACAGTCGCATGAAGTTTTCGCTTGCTAGCTAACTTGATCTGCAAGTTTCAGTTTTTTTTTTAATATACTAGCCTTTGCCCGCGACTTCGTACGCGCATATCATGTTTGTTTCCCGTTCCTGTAAAAAAATCAGGAAATCCTCTTCTTAGTGCTCCCCTAGACTCTTTAAGGAACCTACATGCCAAATTTCAGCTGTATACGAGCAGCAGTTTCAGTTATGCGTTGTCAGTCACTCATTCACTCAATTAGTCAGTAACGGTAGATATTGATGATTTACACGACTAGTTTCAAAATTAAATTTAAGATCGAAGCCAACATGCTTTTGCCTTGTGCCTTAATAGTTTGCTTTTCTCTTTAATAAACGATAAGCTGTGTGCTTGATGGCAGTTCACACGAAAAACGGCTATTCAAACTGTCGTCCCCTGTGTAATGCTTTTGGGGATGTCTGACAGTTAATAAACGAGTCGAAAAATATATGTGTTACAAAATATGTCTAGTTGAAATAATATTTTAATTAAGTAATTGTTTCAAGATTCAAGATGTAAGTTGAACTTAAATTATTGTCCCAATTTCTTCTCCGATCACTACACAAACTTTCGCAGCTTATAGCACGTCGTCCATAATATCAGCTAACATGTACAAGTAACTTGCTCGTATTAGCTCCCTGGGAGGCGATGAGAGGCCAGAGATAACGAGGTGGCGCGAACTTTAAATCCACCGTATTATAGTGTTACCTACGGCTGGCCGGCCGAGCTGCCGCCGCTCAACTACGAGCCTTCCCTCGGGACTTTGCCTCGTGAGAACTTTAGTTTCAGGTGGTTCAGTTTTGAATGGATTATTACAACGTACCGGTTTTTGTCGCCGAGCAGCTTTGATGTGTTTTTTGTTTCAAGAGTGAACTGATGATGGCGGCCTTCCACAAGATGGAACGAATGACCAAACTCATTTCAAATATTTTTGTTGTGAAATTTGTAATCCAAAACTAATAAGAAATGCGGATAATTGTATTCTTGGAAATTGAAACCTATCAAAAATATAACTTGTGAAAAAACCAAATCTTGCAACTCAGTTCATCTACCGTAAAAAGTTGTGAGATTCATGTCAACCAACCAAGCCAACAACCACCAAGAATACCAAGCCGATACCAAGTCGGTTAATTTATTTAGTCCCTACTTATGGGTCCTTCTGTCTTAAGTTAATAGCTAAGTTAACAACATCTTATAAAGACCAAATAAATAGACTAACTTAGCCATCGCATGAAAACACAATGTGTCTCACAAGTAATACATTTAGTGCGATTGCCAAGTCAATCTATTTATTTAAACCATAAAAATTTCGACTTCTCCATACCATGTCATTTGTAGATCTTTGGCAGTCAATACGGATTGTCAGAAGCTAGAAAATCTGCCATCAGTCTTGCCAAAAACTACCGTGTTACCCAGGTAATGGGTTGTGGAGGTCTGGTAGGCAGCCGCTCCACGTGACATACTGGTATTCAGCTGAATCTGGTTTGATTGGAAGCCGACCCCAATATAGTTTGGACAAGGCTAGGCAGATGATAGGCATGGGAAGCGGTCACCTCTTTTTCGAAGCAGTACCGCTAGCGAAGGAAGAGGCCGAAGCGTGATAGAGACGGAATCCTCACGCCCCAGCCGCCGTAACAGAAGAAGACGCTCCGGGCATCGGGAGTCGCAGGGTGATTCCTGGCCATCGTAGGCGCGGACCTGCGGACGGCGAGCATTGGGTGGCTCGCCTAGGGTCAGTGATGAATTAGGTACTTAGTTTCATTCGCAATTTATGTAACATAGTTATCTTTATGTAACAACATTAATTCAATTATTTCACACGGTGATGAGTAAACTCACACCCTCATCTGAAGAAGAGTGCGAGTTGAAAATGAAAAGTAACAGTTAGCTCACGAGATACATTTCACATCTCACCCAAAATGTTTAACAACAATAATATTCTCATGCACATCGGGACTCATCATTCATCATCATTAATATAGAGCCAACGCTAAACTCTTTAATTAAAAGTAATTTACCTCCGAGAGATAATTACATACACATTTTAAAAGAACTGCTTAATGTGCAAAACGTTTTTAATCTAGCGCTTAGCGAGCGTTGCATTTCGAATAATATTTTAATTCTAATATTTTGAGGACGGAACCGGAGTGGAATGGAGCCAAGTATTCAGGCATATAACACTGTGGGAAATGTTGCCTGCTCGGGATGATCGGAATTACACTTTTCTTTAACTGTTCGGTTTAAAGTCAATTGATTTTTATTTTTTCAACAATGAATTTTTGGACTAGTACTGTGGCCATGTCACTTGAGTGTGAAATATGAAAGCTAAAGACACGCGTGTGATATACACTACATTATCCAGGGCCTAAAAGCAGTGCAATAAAAGCAAGTTTTTCAATAAACAAGTGTGTTTATTCATCGTTTTGTGGACTGAAAACAGAAACTAACACTTATGTACATTTTTGTCCAGGTGGACAAAAATGTACATAAGTGTCAGTTTCTGTTTAAAAATTACAAAATTAAGCACGAAAAACTAGATACTTACATTTTGTTGAAATGTATGTATCTAGTTTTTCTTGCTTACTTTATAATTTTTTCGTCCTGAACTAACCTAACGTACCGTCCGTCAGCCCCATCATGAAATCGTTAATAATTCTACGTTATATATACGTGGATATAATGATCATAGTTGTAATATCAGTCTAGGAACAACTACCCACTGACACCACTTAGCTAAGTTACACAGTACAGCAGAACTAAACATCCCCGGTGTGTACGCACCAGCGCAGTCCGCCAGTACACCACAAAAGGGCTGCACTCGGCTAAATATTATACCAGTGCATACATCACACACACATACATAAGTAAACATAACACATTGCCAGCACTGAGCGGGTCACCAAGCAGCCAGGTGCAGAAGGTTCATAATAGTGGCTCGCTGCTGGCATAGTTGCCACTTTCTGTGGGTAATGGACTGAAAAGATGCAAAGTATGGTAGTACTCGTACCTAAGTATCTATAGTGTGGTTCACGGAGCGTTGCACTTTATAGATAAGTTATGTTATACCTTTAGCTTTATCTATTACTAGAAGCCGAAATTTGTCACTATTCTTGCCAAGGAGTATTTTGTTAACCAGTTTCAGGGGTGATGAGGCAGATGCTCCATTTCATCATCACAGGTACTGAGCTGCATTCGGTTTGCCTGAAAGCCGACTCCGACATAGTTTTGCAGTTAGACAGAGTGATTAATCGCCCGTGACGTTGTTCTACGATTTTGTCTCACTGTGCTAGTGTAGTAACGGCGGCGTGGAGTTATTGTTATGCTTAACGCGACAATGCATATGACACGTTTACGTGGAAATGATTCCGTAGATGAATCTTCGCATCGTCATTGCATTATCGAGTCGCTTCCTTCTGAGCTTTTAGATTAAGGATCTTGGGCACCATTAATAAGGACGTTTAATAATGTAACTTGTAATGGGCCTTCTGCCCGCTATATTTAACATGACTCTGCTATTTGCTCTGCTTCAATTACAACTCAATGAATGTTAAATAGCTGTTCTTTTCGCGAGCCCAGCCCCCCCCCCCCTCTCGCCGTTCCTCGCTCTCTGCGTTTAACTATTTTCGTTTAGAATGTAAAACTGCGCGATTGTTCTACATTCCATCCCCGCGTCGAGCAGAATATGCTCACGTTGGTTCTCAGATAATTTGCAGCGTGGAATGAGGAAAATGCTGAAGAATTTGCTGGCTTCATTACTAATTATAACGAAAGGCATTTATAAAAATAGGCTTTTTCTATAGTGGAGAGACATTTTACTCATACAAGAGATGTATCCTCGATGACCGAGACAGATCTGTGAGGTTAAAGTGAGATCAGGCGGGACACGCTTACAGGATGCACAAGAACAGAGCGGCTAGGATCGTCACGCGCTTGCGTCACCTGAAGACGAACGTCACAGCCATGGCAAGCCTACACAACGCTGGAGTGACTATTTGGATTTGTTCCTCATTTGAACGAATTTTCAGGAGAAACTTTTCCCTAGCTGGATATGATAGGCTATTAAAACAAAAACAAAATTAAGAAGTAGAATAGACAGGTTCTCTAGACATTTTTTTTAGAGCTATTTTATAAGAATAGCATTCTATGAATTACGTCAATAAGGTTTCACATTCCTTTTCGATATTATAAGACGCTTCTCCCTTTATCCCTGAGGAGGCCTTAAAGGGATATCGATTTTATGTAAAACAGTTAAAGGTTAACTGTCTGTCTTAGTTATTTTGGGTGCGCAAATACATTACCTATATATTTTGGAATAATACGTACAGCTTGTGAATCTCAAGTATCTAATGACACAATAAATGATCATAACATAATTTCAGGTCTATTCTAAGAAGAGTTAGGCCACAGGCTAGGTTACACATTTAGAATGTACACCTACATATTGCTCACTTGTATATTTATTTACCAATCAATCATTCATTATATTATATAAAATTCTTAAATTATATTATTAAAGTGACTGTCAAATAAGCACAGCCGAAGCTACTGGTTGTAGAAAGCTGAAATTAGGCATGTAGGTTTCTTGGGGAGTGTGGGGAGGAGGATTTTTCGAATTCCTGCGGCAACGGGATTTGCACGTACGAAGTCGCGGGCAAGAACTAATTTTGTATATTATGTTTACAACCGTTTGCTGCTTCACTCGTCACTAAATGTTTATTGGAAGACCAGCATCAAAAATCACTGTCACTTTTTTAAACGCAACTACAATTGCCATTTTTTTAGGGATGGCTAAGTATCAAACTACTTATTCTGCTCTGGGCAGAGCGGAAAGGAGTGTCAGAAGCTTGATGACAAAATCCCATCCGAATTCCTCCTAATGACCTTTGCGTTCTAGGGCCCCGGTGACTCATTCGAACAAATTCCGCAAAGCTGGACACCCTACCAGGGAATCGAACCTAGGTTCTCAAGAACAGCGGTAGCGCTGGATATCACTACTTGTACGATTACTTGGTAAAAAATAATAGCTTATCTATCTCCTAAACGGAAAATACCTGACTGTGTATCGAAAGATCTGATATCACAACACATAAACTTTACTACCCATTCGTCATGCCCGATTCACTCACACATACACAAACTATCAATCACACCAAATTTGAAGGGGTGAGAGAGAGGATTCTATGTCAACCTTCATTTGTTTTAGAGTAAAAAATGATCTCCTTGTGTGAGTGAACAACAAACGAATGAAGGGAAGATCGTTTGTCTATTTATAGTTCTTAACATGTTATAGACAAAGAGAATAAACAGAGTGATAGTTTACAAAGTTGACCGCGCTGCAAAATGAGAATGTGACCGTGCGGATAACACATTCTCTTCTCTAGAAAATGTATTGTGTCGCAGTCTCCTGGTCATAATAATAATAACCCATTTATTTCCAACCACTTTAAATAAGTTTTTACTTAGCATACAGAAAGTATATAAATTAAATGTAGATTATTTGAATATTAATTTTTGTTGTTTGATGCTGGAACCCCAGACTCGGTAAAGGCCTCCTCCAGTTTACTCCAACTCTCTCTGTCCCTTGCTTTTATTTGCCATTATTTTCCTACTGTGGCGATTATTTCGTTAATCCATCTGTTTCTTGGACTTCCTCTGCTTCTTTTACCAATTGATCCTTTCCATATCGTTAATTCTAATGTCCATCTTTTGTCTCTGTATCTTGCTAGGTGCCCTGCCCATCGCCACTTTAGTGCTAAAGCGTATTGCAGAGCATCTATGAGCTTTCTTTTACTTCTTATGTATTCTCCTTATTTTTAATAGACTTCTTTCCATCGCTCTCGGGCACGATACGAGCTTAGTTTTCATTTTGGTCTTTTTGAAGTGAAAAGGAAAGGTGCCTTTTAGAATTTATTTTAGCGACCAACATTTTTTTCCAACTCATGTTCACTCTGCATTCCATCTCTTCTTCATCATTAATGTCTCCAAATGTTATTTTTTTCCCTAGGTATGTATATTTGTTTACGTATTCCAGCGGCTTGCCATGTAGGCTTATTGTGTTAGTGTTGCTGTTTATCATTACTTTCGTCTTTTCTTCGTTCATTTTGAGACTTTTTCACTTTCTTCACTTAGTGTGCATATCATTTTTTCTAGTTTCTTGCTTGTTTCAGCGAAGAGGACTATGTCATCAGCAAATCTCAGTTGTGTAAGTTGTCTCCCATTTACTGTAATTCCATCTGACTGCCAGTTTAGATGGCCGAAGATAAGCTGCAGTACTGCTTTATAAAGTTTGGGGGACAGAGGACCCTGTCTTAGTCCTCGGCAGTTTGGTATTTTCGGGCGGCGTTTTTCCATTTTGACTCTGCTGGAACTGCCATCGTATATGTTTTTTAGTGTCGCTATGTAATTTCCATAAATTTGGTATTTTTCCAGGGCTTCCCATATGGAGTTGTGTGAGATCGTGTCGAACGCCTTAGCGTAGTCTATGTAGCCTATGTACAGTGGTTTATTGAACTCATTACATTTTTCTTGGTCATAGTAACGAATAATAATTATCCATTGTTATTTCGACTCTTTAAACGAAACTAAAACTAAAAACTATGCAATAGGAACACTCTATTGCATAGTTTTTCATATAAAAACACGATTTCAGATATCATAATGTGTTGCATACGTTGCGTACGTGGGACTAGTTTGTTTCTCGCTAAATAGTACCTACATGATTTGTTGAAATCTGCCCAGCCGTTTGGGCTGCAGGGCTTATCAAAAAATAGACTTTCAAACATACATGCGTACAAAACGACACATACTCTCAAAAAACATCATCTTCTTTCTAGAACATTTGGTTAAATAAAGGCAACAAAGATTTGCCTGATTGCACTATTTCTCTCACACTTTTGTGCTGAAATTCACTTAACATCTGGCTACGGGACTCACTCCATTCTTTATCTATAGTTCTTAACAAAGGTCACTGTTTCAGGCTAGAAAGGAGTTTCACGTGTAAAGGAAGCCTGATTGATGACGTCACGACGGAGATGTATGGAGTGTCGCGCTGCCGGCTGTAGGCGCTGTGAAACGTGAATATATCGCGGAGGACAGGTTCGGGAGTATTCGCGCGTGTCCGTGATTACCGGAGTGGGGTCAGGGTTAGTGAGTGTTTGACCTCGGAATCGATTAGTGAGGATTGGTTGAGAAGTTGTGTCTTTATTTGGTAGTGGCAAGATAGGTATGGGGAGGATGCGTTTCCAGCAGAGATGTGCCAGGATGCGTAGCGAGGGATATGTATCGTTTGCGCTGAGCGAGGCTAGCTAAATGAAGCGATTCTATTATTTCTTAACATACACATCCCTCACCACGCATTTTCGATCATCTCTGGTTAAAAGGACACTGCATCTGCTTACAGGTTCCAGTTTTTCATTCATTCTTAGCTCTGCGGAAAACTACGCATCTCTCCGCTCTTAAAAACCCGCATCCCTATAGCGTTAAAAACATAATCAGAACAGCAGTCTTAAAATTTTTAATGGAAATAAAATATCGATTGCAATTACTGATGTTGTATCGTTCGCTCTTATCTTTGGGAGCTTTAAATGACTATAAACTGACTTTAAAGAGCGTGTGTTACGTATTTCGGGTTCTACTTTTTATACGAATGTTTCAAAGGACTAATGTCATATCAGAAAACTAACACTTTAGAATTGCAAATATAATAATAATTTTGGACCACATTTTCGCTAACACCAAACTGGGCTAACGAAACAAAAGCCACCCTTAATACCTTCAGTAATTAATTAACAATAATGACCAGAAAGAAAGCGATAACGGTTATGAGCCCTCCACGGCAGCGTCCGCCCGAGCACATTAGTTGGGCGATTATCGACCCTGCGCCGTCCGCGGAGCCACTGTGGACACTAAACTTGTTATTGGAGAGAACGAAGTACCCTACGGACGAGACGCAATTTTATTTTGTGTCTTTATATGCCGAAAGGTTTATCACATTATTAATATTGTTTAGTTACTTTGTCAAGGAAATTTATGAATTATTATTAGATATGCATCTTAGAAACGATTGATCCATTGCTCTGGCCATCTCTGATCTCTCTGTTGAAATCATCCTGTTTGGGCTTAGGAAGCTTTGTAACTTTACAGGCATGTTTTTTGTAGGTGAAGATTTCATCATCATCCACAGCCCGACTTCGCTTACAGCTGAGCATAGGCATCTCATTTCTTGAGCCTATCCCCACATTCCTGTGCTAGCCTCATCCAGGTTCTACCCGCGATGGCAACATTGTCACCCGTCCATCTCGCCTCTGATCGACCAACGCTTCTTCTTCCAGTCCTCGGACGCCACTCGGTCACAGCCTTACCCAACCTATCATCACCGCACCTTGCCAGGTGTCCTGCCCAGCTGCAATTTAGTTCCGCAATTATTCGTTTTCCGATGTCGAGAACCTTCGTACGTCTTCGGATCTCGACATTTGGAACTCAATCTATTAGACATATGCCTAGCACGGAACGCTCCGTGGCTCTCTGTGCACTCTTAGTCAACACAGCCTCCTGCGTGAACGTCCTTGTCTTAGCACCGTAAGTCATGGTGGACAATACACAAAGATTTAAATTTTTATTTTTAGGGGAAACCTTCAAAAATAAATGGGGGGAATAGACCAAGGACCGTCTGATTTTTACCTCACTAAAACCACTCGGGTGTTCATCATCAAAACAGAAAGAGCCAGATGAACTCTTAAAAGAGCATCCCTACTCTGTACCACTTCTATAAGGACACGTCGCTAGAAGGTGAGCACTTTTACTAAATCTTTATTGTACCCCTTCCCCTGTACTTGAGTGATCCGGTACGCGCTCGAGGCCTTGACTAAACAAATTCAAGTTCGTAAAGATGTTAACGATTCAGGGTTGTTAAAAAGCAGATTTTCAGCTGAATTTTATGTGTAGGAATAAAACGTGTGATAAACCTCTACTCTGAGAGCCAATCAATCGGCGCACGTGGCTCTGCCCGGCTTTGCCCGGCCTCGGCAGGTGACGGCAAACATTTGCATTTCAAACAGACTTGTTTGCGAACACAATCTTTTATCGATACTACAAACATTTTTTTTTGTACGCGACAAAGAAAATCACTCACATAAACAATCCGTATTTTTCCCCATAAAACGTTTTACGTTCGCAATTGAGAGCAGAGCTGTTGTTCCGTATGCTGACGTCACTGCGCGATCGATCGAATGAAAAGTTCGGCGTGATTTATAGCCGTGACGTCACCGCACACGCGCCTCCTGCCAGCTCCTGCCAGCTCCTGCCCGCCTGGTACCTCCTCCAGGCGCGCACGGCGGAGGAAATTAAAATTTTTGCATGACTCGGCAAAAGCTACCGCCCGCTCGACGGAAAATTACGACTTGAAGCTTAAAACGAACGATTGCGCGAAATATATGGACTCCAATCGGTTTGTAATGACTTCCACGGAACTCCCTAAACCCCTGCGGTCATCGATTTTCGCCTTATTTATTTTTTCAAAGGTTTTCCCCAATTTTATTTTCATTTACGGGCGTATGTATGTGCGCCTGCGGGATCGGATTACACCGGATTCAATAGGGAATTGTTGTGCGGCTATCAAAACATTATACGATTTTTCAGCGATATAAAATCTAACTGAACGCTTTTATTCACCTAAATGGTGAAATAGTTGAACAAAACATACACAAGCGTTGCACGTAAAGCCTTTCAAATCGAAACCAGAAAAAATGTACCGTCAATATCACTTACCGTTAGGATCGGACAGTTTACTAAACCCTCCGGTATTCGTCCAACGTATCCACAATTACTTAGTGGATATGTAATCGAATGAAAACTGTATTGCGGGGTATTCTATTTCATTTAACGATACGAGAATAAGGTAGGCTCGATAAACAGGGTTATGTGACTGAGTATGAAAAAGGAAAGCTTAAAAAACCTCAATGTTAAGA
This sequence comes from Lacanobia oleracea, assembly GCA_950371165.1. NCBI lineage: Eukaryota > Metazoa > Arthropoda > Insecta > Lepidoptera > Noctuidae > Lacanobia > Lacanobia oleracea. The sequence continues at coordinate 23,635,425 of OX493406.1, forward strand.
AAAGACTTTTCTTACGTTTATACGTCAAAACAATGAAACACAGTGGTTTATATTTCCGAAAACATTAATTATTGCTTAAACACATGACAAAGGCACAAAGAAATACGTGTTCAGTACGTTTGCGAGTCGTATAAATACAGAATAAGCTGTTTTTGTGCTCGGAAAACATCGCAAATAGAGAACTAACGGTTGTTGGCGACAAAAAGAGATTTAACATAAAACATGATCAAAAAGCTTGTCACAAAAAACAGGTCATGTGCACACTGCTCCAAATTGTCCGGTTCAGCATAACACCGGACAAAACGAGCGATTATGTAAATATGCATTATTTTCCACCGTTTGTTGTGGCCACCAGTTATTTGCGTTTTAGGAAGCCAATGCTTAACAGTGTACAATGTTCATACTAGGCGCTAAATTGAGTAACATTTTTGTATTTCGTATTTATTTTGTGATAATAACAGTGAAATAAGCTTCCCCGAAATCGCAATAAAATAATATCAGCTGTTCAATTTATTTATGTCGAGCACATAAATGTACAGGGCAGTCGATTTCTTTTTGCGGTTTCTGTCTCGGTCCCATAGTATAAGTTGTTCATAATAATTAGTACATTTACCTCAGTTCAGGTATGTTACATTTGGTATACAAAAATCGGTCACAACAACAGCAATATAAAACCTGCAGAGTTAGACTCGTAGTTTAAGAAGGGACTCGAAAAAAAGTGACGTTCTATCTATAATAACGAACGCCACACTAGGTTGACTGCAATATGCTATTTTGGCAGCGCGTATATATCTTGTACATTTTGGACTATGTTTAAAATCAATTGTGTAAAAGTCGCTTGTCTTCAACCGTCTTAGTCTCAAGTCTCCAAGCCCGCAGCGCTCTACACTTCTTGATACCCCCTAGTAAGTCGTCACGTAGGCCGTAGAATCGTGAGTGCGGTCACGATCCGGGCCAATTCTATCAGCGCGCGTGACACTCTCGGCGCGTCGACTAACCAGCGCCTCGGAATACGGACACTTACGTATATGACAAATTAGAATTTGCCGGAGAGAATGGGTCGTGGCTAAATTGAGGAGTGTATTGGGTAAAAAGATAGTCTCGGAATACGGACACTTGTGTTCGATTATAATTTGCGATTAAATATGAAATTAGTAGGTTCGTTGCTCTATTGGGAATTGAGTAAAACTGTTGAAAGTACTGGTTAAACATTCTATTCTTGTAACGAAAATTACTAAAGGCAAGCTGTACTAAACGTATAGACTATTACTGTTACTGTCCACTATGAATTGCCAAAGATATCAGGATTACGTTGCAAGCAGCAAAGGGGCTCCGTCACTCTCTCTCTCTCTCTCAAAACAAAATCTGGAAAATGTTTGTCCGGATTCAAGATTTGTTTTACATGGGCCTTCAATATACCTAAACAGAAAACAATGGGCGTTCTAAATACCTAATCTTGTCAACTTATTCTTGTCTTACGCGTGTCTAATATGTTTATCTACAGAAAGACTGACGCGCTGTCTTACATTTCTCATACCTACCTATTTATACCAAGTACCTAATAGTACTACCGATACAACCAAATGGAGTGAGTATAACATAATTATGTGTTGAACGTACTGACTTATGTAGACAACAGTTTGCACCAAGTCAGTATCGTTAGTAACCGATACACCATAAGACATCAATCTTAACCTGAAGACTAACTTAATACCATTACGTAGGTAGAATAATAGTAATCCACTTACCTCGCGCCATGTTCTCGGTTGCTCACAGGACGGCTATAACTCTCGCCGGCCGATAGTTGCGAGTTCCGACTTGTTAAGCCATTAGCTCAAACTGCCAGGAGCCCAGGATCTCTCTACCCGCCGCGCAGACGTGGGTACTACGCTCCGATTGCTTGGATTCACAGATTGATATTATAGGTATGGTTCGTTTGACAGATTAGGTTTAAATATTGTTTTGAAATTAATTGGGGTTGAATAAATTAATTATTGCATCTTTGATTGAATTTTTGAAATTACTGGATTTTACTGGTTGCAGTGCTAACAGGATCCATAATTATGGTAATTAGCTTTACTTGTTTGCTTGCTTTAATTTCAGAATGTTAGCCGTTTGCCCTAATGTAACATTTAGAATAACTCTATGAAACCCAATAATTGAATATGAACAATAATTTTAGCACTCTTTTCATCAAGCAGGGCAAAATCATTTTCGCCTCGCCACTATGGTAGCGATTTTTTTAAGTATTGGAAATCATCAAGTGACTCCTTCCGCTCCCAGTGAAGCAGAAGGGAGTGTCAGACCACTGACTAAAGCCCATCCAAATAACATTTTGGTGTCAGTTACAGGCATTTTGATGGCTTTAAGTAATATAACAGGGTTATAATTATCTCAGTTATAACTAAAGACGATATACAAGAGTTAACAAACAAGTTTTAGCCCCAATCGCAGCACTGAAGCTTTAATGGCCGACGTAATACAGCTTTGAGAGTTATAATGGTGCTAGTAGCAGCAAGTATACTTAATACGTTATAGTTTTAACCTTTCTGTGACACCCAAGTCTTTATAAAAGTGTTTTCCGACTCCTTTAACAATTATATAGTGTTGTATAGTTACTGCAACGAAGTGTTTTATACCACTTAAGGTGCTATATTGACTACTATTGCAGACATAGGCTATAGAATTTGACGAGATTTTAGTAACACGAGAAATTAAAGGTGTCAAACAACTCCTCTATCTAGGTTTAACCTGAAATACAGGGTTTTACTAAAGCTTATCGTGTTAGGCAACATTCTTTTCAAGGCTTTCTAAAGGTATTGGTGTCAAAGAACGCAAGTATGGGTCGTTTTTAACAATAACCTCACTTTTGTAAAGTTCGCACTTGTTTTGGTAACCTAACAATTAACATTATTTCGAGTTATTCAACATTCGACTACAATATACAAAATTTCTTACATTATTGAAGCGTTCCATGAGTGCCACTTAATTTTACATACTACTGCTCAGGAAGCAGGAATTGATAATAATGTTTAGCTTGAGGTACCTATTTTATTATCATAAACTTTCTTTTAAATTTTTAATAAATCCTAAGCGCGTTAAAATTGAGATGAGAAACATGATATAAATTTACCGTGAAATCATAAGGGTGAAATCATTTTTCACTTCACATACTTCAATAACTTAATATTCCATAATATTAATCTGCTGTGTTGAATAAAATGGATGACATAACACTTCCACTACGAACAGATTTAATTTTAGTAAGGTTACAGGCTTGTTCAATTTTGATGTACGCTAAAAGTTATATAGTTGATATATAATGTACTTAAGAAGTTTTCAGTGGCAAAGCATTCTTATCCGGTGCTTTTCTACCACCTGTAGCGCTTACCAACGCGGTATTACAACGCTAATACCGGTTAAAGTAGTAGCTGACGATGAATAAACGCTCTTGTGCAACTTTAATATCTTTTCAACACCGTACTACAGGCTTTCTATAACTTTTACCTACAAAAATGTGGGCCTCTTTCATGGTTATAATTGAGTTAGAGCATGCTCTAACTCAGTTGCACAGGTATGCGTTAACACTTTTATACTCAAATGGACCTGATATACGAGTCTTATATATATCTTAAATATAGGTTTTTTTAACGCTTTAGTGTTAGTTGGGAGGGCCGCGGTGACTCTTTCGGATAAATTTTGCAACCCTGGCAGGCACTGTCCCTAGCAGACCCGTTCTATGCTGACATCTCTTTGAGGCGCGCGAAGAACACAACGCACCGTCGACCCGGGCCTGGTTGCGTATTGCCATAATGTATACTAGCACAGACAGGGGTTGCTCTGTAATCGCACGCAATATGCTCTTGTAGCTAGAGAGACAATTTGGCTGCCGTGGTATGTACAATGGCATGCTTCAGAGTGAGCAAACTACATGCGAGTGCAGAGCCCTCGATACAAAAGAAGGAAACGTTTTTCTACTTCTAAATAATTTCCCATTTCCATTATATTTAAGAATGTTATTTTCATAATATATACCTAGGCTTATACGTTTTATATAGAGAATAAAACGTTTAAACCTAGTTTTTAATTATGTTGATAAACATACTTAAATAGCATAGAGATCGGAAAATCTTTAGAAGAAGAAAAATGTTGTATCCTTTTCTATGGAGGGGGTCGCACGAAGCTTCCCTCAGAGAATATAAACACGTACAACATAGTTATGTTCAATATTGTTACGTAGTACACTGCAACATATAATTAAAGGGTATAATTTTAGACGATCACCAAAAATAATATTTTTAAGACTCTAAGCCTAGGCACCAAAATGGATCAACGGTCACCAAATTCTATCCAACTCAACTGTGATTGCCATAAAATGTAGGCTTGGGGTTACAAACTGGATAAAATAGGTTAGGTTAGGTTAGAAATGTGACCAACCGCGCGCGAGCCGAGCGAGCGAAGCGAGCGGTGCCGCGGCAGCGGCCGGCGAGCGCTACTTCTCGAATATTATTTGGTGACCATTTATCTGTTTTGGTAACCGTTTAGAACTTTTTTGGTAGTAAAATAGGTACTTTTTTGGGCGGTGTTTAAACACAAGCCATAATCAAAGTCTTATGACCCCACATACCCTACAATACAAACAATAACACGGTCACATTTTGCTTTAGACATATGCGAACAAACCGTATACTTATACAGACTGGTCTGTAGGCATACGTAGTTTGCTTTAAAAATATGCAAGCAAACTGTATACTTATACAGATTGGTCTGTAGTCATACATAGTTGCCTTAGAGTATTTGTTATTTTTAAGAGCACAAAGTGATCGAGTACAGACTATGGGTGTCTGTACTGATATACACAATGGCAATACGCGGCCTGGTTCTCGCGTCGCTCGCCGTCCGCAGGCCCACACATATTTTATCTTATCCTCTTCTGTTGCGGCGGCTGGGGTGTGCGGCTTCCCTCTCTCTCACACGTTCGGCCTCCTCCTTCGCTAGCATTACTGCTTCACTATTGCAGCAATAAGTCTCTTATTTGAGGAATGGCTAGAGAGGCGCCACGGCCTAACTTTGCATAAATCATACATCCGTACACATTTATTTTAACTTCATGTACAATAGTGGTACAAAGGCGGACTTAATGCAACAAGGCATTCTCTACCAGTCAAGCTCCATTAATATTTCTTCCGATTAAACATTTCATTAAGCAACGTGTAGGTGACGTGCTCAGGCCCACACAATTGGCAGCATTTTGTAGAACGATAAGGCACGAATCAATTGCTATATAATATATTATGTTGTATATTATTCGGCGAGGTGGACAGATGACCTGGTGAGAGTCACGACGTAAAACTGGTGGATGCCAAGCTACATAGCTTGGCTCATCGCCGTAAGGTTGCCTGCTTGACGGTATTCTACAGATTGTATTTCGGTGAGTGTGCCCAAGAATTTCACGACCTCATCCCAGCAGCCCCCTTCTACCATCGGAAATCCAGACGCACTGCATCTTACCATACCTACCTTGTAGCTATTCCACCGATTCGCACTAAGCGTTTTCAAACATATTTTATAATGCGCACAGCAAAGGAGTGGAACTCTGTGCGTGCATCTGTGTATCCAAAAGCTTACAACCCTAATCTCTTCAAAGCTAGAGTGAACAGGCTCCTTCTGGGTAAGCTCGCTCCATCGTAGACTTTGTCGCTGTCATCTCTGACATAGACTAGAGTCAAGAGCAAACCCATTACAAATTAAAAAAAATAAATAAAGAAAAGATATGATAATATATTCGGCGAGTGCCAATCGGGTAGCCCACACGTTGTCTTTGTCCTGTATTCTTAGCACTACCGGCTTACACAGGCGGCCATTTTCCCAAACATTCATCTACGTACGAGTATATTCGATTTTACCCCTTACTAAGTCTCACACAGTTAATGGTTACAATATTCAGAAAAAGCGAGTAGTTTATCTTTCATTTATTTCGTTTTCTCAACAAGGTTTCTTTAGTAATACGTACTTAGAAAAGGTTGTCTTTAATAAAATCTTTTTGTTTATAAAGGGTTGGCAATTAGCCGTTCAGTTATTGTAGCACTTTGTAATAGAGCCTAGATTTAGTGGAACCTTTGTGTAATGGACGCTCGGTTTCTTTATTTAATAATACTCCTTAGATAAGAAATAGTGGTAGATTGCTTTAAGTGAGAAATAGTGCTAGTAAATTATGATAAGGCAGTGAAAAAAATGAGTTTACTGGCTCATCTAAAATTTAAAACAATAATATATAATAATCACAAAATAATGCTAAACAAATATGCTTCATGCCAAACGGGGCTCAGCTCAGCATAATGCCAGGCTACCAACTGACGTTCATTTCAGCTGCTCACCAAGGCGCGCGGCGGTGCGGCGGCGGCGGGTGACGCGCGGGCCATCCGCTAAAAAGAGCTAATTAAGTTCCACCACTGTACAGAAAGTTCATGAAACTGGCACTTTGGTGTCTGATGGTAGTAAAAAAAAACTAGGTAGGAGGTTATTATGTAAATAAGGTAAGTCAATGATATCAATATGGTGAGTTTCCAGCTTCTCCCATTCAATTTATCACACTAACACGTCAAACGATCCACAAAGTAATTTCCTTCCCCAGCCCATAAAAATTGTGGCAACCAATCAGAAGCAATTAAGCGAACAAAATAATAAGTTGAGCGTTTGTTCTCGTCATTTATTATTCTTGTCGGCCGCTCCTACGAGTACAATACTGCGACAACTTCGGCCATTAGACTCGCCGGCCTGACTGATTAAAGTGCGCTTCCCAACTGACGTTCGAGAGGGCTGGGTATTGCTAATTAATTATTTTAAAACCGTGGATACAAATCGTCAACCCAGTGCTGAAGTATATATTTATGTAAAAAGACAGCAAGAAAAAAAAACTTAATACTAAAACAAGATCGTCTGCAAGTACCATTGGAGTAACAAGAGTATTTAGACACGGATAGATTTAATTCACCACTGAGATTAAATTCGTTTTAAAGTAAATATAGTCTATTCACTATTCATTGCGAGTCTGAACCTTGCGAGATTTTTTACAAACTTTTAGAATTGATGGATAAACTACCAATTAGAAGAAAAATCTTCTAAATACTCGTTTAAATAGCCATTGTTACCACGTGTGGTCTACGTTGATTGTTTAACTATTGAGTCTGCTGTGCGGACTGTGAAACGGAGATATATGTATTTATAACCAAAGTTCACACCCCTGCATTCAATTAATAAGTGAATGTTGAGTGAATCAATCACGTTGGCCGCGCGACAAGGTCGCGTCGCGTCGCGGGGAGCGTGCGCGGTGGAGCGCGACCGAACTGACTCGCGGCTGATAGATATCAATTTATTACTCCTTTTCTCTTGACAAATTGACGGGATTTTTTAACTGGTGGGCCGGTTTGATGAAGATCAATGAACGCAAAGTTTGACGTATTTATTTTTTGTTTGTGTAGCTGCCGCTAAACGGTGTCAATACTAATTTATGGTCGTCGATTTATCCATACTTAGTATTATAAATGCGAAAGTAACTCTGACTGTTTGTTATCTCATCACGTCGTAACCGCTGAACAGATTTGGATGAAACTTCGCACATGGGTAAACCCTGTCCTGGAATATGACTTAATATACTTTTCTTGAACGTTTCCTTGGGATATTTAACGAATTTCACGTGGGTGCCCTTGCGACGGGCAGAAGCAAGTTTTCTATACATATTAAAACCTCAGTTATTAAATTACTATTTATGATGATGTATAAATAGTCTTCCTTGAAGAGAGATAAGATTACACCTCGCCCACTCTAACACCCATAGCTTGAAGTAATGCGAATCCATGTGGGAGTAACATCTGAAAATTCCTTGGGAAGCTCGTTTGAGTTTGTAATAAATTATTGTTGTTTAATGATATCCTTACTTTTGTTAATCTATGCTGTCCGACTGCTGGGCAAAGGCCTCCCCCTTTTTAACTGATGCCTCCTCCGGCCATTCCGTCAGGAATGAGTCCGTATCGTCACGCCAGCGTTTTTTAGGCCTGCCTCGGTTGTGACATCTGTCTTCAGACACCCACTGCATGACGATCTTGGCACATCTGCCCTTGTGCATTCTGTAAATATGTGGCGTCCAATTCCACTTCAGTCTTGCCGTTTTGTCTCCACAATGTTATCCTACCTAATTGTTAATCGTTTTTGAGCAATACTTGTATCGTACCGTCACACGGGGTGAATAAGTGCAGAGGGGTGAACAGAAACAAAAGTTTGGTAGGGATTTACACTGAAATAATTATCATATTATTGGTTTTATAAGAACGCAACGTATTTAAAAAAAAACTATTAAATTAATTTAGAGACCGTAAATGCTGCCAACAATTTTTAAGTAACGTAAAAATCCCTTCAAAGTTTTGTTCCGATTCACCCCAACATTTCTATTCACCCCAATTGTAGGTATATAAAAGACAACAAATATCGAGAATGAGAACCTAAAATTATTTTTAGATGACCCCATATAAACATATACAGGAAAAAAACACCTGTGTTTGATATTAATGTATTAAACTTTTTAACTATCAGTTTCAGAACACTGATTCGGAAACGGAGTATAAATAAAAACAGCCCTCCCTATCTTCCTGGAATAAAGACGTGGAGTCATACACTGTCAATATTGTCTATCAAGAAATTTCCAGTAGCAGCCTTTGGTTCGTGCACACTGCCCGTGTTGGTGGGAATTACACATTATGAACGAACCACATGGGAATAATTCACCTATTCGTCGAATTCAGATTCTGATATTAGCTGTTGTGAAAACCTACAACAAAAATCATCCCAAAATACACTCTGGTTTGCTAATACGCCTACACTAGTTTTTGCGCATGACTCCGGCCGGCTTTGTCCCGCTAGTCCAACTTCGCAACATTCCTCACATATTGGACAATCAGGCCGCAGTTGTGGAACTTCCACAAAAGGCTGTCAAAGTAAATACGCGTATTGTTGGATTCTGTTTGTACATAATATTTTAGGAAGCCACACGCGACGCGTGGGTTCTTGCGGCGAAATGGACCGACGACCTGAAAACGACTGGGTGCGGAAGTAGAACAAATGGATTTTGTGGTTCTGATTTAGAAAGGCCTATGTCCTACTCGACTGTGAATTGTGATACGCCACTTGATTGATATATTTCTTGACTTTTGTTTTTTACTGTCTCGTGCTTACCAACAGGAACATTACAATGTTGGGGATAACAAGCTGCTTATGGTATTTAGCAGTCGTTTAGCATTTCGTCAGTAAAAGTCGGAATTATATCAGAACTTCCAGAAAAAATAATCATCAAAAGGCGTTGGCAAAAGCAAATTGTATTTATAAAATATTTTTAACTACGTCAAATAGAAAGAAAAGTTGTAGAAATACTCGTGTGTATATAATTGTAGTAGTTATAACTTTTATGCAATACTGCAGGTTTGCCGCAGAAATAAATACGGAGGTAGCTCCTGTAGAACAGTTTCTCAGAAAGCTTCACTGTTAAACGTATAAATATAAAATGTCCGATACCGCCGGCTATTGGCTCGAGCGCGAATCAAAGAGAAGCCGAAGCACGCCAATCCTTTGTCTTATCGCCGCCGTCGAGATTTATTTGAAAGTAGCGGTAAGTACGCCGTGCGCCAGTCGCTGGAGGTAGGAGGTGCCGGGCAGCGGGACCCGGGGAAACATTCGCATTGTTCTATCTGTGGATACATTCTTATGTTACCGTTTTGCTCAAATTGTACTACATATTTTAGCAAAATATTGTAGAGATAAAAATAAAATTCTTCTCCATATTTTCAGTTTTATCTAAGCTGCCTAGGTATGTTTATTTTATTTACGTACGTATAAATGTACAAATCTCCTAGCTTGTCCAAATAAAATGTGTTTTAACAGTTTTATGAACTGAGTTACTTAAAAATATGTTGGAAATAAAACGTTATAGTTTCATAAACCTGCACATTAGCATGCGGGCGCCAGTCGCAGGGCAAGCGGCACCGCATTCCGATAGGGTAGCACTCCCACATGTCGACTTAGCGCGCGAGATAGCGCTCACGAGTCACGAGTCACGCCTGGCCGCGAGCCAGCGTCCGCACATCAACGTTCGAATTCAGCGGCGATAACTGATTCCTCTACCCTGCGTTACGAGAAGAAGGTTGCCACCCATTACATCAATACGCAGAAGGTAATAAATTTTCGTTCTTTCTTTCTGTCAAGGTTCAAAATTTCAAGAAAGCTAACTGTTAATGAGTAGATTAGCATCTCTATCGATATCAAATAGGTAGTTGCATCAAATGTCAAATCATCAAATCATTATCCTGGGGATCAATTTTTAGTACATACCCAGGAGTTGATTTGAAATTGGAAACGCATGGAGGACAGAAAGGTCAATTCTACGACGCACAAGAAACTCTTATGCCACACATAATTTGAGTCTGTGCGATTGTTCGGATTTGATCTGCTGTGCTTGTTCTTACTGTGGTATGAGCACAAGACGCTTTGAAATATCAGAATATCTTCTCACATTACGAGTTCAAATAGATGCAAAGTTAAAGCTCCGTTAAACTTTATCGCCGGGAATCAATTGTTTCTTTGGAATTTACTTTATTTCATGTCGCACCAAACGTCAAAGAACTCTATTCTTTATTCTTCAGTTTGACGTTTAATATTAAATTGTTTGCGTGGCTAGAGAAAATAAAACAGCGAGTACCTAGTAGAGTATACTCGTAGGTAGGTACTTACTTTTATGTTTATTTGATGCAAATACAACTAATGTTTTCATGAATTTATAGGAACTTTAAAACCCATTGTAAGAGGTTTGCTACCCAATAGCACTATTGCTTACTTTTATTTCAGATCATTACAGAGGAACAAGCAGAAAATTACATTATTGTGTGTTCAGCCTGTTCAACTGGGTTCATCTTTGATTTGGGTTTTTATTAACCCACTTTAATTATTAACTTATCTTAAATGCACTGAATGTAGCATATTTTAAAGATACAACGTGAACTAAATAACGCAAGACCCGCTCTAAGCGAAGCAAAAGGAAGTGTCAGACTCGTACTGGCTAAAACCCATCCGTGTTCCTCCTAATGCCCTTTGCGTGTCAGGGCCGCGATGACTCTTTCGATCAAAATCTGCGACCTTGGCAGAATTCCACAACCCTGGCAAAATTCTGCAATTTTTGCAGTTGTAAGTGTCGCTAGCCCAAAGTTATTTAGATTTGAGTGACCCATTAGGTACATTCCACTTCCACGGCGTCGCTGGTGGCAGCGCATACGTCACTATGACTGCTTGTGTTGGGGCAGTCATACGTGATGGAGCACAATTCACGAATCCATCAGGTTGGCATGCAAGATACTTGCATATTTTTGTGCGAGTTACGCGCATGTATACCTACTCGTACGTATCACGGCCTCTATTTACGTACTCTGTCTAATCGGTCATATTTTATTTCCACCGTCGGCAAACAACGACGAAGCGACATCGACATCCCCCACAGACATAACTCACCCGGCGACAGTAAAACACGCAACTTGTCCCGCGCGTGATGTTAGTATGTTAGCACTCATTGCTTGCTAACACTTACTATTACTTTTATATGTTTATTGCGCAGACGATGTCGCAGAAATCTTCCCGAAATCTAGTTACTTGTAAGAGTAGTTTGTGACGTATAGCGAAAAGTTTGGACGTTAGATTAGCTGTGTGCATAGTTATTATAATCGTTTATTGGCTGATGAATAGTAAAAGTATTTTTTTTTTTTGTTAACAGATTACAATCAGTTATGGTAATAGTGCTATCAATGATATTTTATTACTTTTTCTTTCACTGTTTCACTATTGTGCTCAACTTCATAGACTAACGCTTAAGTTAAGCGCTTTAAAGCGATACGCGTCCATTAAAGGCTAACTTCAAAGCGATACAGCTGCTTTGTGTGCCACCTGCCAGCTAGTAGCAGCCCTAGTACATCGATTTGATGTGCAGCGCAGACGGCAGACTATTCGTGACGCACTTTTTAGTCTGTGAAAATAGAACCTAAGCAATTATTAGCCGATTAACCTTCAAAGTCAAGGTTCGAGAGCACATCCGTAAGAAGTTGGCAGTAGTATCGTTACAGCGCTAGTTATAATTCATTGTTTGCTTGCATCACTTGTTCAAGTATAGTTGTGTATTAGTTTATAATTTGAGTATATATTATAGTATTTTATTGTATTTATAATTTATATATATGTTTATACATATATTATATAGGTATATTTGTATTAATTTAAATATTAATCGCGTTTCTGTTTTTTTTTCACAATTTGCACCTACTAGTATTATTCTCTGCATCACCCAAAGGTTGACTGGTAGAAAATGCCTCAGGCATTAAGTCCGCCTCTGTACATCTGTGTGCGTACAGTTTTAAATAAATATTACACAATTTTTCTTTATATATATAACTAGCGGACGTCACGCGGTTTCACCCGCGTAGTTCCCGTTCCCGTGGGAGTTCGGGAATAAAATAAAGCCTATGTTACTCCCTGATAATGTAGCTATCCATTGCTGAAAGAATTTTTCTAACCAGTCCAGAAGTTTTTGAGTTTATTCATTACAAACAGACACACAAAAATACAAATTTTTCGTAATTATAGTGTAGATGTAGATTTTACTGTACGTGTGTATGTCACTGAACTCCTCCTAAATGGCTGGATCGATTTGAATATTTTTTTGTATGCATTTGGGTGGCGCCCTGGATGGTTTAGATTCACAATTTTTTGTTCTTTTTGCCATGCAGGACAACGTCTGTCGGGTCCGCTAGTATCAGTATATAACATAAATGTATACACATCAATTCATTATTAAGTACATACTTTTGTATATTTTGGGTACATAAATAAATAAATTATTTTGTGCGCCACAGACTCGATCGCACAAAAAGTTTGTCATCTACGCTGTACCTTATAGTTAGTGATAAATGATTAATAATAATAAAAACCAGTACTCCTGGACACGGCACGCATCGTTAGGAGGTTCGTTAGGAGGTTCCTCTCTCTGGAGCCCTGACCACCGGTAGCTTGGACCCTGTTTCCGATACCGGTGGGCTACTATTTTTTATATTTTTAAATGTTTTTTGTTTTTATAGAAACATTTAAAAATATAAATTTTATGTATAAAATATGAATAATAAATGGAATAATAATAAATCTTTATTGTGGACCATACAAGATCCATATTGATATTTAAAATTAAAAAGTAAAAGTACCAGTTTCATAAAAAAACAATTAAATAAATATGTAAAAAAAATGTAAATATGATAAAAAAACTATTATATTAATTAAAAAGATTAGACATAACACTTTTACTCGTCAATCTTTTTAGGGTTCCGTACCCGAAGGGTGATCAACGGAACCCTATTACTAAGCCTCAGCTGTCCGTCCGTCTGTCCGTCCTTCCGTCCGTCCGTCCGTCTGTCTGTCAGCGGGCTGTATTTCAAGAACCGTAATAGGTAGAGAGCTGAAATTTTTTCACAGATTGTGTATTTCTATTGGCGCTATTTCAACAAATTATAAAATATAAGGTTTTTTTTTTTTTTTATTGGGACAAGCCCGCCACACATTCCCAACCACTGCAACTCCTGAAAGCCAGAATCAACAGTGGCGACCACCAGAAAAACGCCGAGCCAATGAAACCCGACGAGTCCCGGAGAAGCGATTCAACTGTCTTGGATCCTGCAACGAAATTAATCAGAAAAGTACAGCGGAGGAGTAGGAAAAAAATATATATATAATTTCCACTTCCCTCCGTATCAAGCAGGAGACAGAATAGAACTAGGCCAATAGGCACTAAGGGACAAATACAACTGGGTTAAGCCCAGTTGCCAAGCACCACGGATTATATCTTACCACTTAAACTAATGGGTCCTAAATTGTGACCTACTTTTGATTCCAGTAATAGGTATGGCAAAATCGCTTAAACGCACGGAAATTTGTTCTGGTTTCAACAAGGTCCGTATAGTAAACTACCCCAGATGTAACCTTAATACTATCTAACATAATATTGCGTTCAGTTTGCCAAAGACTACACTCCCATAAGATGTGATGTGCGGATTGTTCGTATTCATGGTCAGCTGTAGAACATTGATATAAAGGCGAGGCCACAAGCTTAAAGGAAAATAATTTACTCTTAAAATTGCCATGACCTGGAAGAAATTGGGCAACACAGTGATCCACCTCCAGCCATGTCCTGTCCAGCCGCTCACGAACAGTCAGAATCGTCCGCGTAACCGGTTAATGAGCAGCCGCATGGGAGCGGAAGCGCGAGGAAATCATCGTAGCCAATATTCCAAACATATGGACCGATAACTGAGCCCTGAGGACATCCCATGGTTAGAGACTTAGTAATGGAATGATGTCCTAGTTTGAGTTTCACGGAACCGTTTAGAAAGTAAGAAAGAATCAGATTATAGATGTTTTTGTAACAACCACGGTTTTTCATTTTAAGTAGTAGCATCGGCCACCATGCGTTATCAAAAGCGCCAGAAATGTCGAGAAAGATTCCAACCACATATTTATGTTCCGATAAGTTAATAATTTTACGAACAGAGAGCACCGCGTCGACGGTGGATTTACCAATAGTGAAACCAAATTGATTATTATGAAATTTAGGTCCATTCGGTAGTAAGCGTGGAACGATTAGTCGCTCTAAGAGTTTTCCCAAAGATGGAAGTAGGGTTATGGGCCGATAGGACTTAGGGTCATCCGGGGGCTTATCGCCACTCTTCGGAATAATGCGTATAAAGCCCTGTCGCCATATTCGAGGAAAAATACCTTCCGCAATGCATCGGTTATATACTGATAAGATCGCGTCTCCGGCTGTCTTACACGCTTCTATAATCATTCTATTAGATATTTTATCTTCACCGGATGATTTGTTGAGAGGTAGTTTCTTGACAACGTTTATGAATTCGTCAGTGGATGGAAGATCTGACTCCGGTGATTCAGGTGGCACCGTGGCCCACGCTCTGATCTGTTGGTGGTATTCATTATCATTTACTGATGAATCGTCTGGTATAAGGGAATCAAGCAGAGCATCAGTTGTTTCTTCAATGCCGGTTGTATGTTTATTGTTTACTTTAATGTTTTGAACGTACGCAAGGTCGACAAAAAAAATAAGGTTTATTGTCAGAAACACTTCGTGTGCGAGTCCGACTCGCACTTGGCCGGTTGTTTTAGTCATTTTAAGCCAGGTGAGGCCGGTAATTCCTAACCGAGCTAGTAGAGAGTACAGTAGAGACTCTTATTTTCCGCACTTAGACTCATTTGGTCCGTTGTGCGTAGGTGTCCGGGATAAGTTAGTTGGCCTAGCTCCGCCTAGACACACAGAATTTTCATAGCAGCTTCACAGGCTAAACTGAGTGTCCTCACCGTTTCGAGGATTTATTTACGTTGGGAAGCCACATCTTCGCATTTCAGGATGACGTGTACGGCGTCTAAGCACACTGCAGTGTCCTGCAGAGTGGGCTCACCGAGGCGGCTATGTTAAACAGATGTTTTGCTTGGGGGGGTTGTTGGCCCGTAATTGTTCCTATTACTGTTCTGAGGACATTTTTTTTTTACTTAGGCTGAGTATTCGTTTTGTTAGTCGAGGATGTAGACTTTGTATTGTCATCTTTGTCTGTTTTCAGTCTATAGCCAGTGACTATTTGTTGTTATGAAGTTCAGTTGATCGCTGGCGAATCCATGTACGACACTGCGAAAAAGGTATGGGGAGGAGTGGGTACGGGCCTAGCACCGCCATCTCGGAACCTCTCTTGGCAAGTTTGTCTGCGTCGTAATTGCCTAGGTATACACTGTGCCCCTTAATACAGACATACATGGAGGGTGATTCTGTTAAACAGCGATATACTCTCCAAGGCCATGTGACACTCAACATTATTTGCTGTCAGTTTAAAAAGGCGGACTTACTGCGTTGTTTACTTATCAATTTATGTTGGTTATGGGGATTTCGGCTAGAGGGGAGAATAATGAAAAAAATGAAAAAATGATAAAATGTTTATTTGTCCCAAAAGCAGTTACATGGATTATAAATGAGACGTCCCCAGTAAGTAATTGATAATACTTGTGTTGGGGCTTATCTCGCTCTTTCCAAATTTTTAACAATATTGAGACTTGCACAAATTATTACAAAAAATTACCAAACTTTAAATTTAAGAAGAAAAATTAACAGTAAGTGACTTATAAACTAACTAGCAGCTCTTTGTGTAACTGTAATTGTATGCTTTTGCGAGACTGTATGTATATCTAGTTTTAACAGGGTTTGTATTGTTGTGTTTGTGTATGTGTTTGTGTATGTGTATATATGATTGTGTGTGAGAAAGTGTAAGTTTTCTTTGAAGTGCCGTTGTGTTCGAAACAATTTATAGAGAAAACTCGGTTAATACTAACATTATTGATTAGGAGGGAGTAAAAAATTAACCAAGTCTAACCAAAACTTGCTCTGCTTCCTCGTATGTTAAGGATTTAAGCCACTCAGTTATTACCTTTTTGCATACGTGTGAGACCTCATGGTGGATCCTTAATTTTTTGTTTAATTGATTATAAATGTAGGCTGATTGGGTTGCATACTGACGCCGAGCAAAAGCTGTTTTGACCCCCGGGGAGTAAGCCACTATATCCTTTCGTCTTTTCTCCTGTCTGTCTTTGTTAAATGGAGTAGATTTATGTAAGTACAGGGTCGTAACTAAAAAATATAGTTTTGTTACTGTAAGTAAACCACTGATTCTGTATAGATCAACTGTGGGGTATCTATATGGCTTATAGTACATTACTTTTATGAGTGACCTTTGGGCTCTTTCCAACTCAAGGAATTTAGTTTTAGTGGCTCCTCCCCAGACTGGTAAACAGTATGCAATAACTGATTGCGTAAGCGCAATATAGATACTATTTAATGTTTTCTGGGGCATCACATCTCTTAGATTTTTAAAAATCCATATAAACTTTCGCATCCGTGACGCAACAATCTCAATGTGCGAATGCCAAGATAAACACTCGTCAACTATAACTCCCAAGTATCTTGTGGACGTTACATGTTTAATGGCTTGACAGTTACAATTTTGGTCACTGCGGTTCGTGCACGTGTGGATTTGAATTCTAAAATTATGGCCTGGTTTGGACCTTTTGCTAGGAGAAAAGCAAATATAGTTAGTTTTAGGAACACTAAGGGTTAGTAGATTGGCTTTGAGCCATCTATCTATAGCAGCCAATCCTTGTTCGGCATTATTGCAAACGGCTTCCCATGTGTCCCCAAAGTAAACAATGGCTGTGTCATCCGCGTAAGAGAAGATTTTCCCCCCACTGTTTCGTAGGTTACAGAGTTCATTAATATACACCAGAAATAGTGGTGGGCCAAGGACTGACCCTTGCGGGACACCGAAAGCGATGATTTCCTCCTCACTATATGATTCACCAATTCTGACTTGCTGTCTCCTACCTTGGAGGTAACTATCAAAGAGGGACAGAACTTTACCTCTTATCCCTATAGCCTCAAGTCTCTGCACAAGGATAGGGACAGATACGGTGTCAAAAGCCTTTTTCAGATCTAGAAACACCGTAACGCATTTGTAACCCTTATCAACCCTATCAGTGATTTCAGATGTTAACGCAATGACCGCATCCTGAGTTGACCGTCCCTGTCTAAAGCCGTATTGTGATTCGGAAATAATGTTGTACTTATTTAAATAACTTACTAGTCTTTTATTAATTATTTTTTCTATTATTTTCGAAAGGGATGATAAGACAGATATCGGCCGATAATTATTGACATCGCTCTTGTCCCCATCCGTAATTATGGCACGTTTTAGTGCGTCAGGAAATATGCCCGTTTCGAAACACAGATTAGTCAACTGACTAATAAGAGGAACAACAAGATCTCGAGATAATTTTAGGAAACTCACAGGTATGCGATCCCACCCTGAAGCACTACCTGAGTCAATCGACGCGAGTACGCTATTCACCTCTGCCGGATCTGTCTCCAGCAACACGAACGAATTAATTTGAGATAGTGAACTTAAGTTAGCGACAGGTCTAGATGCTTGTCCAGTTAGGGTTATTATGTCTTCCGCAAGTGTTTTTCCAATAGTTACGAAGAATTGGTTTACACGGTTTAACGAGTCGAGGGGATGTGGTGTGATATGTAGTAGGTGGTTACTTAACGCCTTAGGTTTTTTATAATGGGTAATGTCATTAAGAGGACGCATTGGAAATTTTGGCGCCAATGATCTCAATTTTTTTCAGTAAATACAAAACGGATCAAAATATAAGTAGGTGACCTGAAAGTTCATGATAAAAACCTTATTTTGTTAGTTTTCAATACATGATTAGTTAACTTTTTTAACAAAGAAAAATATATCAAACATACCTCTTTTTAAAAAGAGATTCACATCTTATGGGCAAACGGGACCAATTTAAGCCTCTTAACTTTCTATGTAGATGCGTCTATACATACTCTTTAAAATTCTAGAAGGAATTTCTCAAATTACCGTTTCTAACTAAATAAAATAACAAAAACCATTTTGTCGCTTACGTCCTTTAGTTATAAGCTAGCGCGCGTATGCAATCCTCGCCCCGCTCAGACGCTCACGTCCCCTCTTGACCATTGTCAGCGACGGGAATAATTGTTTAACAATTCGTCGTACGCCAGAGAAGTTTAGGATTTTTTAAAGAAATTGATATCTGTTTTTTATGATATTGTCGTTTGAGTTTCTTAATAAGATTAGAGCAATATGTGCGAAAACGCCTGTATGTTATAATCAGAATGACGTTAAAAGGGTCTTTTCTCTTTTGTAGCTGTAAATTATTTCTTAACCTAATACATCTTAGGGCGCCCATAGATATCCAGGGCTTTAAGGTTCGCTTGGAGCTGGACACTGAGACTACTTTAGTATTTTGGAGGAGAAATGTCTTAATCACGTCTATCATCGCATTAGCTAGCATGTTTGGGTCTCTATGTGCGCTAAGAAAAGATATATCTGTATCTACAAGGTGCTTATAGGCATTCTCCCAGTTTGTTGTAGTTTTATATTTGACACAAGTCTTGCTGTGGTATGTGTGGGATATATTTAATAAAACCATTGCATGATCCGTAACAGACGTGTTTAGGACTGCCACGAAAGCCGAGTTTTTTAATTTGTCCAGCTTAAGGAGCATGTGATCGAGGCAGTTCTCCTCCCTGGTAGGTAAACAGTGTCCTGGAAGGAAACCATGTATAGCCGTCATATTCAAATAGGTTAATCTACTAGTTCTTGCTTGTGCTGATTCTGTCGGCTTTCCTATTAAGTTAATGTTTATGTCTCCCGTAATAACAATGTTTCTATTTGTGTGTATACTCTGAAGATATTGATCAAGTGAGTTAACAAAACTGTCTGTATTTACATTCGACGGAGACCGATAGATACCAATAATGGTGAAATTTGAGATAGTTATTTGCAAAGCAGATGCATGTATTAAATTAATTTCAGTTGCCTGGGGTAAGTGACAGTTTCTTATATAGGCTACTACGCCATCATTTTGGTTTAGTTGTCTAAATGTACTAAACGAAGTGTATTCATGTAACACAGGTAGTGGTTTATTGGCGTTTAATCTGCACTCTGTTAGAATTAGCACATCTATCTCAACTCCAATTTGCGACAACGTAATTTGAAATCGTCGAAGTTACTGTATATGCTCCTTATATTTTGTGTCAGGACAGTCAAATTGTTAACGTCTCGTTGTAGGTATGTACGTACGTGTGTATCATCAAGAATAGCAGACTTGGCTATCTCAGCGATATCCAATTCCTGTAAATTATATAGGCTTCTATCCATTATTATTTAGAGTAAATAAACGGTGGTTCTTGCAGTTTGAGACATAATTAAGCAGTAATCTGACGACAACTTCTGTATATTTGTATTCAATTATATGCATTTTAGGTGGGAAATCAAGTTTTGCAATATTAGGCACTGTGTGGAGTGAGTGTGAGTGTATTGAGTGAGTTATTTGTTTTTGTTTTATGATAAAGAGTGTATGAAACATAGAGTTTGAGTGTGTAGTAGCGAGTTGAGCATGCTTACAATTATAGTTAATATGGTTTAAAATTAATCTGTATTGATATTGAGCAAAGTTAAACATAAGATAGTTCAAAATCAATCTGTATTGAGCAAAGTTAAACATAACATTATTTAAATTAGTAGAAAGAAGCAAAGTAAATAAGAGTAATTTAATAATAGTGATAGTACATAATAGTCATGCTTCTTGCATCAGCTGATGTACCTGGGCCTCACTTTTGATGGCAATTACTCGAGAATTTTCATCTCTTTTCACCAAAATACGACCAAATGCTGTCCAGCAAAATTTATATTGCTTAGTTTTAGCCAAATCACGGGCTAGAAAAAATAATCTAGCACCCTTAGGAGTTAGTTGCTCAGATACAAACACAGGTACCTCAGCGTTGTTTCTAATCCCAAGATGTTTTGCTTGAAGTTTACTTGTGTTTTTAATATTAAATGACTTTACGTTCTTTAGTATGTTTGTTTTTAATATAGTGGAATTCAGTTCCACAATTATAGGAGTATTCGTGAATCCTTCTTTCCTACTGGGCAGTCGGTAAATGTCCTTGATGTCCCGCGAGTCCATTTCAAGGCTTAGATGTTTAGATAAATTCATAATCATTTTTAATAATTCTGAGTTATTTTCCTGAGGCATTTTAGGGACGTTCTTTACTTCAATGCAAGTTTTCTTACTTCTTCTTCTACCTGGCGTTAATCCCGGCTATTGCCAGGGTCCGCCTTCCTACTTAGCTTCCTCCACTTTGCCCGATCTTGAACATCCTTCTCAGTTAGGCCATTGGCTCTCATGTCGGACTTAACGACGTCCAACCAGCGCTTGCTTGGTGTGTCTGCTTAGTGCTGGCCAACATTCACCGCCGTACAGTAGGACAGGCCGTATGATGCATTTATATATTTGCCCCTTGAGCTTCGGAGGCATTTTGCGGTCGCATACAACGCCCGTTACCTCGCGCCACTTCGCCCAAGCCGCGCCTATACGTGCTTGGACATCGTCGTCCACGTTGCCAGACTCGTGCAGCACGGATCCAAGGTACCCGAACGTATCGGACTTTCTGATCAGGTCCGAACCTATTCGGATGAACCTATTTGAATCCGTGCCGCCACAGGACATGTACTCAGTCTTCGCCACATTTAGTCTCAGACCACCGTTTTCAAGTGTGTCCTTCCAAATGTTGACTTTGCGCTCAAGATGGGCTTTGTTCTGATTAACGAGGGCGATGTCATCGGCATACATCATTAGCCATGGGGGCTTATCTTGGATGTTTGCCGTAACTACATCGAGCACTACGTTAAACAAGAACGGGCTAAGAGCCGAGCCTTGGTGAACGCCAACAGATATTGGGAAGCCATTCGATTCGCCAACAGCGGTCTGGACAGAGGACACGGAATCGCGGTACATGTCTCTGATAATGTCAATATAGGCCTCGGGAACGCCCTTGAAGCGCAGTGCCCACCAGATGGACTGCCGAGGTATACAGTCGAAGGCCTTCTGCAGGTCTAAAAAGGCCATATGCAAAGCTCTCCTTCTCTCTCTGTAAGCCTCAGCCAGATTCCGTAAGGCGAATACTGCGTCCATGGTGCTGTTACCCGCCCGGAAGCCATATTGACACTCAGAGACAGTACACTCGCTACGGAGCCGTGTGTCAATGATGCGCTCGAAGAGCTTCATGGTGTGGCACATGATCTTGATATCGCGGTAGCTACTACAATCCTGTACGCTACCTTTGCCTTTGTATACAGGGATAATCAGGCTAAATCGCCACTGGTTCGGCATTTCCTTGGTGATCAGGATGCGGTTAAAAAGATCCGTCAGAAGGTCCACGCCATGTGGGCCCATCGCCTTCCACACTTCAATTGGCACATTGTCAGGCCCGACCGCTTTCCGGTTCTTCATGTGGCGAAGAGCAATGCGGGTTTCGTCGGGGGAAATAGGGGAAATAAGTCCAAGGTTAGGAGGCGGTTCGGGAGGAAGGTTATGGGGATGCTGTTTGTTAGACAGCTCCGCGAAGTATGTACACCATCTCTCCTTAACAGAGGGGGCATCGTAGAGCAGCTTACCCTGGGCGTCCCTTACACAGAGTTACAAGTTTTCTTACTACTTCTCTGCAATTCTTTGATTCTATCCTCCAACAACACAATGTATTCACGGTCCTTTTTACCTTGTAGCTCAAGCAGTTCGATTTTCTTTCGGAATTCTTCATTTTGACAAGATAAGTTAGTAATGGCAGTTTCTATGTTGTTATTTGTTAACTGAATATCCTTGAGATTAGAAGTAATCACCTTTAATTCGCTCTCCTGGGTGGAGATAAAGGAAGTTAACATTTCCTTGATATCATTCTTGAATTTGGTAAATTCCCCTGGTAGATCTTCTTCCCTTGCCCTCTTATTACGCTTAGAAATAAAATCAGAGGGAGTCATGTCCATCTTTGCGCTAATATTTGTATCAGAGAGAGATTTGTCCATTTTTCCCGTTTATAGTACTAGGCTGTGATGAGTACAAGGAGTTAATTAGTTGTCTGGGCCAAGTTGAATAGATTCTGCAGATGTATGTATAGACAAAACTGGTAATAGGCGTGCGCGCAGGTCAAGCGATCAATGACAGTTTAGCAGGGCGTTGCTTGTCCTTGAGGTAGGCGGCGCCTATCCTTGAGTGATTGCCGACCTTGGGCGGGCGCTAATTAGTAGGCTTGACCCAAATTGGTATTGCCTTCTGCACGTACGCTGATTAGTTGACACAGTCTGGTGTACCAAGGCGACAGATATGTTAAGTAGTATCGTGCACGGTACTCACGCGCGACGAGCTGCACTGAACACCTCCTGCGTTTCTATGCTGTCCTATTATATCACTGAATTTAATTTTACTTTAAATTTGTAAATTAATTTTTAAATAGATTGTTAAGGATCTAGGCACGTCTACACCTTGCGGCGGTCCGGGGGGAGAGGATAATTTACTAAACTCTGCCTTGACTAGCTTGATGAACTTGGATTGGTCCGTGTTTCGAGCAATCCTCCTCGGTTGTGGCTTTGGTAGGTTGAGGTTGATGTATATCGGATACATCTGTGGCCCAAACACGATAGTTCTTTGGATGTTTGCCATTCCTAAACGGAGTTGGAGATATCTATAGTTGCTAACGTTAGGTCTATTATTTTTTTTACTATTGATAGGCACGTGCTTGATCATTATCTCACCTGATAGTAAGTGATGATGTGGTCGAAGATGGAGCACGCTTGCCTAGACGTAACCTATTCACTCTTGGCTTAAAGACTCCCAGTTTGTAGCTATCAGGAAACACAGACTCCAGCAGGGAATTCCACTCCTTAGCTGTACGCACTATGAATGTGTTCCCAAAACGTTTTATGCGTGTGGGTAGGACGTCCACCATGTACCGGTGGCGCATCGCTGTTCGTCTTGTGGTCCGATGATGGAACGGGCTTGACGGAATTAAATTATGCAATTCCGTCGCACTAAAACTGCGCTTGCACAGTCTCTTCTGTTTCCCATCCTTAACTATGCTGATGTCAGTTATCTCGATCTTACTCAGGCGCAACTAGATAAACTTGAGCGTCTTCAAAACCTTTACATAAGATTTATATTTGGCCTGCGCAAATATGATCACATTTCTGAATTTCGCACAAAGCTCAAGTGGCTTCCCATACGTCTTCGCCGGGATTCTCATATTTTATTTATGCTCTACAGTATTCTGTTCAATCCTAAAAACCCCTCTTATCTTAAAGAACGCTTCAAGTTCTTTCATGACACACATAATAAATGTCTAAGGTCGTCGGAAAACTTGAGATTAGAGATGCCGATGCACTCCACCAGCTTCTACGAAAAATCTTTTACGGTTCAAGCGGTGCGGTTATGGAATGCTTTGCCCGTATCAGTAAGACGTGCTCAATCTTTGTCCATTTTCAAAACAATGGTCAAAAATCACTACCTTTCTGTTTGATCGTTTTCACTCGATTCCTATGCTTTTTATTTATTTGTAACATAATTATAATTGTATATATTTATCTATTATGTATTTATTTATATAATTCGTACACCTAAGACTACCTGCAGTACTGTATTTCCGTTATCGTTGAAATCCATCCAAAGGTTGTCTTGAAAAGATCGCTTTTAGCGATAAGGCCGCCCATTGTGTCACCCTATGTAATGTTTTCTTCATCTATCTTTTCTGTAACTTATATGGTGTACATAATAAAGAGTATTCTATTCTATTCCCGAAAATGCAGCCGGTAGAAAACCGACAGGCTAGCAACTCGTCGTCGAAGCTCAAGTTGGTCGGTTATCGGCACGGTTGAACCTCGGAAAGATGGAACGGGTGGAATTGGCTCCTTTTGGCGGAAAATAAACACGCTTGGGTCTTAGCAGCATTTAACTTGACCGGATTGGCATTGCCCCATTCAGAGACAGCCTGTAAGGACACGTTCAGGAGCTCAACCATAGCCTCTTGGACAGACCGGATCTGTAACCCACCAGCTCGTGCGTTGGACACTAAGGATACTTTCCCTAAGTATGTATTTAGTGACTGGGCGACTAAAGGCATTAGGATAAGTAGGGAAAGACTATATGAGCTATATGGCCTTAAGCCTGTCATAAACACTGATTCTTTTAATAAGTTTGTAAACAAATATTCTAAAGTGTTCAGAAATACTTGCAAGGTAGCTAAAGCCCTATATATTAGCAAGAAGATCAAATCGTCACAAAATAAAATAAAGACAGTTTGGAAAGTTATTAATAATGAAACTAATAGAAATAAAAAACGAAACACTGATTATTTACTGGAGACTACACATGGTGCCAAAAGCTCTAATTTAGAAGTAGCTCAAGAATTTGTAAATTTTTTCACCAATATACCAACTAAAACTACGGAATATTTAAATTCTTCACCTGAGGTCTCATATAATTTATTAAAAGCTAACGTTCCAGGTTGTACGGTTGAATTCCAGTTCAAACATATCAACCCTGTGACAGTCATAAAAGCTTTCCGGCAAATCAAAATCAAATTGACCGAAGACATATGGGGAATGTCTATTAAAGTGTGCACGTCCATAATTGAAACTATAGCACCATACTTGGCTTTAATATTTAATTTATGTGTGGACCAAGGAGTCTTTCCGGATATAATGAAATATAGTAAGGTTATACCACTATTTAAGTCGGGCGACAGCAAAGACACCAATAATTATAGACCTGTATCTGTTTTGCCGGTTTTTAGCAAAGTGTTTGAAAAAGTAATGCTCAATCAGATGCTCAATCATTTTAACATCAATAAAATTTTACACGATCAACAGTATGGTTTTACCAGGGGTCGTTGTACGACTGACGCTGGTGCCACGTTGTTAAAACACATATACTCAGCGTGGGAAGAGGCACAAGATGCCATAGGAATCTTTTGTGACCTCTCCAAGGCATTTGATTGTGTAAATCACGAAACCTTGCTCCTAAAGCTAGGACATTACGGACTAGGTAAACTTGCACTCAGTCTAATAAAATCTTACTTAAATGATAGACAGCAGCAATTTCAAATAAATGGTGTCAATTCACGGGGTTTAAAAGTCAAAATGGGGGTACCACAAGGCTCTATTTTGGGTCCTTTCCTCTTTCTAGTATATATTAATGATCTACCCCATCTTTTAAAAAATCAACCTCATATGGTATTATTTGCTGACGATACGTCCTTAATTTTTAAGATAGATAGACGTTCCATAAATCTTGACGACGTAAATAACGCCCTACAGCAGGTCCAAAATTGGTTTACTGCTAATAATTTAGTATTAAATGGGAAAAAAACTAAATGCATCAGATTTGCCTTACCGAACGTTAAAAGAAATGATTGCGACATAGTATTGAACAAGGAGAAACTTGAATTCGTCGAAAACACGGTTTTCCTGGGGATTACGCTTGACTCAAGGCTACAATGGGGTCCTCATTTAACATCTCTTGCGGGACGGCTAAGTTCAGCAGCATACGCTGTCAGAAAAATCCGTCAATTTACCGATATATATACCGCGAGGCTGATCTATTTTAGTTACTTTCATAGTATCATGTCTTACGGTATCTTATTATGGGGACGTGCTGCAGACATCGAGTCTATATTTATCCTGCAGAAAAGAGCCATCAGAGCCATTTACAATTTCCGTCGGCGTGATTCCCAAGAGAACTGTTTAAGGATATCAACATCATGAATTCATGACGGTACCTTGTCAATACATTTACGAAAATATTATGTATGTTCGGAAAAATCTTCATCTCTTTAGCAAGATTAGTGACAGGCATAATTTTAATACTAGAAATAGGAACAAATTAGATCAACCCCGATTCAGATTGGCCAAAGTACACACTTCTTTTATGGGGTACTGTATTAAATTTTATAATAAAATACCAGTTGATATTCTCGAACTGAATGAGAGAAAATTTAAAGCATGCATAAAACGCACACTATGTAGACAAGCGTATTATAAACTGGAAGATTATATCCTCGATAAAAACGCTTGGCTAAATGCTGGTCCTGCTTCACAGTCACAGCTGCTTAGGTCCACTTTTTAGGTTTTTATGTTTTTATATTTGGAAGAGATGCTCGCTCCTTTTAGAGGTTCTTACGTTATTTCGTTTATTTATTCTTTAATAGAATAGAATAGAATAGAATAGAATAGAATAGAATAGAATAGAATAGAATAGAATAGAATAGAATAGAATAGAATAGAATAGAATAGAATAGAATAGAATAGAATAGAATAGAATAGAATAGAATAGAATAGAATAGAATAGAATAGAATAGAATAGAATAGAATAGAATAGAATAGAATAGAATAGAATAGAATAGAATAGAATAGAATAGAATAGAATAGAATAGAATACTCTTACTAATAAGGCTCTCGTGCCAGACGCTGTCGAAGGCCTTCGATATGTCAAGGGAGACCGCTAGTGCATCCCCGTGCTTCTCTATGGCCTCACTCCGGATGTGAATGGCATACGCTAGAAGATCCCCAGTTGACCGATTTCGGCGGAACCCGTATGTTCGGTCACTAAGGATGTCATTCGCTTCTAGGTACGCCAGGAGCTTATGATTCAGCACGCGTTCCATAGTCTTACAGAGTATGGACGTTACCGAGAAGGGTCTATAATTCGACGGGTCAGCTCAACTACCCTTCTTGGGCACAGGCTGCACGTTAGCTTGCTTCCAAGCCTTCGGCGAAAGGCGAAATAGGCGTGTCAAGATCGGAGACAACTAAGGCGCACAAGTCTTCAAAACAATTGCCGGTATCCCGTCGGGGCCACTAGCCTTGTTCACGTCTAGATAATGCAACACCCTACGGTCATCCTTCTGATGAATGCGAATGTTTGACATACTTGACTTACATCCACCAGGGGAAGCAGGGGCCTCGCGCCACCAGGATTTGGACGCGAAGATTCCGCACACAAAGAAGCAAACAAGTTTGCTTTCTCCTCAGCGGAGTGGGCCAGCGTCATATCGGGTCTCAAGTCTCAACAGTGGTGGTAGTGAGGGGCGGCAGAAGTTCGAATCGACCGACTTAGCCAGGGACCAAAAACCTTACTACCTGCTGGGTATGAAGCAAGTTTGTTCCCTATTCGGCTAATGTGGTCAAACCGAGCCCTCCGCAACATATTCTTGCAGGACTTGGCAGCCCTGTTGAAGGCTCTCTTCTTCCGACTCACGTCATTTGCTTTGCGCGTACGAGCGTCGACCCATGCTAGGTACGCTGCGTGTTTAAGCGCATCAGCGCGATTGCACTCGGCACCAAACCATGGACGAGCTTCGCCAGATATTCTTATGTCAGAGAACGGAATGTAGTACTCCATTCCCCTTCGCAACACATCCGTCACGGCGTCCGCGCACGACGTAGCATTAGTCGAAGAAAAGCAAGTAGACTGCCAAGGATAACATGCGAAAAAAGACCGCATGGCCATCCCAATCAGCTGACCTGTATCGCCATATCCGCCGGGTGTCTCTTGGGCTAGGATCGCGTGGGGAGTAAAACCACGTTAGATTTCTATAAGAACATAATAATTTATTGTTGAGCACAAACGACATTAGACTTCAACCAAAGAGAAAAAAACGCCACCCGTGTCAACAAAGCAGAAACAAAATGCATACCATCTGCGTCTCGGAAAGGAACAAGAGCGCTAGTTTCTCAGTCTGCAGGTGGTGATGGACTGCGGCGAGATTTGAGTGCAGACCTCGAATATTGCTGAAGTGCACTTTGAGAGAGAGAATGTGCTGCCGCTGTGTTATTTGTAATCGAGCGTTTATGAAAGTTGGTTCTTAGCAATTTTGTAGAGTAATACAACATTATTGCTAAGAATTAAGTCAAGCATCGTAAGTAAAGACTCACCTCAATTATTGGTTTTGACAATACCCCAGTGAGTGTGATGCGCATTGGAGTCAGTGGCAATGATTAGTTGCAGTTTCTCCCTTTCACAGTACTCCACCAATTAGGTGAGCTCTGCACATCCTCGTCGCCTGGCAAGCAAACTGAGGCAAAAAATATATCCAGAAGATTCTGTTCTGTTCTAGAAAACCTTGTTGCAGTTAGGTCTCTTGAACAGAATTTGTTGATTATTACATACAAGGAATATAGAATAGAATAGAATAGAATAAAATTTATTTAGCACATTCATGAAACACGCGTACAAAAACAAACAGAAAATAAAAAAAGGTAAGACAAAAAACTAGTGTGTGTCTCACGGCTGCACTAAAAAGGTCCATTTCAGCGATATGTCAGACTGACTAATGTTGTCTGACGCTGATTTTCAAATGAACCTTACAAAGGACGAGTGACGGTTCATTTTCATTTGTGACAAATGTACATGGTTATTATTATCGATAAAAGTAAATATAAATTTTATACTTATATAATTAAAATAAAAGTGATGAAAATATTTTACATATGTGTAGGTATGATTGTTTGTTGGTTAGATGTTTTGGAATAAAAATGCAAGTTCGTGGGTTACTTACGGAGCTGTCTAGCAGCAACTTACCTCCGAAGTTCGCAAGACCACAATATATTCTGCCAGCCATGATCTACGGCTCTTGGATAAAGACGATGGTCTTTTGTTGTTGGTTGTCCAGCACACTGCGCAAGGTAGCTGACGCAGTTTGGCTGTGCTGGAGGTTGGTTTACAGAATCTTAGTTGTCCCGAGAGAAAGAAGAGCAGAGGCTGCTGTCATCGTCAACTCCTACCCTGTTGGAAAGCAGTCCTCGTCAGAGATTAATCCGGGCGAGGATAGAAAACCACCAGTTTCTGGTGGTTTTCGTTCTTCATCCCTACCGTTCCCCGGAAGCCTACTCCTCCATCTTCACAATGGAGACCCATTGTGGATAGCAACGGGGACCGCACAGGCGGCGAAATATATTAAAAAAAGTCACAGCTATCACGCGTGGAGCTGCAGCGGTGCGTAGAAGATTTCAGTTAGCGTTTCGCGCGAACACACAGTGACCTTCCCACTGGCTACACCATCTTTCGCGAAAGGGATATAGATGCAGGCCATAAGGTATTATTCGCTTATTCTGGTATTTTATAGTTTTGACCATGTACTCCGGTTCACGGTTATCCGTGACAGACAGAGGTATTCCGAGACAGGTATGCAGATGCTCCTGTTTGACCTTCTAATGTGTCAAGGTGTGTATTTGTCGTTGGGATTTTGGCATATAAGGAGTTTAAGCAGTGCCGGACGCAGCCTTAAGGGGTTTTCACTTAGACGTAGCCTTAGGTGTTTAGTTTGTTCTGTTGTTTGGCGCATCAGAGGAAGCAGCCTGGGTATAAATTTGTTTTGTGACTCTCACTAGCCATTGGTTCGCATTGATTTACTTTACCTTCGTAGCTCTCCACCCACCACGGAGCCCTCAAGTCAAGGACGCCACTTGAGAGCTACTTCTTTGGTATAGGACCAGCTTTTTGAAAAGTAACCGAGCCTGCACGCATCGCGGGACTGTAAACGATTCAAAACTATGCTAACATCCCACAACTCCACGATATGACAGCTGTATGTATGACCTCGCTAACCCTGTGTTTTTTGACTCAGTGGTTTCAGTTACGTCTACCTCTGAGGGAACTGGACCAAAAATGGGGTGGCAACCCCGGGAAGGTGCACCACCAGACTTGCTTTGAAGATTTACACGAACGTTGCGCTCTCCCTCACAACTACGCCACCCTACCGCCTCCGAGGGAGGAGGAAAGGTAGGGCTGTCTCTACACTACCAAGAAAAGTATGTTGTTGTGCAACTGCAAAAGCATAAATACAGAACTCTCCCATGCTTTACAGTCATTTTTGAAGTTCTACTGGGTTGTGGAGATCATGTAGAGGCTACATGTAAAATACTGGTTCTCAGCTGCATCCGGTCAGACTGGAATAGGTGTGGTTAGGCAGATCAATTGGTGATTTTTAATACGGATCTACAAAAGCTAAGTTATTTTTAAAAGGTACAAAAGCGATCTTTGGCTTGAATACGAGTATAACAAAGAAATACTTTTTTTCATTGATATTATCTTGAGGGATTGCTGACTTTGAACTTCGAGGAATAATACAAGATTGTGAGTAGTTTTCTTCGCGGTAAAAGGCAAACTCCCACATATTACGTCAATCATTACAAACAAACGTTTTAGGGAAATAAATACGTATAGATGGACAGCGATAAAAATAAGCTTTCTTCTGAATCTGAAGGGGCTATTTCGGACTAAAATTCGATTGAACGGGATTTCTTTAGGCGCTTACTATAGATAAATGAGTTAGAACAGAAATGAACCAGCCAAGCGTGTGTGTAACTCGAACTTGACTAGTTTCCACTTATAGGTTTTCCGGATTGTCAGAAGCCAGGAATTCTGACTCCAGTCTTGCCAACAACTACTGTATTACCCATTTAATAGGTTTGGGTGTTCAGCTGAATCCAGTTTGACTAAAAGCCAACCCCAATAGTCACGGTGCCATTAGTCGTCTTACAAGGCAGCCCACTACATCTCAATGAATACTACCCAGTCTTTAAAAAAAATTGATATTTTTGAACATTTCAAATGAAAAATTTAATTATAAAAATTGGAAATCAAATAAATATAAAATTAAAATAGGTCTTTGAAGAATTGAATGAACTAAAATTATAATTACGTTTAAATATTTTCTTTACATATAAATTATATTTTTAAATATTTAAATTGAAGTAAATAAAAAATCATTTAAAAATAAAATAAATAGTAGCCCACCGGTATCGGTAACAGGGTCCAAGCTACCGGCGGTCAGGGCTCCAGAGAGAGGAACCTCCTAACAATACGAGCTGTGTCCAGAAGAACCGCTTTCTGAATCAAGCCCTTGATCCAGCAGCCTGACGATAACCTCTTGAGGTATTGGTCAAGGCTCGTGTCTATTAATCCATTGGCTGATACGACTATCGGTACAATGATTGCGGAATCCACATTCCACATGTCGACAACCTCGCGAGCCAAGTCAATATACTTGATTTGTTTTTAAATCTTTCTCGGCTTTCACGAGGTTCTCGTCATTCAGGTTATGTCTACAATCATTGCACGCCTCTCGATTCGGTCCACCACCACTATATTAGGCTTATTGGCAAGAATAGTCCTGTCAGTGATGATGGACCGATCCCAGTACAATGTGATATTGCCATTATCGAGAACTGGGTCAGGCGCATACCTGTAGTACGGCACCTCCGACTCCACAAGAGAATATTTCAGAATAAGTCCTCGTCAGAGATTAATCCTCGCCCGGATTAATCTCTGATGAGGACTGCTTTCCAACAGGGTAAGAGTTGACGATGATGGATAATCCTGGCTACAAGGTTGTGCCTATGCAAGTATTCTCCGTTAGCTAGACGAGAACAACCAGAGATAAATGTGGGGAATTGATTCTCCCGGACGGTGACATGCCCGACGTATGTCAACCGTGCCGTCCTTCACAATCAATTTCCGGTAGTTCCTTGTCATGATATCTTCGTCCATAATTGCACAGACAAAAACCTTTCATTTCTCTAAAAATATCACCGAAACGCAGCCAGGCTACGGACGCTAGTTGATCTACGTCAGGCCCATGTAGCGCCCGGAAAAAGCGTCCGTGAAAATCCTTGCTCTGCCATACCGCCCTGCGATCGTTGGTGTCAAGTACTGCAGGTTTGTGCCAGTTCTCATTTGCCAAGGAGAGCGGGGTGAGTCCCTTGTCCACTGCTACTACATCTCGATGCATACCCACGTCGACAGCTAGGAAATATCCCCTTAGTCTTAGCATTTAAAAAGCCTCGACCTCCACACTTTGCGTGATAAACAGTCTCATTACTGACGACCGTGTGTGATGCATTCGATATGCAGTAAGCAGTGTACGGATCCGCCTATCCAGGGCGTCAAGTTTCGTTTGAGTCCATTTGAGTACGTCGAAAGAGTACATCAATACCTTCTTCAGGTGGCCAAAGAAGCGCTCTTTCAACGATTGTTTCATGCCAGTAATATTGATACCTAACGCTTTAGGCATACCCAAATACGTATAAGTTTCAGTTGGAGAGAGGGATCCCAGGTTTATAGAATTCGAGAATTAAGTTCCCACAGATTCCATAATCTCTCCTCGCTATACATGCATGAGCACATTTGTCCACACCAAACTCCATCCTGATGGCGTTACTAAAAGTTTCAGTTACCTTCAGTAGCTCCATCAGTTGCAGATTAGTGGGGGCAAAGAGTTTCAGATCATCCCTGTAAAGGAGGTGAGATAATATAACCTGACCACCTCTCTTCAACTGAATGAATTCTCCAGCAGTGTGCTTAGAGAATTCAAGGCTAGACAAAACCAAAGCAGACTCAAACTATCACCCTGAAATATAATTACTTCACTCGATCCTTATCGGTTTGCTAGTCCTCTGGATATTTCGACATCCTGGATAGCGAAGGACTGTCCTCCATTGCCTCATACACGACATCAGGAAGGTGCGTAGCGTTGCATCAATTTTATACAATTCTAGCACCCTCATGAGCCATGTATGAGGCACAGAGTCATAGGCCTTCTTATAAGAAGGCCGAAAGGATCTGTCAAAATGTTGGATAGACTATAGTCTATCCAACATTTTGACAGATCCTTTCGGGAACGCCGAACTTGTTGGCTAATAGCCATATCTATGAGGAGCAGCTCCTTAGTACCGTAGGATCCATTCCTAAATCCATTCTGAGAGGCAGACATAATCGAGTTGCTGTCTATATGTGTGTTAATTTTGGCTCTCAAAATGGATGTAAGAACCTTATAGACCGTCGGTAGGCACGTGATCGGTCTATAATTTTTGAGTTCCGGTTTACTACCAGATTTGTGAAGCAGGTGGATAATTCCTGTTGTAAGAAACTCAGGTAGCGAGCCGGTATCTAAGGCAGTCTTGTACTGAAATGCCAACCGAACGTGCGACTTTTGTAGCCACTTAATCCAAAAATTGTGCAGTCCGTCCGGTTCTTGAGATTTCCAATTAGGCAACGGACGAACTCCACGAGCTACATCTTGGAGGCTGATTGTGATTGCCCCCATTTCTGGTATTGAATTGCACGCTCTTTTGACCTCTCTAGTCCAACCACCTTCAGTGTGACTGACAGGCACCGACCAGATGCTGCGCCTTGTTATGCATGGGCAAACGAGGTAAGCGTAGCCTAAGTTGAGGCAGCATGTAACGATACTCCCGAATAGCACACTCCAAAGCACTCCTCAATTCGTCATTGCACTGGGCACTTACATTTGTAACCCTGTCACTACTCTCCTCGTCAACGTGGCTGGGAATTTGGTGAGACTGTGGTAGTACCACAGTCTGCGACGAGGGGGCAATGGCACGACTAATCAGTTCAGCTCGGAGGTGATCAAGTACAGTATCATCCAACATATAGTAACGCAAGATGACTCACACCTGATCCGATAGACGTTGGGCTCATACGTTGACTGCTGGCTCAAGCACCTAAAACAAAGAGAGCATCCGAACACGGTACGCGATCAGGTTGTTTCCTTCCTCTGTAGCCCCAAAGTATGCGCGTATGACATTTTAATTAATGGATCGTGTCCATCGCATACGCTGCACACTTTTTGCCGGAAACTGGGACCCTATCAGAGGTCAGTAGGCCTCGAGGTCCTAAGCCGTCCGGCAGGTGGTGGCGTCGTGGACAGCGAGAAATACTCGTCACTGGAGCTCGACGCGACTGCTACGGCCAGTGTCACAGCACTCACGGTGGGGCTGGGTTCCGGCGGCGGCGAGGCGGAGCTGAGCGACGAGGCCGGAGATGGTGGGCGTGCTCGACGAGTGGGCGTGTTCCGTCCCAAAGATGAGAGCAGTATTCCATACACGATTGAACTTGCGCTTGATAGAGTTTGAGCAGCTGTTCCGGCGTGAAGTACCGTTTCACCTTTGCCAGGATCCCCAACTTCTTTGCAGCCACTTGAGCTTTTGCCTCTATGAAAGGGCCAAAATTGAGAGTAAATGTAAATGTGACCCCAAGAAGCTCAAGTTGGTCGGTTATCGGCATGGTTGCACGTCGGAAAGATGGAGCTGGGTGGAATTGGCGCCTTTTGGTGAATAATAGACAAGCTTGGGTCTTAGCAGCATTGAAATTGATCAGATTGGCATCACCACATTTAGAGGCAGCCTGTAAGGACACATTTAAGCGCTCAACCATAGCCCCCCGGAGAGACCGGATCTGCGACCCATCAGCTCGTGCGTCGGACACGTATTTCTCAACAACAGTGTTGTCGTCTGCATACCCAAAGGTGCCGGTTTAAGCAGATCATTAATATGTAGCAAGAACAGTGTTGCCCAAAGCACCGACCCCTGAGGAACCCCGGCATTAACATCCAGCAGTTCAGACGAGTAGCCGGATAGACCGATCCCTCAGGAAATCTGCGATCCAAATACACGAACCGGTGCGCAGAGCTAAGGAAGGAAGCTTACCAATAAGGCTATCGTGCCAGACCCTATCGAAGGCCTTCGAGATGTCAAGGGAGACCGTTAGTGCCTCCCTGTGCTTCTCTATGGCCTCATTCAAGATGGAATGGAAAACGCTAGAAGATCCCTAGTTGACTGATTTCGGCGGAACCCGTATGAGTACTAAGGATATCATTTGCTTCAAGGTACGCCACGAGCTTATGATTCAGCACGCATTTCATAGTCTTACAGAGTATGGACGTTACCGAGATGGGTCTATAATTCGACGGGTCAGCTCGACTACCCTTCTTGGGCACGGGTTGCACGTTAGCTTGCTCCCAAGTCTTCGGCACTTTTCCAGTCTCAAACGAAAGGCAAAATAGGCGTGTCAAGATTCGAGACAACTCAGGCATACAAGTCTTCAAAACAATTGCTGGTATCCCGTCGGGGCCACTAGCCTTGTTCATGTCTAGGTTACGCAGTACCCTACGGACGTCCTTCTGATGAATGCGAATGTACGACATACTCGACTCGCATCCACCAGGAGACGCAGGGAGCCTCGCGCCACCAGGATCCAGACGCGAAAATTCCGCAAACAAAGAAGCAAACAAGTTCGCTTTCTCCTCAGCGGAGTGGGCCAGCGTCCCGTCGGGTCTCAGCAGTGGTGGTAGTGAGGGGCGGCAGAAGTTCGATTCGACCGACTTAGCCAGGGACCAAAAAGCCTTACTACCTGCTGGGTATGAAGCAAGTTGGTTCCCTATTCGGCTAATGTGGTCAAACCGTGCGCTCCGCAACACCTTCCTGCAGGACTTGACAGCCCCTGTTGAAGGTTCTCTTCTTCTGAATCACGTCATTTGCTATGCGAGTACGAGCGTCGACCCATACTAGATAAGGCGCATGTTT
This sequence comes from Lacanobia oleracea, assembly GCA_950371165.1. NCBI lineage: Eukaryota > Metazoa > Arthropoda > Insecta > Lepidoptera > Noctuidae > Lacanobia > Lacanobia oleracea. Next base: position 23,671,352 of record OX493406.1, read on the forward strand.
GAGCGCATCAGCGCGATTGCACTCGGCACCAAACCATGGACGAGCTTCGCCAGACATTGTTATGTCAGAGAACGGAATGCCATTCCCCTCCGCAACACATCCGTCACGGCGGCATTTTATGTGGTCAGAGCAAAAGAATTAAAATTATGAAGTATTAAGCATACTTCCTATTTTTTATATTCACTGGGGTCGCAGAAATTTGAAACTTCCATGTTTCAACTACGAAATACATTCGAAGAAATTTGGCTGTGACAGACGGACAGACCGACAGGCATAGGAGTGATCCTATTAGGGATCCGTTTTTGCATAAAGACTTTTGTAGTATACTATGCAGCGACTTCAGGACTCTGCGCACTAACAGATCAATACAATCCAAATTCCCTTTAACCGAACAGAAAGTGGTATACCTACTGTGACAGCCGCTTCTTGGAAAATGTATGTCGTTGCACAGAGCGCTGTGCACGACACGGTACGGTACATACAAATAACATCAAACGAAACCGCCAGTTTCCCTGAAATCTAAATGAATGTCGGAATAGCCTCGTATTAAACGTTATTTCTATGTAAATACGACAATAACAGCTCTGTTGTGTGTTTAGATTCCAGTTTGTTTTCATAAACGTAAATAAAACGAGTCGTTTCGCTCGATTATGTCCTCTCGGCCGCCGCAGCCGCCGCTCCAATTGAAAACTTATTTTAATATTGTACACATTATTGTCATGTGTTTGTTTTGAAAATTACGAATGTTTTTTGCCGACTGTATCCTTCAAAAATGTTTGTAAACGGGTAAGCATGTAAAATAAACTGTAATGTTGTCTATTTAGAGTATTTATTCGGGTACTGCAAACTGTTACTAGATTCTTTTGTTGCCAAATTCTTGGCAACGGCCCGTTCGTTTGTAAAACAGTTGCCAGTAAATAATAATGAGCTTGCCCGCTGTTACAACATGGTATAGTTTAATAGTTAATATTAGGTCTTTACCTATGAAATTGCCGTTTTATGAAATAAGTTATTTATCTGTATATTTTATTTCTATTTGTCAAATAATTCGATGCATTTTTTTTATTATAGTTATTTATTAACACCCTTCTTGAAGATATCAGCTGGACTGAACAAGTTCAAGGCATTTTGTACATCTCAGATATTTTTTTTTCTTTCGCAAGGTCTGGTGAGTATGGCGGTAGACGTAGAGCTTGGGTTTGAACCCCAGCTCTTGTAACGTGGAGAGCGTCTGCTATGCAGAATGAAATCACGCGTTTTTGTGCAGCGGAGACAAGCAGTTGACCAAAGCTGGGTATAGAGACAGTGGAACGCGTCTACAAATTCACCTAAATCAGGAGCGTCCGTCGTGTCGGAGACTGGAGGAACTGAAGACATCATTTCATGGATCGCCAAAGCCCAAGCCACACACACACACACACACCACACCAGTAACCTGTGACCTATTTGGCGATCACGAAAACTGACCCGAAAGGATCAACTTAAAATCTTCGGGTCAAATGTAAAAATGATAGTTGCCAGACCGGACTGTCCCTTTCAGGGCCACTGGGAGGGGACAGTCATGGGTTTACTTAAATAAATAAATGTTATAAGCTAACAATACTAACCTACTTAAGTAAGCCCCATTGTAACTAACACCAATACTAACTAAATGTATGGACTGTATAGTCTGAAATAAAGTTTTATTTAATTTAATTTAAAATACGTGCTGCTCTACGGGTTGCGAAACGTGGAAGGTAACAAAGGAAACTTCGAGTTAAATCCAGGTCTTCGTCAACGGGGTGTCGACGTCGCATTCCCAGAATTCACTGGCCCGAAACCATCTCTAACGTAGCCCACCATCAACCACTAAATGAAGCGTCGTAAGTGGTGATGGATTGGACACGCGCTTCGTACGGATTCCGATCACATTCCTAAACAGGCCTTGGATTGGAATCTTCAAGGAAAAGAAAGCGTGTCCGTACCTACTAAACCTGGTGAAACGTTCCATATTAGTAGAAGCAACGGGCATCGTTGGTCAGTAACGTGGTGGGACGTGAAGCATGAAGCTCAAGACCGCTCGCGATGGCAGACTGCTGTGGACACTCTCTGCCCCAGCTAGGGCTGTAGGATATTAAACAAAAAAAGTTGTTTAAATATAACAGTACAGGTAAAATCCAAGGTCTTCATTATTCAGGTTTCTCTTTCGAGAAATATTCTGACAGTCTACTTTAACATTAGTGTTGATTTTGAACAAGAGATTTTGAATGAGATAGATCAAGGTGTAGATCGACTATATTTCAAACAAATTTTTATAATATTATCTAGTGACCATGAGAAAAAATTGAAAAAGGGTCTTGTGATTTCTAAGAAAACGAGATACAAAGATATATTTTTCTTACTGGTGCTCTTGAAATAGGACCTAAGACAACATGATGTGCCGCCAGTTCTAGTGTTTTCACAGTTACGGACATTCCTCTCTCCGTCGACTGGCCGGCTGGCACATTATCGCACATTCTATCTGTTTCCATAATTCATACAAAAACATTCGAGCGCTCAAACGGGCTGCCCAACCTTTATCTATCACATTACCGATAAAATGCCTCATTCGAACTTCAAGGGAAAACCACAGTGAAGGCAGAAACAGTGTCTCAACTTTGAATGAACGGCCAATTAGCATGTACCAAAAGGAGTTTTTTTTTACTTTTGAGGTCTTGTCGTTACAGTAGCAGTAATATTTTTTATCTTTATAAAACGTATAAACGCGTTCAAAAGTACAAACCAGAACGCAACATTTTCCATCGTCTCGGGCACCGTTTTTGTTGAACGCTGGCTTTACAAACAAAAAAAAATAATTAAAGTAACCTCTAGTGTACTCAATCAGCTTATCATATCAACTCTTCTTCATAACATTTTTCTACACTACCAGCACTGTACTTGACTACCATGGACCTATACTCTAAATTGTCAAGTTGTATGGAACACCTTTCTTCTTAGTTTTATTTGTATAACTTCTCAATGTTTTGACTGACCGCACTTTCTCAATACATAACTTTGTTTATTTTATTTGAGGTCCCAAAGTAGTAATCGAAAATAACATAGGTTTAATAACATAGGCTCCACCCGTAGGTCAATGTATGAGGTGGGCTTTTAAGAAAATAACCACATAGGTTTGAGTGGATCTGTTCAAACAGTGCAAGCATTTGCCAGTAGTTAGTAGCTCAACTGATATCAACTTAGCCATCACTAAGCCCAGACAATGATATGTTTATGAATGCTCGGAAGTAATACATAAGTGATGGACATCTGAGAAGAAGATCGTCATCAGGTCTCCGATTGTACGCGTCGGAAGATCGAGTCTGATTTGGATTATTGCGAACTGGTAGCTTAGTTCCCTGTTGCTGAGTCTACAGGCGTAACATCGAAGCAAGTTCCCGTGAAGAGAACACGCAAGTCAGCAAAATGAAGGTAGGTTTCACGGCTCTTCCATTTTTCTCAATTTTTATTTTCTTGTTTATTTTTGTCGTAGACAGAGAATTGCTAATTTAGGTTGACGCGACCGCCAGTTTGTAAGTATCATCATCAGATGCTAGCTATAAAACGACTAGATCATTTTAACGATTTTAACAAAATACATATTCTTAAATAAATTAGTAATTTAATCAAAATTTAAAGACTAATTAGTCATTGTAATAGTGTAAGATCTGATCGCTATCTCCACTGGGAATTGAGAGCCTATTCACAAGTATCTTTTGGACATAGTATATTTACTAAGTATAAAAAGAAAACTGCAAAACGACCTCCTATAGACTTTTGAAATTTGTCATACACTAAAAAAAAATTGCCCATTGGATGGAGCTATCAGATACTTATTATGCGTACGTTGAAATTACACTGGCACTACTCTATTCGCATATTTTGATACTGCGAAATAAGTAACGTCTGGGAGCCCTGGGATCTTGGACTATAAACTAACACAAGTGACGTCACCAGACGCTGATTGGTGTATTAAAACACGTTCCATTTCACGTTACTTTAAATTTGTAATTATTTTTAAAAAAACAATATTAACTGGAACAAAAACGTTGCACTGGCCCTTCTCTTATGCTTTTTTTACATTTTAGCCACAAAATATTGATAAATATTAAATCTGCATCTTCCCTATTATGGTTCACCCAAAATAAAATTGACTACGGAGAGGATTTGACTAAACCTCAGCTTTTAGAAATAATTAAGAGAAACTAGCCTGAACCTGCATATGAGGATTTTTTTTTTTTTTTTAGATTATATTTTTATTTAACACATAGGTTTAGTTACAGATAGTAAATTGTCAAATATATTATGTGCACTATGTTTTACCAATATTTGGCGTACACAATTAATACAAACAAGGAATTACAATTAAGGTGACATGTTAATACAATAATTTCAAAATAAAATAATTTATTAACTCAAAAATGTCAGTTAAATAAACATGTCATTACAATTTTATATGGTGGATGTCAATAGATTAATTAAAAAATGTCAGTTAGTAAACAGTCATTATAATTTTATATAATATAAACACATTTATAATTAGTCAATAATTAAAATTATGAGTGCTGAGTTAGTAATCCGGAATCGTCATATTTCTGTTTATCATTAGTAAATTCAGTGATGGACGAGTAACATCTATCTATCAGGAATTTAAACAATGACCTCTAAAATCATCCAAAGAGTGTCTCTTTATTTCTTATAGCTCTGGTATACTATTATATATTTTTGAGGCCATACCTAGCACACTTTTGCTGAAAAATGCGGTTTTATGCGAGGCAACATGAATGGTATTCTGATAACGACGAGAGCGCAGTTTTAAAAAATATGGAGGTTACAGCGCACAAACACTCCCATTTCATATATGTACATAGACGGTAGAGTAAGCAAGCTAAGCTCCTTAAACAATGGCTTACAACTATCGGTCGATTGTAATTTGGTAAACGATTGCAAGCATTTCTTCTGAGCTTTAAAAGCAATGTCAGTGAAGTTGCCCCAAAAAATAATCCCATATCTAATGCTAGAAGCCACATAAGCATGATAAGCTATCTGTACTGTAATGCGGTTAACGGTTTTTGATAGCTTGTACAGAGCATACGCAAATGGTTTAGCTTCTTTGACAAATCATCGATGAGACCCAGAAATTTTGTGATATCACTTTCAGAGATTGCTACGTTACCATATTTTATGTTCAGTTTTGGTTTACTGGTTCTTTAATTAAATGTCATTATTTTAGTTATGTCAAGATTTATTTTTAAATTATTACTAACTAACCAATCAATTACATTTTTAAAATCATCATTTATGTCATTTTCAAGAATATTAATGTCATTACTAGAAAGAAAACAAAATAGTGCTGTCATCAGCAAATAAGACCATCTGATGTTTACTAACACTATGAGTCATTGTTGCTCGCAATAAATAATTTGATTGATTGATATCATTTATGTAAATATTAAATAATGGAGGGCCAAGAATGCTACCTTGAGGAATACCATAAGTAGTTATCCTAGGGCGTGACATGTTCTTTCAAATTTCGAGCTCACACATAGCCTATCAAGCGCTGTGACTTGAGTGCGGTTAGTGAGATAAGACCGAAACAGGTTTAACGCAGTTTCTCTTATCCCATAACTAAATAAATTTGTTAAGCAGTACATCATGATCTACATGGTCGAATGCTTTCGACATATTCATAAACAAGGCCACCACTGTTGTTCTAGCATCAACACTAGAAACTATTTTCGTGACCACATCATAAATCGCCATATTAATGGATTTACCTTTCCTGAATCCAAATTGTTCTTTGGCTATCAGATCATACTTTTCAATAAACGACGAAAGGCTATTGTATATCACCTTTTCTATAATTTTGGAAAAAATAGGAATTAGTGCTATCGGTCTATAATTACCCAAGACACTTTTATCATCTTTTTTATGAATCAGTTTAACAACAGTAATTTTTAATTTGTCCGGAAAATGGCCATATTCAATGCAAAGATTGATGATATAACTCATAGGAGGTCCTATTAATGGCGCTACATATTTAACCACTTTTGTGATGATGCCATCATATCCACGACTATTGGTATTATTTCAAGAGCGAATATATATAATAATATCCACTATCTCTGGTGGTATTGTAAGAGGAATAAATAAGGAGTGACAATTAATGTCAATATTTGCATGGGAAGGAGTAGAGTTATTGGGTTGAATTTCGTCTAAATTAGTCGAGGTTTATGTATTTTGCTGTCATTTATTGTAACATATTCAGATATATTTTCTCTAGGGTAGTTAATCTTATTTTTATTGATAATGCTCCAAGTCGCTTTAGATTTATTTCTGGCCGAATTTATGTGAAAGTCATTTTGAGATTTTTGGGTCAATTTTTTTTTTAACTATTGATAGACACGCGTTCGACCACTATCTCACCTGATGGTAAGCGATGATGTGGTCGAAGATGGAGCACGCTTGCCTAGAAATAACCTATTCACTATTGATTTAAAGACTCCCAGGTTGTAGCTATCAGGAAACACAGACTCCGGCAGAAAATTCCACTCCTTAGCTGTACGCATTATGAATTGTGTTCCCAAAATGTTTTGTGCGTATGAGTGGGATGTCCACCATGTACCGGTGGCGCATCGCCGTTCGTCTTGTGGTCCGATGATGGAACGGGCTTGGCGGAATTAAATTTTGCAATTCCGTCGCACATTCCCCAAAATGCAACCGGTAGAAAACCGACAGGCTAGCAACTCGTCGTCGATGTTCAAGACTTTGGATCTTCGTCACAACGAGCCTCTCATTGCCGATGATCCTCTTGGCTTGATCCTCAATTGACTCAAGGGCATCAAGCTGGTATCTGGCAGATCCATCCCAAAGATGAGAGCAGTATTCCATACACAACGTACTTGCGCTTTATAGAGTTTGAGTAGCTGTTCCGGCGTGAAGTACCGTCTCACCTTTGCTAGAATTCCCAACTTCTTTGCAGCCACTTGAGCTTTTGCTTCTATGTAAGGGCCAAAATTGAGAATAGATGTTAGTGTAACCCCAAGAAGCTCAAGTTATTTCCTTTAAACGAGCAGTATATTGCTTAAATAAAAGTTTGTTTTTAGAAGTAGGGGCTTGCCTGTACTGCCATAACATTTCTCTTTTACCTTACTACTAAGCCTAATTCACTTGAAAATCCAGCTTGATTTTTTATGCAGAGTGATCCTAATTTTCCGTAAAGGGAAACAGAGATTATAAAAAAGTATAAATAGGTCATAGAAACAATTAAACGCTTCCTCAGGATTGTTATGTAAATAGACTTCACTAAAACTAAGATTTTGAAGAGAACCAATGAATTTAGTTAAGTTTTCTTGGCAATAGTCGCGCTTTAGAGCATACCAATGCTTAAAGGAACAAGTTTTTGTCACAGGGCATTTTATCACTTGGGCAGTATGTTCAGATAGCGCAAGTACTGCACACGTAATACCTCTAATATTATGAACGACATTGTCTATGAATTTACTACTAGCTAATCGTGTAGGCTGATGGATTCCAATTTTCAAGTCAAAGTTTAAAAGGAGATTTTAAAAACGATTAGAAGGTTTTGATTTCGTTAATGTATCTTAAAATCACCACAAATAATTACTTTTTAAAATCTAAATTTAAGATAAACCTTTTATTATAGAAGTGGTAAGTGACACTGAAACCGAAAGCGATAGTGATAATTATGATAGTGGTTCGGAAATAAGCAGAGTATGGCCTCACAACCAGAATGAAGTTGTGTATGCAGGTTCATCTAAAGATCGCAATTACTGTAAACCTGGTTTTCGATAAATTATTGTAAAACAATTTGTTTTTTTTTTTTATAACAATACACTACCACTAGGTACCACTGCTAATTATAATTAGTCAAATCTGGTGTTAGGGGTTAGGTACGGTCATAACTAAATGCTAGACATCCAGGTACCTCTTACAGGGTAGGTACCTACTTAGCTTCGCATTAAATGAAAGTTGTATCCCCCCGTGGAACATTTTATCTGCTGAATTTTCACTTCATTGGATTACTTTTAAGATAAAGCCATCATTTATTCCTGAGAGACTAAACTGTTAGCATACCTACGTAACTGAAAATTATCGAATTCTTTTTATTTATTTTATTATTTTTTTATAGGTATCATTGTTTTTAATTTGTAAAAACTGTACTTGTTATTAACCAATTTTGTCTAATGTGAAATTTTCTTCTTGAAAACTTACTTAATTTTGGGCACCTTATATTAATTAGGAACACTGAATCGACGGTGCCGTTCTCTTTCAGTTCACAGATAAGTTGGTAGGACTGCAATTGTTGTTGCGTCGCGACGGCTATTGCGCCCAGTAGATCACAGGTTAAAGCAAAAAATGATGATGTATTTTGAGTTTTTATTAGCATGGCAGCAATAATCCATGAACGGTTTTTTGGAGACAAGCCTATGCTATTATTTTCGTAATTAATTTTTATTTCTTTCGATATAAATTTTTGTTAGTTAATAAGATCGGTGTTACCTATAGTGACTTCCACAGAGTATTCTTTACCTAAATACAAAATCAATCGCGATGCCAGAACGGGCAAGGGATGTGCAGGGTTTGCCATTTATCTCGGTGAAGATGTCACTTACAAGATTGTCGACCAGTCTCTGAGTGTCTACATAAACTTTGCTGAACACCTGCTTGTTAAAATAGACTTTCAACATACAAAGCAAAGGGAGTCTTTTCCTTCCTGTCAGATAGACTGCTTTTCTTTATTTGAAACGAAATTGGAAAATATTTCCCCACTGTTTGACCGCACGCTTTTTTTTTGAGGAATGAAAATCATCAAATGACTCCACCCACTCTAGGCGGAGCGGAAGAGGGTGTCACATTCTTCAATACTTGTCTGCTGAAGAAAAAATTGCGTAGTTGTAAACTCCAATTAAACTTCTCTTCTGTCAATATGCGCGTACTCTCACTATACTGCTCACAGGGCTCTTCAATCTTCTTCTTCTCTCTTCTCTCTTAGATCTCATTCTAGTATCTAACCATAGCAAAGTAGTCTTATATAGATAGCTTGATGCCCCTTTTCCTACTGTTACCTTATTTTGCCTTTTCTAAAAGAATCGATCTCAAACGCAACGTCAAAATTTTCTTCCTCTTTTGTTTTAAAAAGTTTTATTTGGAACATTTTCTTGCGTTTCTCTTAGCTTTTGCTGACGCTGATGCCATTGAATGGTCTCCTATGTTCAACTATGAGGATCATTCAGCAGGACTATGTTGGAGTCGTACGAAGCACATGCTCCCCTAAAAAAGGCGAGAGCAAAGCACCTTCCTGCGCCATGGCTATCCCCAGCAATAAAAAAAAAACCAGATGGCTAAACGCAAGGCCAAGCATTTATACAAGAACCGGGCCACTGAGAAAAGATTCCATTTACAAAAATATGCGAAATCGCTGCGGTCGTTTGTGTTGGAATGTGAAAAGGTGTCACATTCAGAACTCCATTTACAACTTCAACTCAAAACATGTGTGGCAATTAACTCTCTTGGTATTAACAAAACAAATAGCATCCAGATAAGATGGATCTCAGTGCCCTTGTTAAATCGTAAACTCACCGTGATTTTTCTATTCTTCCTTTGCCTGAAAATACTTATTTCTCTTTCTACCCAATTAGAATAGAATAGAATAGTAAAACATTTATTCAGCATCGACACAAACGCACAGCGAAAAAGAAAACAGAAGTAATAAGTAGCAGATGAGCGCACTGACCGTGCCCATGCCGAAAGGGTAACCATCTCAGCATTTGCTGGGCGTCAGACACCTAGCGCTAGTTTCCAGTTGGCACCCCGCAGTGACACACGGACTACTACTACTACTAATTACTGAGCTAGATATTAGGAATGTGTCCTATCCATTTCCACTTAAAAAGTTATTCATTATAATTGACGTTGTTCCTGTAATAACTCAAATAGTAGTACTCTCTACACTAACTTCTTGCCTTCGACGTGGAAGAGGGCTCACGTCCTACCGCTTCTTAAAGTTTCAAAGGCTGTCTATGGAGAACAAATGTCTGACAGAATTGGTTCTATTGTGCTTCTGAAGTGTTTTTAATTCTGACTTTGAAATTCTCTTGGGAATCCTTACCTCTCCTCTCTTAATGACTCAAGCGCTGATTATTGTTGGCAGATACTAATTAGATTTTAGCAGATAATCAGATCACCAGACTCTGCCGTCAGTAGTGTATTACTCAATAATATACTCTAAAAGCGCTAAGAACCTCGGCGTCCCTATGGACACTAACCTCTCTGAGGTGGTTCATATTGCTCATGTTAGTAAGAGGGTATATATCTACACTTTCCAGTATTTTAAACGTCTCCAAAAATGCTTACCATTACGCACTGAGGTCAGTCTTGCTCAATTTCTTTTCCTACCTCTGATAGACTATGCGGATGCCTGTTTTCTAGATGCATTGGAGGTGCTCTCAAAAAAAACTCGAATGACTGCAGAACTTGCGCAAAAATAAAGCGAATTTTTGGCCTGTAATGATACTTCGAACCATTATACGTATCATGTCCTACGTCTAAGGTATGAGTAGACTTTCCGTAGTATGTGGAAATATCACACAAATCATCGAAATATTATAAAATACAAAAATAACACATTGATTTGTATATGCCTCTACGTATTTCATAACATAAACACTCGTGGAACTTAAAACGATCGATTGAAGTATCGATTTATATTGGCGAGAATAATCGTATGTTGGAATATTATATATGAACAATAACAAGCACTGACTATAAAAAAACTAGGAAATAGAAAAAACTACATTTCGTATCACATTGATTTTTATTTACTTATCTATTTATGTACACATAATATACTTAAAAACAGAAAATTGTATACAGAGAAAAGGCACGCTTGTTTTATTAGAATTTTCTGCGACATAAGAGTGGGATAACAAATGTAAAAACAGTGTGTGACACAGAGAAGAACACTAAAAATATACTATACTAACTTACCCATATTATTAACTAATAATGAATATAAATCAAACTACAATAAACATACAAACAAATTATACACAAATAGATTTATCTAAATATTATTATAATAAAATAATACATACCTATAATATACAGTGGATATAGTATAGAAGAGAGACATGTAGTGCTCTTTGACGGTTTTTTCGAATGGAAAAATATTTTTACATTCACGTATGATAGATGGGAGTGAGTTCCTCAATCATACTGCAAGAAAAGAGAAGGAGTGGGAGTAACAATGAGTTTTTGACCATGAACAATGTGTTCGAGAACCTTAGAAAGGAAAGACAGAATGGAGATGGGTCTGAAGTGAGATCGGACTTGTTGGTTTCGGGAAGTGGTAGGTATATATATAGAGAAAACTACTCTAAAAATCGTCTATATCTTTAAAAAATTGTAAACCTACTACAGGATCAAAGCTACTCTTGGTTTCTTAATAAAAACTTATTTGGTTACCACCCCATATCCCCCAAATCTTCAAATATAAATAATCTACTTTTTTGGGCCTAATTTGAACAATTGTTGTGCAACACCGCGGCCAACGATTTCCTCCTGCGTTGGACTTCTTCTAACACTGTCTATCATTTGAAGGCCGGGTGCACAATGTACCAAGTCCAATAAATAACTTTAGTAGAGCTGCTTTGTTAGATTGTGCACAAGAATCTATCTATTAGTAACTATTTAATATTTAATTATATACCTAGTTAAGTATTATTTATTTACCTATTATTTATTTACTTTGAATAAGAAAGAAAAGAAAAAGAAATAATGAAAAAGTATTTATTGTCAGAGAACTGCATGCGTACAAATTATAAAACCTAAACTAAAATCGTACACTATTTGCATACTTCTAAACATAATATATATAGGTACGAGACATCAGTCCTGAAAGACTTGAAAACAAACACTCCTAGTAAGTTCCGGGCAACGTTTCTAAGTAAATTTATTTTCAGAGGCACGTGAGTGTATAGGTAGAGATACGTTGTAGGTAGGTAGATATTAATCGTCATTAATTAAAAACTGCAGAAAAAGGTTTCATTAAATCTAATGAACATAAATCAGAGAACAGGTCTGACTAAGGAATCCGGTACACTTGCGCGGATCCACTTGAGCGAAACGACACTTGCTCGAATTGAATTTTGCGCGAAAGATACTCACTTGCGCGAATCCAGGTGGTTTATATATGGGATAATGGATGGCTGTTTCTGGTATGCCTGCCTTTAGAAGGTCCAGGGCTCCGATGTATAACTTATGAAATAATAATATATAATCCGATCGATCAACAAAGATTTTGAATTAAGAACTAGCTACTTACCTACATATATATGTGTAAGTTGTGAGGTCGCAACCTTGCTCAGAGAATTAACACCATTATTAGTATGACTGACTAAATATGCTAAATTAATTAAATCCTCTTCCTTCCATCATCGCTTCAGCACAGTATCTTGGGAAATTAACTCCAGTCTGCAGAGTTTCTGCTATAGACTGCAATAGAAATTGATTTTATATTGATTTTATATTTATTGTCCAATAGATTCAGAGTAAATTGGCTGTGACCGATGGATAGACAGATACAGCCAGATAGACGCTCGTGATCCTATAAGAGTTCCGTTATTCCAAACAGACGGTTGAAATCCTGAAAAGACGATGAGACCTCCATAAGCCGTTATCTGGGTAACACGGTAGTTCTTGGTAAGAAAACTGACTCCAGAGTGTTGCTGGCTTCTGATAAACCGTAGCGACTGTCAAAGATCTACAAACGACAGCCGAGACTAATGGCTTAGCTTTCCAAGGCACGGAAGAAACTCGCTAAGTATGTTCAAACGGTCACCCATCCACATATTGACCTCGGCAAGCGTTGCTTAACCATGAAGCTCGGCCCGTGCCACTGTTATAGTTTAACCATGAGTTTTTTATTTTATTTTATCAAAATAAATCAAAGGTCAAAATTATCTTTCAATGAAGGCCACCCTAAAACGTAACTCTTGACGAAACGATTAACACTAAGCGTTTCGTCAAATCGCGATAGCATGCAAGCGGATGTCGCCGTTTGTATAATGACGAACTATACAAAACGTACGTAACACAATAACTAATTAAAAACATAATATACTCACTGCACAAGCGTCTATACACACTGTGAAGGGTAGGATCAATACATAGAAATATCCAGCAATTCCACCTACAAAATACCCTATGAATATGAGTATTAAAAACCAAATTATCGAATAGCAAAACCCCATTTCTGAAAAGACCAAATTAAAATATTAATGCCGTCAGAAGTAACAAAACTTATGCTTGATCGAGTTACTGGCTGCTGCAATCGGATACGAACAGTAACGCTGTCGCTGACGGAGTGATGTCACGAAAGCAAACATCACAACAGTGACCAAGAAAAGGGTCAGTGTTTGAGTAGCATTGAGTCTACTCATTCGGAAATCACATAAATACCAGAAGTAATTAATCAGGAGTGTCAAAAATACGTATTTTAGTTTAATTTCGGTCGGAGAAGTTCGTGGATACACACTAACAGCCACATGCATGATCTTCGAGGCACAGCAGAGCTTGCTGAGCGGGCTACGGATGGACGAACATCCATAACATGACGAGACTTGTCTGTGCCAGGACAAGCACTTTAAGCTGTTGGTCTTGCTGTCATTTATAGATCTTTGAGACTTGTTACGGAATGTCAGAAGCCAGAGAATCTGACACCTGTATAGGCAAGGGGTTCCGTGTTACCCAATCACTAGGTTGTGATGGCAGACAGCAGTTCAGATGGACTGGAGAGCAACCCTCGCGCAGTGCGGAGCAGGCTCGCAGATTTATTGATTCTACTTCGCTACCAGCCGGCGTCGGCGGTAGCAATGTTGTTCTCGTTGCGCTAAGCAATGCATTAATGTGTCGGAAGTATTAAAAGTATCCTATTAATACTTCCGACACAGTATCTAGATTAAATTTAACCACCGTGGTTTAATTTACAATAATCGAAAGGTTCCTCACGATTTTAGGGAATGTAAGGAACGTTTCGGCATAAGCATTGAATAAGCAATACAAATGTGTTAGCAAACAGCAACTTACCTGTTTTGGTAAAAAGTAACTCACGTTCTGATCAAAGTGAACACAAATGTGTAATTTGTGTAAGAATAGCAAGGGTGGAATAATTCACAAGGTAATTCTTTTCAATTACTTGTCACGTCGATTCAAACTCTGTCTATGGTCTGTTATAGATTTTTAGTAGTAGAGCATACGTATGCAGCAGCGGAATCGCATGGAATTAGTGAGTACAGTGTCATGGACTGTACCAAAACTGTAACTGACCTAAAGTGCGTCTTTCGTAGTCCACAACGCTGACAGTATGTAAAGTTGACCCGCGTTTACATACCTTTTATTAAAATAAAACATCTAATTTCCATTAATCTGATTCCGAATAATTTGACATAAGCATCGCTAGACAACTAGCTTTTGCCAGCGGCTTCGCCCGCACAATATTTTCACAATCGTGGTCGATTCGCACTTGGTCGGTGTTTTTTTTTATAATATCACACCTTCATTGCTCTAAATCTATAAAATGAAATGCAAATAAAGCTCTCAAATACCTTATCAAACATACTAAGAGAAAATCTTTCCGTCCTTGTGACCTTGACTTCTCTCTTTGATATTACACACACATATTGGACTGTTTTATTACATTTTTTTAAACGTGATAACGTCTTATTAATCGATGAAGACCGGCTGCACGCTCGAAAAAGTGTTACGGTCACGTTCCGCACTTTCAATTGTTATTTTATGACGTTATCACGTAAAATTATCGTCCGTAAACCGACTTTACAAGCAAGAAATTTTATTTCCTCGTGTTTTATATTAAGAGGAATTACATCAGTTTCATAGAGAGTAACGTACTTAAATCACTTGAGGCTATTCAAGCATTGATATTCCATTAGCGCGTGACTTACACAATTTTCTTACTAAGAAATCTATTGAAAGTATCTGAAATAACTTAAGTGTTGAGTATTCCGACACAAAGCCGATCAAAAGGCCTATATAAAGCTATGAGGACGAATAAATACTAACAGCGATGTCGAAAAGAAAGAGTTTAGCTGATGTGAAAATATGCTCGGAGTTTGCAAACATCTAAATATCCCAAAGCTCCTCAGACGTCTTCAAAGATACCGAGATATCTGGATGTTTGTAGAGATATGTACGTGTGAATGTTTGTAGTTGACTGTAGACATGTGTGTGTGTTCTTGTTAGAAACGTGGAGCTTTTCTTTTGTAATAAAAGATGAAAGACGTAAATATCGCGCAGTTAATGCCGGCTGATGTTTGTGCTTACGGCGCCTTTGTTAGCAAATCAACTTTCATCTCGGTTACATTTCTGTAAACATCCAGAGACGTACGCAATCAAATATTAATTATGAATGTGTTTCAAACAATAATTTGTTTTTTTATATATTTAATTTCTTTTATTTCAGTGAAGACCGATCAAAATATAAACATTCAGTTTTGGCTCGAGTTTTGGGAATGGATGATTTGTTCATAGTCCCAAATTCAATTTGTTGTTTTTTGTTGTTGTTGTTAGATTGGCACAACTGTTTTCCATATTGGCGGGGAGTTTGAGTTACATCTGTTATTTAGATTAAATACAGTGCTATTTAATTAAAAAATCAACATAATGGAGAATTCGCGGCGAGAACTGTACTTTTACTAGTTGTTGTTGTAGCAGGAAACCGATCACTTTCCGATATTTTTTGTTCGAATTTCTTTTTATAACTATTGACCGACGTCTTAATTGCTATATTATATGCATTATAGAACATATTTTGAGATCATCGAAGGATCATGTGTCGTAGGTGTTATTTTATTCTATTTATAAAATTCTTCCATTATTAAGTGACTGACAGACAACGCACAGCCGAAACTACTGGCCATAGAAAGCTGAAATTTGGCAGGTTCTTTGGGGAGTGTAGGTGAGCATTAAGAGAGGATTTCCCGAAATTCCTTCGGGAACTGGAAAAAATGGGTAATGCGCGTACGAAGTCGCGGGCAAAAGCTAGTCAAACTATATTTCTCCGATGTACGATAACTTAGCTGTTGGACGAAGCCTCTTTTGATTTACATAATAAGTTAGCTGTTGGACGAAGCCTCTTTTGAACTTTTTCCATTTGCCAAATCATTTATTTTCCATATTTTCACCACACCGAAACAACAATTTACGGAATATTATTTGGTCACAAATAAATAGTCGATTGCCTGGTAGCATTTTCAATATAGAATTATAATAGTGTCACAAAAAGTCAATATGTTGTGCTACATATACAGGGTGGGCCAAAAGAAATCACCCTATTGGAAGATGCTCTCATTTTTGCAAATGGCCGCCAATGTCAAATCTGTTTTGACATTTGTGGACCAGACAGATGCAAAATACAAGTGAACAAGCCATGGACATTCCCCAAGAACGTGGAATAATCGTGTTTATTTTTTTGCGTAACTATTCGTCTGTGGTGTTGGCGCGGCGCGAATTCCGTCACCGATTCTCCAGCCGTCCGAAACCGACTGCGCAAACACTGCACCGTTTGGCCACCAACCTTGAAGAGTATGGGACCACAAGAGACGTTGCCAAGAGTGGCCGGCCCCGGAGCGCCCGTTCTGCCGAGAATATCGCCGCTGTTGCCGAGGATGTCGAGTTGTCGCCATTCGAAAAGTGCAAGAATCTGTCACCCGAAATTCTCGCCGAAGTGATGAAAATGCCATAAAACCACCCATTTGGCCGATTCTTGACTTGAACAATAAAATTCTAAAGGTTCAAATTTATTTATTTGTTTGTAATGGGTTTGCTCTTGACTCTAGTCTATGTCAGAGATGACAGAGACAAAGTCTACGATGGAGCGAGCCTACCCAGAAGGAGCCTAATCACTCTAACTTTAATAAACAGAATCGAAGCTTTTCATTTAGAAAAAAAAAAAGAGCCAAATAACATCGGATGACTTCTTTTGGCCCACCTTGTATTATGACAGAAACGAATCGCTGCAAAACCGACTTTGCGCAGACTTGTCTGCCCTACCCCTAGACTTTAATTTAAGCCCGCGTAGGCGTAGAGGAGTGGAACAACCCGCGGTCTGAGGAGCAGGCGGTGAGCGTTAAAACCATCGGCGACGATAAGCTCGCAGCACCGAAGCCGTGACAGAAACAATACTTGCTGCATGTCTCACACCTGCTTGCATGTTGCATTCTTATTTGCACGCTGCATGCTTATTTGCATGCTGCCACATGCCTGCTTGCATGTTGCATTCTTATTTGCACGCTGCATGCTTATTTGCATGCTGCCACATGCCTGCTTGCATGCTGCATGCCTGTTTGCACGTTGCATGCCTGTATGCTTCTTACTGCGATCACTTAAAACTTTTTGTAAACCATCACCACTACCACACCATCATTACACCATTTAAATTAAAACAGTGGTATAATGAATATTCGGAAACATAATACTTCGCACAAATGTTATTTCGACCAAATGAGACGTCGAGGTAACGAAAAAAATCGAATTGATAATAGGTCAATTGATACAGTGGCAGACGAGACTTCGATGAAGTAAAAAAAAACGAAATGATAATAGTTGAGAAGTTTTAGGTGAATTGAAATTCGGTCAAATGTTTTTCGAACGTATGATAGGTGAATGTACCGGCAATAGAAATACACAATTTGTGAAAATTTCAACTGTTTACCTATTACGGTTCTTGAGATACAGCCCGCTGGCAGGCAGACGAACGGACGGACAGCGGAGGCTTAGTAATAGGATTCCGGTGGTTACCATTTGGGTACAGAACCCTAAAAAACCAAACGTCTTTCACTTCTTTTTTATTTAATTTTTACCCTTCTTATTTGTTGCTCACTTTCATCTTCTGTCACTCACACGGAGTTGTCATACCATTCTTCTAATATCCCTAATATCTTGTGTGTTGCCACTTCATTACTCATTCATTCCCACATATTTTTCTAAAGCAATTACATAATGTTCATTGTCCGTGTTTAAATGAATAAAAACCATTCCGTAGATCAATCCAGGTGATTGAAAAGTAATGAATAATTCATGACAGACATGTGATAGCTTTTAGCAAAAACCTCAAATAGCACAAGACATAAGAACTAAAACCGTTGACGGAGTGACGCCTCGTTCACGTACGAGACTTTTCCAACGAAGAAAAACAGTGTAAATAAAAAATAGCGCGAATTCAAAGAAAATAAATTCTATTCAGTGGCTTTAAATGCCGAGCATTCTGCGCGAAGTCGGCAAATACGAGAACATTTATATTTTGAGGATGTCGCAGGCATTTAGTATTCATAGTTTTGAAAGGAAAAGTCTTGTTTCTTTCTTCGCCTCATCTAATATGTTATTTTATAAGCTTAGTCTATTATATATTTTTTGCGACTGATTTTTGTAGAAGAAAATCAAATATTTTTATTTAATTAAAGAAACATTATTTGTTGCATAATTGCATCCCAAAAGATCCGAATAAAACAATAATTTAACAAACCACTTCATTTTCTATAATTTATAGATTAAAAAAGAAAATTATTTTTCAGGGTTCCATAACGAAATGGTAAAAAGGAATCCATCAGGTGTGACTTAGTTTGTCCGTCTATCACAGCTGGATATCTCAATAACTACTTATGCTATATGCTTATGGAGAAATTTGGGACAGTTTTAGATGACATTTGCTCAACTATTTTGCCTAACAAATAAAAAAAAAGTTTTTTTTTTGCGACTGCGACTGAAAGGAGATCTTAAAAATTCGAATGAAAAAGCGCTATTTGCGCATTCTCAAACTTTATTATTTTAGACCGTTTGGTTATTGACTTTTGACGAAAAATGTAAGAAAGACCATTCCCCTCCCCCTTTTCTCCGAAGTTGACATTGTGAAAAATCTGAAATTATTCTACGTGATCGAAATTTATGCTTATAGATTACAGGAAACATAAAACGATGTCTCTAATTAGCACACTTTTTCTGAAATCAGCAACAAAAATTACATTAGTTTCACTATCGGTCAAGAGGAGGCGCTGATCTAAAACTGCAATATACCACCGCAGCGTTAAAATTTTCGATGAATATAGGCCCCGCCGATGAAAATTTAAAACATTTCACGTTTTAATATGATGATCCGGAACCCTCGGTGCGCAAGTCCGACTCGCTGTTGATCGGTTTTTATTTTAATGTCTAGATACTACGTTTATATCTCACATATTACATTTATTCATTGTTACGTCCCAAAAGCGTAGTATTTCGTAGCCGTGCTACACCGCTATGTTGCTACGAAATTGTTACAAAGGAGCTATTTGTTCCTGTAAATACCAAATAAAACAACAAACCTCCGTTTATCATTGGACTGTGTCCAATGTGTGTAAATTATTTAGCATCTCTCGCAGGACGGTTAAGCTCAGCAGCATATTATGCTGTTATAAAAATCCGATAATTTACGGATGTTGATACCGCGAGCCCATGTCTACTTTTTGGACGGGTTGCAGACGTCGAGTAAATTATTTTGCAGAAAAGAGTCATAAGACCGCGGTTTTCTAAAGAAACTGTTTATGAATATGAACAAAATTTTTGTACTTACCTTGTCTATATTTATATCTATCATAACATCATGAAAGTCAGAAAAGAATGTTCATCTTTTAAGCAAACGAGGCGACAGACATAACTATGGCACCAGAAATAGAAACCAATTCGTTTGACAAGCCTTCAGACTTGATAAAGAAGCCACATCGTTCATGGGGTACTGTTTAAAATTTAATTATAAAATACCTCCTCCTACAATAAGAACTAAATTAAGCAAAACAAATTTAGTATTAAACGTACACTATCCAGGCAAGCATATCTTTAACATTGTATATTTAATGCATTAAACTAAAAAACTAAACTAATAAACTGTTTATTTCATCTCCACAAATTACTTTAAGTAATCTATATAAAAATTAATCCCTATTTCCCTTGGTCATCGCATCACGCTTGAACGGCTGGACCGATTTCGATAATTCTTTTTTTGTTGTGTGCGTTCTGGTCTCGAGAAGGTTTTAGGCTATATATTATCAAGCTATGTGCTTTGGAGGATGAACAATATTCAAAAATTACCGTTTTAACGACAGGCACAAAGTTCGATCCCCGGCCAGCAACAGCTATTATTTTTGTATTTATTTTATCTCTTGAACTTTATTTTTGTACCAAAGTATTTTCAAAAAAATAATAAAATGGATATTTTTGGACTTAAAATAACGAGAGAAAAAAAGAAAAAAAGAAAGAAAAAGAAAGAAAGAAAGAAAGAAAAAAGAAAGAAAGAGTATTCTATTCTATTAAAATTTATATTTCACATTTTGCCAAACAGTTTAGTGGAGAATTGTTATAAAAACCACAACTTAATATAACTTTGCAGATACTTATGCGTCTTACCTTAGCAATGTTTATCATCACGCTATACTTTAAAGGAGCTGAGCAGCGAAAAACCATGACATAAATAAGATCGGCTATTTCAATCATTTGTCAACAGTACTCATAGAACATTGGTTAAAAGACTGCCTTTCTAACAACTAGGTGTGGGTTCGAATCTGAACAGTTATGATTATTTTTGAATTTTGTACATATTTTTAAATTAGTCATTTCCTTTCTTTTTTATTTTTCTAATTTTTTTATACATTGATAACATGTTATTATTGTATTTTGTATTTTTTTTGGCATTTACCTAATTATGTCAAAATATAATGGACCACATGTTAAATGATAATTAACAGAACGCATCACGTTCAAAAGTACAAAACCATTGTAGATAACTTTTACACATAAACCGGATAGGAATTGTGGCAATTTACATGAAATCAACATTTCATAATGCCATCTATTGACCTCAAGACAGCATGAGAATTACGTCAAAACATATTTTTTTGTGTATTAGTGGTACTTTTAAGACGTCTAAAAAAAGGGATTCTTTTAATACCTTAAAAATATCGTTCTGAACAAATTCCTTTTAATAAAAATAAAACAAATTCAGAACTAATATTTAGAGAGTTCAACTTCAGATTCCATAGATGGCGTTATGTATTTGATCTCATTTTTTTTAATCGTCAATAGGCGTCCGCTTACATAATTGCTAAGCTTAACTTGAGTTGCTCAAAAATTAATCTTTACGGGTCTAGGGCCTGGGATCACGTCATACCACCCGCGAGCAGCTGGCGAAGTCCTATGGTAGAAAAGTCGCGAAAAGAGTTGAATTAGATTGGTTAATCGGATGTCTGACTGGGTTTTAAAAACATAAATCGTTTTGATTACGTTCCCGATTCGAAGTAAATTGAGAATTAATTTGATTCATCAAGTAGTTTCTTAACTTAGTAGTTTGAAGAATAGCACCATTCATACAGCGCAACATAATAATATATGGCCTTTTTTATGGCCCGACGCCATAAAAAAGGCTGTTAAAGGCAGCATGCACAGAGCGGTCCACACTGCAGAAGAACGCATGGATACGCGGCGTGTGTGGTCGCGATCCTCAGCATTCCAGGAACGACGGAGAAGAAGAAAAATGCGAACATGATAAAAGAAGGCCATTCAAATGCGCATTATTTTACAATACTGTTAAAAATTGCCGATTCTATACACCACAATCAAAAGATGGTTAGGTTATTTTGGAAGGTAGCCTATGTTTTCCGTTGCTTCAGCATTAATTCATTACTTCTGTGAACGGGGTATCCACCGACCAAGCAGACCATTAATACGGATAACATTGGCAAATGTTTTTGGGAAAAATAAGTAAAATATTTCCTTGAAAACACAAAGGAAGAAAATGATATTACCATCCGAACAAATTATATGATTTCTATTCAAATAATTAATATATAAAAAACTTTGCAAAGGTACAATCAATTCCCAGTGAAGCAACAGCTCAGGGCCTAAAACTATCCGTTGCGGGTTTCACCCTCCAGTGGATCATGGGAAACTGTAGATCCCCAGGCAATGATGCCAGAGACGAACTTTGCGTAGAGAGTTTCCGAGACGGTACTGCTGGACCTATACCCACTTCTCCTCTTACCTTTCTCACTGATTCGCACATGAATTTGCCAGAGATCAACTGAACTTCAAGACAACAAATGGTCACCATCTACAAATTACAGTGCAGCCTATACATGCGACTAACTATGCGACTTCTCAACTCAAGTAGAAATACCCTCCGAATAATAATAGGTATAATTACGGGTCATTTCCCCGTAAAAAAATATCTTTTCAACATAGGCACTGCGGCACGATGGATCGATGATTTATAATATTTTGTCAAATAACAATTTTGTATGTTTCAACATATTTATTTATTTATAGAGTTCTTAATTACATTGGCGGCACATGTGTGAGTACTGTGTATATAAAGCTATCATTTTCTTTGACTTGAATGTGCCCTGGCGATTGAGTGTCACGCTTACTGAAAAGTCTAGCTGAAGGTGCCAAATGATCCAACAGGATCATTTAGTACCCTTTAAAGTGGCTGAACCTATTAGTGACAGTGCCACGGTTTGTTTTGATTATTTATTCCTTTAATTGTTTTTATTTACCGACTTCTTCAAAAAGGAGGAGGTTCTATGTTCGGCTGTATGAATTTTTGTTTTTTATGTTCACCGATTTTTCCGCCAATTCCGGACCGATTTTAAAAAATATTTTTTTATTCGAAAGCTATAGGTACTTCTGAACTGGTCCCATTTTCACCAAGTCAGAATCTGATGATGGGATCCCATTAAAATCGAGGGAAGCCCTCAAATTTTATAAGCACAGTCATACAATGTTTTTCATAAACTTTATAACGCAATTCAGATATTTGTGCCTGGTAATCATCATCTCATGTTGCTGAGCTGATGATGGAAGGTATAAGTTAGGATCTGATGATGGGATCCCATAATAATGACCTTTCAGCGAAATTTTCGCCAATTGTTAACCGATTTGGATGATAATTTTTTGCTTTGAAGAATATTTTCTCGGACTGGTTCCATTTAAATTAAGTGAAGATCTGATGAAGAACTTCGCCGGTAGGCAACGGAACTCTTCAATAAATGATAGCAAATGGATCGGGATTTCTGAAATCGCATGTCTGTTGATTGTTTACACCAGTTCATAACATGACATCACGCCTACACGCTGTGTTAGTGGAAGTTGGTGTTCAAAAACTAAATAACCAAAAACACCGACTTCCAAAATTAAAGTTATTTTTACTTTGCAATGTTTTGTTTTTGGAAGTCGGTCTTATTTTTTTGTAAAAAAGTTTTTTTATTTACTCTTTGATCGTGCATGTCTTTCTACATCGTTTTCACATTTGTAAGTGTGTATGATTTCCACACGAATGATGGAACTATATTATTATCACTGAAAAATATATTTGGAGTTTCTTGCACTTTCTTCTCCATAGAGGTCTACGCTTTGGACGTTCCATTCTATTTATCTGTTTAACTGACCTTGACAATTCAAGTGTTTTTTTTTTGTTTTTTTAAATACTCCGAGCTTTTTTGTTGTAAAACGTACATTTGTTTAAATTATTACGGTTTATTTGAGGAATATTCCTTGCAGCAGTATATGCAGTACTGCTAACAATACTAAATCTTCATATGGAACATACATTCAACATATTATAGCTAAATTAAACTCATGAAAGAAGAAACATTTAAGGGTTGTATTCATGCCAATGACCTTGTGCATACAAACGGAGCTAACTACGCCTCTACGCGCCACTCCGCTACACCCATTTTATTTTTTTATAATAAAAATAATACATGTTTTAAAAAAGTAACAAAACAAATTTATTCTCGTTTGTATTGTAAAGCAATAAAATAAAATAAAAAATGTTTTTATACTCTTTTGATTAAAAATTAAGGAGTAAAATGGTTTCATCTCGTACGATTTGGAGGTGATTTGGTGGTTTTTTTTTGTTATGTGATAGCGATAGACGAATTCTGGCTAAACCAAATTATGATTACTGACAACGTTTTCCATATGTAATGTCTCTGTTAATGCCGACGAAAACTCCTTTATCTGCACGCTATTTTAAGCTTTTTTCGAGAGAGCAGTCTTTAAAGCAAGAGAGCTATTTAATCCCATATTCTGAAAATAGATTTATTTTCCTCGTGACAACAGCCCGTTTTGTCAATCCTCAACGTCATCGCGCCAACTGGGTCAAGTCCCCACCGCCGCCGCTGGCTGCCAGCTGCCACGGCGGGGGAGAGGGAGGAAGGGTGACAGATCCCGATACACGCTCTTAGATGAACCGATCATTGGCCGTTTAAGACGGACTGATTAGCTTAATATTGTGAAATGCTGTTACTTTTCGATGGTTAACATATAAAAGTTGAGGCAAAATGTTTTCTATAAAACAAAGAGGTTCTTGTGAGCTTATGCTAAGCATATGGCTAAGGTCCGTGAACGGGTGACCGCCAAGAAAAAGCGACACCTCCGGCCAGTGACGTAATAGCACAAGCAATTCATGAGCTGGGTCTAGCTTATGAATTGCTTGTGCTATTAAAAATACTAGTATTTAGCTGCATCGGGTGATACTGGCGGCCGAGCCAAACAAGTTCGGCAAGGCATATCGTTAGTTGTCATGTTTTAACAAGAAAATAAAATTGTAATAAACAATTGAAATATAATAAAAGTATACCTAGTAAGTGTAGTATAGTATTTATATATAAAAATAAAACTAACTTCCAAAAACAAAGCTCTTATACATCACTACACTAAATCGGTGAACATAAATTAAAAAATAATACAAACAGCCGAACATAGAACCTCCTCCTTTTTGAAAAAGTCGGTTAAAAAGTGATTTCGCTCAAACATAAAGACAAGGAACAGGCTATAAGCTGTAAAGAACACCACAATTTATCTTTTTGTGATCATAAACTGACTTCACGCGAAGTGAAATTGCTAAATAAACTTTTTATACGAGCTTTAACAAAATTTCTTGTTTGATATAAATCTTTTTGTAATTTTTTTAAGCTTTCACGCTTATCGTTAACCCGATTTTTATAAATGTTGGTGTAGAGATAGACGGGACCATAGAGACACTAATTTTTACGAAAAGCTATATTAACACGATCGAATCCATCAGAGAAAGCTCTACCTAATAAAAATAAATAAAATAAAAAAATAAATAGGTATTTCTTTTTCTTCACTAACCTTGTCAAAGCACCCAGTACTTTCTACAAGTATAGGTAGCTGTAGTAAAAGTAGTAAGCGAGCGTCGCGCGTCGCGCGTCGGCTCGTCTGTCAGCGGCCCTGGGGCCCGCCCTGCGCGTGTCGCGGGAGACTGCTGCGTCGCGAAGAACAAGCGACTGGAGCCCTGGGAAGTTGTAAGGGTACGTATCAAATTCCCGAATTTTAAAAGACCGAATTTTAAAATACCGATGGACAAAATCCCGGTAATTCAAACGCCGAATGGTTGTTTTTTTATTTGGAAGCTGGTTTATTTTTTTTTGTTTTAAGTTTTCATTTACTTATCACTATTTAGTGGTGCCCCGTAACTAACAATACCACTGAAAAGTCACAGGAAAGCAAAGTACGCAATTTCGTTTACTTCGATGACAAACTAATTAATTTAAAAAACTAAATTAAAAAAACAATTAAAATTTATACAATTAAAATTCCAGCTATTTTGATTTAAAATCCAGACTACTAAATCGATTAAGTTGAAATTTAAATGAGACCACATGCATTGGAAAGTATATCCTTTCACATAAAACAAGATTTTTTCAAATCAGTTCATAAATGATGGAGTTATGAGGTAACAAATCCTTTTCTTCCTCCTTTTTTGAAGTCAGTTCAAAATAGTAACACAACTCTTTTACAAACTCAATTCTATGGGTACAATGGGGACATTATTTTGCGAGGAGCTCATGGCTTAATAATAACAGCCGCACGGGTCGATCTTTAAGGTTAAGCAACGCTTGCCAAGGTTGGTCTGTGGATGGGTGACCATCTTAACATACCGAGTTTCCTCCGTGCCTCGGAAAGCACGTTAAGCCGTTGGTCCCGGCTGTCATTTGTAGATCTTTGGCAGTCGTTACGGATTGTCAGAAGACAGTAAATCTGACTCCAGTCTTGCCATGAAATACCGTGTTATCCAGTTAATGGGTTGTGAAGGTCTGGTAGGCAACCGCTCCTCGTAAAATACTGGTATTCAGCTAAATCCGGCTTGACTGGAAGCCGACCCCAATATAGTTGGGAAAAGGCTAGAAATATGAATGGGGACATTATTCTGGGCTTGATCTATATCTACGTCAAACAAGTTCGTGGAACAGTGTTGTTAGCAGACACGTGGGTGGAGTTACTAATATTATTTTTTATATTTATTGCGTGTGTATTTGCAAACCACTATTGATTTGGGGTCATCCTGTAAAGATAGTGTGTGTAAGTTAAATAAATAAATATTATAATCCTAAAATGTAGCTGAAATTATAAAAATGTTCTCGGTTTTCTAGAAAATTTGAACTAAAAAGCATTGTATGCCTTAGAGTCATCGTTTGCGAATCTTAGTATTAGGTTTCAATGTTGTCCCACATATCTGTACTAGGCATGCTGCCAAGTTGGGTTAGTCTGACAGCTTAGCTGTAAGAAAACATTTTCTCAGCTTGCTGTATAAGCTAGAAGCTTAGAAATGATGGACAGAAATTTGAAAGCAACGTGGTAAGAAACAAAAAAAAATATCGAATTGGATTGGAGGTGGTTGATACTCACAGGCTTGCTTTGACTACTATCTCACCGGATGGTTCCGAAGATGTCACGGATAATATTGGTGAAACGTCTCCCTTGGTTTAGTTATTAAAATGCAGTGCTCCATTTGACTTGAGATTCCAACAAATTAGCCAGGCTTACAACCATATCATCAACACAGCTCAAGCCCCATATTCTAGAGGAACTATTACTGGGCGAATATGTTGACCTACATTGTAGAGCGGGGCGGATTCACTCTCAGCATTCAGACTGAACTCCTAAGATTTATGTTTATTTGATCAGAGCTATAAAGCGGAATAAAGTAAACAAATGCCAATGTCAGTGACTCCGTCCTACGTAGTCCGATGTTCTCCAAGGACACATTCACAATAGCGACGTCCGAGCAGATGGAACAAAGCCATATCTATACAGAAAACTTTGTGTGGGATCCGATGTGATCAAAATATTTTATATTTACAGCTCCACGGAATTTATCAAGTAAGTTAAGCGAGCGAACGAAGCGGTCGGAGCGGTCGGAGCGGTAAACAATGTACGAACACGTGTAACTGTGACAAGCTCGTCGCCAAAGAATATATTTCAGTCGAATAAGAAAAGTATTATACAAAACTACATATTGAATAGAGTTTTCTGTTATTCAATCGTATTTTCGTAGGGGATCCATCACGCTCCGAACACTTCCTTTTCTTATTTCTATCAATATAGTTCGATGGGACGTGATTTTTTGTTTCAGGTTTTCTTTTCTGGTCTCTCCGTTTTATAAATTCACAAAACGTTTTGTCGTAGGTTGGTTCGATTTTTTTATTAAGCTACATGCGTTAGTACTATAGTATTAAATACATCTTTGTTTGGGGAATAAATGCTTGAAGATATGTTGACTTTTCTAAAACGCAGAATGTGTCTTGATATTTTTACAACGTACAATAAACAGTAAATAATCGGAATATTTGCCCCTAATTGCCTTTGATTTCCGCCACTGGGCCGGATGGCATGCAAACAACGACGCTTACTCTCCTATCGCTCAATAAGCTGCGAGCTGTTTTTATGTGTCTCTGGTACTTCGCAACCCGCTAACTGAATGAGCACTTATATTGATGCCACAGAGGAGGTAGTCAATGGAAGAATGTTAGAAGAGCGAGCAGTGCATGTTAAAAAATATACAAGCTGTGCTTCTGTAACTAGCCTTTAAACATTATTTTCAACAGATGGTGCTTAGTTAAATTATATTAATTTAAAAGTGAGTCCATCTACACCATCTGGTTAAGATTACTTAAGATACTGGTATGGCCACAAATTTTCTACAAGTTGTAGGAAAATGAAAGAGGACTGTTTGTGTCCCGTTTCCTAGAATACTTCGGTCACATTGTAATTAAAGAAGGTGACAACCTCGAGAAGCTCATCGTGACCGGCAAAATCGATGGAAAATGACCTCGTAGACGAAGTCCAATACGTTGGTCTTACCAGATCCACCCCGCCCTTGACTATACCTACAGTTCACAATGCCCACCATACCGCCAGGGACAGAAACAGGTGGAGAAACATCGTACATCAAGCGCAAGTTCGATCGTGTATGGAGTACTGCTATCATCTTTGGGACGGATCTGCCAGATACCATCTTGATGCCCTTGAGTCAATTGAGAAACGAGCCAAGAGGATCATCGGAAATGATAAGCTCGTCGCGACGAGGCTCCAAAGTCTTGAGCATCGACGACGAGTTGCTAGCCTGTCGGTTTTCTACCGGTTGCATTTTGGGGAATGTGTGACGGAATTGCATAATTTAATTCCACCAAGCCCGTTCCATCATCGGACCACAAGACGAACGGCGATGCGCCACCGTTATATGTTGGACATCCCACCCACGCGCACAAAACGTTTGGGGAATACATTCATAATGCGTACAGCTAAGGAGTGGAATTCCCTGCCGGAGTCTGTGTTTCCTGATAGCTACAACCTGGGAGTCAAAAACATGTGAAAGTGATGCAGAATAGGTCACGACCCTCAGCAGTGAATAATACGACGCAAGGGGGAGGTGTCCCGCTTTGAAATGGATTATTGGCATAAATTTGAAGTCTTAGCTATACACGCAATATTAGTTGTAGCTCATTTAATTTGGCGCTCCACTAAAGTAGAAAGAAGGATTTTGTGTTGAAGAACAGTTTAAACTTGTAGAACTCCATTTACCTCTTACTCTATAGCACTTATCAATCTATTATAGGGGAGAGATTTGGAAGGGAATGGAGCAATAAACATTCTCGTCTCTCAAGGGTGCGGGAGAGGAGGGAGGGATGGGGTCACGGTCACAGTTAATTGTTTAAACAATCTTTATGGAGCCATCGGCGGATCTCCCGCGAGCATTCATTACGGATCCCGGCGGATCCCCTGCGGATCCGTGGCGGACAAAGATTCGGTCATTATAAATATTGCGGAGAATAATTAGTGGTCGGTCTCGACGGGCGGAAATTAAGAGTAATTTGTTAAACAAGCCGCATTATTGCTGCTCTGGTCAAAGGAAAGCCGACTCTGAGGATTTGGTCTCAATTCGTGGGTACGACCCACCCAGGCGGTTTGGAACATATTTTTGAAAATTTTGATAATAATTTTGCTATTTAAGTTTCGTATCTTTAGTAGTTTCTATATTTTATGAACAATTGTTTTTCCAATTAAATAGTTTTTTTATTATTTTGATATTTTCATCTTCTATTTCTGTATTAGTAACTAGAAATGTAGACTTTCATAACAACATTTTCTAGGTACAATAATTGTGATTAGGTTTAAGTCTTGAACAAATAAATATTGTTTATTGTTTGTTTGTTTCTTTATTTGTTTATTCTGACTATAATCAGTAACCTGTAACTGAAACGTGTCAATAAAATATGATCCTCAGTAAAACAATCACATAATAATGAAACTCCAGCGGATGACGCAAAAGATTCGCAAATTATAAATATTACGCGGAATAATGAGTAGCGGTCTCACCGGAGGAAATTAAATGTATTATGAAAAAACGAGCGAGGCCGCGGTATTAATTATGTTATTAAGTGGGGCCTGCTGATGGGATATCACTCGGTTTTTATGAGATCGCCTGATGTCATGCGATGCTTTCTTTATTAGTCTGCCAAATGAAGATTGTGTGCTCACGCTATTTAGGAACATTCATTTGCGTGTTTCCCTTAACCGGTGTGGTTGTTCCTATGTTTACGTCATTAAATATAACTGTTACTGTAACAACTTAGTGGTGTTATTCTGTTAAATCTCACAGTGAAAAGGCAGCTCATTCCAAGCTCACTGCACCTAAGCATTCATGGTGTGAATATGCAGTGAAATGTGATTCCACCTTGAGAGGATGCATTGACAACTCACTTCATGTTCACTTGTTTATGTAAATGAATTAACAAAATATAGATAGATTTTGAATCGCTAAAAGTTCCATTGACACGCGCAATTTAAAAAAAAACGTGCACCGAATGCTTTGCTGCGGTGCCATATTTGTGAAGCTTGTCACAATGCGAGGCGGTATTTTTAGAACATATCTTAAAGAAACATAGAGAAAAATGAATGTTCTTTTTATTCAATCAGTCACCAAATGAGATAAGCTTTTAACAAAAACCGTAAAGTCCCGAAAGGCATTTTAGTCTAGAAAATTGAACAAGATCTTTTTGTTGTTGCTATAAATAGGTATCCTCCAAGTATCTTTAGTTCAATTTATCTGGCGTTCGGTTCGACTGCCATTACTGGAAGCTTAGACACGTAATTCTTCAGAAAAAGACATGTGACTGTACATTTTAGCTTTTTCTCGTGAAATTCAAACGGATATACATGGCACGGGATTTGTGCGCCAGCAATTTTGGTGACGCAAGAATTTTCTCGCTAAATTGCATATCGTGTGAAAGGGCCGTAATGATACCAGTGCAAAATATTATTATAATGCTTGATTCGTTACGCCAGTTTAACACTTACGCTAAATATGTTTCAATTAAACCGCATTTATGTGAAGTATCCGCTGTGGAATACTGAATGAAATAATAATAATAAACAGTCGATCAGCAACACTGATCGTTAATGACCTCCCCTTTTTGATCAACACGTTTTGTGCTTATTATTAACTTCAATCAATTAGGATATCGGAAATCGTGCTAATAATCACTCATCCAAAATTAATAACATTTTATGACTGTTAATATTTGAAACAAACAGATTTAAATACCAGACCATAATTCTAATAATAGGTTTGATAAGGTATTATGATTTGAATAATCGGAACTCACGTATGACACTCCGTTTCATAAGTATTGACAATACCAGGGTGTGGATACGGAGCCTAGTCACAAACTATGCTCCACCTGCTATCCTGCCTATAGTGCTAGAAAACATGCAGCGGAAGTGACCGATGCGCTGCCACCAACGGTACCGTGAAAGTGGCACTGTTTTGGGCCTCCCAAATCCGTAAGAAGGAATGAGTATGGAACTTTTTGTCAGCGTCGGTGTTCCCAGCCACACATGAGCTGTCAGCCTTCAAAGCAACAATAATCACAAACAGCCGGTCGATTTTGTAAACATGGCAAAGTGAATACTTGGATGAAGTGATCGCGAAGTGAGCTGTCATTCCATCTTGATTACTTACATTGACAGCTCACTTCGTGATCACTTCACCCGAGCCTCCACTTTGGCATGCAGGCTCGTACACTTTACCTACGTCACATTTCACCCAGGTACTGTACCTAACTTGTTTGAAAATATGTCCCAAATAATTAGAAAGCACATAGAGGGCTCACGTCTATGTAAATCATAATGTAATACAATCGTGTTCGTGTTCGCATGTGTGCTGTGTGCGCCACTTTCGGTTGGCGCGTACGAAAATGAGATCGTTTCTTGCGCACAACATCATTAATTTGTCGGTTTTACCTTTTTGCTCGCTAAAATAATGTTTGTATTATATGTAAGGCTGAGAACCGTAATGACAACGAGTTTTTGCTAGTCATATTAAATACTATACTGGCTTTTTCCTGCGATTAAGCTCCCGTAGCTGACCGCATAGGTACCCTGTACGTTATCAGGTTTCATGTAGCCTATGGTATTCAGCCAAAGTGTAGCTTTCTACAAATGAAAGAATTAACATAATTTGAAACACTGTAATACACAAACCAACAAACTTTTTCCTCTACATAACATTAGTTCAGAACCTTTATTTTTTTGGTAGAGCCTCTGAGTCCAACGTTGTTTATTGCTCGAGTTCCAAAACGTATTGCGTCAAACATCTCATTAACATTCTCGAACGTTAAGTCTCAAGTTCTCATCATCTAAACTTTGCTGCTGAATTTTTGATTAAGAATTATAAGTTTGCTGATTCAGAATTGTTTGTGATTTAACAAAACAATTAATATTTAGAAAGTCATCATCTTTTACAAATTTAATAATGGTTTATTCATCGTTACTGTTTGGAAAATAATTTTAAAGTTAGTGAAGTTCATCCACCTTACAGGGCTTTGGATATCTTTGTTTACAAAATCTAATAAAATGTTACCCCTTATTAACAATCTTTGTTATACTTATAAAACTAAGTCCTACCTACCTGTAACAACCAGGTTTGACGTTTGCAGCTCTGACGCCTCACGTTATTAGTTCGTTAAAATCAATGCTCATCAATTATTTGGCTTGCAAGTTTTGTTCGCACACAGAACATTGGCGAAATCACCTCGCTGCATTCATCTTTGCACACGACTCATGCCGGCTACTAAAAATAAATAAAATAAAACAAGCCTTTATTGCTGTTACTTGTTTGAGCAAAGTTACTTAAAAAAATGTTAACAATAGAGGTAAGACAACTATAAATTAACTTAAAATAAAACATATTCTCGGCCGGCTACTATTATACCTCAGGTAATAAATCTTGGAAAGCATTACCTTTCGATCTTGCTGATATCCAGTACTACAAACGTGAAAAGATCATACCTCGGTTAACATGGTTTCATTGCGAGCGAGTTCCTCTGAGTACGTCTGAGAACTCACTCATCTGAGGGCTTAGTGTGAGTTTTTTAACGTTCTCGATTGCGTTTGCGTAAAAGCCAATATGTATTGAAACTAAATAAGCGCCGACTGGTGACACTAACGGATAACCTTTTTTTTGAGTTCCGTACCCAAAGAGTAACCAACGGAACTCTATTACTAAGCCTCCACTGTCCGTCCGTCCGTTCATCTGTCTGTTCGTCTGTCCGTGCATCCGTCCGTCCATCCGTTTATCTAACAGCGAGCTGTATCTCAAGAACTTAGGTAGACAGTTGAAATTTTCATAGATGGTGTATTTCTATTGCCGCTATAACAAAAAATTATAAAAATTAAGATTTATGGTAAGGAACCCTTTGTGTGCGAATCCGACTCGCACTTGACCGGTTGTTTTACACAACTTGACATAAGTGAACGTTTACGTTAACGAGATCGAGAACGTTAAAAAACTCAAACTAAGCGCTCAGCAGGAATTACTACAAAGTAAGAATTTGACGAGAACCAATAAAAATATCCAGAAGTGTACATATGACACAACAACAAGCTTCGAAATGGTAGGAATTTTAATAGCACGTTCCATAAAATAAAAGTTTCCATAACACAAGTCTTTTAGTTCAAAAATTGAACCTAGAAAAAGTTATTTTATAAAACGGACACAGTAAATTGATTAGCCTACTCGTACACCTTAATTTTGAATGAAAGGACCGACTATTTCCACGCATTTTTCTACATCTTCAAACGTAGGCGTTCTATTGTCGTCATACCCTGAGGCGTCTTGATTCCCCTAGTTCACAACACGAGTGCGCGGTACATCGGTTATCGGCAAAGCGTTCCAACTCGTCTTATCGGCACAACTTAGAACCCAATCGGTGCATATAATGGCTTCGTCTAAGTTCGGTATTGTTCGGAACTATTCGATTGCATATCAGCCGCTACAAGTGGAAGCGCGGAGAGAATTATTGAGTACTCGCGTGCATTGTACCAATGTACACCGATGTACAGAGTGCAGGCTGCGATGAGCTGCGATATTCTCGAATATATTACTGTATAGTTTATGAGGCTTACGACACGAGTGTGCCGAGTTTCTACTTGAGAGGAAACGGAAATATAAGATGAGTATTATTTCGCCAAAGTTCATGGAAGATTGGGCACTTTGCTAGGTTTCCAGATGGTATAGAGAAACAAAACGTCTTCGATTGAGCATACATTCGTTTCATACTTGTACAAGAAGGGTGTAACGTGATCAATCTTAATACCGCTGTGTGTCGTTCCTCCCCACATTGTCTCCATTCCGTTCGATCCTCTCGTAACTCATTCCAATATAATCTGCCGTACACTTCGTGCTCGATTCGTCATCGCTTGATATGGTTGTCATTGTGACGTATTGTCTGTCGGCGCTATTTCCCCGGGGGCCGCTCAAAGCCGCTCTGCTGCGAACACTCTCGGGACTGACAATTTGTCTTATCTTTTACACATTTTTGTTATATTTCTAGTGTTTACCCATAAATAGAAGTTGGTTAGCTCGAGGTTATCTCAGATAGTCTTTAGACAGTCTTTCAATAAACTTATGTTGTTAGTTTTTAATAACCAAAAGTGATAGAATTTGTTACTTGTATAGGCTTGTAGGTATATAAATAGTTATGTAGGAAATGTCACATACACAAGCAACCAGCACCGGAAAAACTTTCTACATTGGCTATACAAACATCAGTTCCGAGCGGAAATCGAATCCGCGACCTCAAGTTTATCTGGCAAAAAAATAAGAAACTATTTTTCCCAATCCAAAAATAAAATTCCAATACAGTAACTGGTATTATTTATTCAAAGAAAGGCAACACGATTACTAGCCTCGGGGAAAGAAACCCAACAAAAAGAAGTACAGCAATGAAAGCGAATAAAACTCGGAACTCGTGAACTTTAGGCGAGCGCAAGTTTCAGTCGTGATACATACCTACATACCAAGACACAATGTATGTGTGTAGCAGCTGAAGACACGCTATATTTGTGTGACACTTAATATACACCCTACAAGAGGCGGTGAGTGTCGCCGGAAAATATAGCGGAGGTTCTGTATGGGGCGAGAAGAAACAGTAGGGTAAGTATATTATACTTCCTCTAAATAATTTGCAAAACGTTGTGTTGCTGCGTCGAAGACAACTGTGGAGTACTCCAATGATCATCTGACCTTCGTCTTACAAGCCTAGCAAAGTTTAAATTAGGTATTAATTTTGGACTAACATCGCCTCTCATTTAAAACCTTTCATTTATTTTATTTGTTTTCTTTCTGTTACATATCCATGTACCTACATAATACAATTAATTCTTATGAAATGGAATGATGTATCGCTCAGTAGTGAGACAGCAACGGCTAAAATTTGTATAAATCATGTTTGGTCCAGCTGTTAGTTTGTTAACTTAATTAACTCACACTATTGTTATTGTCTCCTTGTACCTCTGAATTGTCTGAATAATCAAATTCAATTGAAGTCAATCGTATATGGTAAAATGGCTTCATGCAGTCTGTCAATGAGATTAATGAACACTCTTCCCTGTTTATATCCAGTTGACCTTCTGCATGTTTCGTTCACTTGTCTGCAAGATTTGTCAGTGGGTATGTAGTGGTGAAATATGAGGAGTGTCCCGCGCGAGACCTCGCCCGAGGACAGCGGTGCGGCTGAGCTCGGAGCCCGGTGAGTGGTATTTATGAGCAGATTGAGACTTGCCACTAAACCAGGGAATTATTCAATTATGTGAATATGTAACAAAGGTTCAAATTAAATACGACGGCAACCGTGGACGGGTGACGGGTTTCTTCTCTGCCTAGAAAAGCACGTGACGCAGGTCAGTCCCGTGATTGTAGATTTGTATCAATCGCTACGGGTAGGAAGAAGCCAGGAAATCTGATAGCAGTCTTACCAATGGTTATTGTTTTACCCAGGTACTGGGTTGTTTAAGTCAGACAGGCTCCATGTCACACACTGGTACTCAGTTGCAACCGGCTAGACTGTGACATACCTATTTGGGAAAAGGCTTGGTAGATTAATTGGTATAACGTGAAAGAATATTTTTAGGTTTTGTTGGCCCAATACTATGTCACTTTTACAGCATGGTCTGTCACAGACGACGTCGTATGTGCTACCACAGTGGTAGCACATACGACGTCGCTTAGAATGTATTGGGCATAGAAGTCAGGAAAAAAATAGGGGGAAAACTGTTTAGATTCCCAATTTAATCTTGCTGAAAGACCAAAAAATTAAACATTCCTAAATATTAAAATTTTTATGAAACATAAAGGAAAACATTTAGCTACTTTGTAGATTTATGCGCGGAAGGGTTATTCTAATTCTCAACATAAGTATAATAAAGTTGGCCTTAAATCCGTTCCGCGAGCAAAGCCGGCTGATCCCCATGGTTCAAGGCAAAGTAAACACGCTTCTATCCGAACTTGGATGGAACCCTCGCTATTGCGGGCAAATATTTTGCTATTGTTATTTCTAACTTGTGTATATACATGTATTTGTTTTTCGCGGGTTCCGAACGTCCAAAAAAATAAAACTATGGGGTGATTATAAAAGCTACATATAGTATGCTTATTTTTAATAGGTTTTTCTTGCAATCGAAATAATTTTAAACAATGTTCAAAGCTCAGTAATTTGGGACATAAGAGTCTTCTTCTTCTTCTTCCACCTGTCGTTAATACCGGCTATTCACAGGGTCCGCCTTTCTACTCAGCTTTCTCCACTTTGCCCGATCTTGAACGTCCTTCTCAGTCAGGCCATTGGCTCTCATGTCGGACTTGACGACGTCCAGCCAGCGCTTGCGAGGGCGACCACGGGACCAAGCCCCAATGACAGCCATATTCATGCATCTCCGACCAACGTACTCCATAGGGCGGCGCATGATGTGGCCATACCATCTCAGACGACACTTGCAGTTTTTACCCCACGTCACGGAGACCAAGACTACCTCTGATGAAAGAGTTGCGTATGCGATCGGGTCGCGTTACGCCGCTCATCCACCTCAGCGTCTTCATCTCCGTGACGTGAAGCTCCTGGGTGTGTTTGTTTAGTGCTGGCCAACACTCGCCGCCGTACAGTAGGACAGGCCGTTTGATGCAATTGTATTTCTGCCCCTTGAGCTTCGGAGGCATTTCGCGGTCGCATACAACGTCCGTTACCTCACGCTACTTCGCCCGTGCTATACGTGCTTGGACATCGTCGTCCACGTTGCCAGACTCGTGCAGCACGGATTCAAGGTACCTGAACGTATCGGACTTTCCGATCAGGTCCGAACCTATTCGGATGGTATTTGAATCCGCGCTGCCACAAGACATGTACTCAGTCTTTGCCACGTTTAGTCTCAGATAACCGTTTTCAAGCATGTCCTTCCAAATGTTGACTTAGCGCTCAAGATGGGCTTTGTTCTTATTAACGAGGGCGATGTCATTGGCATACATCATTAGCCATGGAGGCTGATCTTGGATGTTTGCCGTAACTACATCGAGCACTACGTTAAACAAGAACGGGCTAAGAGCCGAGCCTTGGTGAACGCCAACTGATACACGGAATCGCGGTAAATGTCTCTGATAATGTCAATATACGCCTCGGGAACGCCCCTGAAGCGCAGTGCCCACCAAATGTACTTCCGAGGTATACAGTCGAAGGCCTTCTTTTTTTTTTTTTTAAGGTTGGGAAATCATCAAATGACTCCTTCCGCTCTGGGCGAGGCGGAAGGGAGTGTCAGACTCTTACTGACTAAAACCCATCCGTGCTCCTCCTAATGCCCTTTGCGTTCCAGGGCTGCGGCGTCTCTTTCGAACGGATTCCGCACCCCGGCAGGCACTGGCCCTAGCGGGCCCCGTCTCCCATGCTGACAGCTCCTTAAGGCGCGCGTGGATCACAGCGCGCCGCCGACCCGGGCCTGGTTCTGATCGGACGGCGAGCCACCCAATGCTCGCCGTCCGCAGGCCCGCGCCTACGGTGGCCGGAAATCGCCCTGCGCCTCCCGACGCCTGGGGCGTCTTCTTCTGTTGCGGCGGCTGGGTCGTGAGGCTTCCCTCTCTCTCACACGTTCGGCATCCTCCTTCGCTAGCATTACTGTTTCGCAGAAGGAGGTGACCGCTTCCCATGCCTCTTCGCTCCGGACCATAGATTGAACCAGGGCCGGTCGCGAGAGGTCGCCGCCTTCGATCGCCTCGACGAGGACCTGGCGGTTTTCCGCCTAGGCAGGGCAGACCTCCACCGTATGCTCCACCGTGTCCTCCGGGCGGTCCTCGCAGTGTTGACACCCGGGGTATCCTCCCGCCGAATCCGATACAGGTATCTCCCGAAACAACCGTGTCCGGTGAGTACCTGCGTCAGGCGGAAGGTGAGGACGCCGTGGCGCCGCTCCAGCCACTCCTCAAAGAGGGGACTAATTGCCTGGATTGTGGCATGCCCAGCGCTGGGTTGCGACAGTTGCTGTCTCTATACCGCCATGAGATCCTGTTGGAGCTCCGTCCGCCTTGCTGCGATTTGCCGCGGCAGAGGAGTCTCGCCCCGGCGTTGCGCCTCCACGCGCCACTCGTAAATGAGCGCGAGGGCTCTCGCCTCCAGATCCCATGGTGGCAGTCCAGCAAGGAGGTTCGCCGTCTCGCCAGAGACTGTACGGTATCCCCGGGCCAGCCGGATGGCCATAACTTTCTGGGACGCGTTGAGGTAACGGGCAGGTCGCTTCCTCAAAGTAGGCGCCCAAACAGGCGCCCCATAAAGGGCCATGGACCGCACAACCCCCACGTAAAGCCTCCGGCAGGAGGCGTTTGGTCCCCCTAGATTGGGCAGAAGCCGCTTGAAGGCAGCCCCGGCCCGCCCCAGCCTGGGAGCCAAACGTCGGAAATGCTCGACGAAGTTCCATCGGCTATCGAGGACGAGACCCAGGTATGTCATCGTCGACCCGACCTCGATGTGAATTCCTCCTACCGTTATTTGGGATCCCGATGGTGGCCTGTTCCGAGAACCATGGAAGCACATGGCTTCGGACTTGTGTAGGGCCACTTCGAGACCAAACTACTGGATTCTCTCAATTATTGTCGCAACCCCGCGTGTCATAGCGTCGGCCGCCGCCTGGTGCGGTCTCCCGTGCGCCAGGTCTAGCATGTCGTCAGCGTAACAAACCACACTGACGCCACTAGAGAAGACGGCGCGCAGCACCCAGTCGTAGCCGATGTCCCACAGGAGCGGCCCCAGAACCGAACCCTGTGGAACACCGCACGACATCTCTCGCCGGTTCCACTCTCCCAGGTGACCGGGGTAGATGACGGCTCTGCCCGTCAAGTAAGGCTCGACTACGCGACGGAGGTAGGTCGGCACCCGGTGATACCGAAGTGCCTCTCTGATGCAACTCCAGGGCAGGGTATTGAAGGCGTTAGCGATGTCTAGAGACACCGCCAAGACGACTCCGCCCCGGGAAACCGCGTCCCCCGTCGAGAGGGCTCTCACGCGCATGATGGTATCCACCGTCGAGCGCGGAAACCGAACTGGTTCTCTGCCAGATCCGGCCCCACCCTCACAAGGTGCTCGACAAGGCGGTTTGCAATTACTCTTTCAAAGAGCTTGTCCACCTCATCGAGCAGCACGATGAGCCGGTATGCAGACGGAGAGTCCGCAGGGCGCCCCGGCTTCTTAATGAGGACCAGTTTCCCCGTCTTCCAACGAAGTGGGAACTGGCCCCTCTCCAAGCATGCACTTAGGAACCCTCTTAGTCGAGGCCCGAGAGCCTCCAAGGCCAGGACCCAGGCTTTTTCAGGTAAGCCGTCGGATCCTGGGGTGGTATTTTTGGCCTTCAGCCTATTATCCACCACTCTCAGGTCTACCTCAGTCACCTCAGGGGCATCGTCTTCGTCGTAATCGGTGTAGTCCGCATCGGGCACCGAAGGTGGCGGAGCCATAGACGGGGGAGTATACTCCCCTCGCGAGGGGAACAGAGCGAGTCGAAGGCCTTCTGCAGGTCTAAAAAGGCAACATGCAAAACTCTCCTTCTCTCTCTGTTAGCCAGAGTCCGTAGGCCGAACACTGTGTCCATGGTGCTGTTACCCGCCCGGAAGCCATATTGATACTCAGAGACAGTGCACTCGCTACGGAGCCGTGTGTCAATGATGCGCTTGAAGAGCTTCATGGTGTGGCACTTGATCTTGATATCGCAGTAGCTACTACGATCCAGTACGCTACCTTTGCTTTTGTAAACAGGGATAATCAGGCTAAATCGCCACTGGTTCGGCATTTCCTTGGTGATCAGGATGCTGTTAAAAAGATCCGTCAGAAAATCCACACCATGTGGGCCCATCGTTTTCCACACTTCAATTGGCACATTGTCAGGCTCGACCGCTTTCCGGTTTTTCAAGCGGCGAAGAGCAATGCGGGTTTCGTCGGGAGAAATAAGTCTAAGGTTAGGAGGAAGGTTATGGGGATGCTGTTTGTTAGACAGCTCCGCGAAGTATGTACACCAACTCTCCTTAACAGAGGGGGCATCGTAGAGCAGCTTACCCTGGGCGTCCTTTACACAGAGACATTTGCTTATGTCCCGTGTAGCTTTCTCCCGGACACGCACCAGCTTAACAATAAGTCTTTGCCCCTCTGCAGTTTCCAGCTTGTCGTATAAGGACGCCAGACTTTTGCTGCGGGCTCTGGCTACAGCTTTTTTGCAAGCACGCTTAGCCGCTCCATATGCCTCCTTGTCATCCGGAGAGTTAGACCCTTGCCACTCTTTAAATAAAATCTTCTTCTTCCGAGTTGCCTCCTGCACCCCGTCATCCCACCACCACATCTCCTTGTCTATGGTGCGGCCACCACGAGAAGTGCCAAGGACGCGCTTACCCACTTCGGTGATTGTTGAATGGATCCTACTTCAGATCTCTTAAGCGGACTCATGCGGAGCACTGATCTCGAGATGCTCGACCTCCGTGATGAAGTCTGAATGCCTAGGACCATCAAGCAACCACCACGTAGTGCGGGGTTTGCGTTTCTCGATCACTTTCTTCTTTGGTACAACCGCAAAGTCCAAGACAAGGAGGCGGTGTTGAGCCGTTAGGCTTTCGCCTGGGATGACTTTGTAGTTGGTAACCTTGCCAATGTGACACCGTCGCACCAGCATCTATTTGGGTTGAGTAAGCACCACTACGGTACGTAATAAGATGCTGGGGTTTCTTCTGAAAGAATGTGTTCGCGATGGCTAGATCAGACACAGTGCAGGTGCTTAGTATACTGACTCCCTCTGCATTTAGTTGGCCATAACCAAAACTACCGTGAACACGTCTGTACTCGCCAGCAAACTGACGTACGTGACCGTTGAGATCCCCCCCAACCAAAAAACCTTCGGAATTCGGAATAGGACGTAATACGTCCTCGAACTCATCCCAAAAGGCCTCCTTTTCAGACTCACAGCAACCAGTTTGAGGAGCATAGGCGCTGATTAGGTTCGTCAGCACCCTAACTTGCATCAACCGATCGCTGCATCGGTCTACTTCAAGGAGTCTATCCTGAAGGTCCTTAGAAAGCACCACAGCCACTCCGCCCCTGCCCGTTGGTGATCCGGTGTACACTAGCCGGTACCCCTGCCCGACGTCACGTGACTTATTTCCCTTCCAGCGCGTCTCTTGAAGGAAGGCGCACTGGATCTGACGCTTCGTAAGTACTTCCGCGAGTTCTCTGCAACGTCTGGTTAGGGAGCCAATGTTCCAGGTGACAAAGCGGAACTTCTTCTTGAGTACTATCTTCTTTAGCCGTGCCCGTACCTACTTACAATTTGACAATTTGGGACATAAGAGTAAAATAATGTAAATCTTCATATCGACGCTTGAAAGGCAATCCTTACTAAGCGACATTGAGTAAACTTTACAGGAGATTTAAAGTTCAAATTTATAACAAAAAGTCATAAAAAAATCACCCAATGGTAGATTCGAAATTTCGAAACAATTAGGTAAATTTTTATGATTTTTAGGGTTCTGTAGCCAAATGGCAAAAAACGGAACCCTTATGGATTCATCATGTCTGTCTGTCTGTCTGTCCGTACGTATGTCACAAAAAAAAAAACAATTTATTTTGGGGGTTCCCCATACTTAGAACTGAAACTCAAAAAAATGTTTTCATCAAACCCTTACTTGTGGGTTATCTATGGATAGGTCTTTAAAAATGATATTGAGGTTTCTAATATCATGTTTTTTTTCTAAATTGAGTAGTTTGCGCGAGAGACTACTTCCAAAGTGGTAAAATGTAACCTCCCCCTGTAACTTCATGAAGATAAAACTAAAAAAAATGTATGACCATGCAAACTTCCACCGAAAATTGGTTTGAACGAGATCTAGTAAGTAGTTTTTTTTAATACGTTATAAATCGTAAACCGCAATTCACCTTTCATTCAATCAACTCAAATATTAAAAAAATTAGGTTTTTGATACGGGACCCTTCGTGTGTTTTTTTTTATGAATTTGAACTTTAAATCACTCTCCTCTAAAGTTGACTCAATGTCGCTTAGTCAGGATTACCTTTCAAGCATTGATATATTCCCCGGTATTTGGATTTTTGATACTTACATAGTTTAGATACATCAAGAAAGTCTGTGTAAGGGAACATAAAGGCCCTCCAAACCTAACGATGAACTATCGCCGATACAATCCGTAACATGAACTACCGATACCTCGATACTTCAGTTTCAATCGCTCCTATTGACTTAGTTGTGGAATATCGAATATTAGTCGGATCGGCAGAATATCGAGAGCGCCCGGTAGCGAGCCGGATAGGAGAGGGCACAGAGCAACGATATGCCACGGCGGACGTTCTTCAAAACGACCAAGCGCTTCACCGTTTATTATAATAGAAATTGACTTGAGGAAATTGGGGCCTTTGCCCAGTAATTGGTAGTCTCCCACTGAAAATGAATTTTCGACCGGAAAATGA
This sequence comes from Lacanobia oleracea, assembly GCA_950371165.1. NCBI lineage: Eukaryota > Metazoa > Arthropoda > Insecta > Lepidoptera > Noctuidae > Lacanobia > Lacanobia oleracea. The sequence continues at coordinate 23,714,068 of OX493406.1, forward strand.
TTTAGACATTTATAACGGTTATCATATTTGCGATACACTTCCTGAAATCTTGTTTGTATTACACCGAGGAGCACCTGAGTGAAACCACGAGCGGACCCTGATTCACCCCGAAGTTAGCCTAACGGCAGCTAATATTGCCTAGCTTAAAAAGTACGCCAAATGATGGGCGACAATTCGCGAACCTCTGATGTTCGGCTTGGCCACAGCTTCTCGGAAAAATAGAGCCGAATCATGATATTATGGCCGAAAACAATGCTGCGGTCAATTACTAGTAATTGGGCAGTGTGGGTTGACATAATAGGTATTAATAAATGGGATCAAACGGATTTACTGGCGATCCTTAATAGTGAATCAACTTATTTTTGTGCCATTTTATTAGTACTGCCACCTCTATTGTTTCAATGCTCTGTGGTCGAGGTTCCGAGCGCAATGCAGCGCAATATGAATGGTTATTGGAGATGCCGGCCGCGCCGCCGTACTCCACCAGTTCATACGAGCGAGGTGGACGCTGATAGATGACCGACATACGCTCGCTAGTTCTCAAGACTGCAATGTCTGTCTTGTGCGGTCGTCATGCGATAAATGTGAGACGAATAATTGTGGAACTCTATTCCATGGTCTATGACAAATTTTGCTTTAAAGGGCAGATGAGTAGTACAGTTGTGCAAGAAAATACACTGTTTAGATCGAAAAAGTAGCACTGTTAGTTGAGGTACAGTTGTTTTCTCAGAATATTTGAGATTTTCTCCAAAAACTTTGTAACATATGCACCTAACATAAGGAACACTAAAGATTACTAACGTGTTTTGTGGTAAATACAAATGAGTTCCTTGAGATATATCTCAAGAATCTGTGTAAGTATTATCATTTTACAGGCGTTACGCAAACATAATTATAGGAATCTTATACTAAATCAGTAAAAGGTTAGGCGTAGGGATTTAGATAAACACGACCGTTTCGCGGATACGCTTATTCAAAACAGGCAGAAGTTTTCTATGAAGTTACCGAGGAAGGTTCAGCGGTACAGATCTGGAGAAGTTTTAGTAAACTGATAGTAGGGATGTTTTGATCACAAACTTCGATATATGATCTATATTCCTAATTAGTTGTAGAAAGTGTTTTCTATTATAAAAATGTATTAAAAATTAAATACTATATTCCTCAGACATACCTATTTCATCTACAAGATCAATAGTATATTTATTAATCGAACGCAATCCCTTCACCTTGGCAGATCCTTTGTGTGGATAAGAACCGCCAAACAATGGCAGTCCATCTGATATGAATGCGGCGTGGCAGTGCTAGCGCCTGGCACGAGCCAACTAATGCCATTAGCCTTCTACTTTCTCTATGGCGAAGTTTCCCGCGCTCCGCTTCTTGTGAGGCTAAGGAATTCAATTTTAGAAGCCACTTTTAGTCGCAACGGTTTTTGTTAGCAGATTGGTAGTTGTGAGCTGATGAGTTGTGGCCGTGTTTCTAAAAGCGATGGATTTTGGAAGTCGAACTATGTTACTTTGTACTTTATACAGAAATGTTGTTTTATTTGCCTTTTAAAGTTGCAAAAATAATGCAGAATATCTATAGAAACTAATATTAGCACAATTTATGGCAAATACCTCTTCTACTCAATAAAAGTACCGGAATATAGGAAGAATAATTTAATTTTTGACCAGTCCGAGAAAATAATCTTCCAAACAAAAAAAGAATCATCCAAATCGGTTAACAATTGGCGAAAATATCGATGAAAAAAATATTTTACATGGGATTCCATCATCAGATCCTGACTTATACCTTCCATCATCAGTTCAGCAACAAGAGATGATGATTACCAGGCACAAATATCCGAATCGCGTTAGAAAGTAGAAAAACATTATTTGTGCTTATAAAATTTGGGGGTTTCCCTCGATTTTCATGAGATCCCATCATCAGATTCTGACCTGGTGACAATGGGACCACCTCAGGAGTTTAGGATTTCGATTTTTTTTTTTTTAATCGGTCCAGAATTGGCGGAGTAATCGGTGAGCATACATAAAAAAAAACATACAGCCGAACATAGAAAACCTCTTCCTTTTTGAAGAAATCGGTTAAAAAGGTGAACAAAATAAGACCACTTAACTGCTGCTTTGTTTCAATTAGCCGTATCTCACATTTAATAACAACCACAGTAACTTTACATTCCCTAAGATAGGAATATTCTTCAAACAAACTTCAAAACAAGTTCCCAGCCAGCGGGAATTACGTTACCTTGTTATCTCATTGTGAAAAACTGCAGTGAAACCGACTGCGATACAATTCGCAACCTTCTGATTAAACTTGCTCAGACCTCTACATTTCTCATTCTAAGTTTCGCTAGTTTTTGTTCCGCGGTCCGTGGCTTCATCAAACTCCGGCGGGAGTTCAATGCAAGATACGTGTCTGTAATTTAGTGTGAAATTGTGTTACAGATGTATCCATTGCGGGCTCGCGGGGCACTCGGCCACTCTGTGCCGGCTCGCGTGCGCCAATCTAATTGTCGCTGCAGCGGACTGCGTCGAGATAATGTGAGCTCACTCACATGACGCGACTGTACCCCAGACCATACTCTCTCGACGTATTTCATTAGTGCACGTTACATTGCGCGTCATGTCAACTCATGTGATGATGAGAGTTCACCGAGTAATGGACGAAGTGTTGAATTGTTGGTCATCGCATTTAGGGCTGTCGTGCGGAAAATGTAATCGAATAGGAATGCTACACAAACGCGACTGTTTGCAAGCCACACTCGAATTAAAATAATAATGGAGTTAGTTCGCGAGTGTCCGCTCGCGCGAACTGGACGAACTGTTCAAACATCAGAAACAAGCGTTTTGTTCGCGCGCTGGTTGTGCATAGTTAAGTGAAACGGATCGCTTTTGGCAACAAACCACGCTTTTTAAATAGTTTCATCAATTCTCAGGTTCTTTTTCACTGTAACGGGCACAAGTCCAAGAACATTAACAATTAAGTTGAAAAAAAATTTGTTTGGTAAAGTTTCAACGAACGAAGATTTTTTTATGAAATTGTTATGGGTACCAAATGATAATTTATATTCGTTAGAACATATTATTATGTTGTAAAAGTATAAAGAATTTTGGGAATAATAAATAATGTAATAATGTAATAGTGTGTGTGTGTGTGTGTGTCGTGCAGTTAAAATATCGCTCATAATTGAACAACCGATGGGACATCTGACATCAGTCAGATAATCAAATTACTTATCGATTAAATATGTCGCGACCAATACATTTAATTACTCGTTGGCCGGTGACGTCACGCGCGTCACCCGTGCTGTCAGACTCGGTCAGACCGACACGTTTGTCTGTATGACGTGACGTCACGCGTCAGGCGACGCACTCACAATGTAGTTCACAGCGGAGCACGTTATGTCAGCAATTAAAATAATCATGTGACAATGGTAATGGATTCATTATTTTAGATTAATTGGAACTGCAATATTTATGGGATAACGATGTTTCGCATGTTATTGTTTGGTCGAGTTACACAGCTATACCGTAAACAGATGGTCTTATTTATTTGAAAAATGCACTAATCCGGCAGTCTAAAATTGTGTTCTCATTATAAATGCGATAAGACCGCCCATCAAGAGATTTGTTTTCTTTATAAAACAGAAGCATTTTGACACACAAAGCAAAAATGTAATAAAAACCTAAAACTTCAAAACTTTCTGCATCATAACTCGTATCACAGAAACTAACACAACAGCCTAGCCGCGCGCCGCGCGCCTCACAAGTACCGCGAACTTGTGACACACAGAGATATAGTGTGCCACATAAAAGTCGGCGTACAGTCGCGGCCAGCAGTGCTGCGCGCGACAGTTATAGCGAGCGTCTTTGTGCGACTTATAACTGTCAAGTTAGTGCGCGCGCGTTTCAACCAGCCTTGTTGTTCGTGCTCCGCTCGAGCTAGTTCATGATAACATGTTATTGGAGTTTGTGTCGGTTTCATATGGCACAGTTTGATAGAATGCTGACCTTAGTTTTGTTTCGGACAGTTTTAGAATGCTGAACAGTATTTTACTATTGACACAATGTTTTTATAATAAAGATAAAAGCTGACGTACGTTTTATAGGGATAAAATTGCTCAAGACTTTCATAAAGCTTAACAAGATAATCTTCAAAATAACACTAAGCGACATTAAAGCACTCAGCCCCAATCCTTATTCCACGAATCATAAAAATCTTTTCACTAATTTGTTAAATACAAAAAGCTTCGAAGGCACTTCTTCTTTACAACATTAAAAACATTTCAAAAATATTCTTATTTCACGCGCTTAATTACACAAATAACTTCAAAAACACGCGCCGAACCTAAAATATATCGCGAATGCTTGAGAGCTTTAGACAGATAAGAACATTTCCGTTCCTTCAAAGTAACGTTATAAACAAAAGTAGGTACTCAGAAACATTCTTGTCGTAATCCCATCGAGTTGTCGCGAGTCGCGTTAACTTGTCGCAGATAAGGCGCCAATTTTAATTAAGTGCGACGTGCGTGTGTCACTTGTGTGCGCGACTGTTTGCAAGGCTTGTTTGTTTTCAATGAGTGAGATTTGTATCGCGGAGTCAAATGTTTGTTTTGTGCGCGACTGTACTTGGAGATGTGGTTTGTGAGGGGACGGTGAGTCAATAAAGCGTTGGCTGAACTAAATGTCTTAATTTAAGTCTTAAGATTTATAATTCAAGAACATGCGTAATTATTATAGATCATAAATGTTCACAATACGGTCTTGTATGTATCAATAAGAGTTGGAAAAAATAAAATTAATACCACCATGCCTTCCTGTGAAAAGTGTCTTGACAGACAGACGGACAGAGAACAGTTCGAACCGTTAAACTAGTTTTAACTTAAGTTTATTACTACACGCTAATCTTATAACAAAATCACACATATTTTGTTTTTCATTGCGTAATTCCTTAACAAGCTGATTTTTTTTTTTGCCATCGAACACGAAACAACGCTTGGGCAGAACCTAGTTTTTCCCATCATCGATTATGGTGACGTGTGCTACTATGACCTGAATACAGATCTCCTCAACAAACTTGACTGTCTTGCATTCGATTTGTTTATCTACGCAAATATGATCATGTGTCTGCGCAACGATAGTTTCTGAAGTGGTTGCCCATACGCCAGCGCAGAGTGACATTTCTTGACTCTTCCAATTCTCCTAGTTATATAGCCCCTAATTTCCAATACATTTGCGCCAACAACAATAAAAATCTACGCTCATCCCATAATCGTCTTCTTCACTGTCAATCTCACAGTACTGACTTCATTCATAATTCTTAATTCATACAATCCTTTTCTCTGTGGAATGCCCTTCCCCAGGAAATCAGGATGGCAACCAGCTGATTAACCTTCAAAGTCAAGGTTCGAGAGCACATTCGTAAGAAGTTGGCAGTAGTATCGTCACAGCGTTAGTTATCATTTATTGTTTGCTTGCATCACTTGTTCATGTATAATTGTGTATTAGTTTGTTAATATGAGTATTATATTATAGTATTTTGTTGTATGTATAGTTTATACATATTTATCTTTGTATTAATTTAAATATTAATCCCGTTTCTGTTTTTTTTTACAATTTGCGCCTACTAATATTATTCTCTGCATCACCCAAAAGTTAACTGGTAGGAAATGCCTCGGGCATTAAGTCCGCCTCTGTACATTTGTGTGCGTAAAGTATTAAATAAATAAATCAAGCTAGCCAGCTTTTATATCACGCAATTCCGCTCACATCAGAGCAACCAAAACTAAGTAAACACCTTTTGTTTTGTGCCAACTTATAAGATAGCACACAATACAATAGGTTCTCTGGCATTACTGGAACTTGCGCGTAAGCAGTGGCGTATAAATTAGAAGGCGTCAACGTATTCTTGCGAAACAGTCACTAATCATAACTTGCAGCGCTGCAACAATGCGGCGCTAGCTGAGCTCAGCCCGTTTGTTGTGTACGCGGCCGCGCTGCAGCACTGGAAGGCTTAAGATGCAACGTTGTCATCAATCTACGATATTTGAGGTTTTAAAATAACACTAAAATAGCATATTAGCATAATTTGTTACTAACTCATTACTAACAACTTATGGGCATATTATGTCTGAAACAAAGATATTTTATTTATTTATTATTATAAAAACGTGAAAGTTTGTGAGAGTAGATAACTATTTGTATATTCATTACTTTTTCACGCAAAAAGAACTGAACAGATATAATGTAGCTTTACAGTAATGTAGATTATACATCTAACACGATGCGGCAGGAGCCGCGGGTGCAACTAATTGACAAGAATGGCCTTACAAATGCGGCTTCTCATGCGGAAAATCGATAGAAGGTATACCTTCTTTCGATCATAAAATATGATGGGTTTTCTCAGAACAAACGTGATTATTTCCTTCCATATCCTAATTTAGCATGTTTACGGAAAGTTTTCGACGAAGACCCCATCAATATACCCCTAATCCATCCCTCTCAGTGGCTTCCCATGGATAATAGACGACTTCCGGTATCTAGGTAGGTACCCGGTTTTGTTGTCACCCACACAACGCTATGATGATTTTTTATATAAAAAAAAGTGAATAATTCGTGGACAACGAAGCATACTTTGCTCAAAAATACTACAGTAGACTCACTACCACCCCCAGCCAACGCACAAAATGAGCCGAGTACATAGTTACTTCATGGTACTTAGTGCAAACTGAAACGAGCTGCAATGTAATGCGTGCGTCATCTCACGTATCCAGTAGTGAGTGCAACAGTGCACGCGAGTCTTAACTATGAACAAACATGTTCGGTGTTTGAATAAATTGGAATAAATCCGCGTCGGCGCAAGTTCACTGGTTAGCGAAACTTACTCGCGCCCCGCTCCAATGCGCTGATGCGACTTCCCAACTTCGAACTTACTTAAAACCTCTGTGGTAATACATAGGGCAAGGAAAAAAATATAGCACACCTTCTAATGTGACTAGAAAAAATAATGTTTGTTTAAACAAGTCGTGCATTCGGGTCCGACGAACCAAAAATCGAACGTCTACGCTAATCTCACGGGAATCCGAATTTAAATTCCTTGTCAGAAAGCCTGATTAGGAAACCGTACTTATGCGGTCAGCCTTAATCGGTGAGAATTGCGATCTCCCGTTGATACCGGATTGAAATAGATATAGTCTTTTTGGATAAGCGTCGTGTTGTATTCGTCGGAACGTCAGGGGTCGCACCAAGCTGCATATCTTCGCTGTGACCTTACTTCCAACTATTATTTACGAGCGAGTTCTTTGCGATGACGCTGCACTCAGCAATACCTTGACGTAATATTTGTGGTAAACGAACTAGCTAGCATTTATTGTTTAGAAAGTAATAGATATGATTAAAGTTCTCCAGCGTGTTAGGAAAAAAATTGCGGCGTAAGACTTACTTAGGAGTTATTTTCCCGTTTGGATATTTGTTAATGGCAGAAACTGCACAGATTGTACAATTCTTAGTATTAAAAGGAAACTTTAAAATTGATGTGGAGTCACGGAATAAACTAGTATATTCGACTTTAAATCATAAATATCTAAGATTGTATTTGTCTTAAAAACTTAATTTAAAGAAAACTTTCTTTTGCTAAACAGATAAAACACAAGCCAAACATAAAATTCATTAAAAAAAAAATACTGAGACTGTTTTAATATCAACCTTTGTGTTTCTTTTCTAAGTAAACTTTATGAATAACAATTTAATATTAAAAGACAGTGTCGTGCAATCTCCCCGAGACGTTAGTTTTGTTTATATTTTATGTTTATTCGCGAGCAGACGCACACAGACGTCCTTCTGCACGACGATTGCATTTTAAAATTGTGTCTCCATCCTGTACAATAACTGTCGAGAGCACCCTGTAGCTGTAGTGCTTTAGAGCGAATGAGCCAAAAGTTTACTCTTTTGTGAAAGAAGATGGCTGAAACATGGCGTGTATTCCTTTAGTTTAGTCTTTTGAATATTATTGGTTTCATTGTAAAGAAAATGTAAACTGCGTATCTAAAACTATCGTCATCATGATTTTAGCGTCCTTTAACTCAGTTTATTTGGTTTCGGCTCCACATTTCGTCTCCCGTACCCCTCTGTTACTCGTCACCTCCGCCACCCCCTTCCTAGACACATCCTCCTTCACGTAGCCTGCTAGTCGCGTAACTCTCATCATTTATACTCAAAACAAATAATAAAGAGAGCTAACATTATTTGTAGTTTGTAATCTCTGTCAGCATCCGCGGGAAAAAGCTAGTATAGTAATCCAAAATAATACCCGATTCATTATTCCAAGCAGGTACGAATATGGTTAAAACTCTATATGTTTTTAGGGGTCATTCTGTGTACGCAATTTAGTTGGGGAATAATCCCGAAGACAGCTGTGTCCGGACGTGGCCAATGTGTCCATATCGAATACGTACTGAACCTCAGGGGATGTCTGTAGACATGGTAGACATGGTTTCTAGGCTTGCTCAAAAAAAAAACAATTTAACAAAATACCAATATATTTTCACAAAATGAACTATCATTTTCTACACATAGTCGATACTTTTACTATCCATATATCAAGACTTATGTCCAAGTATCAATTTAAATATCAAATTCGAGATTTTTGTTTGAATATTGCTAGGTCCAATTTTTATTTTATAAACACATTTAGAAGTATTTCCTGAACATCTTATGTATCATATTAGCTCTAAACTACGACTAGACTAGACTAGTCTAGACTTTTAAATAAATACTGTTTAAGTAAAAAACATCAACTATCGAAATATAGTTAGATATCGATTATTACAGATAAATATCGATACTGTTTTCTAAATATTGATTAAGTAGCTTTTTTTTTTTTTTTTTTTTTTTTTTTTTTACTATTGATAGGCACGCGTTTGACCACTATCTCACCTGATGGTAAGCGAGGATGTGGTCGAAGATGGAGCACGCTTGCCTAGAAATAACCTATTCACTCTTGATTTAAAGACTCCCAGGTTGTAGCTATCAGGAAACACAGACTCCGGCAGGGAATTCCACTCCTTAGCTGTACGCACTATGAATGTGTTCCCAAAACGTTTTGTGCGTATGGGTGGGATGTCCACCATGTACCGGTGGCGCATCGCCGTTCGTCTTGTGGTCCGATGATGGAACGGGCTTGGCGGAATTAAATTATGCAATTCCGTCGCACATTCCCCAAAATGCAACCGGTAAAAAACCGACAGGCTAGCAACTCGTCGTCGATGTTCAAGACTTTGGAGCTTCGACGCGACGAGCCTCTCATTGCCGATGATCCTCTTGGCTCGTCTCTCAATTGACTCAAGGGCATCAAGCTGGTATCTGGCAGATCCATCCCAAAGATGAGAGCAGTATTCCATACACGATCGAACTTGCGCTTGATAGAGTTTGAGCAGCTGTTCCGGCGTGAAGTACCTTCTCACCTTAGCCAGAATCCCCAACTTCTTTGCAGCCACTTGAGCTTTTGCCTCTATGTAAGGGCCAAAATTGAGAGTAGATGTTAATGTAACCCCAAGAAGCTCAAGATGGTCGGTTATCGGCACGGTTTCACCGCGGAAAGATGGAGCTGGGTGGAATTGGGTCCTTTTGGCGGAAAATAGACACGCTTGGGTCTTAGCAGCATTGAACTTGACCAGATTGGCATCGCCCCAATCAGAGACCGCCTGTAGGGACACGTTCAAGCGCTCAACCATTGCCTCCCGGAGAGACCGGATCTGCGACCCACCAGCTCGTGCGTCGGACACGTATCTTTCAGCAACAGTGCTGTCGTCTGCATACCCAAAGGTACCGGGTTTAAGCAGATCATTAATATGCAGCAAGAACAGTGTTGCCGAAAGCACCGACCCCTGAGGAACCCCGGCATTAATATCCAGCAGTCCAGACGAGCAGCCATCTATGACCACTCGGCGCACAAACCGGCGGGCAGACCGAAGGAAGGAAGCTTACTAATAAGGCCATCGTGCCAGACCCTGTCGAAGGCCTTCGAGATGTCAAGGGAGACCGCCAGTGCCTCCCCGTGCTTCTCTATGGCCTCACTCCAGATGTGAATGGCATACGCTAGAAGATCCCCAGTTGACCGATTTCGGCGAAACCCGTATTGCCGGTCACTAAGGATATCATTCGCTTCTAGGTACGCCAGGAGCTTATGATTCAGCACGCGTTCCATAGTCTTACAGAGTATGGATGTTACCGAGATGGGTCTATAATTCGACGGGTCAGCTCGACTACCCTTCTTGGGCACGGGCTGCACGTTAGCTTGCTTCCAAGCCTTCGGCACTTTTCCAGTCTCAAACGAAAGGCGAAATAGGCGTGTCAAGATCGGAGACAACTCAGGCGCACAAGTCTTCAGAACAATTGCCGGTATCCCGTCGGGACCACTAGCCTTGTTCACGTCTAGGTTACGCAGTACCCAACGGACGTCCTTCTGATGAATGCGAATGTTCGACATACTCGACTCGCATTCACCAGGAGAGGCGGAGGGCGTCGCGCCACCAGGATCCAGACGTGAAGATTCCGCAAACAAAGAAGCAAACAAGTTCGCTTTCTCCTCAGCGGAGTGGGCCAGCGTCCCGTCGGGTCTCAGCAGTGGTGGTAGTGAGGGGCGGCAGAAGTTCAATTCGACCGACTTAGCCAGGGACCAAAAAGCCTTACTACCTGCTGGGTATGAAGCAAGTTTGTTCCCTATTCGGCTAATGTGGTCAAACCGAGCCCTCCGCAACACCTTCTTGCAGGACTTAGCAGCCCTGTTGAAGGCTCTCTTCTTCTGACTCACGTCATTTGCTTTGCGCGTACGAGCGTCGACCCATGCTAGGTACGCCGCGTGCTTAAGCGCATCGGCGCGATTGCACTCGGCACCAAACCAAGGACGAGCTTCGCCAGATATTGCTATGTTAGAGAACGGAATGTAGTACTCCATTCCCCTCCGCAACACATCCGTCACGGCGTCCGCGCACGACGTAGCATCAGTGGAAGAAAAGCAAGTAGGCTGCCAAGGGTAACATGCGAAGAAAGATCGCATGCCATCCCAATCTGCTGACTTGTATCGCCATACCCGCCGGGTGCCTCTTGGGCTAGGATCGGGCGGAGAGTAGACAGACACAGACTTCACCAGACAGTGGTCGGAACTACCCAGTGGTGATGAAATCGACACCGAATAGCGGTCTGGATCTGTTGTCAGCAGAAGGTCCAAGCAATTGGCAGTGTGCGAATCAACATCCGGCACCCTCGTTGCCCCCTGGACCAGCTGGGTAAGATTTAACGCAAGCGCTAGCTTTCGCGTCTCTCGTCCAGCATGGTCTGTGCACTGGTATGGGAAGAGCCACTCCTGATGGTGGGCATTGAAGTCCCCCAGTAACACCAATTGGGCAGAAGGGTACCGCTGCTGAGCCGCATCCGCCGCCTCACTCAGGTGCTGTGTAAGCCCAGTTGTCTCCAAATCACCGCTGTGCGAACGGTAGACGCATGCGTAGACAATTTTGTCTAGACCTGTGTCCACCATAGCCCACAGCGTTGAGAATCTGGAGTCTTCAAGGTAGCGGAGACGCCGATAGCAGATGTCGTCCCGGGCGTACATGCATACGCCCGCGCGGGGTCTAAAGTGGTGCTCCAGGGTAAACCCAGGGTAAGACAGGTATGACACGTCCGACGGACATCCGATCTGCGTCTCCGACAGGAACAAGAGCGCTGGTTTCTCGGTCTCAAGATGGTGATGGACTGCGGCGAGATTTGAGTGCAGACCTCGTATATTAGAGAGGTGCACTTTATGCGAAAGGACGTGCTGCCGCTGTACAGCTTCTCTCTTTTTATTCCTGTTCATGAAAGTGATGGAGGTTGAGGAGAAGGAAGTGAAATGAGGTTCCAAGCTGCTAACCTTCAGGCACACCCTGACAGGACGACATCTTTGGGGGACTAGTCTGGAGACTGCGGGGACGCCCGAGCCCCCCCGGGAATGTCCATCGGGCCCTTTCATCTGGTCGCCAACCAGCACGATGGTGCATTCCGGGATTTTTCGTCAGATGGCGGGGCAGCCTTTCATGAGTGGCTAGCTCACTACTTGGGCCCCCAACTATCTGCGGTCGGCCAGCGGTGCACCGTGCCTCGGATCCCGCTACCCTCCAAGACTAGTCTCCCGATACGCCCATGCCAGGGCTAGCCTGGCTGGTCTGCCTGCATTGGAACAACTATTTCGACCCAACTCCTCTGACTAGCTAGTCCCTAGTAGCATTTCGTAGCACCGTAGTACCGTAGCGCGTAGCGGACACGTAGCGCTGTAGCTGCGGCTGACAGCGTAGCGCTACGCACAATAAGCGGTTAGGTTATTTACTGCATATTGTATGAGCTCTCCGCTTCCTTACATATTCTGAGGCTGTGCGACGGTTCAACTTCATCTTTTCGCAAGATTTGCTTCCTTTTCCTTGTCTTGGTCTATCTTTGGGACATTTATTGAAACTTCGAAAAAAAGTATTTCACTGATAATCATAATTTTGGCCCACTTGATGACCACGTTTATAGCAGCTATTATAATATTAAATTCCAATATTATGTTTACTATAGTTTACTATATGGACCTTGTAGAAACCAGAACAAATTTCCGTGCGTTCAAGCGATTTTGCCATACCTATTACTGGAATCAACAGTAGCTCACAATTTAGGACCCAGTAGTTTTAGTGTTAATATATAATCCGTGGTGCTTGGCAACTGGACTTAACCCAGTTGTATTTGTCCCTTGGTATCTATTGGCCTAGCTCTATTCTGTCTCCTGCTTGATAAGGAGGGAAGTGGAAATTATATATATATTTTCCTACTCCTCCCCTGTACTTTTCTGATTTTTCGTTACAGGATCCAAGAAAGTTGAATCGTTTCTCCGGGACTTGTTGGACTTCATTATCTCGGCGTTTTTCTGGTCGCCACTGTTGATCCTAGCTTTCAAGAGTTGCAGTGGTTGGGAATGTGCGGCGGACTTGTTCCAAAATAAAAAAAAACTCCAATGTCTTAACCAAAAAATTCCTTCTGTTCCAACCATTGATTAAAGTACCTAAACCATTATGTAATTAAAGAGAGAAAATTCTAAATTATGTTGGGTTTTAAGGTCACGTTGAATATATTTATCTATATTGAAAGTTATCTGAACCCTAACCTCGGATGTAATCAACACTTTTAATCTTACTTTCAAGTAAACAATTAGACGAAAAACTAAGTTAGAAACATTTAACAGGCGACGACTGAAGTTTCTCTTAAAATTATAAAATAAATATTTGTAGTAGCTGTGGGCTTGTATCTGCACGACACGCCAATCTGTGCGCCGCACTCACCGCAGACTTCCTGCACACTGCAGACTACAGACTGCAGGCTCTAGTTCCACCAGACAACATGTCCCTCTACCTAGTTTCAGTGCGCTTACACAACAGTTGTACACCCGCGACCACAAGCACTAACAATAACTCAGTATTTACTCCCACGTTGGAGTTAACTCTGAGTTGCTTCTCCAATATTGACACAATGTTAATTAGTACTCTTTGTTCCGAACCAACTTCATAATTTAATTTACGACGCGAGTGTAAAATTCCAACAAATTTTTCATTCTTTTATTTGATTTTGACGTAAAAAATTTTGGTGAACCCTCCCATTCACCAACCGCTGACGACTGCCAGTGTGGTAGGTTTGAAGTAATTGTGTGTCACCACAGATTATCACGACGGCTGCGACTTCTGAGTCACGATACGTACACGTCCTTTATTCAGTGTTGCAGTTTGTGGCTTCTCGTTAGTTACCTACGTAGTGCTGATGAACGCTTAATTGAAAAGAATGGCCTTTGTTCCGCCGAGCTCGACTCACGACTCACGACTCACGACTTACGACTCACGACTACGACGGACCGCTGAATTATTAAACTGTCACAATTTAATAAGATTAAGAAGTAACTTTGCTTTAGTAACAAAACTCTTGCTTTTCAAACAGTTTCTCGTTTCCAAAGACGTCGTTCGAAGCGAGCGGCGAAGGCTCGTGCACATTTATCAGTTAGTTACTATGAGACCACTCGAGGCAACACTTTGAATATTGGCCGCAGTTTATCTACTGGTTACTGGTTTCTACGAGGTCGACAAATATCGGAGCTTGTTTGATCTCATACGGACGAGCGCTGAGTAATCAGAGGCGGCGAATCCAAAAATGTAATTGTAAAAGTGAGGCTACGGCGCGGGCGATGAGGCGAACGGAAAGTTTGTATGGGACCAATCTGGCGGCGAGGCCACATTAACGAGGCTAACTCAAATAAAAACTGGCTCCGACCGAAATATTCCAGTTATTACCGCTTTTTACCAGTTCCGAAACCGGGACAAGCGTATATTTGTCTGATGCCGGATTGTGCGCTTTGCATTTAACATTATTTTCGCTGACTTTTGTGTGAACCACTACGTCGTCGGAAAAGATAGATCAAGCTTCATAAATGGCGGTAATTATTAAGGTTCTAGTATCATAAAAGCCACCATTATCATCAGTTATCGGAAGAATCTTAGTCCCTCGCCATTTCTGGTTTTTATTACTAAATTGTTCATTACATTCGCCGAGCTAGGGGTTTCTAACCAGGAGACCAGAAGTATGAGACGATTCTTTGTAAATATTATGATATTGTTTCCCCTATTATATAGTATGTTAGGAGCACAAACACTCGTATTATCTGGCAGTTCATGTATCTCAAACAGACTAGATTTAAGAGCGTGTTTGGACGCCGCAGATAATCTTACTATTTTATTTGGACAATCGTTTTCCGATAAAAGAATATTTTCTCAGACAGCGCGTGATGTACGGCACTATAGATATGCTTTTATTCCAAACAATATAACATGAATTTATCGGAACAATACATGTTCTTCATCAAAATACGAAATCAAAATACTAGACTGTATTTTACCTACAAAAATATAAACCATTAAACATCTGTTCAGGATATTTTAGGATATTTAATAAATCCGTGAAATTTCCGTAAGTTATCGGGTCGCTAATCGATCATGCGCAATGAGTGGCGACATTTACTTCAATATAAATAATTTGGCCACACTTGACTGCTCCCGACGATAAATCATATTTTATTGGATTAATGTTTCAATATTCCAATGTTGTGTCACCGGCGATACGAGATACAATGTCATCAATATATGGCGAGTGACGCCGGGCTATTCGCTAGTCATGTCGATCTTGACGAAGAGCGATCGTGAGCGGTGACCAGCTTGCCCAGACCCCTGGCCGCGCAGATGTGCAGCACATAGCAGAAGTACACGATACAAACTTAAATAATACACAGCTCTAAACAAACTGGTTAATATCGGAGTGACTTTTCGGACGGGCTGCACTTAAATATTGATCACAATAACTTTTATGTAGTGTTATCGCCGGCGTATGTTTATATGGAACGTATTTTAGCGGTTATGAGTACGGTAGACTACACGCACGATGGGCCGCAGTCAATGTGAACAATAGAGCTAACATTTTTTTTTTATCTTTTATTTATACTGTACCAGACATAATAAAATTTACAGCGAGAATAAAAGGGATGGCAAATTATGCCGAGTTTTAAAAGATAAAAGACACCAGGTTCCGGCGCTGTTTGTTTCGGCCAATCTCGTTAATTGCTACATCACAACAGACGTACAAAGAGATTTCTGTGCTTTTTCTTTGCTTAATATTTATGAAACGGCTTTTGTACAATTATATTTCAACTTCAGTAGATACACAGTAAAGTAAAGTAAAATTTAATTTGTTCCAATAACACAGCATCTAGAAGTATGCGTGATAATTAATAACCTTGCTAGTCTCCAGCCAGCCTGACATGAATTTTAATTATTTCCTA
The DNA here is from genome assembly GCA_950371165.1 of Lacanobia oleracea. NCBI lineage: Eukaryota > Metazoa > Arthropoda > Insecta > Lepidoptera > Noctuidae > Lacanobia > Lacanobia oleracea. The sequence continues at coordinate 23,729,950 of OX493406.1, forward strand.
CAACACAGAATCAAAATTAAATGTAAACTTATTAAAAAAATGAGAAGTTTCCGCCCGCCGCCTTTAAGACGAGGTTTTTTTTCTGTTTTTGCAGAGTGGGATTTTTAATATTTCAGCGGTCCGGCCGTCGTCGGGAGCAAATATTTTTCTTTTATCGCCGGCTGTAATGAGCGCAGATAAGCGCTGAGCGGGTGATAACCGCGCGCTGTTAGCGAGCCGCGGGGACGCGCCGCTGGACGCCTCAATGTCACGCTTGGTACACAATCAATATTACATGACGACAAAAGATATTTCTAAATAGAAAAGAAAACCACTGAAATAACACATTTTGTATTTTTACAAAAATAGGGAATATACATGAAAAAAAAATACTAAAACTAGTAGACCCGCGCAACTTTATCTGCTCCACTCTTATTTGTCTTAGCGTGATAATGCCTATAGTCTTCCTCGATAAATGGGCTATCTAGCACTGAAATAATTTTTCAAATAGGGCCAGTAGTTCCTGAGATTAGCGCGTTTAAGCAAACAAACATACTCTTCAGCTTTATATATTGGTATAGATATAATACTAAGAGTAAAAATAGAATAAAAATTGCTGTAAAAAAACGTGATTTAATTATTTTAAGCAAATATTTATTTCCCTCTCGCGGAAACACTGTTTTCTATAGCAGCTGTATAGGCGTCATGTTTTTTGACGTCAAAGTTCATATCGGACTTCTCTTTCTAATTGTAATCTCTGTAGCTTTAAAACTTTATCGCTGATGAAGGTATTTTATAATAATTTCATGATTGTTTACTAGAGCTAATAAGTATTTCATTTTACAAATAAAAAACTCGCATGAAGATTATATCGCATGAAGATATTTTCAATTGGAAATATAAAATGAATTTAAGATATGAACATAATTAAAAGTTCTTAAAAGATACGCAATTCGTGGCATGGCATGAGTTTGAATCGGTGCGGGGAGGGAAAATCATCTGTGTTTTTAGTTTACGATCTTCGCTAAAACATCCGATTTAACTGGCGGAATTCTTGTGCAGTTATTGTGATTCAGTAAGGAACATATTTTCTACGAATATACATAGGGAGTATAACGCTCTTAAACAAGGAGCTGTTTTGCTCCTTTTCAGTAAACACAAAGAACCTGTTTACTCCGCGCGGCATTACGAGCTTCACAATTAGTGCAAGAATAGCTCCCTGTAACAAACCATACAACCGTTCAATTAATTCCACCACAAAGTCACACAAATGCTGACTCATCGATGGGCTATCGCGACCACATCGCGTGAACGCTGTCCATTGATGGCTGCTTGCACAAAGCGGAGTAATTTGGCGGGTGTAGCGAGCGATGGTTATCGTGTCGAGCGCGGCGGAGCATTATCGCCTAATTCCTGTTGTCGTCGGATTTGAGGCGACAATGACGAAAGGCGTATTGAATGTGTGAAAATGAGCTGCGAGCGCTGTGTGCCGCGTCGGCGAACCTTTTGTGGCCATGAAGCGCCCGATAGGGGCCACAGTGAGCCCGCTGTGTGCCGCGTCGGCGAACCTTTTGTGGCCATGAAGCGCCCGATAGGGGCCACAGTGAGCCCGCTGTGTGCCGCGGCGGCGAACCTTTTGTGGCCATGAAGCGCCCGATAGGGGCCACAGTGAGCCCGCTGTGTGCCGCGTCGGCGAACCTTTTGTGGCCATGAAGCGCCCGATAGGGGCCACAGTGAGCCCGCTGTCTAGCTCTATCTCCAGACCAGAGCGATGTGACTATTCAAAATCCTCTTGTTTTTATTCTGACTTTATTCTTCGACGGCACGATTTGAAGCAACAAAGATGCCCGCGTGCCTGTGCCGAATAAAGCTGCTGTTATTGTATTCAGTTTTTAGATCCTGTTTTTGAAAGCATAGGTTGATTGTAGAACAGGATTAATTCGTCCAATATTCTAACTTACTTTTACTCCAAAAATTAGCATTCAACAAATTCTACATGTATAATTTAGGAGCACTTTATGCTAAAGTGAGCCAAATTTTCGAGAAATTACACAAACGGCTACCAATAAACACACACGTTAATTAAGAACAGCTACAAAGCAGAGTGTAAAATCAAAATTCTTGTAAATCCCACAAATAAACATAAACGCAGTTACTTAAAACTATATTTAAATCTTTATTAGGGAATATTGAACAAGCAAACAAACGAATGTTTGGCATAGCTTTTCAGTTTTTGCTACAAACAAAAAACCTCTATCAACGTTGTAACGGTAAAAATGTTTATAAATATTCGTTCATCTATCACCAAACACAACTTTTAACGAGAACCACTTTTCACAGAATAAATACTGGTACAAAACAACAAACTCGTATGCGAGTCGTATATTAAACTCGTTCTATTCGACTCATTCAATATCGAATGCAATGCAGCTTGCACTGTTGTCCGAGTAATCCCGGCTAATCCCATCCCTAGCAGAAGCCAAACACAACGCAACACACAACATGAGCAACCTTACTACCATAAAAACAAGGTTGCAAGTCCTCTGGCTAGTTTCGTGAGTGAGCTAGTGAGGATCGTTGTCATAACAGCTTATAGGCGTTTGGCAGACGGACCGGGAGGATTAGACGCGTTGTGTAAATGTTCACGTATTTTTATGTGAATTCGTTTGATGTCGAGCACAATGTAGTTTGACGGCTAGAGCGGGATTAACTTTGATGGAGGTTGGTATTAAAACGTTCGATTTGAGTGCGATGGAGGGATGCTAAAACGTTTTGAAAATTTCGTTTGTTACCCTTATCATGGTTATGGCATCCATAACAAGAGCATCCGCTGTAATCCGCAACAGGGTTAGGATTTTGTATCATTATCAGAAAATTGAGTGAAGACCGCGAATAGGCAAACGTAAGGTGGACGCCCTCTGGCTGCGTGGAGCGATGATCTTCGCAGGATGGCTGGTTGCAGCTGGATGAGAGTCCCCGGAGGTCGAGCCAGCGATGATCTTCGCAGGATGGCTGGTTGCAGCTGGATGAGAGTTCCCGGAGGTCGAGCCAAATGGTGTGCACTTGGAGAAGCCTATGTCCAGTAGTGGACTGTCGTAGGCTGATTATGATAAGCAAATCACAGACTTAATAGGATATTCGTCCATGAAAGACATCTTTTAATAGGTCATTGAATTTTAACTATAGTAATTTAAACGTTCGCTGGCGTTTAACATTCGTAATTAACTGGGAACGACACTACCAATTAGGTATGCTATTGGCACAACCCTAGCAATTACTGAGACCGACTTTATTGTTTTCAGTTCATCAGTAATATCTCGTTGTTTTTACAAAATACTACATTTTTATCTCAAGGGAATGTACAACTAGGATATTGAGTATGCTTGGTCCTAATCCTGGTCATGTTCTACCAAGCTAAACTTTTAGACGTTGACGTGATGTTCATTACCGATTACTTAAACATACAGATTTTTAATTAATCATATTACTAGCTAGTACTGAGGTAATAGTCCGAGGGCTTTGCTCAGGTAAGTATAGATCTCTGAAAAAAAAAACGATGTCGTCGTCCGGAGTTCTATACTCTATCTCTGCACTAAAACAAACCAAAATCCGTTCAGCGATTTAGACATGACAGCGGCACAAAAAACTCACTTTCGCGTTTGTAATGTTAGTTAGGATAAGGATATACTAGGGTGTGTCAATATAATTATAGCTGATTCAAAAGTATCTAATAGACAACCCGTTAACCCCAAACATGAAACATATCTCACTCTGCCAGCGCCAGAACAATACAAAAACAAGAGTGTCAGCGTCCGCGGTGTCTCGCGACGACGGCGCGGCGGCGTGTCACAATACAGTACGTGGGATGAGTCCTGAAGCTCGGGGAATTAGCCGGCGCTGTTTTCGTTACATTCTAGATTCTGTTTCATTATAATGACCCTTGACTCGGGTTGTCTCCTGACCTTGACAGAAAATGTGACGAGATAAGTAAGTCCCAGATTTGAAAAAGTAATATTGAACCAAATCTTTAGTTTTAATAAAGATAAGCAGATCCTTAACTCAAATTGCAGCAGAAACAACGTTGATTGGCAGAGAATGCGTAAGGGCCAGAGCATTCTCTACCAATAAATTATTAGTATAAAAAAATAAAAAAATATGGTTTCTTAATTCTAATTGTTTATGGTGAATTTGAATGAAGAATTTGCTAATCAGTATTTAAACAAAATGTTTACAAAGTTTTATTTTCATAAAGCACTACATTTCTCAAAACAAGTTACCTACATTCATTTATTTGAGATACAGCTGATTTTTAATTAGAATCCATTAGACGACGCGCTGGTAATACATGCTCATCCCCATCTTCTTTGTTGTCATTATTTTGTAATCCATTTCTTTAATACTTTGTATTTCTATAATATTGCGACTAATACTGTGATGACATGAAAATCAGATCAGGCTATTTGCTATAAACACGATTCTACCTTTTTTCAGCAGCAAATGCAAAATACTCGCAAGAATGAAGTGTAGGTACCAGCCCGTTTCGGCCGCAAAACCAAATTAACTCAACCAAATGAAAACGGGCATGAAATTATTAAATGTTTTCCTTATTTTACATTTGAATGGCTTCCTGGCCAAGCGTTTGTAAGATTTCTCAGTTCCAGCTTATTCCTATAAAAATTCAAATATAAATTATTTGTCTGGCTCCTTCCTTCGTATCCACGCAATTAGTGCAACCGCGCACAAAAATCGTAGCTTTAATGTGAATGTTGTAATTGTTTAATGTATGCTCGTCAGTCGGGCTGTAGTGACTAGGCACACATGAACCGGAGCGAGTAGCGACGACTTGCTTTCGTCTCCGACGTAATTACTGCTCACCGCGAGTGTACGTGGTATGTTTCGTAGTTAACACTTGACGGGTTAAGTCAAATTACAAGTAACCCTTTATTTATCAATAAACTATTTACAAGCATTTTAAACACTGAATTGAGTCTGATGACTTCTGGACAACTCAGTGTCAGAAAAGTGTCAGAAAAATGCATGGTTTGCGTAAATCGCTATAAAGAACAACTTATATGAAACACTATGATAGTCATAGTGTTCCTTGAACGTTGTTTTCTCCATTTGTCTTCAATCATTTCATCTTTTACTATCAAATAAAACAAGAAAGAGCCGAATGCTATGAGCTACAAGCTAGTTTACCTGTTCAACTTCAGCAAGTTGTGTTTATCATATACAAATATTCTGAGGAGTCGCGTAAACTAGCGCGATGTTGTACACCAACTTAATTTTGATGAACATTACAGTTTTCTTTCTTGTCTTTCTTGTTTTATCAGGAAATAAAAATATAAGTTCTGTTAAAGTTCATGTCGTTACTAATAATGTGTTAGAGGAAAATAAACAGCTCGCTTGTGACGACGCTCGGTTACTAAAGTGAGGGAGATAATACAATTAAGTGAATTTACTGTCAATTAATAAGTAGGTCCTGCGTGTGTAGTAAGTACACGCCTTAGATTTTCACAAGCATAATATGAATCTTAGCAGATTCCTAATCCTAATTAATTATCATTTCGCAGAATATTCTCTTCCACTATAATCCTACAACACACTTGCAACAGAGTTTTGTTTGCCCGACTGAAGGAGTATCATGTACTCGTATACTATTTGTGTGTTCATGTCGTGTAAGTACCGCAGTGCTAATTGGCGAGCCGAGACTGCGCTCATTAGTAACGCATAGCTCCTCCACTGCCTGGCCGTCTGGCGGCCGGGCAGTGGAGGTGACCGAGTGAGCGGGTGTATAATATTACTGTGAGGCAACATAAAAACAATTGTAAACCCCGAGGGGATAGGCAGAGGTAACCATAATTTGCCAGATTTTGAGTTTTTATAGCAAGAATATGAGCATAAACACAGCCACGGTTTACGATCTTAACTAATGCATTAGGCGATTAATATAGTAAGCATTTGGTTAGACAACACGACTTTTGACAACCAGCGCAAGAATGATTTCGACACAATGCAAAAATTCACTTAAGAATAAACCGCCATCCAAAATATTATGATTCTTTTACGCCAATAGTATTGTTCAAGTACTTTCACGGCGGATATTGGCCATATGAGAGCACACGCTCGCAAACCTGCCATAGCCAACAGAAATCAGTCACCGTAGCCAAAACCGGCATGGGATATGGATATATTAACAGAAGGTACCTACCAAATACGCACAAAAAAGTCGGTGTTCTTGGTAGTTTCTTGGTATTTTGACACCGACTTTCGAGTACAAAGCCCAAACTGTGGCCAAAAAGCTGGGCATCCTAAATAGGGTGAAGCGATACTTCAGGCCTGGACAGCTCTTAACCCTTTACTAAGTACAAGTCCGTTCCTGCGTGGAGTATTGTAGCCACCTTTGGGATGGCTGAGCTAAGCATCAGCTTGCCGCGCTTGACTCGGTGGAACGTAGAGCTAAGAGGCTCATCGGTGACGTAAAACTGGTGGATGCCAAGCTACATAGCCTGGCTCATCGCCGTAACTTAACTTTAGGCTCCTTCTGGGTAAGCTCGCTCGATCGTAGACTTTGGCTCTGTCATCTTTGACCTAGACTAGAGTTAAGAGCAAACTCATCACATATAAAAAAAAGTTATTTTTTTACTTTATAGTGATTTTAGTTCAGGATTAGAATGCTTGGAAACATGCTGGTCCTGCTCCATAGGACAATCAATGGTGGAGACAAGATCAAACTGGTTGGTTTATGTGTTTATTTTATATTTGTACCTACTCTTTAATTTTTGGGTTTTTATTTTTCTGTTCACTCACACTCTGCTAATTACTGGTTCTAATATTTGTAAATACTACTCTGTCAAGAAAGTACCGGGAAAAGATCAATAATACACAAAATGTCTGTTATTCATCCAAATTTATTTTATCACCTTCAAAGTATGCTCCTTTAGAAACGATACACTTGCGCCAACGAATAATCCATTCATCAATACATTTTTTAAACGCTGCTTCCGGAATTGAGTTCAGTTCTCGCCGCGAATTCTCCTTTATGTCTTCTATCGATTGAAAACGGGTGCCACGAAGTGGTCATTTGAGTTTAGGAAGAAGAAAAAAGTCAGCAGGAGCCATATCTGGTGAATATGGTGGTTGCTGGATGGTATTTGTTGAGTGTTTGGTTAAAAATTCGTTCACAATGATAGCCTTGTGCGAAGGTGCATTGTCGTGGTGCAAAATCCAAGAATTTTCTTTCCACAAATCTGACCTTTTTCGTCGAATTTGCTCTCTTAAACGCCGCATAACGCTCAAATAATATTCTTTATTTACCGTTAGACCTTCCGGTAAGAATTCAGAGTGCACAACACCGCGATAGTCAAAGAAAACAGTCAACATGACTTTGACTTTTGATCGACTTTGGCGTGGTTTTTTCGGTTTCGGTTCAGTTGGAAGGCTCCACTCCGAAGCTTGTTGACTAGTTTGCATGTCAAACTCGTAAACCCACGTCTCGTCACCAGTAACAATGCGTTTCATGAATGTTGGGTCCGAACTGACTCGTTCTAGCATGTCCTCAGCGACTTTCATGCGATTGAGTTTTTGGAGAAAATTCAGATCTTTTGGGACTAGCCGAGCAGCAACATGTTTCATACCCAAATGATTAGTTAAAATGGTACGGATCGTCTCGTGAGATACAGAAAGTTCGGCGGCTATCTCTCTCAGAGTTGAATGGGGATTTTCAGTCACTATTTCCTTCACTTTTGCGATGTTAACTTCAGTTGCAGACGTTGACGGCCTACCAGAGCGAGGCAAATCTTCCATCACATCTCGACCGCTTTTGAATGCTTTGAACCACTCATAAGCACGAGTTTCTGATAAAGTCGATTCACCGTAAGCCTTCTGTAACATTTTCAGTGACTCCGAACACGAAATTCCATTGGCGATGCAAAATTTAAGACAAACTCTTTGTTCGATATTTTTTCATTATGAAATTCGCAATACACACTATTTATGATATTACTAAAACCAGCACTGTATTTGATATAAATAACAGATGCAACTCAAACTCCGCGCCAAAATGGAAAACAGTTGTGCCAATGAAACAACAACAAAAAAACAAAAATTTGAATTTGGAACCATAAACAAATCATCCATTCCCGATACTTTTTTGACTGAATGTATGTGAGTACCATGTACTTATTTAGAAAATTAGTAAGTCTACCTCTGCATACTCTAAGTTCATTGTCCTCACATATATTAACAAAAGTTTTGTATACTACAGCACATGTAAAACAATCATTTGAAAAGAGTAACTATGGAGTTTCTTGTCCGTTCTTCTCCATAAGAATTTACCCTTCCGAATGGACAGTAGAGTCACTATGTTATTTTAAATGTAATGATGACGTTCAAAAGTGCCGTTTAATGACCTAAATGAAATAAACGTTTTTAACTTTTTGACTTTTGTAGTATTTTTTTTATTTTTCACTTTTTAGTGGTAACCCACACCTGTCGCAGGAAACCCAAATATGTAATTTCGTTTACTTGGATGATGGTTTTTTTTCTGTAGTCACATGAAGTAACCATTTGACGTAGTTCTCAAAAGTATGCCAGAAGTCCTTTAGTTAAAGAAAAATCTCGTTTGTTCAGAGGGTTCCTAGAATCTGCTATTTTCGGAAGTCTAAATTACAAGTTAAAGTTACTAAATAAGATTTTCGTTTCCTTGTGCTTTAGTTGGAAATATAAAGGAGCACAGTAAGCAAACTAAAAAGAATAATTATAAAACAGTGACTTTAAAACAGTGAAAATTCGTATTGTATAAACTTTACAGTCGACTTTAAAAAATTATAGCAAAAATTCATAATTAATTTCTTAGTTTCCAGATAATGCGGTAATTATCTCGCTTTCTCATAAAACCCTTTTTTTTTAAGGATGAGAAATCATCAAATGACTCCTCCCGCTTTGGGTAAAGCAGAAGAGAATGTCAGACTCTTACTGACTAAAACCCATCCGCGTTCCTCCCAGTGCCCTTTGCGTTCCAGGGTACGGTGCCTCTTTCGAACGGATTCCGCACCCCGGCAGGCACTGGCCCTAGCGGGCCCCGTCTTTTACGCTGACAGCTCTTTGAGGCACGCGTGGAACACAGCGCGCCGTCCACCCGGGCCTGGTTCTGATCAGACGGCGAGCCACCCAATGCTCGCCGTCCGCAGGCTCGCGCTTACGGTGGCCGAAAATCGCCCTGTGACTCCCGACGCCCGGGGCGTCTTCTTCTGTTGCGGCGGCTGGGGCGTGAGGTTTCCCTTTCTCTCACATGTTCGGCTTCCTCCTTTGCTAGCTTACTGTTTCGCAGAAGGAGATGACCGCTTCCCATATCTCCTCGCTCCGGACCATAGCTTGAACCAGGGCCGGACGCGTGAGATTGCCGCCGCTGATCGCCTCGGCGAGGACACGGCGGTGCTCCGCCCAAGCAGGGCAGACCTCAACCGTATGCTCCACCGTGTCCTCCGGGCGATCCTCGCAGTGTTGACACCCGGGCGTACCCTCCCGCCGTATTCGAAACAGGTACCTCCCGAAACAGCCGTGCCCGGTGAGTACCTGCGTCAAGCAGAAAGTAAGGACGCTGTGGCGCCGCTCTAGCCACTCCTCAAAGAGGGGACTTATCGCCGCAATTGTGGCGTGATCAGCGCTGGGTTGGGACAGTCTTTGTCTCCATACCGCCATGAGATCCTCATAAAACGCTTGATATCGCAGCTTTGACTAAATTAAAGTATTTTTTTATTTGAATTCTTCATTTCCCTCATAATTCTGTGCGATAATCTTGGAGACACGCCTGCCACCTGCTTGTTCATTTGGAAAGGTTTTCATTTCCCTACGTTTTAATGATGTTCAACTTTTCTTGGTTGCCCTTGCCACTACTCAAGCAGGTAATTCAAACAAAGGAATATTTGGTTTGCTGATGAATGAATAATATAAACTAAAGTACACAGGCATTTTTAAATATCTAACGATTTACTTCGTAAATTAGTTACAGATTGTGCATACATGATAGGGATATGGGAGAAATCTCAATGTTAAATCAATTATTATAATTAAACAGATAAAAGGTTGTTTTCGAACTTCAAGAAAGAAAGAATATTTTATTTGTATAAAACATGGTCCATTTATGGTCTTATTAAATAGCGGACTAGGATCTGACATGTTTCGCCGTTAACTGGCATACAAATATTCTAACAATAGTAATAATTTATTTTAACAAATGTTAAAAGAAAAACTAGTTCTAACTAAAATAACTTAATTTATTATAAACATTTGAACTCTTAACAAGTTTACATTATATTATACTAACATATTACCTTCTTCAAATTTTGATATTAGTAGGTATACCACATTAAGTAAATAGGAACATTTATATCAGTCAGTAGCCATACTTTTATGTTATTTGTTTATCAAAAATCTTTCACTGTATTATAACAAATATAAATTAACCATTTCTATAATTTTGATTTAATCTGTTTTAATAGGAGCTCTTTGATTTGTTTAGGTATATTATTGTAAATTTTTATCGATGTTACTTAACTATTTTTATGGCATAATGTGCTTTTATGGGTGGGCATTTTTAACCGTGTAGAGTCACGACGGGTAAACTTTGAGTGTAGGTCACATGTTTTGAAAAAACTAGACTGCTCTTTAACAAAAATATCAGCTTGCAATGTAAAAAGGCCTGTTAACGTTAGAAATTTAAATTTCTTAAAACGTCTACATGATGTTATGGGGCTAGTACCACAGATTGCTCTTAGGCATTTTTTTGAACCCGAAAGGCATCATTAATATTTGTAGAGTACCCCCAGAGTAGGAGTCCATACCTTAGCAAAGAGGAAACATACCCGTGGTAAGCAATAAGACCAGCTGCTTCACTCGCGGTACGCCTTAAACGATTAAGAGCAAATACAAACTGGTTTAGTTTTATACAAATGTGCTCTATATGTAGTTTCCAGTTACAGTTCTGGTCGAGAACAAGGCCAAGAGATTTTTTACCCTCCATACGTAATTTTAAATATTTAAGGCTTTAAGTTGTAATTTTTAAAATGTATGTTTCTAGTTTTGTTTATATTTGCACGGAGATAATTGTTTTCGAGCCAGTTTAAAATTTGTGTAACTGTGTCATTAAGATTTTTTTCGTGATCTATTTCTGATTTACTGTCGTTTGTTACTATGACCGATATATCGTCAGCAAAAAGTATGTATTGTTATTTTAAAGCTGTAGGTAAGTCGTTGATATAAATAAGAAAAAGTAATAGTCCAAGTATACTTCCTTCCCGGGTGGACGGCACTAGGCGGAATGGTTTCAGTCAGTAAGAGTCTGGCACTCCCTTCTGCTTCATCCAAAGCGGGAGGAGTCATTTGATGATTTCCCATCCTTAAAAAAAAAGTATACTTCCTTGGGGTACTCCTGACTTTTGGCTGTAATCTGAACTATGAGATGTGGACTCGTTATTATCATTTATTGAACTTATTTCTGCTTTTTGTTGACGGTTAGATAGATATCTACGAGTAGCTATCCAATCCATCACTATTCCTCTTATCCCATAGCTATAGCATTTTTTTAAAGTAAATCGTGGTTGACGAAGTCAAAAGCTTTACTCATGTCAAAAAATACGACAGATACTGGAATGCGGTTATCTAAATTTTCAATTACACTCTTTACTAGTGTAAATGCTGCTAAAGTAGTGGATTTTGTTCTTCTTTTATTGTATTGTATTTTTCTATAAAGTTAATGAGTCTACGATGCCTGACTTTCTCAAAGATTTTCGATACATTAGATATTTAGGTTATAGGGCGGTAATTAGATAAGTCGATTTTTTCACTTTTTTAAATAAGGGTTTTACTATTGACTGTTTTAGCTTATCTGGAAATCTATGCGGCCTACTCAAATATCCTTACTTTGGCATTGTTCGCCAGCTCCTTGAGCTCCTCAAAGTTCTGAGTTGAGCTGCACGATAACTGACAAATGCCTGCACTGTCTGGACAGGCCCACTTAAACCTACGTGGTGCTTTCCTCAAAAGGTCACCTTAGACGTTAACCTACATGGTTTTCATATGTTATTGGCAATTGTATGGACTTCAAAAGAGACTATGACCTCTGAGTTTGTTTCGGTGTTTCTTTTTCAGGGTAGTCAGCTAGGAAATGCCGGCCTCAGCTAGAGTAATATGTCAAAAAAATTAAGTGTAAGAGTTACTTGTAACCTATTTGCAAAATAAATATTATTTATCATTCATGAACACATACTTAATGATATACACGACTACAAATAAAACACTAATACAATAGGTAAGATGCAAATACAGAATTTATGAGAATTTTGTCAGTAAAATGATAAAAAGGCCATTGCAACGTTTTTATTTTCGTTAGTATCGATTTTTAACAAAAATAATAAATAAAAGTAAGTGAAACGGACCGTATTGCTGACGTATCTGCTGTTATGACAACGAAAAGGCACCCTTATGTCTTTGAGTTAGGACAGTTCTTGACCAGTGATAGACACGAGTGACGTCATCGTCCGTTTTCGAGCGAACCTTTAAACTGTCGGTTTCAAAACGCAATTTTGGCAATAAATTAAAGCTTTTTCATTTCTTATTTATGTGGTGGTCTATTCTAGATGGAGTTATTTAAAATTAAAGCAAAAATGGAAATATTGCATGTTTTCTATTGAAATATCCCAAGTTTTTGTTATTCACGAGCACTCGAAACCGAAAGATCCCAACTATATTGGGGTCGGTTTCCAGTCAAGTTCTGGATTTAGCTGAATACCAGTGTTTTACATAGAGCGGCTGCCTACCAGACCTCTGCAACCCATTAACAGGGTAACACTGTACTTTTTGGCAAAACTGGAGTCAGATTTACTGGCTTCTGACAATCCGTGAAAACTGCCAAACATCTTCAATTGACAGCCGGGACCAACAGCTTAACGTGCTTTCCGAGACACGGAGGAAACTCGGTATGTTAAGATGGTCATCCATCCACAGACCAACCTTGGCTAGCGTTGCTTAACCTTGAAGATCGACCTGTGCGGCTGTTATTATTTAGCCACGAGCTCCTCCGAAAGATAAAATTGTAATCAAGTAAAATTAATTGTGATCAAATTGAAGCGCGAAGAAGCTGTTTACTGGAGCGTTACACTCCTAGAACGTAATCAAATTACTCGTAATATTCACTACAAATAAATAATCCGGCAACAGGTTTCATAATTCGAGGCACGAGCACCTTAGTTACTTTCAAAATTTAAATGTAATAAACGTCGAGGCCGCGGCGAATGATCTACAACACGAGTGTGTTTTCACAAAGAGCACTACATCTACAACTACTAAGGTTAAAATTTAAATAAAAGTGCAGCCGTTCAGACCATCAGTAGACACAATAAAAGTCCAGTCTATTTTACGAGCGGCATTAGGACGGCTACACGCGAAGATTGGGTGCTTTATGACAAGAGCGAGGCGGGCATTCGTTTTATTCTTCGCGTGTGCGGTGCCTGTCAGAATTTACACTTTAAAAGCCCTCTCGGTAAAACTGTTCCACGTCGCGTTAAGGTGCTCGCACACTGATACGTAACATTATGATGAGAACGTTCTTGGGAGATTGGAGCACTTATTGCACTTTGCTACTTTACACCGCTCGAGGTTTGAGGTAGGTTAACTTTATGTTTTTGTGTGCAGGTTGAATACATGATGTGTGAGTCGATCACGTACACTACTTATCTTGTAAATTTAGATAGAGATGCTTTTGCATTTTCTTCTAAAGGATCGACTAAACAACGGTAAGGTATATACTTTGAATTCAAAATGAAAATAAAACAAAACTTGTCACCAATCTCACACAATATAAAAAAAAATCATCCGATAGAAAATCGTTTTTAAAATTCTAAAGAACTGTCACTTGTCAGTTAGACAGCCAATTGTCTGGGATCGCTTTTGTTTCAATAGGTATCTTCGCTTGAAAATCATATTATAATGTCCCCAAAAAAAGTTTGGCCTTAAATCGAACCAACGTAATAATCTTTTTAAGCAATTCATATTTTTGGCTTAACAGTAGAAACACCTTTTAGATTTTTTTACATTAATATTAAAATTTATTGGTATTGTAATTTCCCTGGTTCTATTTTATCAACTTGATCACGTATTTGTACCTATCGTTTAAAGAAAAAGTCAGCATTCTGCATGTACATTATAGCTAACCTTGAAATGTGCACCAGGTTAGTATTAGGGCAGTGTGTAACAACCCTTCCCCGTCCGCATCCGAGAGGGCGGCGCGTTATATTCGACTGTGCATTATCATTGTCGTTGTGTCGGAGATGCGTCGTTTTCTCGCTGTTGCGTTGTCCCCCCCGCCTCATGCCGCACAGCACCGCGCCGCCCCGGGCCCAGCAGTCTGCCCCGGGAGACCCCGGCACACACCACAGTGAGATTGCACTTTTTAAGATTTTAATTTAATCCTGACTGTTTTTATTTGTTTCTGAGGCTCAAAAGTACAAAGTCTGGATGCTTTTGACAAAGATATGTTACTAGAAAATCCACAGGCCTTTCAAAGCTTTCGTTTTGTCAACAACTCAACGTTAATTGGTAAAAGAGAGCTGTGTGTGTGTTCTTCACTATTGACAAAGTAGTTAGTTTTAAACGTCTCTCTGACTGCAAGAAAATCGAAATAAAAAAATTCTGTATTTGCGTCGATTTGAGCAAAAATGTACATAGTGCTGTCATAAATGTAGTTGCGATTCCTGCAATAAAATATCCATTTTGAGAATAAACCGCGCTACTTTCACAGCTCATAACCAGCGGAACACGAAAGTAATTCACTCATTAAAATCAACGTAGCGATTCATACATTTTTCAGAGCGCTATTACGAAAGCATGAAAGCGCATCCGTATTTTAAATTCTCACTAAATGTGCGAGTAACATGAAGAGTGTACAAAATAGAGTATGGCGAGGTTCACTCATCGCCTTTTGAAGTGCTAATTCACGTCGGGAGGGACTGGTCCCGGTGCGGGAGCCGGCCTGACACGCGCGGATTCTCTTTGCTGGTTAATCGAGCTGAAAAACATAGTGGCCACTGCAACTTGACAGCGCCGGCCGCAGGCGTTCCCGGGGTGAGGTGCGCGGCGACAGGGTGAGAGGAGATGAAGCCAGCTAACGTTTAACATGGTGATGTAGTCTTAAATATTGGATAAACTGACGAACCAATATCGTGATTAAGCATTTTTTTGTGAAAAGTGGTGACGCAGGCAGCACAGTATGGTGCAGTAGCAGCAGTAAATCATGTAAACAGTTTATGCATAAAGTGTACTTTGATCATTTATTTCCTGCCTTTTGCTTATTTTTTTCACATCGAAATAACTTTTTACGATCATTAAAAATGTTATTTGATCGGCTAATAAAAAACTCCATCCAATTTAAACTTTACTCTTCAAAAGCAGAAAACATTCTGCTTATAAATAGCAAAACAGATGTAATATTTTTCACAAACATGGTGTGAGTTATCATAAACTTGTATCGCTCGGCGGCGGCTCAAAGAGGCTCTATTGCGAAGTTTGATTAGCTCGCCCGGCCAGCGCTCGTAGGGCGGAAAGCCAATACGATCAAGCTATTTGCCAACAGCCGGTCAGACAGTATGCAAATCGGGGTGATCAGGATTCCACGATATTTAGCTGCACAAGAGTCGGCAGGTTTCAGATAAAACTTCACTTCTTTCAGTAGCAACGGTAACCAACGTTAATTGTTAACAAAATAAATTACCAAAACAATTTATTTTTGTATGGCCTAAATAAAGTGTGTATTTAGTAAAAAAACAGTAAATAAAGCAAAATACTCTTCATTTACTGTTTTTCATTTTTACCACTTATAACATATCACTTTTTATATATCACTTCATAACATTTTTTTTTAATATTTTCATTCGTTTTATCATAATTATACAACTAACATTCATACTCAAACGCCCAAACAAGCCGCTCTATTGACATTATAAATAAACAACTCTCAGACACATACGTGGACGTATCACGTAGAGACAGTAATTAAACTAATAATATCTCCCGAAGTTCATCGCGAGTGAGTTGTTACGAGCCGCCTGCGAGCTACATCTCTTGTGTCCAGAATACACGAACTTAGTTTTTTTGAGTAAGAAAATAATATCTTGGCTTGGCACAAAAAAAAAACTGGCCAAGTGAGTGTCGGACTCGCGTGCAAAGAGTTCTGAACCAATTTAATTTTTTTACATGTTATTTTAACAGAACAGACTTCATATAAGTTATCACACGAAACAGTTTAAAATACTTGGTTTTCAATAGGTATATCTAGTTTTACCCCCAAAAGTGAACCCCATACTAAGAATTTATTTATTTACGTAACGCGTCCGTGTTTGGGGCACAGAATCCCATATGTGTACCAAATTTCAACACAATCGGTGCAGTAGATCCGGAGAAAACTGGCTGTGACAGATGGACAGACAAACATACACCCGAGCGGTCGGGTGTATATCGAGTCCTATATGGGTTTCGTGTTTTATTCGGAACCCTTAAAATGAAGATAGAGACCACAGCGACTACCTTTTATTATTGTCATTGATAGGCTCGCCTTGAAATACTATCTCCTTTGATATGCAGTAAACAGTACGGGATTAGTTTTTCAACAGCACTTCACGACTATGATTGTGTTGGTGGTGTGCAGAGGCGGCGCAAGGCGTGGGCGACGTGGGCCACCGACTATGGCCTCGCGTTCCGAAGTTTATTGCTGCTTTTACTTTTTTCAACTCAAAAAAATCGTAGCTAGGCCCATAAAAAATGTAACTTATGAGCTAGCTGAGCCTATTTGCATTTTTTTTAAGCTCACTTTACTTGCGGTTGCAATTTGAATTCTTTTTATTGTTAAGGTTTACTTCATTAAGTATTGTCAAAATATTAGCCGCAGCGATATATTTAGGCACTATGATTTACCTACTCGTACAAGCTACAAGCAAGCGTAATCATGGGTAATTTTAGTTTATAGTAATTATTTCTTGAATTTTCCCACATTCCTCAAATAATCACTATGTTTGCACAAAAAGTCAAAAAAAGAAAACGAAACTATTCGTGGCGGGGTGTGATTGAGTTCGCCGCATCTCACCTTCAATTTTATGAATCCAACCTCTGAAAACTTCCTCAAAAATTACTATGCCGAGTAGCTAGAGAGCCTCACAGTGTCAATCTTGCCCATATTAAATTTTAGTCTTGCGCCGCCACTGGTGGTGTGACACCTTCTACCAGATGGTTGACCTTCTATTTCGAAAGACTTTTGACTTAGTGATGGTTGCTATCACGAAACACAGATTTCTGCGGGGCATCCCACTCCTTAGTTGTACGCACAAGTTTATTAGTTTCACAATCTTGCTTTCTCACTTATATTGATTTATTTAAATAAAAGGGTGTCCGTGGATTTTCTTACATAGTCTTATTCATAGATGTCTAGGCTTTGGATCGTGAAATTAGCGTCATCATTTCGACTGACTGAATTTCGATTTACAAATTCAAAAGATTTGATTTGAAAACTTGAGGAACTAGTCTCGTGTGAACCGGGCGTTAGACGGAGGAGACTCGAGTTGTGTTCCTTACACATTCGCGTTGGCAAACTATTTATATGACGGAGTTATCAAACGCGCAGCAGATGGAAATGCTTTCATAAATGCGGAAGTTTAACAAGTCACTTGGTATTTAGACATGTATGCATGTACTTGTATGTGTTTGCCATTTGTGTCAGTAAATACGTATAAACTCTGCACATAGTGTTTTGTGATTTTCAGTAATCAGATGAATAAGTTTTAAATTAAACATTTCATACTATTCACAACTATTGCCTATTCGATAGATTGATTATTTTGCCGTATTTAAAAGATCGTTTTTAGCGATCAAAGGGCCTAGCACGAGTATTAATTTTTGAGGTATAGTAAAGTTAACGTAACTGAATTTTGAACATAAAAAACTAAAAGCTTGCAACCTAACAGATTGCCTCTTTAACATCCGTTTGCTGTGAGCTCACTGCGTACTCGCCCCGCTTTCCACTCGCTCGCAACTCGCTAATGTCATAAGGCACTAGCGAGTTGCGAGTGCCTTATGACACTAGCGAAAATTATAATTATAATTAAATTATTGTGTGAGTGTATAATATGTGTGATGGTATATCTAGCGATTACAATCTTTTGCTGTCAATGTCAAATCAAAATAGATACACTCCCTGCATAATTTAACCAAAATCTTTAAATGATTGTAGGTTTTCAAGAAATAAATGATCCGTCTAAAATATAGCTATGTTTTAAGGTGTTTTATATGTTTGTAACTTGTAACATTTATGATACGAATCTGAATAGAAATTAAATGCTAGTTTACAAACTTATCAAGTAAAAGTAAACAATAAAGTGATTTTAAGGAGGTATTTATTTTATTCGGTTACAATGATAAGGCACATTTTCACTTACGAGTAGAAATTAACATTAGGTACGCGTGTTCTTTTCACTATTTTATACCAACTTCATGTGAGTCAGTTCTCTTTAATAATCCATCTAATGCGTGTCTTCGGAATAAAAGGCACTTGTTTAAGTTCCTTTTATTCAAGTTTTTTGACTCATGCAGTGCATTATAAATATATATATTTGTGTCCGTAGAGGTCAATTATTTGTTATTTTTTTTCTTCTTTTTATATATATTTAGTTTTTAATATGTTGTTGTTTTTGTTAATTTCATACTAACACTATATGGATATCTTGGTCTGAAATAAAAATTTTATATTTGAATTACACTCTCAATACAATGTTTTTTTTTATAATTGAGTGTATTGCATCTTGCGATTAACTAGTGACTTAGACAATTGTTTAACGATTAACTGCTTCTTGTTTAATTTTGGTAGCCTTAGTTTATAACTTGTGGTGTCGAGTAACAGATATATTGTTAGATTCTACCCCTGCACATGTAGGCGGGCACGTCCTTTATGTCTGGAGGCCTAACTATTAAGTTTGGTTTACATTGTTTCTTTGCTTGAGTTAGCCATGGTCATAGTCGTAGTAGTTTTTATTCATAAAAAGTATCTTGTATCTGAATTTACACAAAAAGTTACACGTTGACAGCATTATAATAAAAATCTTGAATTAAAAAAAAAGTTGTCTGCTTATGAAGGCGTAATGGAGTGTGCTAGCTTACAAGTGGCAAATGATTTAGTTTTTAGGCTGTATGTGTTACCCACGTTGTATTATTTCCACAATATGATTTCCACAATGGTTACGTTAATTCGTAAAAAAAACTCACTATTAATAAAAATATAACTTCGAAACATATTCAAAACATTTTGATTTGTCATTTAAAACATAGATTCAGATATTAATACGTCAGGGTTCTGTCAAATAAACTTAAAAAATATGAGGAATGAAAAGAGGTTTATGGTTAAAAATACACACAAACAAAAAAACAATCAACAAAACGACACAACCCAACAAAAGAGGTTTTCAGTTTTAAAATATCAATCGCACACAAAACTTTTCATATCATGGGTATATCCGAAATTATAGGTATAGAAATGGCGATGCTCTACAAAGCTGAATGGTTTCTTAAACTCGCTCCATAAGTACATATCAGTAAATAGTTATTTTTATTATTTTATTTAAGTACAAGTTGTAACTAATACACTCACTCATTGGTTACGGATAAAATATACTTAATTTCCTGCATTTGTAGGCAACGTGATGTTCTTGTTTTTTTTTTTGTGGTCCGTACCGAGTAGATAAAAGCAGAATTCCATACATAAAAGCCCATTAAGTATTTCTGTATAATATTATATTCAGCCTTTAAATCTGTAATAAGTATCACATTGTTCTAAATAGGTAGCCTGTTGAAATTTTCACATAATTTATGTAACTATGGGCTCTAGAAAAACAATAAAAATACTAATAAAATTTTGGTGACACAAACTCGAACTTGGCCAATTTTTGCTTGGAAAAATTGATTATGAAGTGAATCATGGCACAAAACTGTTCAAAAATGCGTGCTTTAGATGTTTCCCTGTGAGGAGCCTTGGAGCGTCGTCATGCAAATTTTGACTCAAGACTGTGCATCAAAAAATCTTTTAGAGTATGTTCGAGCGCTTTTCTAGTCTGTCTGCACTGATCCAAAGCTAAACAAATATTTTTTTTCTAAATTTTTGTAATAATTATGTCACATGTGTGTGTCAATATTACAAAAACATCTCTCACATCTGCCTAGCCTTTTCCCAACTATATTGGGGTCGGCTGTAGATTTGTCCTGATGTTTTGAAATTATGGAAGCTGAAAAAAAACATGTACACGGCGATGTGCCACCGGTACATGGTGGACATCCCACCCATACGCACAAAACGTTTTGGAAACATATTCATAATGCGTACAGCTAAGGAGTGGAATTCCCTGCCGGAGTCTGTGTTTCCTGATAGCTACAACCTGGGAGTCTTTAAGTCAAGAGTGAATAGGTTATTTCTAGGCAAGCGTGCTCCATCTTCGACCACATCATCGCACATCAGGTGAGATAGTGGTCAAACGCGTGCCTATCAATAGTAAAAAAAAAATATGTACCATAGACAAATATGGCGTAATCAACAATTTGTCAAAATTTTCTTAGGGAATTTTGCTATGTAATGTTTTCTTCATCTATATTTACTGTAACTTATATGGTATAATATATTGAAAAGTTTTCTATTTTAACTACAAAATTTAGTTTTACTTAGTTTAATTAGTTTTACTAATTCTAACAGGAATTAATTTACATAATAAAAAAAAAAAAAAAAAAAAAAAATATGTAATATTAATTTACATAATAATAAATTGGTAATAGTATTATTTTAATAAGCATTTTCTCTTGTGACATAATTACAACGTTTAATAAAAGAGTTGGTATCTTTACAATTCTCTTTTTTTTTACTATTATATAAATAAGTATCTGGTAGGTTTTTTTTTTTTTTTTTTTATTTCTTTAAAAGTTTAGGGACTTTTATAACGCACAGCGTATGTCAGTCCCATCGTACCCTAAGACAATTATTAACTAACAAACGAGATCAATGGATCAGGGTCTATCTGGTAGGTTACATCGCCGCAGCGAGTCGTTACCGGCGCCAGCGACGCCCGCGCGAACGATCTCCAATGATCCGACGATGACGAGCGCCGCAGGACGCACATGCGCATGCACGGACTCCTTTTCGTCTATCACACACACTACTCAGTATTCACCTTGTAATACGTACCAAAATGTTGGCTTATTGGGAAATAAATAATTTTCCTACGATGGACTTTAATATACAGTGGATCAACAATTTTCTCATTTGTCAAATCTCTCGGAAGCTAATATTACAACTTTAATCTAAACTAATAATATTCTAAGTAGGTAACGAGGTGGTAATTTATATGTTTGCATAAGATTTGTTCCTGGTAGTTTTGATTCGATTCCAAAAATTATTTCACTTTTAAAAAAAACTGCCTGCTTGTTCCCGGATACTGAAAAATTTCAATAAAAAAGTTAAATAAAATAAATAAGCTAAAGCACCAACTAAATTCACAGAAGAATTTTGCCAAAATATCTGCCTTTTTTACAATTTCACACATCGTATTCTGTGATTACCATACCAATTTAGTGAAGATAATGCTTATATCAGTTCACTTAGCGGCCGTATCACTAAGCCCCCTATCACGCCAGTACATGAAATGGGGGCCATCCATCATGGTATAATCCTTTAGTCCCCCAACAACATCCGCCCTTTAATGGGGTACTGTGCCTCAAGTATTACAGGTCATTTACAGGGATATTACATTGTTGTTTACTTGCAGCAAATTATTTTTGACAAACCTGTAATAAGTTCTGAATCCGTTTGGCAAAGGGTTATTAGGCTTAACAATTAAATCCCATTAAAAATAACAGCAAAATCTACTTGATTATAACATTTCCCGAAAGTATACAAGTTTCTAACTCGAATATAAAATACGAAAGTACTACGGCGTAGCGAGCGTCTACAAAGTGCTACGCAGGTGCTACGCCGTAGTAATCCACACTCGTAGACGCGCTATGGTTTGCTTGGAGCGGAGACTCATTATTAATATCTAGGACGTGAGGTTTACTTGTTCTACTTCTAACTTTTTACGATCTATTCAATTTTGGAGGAAGTTTTGGAAGATTTTATGTGATGGAAATGTAGCACTAAAGAATCCTCACTTATTTTTTGTAAATGCGAAACAATGCAGCCTTATATTTGAATTGATTTGAGCATTTCAAATGAATTTATTATCTCAAGAACATTTTCCCAACTAGCTACGAGTCCGAGTGATTTACGCGAATATTGTCATAAATTACAAGTGGCGTGTAATAACCAATGCCGCTTATTATGACTTAAAAATTCACTGTTAACTTGTCATCGTAATATATGGGTATAACACCTGTGTTCACTGGAAATTGACTGTTATTTAAGCAGAGGTCGAACACGTTTAAGGTGACCGATAGAGAGATAGAGATCTCAAGGTCAATGCTACGAGGATTGGCTTTCAGAAATTTCATTTCCTAATTTGGCCTAAAAAAAGTTCAAATTTAAGTCCAAACATCATCTTAGTATTTATCAATCAACAGCAAAATTTAAAGAAATTAGATGTCAGTTTTGTTTTTGTTTTGTTGTTTTTTACGATTGTGATGCAGATGCTCCTAAAAAAACGAGAATTTCCCCTCTGGCAAACAAGATGACCATGAAGAATCAAGAAAATAATCATTGCCAATAAATGCTAAGACCAAAATTAGAAAAAAATATAAATATTTCTTAATATCAGCCCGGATTTATGCGCGGTTCACGACAGTAGAATTTTCTCCTATTACATGGGCCTTTAACACAACTGGTGGTATGTGGCACATCTCTGACTCACCCTTCAGAGAAAAAGGCATGTTGTAACGTGTCGGGTTCTGCTGACCTTTTGGTTTTTTCTTAATTTAGTATGTAGTTCCGTTAATGTAGGATATAATTTCTGTCTGCACTCATCAGACACAGAACAGCATTCATGGAATCTCGATACATCATTCTTTTTCACATTAAACTACAAATATTCAGAGCCGCTTGCCGCTCGGCCCACTTACACAAACAGGTTTCAATAAAAACAGAGTGCATTCAATAACTTAACACAATATTTCTGCATTGCATCGTCAACACTGAAATACTGAAACGCACTCCCTCATTGACTTCCAAATAAATTGTCACGAGCATAACTGTTTCATTTAAATAGCCACCAATAAAGGTGCACGTTGTGTACAATTGCTGTTTCGGACGGTACAGAGCGGCAACGGCACGGTAACGGCACGGCAAGGCGCGGTTCCGGCACGGCTACGGTACGGCAACGGCACGGCAACCGCTCATAACAGTAATGACTCTCATAAAGTCGCGCGGCTTAAATGAAACGAATATTGTTTACGCTCGCAGAGTCGCGGATTGAAACGTGATTTTTATATGACTGTTTTGTAAGTCAGATTGCGTCGTAAAATGCGGATAATTTTATGTAGGAGCGCGGGCGGAACAAATGTTGCTTTTTGTATAAATTAATATGGAATGGTAAATTGGTCCGGATGACAAATGGGCATTTGGAAAAATAGACAATAATTTAAATTATTTCCGCGGAGTTTTTTTCACAGTAAAAGTGTAAATTCAGTACAAAGGACGAACGAAGTATTCTTTAAAGACAATGAGCAACATAATTATTTCCCTTGATTACTGGTGACTGTAAACACTCATTTGTTTTCTTAATAGCAGTTACTCGTAAATAAATCTAAACTGCTCATTACTTCCTGAGTTTGCAGTGAGCGGTAAATCTTAGTGGGTCACTGAGGGGGGGATCTGGTTTAATGGTTTAACGGTGGCTTCATTAACACAGGTAATAAACAGTGCTGAGAACGCTCGCGTTTTCAAGACCTCCGGTTAAATCCGAGTTAAAATAAATGTTTGTAAATTGTGCATAAGTTTACTTTTTAGTTGTGTTGGTTGACGATGAGCACTTCATATTTACTACTCTGTCAAGAAAGTACCGGGAAAAGATCAATAATACACAAAATGTCTGTTATTCATCCAAATTTATTTTATCACCTTCAAAGTATGCTCCTTTAGAAACGATACACTTGCGCCAACGAATAATCCATTCATCAAAACATTTTTTAAACGCTGCTTCCGGAATTGAGTTCAGTTCTCGCCGCGAATTCTCCTTTATGTCTTCTATCGATTGAAAACGGGTGCCACGAAGTGGTAATTTGAGTTTAGGAAAAAGAAAAAAGTCAGCAGGAGCCATATCTGTTGAATATGGTGGTTGCTGGATGGTATTTGTTGAGTGTTTGGTTAAAAATTCGTTCACAATGATAGCCTTGTACGAAGGCGCATTGTGGTGGTGCAAAATCCAAGAATTCTCTTTCCACAAATCTGGCCTTTTTCGTCGAATTTGCTGTCTTATACGCCGCATAACGCTCAAATAATATTCTTTATTTACCGTTAGACCTTCCGGTAAGAATTCAGAGTGCACAACACCGCGATAGTCAAAGAAAACAGTCAACATGACTTTGACTTTTGATCGACTTTGGCGTGGTTTTTTCGGTTTCGGTTCAATTGGAAGGCGCCACTCCGAAGCTTGTTGACTAGTTTGCATGTCAAACTCGTAAACCCACATCTCGTCACCAGTAACAATGCGTTTCATGAATGTTGGGTCTGAACTGACTCGTTCTAGCATGTCCTCAGCGACTTTCATGCGATTGAGTTTTTGGAGAAAATTCAGATCTTTTGGGACTAGCCGAGCAGCAACATGTTTCATACCCAAATGATTAGTTAAAATGGTACGGATCGACTCGTGAGATACAGAAAGTTCGGCGGCTATCTCTCTCAGAGTTGAATGGGGATTTTCAGTCACTATTTCCTTCACTTTTGCGATGTTAACTTCAGTTGCAGACGTTGACGGCCTACCAGAGCGAGGCAAATCTTCCATCACATCTCGACCGCTTTTGAACGCTTTGAACCACTCATAAGCACGAGTTTTTGATAAAGTCGATTCACCGTAAGCCTTCTGTAACATTTTCAGTGACTCCGAACACGAAATTCCATTGCCGATGCAAAATTTAAGACAAACTCTTTGTTCGATATTTTTGTCCATTATGAAATTCGCAATACACACTATATATGATATTACTAAAACCAGCACTGTATTTAATATAAATAACAGATGCAACTCAAACTCCGCGCCAAAATGGAAAACAGTTGTGCCAATCTAACAACTACAAAAAAACAAAAAATTGAATTTGGAACCATAAAATAATCATCCATTCCCGATACTTTTTGACTGAATGTATATATTTAACAGTTTTTGTACACATTTCATTTTATAGATGATAAATAACATAATAATAATAGAGAGTTGAAAATGGAATAAACCCATTTGTCTGTTGGTGTGATCGAACAAAAGGTGAAGCTTGCATTCCCCGAAGGGCGAGGTATTTCTATATTACGAGTAGTACATTTCCATATTGTCAATTTCAGGAATTTGATTTTGCACTCTGCAACCTGCATGCCAAAACGTTAGTAATTCAAAATGACGGAAAAGACGGCTTATAGAAATTATATTATACTTTCAATTAGATTCTATTGAAATCCTGTTTTCGCTAGTTGCACAATAATGGTGTGTGTGAGTGTGTGCGGCGGGCCAGTGTCAACGCGTGTTAGCGTGAATTATGGCGTCACGTACACACCGCTTTATTTACACTCAGTGTCCACACCGTACTGCTCATTTACTGCTCAAACCTCGACACGGTCGCCAGGCTAGTTCATCGTGTTACGTCGGTGTGGTTAGAGGTTCATGGTATTTCATAGGTTGAACAACACACGTGGTGTGAATTTTAACATTGTCACGCTCGATAGACGTGCTATTAACGTTATTTGGTGTGACGCAATTCATGGAAGTTCAGTTCAGTCTTAGCTTTTCTACATTATCCCGAAATGAGTCGCTGTGTTTTATATATGACGGCGCGCAACTAAATTCAAGGAGAATCCAACATTTAAGTTACGTTAACAGCTAACAAATTTCTAGACTAAAACTGTGTAATTTTGTCGAATAGTATTAGTAGTAATTGTTAAATTCTAAATTAAAATGGTGATTTATTTAAATTGGTCGAATACTAAAATATGAGCGGGTAACCCCGAATAGGGTAGCAAGTGTGTAGTGTGCCTACGCCGTGACCGCTGACAATCTGGTTTTCGTTTGACAGACAGCGTACGAGGTGCACGCGTGCTAACCTCTAATCTCTCTCTCTAAATGCTCTTAATCCAGTTTCATCATGAAGTCCGCCGTATATTTTGTGTAAAAGTGTAATAGTAGTACAAGTGTAATAGTAGTGTGTAGTAGTAGTGTAAGTGTATTAATCACAAACGTGGTATTATTTCAACGATCCTGATATAATACGTCCATGATGGATGGCTATTACTAGTATCAAGACGCTGCCTTTCCTGATATTCCGTTATATATAAAGATTGGTGGATTGGTGTTTGTTCGCATCTAATGTTAACCACTTTTTGTCTAGTAACACCGCAGCTCACGCCATCTGTTATTGTGTTGTGCTTGGAATAGTTTCGTGGAGTGTTTCCGTGGTGTAGTGAACAATCGCACAACGCTAATGCACCCACCCACATAGGGCACCGAGCAAACAATTTACTTTAGCTGCAATCACCACTTGATCCTTTATAATAACGAACATCAGTATCACTTACTGCAATACTATAAATGTATTGCAGTGAGTTGTTTATTGTTGAATATGCTGCTGCACCTAACCCTGCATATTAATGTAGTGTACCTAAAGAAGACGTAGTCGAAACATCTCAAAGTGATACCGGACTGGGCCGAGCTGGCGTGACTCACGTCTGTGCCTTGCCACATTGCGGCACGATGGCAGCGTGTAAACACAGTCTTATTAGCGTCACGCTCACGCCGCGCCATTCAATTTTTGCCGCATTTTGGACGCCGGAAACTTCGCAGAGACAGCATTTTGTTTCTATACTACCCAAATGTTGCGTTAGCAGGAAGCTCAACTAGTTTGTAATGGTGCGGCCGCTGCCTTCCGGTCTAACTCGTTGCAGTTGAATACTATAATTTCACATAGAACGATTGCTTTACTGATCTTCACAACCCAGTAACTGGGTAGCACGGTACCCTTTGGCAAGAGTGGTGAATGTCTGGTTGCTGACTATCTGTATTCACTGCTAGGACACGTGCCTGCGGGTCTAAAAAGGAAACTGTAGTAAAATCAGCCAGCAATTCAAACAACCCGAAACTGTCAAATTTTCAAAATCAACCTTGATTCTTAGCCATAAAATTAAAATTAAATTAGACAGATGCTATACGATCCTTATATGATTCTACTAAAGTGGCCTTTTTAGACCCGCTGATGTTTAGTTCAAGCATTATTACAATGTAATGTAGAAAAACCGGCCAAGTGTGAGTCGGACTCGCACACGAAAGGTTCCGTACCATACAACTTAATTTTTATTATTTGTTGTTATAGCGGCAATACAAATACACAATCTGTGAACAACTGTGTATCTATTTCGGTTCTTGAGATACAACCCGCTGACAGACAGACAGACGGACGGACAGATAGCGGAGGCTTAGTAATAGGGTTCCGTTGGTTACCCTTTGGGTACGGAACCCTAAAAACCGTAATGTCTATTTTTTTATGGAAGAACCTTTCGGTATATAATAAAAATGTGCGATCAGAAGTAAATGCTGAAAGCGGTAGAAAGTTCTACCTCACGCGATCCCGGAACAGTACATCGTTCGGAGTTCAGAACTCTCTCGATCGTGAATAACGAAGCGAACTTACTTCAACTACACTCATTCTCAATTCATCCTCAACCACGGATATGATCTATCGTCTAGACGCTACAGATTATTTAACATGATACAAAATACATGCTTTGAGTATGCGAATATTGGACTTATTTATGTCATTAGTGTCCTACTTGTAATAATTAATTAATTAACATTTCGTTTATTCATTTTTATAAACATGTACTTATGTTACATTTTTTAATATATCTTAAAAAAAAACATTTAAAAATACAAAAAATAGTAGTTCGCCGGTGTCGGGAGCAGGGTACAAGCTACCGGTGGTTAGGGCTCCAGAGAAAGGAACTTCCTCACAATACGAGCCGTATCGAGGAGTACTAACATTATTATTAATACTTTTATTTCAGACTTAGGTACATTGATCCATACTTAACACTTTAAAAATAATATTAAAACAAAACAAAATTCACAATATAAAACAAAAAACAATTCACTATACAAACTCAATAAAATCAAAATTAAGTTATATATTTTTTTTTTTTTTTTTTTACTATAGATAGGCACGCGTTTGACCACTATCTCACCTGATGGTAAGTGATGATGTGGTCGAAGATGGAGCACGCTTGCCTAGGAATAACCTATTCATTCTTGACTTAAAGAATCCCAGGTTGTAGCTATCGGGAAACACAGACTCCGGCAGGGAATTCCACTCCTTAGCTGCACGCATTATGAATGTGTTCCCAAAACGTTTTGTGCGTATGGGTAGGATATCAACCGTGTACCGGTGGCGCATCGCCGTTCGTCTTGTGGTCCGATGATGGAACGGGCTTGGCGGAATTAAATTATGCAATTCCGTCGCACATTCCCCAAAATGCAACCGGTAAAAAACCGACAGGCTAGCAACTCGTCGTCGATGTTCAAGACTTTGCAGCTTCGTCGCGACAAGCCCCTCATTGCCGATGATCCTCTTGGCTCGTTTCTCAATTGACTCAAGGGCATCAAGTTGGTATCTGGCAGATACACGATCGAACTTGCGCTTGATAGAGTTTAAGCAGCTGTTCCGGCGTGAAGTATCGTCTCACCTTTGCCAGAATCCCCAACTTCTTTGCAGCCACTTGAGCCTTTGCCTCTATGTAAGGGCCAAAATTGAGAGTAGATGTTAATGTAACCCCAAGAAGCTCAAGTTGGTCGGTTATCGGCACGGTTAAACCTCGGAAAGATGGAGCTGGGTGGAATTGGCTCCTTTTGGCGGAAAATAGACACGCTTGGGTCTTAGCAGCATTGAACTTGACCAGATTGGCATCGCCCTATTCAGAGACTGCCTGTAAGGACACGTTCAAGCGCTCAACCATTGCCTCCCAGAGAGACCGGATCTGCGACCCACCAGCTCGTGCGTCGGACACGTATCTTTCAGCAACAGTGCTGTCGTCTGCATACCCAAAGGTACCGGGTTTAAGCAGATCATTAATATGCAGCAAGAACAGTGTTGCCGAAAGCACCGAACCCTGAGGAACCCCGGCATTAATATCCAGCAGTCCAGACGAGCAGCCATCTATGACCACTCGGATAGACCGATCCCTCAGGAAGTCTGCGATCCAATCACACAAACCGGCGGGCAGACCGAAGGAAGGAAGCTTACTAATAAGGCTATCGTGCCAGACCCTGTCGAAGGCCTTCGAGATATCAAGGGAGACCGCTAGTGCCTCCCCGTGCTTCTCTATGGCCTCACTCCAGATGTGAACGGCTTACGCTAGAAGATCCCCAGTTGACCGATTTCGGCGGAACCCATATTGACGGTCACTAAGAATATCATTCGCTTCTAGGTACGTCAGGAGCTTATGATTCAGCACGCGTTCCATAGTCTTATAGAGTATGGACGTTACCGAGATGGGTCTATAAATCGACGGGTCAGCTCGACTACCCTTCTTGGGCACGGGTTGCACGTTAGCTTGCTTCCACGCCTTTGGCACTTTTCCAGTCTCAAACGAAAGGCGATATAGGCGTGTCAAGATCGGAGACAACTCAGGCGCGCAAGTGTTCAGAACAATTGCCGGTATCCCGTCGGGACCACTAGCCTTGTTCACGTCTAGGGTTAGACATACTCGACTCGCATCCACCTGGAGAAGCAAGGGGCGTCGCGCCACCAGGATCCAGACGTGAAGATTCCGCAAACAAAGAAGCAAACAAGTTCGTTTTCTCCTCAGCGGAGTGGGCCAGCGTCTCGTCGGGTCTCAGCAGTGGTGGTTGTGAGGGGCGGCAGAAGTTCGATTCGACCGACTTAGCCAGGTTTATAAAAATCAAAATAATAACAGGTATTCTCAACATAATATAATCAACTAAAATCTTACTAATATATAAAGCTGAAGAGTTTGTTTGTTTACTTGAACGCGCAAATCTCAGGAACTGCTTGTCCGATTTGAAAAATTATTTAAGTGTTAGATCCACACCCATTTATCGAGGAAGGCTATAGGTTATAAAACATTACGCTAAGACCAATAGGAGCGGAGCAGTAATGGAAATTGTGACGCAGACGAAGTTGCGCAGGTCAACTAGTCAAAAATTAATACATGAAAGGAAGAAGAAGAATAATTATTAATTATTTATTATAAATGCGAAAGTTTGTGAAGATGGACGTTTGTTACTCTTTCACGTCAGAACGGCTGAACGGATCTGGATGAAGGTTGGAACAGAGATAGATTATAGTCTGGAATAGCACATAGACTTTTTATTTCGGGAGTATGTTCCTTAGGGATCACGCGGGTGAAGCCGCTGGCAGAAGCTAGTATCTCATAACAAAGCAACTCGGGAAAAGAGCACACATTTAAAATAATAGACACAGTCTGCCGATGATCTCGATATAATATTTTGCAAATAAATACTTTATTATTCGGTGACATACCTAATAACTTTGTAACCGTGTCAGGGGAGACATTCACAGATACTCGTACACAAGTAGTCGAGACGTTTTTTATGTTCAACAATATTACTCGTACAATCGGAGTCAATATCTCCGGTCTGCGATGCGTCACTCGCGTGGTAACAAATAACTTGCCTCGATACATACGTACAGCCTCGACATACTCGTACATAAATACATAAATTCGTAAATATTTCCATACTGCGCGTGTTTTGTGTGGAATTAGTTCGGCGTCGTGCCAGCAGCCAGTACTACGGACTCGTAGTTATGCGACCTTCCGCGGATGTGACCTCAGCTCTTAGGCATAGTCAACGTTATGTTGGTTTAAATATTGACGAACGGCAGCGGTCTGTACACATTCATACATTAAGGAACTACAAAACATCTTCTCTTTCAGTTTCGTCACGTGTGTTATGTACCATGCCGTATGGTGTCGGCCGGTACCGTATGTTGTCGTAAAACAATAATATCATGCCATCACTTCCCGCGGGTGTCTTATGAGGCGGCTAAGGGACTCACCAGAGAATGGGCAGCGTTCTCTGTAAAACGTAACACCATACACTGCGATCGCCAACCCGCCTGCCAAGCGTGGCGATTATGGCAAACCTCCCTATGCCGAAATAATACTGCTAGCCTATGTCCAGCAGTGGACGTGTTTTACGTAGAGCGGCTGCCTACCAGACCTCCACGTCCACAACTCATTAACTGGGTAACACGGAACTTTTTGAAAAGCCAGGAGTCAAGTTTATTGGCTTCTGACTGCCAAAGATCTACAAATGACAGCCGGGACCAAAGACTTAACGTGCTTTCCGTAGCAAGGAGGAAACTCGGTGTGTTAAGATGGTCACCCAACCACAGACCAACCTTGGCAAGCGTTGAAGATCGACCTTGAAGATCGACCCGTGCAGTTGTTATTCTTTAGCCACGAGCTCCACCATTCGTGTTATATAATGTGGTCAAATCGGATGTTCAACTTTATTTTGCCACCAAGCTCAGGGCAAGACTGCAGTTCAAAGGCCGCCATTTTGTTTTGGAGATTTTTCAAGACATTGATTAAAACTTTATTTAAAAGTTCTAATACAATTGAAGAACTTCCAAACTTCATCATTGATGGTAATAATGTAACAGCCCATGGACACGGCGTATTTTTACCGCACCGACGACGCACGTTTTGCGAACGCGAGCTCGCGGCGCTATAGATATAAAAAAACCAGCCAAGTGCGAGTCGGACTCGTACACGAAGGGTTCCGTACTATAAACCTTAATTTTATTATTTGTTGTTATAGCGGCAATAGAAATACACAATCTGTGAAAATGTGTGTCTATCTGTTACGGTTCTTGAAATACAGCCCGCTGACAGACAGACGGACGGACAGCGGAGGCTTAGTAATAGGGTTCCGTTGGTTACCCTTTGGGTACGAAACCTTAAAAAGGCCAAAAAGCAGATTGTGTGTGAATCAAACGCGCGTACAAAGCAAAGCAAACGCGCGTGACAAGCGCATTCAAAGTTCGTGTGTATCGAGTTTGTTTATTAATTCCAATATAGACGTATTAAAAGGAATTATCAGTCGATTGAGTTTGAGTGCCTTCTACTTAGCTTCAACCTAAAACTTGCATTCAATCAACCTACTCGTATTATTAAGTCAAACATGTATCGATAATTTTGCGCATAATTATAACAAATGGTGTGAATCACAAGCTTAGAGTTTGCCTTTTCAGATCACACAGCACAGATTTTAAAATGTCCGATAAATAAAATATGTACGATCGACAAATACTGTGCTTTTAAACATAATTATAGCAAGGAAAATACATGAGGAGCTCGTGGCTAGATACAAACAGCCGCACAGGTCGATCTTGAAGGTTAAGCAACGCTTGCCAAGGTTGGTCTGTGGATGGGTGACCACCTTAACATACCGAGTGCCCTCAGTGCCTCGGAAAGCACGTTAAGCCGTTGGTCCTGGCTGTCATTTGTAGATCTTTGGCAGTCGTTACGGATAGTCAGAAGCCAGTAAATCTGACTCCAGTCTTGCCATGAAGTACTGTATTACCCAGTTAATGGGTTGTGGAGGTCTGGTAGGCAGCCGCTCCTCGTAAAATACAGGTATTCAGCTAAATCCGGCTTGACTGGACGCCGACCCCAATATGGTTGGGAAAAAGCTAGGCAGATGATGTGAAATGATAGCAAGGAAAATACATCTAAATTTAAATATTGTTTGATCAAAATGTATTTGTCCGAAATACATGAAACGGATGACCCAAACATTGCATACAACAAATTTCATGAAATATTTTCATTTTACTACAACCTCTGTTTTCCTAAAACTAGGGTTACAATAAATTTACTAAAAAAACCAAGGTGGATCTCGAAAGGTATTAAATGCTATATTAAAAAAAACGGCAGCTTTTGTGGACCTACCTGTTAACACCAAATGAATTTAATAGAACTCGCTTTAAAGAATACTCTAAGCTTTTTAGAAAGATTATGACCCTGATAAAACGTTCCCAAAACAATTATAAAATCAAAACATCACACAACAAATGTAAAACCACCTGGCAAATAATAAATCGAGGTAAATTTAATGTACCTGAAAACTATATTATGAAAATTAAAGTCAATAATAACAAGATTTTGGATGCGAAACAAATTGCTAATCACTTTAATGAATATCTTATTAATAAAATTCAAACCATCCAGTTCAGTTATAAAACTACACGGCCCATCTTTAACAACAAAAATTCGATGTTTATGGCACCTTGTACACCACAACAGGTGCATACAATTATTCTGGCCTTAAAAAATACAAATAGCGTGGGGTACGACGGCATATCAACAAAAGTAATAAAAGCTGTAGCATCTGAAATATCCGACCATTTGTCTCATATTATAAATTTGTGCATTATAGCTGGCACGTTTCCTGACGCACTAAAGATGGCGATCGTCAAGTCTTTATTTAAGAGAGAAAATAGAGAGCTCATGGAGTTCTACAGACCAATTTCTCTGATTCCTATCTTCGCGAAAATATTTGAGAAATTCATTCAAAAAGAATTAAACGGTTACATAGAAGAAAATAATAATTATGCAATGAGCAAAAGGGATTTCGCGAAAACAAGACAATTAATATGGCGATCTACGACTTTTTATACAGTGTATTGATAAAAGTTGACCAAAAAACACCTGTGTGCGCGATCTTCTGCGATATGACTCAAGCATTTGACTACGTAAATCATGACATTTTAATATACAAAACTTGAAGCATTATGGCATTAGAGGTAACGTCCTTAACTTAATTAAATCCTTTTTAAACAATAGAAAGCAAAAACAGATATCAGTAGAATCAATATAAACACTAAAAAAGAAGAGTTTCAGATGAGCGTCAAACTACTTTTGGTGTTCTATAAGGTAGTGTATTGGGACCGCCACTTTTTACAATATACATTAATGACTTGCCAAAATCAATTCCACACCCTATGACATTATTTGCAGATGATAATACGGTGACAATTTCTAGTAATAGCAATGACATGATCCAATATTAACTTGACAAACACAATACCTTGACAACTATAATAGAGTGGTTAAACAATATTAATTTAAAGAATAACTTAGATAAAACTAAAATCATACATTTTAGCCAACGATTGACTATAGAAATATGGACATTAATATAGATAATAAAACTGATGAAATAGTGAATACTACGAAGTTCCTTGGCCTAATTATTGACGAAAGACTTGACTGGAAATTACAAATTGAAAATCTGTGTAAAAAAAATTGTAGTTCTGCATTTGCATTGCACTCTTTAGCTGCACTGGTAAATGTAGATACTCTGATTGCGGCCTACCATGGATTAGTTGCGTCTCACTTAAGATACGGTCTCATATTTTGGAGAAATATTACTAACGCTAACACGGCATTTAAGGCCCAAAAGAGATGCATTAGATCTATGTTTGGGCTAAAAACGGTAGATACAATATGTAAACAATATTTTAAAAAGTACAAACTACTATGTAATACATTTCAAGAATACGAACCGTGCAGGCTCAGAAACGGTAAGATTGTTTACTATTGATAGGCATGCGTTTGACCACTATCTCACCAGATGGTAAGCGATGATGTGGTCAAAGATGGAGCACGCTTACCTAGATGTTTTTTATTCACTCTTGACTTAAAGACTCCCAGGTTGTAGCTATCAGGAAACAAACTCCGGCAGGGAATTCCACTCCTTAGCTGTACGCATTATGAATGTGTTCCCAAAACGTATGTACAGTCGTCGATCAAAAGTGCAGTAGCATGCTTAAGTTTGTATTGTTGTGAACGCGCGGTACAGGCCGTACCTGCATCTGTGTGTATAAAGTGATGTATGACGTGAAACACGTTATTCACCGAACGGACACTTCATTCACACACTGGCGTCGAACGAAACAAAAAACATCTAGTCGCTTTTTCACACACGCAGAGTATGTAATTACGTATGCCTCGGTTTATAGCATTGCTAATTTCACACTAATTAAATAAGTACGGATAGCTAATGTCGTATCGTATATTAGGTCTGGGTTCGAATCTTCGGGTTAGACCTTTTTTTCTTTTCAACAATAATTTTCATCTGTTCTTTTATTACTCGATAAATAAATAAATGATAGTAACAAATAAATTAATTATGCATAAATCATTTTTATTATTATATTTTTTGAATAAAGGGGTTACGAATAAAAATATTACATAAGTAATAGCAAAACGTTTATTCATAATCATTTTAAAAAGTATAAATAAATAAACTTCTTGTTAAACAGTTAATTTTCTCATAAGTAACAATTTATTGAAGGTAAGTAGCTAATAAGTTAACTATGACAATCAGGTAAATAATATCATATCTTAAGTGGGTACTCTAACAAATCACAACTAACAAATTAGCGCAAATCTACCTACGCACCACGTAAATATAACAAATGCGAACTCGTTGTCACAATACAATTCAATTACTCAGAAGTACTACTTTTATTCTTCTGCAAGTGAGGTCGTTTTAACTTTAAGTTGTTCAATCAATCAATCAATCCATTTATTTGTTAAACATAGGTGTTTACATAAATAGAGGTTGCGCTATGTTTTGTCATAATTATGACATACAAATTTTTAAGTGACCCATTAGGTGTCATTAGATTAGTGTTGTTAAAGTTAGAGTTTTAAATAAATTTCAAACCTCTAAGTCAGTGGGTCCCAACCTGGGGTCCGCGGATCACTGGAGGTACGGGAGGGTCAAAATATGGTCCGCGAAAGAAATAAAATTTCATACTTTTCACGTCAAAAGAAATTTTGATGCAAACTATGTTTATATTATTTTTTGTTACTTTTGGTTTTTATTAAAAGAATATAGCGCTATGCTAAAAATTTTGAATGTATGTATGATTAAGTTTATTTTCCGATTATAAATGCATAAATAAATAAGCTGTTTATTATTTTTTATTTTTCCATGCAGTTTAACAAAATTATTAAATTTCCATGCAGCAGTTACTATATAATTCAATTAAATTTAAATTATTTTTTATATATGTTACAAAAATAATCTGTATTCATTATTTATTTAGTAAAATGATATAATAATTTCATTAGTATATTTTTAATTTTATTTATTTTACCCAACAGAGGGGTTCTGATTAAAATATATATATACATATATTAAAAAAAATCCGATGAACGCAGTTTCATTGTTTCCTTGATTTCTAGTCCCTGCTTGCAACAAAGAAATTAAAGGGGTCTCATGTCAAATAAAGGTTGGGAACTACTGCTCTAAGTAAACAAATCGAATTCACTAGGACTTATTTAGGTTACAGCTTAAGTATTCATTTTCATTTCGAAAAGAAGATTGAAACTAAACCTCAAAATAATCCTAATTCATTAATAAATCCTATGACACTATACCTATCATTTTCCAATGCGATAGATTGGCTTTACAAACTAAATCTTATAAAATAATATACTTAATTCTTAATTTAAGTAACTTAGTCTATTTAATGTAACTTCTGCAAATTCGCTCAAGTTGCACCACAATACATCAACCCTCTCATTTCTCGTTCACCATCCGTGTTCCCTCAAATTTTCCCATATTTCTACGCAGTGCAACTTCAACTGTTCATCAGATCGCTCATTCCGTGCTTCTCATCGCTGTAAAAAATAAAAATAATAAAATTAAAATAAAAATGTTTATTTCTTCACTTAAGGATATAACTATGTTAGGTTTCGAGTCACCTTTTTTAAGCAAAGATTTGCTTGTATTAGGTGGTTCCGCTCTATAAAAACGGGATTTTCGCGATTTTCATCAAAACTGTAAGTTTTCGCATAAAATTTGTTCGGACAAAAACTGTAGATCAGATAATTATGTATAGTAAATTGTTGGATACTTTTTTCCTAAGAGCCACCGTTTCTGAGGTTTATCGAATAAAAAAGTTGGAAGAGTTGTAATCGTCATAATATGCACACGTTTCCACGCCATCTTGAACGACCACTCAGGTCCCAAAGAGCTGAAAATCTACACTGATGAATCAAAGACATGCACCGGAATTGGAGTTGGAGTTTACTCTTATGACCTTAACATCAGAATATCCAGACCGCTAGGTAAACTTAACACCGTCTACCAGGCGGAATGCGTGGGTTTTATCCTGCCATAGAAGCCAGGATACATTGACATACTCTCCGACAGCACCTCAGTCTTTCAATCCCTAAGGAGGCATCACACCACCTCGAAACTCATACAAGAATGCCACAATGCACTAGAACGCATCACGGTGACCAACCGCAACACTGTGACGCTGCAGTAGATAAAAGGACATGACGGATCACTTGGAAATGACGCGGCCGATGAGCTGGTCAGGAGGAGGTCTTATACTACAGCTGTTGGATCCGAACCCATAGAACCACTCCCTTTCGTCCAGCTGCGCACATGGCCACTAGAACACACCCACAGAAAAGCGGAGAGCTGGTGAGCCTTGGTCCCTAACAGGAAACTGACAACGCGCCTCTTGTAACTGGATAGAGGCAGCCTGCGGATGGTGACGGTGACCATCACCGGGCACTGCTCATTGAACAAATACTTACACACGATAAGTATTACAGACAGTCCTTTATACAGAGCACGCATGGTGGAGGAGATAACGGTATCGCACGTACACCTTGTCTAGGGCATTACCGAAATACGGAGTCAAACAATTGGGTCACAGAACTCGCTTGCAGATGTTTTGAACACACCGGACTAAAGATTTCATTTATGACAGTTTTTTGAATAATCCCACCAATTTTGAGCTAGGTGCGAATTATTGTAACTTCACTCCTAATTTTTTGGTCTTATTTGACCGGACTCCTTTTACCCATTGATTGGTTTTGAAAATTAATATTTTAATTCTGCCTCACAATAACATTTTATCAAAAAATAGGTATGCATCAAACCATCAAGCGACCAACCAACCACCAACCACCGACCAACCATCAGAAGTGCAATATAATAAATCTCACTAGGAAACAAATCAAAGATAGACTGACTTCCTGGCTGCTAAACATATCATACGACGATGCTGAAATGGTAGTTAAAGGAGTAATATGAAAAGCTAGACTCTGCCACATACACTCTTCACATTCTCTCCTTTACATACTCGCCTCACTACACTTACAAATAGCGTTTTATTCGAGTTCTTATTTTTATTCATTTTTTTTTTGTTATTAATTGTATAATTTCGACTTGTAATGTCTTAATTTTTAGTATTTTATTTTTGATTATTGAATCTGGATTATTTTATTTTTGATTATCGAATTAGGATTGATTTATTTTTGATTTTTGTATGTTGTTTATTTTCTTTTGACTATTTTATTTGTTTTTTTTTATCCGTTATTGTGTTTTTTAAATTTTTGGGTTTTGTTATTGTACGTTGATTATTTTAGTTCGATTATTTTATTGTATGCTTTTAAAAAAATAATTTTGTACATTATTTTAAATAACAATTTTTAGTTAGAATACCGAACATGTTTACTTAAGCATAATTTTTGATGGTAAACCCTCGATATTGGTACCCAAGATACAGGTTTGCCTAGTTTGGGGCCAATGTACAAACACTGTAATATTTTTTGGGAATAAACGTTTCTATTCTTCTTCTAAATGCGTCATTGTCTAATAGAATCACGAATAAGTATGTTTAGGGAATTTTCAGTATTAATAACTATTAATTTACTCTTAATTTCTTTTTAAGTAGGTTTTGAAGCCACTGACCTCATTTTCCTCTTTATGACCATGGGTTTAATTTTTTTAAATGTTCTCACTTCCGCGGCAGTCGCGGGCGGAAAGCAGTTTCTAATCTCATTTTTTTTCGTAAGCTGGCAAGTTTGATTACTTGATGTATTGATGTTTGACGTATTTGAAAGCATGAAATAAATAAATTTATTTTAACCTGATTTTTGAGATATTCTATAAAAACAGACACTCCAGTCTAGGAAAAAAAATCTTTTCCTGTATTAATTTACGTGAGAGAAAAATAAAGTTTGTGGATGTTCCATACACAGAAGTGAAAGTGATATTTTATCATGATTTTCCGGTGTTATTAGCCACTATTAATTTCCTGTGATATGAATCCTTTGTTGCTTTCAGGTTTGTTTCCAAATGTTGTGCTTTAGGCACTTTTAGTCTTTTATTTCATAACATTTTTATAAATAATTTCAATTTTGATACGAATACAAAATGACCACGATTATATACTGGCCAAGGTCACAAAAATATACACTCACACGGTAGAAATAATTTTATATCATTACTTTTAACAAATAACAACTTTAAGCTGCTGATCTATGTAAAATATTGTTTAAAAAAATATTACGAAAATCTAACAGCTCTGATCTGCAAAAAAAGTGACATAGGTATTACATTGACAAGGCCAACGGACCATCTGAATTGATCTAAATAGACAGTGATGAAAATACTTTTAAAAGGCAAAAGAAGAGATGGCGATAGAATGAGGGCGGCTCGGAATAAATAACGTAAGTGCCAAAAGTAAATTTCGAATTTTATAACATAAAAGTATTATGAAATCAAAACCTGTTGTGAACTTAGCTAGATAAGGTTTATATGTTTAAAAGCAGTTTATAAAATAAAATTTCTTCGCATTGTGTATTTCTTTAGAATTTAGGTTAGGGTAGATCATATAGTCAAGAAACATAACTCAAAATATCAAATCCTTATTATAGGTACTTTAAAGAAAAATTATCCGCTTATCTCCTCCTTAATAGCTTTCTTACAATTATTTAATTTTCATCAGATCGACTGAAATGACGTCTTATTTAATTATAAGTCGTATAATTTGACTGTTCTGTGTAGCTACATCCCGTTCGAGAATTAATCACGAGTTCGCCTCAGGTGCGGGAATTACACACAACAAGCTAATTACCGGGACAATACACGGTTAGATGGGCAGAAGTCCCACTTCTAACAACAATTACGTTCAATAATAACGAATATTTTAGGTGCGGTACAAAACAGATATTATATTTTCGGAGTTTCTGGGTTAGTAATACATTGTCGTGAGTACAGTTACTACGTATTATAATAATCACCTCTATAATTTTTCGCAAGATACAAATAGACAACACGATCAAAAGTACATAATTAATCGAGAGAAACTGAAAAATTTGAGTGGAATTACCTCCCTCATCATTCTACTAGTATCTAAGTAGGCAATTTTATTATTGAAGCTGCGCAAATCTCCTTTTAAACGATTACATAGTTTCGGATCTTCTGCATCTAATCCTGGCCAAGTGAGCAGTAACCGCGCCGCGAGCACGAGCAGTGGGGTCTCATTAGTCGAGTGATTAGTTCCACGACTTGACTGCTCACTTGCTCAACGTGACGCGATTGGCTGAAGACATGTCGTGGTTTCGAAGACGAGAAGATGTAGAGATAGGTCGCATTTATGAGATTTATAGGAACATTGATTGAATGTAAATATTCATGGCAGTAATAGTGATTTATTTATTTCCTACTAACACTTTCATCTGCTAATACTTAGATTTCCTTTTTTCTGAACATGGCGCTTATTAGAGCAAGCCAAAAAAAGTAAACTTGAATTCTTAGTAACGTAATTAAATACCGTTCAATCGCGCTTCTAGGAAGCGTACTCGTTACCTACCATATTGTGTAGAGGTATGTGAGCCAATCAAGTAGTTTGTGCAAAAACAAAGGACGTTCGTACAAAGTTGCCGGCGCTAAGTTTTAATGATCCGCTAGAAGTGTTCGCGATCACAGCGTTAATTAGCTACCTCCTGCACTTTGTGCGCGCCTCGTACGGCAGCGCTCACCTGGCTTATCCACTATAAGGATATTACAATGTTTAAATACTTACTTTGATGTTGCCAGCCAATGTTGCCAGCAGATAAAAGCTAATGTCTTGTATAAAAACCCGCTAACTTAACTCGTGCACAATTTTATACCTTTTTTT
This sequence comes from Lacanobia oleracea, assembly GCA_950371165.1. Classification (NCBI taxonomy): domain Eukaryota; kingdom Metazoa; phylum Arthropoda; class Insecta; order Lepidoptera; family Noctuidae; genus Lacanobia; species Lacanobia oleracea. The sequence continues at coordinate 23,771,170 of OX493406.1, forward strand.
TTGAAGGGAGTGTCAAACTCTTACTGACTAAAACCCATCCGTGGACGGTGCCCCTTTTGCCCAGCAGGCACTGGCCCTAGCGGGCCCCGTCTTTTATGCTAACAGCTCTTTGAGGCGCGCGTGGAACACAGCACGCCGTCGACCCGGGCCTGGTTCTGATCAGACGGCAAGCCACCCAATGCTCACCGTCCGCAGGCCCGCGCCTATGGTGGCCGAGAATCGGCCTGCGACTCCCGACGCCCGGGGCGTATTTTTCTGTTGCGGCGGCTGGGGCGTGAGGTTTCCCTCACTCTCACACGTTCGGCTTCCTCCTTTGCACAAATTTTGTACCTAGTGTTACATAAAAGAAGACTATATATTTTATAATCATCATGATCTCCCAGCCTTTTCCCCAGGGCTCTGCTCCCAGTCTCACAGTATACAATTGATACTATAGTATTTAACATAGTCTCTGTCATCTCTGACATAGACTAGAGTCGAGAGTAATACCATCAGTAATAAAATAAAAAAAAATGTTAAAACGACCTCGACTCGCCAACCTAGCAATTGGGTTACACGATACCCTTTACAAGCCTGGTTACCTGACTGTGACCAAGTAGTACAATATACGTTAACAATGTCTCATACTCTCATGTCACAAGTAATACCGTCTGTCGTAACAGTTTATAAGGAAAGAAGGTACCCACCGACCCACGCGGTGTGTACACGCGCTCTTCTGACCACCCACGTGAACCTACCCGCGTTACAAATGATTACCCTAATAAGATGAGAACATAATACAGCGCCACGGGTGGATGGAAATTCATACTTGTTTGATATAGGGAGAGCTTACGCTCAATGTTTAAGTTTTCTTTTATAAATAAAACTTAAACGAATATGAAGTAAACAAAAATTATACAATTCCAAACCCATAAAAGAAAGCCATTGACGTTAAATGTTAAATATAATGATACTATCATCGAACAAGTTGCAACTACCAAATTTCTGGGTATAAAGTTAGACCAGTATTGCGACTGGAAAACACACGATGATTACAGTAGGTAGTTATTGGGCATTCTGAGCCACTGTCCTCCAGTAGCTCGGCAAGTAAGCCTCGCTACAGGACAGTGGCTCGGACTGCCCAATAACCACTAATCAACTCGACTGTCGTAGTAGTATAATATGTTAGGTTGTATAATTAAATCACTGTATTGACTATTGTCAGATCATATTGTTAGGTTGTATAATTAAATCACTGTATTGACTATTGTCAGATCATATTGTTAGGTTGTATAATTAAATCACTGTATTGACTATTGTCAGATCATATAATAAAAAGCACTGTATTGACTGTTTAGTGAAACGTCACTTAAATGTAAGTCTATTGATTAGCTAACAAGTCAAGCACTTGTGAATTTATTATGTGCAAAAGGTTTTATGGACTAAATAATTAATCTGTATAAATAATTATCCGATATAAATTTAATTGTAATTTATTACCATATCAAGGTATCTGTTGATTATTTATTTAATTTGTTACTTTGTTAGTTGCTAAATGGATCAACGCTTCCCCCACCATGAGTGGCAGGGGGCTTTGATACTTGGTCGCGAGTGGAAGTCACTTAATTCAGTCGTGTTGGAACACTGTAAGAGGTAACAAGTCTAAAGTGTACTGTCTTGAAATAATAAAAGTTAAGTTTGTGATTACGTTACGTGTTTTTTTTGCCTGACCAATAGGTCAGAAGTGAGATACCAAAGAAAATTCCATATTTTCTTGTCACGTCCACGGCTCGTAAAAACGTAAGTAACGCATTTTTGACAAATTTTTTTTTGTTTGAATTGACCCGAGTTTACTATGTTTTTTATTATTTGGAATTATCTACAGTCTAGAAAATGACTGATTTGATGTGATCTGATATTACATTTAAATTTGTTTCTTACTAGGAATTGTTATGTCATGACACACGTGGCCATACACCCTATTTTTATAAAAAAAAAATTAAGTGGTTAGTTAACAAGTGTTTAGTTATATAATTATTTTCTGAACAATATTGAACAAGGTAAGCAATGGCTATGAATAAAATTAGTCAGTAGTTTAAAATGTATTTTGTTTAAGATAATTGGATGGGGTTTATTCATTCAACGGTAAAGTATATTGAATCTATATCTTGAATTTGTGTGCTTAATGGGTTTAGTTTGTTATAGGTAGACATAAAAGAATGAGGCTTTACAAATCTTTAAGTTGAATCTTCTACGCATAGTGCGATAAATATCTACTTGTGTTTATCAATTTTACAAGATGACTGTTCTATTCAACAATAGCTATTAAACAAAGACTGATTTCCGTATATGTAATGTGTACTGCCTCAGCACAAATGTCAAGTGAAGTATACTGGGTTCGATTTTTCATGATATTTCTTAGTATTACGCGCTTGGAATACAAACGGAACTAGAGGTACATATTACAATATCCACACGCCTATTATTTCAGGAAATATAATAGCGATGATGTGTTAAGTTTGCCTCTTTACATCTGTGTGCACAAAACTAAAATGTGTGTATAATAAAATAATAATATCATAAAACAGGTATTTAACTTATATATTTAAAAAATTTCAGATATGTCTGAAATGGATGGATATGATGGAAATGCCCAAGGTAAAGGGCTTTATGAACAGGCAACCCGAGGTAAGGGCCCTGGTGGAATGCAAACCCGTGGTAAAGGGTCGAGGAATACTTATGTGACCAGACGAGGGGAAGGTCTGGCACATTCACAGGTAGGAGAACCCGAGGTTACGGGTCAAAATCAGATTATGGACAATCTGAACTCGGAAAGGAGTGCACATCGCTCGAGGCAAGAGCATGTGCACACAAATTCTGATGGAGAACGGAGTTTTATATTAGGAACAAATGACCAGCCGGAATATGAAGACTGGAACGAAAGAAGGGAAGGACGTAGAATGAAGCGGTCTAAACGATCATCACAGCCAAGGAGGAGGCGCTATTACTCTTCGTCTTCGGAGTCGGAAGGTGAGTCACCGCCACTAAAAAGAACAAGGATTCCTAGACGCAACGAATCTGATAGTAGGTTAATGGAAAAATTTCTGTCAATTTTAGAAAAATGTAAAAATGTAGAAAAGCCTAAAATGACTTTTAATACTAATGTGATACCGGAGTTCGACCCTTTGTCTAAAGAACAAACCATATTGACGTGGTTGACAAAAATTGAGGAGTGTGCTGAAATTTACGGCTGGGAGGAAAAAGAAATTATACATTACTCTTTGCCTAAGTTAACTGGTGTAGCAAAGACATGGTATCAGGGTCTAACTTCGATATTGCACACATGGTCAGAATGGAAAAGGAAGTTGATTGAATCTTTCCCGTGCAGAGAAGATTATGCAGAGCTTTTAACCGAAATGTTAGCCAAAACAGCAAAATATGGAGAATCACTGGAGCATTATTACTATGCGAAAATAAACTTGTTAAATAGATGTAAGATATATGGTAGACAAGCAGTAGACTGTCTTTTGTATGGAATAGAAGATCGTGCGGTAAAAGTTGGCGCTCAAGCAGCTCAATTCGACGAGCCAGAACAGGTACTTAAATATTTTAGGACTGTTAAAAGTGGTCCGAATAGGGACAGTCGTGACTCTACGCGGAAACCAAGTGATCGACGGTTTGGAAGCAATCCAAATCGACCGGGCCCTTCTAAACCAGGTACAAATATTAATTCTAATATAAAATGCTATAATTGCAACGAGATTGGTCATCCAAGTTTCAAATGTGAAAAAACTCCAGTTAAATGCACAAATTGTGACCGGTTTGGCCACCAGACAACTAACTGTCTGAGAAATAGGAGGACGACAAATGAATCCGATTAAAACAAAACTCTAGGTAACGACCAAACACAAAAACAGGTTTCAGAAGTTACAGCTGAAGTTACCGGTTTAAGCAAGTACGTGTTGGATATAAAGGTGAATGATTTGGCTATCTCGTGTCACATTGATCTGGGGAGTCAATGTTCCCTTATCAAGGAAAGTTATGCTATTTCTCTTAATCTTCAGATTGTTGCTCGCCCGAACTTACCGGTACTTAGAGGCATAGGTGGTAACTTGATACGTCCTTTAGGAGTCGCCGTGACTGCCGTCGAAGTTCAAGGCCTACGAGAAGTAATAGATTTATACGTAGTAGAGGATTATGTGCTAGTACACCCCGTTTTGTTGGGTCATTCATTCACCGAGAGGCCTGACATACTAATTATTAAAACTCCAGATGAAATCAAATTTCAGAGACTATCGTCAAATAAATTGGAGATTATGGTAGCTGCTGATACTGAAATTCCTGGTAATACGTTGAGAGCAATAAAAATCTTTACGCAAGTGCAATTAGACTGTGATGTATATGTAAATGGTACTTTAAGAGGCACCGAAGGTAACGAGTATTATTTATTTCCCGGGCAGTACGAGATCAAGAATGGTAGTGGAGCAGTCTTGATCTATAATATGTCAGTAACACCTATGCACATCACTAAAGGTAGTTTATTAACTCGATCTCTACAAAGAAATTCTATTTCATCGAGTTATACGCTAAATGCGTTCAGCGTAACGTTTGGTGATACTGAAATGGAGAGCTTAGTTAACTGCAATCCTAGTCTGGATGAGGATCAGCGCCAGGAAATACAAGGTTTGCTTGCAAAATATAGTAGTTGTTTTTCCAGTGGACTACATGATTTGGGTTACACGCCAGTTACCGAGATGACAATCGAACTCAGTGATGCCGATCCGGTGGTTTACCGCCCGTATCGCATGTCGTTTGCTGAAAGGTCAATGGTGAGGAATATGATACAGGAGATGCTGGACAGCGACATAATCCGAGAATCATCGTCACCATACGCAAGCCCTATCGTCATGGTTCAGAAAAAAACAGGTGACAAGCGATTGTGCGTCGATTACAGAGCACTCAATAGGAAGACCAAAAAGGACCACTACCCATTGCCCAGGGTGGAAGACCAACTGGATCTCCTTGCAGGTAATGCTCTATTTACATCCTTAGATTTAGCCTCTGGCTATTATCAGATCCCAGTATCTGAAGAATCCCGTCCTAAAACTGCTTTTGTTACGCCTGACGGGCAATATGAATATAATCGCATGCCTTTTGGGCTAGTTAATGCACCATCAGTTTTTCAGCGCACCATCAATAAAATATTAATGGAAGCCAAAATAAAATATGCGATTATTTATATGGATGACATTCTTATCCCATCCAAGGATTTCCAGGAGGGTTTACAGCGGTTGGAAGAGGTACTACAACTACTTGTAAAAGGTGGGTTAACTTTAAAACTCAGTAAATGTCATTTCTTTCTAGACTCCATAGATTTTCTTGGTTTCGATGTGAGCGTCAGTGGTATTAGGCCAGGCAGCAGAAAGACTGATGCTGTTTCCAATTTCCCAACACCTAAAAATCAGCACGATGTACGGCAGTTTCTTGGACTTTCTGGATTTTTTAGACGGTTTATCAGAGGATATGCTGTAATTACTGCACCTTTGACGGATCTACTAAAAAAAAATACTGGATGGACATGGAGTGACGCACAAGAACAAGCGTTCACTAAAGTAAAAGAGCTGCTAGTAAGTCGCCCAATACTTGCTTTGTACGACCCGAAAGCCGAGACAGAGTTGCATACAGACGCCTGTAAGGATGGTTTGGCAGGTATATTACTTCAGCGAAATGCGAACGGTGTACTTCAACCGGTATCGTACTTTAGCCGTAAAACAACTATTGATGAACGTAAAATGCATTCATATGAACTCGAAACGCTAGCAGTGATCGCCTCCTTAAATCGTTTCAGAGTTTATCTGGTAGGCATACCGTTTAGAATCTTGACTGATTACAACGCGCTCAGATCAACGTTAGTTAAACGGGACCTCATACCTCGGATTGCACGTTGGTGGGTTTTACTTCAAGAGTACGACTGCAGTATAGAATATCGTCCTGGAACCCGAATGGCACACGCAGACGCACTAAGCAGGAATCCGGTCGACAATCCAGTAAGTGAACCACATATTTTGGACATCTTACCGATACAACAATCTTACCAAGATTGGATCTCAACTGTGCAATCCGCTGATGATGAAGTTAAGAAAATTAGAGATATTTTATTAGACGCCACTGCTGAGGAAACCATTGAGGTACGTAAAAACTATAAATTAAAGAACGGTAGAGTTTTTCGCGTTGTAGGAGAAGAATTAAAATGGCTGGTACCACGGGGCGTGCGCTGGCAAATTCTAAAGACAATGTTCATATTAGTAAATACAAACATATTTTTAAAAAGGGCTATACCCCTAATTGGTCAACAGAATTATTTAATATAAAAAAAGTTAACGATACAAATTACCAGTAACTTATCACCTCGAAGATCAGCGAAAACAAGCCATATTAGGAACCTTTTATGAACAGGAGCTTCAAAAATCTCAACACCCCGGTGTTTCTTTGATTGAAAAAATTTTAAAAAGAAAAGGAAATAAAATGTTTGTAAAATGGTTGGGTTTAAGCAATGAAGAAAACAGCTGGATCGACAAAGCGTCAATAGTAAATTGACAAATTAATTAGTATAAATATTATATTTTGTTATTTCAATTTCATTTAACTTTAAGCAATGCAAGGTGGTGGACTAGTTAACAGTGTAATTAATAATTTACCATTTGAACTTCATTTACCTGGTTACAACTATTGCGGACCAGGCACAAAACTTCAGAAACGATTACTTCGAGGCGACAGAGGTGTAAATAAGTTGGATGAAGCTTGTATGCATCACGATATTGCATATCAGAATCACACAGATTTGTCTAGCCGTCATAAAGCAGATTTGCAGCTGCTAAACATGGCCAAACAAAGGCTTGCATCAAAAGACGCAGGCAGGGGAGAAAAACTAAGCTCGTGGTTAGTGAGCAAAGTGATGAAAGCTAAACTAAAATCTGGTGCAGGAATTAAAACATTTAACAGTTTTGTATCAAAAATAAAATCAAAAATTAAGAAACTGAAATCTAAGGATAGTAAGGTTCTCATTAATGCTGCTTACTCAGCTGCAAGAAAATTATTTCCCTGCATTGCAAATGTACGAGTACCTCGAGTTATACCCATACCAAAGACTGGAGGAATTTTGCCTTTAATCCCAATATTCGCTGGTTTATCGGCATTAGGCACTTTAGCCGGTGGAGCAGCGGGTATCGCCAAAACTGTAAACGATTATAAAGCAGCTCAAAAAAGCTTGCAAGAAACCGAACGACATAATAAGACTATGGAGGCATTAGCATTAGGTAAAGGCTTGTACATCAAGCCTCATAAAAATGGTAAAGGCCTATTTATAAAATTATCAAAAAACTGAATAAGCTACCTAATCGACCTTTAACTAATTTGGATATTCAAAAATATGGCCGCGACTTACCTCACTTCCGAGGTGTATACATGAAGGATCAGTTACCAAAAATACCAAAACGGATCGAATGTGCTATCGTTAACTTAGACGACTCGAAAAATGAAGGTACGCTTTGGGTAGCTTATGTCAAAGTAAATAATTATTGTGAATATTTTGATAGTTATGGGGATTTGAAACCGCCATTAGAATTAATGCGTTATTTTAAAAACTGTAATGTTTCCTATAACTATACAAGATATCAGAAGCTGTAAATTGTGGACACTTATGTTTAGAGTATCTGTGGAACTTTTGGAAAAATAAAATTATATAAATTTTATGACTTTCTTTTATTTTCATCATTCTCAAGATGTCTCTCACTTTGTCGATAACTGGCAACTCGTCAGATTTATCTACCTACTATCCCAACACACTACAATTAGACGGTCAGTATGAGTGTGCATTATTGCACTTCTCAACGTTTAATTCTATACCAAACATCGATAAAAGGAACAATAAGTTATTTTATGGCTATGATGAAGTTATCGAAATACCAGAAGGTACCTACGAATTACAAGATATTAGCGATTATTTAAAATCCGAAATAAAAAATGCTTCGATTAAACTACAGTGCAATAATAACACATTAAAAACTACTATATACTGTACAAAAAATATAAATTTCAATAAGGAAGACACGTTTAGAAGTTTATTAGGCTTTAATAAACAGGTCTTAAAAGCAAATAAATGGCATGTATCCGAGTTTCCAGTGAACATTTTGCCTACAACCGTGATCAGGATTGAATGTGATATTGTGAGTGGTTCATACATTAACGGAGAGCCCAGTCATATTATACACGAATTTGCACTAAACGTACCACCAGGATACAGAATTATAGAAATTCCTAAAAACGCAATATACTTTCCGATTAATCAAAACAACGTAAGCTGCATACGTATACGGTTGTTGGATATAAATAATCATTTAATAAATTTACGCGGTGAAGAAGTGCAGCTTTATTTGCATCTTCGAAGAAAAAATGATTGATTACAATAAATATGCGCTTCATCAAATAAAAAATATCAGTTCAACCCAAGCCTCCAAGCATATAAGAGCTAACACGAAAAAGAAAATAAAATTGACTAGAGAAAATAAGGCATTCCTTAAAGCGATTGGTTTACTAAAATGAATATCTTAGATGTTTTATCCGCACCAACCTACGACAACAGTATTGAAGGAATCGAGTACCATTCTTACAAGCCGTATGTCACAAGTTTCAACAGAAATGACGAGATACGCATACCCATCAATCAACAGGATTTGTATATACTACCGTCAGCAAGCACCTTGTATTTGGAAGGAGCTGTTTTAGTTAGCAAAAAGGATCCAAAAGATAGTGCTAGTAGCGTTCAGTTTACTAATAATGCTCTACTTTACCTGTTTCAAGATATAAGGTATGAGCTAAACGGAGTGGAAATTGATAAAATAAAAAATGCAGGCATTACCACTACGATGAAATCATTAATTTCAATGAATGAGAGTGAATCAAACATGTCTAAAGCCTGGGGCTGGAATATCGACGGCATAAAAAATATTAACGAAGGCAGATTTTCTGCATCTATACCGCTTTGTAACATCCTCGGTTTCGCAGAAGATTTTAAAAAAGTCGTAATAAATAGTAGACATGAGTTGATATTGTTACGGAGCAACACTAATCTGAACGCTGTGAAACTTAACACCGGTGAAGTTATCGAAGACGTTATTATCAATAAAATAATATGGCGCGTACCACACGTTAAAGTATCAGATAGAGAAAAGATAAGCTTGCTAAAACTGTTAGAAAAAGATCGGCCCCTCCAAATGATATTCAGGAACTGGGATTTGTATGAATATCCTGCGTTACCTAAAACTACAAAACATACGTGGTCTATTAAAACTTCATCTCAAGTAGAAAAACCTTGATTTGTCATTATCGGTCTCCAGACAAATAGAAAAAATAATGCAAGTTCTAATATGTCGCAGTTCGACCACTGTAATATTCGCGATGTAAGAGTCTATCTTAATTCGACCTATTTTCCTTATGAAAACTTGAATGTGAACTTTGCAAATAACAGAATCGCTTTATTATATGAGCAGTACACTAGATTTCAACAGTCATATTATGGTCGTCGCGCGGAACCGTTATTAAGTGAGAAACAATTTAAAGACTTAGCACCGCTATTCGTGGTGGACTGCTCTAGACAAGCGGATAATCTGAAGGGCGGTCCAGTTGTAGATGTAAGAGTAGAAATTGAAAGCGATTTGGACATTCCAGATCAAACATCTGCATACTGTCTCATTTTAAACGATAGCATAATCGAGTACAAGCCACTCAGCAACACTGTGAAGAAAATAACATGAATCGGGATACTGTTATAATAGATGTTCAAGGATTTAAGGACCTACACAATAATTTTATTATAAAAGAATTAGCTTTAGCTACGCATGATTATACACAAACATTTTTGGTAAAACCTCCATACTTGTTTAGATATTTAACAAGCGATGAAAAGAGACAAGTCAAATGGATAGAACGAAACAGGGGCATTATTTGGAATGAAGGATATATTGATTATAGAGAATTTCGTCGTATGATCGTTCCATATCTACAAAATAAAAATATTATAGTCAAAAGTTTAGAGAAGGTGAAATGGATAAAGGATCTTTGCGCAAATTGTAATGTGTCGGAACTTGATGAAAAACTGTGTCCAAATTTATCTACTTTGCATCAGAAATACAGTAATGGAAGTGTTAACTTAAACTGTAATAAAAATTTAAAACAGTGTGCTCTTAAAAATGTATTGTGTATAAAAAAGTATTTAGAGGAACAATGAAATGAACATCTCTTTCTATCTGTATAGTGATCTCGTTATTAAATTCATATTTATTTTATTGTAAATGTAATATACTCTTTAAATTGTATGTATGTGTAAATGTATTATATATTTAATTCTATAGGAATTTTATAAGTATGTAATCCACTTATTAATTTAATGTTTTGAAAATAAAACATAGAATATATACTGTAATCATGCGTTTATTTTATTTAAAGTTATATACCTATCCTAATAACATTTAAGTAATAAAAATAACATAAAGTACAAGCAAGTGCTTAACTCGTAACCTTATCTATATCATATTATATTACTACTACTATAACTTATACCTACTGCTAACCGCAACTAAAACAACAAGTACGAATAAATATTTACACAAGCAATGTTTAAAAATCACTGTCTAATATTGATTTAGATATTTTCTTAACTAACGACTCTGTTTCATCCATAATAAAGTCAACCGCATCTTTTACAACGTATTGCGCTTGGATAATCACATTCTCGCTTTCACTGTCACTATCACTGTTTTGACAATTATTATTATTACACAGATCTATGACTGAAATTTTAATAAGTTTACTGCCTCGCTGTTGAAGTCTACTCGTAACGAAAGATTGATTTGAATTTAGTTTTTTAGACTTTTCCCTGCGTCGCGGCATACACTTCTTTTCTTTCTTAGCTCGACTGCTGCTTTCACGCTCGCTTCGAAGCATCTCATTGAATTCTTCGTAAGGATCTTGAGCGTATTGGCTAAACGGAATGTCTGATTCTGTTAACTGAAACAAAGATTAAAACAGAACATTAGATAGATATCTAACCGAACACCTTAAACAGTTTACATTGTCATAAGTATTTATTATTATTTAGATACTTACCGAAGTCATGTTCAGATGCAATGTGACACGTACAAGTACTCGGATCGAAACCTTCCGAACAAGTACATCGTGCATGTGATTAATTAGTCACTCAGCAATAAAATGTAGGTCACACCTAAAAATATTAACTAAGCATTTTGTGGGACGTTGCTGCGGGCAATGAACTAAGTAGCGCGTGAGCATGTTCGTATTTCATTCGAGCTACACGTTTCAACATGATACTTGATTATTTATCCGATTTAGACCATAAAGTAATTTACAGTAGGATTTCTTTTACAGTAGGGTTTTTACCTGGTAAATAAATAAAACTACATATAACAAGAGATCACAGGTTCGATACCCAGCCAAGCAAAGTTATTATTAAATTATAGGTTTTCCTATTTTCGATATTCTAATTAGGATTTGTGTCTAACGAAATGTAGTGTACTGATTTGTGTCTGCCTACCCTTCGAAGAATAAATGCGTGATAATATGTATATAAATAAAAGTACATGAACATTAGCTTTTAAAATCGAACCTTATTATATTGCATATAAAATTTAATTTACGAGTCTTCTAGATAGGTGCATTATGAAGCTCAACTATTGGTATGCATTTTACAGTTAAATATATATCATCACGCCTGTTTCCATTGAGGTAGGCAGGGATTGGTAGGCAAACATATAAAATACAAAAAAAATTAAAGATGATCAAATAAATTAAACACAGAGAAAGTTATAGTATATATATTTAATTCTTATTTTCATATATCAGATTTACAATAATCTAAAACTGAAGTAAGATCATTATGTAATAAATATAATAATAATCCTTATCAGATTATACAATTTTTGTATTTTTATACACCATCGCAGGGTGCGCTTACAACACAAATATTCACATAGGATCACAAATACCTAAAACTACTTTTTGAAAATCGTGGAAATAATTTGTACAGTAGAATGGAAACATGGCGCATAGAAGATGATAGCTCAACCACTGCGCTCAGCTGTACTTGTCTTGTAGACTACATATTTACGAGTTAGGAAGGATGATCGTTATTCTTTAAAATAAATGAGTGACCCCAGGCTCGTGTTGATCGACAGCTATCGATCGTTTATCGTCGTTCCTAGACAAGGCAATTTTGTTGATGCTCCGAGTAAACACTTCGTGCTTTATTGATTTAAACATAATATTCTTCCTTCGAATAACTCCACCGTTAAATAATGTATTTTCATAATCCGTGATGTCTAACTCTCTTACTACACATGATTTTACACCTTTCGCTTTTTTTATTATTTTATCAGATGTTTTTATAGAATATAATTTTGATCTCAAGCCAACAAAATCAGAGATATATCTTCCTCCCAATTCATCTTTGAACAGACCTGGAACTTTTTTGTTGATTATGGGTATCATGAAATCATTTTGACTGTCATAGTTACTGGTATCAAAATATTGCAAAAAATGAAATTTTAAATCATAATAAAAATCATCAGTATATATTTTATACACAAACGAATCGGTATCTGTGTAACATAGCTGCACTCGATCATTATAAAATGGTTTAACGATATTATAATGAAAGTCATACATGTGTGATTTAGAAAGTTCTAAAACAGTAAATCCAATATAAATAGGTTTGTCTAAAATTATTTGATCGGGTTTCATTTGTATTGCAACTAAACTTTCAGATAATATAGATGCACTATGGAAATAGGGGTTGGCTACAAGTCTCTCGGCGGATACTGATTTCTTGGTTCTATTAAATGAATCGCACCATTGATTAACTAAATAAACAGATACCCTATTCTCAGTGTTTTCTAAAGTTTTACCGAAAACACTGTTGTTCAACAGTTTGAAAAAATCTTGTTCGAAAGAACTTTTTGCTTGTTGTCTTAATTTTGTATTTAATTCTATATATTTTTGTAAATACGGACTCTGTCTAAAAGTAATGGCTCTGTGAATTTTACGCAGCACCAATCCGTGTTCTAGACATTTTTTTAAATGAATGTAATGTATTACATAGTTATACTTGTTATACAAATTTGCAATTAACTTTTTTGTTTTTCCGCTTGGAGGAATACATTTTTCAGGACAAAATGGTAAATCATTATGGTAGTTATGTAAATGATCAGGATACAGAAGATCGACTTCTAATATGAAACCCCATTCAGCGGTATCCTCAACATTTTCAACATGTAAATTAGCTAATTCATTTTCACTAAGAAATCTAAAACCGGAGTAAGGTAAATACTGACACATGCTATAGCCATAAAGATTATTACAATCCAGGTATACTATAAAACAGTGAGGCTCGCATGCATTATATTCTTGCATGTATTTATGGTTAGCTTTGGCATACCGATGGCAACACATGCACAAACCCCCTCTTATACCGCTTTGAATCATTCTGACGATAGACAAGTCTGATACGAGTTCTAATTCAACCCCTGTTTTTAGCAACATTGCATCGAATGATAAACTAGGGGCAGTTATGTAAAATGCAGGGTCCAGTTTGTAATATTTTTTACATGTTTTTCGAAAACTCTGAAATATATCTGTTAACAAAAGTACATCTGTTTTTAGATATAGGTCTGTATATTCACCTAAGTCATGTATATTGAATTGATTCCAAACCGTCTGAGCGTGATTATAATCTTGTTCGCTAATATCTTCGTTGGTCATGGAATTATGAAAACAATACTTAGATGGTAATGATGTTTGTTCATAACATTGCCAGTCTGTCATGTAATCATAGGGGTATATGCCCTTACGTGTCAACAAACTAAATTGTCTTTCGTCAGGAAAATGAGTTCGAAGATGAACATAATCTTCTACCTGCAATGTTTTAGCAAGTTTATCTAAGCTAGTTCCCAAAAAGTTGAACGAGTCTAAAAACCTTAGTTGTATATAATCGTTATTAGACATAGGTATAAACTTTGTGAATGCTATATATTTTTCCTTGGTCTTGGCTAGTATTTTAATTTGTCCTGGAAGTTCACCTAATTTTTTTATAAATAAATGACAATCGTATCCGGATAAATTATGAAAAAATATTGGAACGAATTTTGGTACTTTATGTTGTAAATTACAATGTCTATGTGCTGCGCCTCGGTATTTTCCTGTTATATGACAATGATCCCTTACTCTATCATTCAATAGTAAATTTTCACAAATGTGGCACTTAGCAGCTTCTCTAAAATCAAGAGCATCTTTGTCGGTAAAGATCATAGGTTCGCTTTTAGATATAATACTAATAATTTCTTTCGCATCTTCAATTAAAAAATTAACAAATTTTGAAACACATTTCGAGTGCATTATTATTTTAACACTTAAGTTTTTACTAAGCTGTAAAAATAAATTATATGTCATAAACAAGTTTAAATCCGAAATCTATTTTTTGTTTGTAATAATGCAGGCAGATTGTTTCCAACGATCCCAAACGATTTAAGTAAATAATGTTCTAACATTAATTTTCATTATTGTTTCAGCAAGAAAACCCCTACTGGAATCGACGTATTCGATATCAGTAAAAACCATGGAAGAGATCAAGAGTGCAATATTTCACCGGACAAACTTATGTTATTCTTTGTGAATCGAGTGGCAAACGGATGCGAACGAAGAACAGCAATCACCACTGGCGAGTACTACATTGATTGCAAGGTCTACAAGGCTGACGACGCGCGCCACACCGACGGCATGGAACTATGGAAGAAAGCACTAGTGCGCATCAAGCTTCAAACTGATCTCGATTCTCCTCAATGGCGAAAACTTCAAGACTTCGTACATTCGACAGATACGGTGTTCAAAGAAAATCCAAGGTTCTATGAAAAATAAATAATTTAACACTGTTTTTTTGTTTTCATTCAATAATCTTTGAAACACAATGTACAGAATGATGTACATTATGTACTATACTCGCATGATACCTAACGGTTGAGTATAGTGATTGACTTGACAGTCGAGTCGACTGTTGTCACTGTCCTGTCGTGAAGACGAACTCGCCTAGCTACTGGAAGACAGTAGTTCACACAATGAGTAAGTTACACATAGTAGTTTACTACATAGTAGAGTCGATACTTTATTATTATGCATTCTGTTACACTGTTCGTGCGATGTTGTCTAGTCAATGATCCAGTACGACATATATATAATATTTAACAGTCGAGTTGATTAGTGGTTATTGGGCATTCCGAGCCACTGTCCTGTAGCGAGGCTTACTTGCCGAGCTACTGGAGGACAGTGGCTCAGAATGCCCAATAACTACCTACTGATTACGTGTGTGATAAACTTGACAGATTTGCCTACGCAATAAAAAGGTTAAGAGTCACGGTATCAACAGAAGCTGCTCTTTGTGCATATCACGGATATGTTTCGTCCGTACTTGCTTATGGTCTCTTGTTGTGGGGTAATTCGGTGGATATTACAAAAGCGTTTAAAGTACAAAAAAATGTGTACGTCCAATCTGTGGAGCGTGGAATACAGATAGTTGTAAGCCCTTGTTTAAAAAGTACAATATTCTGCCATTACCGTGTATGTACATTAGGAAATTATGCCTATTTGTACAACAACATCCGGAATATTTTACAAAACAAAAAGATGTAAGAAAACGAATTGTAGCACCTAGAAATAAAAATAAATTTAATCATGAGCTCTGTTTACCGCAATGCAGGCTCGAATTGTATAAGAGGAACTCGTAATTAATGCTGTAAAAGTATATAACAAATTACCGGACGCTTTTAAAGATCTACCTTTGATCATGTTTAAAAAAAAAGTTAACGCAATGGTTACTAGAAAAAAGTTTTTATAATGTTAATGAATACATGTCATATCGCGGAGAAGAAAACATGAATGAATAATATTGGTAAATACCTTTTAGTATTTGATTAATGTTAAAATATTACGTTGAAATTCTTAAAATAGTTATGACATCACAATTTACAATTACAATTATTTATATCTCCTTAATCTGACACATTGAAATTATTATATTAGTTATGACCTTACAATTATTTATATCTTCTTAATCTGACATGTATCTTGTGAACTGACATCTATGGTATAATTTTGACACTGAGAACTGTTGCTGTCTGTATTCTTTTTTTTTGTATTATTTAATGTAAATACTAGAATAAAATGTAATATTTGCACACCATATGTAATGGTAGAATGTAAGGGGCCATTAAAGTTTTAAGATCATTGTACTACATTCTAGCAAATAAAAAAAAATATTTGATTTGATTTGAAAAATATGGTCTTCGAAATAAAGGCTCAACTTTGAACGAACATGTTTGTTAAATAAACTTAATATTGATCTTATTTCACAGACATGCCGAAAATGCAAAATTTTTAATTTACCAGCGAACGCTAAGATTGTTTTCAGATGTAGCGTTTATATTTGAGTCAGTAAAAATAACGCGTGAAAATACATTATATAGGAAATTATATCTCAATGTATCAGCTCGTAACTTAATAATTTCCATGTAGGCCATAGTTATACTATGGAGTGTGAATTAGATTGTGGAGTAGTCCGCACGCTGCACGCCGCACGCTACAGGATAAGCCGCAGATTGCTTGTCGCGATCACTGCACAGACCCGCATTTATGGTGTATGGAGCATCATAAATATCGTTTTCGATCAAGTAACATCGTGATGAAAAGCGAGCCTATCAATGTTTTATGTTCCATGATACTAAGATAAACGCAATCATAGTGTACTTAAACCTAGTAAGAAGATAAAGACCACATCATTAACAACAGGTGAGATAGTGGTCCAACGCGTGCCTATCAACAGTAAAAAAAAAAAAAAAATTAGAAGTGTTTGCGTGAAGGAGATCTTCTCATCTAAACAAGTCGTAATGTTTTTACGAAAAGATCGTTGACACACGTTATACACATAAGCTGTAAACCAGCCGATGTGTTCGTGAGCCGTGTTATATTCGGAGTCGTTGACTCCTCGGTCTTGCTTGACTTCAGCCGATAACTCGCTGTCAAAGTCACGCTCTCACAGTACACGGGGATGGAGGCATTCTACTGAGTACAAAGGTTCTGTGACGGAGTGGTGAAGGATATTACCCTCTCATTAAATATTTCATGCTTACAATGCGAATAAGAATACGAACAAAAATACCTATATCGTGACAGACAAATTAAATATTCTATAAATTATATCGTTTACATTTAATTGTAGGATCTAAAATTGATAAAATATTTTTTCATAAATCATACAAAGACGAATGGTGATTGCTGACCCAGAAGCCGACAGAGTTGAGACCCATTGTTGTTTTTGTTATTCGATTTCAATGGCTAATGTATAAAACATATATGACCTTGAATATGTCTTCAGTAGACGAAATCTCGAAAAGTTATTTTACATCCATTTTTAACAAGTTATCCGTTGATAACAAGAGCCTGATGATGAAGGTCAAATGTGTTCGTCGCCATTTCTTACCCAGAGTCACACAGAATTGAGACATTTTTTTTTCCTATAATAATATCCGCAATCAGTCATCTAGGACTATAATTGGATCTGTGTGTGTGTGAGAGAATTTGAGAGGATGCTGGCAGTCACCACTGACAGATCCTTTAGATCATGGATTTTCTCTTCAGTCTTGAGGTAATTTTACTTAGAAGTTCCGAAGCTAGAGGGTTTGGATGAAGTGAGAGCCTTAATGGATCGATTTGGCGGTTTCGACTTCCTCAAAGATTGTTGGCATAGAAATGAAAATAGAAAGATATTCGAGGATTTCGTTGTTTCTAGTAAGCCACGATGTATTTACAATGTCCGGAAAATGCCGTTCTGGGCCTTTTGTATGCGCATGATGCTGCTTTTACAGGCTGTACTCCAGATTTAAAGTCCATAGGACCAAATTGCCTTCAGAATGCTGCAATATATGTATTGTTGTCAACTGAAAGGACGGAGTTTCTTCCCATCAGCCATGTTCATTTTTTGTATTTTAGGTTTAGGGCATTTCTTTTCTATTTGATGTGTTCACTCTAGGTAAGTCTTCTGTCAGTATGGAATCCCAAGTATTTAACACATTCAGAATGGAGGAGAGCATGGTTGCCAAGTTTAATAGGAGAACAATCGCCTAAGTGTGAATGTGATGTGGTGGGATTTCTGAGCGCTTGCTGTAATACACCATTTGTTAAGCCATGTATGGGTTGCGTTCAATAACTTTTGAAGTACGTAGCTCACCTGTTCAGATTTCGCATTACTTGAGAGAAAAGCTACATCATCAGCAAACCGCATCCTCGCTTACCATCAGGTGAGATAGTGGTCAAACGCGTGCCTATCGATAGTAAAAAAAAAAAAAAAAAAAAAAGTAGCCACTATGACATAAGAAGATATAGGCCATATCAGATGTAAATATGTTGCATAAAACTGGACCCAACATAGAGCCTTACGGAACACCTGCATAGATATTGTGGAATGAAGATCTAGCATTTCCCTGTTTGACACGGATAAACCTATTAGATAAGTAGGATTCCAAAATCTGGAAGAATGAATGAGGTGAAGTAGCTTAATTTTGCACAGCAGACCTTTATGCCACACGCGATCAAAGGCCCGTTGAATGTCCAGAAACGCAGCAGAACAGTATTCCTTTTCCTCAAAGGTTTTTCTTATGTGTGACACGGTAAACTTGTTCAACTGTGGGATGCGACTGACGAAAACCAAATTGGTGAGATGGGATGACAGATTAGTTATCGATAGTATCCTTGCGCCTAGTGAGAAATAGTCTCTTCCATAGCTTAGAGAGGATTGGAGTGAGGCTTATTGGCCTATACGATGAGACGTGGTGTACTGGTTTGCCAGCCTGGTGGATCATAATTATTTCAGAAATCTTCCAAAGTTTGGGGAGATGAGAAGTTCTCAGTATGACGTTAAATAGATTTGCCAGGAACATAACAACTTTGTTTGGTCGTTGTTTTAGAATAAATGAAGTGATTAGGTCGAATGGTGCATTGTGCAAGTCAAAAGATTTGATTTCTCTGGGTGAAAATGGCCTTATCAACGCACATTTGAAAGTCACGATTCAGAACTTTTGCTTTTTCACAGTCAGTGCGTAGCCAATAATCTCCATTTTTTCAAGAGAGGAAAAGTGTTCTGATGTCTGGTAAGATTTCTGGTTGGCTTCCAGAGAGAGTGGTCATAGTTACCTTAAGTTAACTGAGTCCTGGATTAGTTTCTTTAGTTCTTTGGTGGCGTAATTTAGATGCTTTTTATTCACTGACCTATGAGACAAATGCCAAATTCTTTGCAGACGACGTTTTTCTTCGAGTTTCAGTTGAATTTCCATAGGAATTGTTGGGACAAGTTGGGGTGCCTTCATTTCAGGTATGTTGCTCCAAGCAGCCACCTGGATTAGATTCGTGATGTAAAGACAGGCTTCATCAACATTGTCAGCCGGGAACAGAGAGAACAGAGTTGGATTCCAAGTATTCCTTAAAGCCAGTCTGTTTTACGGTTGCATAATGACTCGGTAGGATCTCTTATAAGTACTGTCGAACTAAGAGTCAGTGGTCAGAGATCACTGGAGTATGGTCTGATGATCCGTCAAGGCTAGATTCGATGCAGGTGTACATTGTCGCTGATGTTTTTTGAGATGAAGAAGTCTATGAGATTTGGGCGTTTGTTAGAGTCAGTCAACCAATATGTAGGCTCACCAGTTGAAAATCAATGTAGTTTTTCAAATTGCGGTTGAAGTAATCCTAGAGCCGAAGTATTCGTGTTTGGCATTCCAGTCGCCTCTCACCAGTAATCGAGGGCCAAGGGATTCAAAAAATGATGAGAATGTGGTATCTGAGACTTTTTGTTTGGGTAGACAGTAAATAGCAGAGACTTAGGGCTCCCGAGCGATTTTCTATTCTACGTAATAACTTTCCAAAAGTGACTGATTTATGTTATTTTTGATGACGATTGCTGAACCCGCATAAGAGGTACCATCTGAATGTGGAGTGTGATATATATTATTTGAGGTAGAATGAGACTCTGAAATTAATACAGCAGGTTGGTCGCAAGAGCAGAGTGCACAGCTGGGATGTTCCTATCCTTTTTCAAGTAGCCAGATGTCTTATATCCTACTCCACATTTTACACATCTAAATGGACGCATACAGTTGGTTTTAGAATGACCATACTGCTGGCAGCGCTGACATTGAACAATACCAGGGGACTTACGGGGATCTTCAATAAGCACTTGTTGGTGATATATGTACTTAATGCTTTTTACTGCTTTGTTATTGACATTTGGCTCCAAATTAACGAAGAAAGTGGATGTTGGTTTATTTTAAGGGCTGTAGCGTGCGTTAATAATTTCTTCTCTGACTTGATTGCCTGTGTTTTCAATTTCTTGGACTATTGCTTCATGAGGCGTAGTGAAATGAAGGTTGCGAATTACGATTCTAAAACATTTGGTTTATTTTCTATAGAAGGTACATATGTCTAATTAAACCTTTCTGTCTGACAGTATCTATAACTCTCCTATAGGCTTCAGGATTATCAACAAGAATTCTAAGGAGATTATTGTTTACGATCTTGTACCTGAATTGGGTTGGGTCAATAACAGATTCCAGGAGACCAGTAAGTTTGTTTACATCCTCAATGCCATATAGTATGATTGGAGGAGGTCTATTTACCTTCGGTTGGATATTTTCTTGATCAACTGGGAGATTGGCGAAACTGTGTGTACATAAATTGATAAATAAATAAAATAAATAAATATTATAAAGTTAGCTTGTGTATTTCTTTAAACAAAGTATAGAAAAGTAATTGTTTATCCATTCTTCCAAGTATGCCTATAAATTTAACTGTTGGGCACCATTCACTGGAGTTGCTAACATGGGTCTGATGATGAAAATTAAAAAGGTGAGTAGTGGCTCTCTTAGTTGACTACTCCTATATCCATCGTGTTTGAGTTCATTTAAATCCTTCTGACGAGCACTATCTTTTGCACCTGGTAATAACGATCTGATGATGAAACCATAAAGGTGAGTAGTGGTATGGTTTCCATCATCAGAGTATTGTTGCTTGCTGCAATAGATAGAACCCGTTTATACAATTTATATGAGCTCAAACACGATGAGCATTAGAGTAGTCAACTAAGTGAGCCATTACTCACCTTTATGGTTTCCATCATCAGGTCGTTGTTATTAGCTGCAATGGATATAACCTATATACGATACCTATATATGAAATAATTTTCCGAATCGGGCCAGTAGTTCCTGAGATTAGCGCGTTCAAGCAAACAAACAAAC
This sequence comes from Lacanobia oleracea, assembly GCA_950371165.1. Taxonomy (NCBI): domain Eukaryota; kingdom Metazoa; phylum Arthropoda; class Insecta; order Lepidoptera; family Noctuidae; genus Lacanobia; species Lacanobia oleracea. The sequence goes on from OX493406.1 coordinate 23,792,550, forward strand.
AAACTCATCAGCTTTATATTTTAGTACATAAATAGATTAAATTTAATTAAAAATTAAAGGGGGCTCCCATACAAGAAATGAGTTTTTTTTTCATTCCATTGCCATTATAATACGAGCTGCAACACCTGTAATATTCTTCAAATTAGCGAGCAATACTTTTAAGAGATTTTCGGGGAGAAACTTGTGGCTAAATAATAACACTCGTGCAGATCTTTAAAGTTAGGTAACATTTACCTAGTTCTGTCCGTGGATGGGTGGCCATCGACTACTATATTTAGTTAGTTAGTCTCCAAAGGATAGATCTTTGAAAGGCTAGGCAGATTGATAGAGTATACAATTTCTAAGCAGTTACAGGCGCCATCCAATATGCAGTGTTAATGATTTTAATAGTTCAGCGTTTCAGTTGAAGACAAACCTATTCCGTGATTTGTGTTCCTTCCAGCTCTTCTGTAAATACTATTATATCGACGGTAACTCGCCCTTCATCCCATCCCGTCTCCCCCCTACCCGGTGCCCTTGTGCCAGCATTTGCATAAAGATATTAGTCGGTGTACCGCGTGCATGCGCCTGACAGTCGAGAATATGTCTCGCCCGCGCCTACGCTGGGGAAAAGTTTATCATCAACGAGTATTGCCTACTTATACTGATAATAACTTAAAGCCTTTCGTAAAAGATATGCAGATCAAGTATCTTGACTTGGCACACGTGGTGCTTGATGTGGCATGTAGACTCTCCAATCATTGTACTGATCGTCGCGTCAGCAAATGACACATTAGCCAAGAGCCTCGAACAACACCATAGAAGGCTCTCGTTAATCAGTGGTTGTGAACGGATGTATAATTAATTATATACCTGACTAGCTGTCCCGTGACTTCGTTCGCGAGTAAGTCGGAAAGTAAAATGCAAGTTAAAAAAATAATCTAAAAAAAGATAAATATGAACAATCTATTTCAAGCATTGCTTGCTTCCTTTTAGATTAAGGAATTTGGAAGATCAAGGCACTGTTACACTGTTTTACATCTTCTGTTCCAAACGCCGACCAGCCCTAGTATTTTTTCGTAATAATTTTTCATAATTAAAAACTTTTAAATGATAACGCTTCTCTATGCATGATGTTAAAGAATGTTTGTAGGGTTGTTAACACGTTGCGGAATTTGTTTCAAGGAGTCATCGCGGCCCTGAAACGCAAAGAGCATTAGAAGGAACACGGATGGGTTTTAGTCAGTAAGAGTTTGACACTCTTCTACTCCGCCTAGAGCGGGAGGAGTCATTTGATGATTTCCATTCCTTAAAAAAGTATAAAAAGACAAATACCGGCCAAGTGCGAGTCGGACTCTCACACGAAGGGTTCCGTACCATAAACCTTAATTATTATTATTTGTCGACGTACTGACGGACGGACGGGCAGCGAAGGCTTAGTAATAGGGTCCCGTTGGTTACCCTTTGGGTACGGAACCCTAAAAAGAGTTGTTAACGTACGATAGAGCTACATAGAGTTGGCTATAGGAAAACCAACCAGAAGAGAAGTCTATCCCTATCCCTGCAACGAAAAGAGTAGAGTAGAGACTCGCTAATCCGCAACATATTAAACTCCCATTCTCTGTCAGTCCTAGCCCAAATCCACAGATACCTACTGGGTGCTTCACTGGGTGGTTTGGCGGAGTGACTTCTCCGTTCCGAGAATTTGTTCACGTCGGGCAGCCTTGGCATTACTTTTTGTTTCATCCTGAAACCTTATAAAAATTAAATCTGTTCGTAGTGGAAGTGTTATGTCATCCATTATTCAACACAGCAAAATAATATTATGGAATATTAAGTTATTTAAGTATGTGAAGTGAAAAATTACTGCCCTTATGATTTCACGGTAAATGTATACTATGTTTCTCATCTCAATTTTAACGCGCCCAGGATTTATTAAAGATTTAAAAGAAAAGTTATAATAATGAAATAGGCACCTGAAGATAAATATTATTATTCGTTCCTGCTTCCTGAGCAGTAGCATGTAAAAGTAAGTGGTATTCTTGGAACGCTTCAAATAATGTAAGAAATTTTGTATATTGTAGTCAAATGTTGAATAACTCGAAATAATATTAATTGTTAGGTTACCAAAACAATGGCGAACTTTAAAAAAGTGAGGTTAGTGTTAAAAACGACCCATACATGCGTTGTTTGACACCAATACCTTTAGAGCTTCTGCAAAAGAGTACTGCCTAACACAATAAGCTTTAGTTAAATCCTTTATTACAGGTAAAAACTAGATAGAAGAGTTGTTTGACACTTTTAGTATCTCGTGTTACTAAACTGTCGACAAACTCTATTTTATAATCTATGTCTGCAATAATAGACAATGTAACACCGTAAGTGGTATAAAACACTTAAATGTACAATAACTGTACAACAATAAGTGTAAGACTCGGGTGTCACAGACAGGTTAAGGCTATAACGTCTTAAGTATACTTGCAACTACTAGCACCATTATAGCTCTCAAAGCGGTATTAAGTCGTCCATTAATGTTTTAGTGCCATGATTGGGGCTAAAACTTGTTTGTTAACTTCTCTATATCGTCTTTAGTTATAACTGAGATAATTATAACCCTCTTATATTACTAAAAGATATAAAATGCCTGTAACTGACACCAAAATTTTATTTGGGCTATTGTCGATACATCGCGTAGCTCGAGCTGCGCATCTTTCTCGCACAGCTACATACTCGTAGCTCAGTGGAAATGGTTACGTAGTTTCGTAGCTTAGCTATTGAATTCTCGCAGCATAGCTGCATAGCACATCTCTGGTGGAAAATCACCCACCAATACCACGATTCAAAAATGAGATCAAATGCATAACGCCATCTATGGAATATGTAGTTGAACTGTTAAAATATAAGTTCGGAGCTTGTTTTAATTTTTATTAATAGGAATATGATGTGCATTTAGATCGATATTTTTTTAAGACATTGTAAAAGTAATAAATAAAAAAATATTTTGTAGTATAAGTCTCAAGCTGTCAATATTCTGCATTACGTAGAATAATACGATGTTGATTTCTTTCATAAAATTGCTACATTCCTATCAGTTTTATGTGTAAAACTATTTATCTACATTGATTTTTTACTTTTTTTAACGGATGCAAACAGAAACTATAATATTATGTTCTATTAATTATTACACTTTAACATTCTGGTGTTGATATTTGGCATACTTGGATAAATACTAAAAAAAATACAACAAAAACATATTACGAATATTTGAAAATATTAGGTAAAACAGGAATCGTAAAAGTAAGGAAATGCATCAGCTAAAAAATCCAAAAATAAAATTACGACTTTTGGGATTCGAACCCACACTAAATTTTTCGGCAGGCAGGTCTTTAAACCGATGGACTATGACTACTGTTGGCGGTTTATTGAAATAGCCGATCTTATTTATGTCATGGGCTTTCGCTGCTCAGCTCCTTGAAAGTATAGCGTGATGATAAACATTGCTGAGGTTAGACCTGTACGTGTCTGCAATATTGTAATCTGTTTTGGCTTCTTATAACAATTCCTCACTTAAAAGTTTGGAAAATTGTTGGATAAAAATTTAAATGTTATTTTAATTACGCAAAATCCCATTTTATTTTTATTTTGACATTATTTTTGCGTAAACATACATTCCAAAAGAGAAAATAAATAGAAAAAATAATATCTGTTGCATTTTCTCGTTCAAAACAGACATTTTTGACAAAGCGTATATAGCCTATAACCATACCTATAAGGACTGTTTATGCAAAATTTGAACAAAATCGGTTCAGTGGTTTTCTCGCCAATTAGAAACATACATACAGCTTACGATTTACTATTTATTATATTTATTTATTGTTGGGAATATACAGCTAAATTTAAATCTGCATGTTTCAATTCCTGGAAACAACATTTTTTCAAAATTTCTCTGGATAAAGGCATTTGGTACAAAAGCAGTCAGCCACCTCGTTTTTTTATATTAAGAGACCGTTCTGGGCACTATCCATCGGCACAGTTTGCATTTCTTATGAAAAAGGCTGATTCTCCTAATTGCACAGTTTGCAGTCAAATCGAGGATGTGCAACATTTGCTGATGGAGTGAACTCGAAACGGAGTAGAATGCGAGCTATTCATGAAGGATTTTAAAATAAATAAATTTGATGTAGGCATAATTCAATCCATCTTGCCTGTACCATCTTCGGATATTATTAAAAAAATGTGCCATTTAATTACGGTCCTCCACAAATAAATGTAAAAGGTTACGATAGGGCTGACAAATCTTTGATAAAAGCCCCTAATAAAACTAGATAATAAAAAAAGGCTCTCGTTAGGCAGCTGGATCAATTGCTTGTTGGGCAGCTTAATCTGAAAGTGGGTCTTCTGAACACGGCTCGCAGTATTCCTCTCTCTGGAGTCCTGACCGCCGGTAGCTTGGACACTATGCCCTATTGCCGATATTCCTAAATTATTTTTTAACCGACTTCTTCAAAAAGGAGGAGGTTCTATGTTCGGTTGTATGTATGTTATTTTTTTTTTTTTTTTATGTATGTTCACCAATTTCTCCGTTAATTCTGGACCGATTTTTCTGAAATTCTTTTTTTATTCAGAAGCCTATACTCCTGAGGTGGTCTCATTGTCACCAAGTTAGAATCTGATGATGGGATCCCATGAAAATCGAGGGAAACCCTCAAATTTATAGGCACAAACACTGTTTTTCATAAACTTTCTAACGCAATTCAGATAATTGTGCTTGGTAATCATCATCTCATGTTGCTGAGCTAATGATGGAAGGTACAAGTCAAGATCTGATGATGGGATCCCATGAAAAATGTTTGTTCAGCGATATTTTCGCCAATTGTTAACCGATTTGGATGATTGTTTTTTTGTTTGGAAGAGTATTTTCTGGGACTGGTTTTAAATTTGGTGAAGATCTGATGAAAAACTTCGGAGGTAGCCAACGGAACTCTTCAATAAATGATAGCAAATGGATCGGGATTTCTGAAATCGCATGTCTGTTGATTGTTTACACCAGTTCATAACATAACATCACGCCGGTACGCTGTTTGTGGTTTCACTTTTTAGTGGTACCTGCGTTCCACTAAAAAGTGAAAAATAAAAAAGTATTTACAAAAAAAAAACAATAGACTTCCAAAACAAAACACTACAAAGTAAAAATAACTTTAATTTCGGAAGTTGGTGTTCAAAAACGAAAAAAAACAAAAACACCGACTTCCGAAATTAAAGTTATTTTTTACTTTGTAGTGTTTTGTTTTTGGAAGACGGTTTTATTTTTTTGTTAAAAAGTTTTTTTATAAAATTACTTAATGGCTTGCTTAATGGTTTTTACAGATATATGCTCACAAAGATTTAAGTCTACATATTTCCGAACATTTGCAAAATATCCAATATTCTTGTTCGACGCTTCAGTAAATACTTGACGGACAGTTTGTTACCGAAAACACCAAAAAACAGACAGATACTTTGCTGAACTTCGAAAAGGTATTCAATTAGGCAATAAACAAGCCAAATGGCCGCTCTGCTTATAAACAATATTGAAATAAAGTTTTGAATAAACTGGAGCAGGTTGTTTTGTTCAAAGTGAAGGTTTCAAGTTCTCGGATGCTCTCCGCTGGCAAGCTGCCGCGGGCTATGGGCATTATAACCTGACCTGTGCGAATGGTTCACGTTCGATAAAAACATAACTATTGTTACGAGCTTGGGGTTTGTGGTAATAAAACAGCCGATTGAATAAGCAAAAATGACACTTTAATTTACAACACTACTTACAACTTAAAACACTAATTATTAAACACTGTTTCACTACTGATAACATAGCGATCTTTAGCTGCGAACAGCTAAAGATCGTTTTCGATGTTATTGCTTGTATTTCCAGTCCACCAGTCGCGGGGTATGCGCTCTTTAACAGCGACAGACGACAGTGCAATAGCTATTTCTAGAATCTTCTAGTATGGAAACATCTAGAAGGTTCGAGTACATACCGATCCCGACTGACCAGATGTCGGAACCTTGGAATGTTGTAGCATAGAAAAGTCTAGAAAGATCTTGAACCTACTAGTTCTGCTACTCTATACTAGATGGCGCTAGTAGTAGCTAATGTCGTTATGTACCCGGCATTAGTTCTGGCGCGTGACACCAAAAAGCCCGCGGCTTCAAACGTACGTAGGAAACCGATTAAATTTTTTTGCCGACTACCTATTTACGTACTTACCTATTTAGTCTAGCCTTTTTTCCCAACTTTACACGGTTCCATTTTAACAAAGTAAGTTTGTTTTAAAAAAAAACCGAACCACTTAATGTACGCGTTTTGTTTAATAATTCATTAAGATAACAAATAAAGTAAAAATAAATAATGCATAGGAATTATGAAACGCCCTGTTAATAATGTTTATGTATTAAAACAATGTCTCCGATTTATTCCGCGCCGCTCCGTCATTGGACCACAAGTCTCGGATTGCATTCGCTCCTGTGTTTCAAACTACGTCATGCACCATCTGATAAATACATATAAATATTATATTTATATAATTCAAATATTCATAAATATCGTTTTTTTTACGAATGTTTAGTAGGCATCGGATGGAGTGAGTGCGCTGCCGTTGTGCGACGGGTAAAATGGAAACGTGTATTGGAGTCGACTTCCAATCAAATCGGATTCAGCTGAATACCAGTATTTTACGTAGAGCGGCTGCCTACCAGACCTCTACCCCATTAACAGGGTAACACTGTACTTCTTGAGTACGTTGGTCGGGGATGCATGAATATGGCTGTTCTTGGGGCTAGGTCCCGTGGTCGCCCTCGCAAGCGCTGGTTGGACGTCGTTAAGTCCGACATGAGAACCAATGGCCTAAGAGAAGGATGTTCAAGATCGGGCAAAGTGGAGGAAGCTAAGTAGGAAGGCGGACCCTGGCAATAGCCGGGATTAACGCCAGGTAGAAGAAGAAGAAGAAGAAGACTGTACTTCTTGGCAAAACTGTAGTCAGATTTACTGGCTTCTGACAATCCGTAACAACTGCCAAACATCTTCAATTGACAGCCGGGACCAACAGCTTAACGTGCCAGACTCCCACAACCCATTAACGTTAATTCAATGTTTTACTTACACTATAATGGAATACTAACAAAATATGGATCATCGTAGTCCGAAGTAAACGAATTTAATTTTATTTTAATTTAATTGCCTAACGAGGTAACACGGTACTCCTTAGCAAGTCTGGAGTCAGATTTTCTGACTTCTGACTATCCGTAACGACTACCAAAATTAGCGGACTAACAAATTGTCGTTCTTTCCGATTGCCGACCAGTAGGTACCTAATACCACTAAAATTGTAGATAGGTACATAACTTGTAGGTATAATATTATAATATATCCTATTGTATTTATATGTTTTGTGTACAATAAAGAAAAAGAACAGGTACTCGTTCCTAAGTTCATCATTCATATTCTGCTTCATAATGTTTTCCTCCTTTCGTAACATCAACAAATTCCTAGAATCGAACGAACCGCACCAAACCCATCCCAGTTTCCCTACGAGATAAAGTTAGCGGTATATTTTGTGATAAGCGATGTTTCCGTCCTCGCCGAGCAACGAGCATGTGACGCGGTGTCGAATCGATGCCGCTAATAAGGCTCACGTACTCCTCGGATTGAGTTACGTTGTAACCAGAACGTCGCACGCACGTCCCGCTCTAAAATAATATCGCTCTAATGTTATAACATAAAACAAGAGTAACTCGATCACAGAAACCTCTCCGATACGGATAACGAAATTAACTGCTTCCGTATGTAGCTAATGCCTGCCTACCTGATTCATGCAAACATCGTAGTTGATAAAAAACTCGCGCAAGGTTGTAAACTCTGTCCACTCACTAAGACACGGATTTGTTGTAAATTATCGAATTTGGATGCGATTTTTGTAGGTTTTCAAAATAATCTGTTCACAATAGTGAGTGGCTAATCTTATCAAGACGTATTGCAATCTTTGGCTTTTATAACATACTGTGCGGTCGTGCGGAGACATATTGTATGTACACAGTACACACTATGAACGGTCAAACGGTGACAAGTGTAGTCTTCAGTCAATATTCTAACACCCGTTTTCACAAACGTTACTACTACTCTCTCAGTGCGCGCGAGTGTACAGAGCCCCTAAAACTTATTCATAAACAATAATTGAGTGGCGGCTAGCACTATGCGTCCCTTAGAATGAACGCACAGCTAAGGTAGCCTGCTAGCTTGTTTTAAGCAACGCATAGCTAGTGTCTCTCGATTCTCTGTGGTCTATTATGCGTTACGAGAAATATTTTACTATTAGTGATAATTTTTCATTTTAATAGCGTCCGTTTACAATGGATTATAGTATTGAAGAAGAATTTGATAATTATATCAATAAGAGAAGCACAATAAATAACAGAAAAGTGATACAGGATTTTCAAAATCCTTATGATTATTACAGTTTGGATGAATTTAGGCTGTGCTACAGGTTTTCCAAAGATGTGGTACTTTTTATACTCTTGCCACTGATAAATTTAGACCTAGAAATGAACGTCAAGCAGCGAAGTGAACTTCGCAAAACAAACGGACCAATCACAGAGCTCTATTCAACGCTGTGCGTTTGCTTAGCCAAGGGTTGTTTGAGCATTGTTTATGAATTGAAAGGTTTGCCATATGCAATGCAGTGAGAAATGCCTTACTTTGCATAGCGTTGCTACTTTACTGAGAAAAGTATTGTTTGTGAATACGGCTGTAAGTCTTTTGGTCTCTTAGGCCATCTCCACACGAGTTGTCATATGTAGTGTGATGTTTTCACCCGTCTCAAAACCGTGGGAAGGCGATCCCGGGAATAGTTAGCCCCATAGGTGATATATTGTGAGGTCAGCTGAGGAATGGAATTCACCCGGTTTATTAATTAAACGGATTCCACTAGCCACCTTGGAACCGGAAAAGGTTGCACCTGATCGGTATGTTTTATGCAAGAACAGTATTATGATAATTCATTCCTGCTATCCATCCATCCTTCCTAGAAAATTTGTGTACCCTTTATCGGATAGGTTTGATTTTCTGCCATTAATATCTAAATTGAAATAACTTTTTGCCTTATACGGGAAAGGTTAAGAATCGAGAGTTTGTAAAATTCAAGAACGAGCGAAGCGGCCCTGAAAATGTTTACACTCCATCTCATAAGATTTGATTTTTATATTTAAACACCGTTTTTGCAATAAAAACCTTCCACAATCAAAACATACACATTAGAAACTTAGAAACTAACAAAAACTCAATAATTATAGAGAAAGAAGAAGAAAATATATATGTGTCCGACAGATGACACATTGCACTTGAAAAATCATACTGAAATACCGATGACGAAGAATGAAATAATAATCTCAATTTTGGCCCTTTCATAGAGGCAAAAGCTCAAGTGGCTGCAAGGAAGTTGGGGATCCTAGCAAAGGTGAGACGGTACTTCACGCCGGAACAGCTGCTCAAACTCTATCAAGCGCAAGTTCGGTCGTGTATGGAATACTGCTCTCATCTTTGGGACGGATCTGCCAGATACCAGCTTGATGCCCTTGAGTCAATTGAGAAACGAGCCAAGAGGATCATTGGCAATGAGAAACTCGTCGCGACGAAGCTCCAAAGTCTTGAGCATCGACGACGAGTTGCTAGCTTGTCGGTTTTCTACCGGTTGCATTTTGGGGAATGAGCGACGGAATTGCATAATTTAATTCCGCCAAGCCCGTTCCGTCATCGGACCACAAGACGAACGGCGATGCGCCACCGGTACATGGTGGACATTCCACCCATAGGCACAAAACGTTTTGGGAATACATTCATAATGCGTACAGCTAAGGAGTGGAATTCCCTGCCGGAGTCTGTGTTTCCCGATAGCTACAACCTGGGAGTCTTTAAGTCAAGAGTGAATAGGTTACTTCTAAGCAAGCGTGCTCCATCTTCGACCACATCATCGCTTACCATCAGGTGAGATGGTGGTCAAGCGCGTGCCTATTAATAGCAAAAAAAAAAAAAAAAGCTTTAAATGATGATGATCACAAGAGCAGCATCGCAACGTGCACGCCCACCACCCCCGGACCCATCGCTGAACTCCGCCTCGTCGCCGCCGGACTTAGGATTACAAGAGTCACCGGCGGACGCAGTCGCGTCGAGCTCCAGCGACGAGTATTTCTCTCCGCCGACATCGCCAACACCTGTACGTCGGCAAAGGAGAGGCCGGCCACCGAGGGGCTTGGGACCTAGGGGCTAACCCGCCTCGAGCCGGGTCCCTGCTGCCGGTGGTTATGTGCAGCGTATGAAATGGACTCAGTCTATAAATGAGAACGTAATACGCGCATATTACGGGGCTACAGAGGGGGGAACTAACCTCACTGCATACCGTGTCTTTGTCTTTGTTCCAGGACCAACCGTGAATGTCTCGGCCCAACGATTGTCGGATCAGGTGCGGGTTATCCAACGTAATCACAGGTTGGACGCTGCACTTGATAGGCTGCGCTCAGAGGTACTGAGCAACTTTATCATCTCAACTTCGACACAGGCCGCGGATCAGGCGCCAGCTAGTGGCGCGATCACACGGCGGCCCAACAATGTCAGTGATGAGGTAGATGATAGGGTTGTCACGGTAAGTAGCCAGTGCAACGATAGACTGAGGAGCACAATGGAGGATGCGCTTCGCGAGTATAGATCAATTCCGACCGAACTTAGGCCCCGTTTATCACGGTTACCCATGCACAAAAAAATAGGGCGCTGGTGTGTGCCTTAGACTCGCTGCTGCAGAGCTTCTTTGAAAGCAGCGGGAGGCTCGTTGATACGCACTCAATCCTGTATTTCGGGGCTGTTGCGGCATGTCGTTTGGCAAATGTCAAGTTTAGTAGTTGTGATGAAGCTATTCGACCAAAACCTGCTGCAACAGCCTGGCAGTGCAGCATCGAGCGGCATGTTGATGAGGCTAGGGCACCCATCGGCAAACTATACTGCTTCAGGGAGGGCAACACACGGCCACGTGTGATGCGCTTTGTGAGATTACACGTCCCGTGTCACGGAGCGCGTTGACTTCCTGAAGCAGAAAGTTTGTGCATGAGCAAACCTTATTCGGCGGTATAAGCGGCGGGTTGACCGATACACGGATAATCGCATGTTCCAGAGCGATGAGAGGTGGGTATATAGAGCTTGGGAGCGACCTGAACAGAGTGTGACGGGCGTATGCCGCCCGGATGATATCGCCACAAGTACATTCTGGCGAAGCATCTGTTCGGTGCCCGTCTGTCATACCGAGTATGGCTGGATGCGCGATGTCGAGCGCGTGTGTGAAGCTATACCAGAAATGGAAAAAATAAACATCACTCCATTAGATGTAGCTAAAGCAGTCTGTCCGTTACCGAACTGGAAATATCCGGGACCGAACGGACAGCATAACTTCTGGCTCAAATGGGATAACAGCTCACACGCGCTCCTGGCATCTCAATTCCAGTCATCCTAAGAGTCTGGGACGCTACCACAGTTTCTAACAACTGGCGTTACCTACCTGCTCCAAAAGACCGGTAGTCCCACGGAACCCAATACCTATAGACCAATTACTTGTTTGTCGACGGTCTATAAACTTTTTACATCCATACTGAGAGTGAAGATCAATGAGTACATTGAAATTAACTCAATTATGTCCGCCTCTCAGAATGGATGTAGGAAGGGAATCCGCGGCACTTAGGAGCTTCTCCTCATAGACATGGCCATAAGCCATCAGGTTCGTCGATCTCGCAAGGATCTGTCGACATGTTGGATAGACTACAAGAAGGCCTACGACTCTGTGCCACATACATGGCTCATGAGGGTGTTGGAGTTGTACAAAATAGATGCAACTGTACGCACCTGTCTTGAGTCATGTATGAGGCAATGGAATACAGGATGTCGACCGATTCAGGGAAACGATGAGCATGTATGGATTAAACGGGGAATATTCCAGGGTGACAGTTTGAGTCCGCTTTGGTTTTGCTTAGCTTTGAATCCTCTAAGCACATTGCTGAAGAATTCAGGTCTAGGCTATCGATTGAGAAGGGGTGGTCATGCCATATCTCACCTTCTTTACATGGATGATCTGAAACTCTTTGTCCTCAACAATTCGCGACTGATGGAGCTACTGAAGGTAACTGAAACCTTCAGTAGTGCCATCAGGATGGAATTTGGATGGAAAGGGGAGATGATGGAATCTGAGGGAATTCAACTCTCGGATTCCATACAGGTTAGATCCCTCAGCTCAACCGAAACCTACAAGTATTTGGGTATGTTGGAAGCGTTGGGCACTAATGTTACTGATATGAAGCAATCGTTGAAGGAACGCTTCTTTGGCCGCCTGAAAAAGGTTTTGGATAGCCTTTTGTCGGGCGGAGATAAGGTGCGCGCCTTCAACGGTTGGGTCATTCCGGTATTAATGTACTCTTTTGGCATACTCAAATGGAGTCAAACTGAGCTTGACGCCCTGGATAGGAGAGTCCGTACACTGCTGACCGCAAACCGGATGCATCACCCACGATCGTCGGTGATGAGACTGTACATCCCGCAGAAGTGTAGAGGTCGAGGCTTTTTAAACGCCAAGACTCTCCATAACCGCGAGATGTGCAGTCTCAGAGAATATTTCCTCAATGCTGATGTGGGTATGCACCGAGATGTGGTCGCAGTGGACAAGGGTCTCACCCCGTTATCCATGGCTAAGGAGAACTGGCGTAAGTAGGTATGGAAAGGCAAGGAGCTTCACCGGCGCTTTTATCGGGTTCTTCATGTGTTTGATATAGATTTTTCAGCGTCCGTGGCCTGGCTACGTTTCAGTGATCTCTTCGGGGAAACTTGAAGGTTTTGTCTGTGCGATTATGGATGAAGTTATCTTGACGAATAACTACCGAAGGCATATTATGAAGGATGGGACGGTGGACGTGTGTCGAGCATGCCACCGTCCGGGTAAGTCCATCAGACATATTATCTCTGGTTGTTCTCGTCTGGCTAACGGCGATTACTTACACAGGCTTGTGCCTGTGTAAGTAGTTGCTGATGGATAATCCTGGCCACTTGGTTGTCCAAGTGGCCAGGATTATCCATCAGCAACTTGCATGGAAATATAAAAATGTGGATTCTGAAGTACCGTATTACAAGTATGTGCCCGACCCAGTTCTCGAAAATGACCATGTCACGTTGTACTGGGATCGGTCTATCATCACTGATAGGACTAATTGTTGCCAATAAGCCTGATATAGTGGTGATAGACCGATTACCGCGCCGCACAATGATAATTGATGTTACCATCCCGCATGACGAGAATCTCGTGAAGGCCGAGAAAGAGAAATAGATCAAGTATCTCAACTTAGCACACGAGGTTGTCGACATGTGGAATGTGGACTCAGCTGTCATTGTGCCGATAGTCGTTACGGCCACTGGCCTGATGGCCAAAAGCTTCGACGACCATCTGTTGAAGCTGGCGTTATGCGGTTGGGTAAAGAGCCTGATACAGAAGGCAGTACTCCTCGATACGGCTCGTATTGTGAGGAAGTTCCTTTCTCTGGCGCCCTAACCACCGGTAGCTTGGACCCTTCTCCCGACACCGGCGGACTACTATTTTTTATATTTTTAAATGATTTTTTTTTTAGATATGTTTAAAAATGTGACATATATGTTTAAAAAAATCAATAAACGTAATAATAATAAAATAACTTTAATTACGGAAGTCGGCGTTTGTGGTTATTTTTTAGTTTTTTAACACCGACTTCCGAAATTAAAGTTGTTTTATACTTTGTTGTGTTTTGTTTTTGGAAGTCTGTTGTTTTTTTTTGTGAAAACTTTTTTATTTTTCACTTTTTAGTGATACCTGCATACCCCTTCACAGCATATCGGCGTGATGTTATGCGATTTCATCAATCCCGATCCATTTGCTATCATTTATTGAAGAGTTCAGTTGTCTACCTCCGAAGTTCCTCATCAGATCTTCACCAAATTGAAATGGGACCAGTCCGGGAATGTACTCTTCCAAACAAAAAAAGAATCAACTAAACAATCAAAAATGTTGATCTCGATCACTACCGACGATACCTTCCATCATAAGCTCAACAACATGAAATGATGACTACCAGGCACAAATATCTGAGTTGTGTTAGAATTTATATGAAAATCATTGTATGTGCTTATAAAATTTGAGGGCTTCCCTCGATTTTCGATAACAGGCTCAACAAGGTTCTAAGTTTCTATAGTGTAAGGTATAAAAAATGTAGTAAAATATTGTGTGAATATTTAGAGACTCTACATTACACAGACACAGAACAACTTCTAGAAATCTTGGCATGATGATATTTGTTTCCCTCGTAATTGTTTACTTTTGTATAATTACATAGGCTTAGTTTTTAGATAGTTGTTGAAAGATTGTTTATATTTATTTAGTTAACCTTTAAATAGTACTGCACCAATATAGTTGAATTGTAAAGTGGTGGCCACAGGTTTAAATTAACCTAGATCAGGCTGGTTGATACATAACATTGCAATTCCGAACAACCACAACTTGCACCTATAATAATAATATATTAGTTTTAGTTTATTTTCGGGTACTATAATTGTATGGAAATCTTATCACTGTTGGCTAAATGTAAAATTTTTTGCAATCATTTATATTTGAATAAATTTATAATTATTAGATTTTCATGGGATCCCATCATCAGATACTTACTTGGTGACAATGGAACCACTTCTGGAATAAAGGCTTTCGAACAAAAAAATAATTTTGTAAATCGGTCCACAATTGGCGGAGAAATCGATGAACATATTTATGTACATAAAAAATATATACAGCCGAACATAGAACCTCCTACTTTTTGAAGAAGTCGGTTAAAACCGAGCAAAGCTGGCTCAAAAACAGTTGCAACCTGGATAATTTAGCAAATTAATATGTAGCTAGGTTAAATTTAAAGTCTTCCATCATCAAGCAGTGTACACCTCTACACTGTTGGCATCTTTCCTAACAACATCTCTAAAAATCAGGATTGTGCAATTTATTGCTACCTAAGAAAATTTAAATGTCTGGCCTATGTATTATGTGGGCAAAGTTTGTAGGTGTGTTGGTGGTAGATTGTTAGAATGATTAAGTCTGGAAGGAATGAAGATAGATGGTCCTGGGGTGGGCCTTGGACCATTCTGGGGTGGGCACGACCACTCGGTTCCGCCCCTATATGGCGTATGAGTGCATATTGTTACTTGATTGCATTAAACTAAAGAAATTTTCACACGACCGGTACAAATTGTATGTACAGCATTAAGAAAACAGCCCTTTGTCCGTGTGCAGAAGGTCTTAGCGTATCGAGTCAACAGAACCCCTTGGACCCACTCCGCGTCAAATAACACTTTGCGTCCGGACGCCAGCGGCGATGAGGCACGTTGTGTGCGGGGCGAGGGGGAGGGGGAGGGGTAAAGGAATAAGGGAATAAAAGGCAGTAAGTTATTGCAAATGGCTCGATAGCGCGGCTCGCTGCTGTCGACTCCCATTCGCTACTCGATTTACTCGGATTGTAAGTCGATTAGCCGAAGATATGTCTCGGTTGAACAAGTATGCTGGTAGTTAGCATTCACGGTTCTGTTAACTCAACTACAGTTTAAGTATATGTCGCCCTTCAGTTATCTTTGGAGAGCTTAAATCTGTTCTTGAAGTCTGTGCAGTAGTGTACAGACATACTTCAAATATAAATGAAATTTTGCAGCTGACTGTTAATACTTCTTTAACAAGTGGATATTGCAGAAGAAATGTTCGTAGGTTAATGCGGTCATCACATCCATCTAAACCAAAAACGTTTTTACGGAGCATTTGTCGGATTTGAACAGCTGACCATAAATAGTAGATTGTACACCGAGCGTCCTATTGATATCCTCGTAATGAAGGATTCGAGGGTTAACTCATGAGTGAAGCAAGGGAGTTAATAATAGAATTCTGAAGCAGTGACGAATTGATATGATATCATTCGTACCCATATCAAGCACCGTGAATCAGCCTACGAAGCCCCCAGTAGTACTCGAATGTATTATGTTCGTTAGTTTTAGTCGCTAGCTAGACAGTCGGTACAGTAAGAAAGATTTGATCGCCTAACATCGCGCCCAGTCCGGCCGGGCGCGAGCGGCTCCGACCGAACTCCTTACTATGAAGTATAAGCCACGCCTATTAACAAATGCAGCATTTAACTTAACTTGAACAACTTCACGCTCACTTACTCTTCACTTAGATTTCAACATTTTTATTGGAATTCTTTGTGTCGGAAATTATCGCAAGTTTATAATATTACCTAAAAGTATCTTCCTAATCCCACAACATTTTCTCCGAAAGCATTGTTTGTACGTCAAAAATACGTCTTTGTTGTATATTACAGCTATTTTCGGACGAATCGAGGTAAAAATAATTTGTTTTAGAACCCATTGGCCTCACACGCGACGATGGCAAACGACCGGACGGTACGTCTTTGTTTCCACGGAAGTTGGGTAGGCCTTTAGTGTGGGACGCTACTTCTGTCGATACTCTTGCGCCATCTCATCTTCCTAGCCCATTGGCACAGCACAATGAGCTAGGAAGCTAGCTTGTTTTGCCGCTACGGCTGCTGAGAACCTCAAACGGCTGAAGTATAAGAACCTTTTGGCAATTATATTCTTGAGCCAGAGTTGAGTTCAGAGTTGACGTGCGGGCTTTTACCTCGGACAGAGGATCAGCATTGCCATACAACGTGGCAATGCCGCCAGTCTTTTGGGCTCACTTCCAGTCGACAGCGATGCGGACGAATTTTTTGACGCCATATTTATAGTAAGGAGTTTTCTTTTCTATTTTGAGTGTGTATAGTTATTTTATCGATTTGTTTTTTTTTTAATAAGTATTTATTTGGAAAAGTTTTTGCAGAAGCTAGGAAAAGATAGACACTTCCAAGGACTGAGTCAAACTGGTTTTAATAATTGTAAAGGTATAGGAATTGTATAACTATCCGCATTTTTTTACATGCAAAGCCAGAATAATAAACGAGGTCACAGGCTTGCTGTTCTAGCTTCAAAACTAGCTTCGTGTAATCGAGGCAAAAAGTCATCGATCCAATCTTGAGACACTTGAAGAATTAATCGTTAATGAAATTACAACTTGAAGCGATTCAATATCGACGTGAAATCAATTAAGTATTGTTCGCAGAAGTCGCAGTATCGGATATTTGCGAATCATCGATTATCCGCCCGCAATCCCATCGCTACAGCGTTCTAATTCCGATACTCTTACCGCCAGTTAAGTACACACCCCTCTCCCCCTTATTACGGGTAATGTTGGAACTCCGCGGGGGGTGTCGCTCGCTGGTGAGGGTTCAAGGGGGACTGTTTTTCTGGTTGTGTTTTTGAATGGAATAGGAACAAAACTAATATATTCTGTTTTTCGTGTCATTGGACTTGTCGCCATGTCGTTAATGCGACGCGCGTCTGTCGCGCGACACAATATCAGATTTCCGAGGAACGTCAAATAGATATCATACCAATACCCTATTGTAAAACATAAGAATGGTGAATTCATTACGTTCAAAACATTATATCTGAATCACGTAGCTGTACAATAAAAGTTGAAAGTGTGTGTAGACCTTACATACCTACCCTTCACAAAGAAGATAATTATAGTTTGTAATGTGCCTCAATAGTATTTTTATGAATATTCAAGATATCTAGTTAATTTGAAGGCCAATTTAGTAACGTTGTGAAGACTCTACAGTACATTGACATAAAATATAAGTTCGCCGACATTCGAGTACCTAAGTATTTGAACCCGTTTGCAAAGAGCTTGTTTCATCATAAAAATACCGAATATGAAGTAAGTCAGCAGCTATCCAGCTAAATAATAAATAACCGTAGCTTATAAAGAAAAGTCATGCGAAGTTTGTTGCTCCTTAAGCCGGTTTCTTAACGCAGCTTCAACTCTTGACAACAATCAATGGGCTGTTTACTTGAGCGACCACATTGACGGGGCTTCGTTGAATCTGCCTCTTACAAGTTTAAGTACAAGAATTTTAAATAATATTCAGAATTTATGGATTTTCAAATCTCCCACTTACAAGACTCTAATGCAAGATGATAAAGACAAGACAACATCGATCTTAACTTAATTAGATTTCGGGCACCTTCTAGATATCCTAGGAAAAGCATAACGCCTCTGTGCCCACCATATCGAAGGTCTATACTTGGTGCAAACTCTCCAATTCCTAAGTTTTGCAAGATCCTCAATAGCTGTAGTGACTTGTTAGATATTCACCACGACAGTGTAGGTGCAGTTCATAAAGTAGTTTTATTAAACAGTCAAACGACACATTTGTAGGGATATTGCTGTTTACATTTTATTTTATTTTTGTATTCTTAAATTTTTATTTTGTTTTTAATTTTATTTTACACAGTAATTATTTTTAATAGATACTCAAATCCTAATGCTACTGTCAGTTTAATTATAATGAATATTTTATGCCTTGCCAAGTCAGTACTTTTAATTGTTTCTGTTTTAATCTGATAAATAGTCAATTTATTTTATTTTAATTTATAATCTAATTTTCCAATATAATTTAATTTCCCAATTTTAATTCAATTGTATTTTTATGAATTTGTCATAATTTAATAATTATTGTTTTACCAATGTTTTCTGTGCTAGCGGTGTTAACAGTTGTTGGTTAACCTGAATAAAATAAATAAATAAATAAATAGATCTGCTTAGTCCTAAGTATGTTGGAGTCGGCTGCTAGTCTAGTGAACACTCTCAACACATGCAGCGGGTACCGATGTTTACTTGACAAAGTTTATTTAAAATAATGTTCACTATGACATATTTTCTCTTTACTTGTAGTTTGTTTTCTGTGTGCGTCATGTCAGGTCGCAAATATAATATTCTCGCTAGTGGGCGCGTGAATGTGTGATATTGTTTCAAAAATATGTCAATAAAACTAGTGAACTAGGTGCTCACGTATATTGTATACGACGAGCATATCTACCAAATATGTGTGTCGTTTAAAATGTTTCCGACTTTGATTTGATTTACATTAGTCGTATTGTCACAAAGGAACACATAACTCCTCACTTGCTACGCGCGTGTTTGTCTAAACCGCAGCTTATTGATACAGACGCGACTCAATGTGTCCGTGATATCTCACACGAGGCCCCAGGTGAAGGAGGATGGGGGGGGAGGTCGCTAGCTGATCTGTCGCCGACGAGCCATAACTTGAGAGCTAATCAGAGGTACAAGCGAACGAGCCACTAGCCACGAGCCACGAGCGGGGAGCGATGAGCCACGCTGAATCAACACGACAATACGTCGCGGTCACCCGGGTTATAGCACTAATGATGAGCAGTAGAATCAATCTGAACAGTGTTAGTTTAGGTAAATAGAGATAAAGTCGAAAAGTAAAGTATCTGATACATTGACGACCAATCATCACTCTTACAATCAATCATGTTTAGCTTTATAAGCTCACCTCAACTTAATGGCATACTATTCAAACCAAGGCTGTCCTCATTATCAAGCTGAAATTTTAGCATCGATTCCAATTGACAGTCGTTTTCTCCCCGAACTCCAAGTCTTCTGTCCATTTCCATCCGTGTGTGTCACCTGTCTCGTGCACACTAGCTGCGCCGCCGCACTCTTCCGCTACAGCTAGTACATCCAGCCAGCGCCAGCGCTGGCGGGCGTTGACCCGCCGAGCTGCCCGGTACCTTGGCACGTACGGTGCTAGCCTTAATTAAATCCGCCTCAAATGTTCGATTGCATTCACATTGCTCCAACTGATTCAAGCGAACGTTGTAAAGCGACGAATAAAACTAATCGTTTCTAGGGTTCCGTAGCCAAATGGCAAAAAACGGAACCCTTATGGATTCGTCATGTCGTCACTAGTTGGGGGCCCAAGTAGTGTGCTAGCCACACATGAAAGGCTGTCCCGCCAACTGACGAAAAATCCCGGAATGCACCATCGTACTGGTTGGCGACCAGATGAAAGGGCCCGATGGACATTCCCGGGGAGGCTCGGGCGTCACCGCAGTCTCCAGACTAGTCCCCCAAAGATGTCGTCCTGTCAGGGCGTGCCTGAAGGTTAGCAGCTTGGAACCTCATTTCACTTCCTTCTCCTCAACCTCCATCACTTTTATGAACAGGAATAAAAAGAGAAAAGCTGTACAGCGAACGTCCTTTCGCATAAAGTGCACCTCTCTAATATACGAGGTCTGCACTCATATCTCGCCGCAGACCATCACCACCTTGAGACCGAGAAACCAGCGCTCTTGTTCCTGTCGGAGACGCAGATCGGATGTCCGTCGGACGTGTCATACCTGTCTTACCCAGGGTTTACCCTGGAGCACCACTTCAGACCCCGCGCGGGCGTATGCATGTACGCCCGGGACGACATCTGCTATCGGCGTCTCCGCTACCTGGAAGACTCCAGGTTCTCAACGCTGTGGGCTATAGTGAACACAGGTCTAGACAAAATTGTTTACGCATGCGTCTACCGTTCGCACAGCGGTGATTTGGAGACAACTGGGCTTCCACAGCACCTTCGAAAGGGCTGCCAAGTCCTGGAAGAAGGTGTTGCGGAGGGCTCGGTTTGACCACATAGCCAAATAGGGAACAAACTTGCTTCATACCCAGCAGGTAGTAAAGCTTTTTGGTCCCTGGCTAAGTCGGTGAATCGAACTTCTGCCGCCCCTCACTACCACCACTGCTGAGACCCGACGGGACGCTGGCCCACTCCGCTGAGGAGAAAGCAAACTTGTTTGCTTCTTTGTTTGCGGAATCTTCACGTCTGGATCCTGGTGGCGCGACGCCCTCCGCCTCTCCTGGTGAATGCGAGTCGAGTATGTCGCACATTCGCATTCATCAGAAGGACGTCCGTAGGGTACTGCGTAACCTAGAAGTGAACAAGGCTAGTGGTCCCGACGGGATACTGGCAATTGTTCTGAAGACTTGTGTGCCTGAGCTGTCTCCGATTTTGACACGCCTATTTCGGCTTTCGTTCGAGACTGGAGATGTGCCGAAGGCTGGAAGCAAGCTAACGTGCAGTCCGTGCTGTACAGTAAAGGGTAGTCGAGCTGACCCGTCGAATTATAGACCCATCTCGGTAACGTCCATACTCTGTCAGACTATGGAATGCGTGCTGAATCATAAGCTCCTGGCGTACCTAGAAGCGAATGATATCCTTAGTGACCGACAATACGGGTTCCGCCGAAATCGGTCAACTGGGGATCTTCTAGCGTATGCCATTCACATCTGGAGTGACGCCATAGAGATGCACGGGGAGGCACTGTTGCTGAGAGATACGTGTCCGATGCACGAGCTGGTGGGTCGCAGATCCGGTCTCTCCGGGAGGCTATGGTTGAGCGCTTGAATGTGTCCTTACAGGCTGTCTCTGAATAGGGCGATGCCAATCTGGTCAAGTTCAATGCTGCTAAGACCCAAGCGTGTCTATTTTCCGCCAAAAGGAGCCAATTCCGCCCAGCAAAATCTTTCCGCGGTGAAACCGTGCCGACCATCTTGAGCTTCTTGGTGTTACAATAACATCTACTCTCAATTTTGGCCCTTACATAGAGGCAAAAGCTCAAGTGGTTCCAAAGAAGTTGGGGATTCTAGCAAAGGTGAGACGGTACTTCACGCCGGAACAGCTGCTCAAACTCTATCAAGCGCAAGTTCGATCGTGTATGGAATACTGCCCTCATCTTTGGGATGGATCTGCCAGATACCAGCTTGACGCCCTTGAGTCAATTGAGAAACGAGCCAAGAGAATCATCGGCAGTGAGAGGCTCGTCGCCTCGAAATTCCAAAGTCTTGAACATCGACGACGAGTTGCTAGCCCGTCGGTTTTTTACCGGTTGCATTTTGGGGAATGTGCGACGGAATTGCATAATTTAATTCCGCCAAGCCCGTTCCATCATCGGACCACAAGACGAACGGCGATGCGCCACCGATTCATGGTGGACATCCCACCCATACGCACAAAGCGTTTTGGGAACACATTCATAATGCGTACAGCTAAGGAGTGGAATTCCCTGCCGGAGTCTGTGTTTCCTGATAGCTACAACCCGGGAGTCTTTAAATCAAGAGTGAATAGATTATTTCTAGGCAAGCGTGCTGCATCTTCGACCATATCATCGCTTATCATCAGGTGAGATAGTGGTCAAACGCGTGCCTATCAAGAGTAAAAAAAAAAAAAAAAGTGTCTGTCTGTCTGTCTGTCTGTCCGTCCTTTATGTCACAGCCAAATGTTTTCCAAAACTAAAAGAACTATATTATTGAAACTTGGTAAAACTGTGAAACGCATTAAAATTTCCCACCAATAAACTTTGGGGGTTCCAACTGAAACTCAAAAATTTTTTTTCATTAAACCCGCACGTGTGGGATATTTATGAATAGGTCTTCAAAAATGATATTGAGGTTTCTAATATCATTTTTTTCTCCTGTAACTTTTAAAATAAGAGAATGATAAAACTAAACAAAATATATGATGTACATTATCATGCAAACTTTCACCGAAAATTGGTTGGAACGAGATCTAGTAAATAGTTTTTTTTAATACGTTATAAATCGTAAACCGCAATTTACCTTTTATTCAATCAACTCAAATATAAAAAAATAAGGTTTATGGTACGGCACCCTTCGTGTGCGCCGGTTTTATATTAACTCCGTTGTTTTCCGATGCATGCAGTTTTTAATTTAACTAAAATATTTCAGCTTACATAAATGAAATGGTTAATAAAAGAGATTGTGTTACCAAAGTGATTTAATTTTATTACAGAGTGTTTCCAACAAACAATAACTGTTTTATTACTTTTCCACGTTCAACTCATAAAATGTATACTTCCTCCGTTGTAGCAAGGTCGGGATAAAGCCGGAAGATCGCCTAAAACTGTTATCTGTTTACACACGGAATATTCATTAGTTTGAAATGGGTGGAATACCAAACAATATTAATTAATTCAAATTATTATCATTGTTGTTTACGAGAGGAGCCGACTTTAAGTGATTAGTTTTTTATATAAACAACCCTCGTTCAGTTGTCACCCAAACAATAAATGAACTTCAAAGCGAAAGCGTGCGGACGACAATTAAATAAGTTTTGTTTTCGCGTTGAAGTTGTTTTTATAATAAAACACGTACTTCTCATTTGATTGTAATAATTAGCATTACCCATCTAATTATATATAAGTTTGTGAAATACGAGCCCATGCTCATATAGATTAGTCAATATTAATAAATATTACTTATTTGAAACAATACAACACCTTATTGTTTTGCATCCTCGTCAAATTTCAGGAGGTTGTCATAAAAGACATAAATATAATCAATTGAAAGTACGGCAGCGGGCAATGATTAATAAGCGCTGCTTTTTTGTTGTTGAAATTTAACAGTTTTTCAGAATTAAACCCTTAATTCAATACAAAGAAAACAGAACCACAAACGGAAATAAAATACAATCAACTACGCACGCAGCAACAATGCGGCTGTGTGCGTGAGTGTCGACGTCTTACCTACGAAACGCTAGCGCGCGCGCGACCGAGCAATGACCGGTACACAATTTTACCTAATTTTATTTCGAAAATTACCTACATTATTGTCATAAATTTCGCTTGATAATTAAATCATTTTTAAGCATCATTGGAAAACAGAAATCTTACTAAAGACAGTAAGTAATACTAGTGCGCCAAAGAAATGTTCACTGACCTGTTATTAGATGATTAATAAAATGTTAGTTTTGCTTTATCCTTCAAACTAAAGTTTTCGTAGTGATTTTATTTTATTTGTGGATTAAATTGGTTGATTTCAAATTTTCCTTCCTACTTAACGGGCTTCAGACCGAGTAATAATACCTACCTTAGTTGATTACCGATCTACTAAGTCTAAAAATGTTTTCTACGTTTGATGGGAATGGGAAGACGTGTTAGTTAAGTGTAAGTACGTGGTTATCACCACGTACTTACACTTTCGACTCTTTGGTATTTTTGACGTAATTAAAAATTTTAAATCAACTTATTTACACTAATAAAATTGATTAATCTAACAACGTATTGAAAAATGTAAAAATAAATAAATTACCTACTTATTTACCCGGAGGTATTGTTCAAAGTTGCCACATCACATCACACTCTTCGCACAATCGAGCACGACGTAGCTGGTTTTCCTTTAGCTTACGTAACACATTCGTTTTCAAAGTGTCGAAAGCAATAATGTTCCATGCACGTAATTCTGTTGCACTTGTCACAGGCCAGGCCACAGGTCCTCCGCGACCGATCCAGTGGTCACCAAAACTTTCGGTCAAGTACTCGCGTACTTGCGGAAAGGGTGCTGCAGTTCATACTTCAGTAGGCAAAACACTGTGGTGTGGTGCACTCCAAAGTGTTGACCAGCCTCCCGCGTGCTTGTCCGTGGGTCTCGCTGGAAGTATTCCAGGATGTCTTCGGACTGCAAGGCAACAGGCAGGCCTACGCTGCCGCGAGCTTGAGCATGCCGGAGAACGTCAAACTGCCGATGATCCCGCAGTCTCTGCGTAGCAGTCACCATGACGCTCTGTGTTGGGGTTCCCAATCGTGAAACAGTTTCGTGAACATCCGGATGTCTCCACGTAGGCTCTCTCCACTGATGGCATACAGGCGGACCATCTCTACCAACTCGACATTTGAATAATTATTGTACGTCATCTTGCACTTTTTACCTACGTCTCATACGATACGTACCGAGAAGCGGAATTCACAAAGTGCACGTGCGCTTCGGCGACATCAAATACACTGTTAGTTCCGGGGCCACGGGGGCGGGGCTTAGAACAAACAAGAACAAGTCCATTTTTACAAGCAAGAATAAATTAATAACACAAAAATTATTCATTATGAGTCAATTAACATTATACATTACAATTATTACAAAGCAAAAAAGACCGAGAGTACCCGTGCACCGTGATTGGGGTGGAATTGATTACCTACGAATTTATTGAATGATCGTTTGCGTATGCGTTGTGTATGTATTGTTTGCGTTTGTTTGTGTGTGAAAGCGCGGTTATAGGGCTAGTAACAGACGGGCCGCGTTTGAATTCAAATTCAAATTCAAAGCATTTTATTTCAAATAAACCATTCACAGGCACTTTTGAAACGTCAAGGTCGGTCAGTCAAAAACATAGAAGCTATTTGCACGTTCCAAAGCGTAGATCTCTATGGAGAAGAACGTGCAAGAAACTCCACGGACACTCTTTTAAATCATGTTCTGTTTTACAAAATTCAAAGTTACATATTATACTTGCTGCTTCTGCATGTGAGGACAATGCAAAGGAAAAAAAGGCTTATCATAAGAATTTTAAATAAAAAGATTTAAATAAGCCAATGGCAGTAAAGAGATGACCAGTCTCAACCGACGGCGCCTTTTCACGAACATGACGCGTGTATCGGCACCTTTCAGCTCAACCATTTCGAAGGGAACCGAATGATCAAACCCACGCGCCGCCATCAGCGAGACATTTGAGTGAGCATGACATGCTCTCAACCACCATGCTCGTTCATGACCAACAAGTAAAACTATAACTACTCACATAAAATGTAAATGGTTTCATGGTACTCACATTTACAAAATTTGAAAAAAAAAGCTTCTACTTTACACAAAACTATGGTTGTCAATGACCAAATAATGAAAAATAAATTAATAAAGACAACGATTAAGTTCTTACATCAAAAAGAATAAATAAGTAATTATAATAATAATATAATTTCTATGTATATAAGAATAAATAAACGAAACAATGTAAGAACCTCACAAAAAAAAAACAGAAAGGAGCTAGCATCTCTTCCAAATATAAAAACATAAACACCTAAAAAGTGGACCTAAGCAGCTGTAACTGTGGAGCAGGACCAGCATTTAGCCAAGCGTTTTTATCGAGGATATAATCTTCCAGTTTATAATACGCTTGTCTACATAGTGTGCGTTTTATGCATGCTTTAAATTTTCTCTCATTCAGTTCGAGAATATCAACTGGTATTTTATTATAAAATTTAACACAGTACCCCATAAAAGAAGTGTGTACTTTGGCCAATCTGAATCGGGGTTGATCTAATTTGTTCCTATTTCTAGTATTAAAATTATGCCTGTCACTAATCTTGCTAAAGAGATGAAGATTTTTCCGAACATACATGATATTTTCGTAAATGTATTGACAAGGTACCGTCATGATGTTGATATCCTTAAACAGTTCTCTTAGGGAATCACGCCGACGGAGATTGTAAATGGCTCTGATGGCTCTTTTCTGCAGGATAAATATAGACTCTATTTCTGCAGCACGTCCCCATAATAAGATACCGTAAGACATGATACTATGAAAGTAACTAAAATAGACCAGCCTCGCGGTATCTATATCGGTAAATTGACGGATTTTTCTGACAGCGTATGCTGCTGAACTTAGCCGTCCCGCAAGAGATGTTAAATGAGGACCCCATTGTAGCCTTGAGTCAAGCGTAATCCCCAGGAAAACCGCGTTTTCGACGAATTCAAGTTTCTCCTTGTTCAATACTATGTCGCAATCATTTCTTTTAACGTTCGGTAAGGCAAATCTGATGCATTTAGTTTTTTTCCCATTTAATACTAAATTATTAGCAGTAAACCAATTTTGGACCTGCTGTAGGGCGTTATTTACGTCGTCAAGATTTATGGAACGTCTATCTATCTTAAAAATTAAGGACGTATCGTCAGCAAATAATACCATATGAGGTTGATTTTTTAAAAGATGGGGTAGATCATTAATATATACTAGAAAGAGGAAAGGACCCAAAATAGAGCCTTGTGGTACCCCAATTTTGACTTTTAAACCCCGTGAATTGACACCATTTATTTGAACTTGCTGCTGTCTATCATTTAAGTAAGATTTTATTAGACTGAGTGCAAGTTTACCTAGTCCGTAATGTCCTAGCTTTAGGAGCAAGGTTTCGTGATTTACACAATCAAATACCTTGGAGGCAAAAAATTCCTATGGGATGCCATAGGAATTTTTTTTGTGCCTCTTCCCACGCTGAGTATATGTGTTTTAACAACGTGGCACCAGCGTCAGTCGTACAACGACCCCTGGTAAAACCATACTGTTGATCGTGTAAAATTTTATTGATGTTAAAATGATTGAGCATCTGATTGCTCAATACAAAATACGGCTGGTTCACACTTACGGATTTCCGTATTCTTAACGATGCTCTGTTGCCAGGCACTCGTGGATAGTTTGGTCTGTGTTTATCGTGGCGGTAGCAGCCTGGTCTGTGCTTGTTAGCGCGTGTGTCGCAGCCGGAGTCTGTGGTGTGGGCGCCTGTGTCGCAGCTGAATCTGTGTGTGTGTTGTTGGCGCTGTAGTAGCAGCCGGTCGCGCCGGAGGCGCATCATCTTTGGGCAGTAAGTTGCCCCACCCCCCAGAATACGATGGGACTGACCGATGAGTCAGCATGGGATTCCGCGGCTTGGCCGGGACCCACCTGGGCAGTTTTTTTGACGTCCTGCTTCATGTTAAAATTGGTTGGTGTTGTTGGGTTTTTTTGGAATCGAGGTTGCCCCTCTGGACCGATAGGATTTAGGGAAAAAGGAGGGAGTGAAGTTTGGAGTAGGAAAGATCAAAGAAAAAAGAAAAGGGGGTAGGTACTGGGTTAACCCTAGGCCTGGGATCTGACTTTTGGGAAACTTCTCCTGTCCGGGGTCTCATTCGAGACCCTCCGGCTAGGGGATCGACACCGAGCAGTCAGGTGGCGGTCCCCTAGCGCCGGAGCTGGGCTATCCGCAACCTGCCCACCCGCTCGGTTGCACGAGAAGAAATGCCTGCGATCTGTGTCGTCCCGCCCCGGGAGTACATTTACTCCCGCAGAAGGACGACGTAGCCGAGCCCCGAGAAGACTAATGGGTAACTAATAATCGTGAATCAACAAATGCATCGAAATATTAATGACTATGTTTTTAAATAACAGATAAAAAATATTTTCATATTGAACATCTACAACTGTCTTCTAGTTTTGTATACTATGACAGAAATTTTTTATTATTTATGTCACTTAGGCCAAATGCTACATGAAATAAATTTCTCTCTAAACTTTTATTTCGTAAGTCGAAATGGCACTGATAAAGTTTGCTAGATTTTTGATATGGTTGTCATTTTCATGGCAGTCGCACCTTTGTTTTGCAGCAGGAGAAAAAACCTTCTGAATGTATCTATAACAAGTATACAGATATCCTCACAAACCAATTTTCATACATTATAAGAAAAAGCTGGCGAGCCAGACTCGCCCACCGAGGGTTCCGTAAAAATTTGTAGCTACAAATTACTTTAAATAAAGAGATTTTATGATTAAATGAAAAATGTATAGGTTTCAGATCTTTCCCTACACATGTAGGTATTTCACGATTAATGGTAGGAGGAGTTCACATCGAGGTCGGGTCGACGATGACATACCTGGGTCTCGTCCTCGATAGCCAGTGGAACTTCGTCGAGCATTTCCGACGTTTGGCTCTCAGACTGGGGCGGGCCGGAGCTGCCTTCAAGCGGCTTCTGCCCAATCTAGGGGGACCAAACGGCTCCTGCCGGAGGCTTTACGCGGGGGTTGTGCGGTCCATGGCCCTTTATGGGGCGCCTGTTCGGGCGCCTACTTTGAGGAATCGACCTGCCCGTTACCTCAACGCGTCCCAGAGGGTCATGGCCATCCGGCTGGCCCAGGGATGCCGCACGGTTTCTGGCGAGGCGGCGAGCCTTCTTGCTGGACTGCCACCATGGGATCTGGAGGCGAGAGCCCTCGTGCTCATTTACGAGTGGCGCGTGGAGGCGCAACGCCAAGGCGAGACTCCTCTGCCGCGGCAAATTGCAGCAAGGCGGACGGAGCTCCGGCAGGATCTCATGACGGTATGGAGACAGCGACTGTCGCAACCCAGCGCTGGCCATGCCACAATCCAGGCAATTAGTCCCCTCTTTGAGGAGTGGCTGGAGCGGCGCCACGGCGTCCTCACTTTCCGCCTGACGCAGATACTCACCGGACACGGTTGTTTCGGGAGATATCTGTTTCCGATTCGGCGGGAGGATACGCCCGGGTGTCAAAACTGCGAGGATCGCCCAGAGGACACAGTGGAGCATACGGTGGAGGTCTGTCCTGCTTGGGCGGAGAACCGCCGGGGCATTGTTGAGGCGATCGGCGGCGGCGACCTCTCGCGACCGGCCCTAGTACAATCTATGGTCCAGAGCGAAGAGGCATGGGAAGCGGCCGCGAGCATTGGGTGGCTCGCCGTCCGATCAGAACCAGGCCCGGGTCGGCGGCGCGCTGTGTTCCACGCGTGCCTCAAGAAGATGTCAGCATGGGAGACGGGGCTCGCTAGGGCCAGTGCCTGCCGGGGTGCGGAATCCGTTCGAAAGAGACGCCGCAGCCCTGGAACGCAAAGGGCATTGGGAGGAGCACGGATGGGTTTTAGTCAGTAAGAGTGTGACACTCCCTTCCGCCTCGCCCAGAGCGGAAGGAGTCATTTGATGATTTCCCATCCTTAAAAAAAAAAAAAAAAAAACGATATTACTAGGTAAATTTCATTTCAGTTCTGGGTCAACGGGAAATACCTTATACAGTTTGATTCCCTTGAGAGTGTCAAAATGCACGTTATTTGCGGATTAAATAACCCTAACTTTATTTTACGTTACCTTAGAAGTTTGATTCACAGCTACAAGGGGCCACTTGAGTATCTATATATGGTTTTAATTTCAACTTGATACCTCCAAGCGTTCCCGAGATTAACGGTCTTGATAGACGGACAACAAAGTGATCCTATAAGGGTTCCGTTATTTCCTTTTGAGATGCGGAACCCTAAAAATACAACCTGATGCAATACTTAACCATAGCAAACTCTTACTCAATTTAAAGTGGTTTCTTTTAATTGATGCCAAAGTCCGACACCCACTTGACATACCTACATAAATGTATACTGGGCATTCTGTATGGGTTTCATATAGAATGCGCGGTATACATTTATGCTGAAAAAATTATCTACACAAACTCTCAATATAATAATAAAAAGGAAAAGTCTATTTTCAATCTAATACAATATTTTTGAATCACGCGTGCATTCTTAATTTTAATTTTGAGTAGGTTAATATAAGCAATTAGCGAAATTAGCCGTGTGTCCGATGAGGAGCTCGTGGCTAAATAATAACAGCAACGCTTGCCAAGGTTGTTCTGTGGATGGGTGACCATCTTAATATACCAAGTTTCCTCCGTGCCTCGGAAAGCACGTTAAGCCGTTGGTCCCGGCTGTCATTTGTAGATATTTGGCAGTCGTTACGAATTGTCAGAAGCCAGTAAATCTGACTCCAGTCTTGCCAAGAAGTACCGTGTTACCCAGTTAATGGGTTGTGGAGGTCTGGTAGGTAGCCGCTCCACGTAAAACACTGGTATTCAGCTGAATCCGGTTTGACTAGAAGCCGACCCCAATATAGTTGGGAAAAGGCTAGGCAGATGATGAGCCGTGTGTCCGATGAATTTGTTGAGTTATGTTAATACCTAATGACTTAAAACCTGTTTACATTACATGAGAAAATATAATTAATTATAATCATTATTGCAAATTGTATCTCATGTTTTTTACGTACTTTTATTTTTTTTTGAATTGAAAGACGACAATCGCTTATTTAAAACCGGGAAGATCAAATTTGAAAAAAATATCGATTATAATCGTTTTGCTATAGGTACCCAAAAAAAAAACAATACGGTTGATGGTGGATGACGATTATCAGATTATACACTTTGATTTTAACTTGCGGTTAAATACGAAAGAATTATTAGCGCTATTATGACCTTTTTATCCAATAGGAAATATACATGAAAAACAAATTTATCATCTATACAGTTTATTTAAAAATATATATAAATTTAATACTAACAGTGAAAATAGAATAAAAAATACTCAAAAAACCAACAAGATATAATTATTTTAAACAAATATATCTGTCCCTCTCGCGTAAACGGTGTTTTCTATGGCAGCTGTATAGGCGTCATAGGCGATGACGTCAAAGTTTTCATAGGACTTCTCTTTTTAATTGAAATCTTTGAAGCTTTATAACTTCATCGCTGATAAAGGTATTTAAAAAAATATTTCATGATTTTTTACTAGAGCTAATAATTTCAATGCATATTTCCTATTGTTTTAATTAACACTAAAACAATATTTTATCGATAGCAAAATTAATAAAAATGATGTCGTATGACGTAACTCTTAGTATCTAAAGGTACTACGACCAAGCCGGCGGAGGTTTTCTTGTCTACTAACTATACGGTAAATTTCGGAAGTCGTTGTAAAAAAACCAAAAAATACCAAAAATACCGACTTCCGAAGTTAAAGTTATTCCATCATTGTGTTTCTGAGTTTAATATTAAAATAGGGAAAATTAATTTTATTATTTGAATTTTGGTATTTAAATAGAGAGTTTACTTTCACAGCAAACCTGCGGGCAAAAGCTACTTATAATAATAATAATTTGTGGCCCGGCTGTCAACTTGGCTGACGTCATATTTTTAGTGCTTCATATTTTTGCACAATTTTATTGAAAAAAACACACAATGTTCCAAATTTATGTCAATGACCTTTGCAGGATGGTTCTACCAAACTGCAAGATCTATGCATACGCTGACGATACTGCAATTATCATCTATGGTACTACTTGGGAAGAGGTTAAAATTAAGGCAGAAACAGCACTTAGGAGTAAAATGAACTGGTTCCACAATAATCTATTAACATTGAACTTGGATAAATCTTGCTATATTCCTTTTGCAATCCGAAGAAACTCCAAACCACCACATAGCTTTGTTGTAACTGCTCTCTCCTGCCTGAACTCATCAACAGCATGTGCATGTCCTAAACTAGTTAGAAGTGACTGTGTCAAGTATCTAGGTCTGCAAATAGATGACGGCCTACGATGGGACAAACAACTAGAAATGATAACTAGTAGGACAATGCGCCTTATATGTTTTTAAATCCCTTAGAGAATCGGCTGACATAGACACACTAAAAATGGTTTATTTTGCACTGTGTCAGTCGATTATCGGATATTGCATTACTGCATGAGGTGGTGCTATAAAAACAAATTTCCTGAAGGCAGAGCGAGCTCAGAGAGCCGTACTAAAAGTTATGTCCAAGAAACCGTTCCTTTATCCAACCACACAACTGTACGACGAATGTAAGGTATTAACAGTTAGACAGCTTTTCATCTTGCAGTCTGTCCTCAGAACGTTTTTTAAAACAAAAAAAACGCACAAATGTCCCATCAGATGTAACACACAAAACTACATTTGCCAAACGCCAATACTACGTCATAGGTCCATATATATATAAGAAATTACACAAAATGTTAAACATACTTGATTTAAACAGACACACGCTAAAACAAAAAATCACTCAATGGCTACTACAACAGGACTACCTCACAACTGAGAATCTTCTAGCATACATCTCGTAAAATTACAATCACAATATACACACATGTACACAGACACACTCACATGCACACGCACTCGCACCAACACGATCATACACGAACTCTCACTTACATACACAACACACTAAGTTACCAACTTATTTCAAAGAATAGAACAACTTTAGCTTAATATGTAACATCGACACTGCTTCACTTGTTATAAGTATGTCAATGATTAATTGTGCCCATATGGCTGAACCCTATATCTCTTAAGATACAAGCTAGACCTAGTTTAAGAGATGGAGTCTATATAATTGTGCTTAAAACGTGACAAATGTAAAATAGATAATCTACAATGTATACAGTGCAATGTGTTGTTATTTTATGAAATAAATATTTTTATTTTATTATTATTATTTATAAAAAAATAGAATAATAATTATCATGGACCAAAAACAATAATCATGGACATTTGACAATGAAAAACTGAAATGCTGACAAGAAGCTGGGCACGAGACAAAAACACACGACTGTCATCTTCGGGTTCGTCACTTAGCTCCGCCTCGCAGCCCTGCGCCAGCTGCGAGTCCAGAGATTCCGGTAGCTGCAGTTGCGTCGAGCTTGAGCGACGAATACTTCTCGCCGCCGACAACACTACCACCTGCGGTTGGCGCGGACAAGGCCGACCACCGACCAGCTTAGGTCCTCGAGGCCCATCGGTCTCTGATAGGGTTCCCGCTATTGGTGGAAGAGTGCAGCGCATGCGTTGGAGCCAAACTATTCATGAAAATGTCATACGCTCATACTTTGGGGCTACAGAGGGGGAACTAACCTGATAGCGTACCGTGGTCGGATGCTCACTCTGTTTCAGGTACTTGAGCCAGTTATCAACGTTTCAGCCCAACGATTACCGGATCAGGTGCGAGTCATCCAGCGTAACCGTATGTTTGATGACGCCGTACTTGATAGACTGCGTCTGGAATCATGGAGCAGCCACGTCTCACCTGATTCGCCACCGACCGCGGTGCAAACACAACCCAGTGCAAATGTTTCACCGCGAGCCCAATACGTTGGTGAGGATGATGATGACGGGGCTATATCCGTGAGTACCCAATGCAATGAGCGATCGTGGAGTGCTTTGGAGGATGCTTTCCAAGAGTATCGCTCCACACCGTGCGTGCTTGCTAGGCTTGAGAGAATTAACATTATAAAATATCTCGGTGTCACAATTGATGAAAATCTAAAGTGGAGCCAACATATCATAGCCACAGCAAAGAAAACACGCAAGCTTATTTACATATTAAAATCACTGAGACATGTCGCCAGTCATAAACTTCTCATACAAACGTATAAAGCTTTGTGTCACTGCGTCCTGGGCTACGGTATTTGTGCATGGGGTGGCGCCGGCAAAACCCACATGATAGAAATTGAGCGTTCCCAGCGCGCAGTACTGAAGGTGCTTCTGTCACTTAACTACAGAACCCCTACCAGTCTGGTGTATAAGCAGGCACAGGTGTTGAGCGTCAGGAAATTATTTATTTATGAGTGCCTACGGAGATATCATCGACACACGGTCCCCAACCTGACAAAAACAAATAAAAGAACAGATAGATATCCCGTACCATGGACAAGGAACAAGTTTTCCAGAAAGCACTATAACAGTCTAGCGCCACGACTCTACTCCAAAATGAACCAAACCAAGTCACATAGAAATGCTTCAAATTTCCAGATAAAAAAGGAAATCTTACTTTGGCTGGAAAACTTTAGCTACGATGACACTGAGAACCTTACCAGTTATCTAACCTAGTTACATGTCATACTTAAAACACACACACAATATCACACACACTTCTCACCATACACACACTTCTCACCATTCACACACTTCTCACCATACACACACTTCTCACCACACACACACTTCTCACCACACATACCCGCTACCTAAATTCATCCATAATTTCTGTAACATTTATGATTATTTTATTTTTATTTTTTTCTACTCTATATTTTTTGTTTGTTTTTGTAATTCACTGTAGTAGTTGCAGTAAACGCTGTCGTTAAGCTTCCTTACTCTGATCCATGTAACCGGATGAACCTCGACCCCTGTCATACAGGTTGTCCTAGTTCAGGGGTCGAGACCACATTTATGTAATGTACAACTGAAGTTTTTGAAATAAATAAATTATTATTATTATTATATTATTATACACTGCCTGAGCGTAGACTTCGTCTTCCTCGTTTGCCCATGCCTAATAAAAATAGGGTGCTGGTGTGTGCACTAGATTCGCCACTTACAAATTGTTTTGAAAGCAGAGAAGACCTGGCTGATAGAACTCGATCATGTACTGTACGGCTACAGCGGCATGTCGTGTAGCTCATGTCAAATTTCCTAACAATGACAGGACAGGAGGATTTCCTACAGGACCAGCGGTTGAGCGTCGTATTGGTGAGGCTAGAGCACTCATCGGCAAACTGATCTGCTTCAGGGAGGGCAACACTCGCCATAGAGTGATGCGGGCGTTCTCGGGGACTGATATTAGTCCTCGGGATTATCTGACCCGCGTCACAAAGCGTATCGATATCCTGAAGCAGAAAATCTATGCATGGGCAAACCGTATACGTCGGTACAAGCGGGGAGTATCGTAATATCAGAATCGCATATTCCAGAGCAATGAAAAATGGGTTAATAAGGTTTGAGAGCGACCGGACCAAGGTGTGACTGATACGCGTCTACCGGATGATGACGAGATGTATTCATTATGGCGCAGCATCTGGTCGGTGCCTGTCACTTATACCGAGGGCGATTGGACTCGGGAGGTCGAGTGCGCGTGCAAACCGATACCAGAAATGGGGGTAATTACCATCAGCCCCCAAGATGAAGCTCATGCAGTCCGTCCTTTGCCTAACTGGAAATCTCCAGAACCGGACGGGCTGCACAACTTCTGGATTAAATGGTTTAATAAGTCGCACGCTCGCTTGGCATTTCAATTCCAGTCTGCTTTAGTCAGGGTCGCTGTCCCAGTTCCTAACTACAGGAATACCACCTGCTCCATAAATTAGGTAGTACCGTGGAGCCCAAAAATTATAGACCGATCACGTGTTTACCAACGGTCTATAAAGTTCTTACATCCATTTTGAGAACAAAGATTAACCATCTTATTGATAGTAATTTAATAATGTATGCTTCTCAGAATGGAAGTAGGAACGGGTCCCGCGGTACTAAAGAGCTGTTCCTGATTGATATAGCCGTTAACCAACAGGTTCGTCGTTCCCGAAGGGATCTGTCTATATGCTGTATAGACTATAAGAAGGCCTATAACTCAGTGCCACATACATGGCTCATGAGGGTGCTGGAGCTGTACAAAGTTGATACAGTTCTACGCACTTTCCTGATGCCGTGTATGGGGCAGTGAAGGACGGTCCTTCAATATCCAGGGTGTCAACAGATACTTTGAGGAAGCAACCAGCCCGTTACCTCAACGCGTCCCAGAGGGTCATGGCCATCCGGCTGGCCCGGGGATATCGCACGGTCTCTGGCGAAGCAGCGAGCCTCCTTGCCGGACTGCCGCCATGGGATCTAGAGGCGAGAGCCCTCGCGCTCATGTACGAATGGCACGTGGAGGCGCTACGCCGGGGCGAGACTCCTCTGCCGCGGCAAATTGCAGTACGGCGGACGGAACTCCGGCAGGATCTCATGGCAGTATGGAGACAACGACTGTCGCAACCCAGCGCTGGGCACGCCACAATTGCGGCGATAAGACCCCTCTTTGAGGAGTGGCTAGAACGGCGCCACGGCGTCCTTACCTTCCGCTTGACGCAGGTACTCACCGGACACGGTTGTTTCGGGAGGTACCTTTTTCGAATACGGCGGGAGGATACACCCGGGTGTCAACACTGCGAGGATCGTCCGGAGGACACGGTGGAGCATACGGTGGAGGTCTGCCCTGCTTGGGCGGAGCACCGCCGTGTCCTCGTCGAGGCGATCGGCGGCGGGGATCTCTCGCGTCCGGCCCTGGTTCAAGCCATGGTCCGGAGCGACGAGACATGGGAAGCGGTCACCTCCTTCTGCGAAGCAGTAATGCTAACAAAGGAGGAAGCCGAACGCGTGAGAGAGAGGGAAACCTCACGCCCCAGCCGCCGAAACAGAAGAAGACGCCCCGGGCGTCGGGAGTCGCAGGACGATTCTCGGCCACCGTAGGCGTGGGTCTGCGGACGGCGAGCATTGGGTGGCTCGCCGTCTGATCAGAACCAGGCCCGGGTCGGCGGCGCGCTGCGATCCCAACGCGCCTCAAGGACGTGTCAGCACGGAAGACGGGGCCCACTAGGGCCAGTGCCTGCTGGGGCTGCGGACTTCGTTCGAAAGAGGCACCGTACCCTGGAACGCAAAGGGCACTAGGAGAAACACGGATGGGTTTTAGTCAGTAAGAGTCTGACACTCCCTCCTGCTGTACCCAGAGCGGGAGAAGTCATTTGATGATTTCCCATCCTAAAAAAAAAGGGTGTCAACAGAGTCAGGTGAACAGCGAACCGATAAGGATCGAGCGTGGCATATTTCAGGGTGACAGTCTGAGTCCATTGTGTTGTCTGGCTCTCAACCCTCTCAGTTTATTGCTGGAGGGTTCGGGCCAAGGCTACCAGTTGAGAGGAGGTGTTCAGGTCATATCGCACCGCCTTTATATGGATGACTTGAAACTCTTTGCTCCTAACAACTTGCAATTGATGCAGCTACTGAAGGTAACAGAAACCTTAAGTAGCGCCATCAGGATGGGATTTGGTTTGGACAAATGTGCGGTCATGCATGTAAAGCGAGGAGAGATTATGGATTCCGTGGGAACCCAACTCTCGGATTCCATACACCTTAGGACCTCCTCCAAAACCGAAACTTACAAGTATTTGGATATGTCGGAAGCGTTAGGCATCAGTGCTGCTGACGTGAAACAATCGCTGAAGGAGCGCTTCTTTGGCCGCCTGAACAAAGTACTTAACAGTCTTTTACAGGCGGAAACAAGGTGCGCGTGTTTAACGGTTGGGTCATGCCGGTTTTGATGTACTCTTTCGGTATACTCAAATGGATTCAGACGGAACTTGACGCCCTGGATAGGAGAGTACGCTTACTGCTTACCGCAAATCGGATGCATCACCCACGGTTATCGGTGATGAGGCTATATATCCCGCGGAAGTGCGGGGGTCGTGGCTACTTAAAATGCTAAGATCCTGCACAACCGCGAGGTATGCAGCCTTAGGGAATACTTCCTAGAGGCCGACTTGGTTATGCATCGAGATGTGGTAGCGGTGGGCAAAGGCCTTACCGTGCACTCCTAAAAACCTGTGGTATTAGATACTTATGACTGCATGGAGGTATGGCAGAGCAAGGAGCTTCACGGACGCTTTTATCGGGTCCTAATTTTTTTTTTTACTATTGTTAGGCACGCGCTTAACCACCATCTCACCTGATGGTAAGCGATGATGTGGTCGAAGATGGAGCACGCTTGCCTAGAAGTAACCTATTCACTCTTGACTTAAAGACTCCCAGGTTGTCGCTATCAGGAAACAGACACCGGCAGGGAATTCCAATCCTTAGCTGTACGCATTATGAATGGTCCCAATGTAGACTTCTTAGCGTCCGTAGCCTAGCTGCGTTTTAGTGACCGTTTCGGGGAAAACGAGGGTTTTGTCTGTGCAAATATGGACGAAGTTATGATGACGAACAACTACCAGAAATTATTGTGAAGGACGGTACGGTTGACATTTGTCGGACATGTCACCGGCCCGGGGAATCCATACTCCACATTATTTCCGGTTTTTCTAGTCTGGCTAATGGAGACTATTTACACAGGTCGATCTTAACACGCCTATTCCGCCTTTCGTTTGAGACTGGAAAAGTGCCTAAGGCTTGGAAGCAAGCTTACGTGCAACCCGTGCCCAAGAGGGGTAGTCGTGCTGACCCGTCGAATTATAGACCCATCTCGGTTACGTCCATACTTTGTAAGACTATGGAACGCGTGCTGAATCATAAGCTCCTGTGGCGTACCTAGAAGAGAATGATATCCTTAGTGACCGACAATACTGGTTCCGCCAAAATCGGTCAACTGGGGATCTTCTAGCGTATGCCATTCACATCTGGAGTGAAGCCATAAAGTAGCACGGGGAGGCACTAGCGGTCTGCCTTGACATCTCGAAGGCCTTCGACAGGGTCTGGCACGATAGCCTTATTAGTAAGCTTCCTTCCTTCTGTCTGCCCGCTGGTTTGTGTGATTGGATCGCAGATTTCCTGAGGGATCGGTCTATTCGAGTGGTCATAGATGGCTGCTCGTCTGGACTGCTGGATATGAATGCCGGGGTTCCTCAGGGGTTAGTGCTTTCGGCAACACTCTTCCTGCTGCATATTAATGATCTACTTAAACCCGGTATCTTTGGGAATGCAGACGACAGCACGATACGTGTCCGACGCACGAGCTGGTGGGTCGCAGATCCGGTCTCTCCGGGAGGCTACGGTTGAGCGCTTGAATGTGTCCTTACAGGCTGTCTCTGAATGGGGTGATGCCAATCTGGTCAAGTTCAATGCAATGAGGTGCAACAGTGCCGATAACCGACCAATTTGAACTTCTTGGGGTTACATTAACATCTACTCTCAATTTTGGCCCTTTCATAGAGGCCAAAGCTCAAGTGACTGCAAGGAAGTTGGGGATCCTAGCAAAGGTGAGACGGTACTTCACGCCGGAACAGCTGCTCAAACTCTATCAAGCGCAAGTTCGGTCGTGTATGGAATACTGCTCTCATCTTTGGGACGGATCTGCCAGATACCAGCTTGATGCCCTTGAGTCAATTGAGAAACGAGCCAAGAGGATCATTGGCAATGAGAAGCTCGTCGCGACGAAGCTCCAAAGTCTTGAGCATCGACGACGAGTTGCTGGCTTGTCGGTTTTCTACCGGTTGCCTTTTGGGAAATGTGCGACGGAATTGCATAATTTAATTCCGCCAAGCCCTTTCTATCATTGGACCACAAGACGAACGGCGATGCGCCACCGGTACATGGTGGACATCCCACCCACACGCACAAAACGTTTTGGGAACACATTCATAATGCGTACAGCTAAGGAGTGGAATTCCCTGCCGGAGTCTGTGTTTTCCGATAGCTACAACCTGGGATTCTTTAAGTCAAGAGTGAATAGGTTACTTCTGGGCAAGCGTGCTCCATCTTCGACCACATCATCGCTTACCATCAGGTGAGATGGTGGTCAAGCGCGTGCCTATTAATAGTAAAAAAAAAAGGCACAACCTTGTAGCCAGGATAATCCACCAGCAACTTGCTCTTAAATACAATCTTGTGGAATTGGAAGTACCGTGCTATAGGAAGGTGCCCGACCCAGTTCTCGAAAGTGGCAATTGCACATTGTATTTGGATCGGTCTATTATCACTGAAAGGACTATTGTAGCCAATAAGCCTGATATAGTGGTGATAGACCGACTAGAGCGTTGCGCAATGATTGTTGGTATAGCAGTCCCTCATGATGAGAACCTCGTAAAGTCAGAGAAAGATAAACAAACGAAGTATCTTGAATTGGCTCGCGAGGTTGTCGACATGTGGGATGTGAACACAGCAATCCTTGTACCGATGGTCGTGACGGCCAATAGCATAATTGCCAAGAGCCTCGACCAACATCTCAAGAGGCTCTCGTTGGGAAGCTGGATCAAGGAATTGATCCAGAAAGCAGTACTCCTGGATACGGCTCTGGAGCCCTGACCACCGGTAGCTTGGACCCTATTCCCGATACCGGTGGGCTACTATTTTTTTATTAAATTAATATTATTCATAAATTTATATTATTCATATTTATGTAAATATGAATAATTAATGGAATAATAATAATAATTCTTTATTGTTAAAAAACAGTTTACAAAAACAATGAAACCCTGACTCCTGAACTAGGTAGAGTACCTGTATTTCAGGAGCCAGTGACTTCTTCTATGCCAGTTACAATTTAGCATGTAAAATTTTAATAGTAACTGTGATTTGACCAAATAAAAATATAAATACCAAGATTACTTTAACGGCTTAGGGAAAAACACACACACTTATTTATGAAAGGTAGGTAAACTCATGCGTTTTTACGTTTAAATTGTACACTGCAGCTGATATCTAAATTATATGTTGATCTCATACAATTTCATATGACTTGTTCCCGGCAGTCGATGATGCGTGTTCTGAGCCTGCAGTTGCAGCTGGACAATATCGAAACTAATCGTAATTTGGCGAGCAAGTCAGCTCGATGAGACGACACGACGCGACGCGACGGAACACGACGACATGAGATGCAATGCAATGTGGCGGCACATGTTGCACTCGCAGCAAATGGAATCACATCACGATTCCGTCAGCCTGCATACGATTTTTAACTTTGTCGTGTAGTAAGTACTCGTATGTCAGTTGTTAACTAACCATCTAGCTAGCTTACACTATCAATTGTGTTCTCTTTGATTATCTCCACTTGTTGCAGCCACTTACCCTTCGGGGACTTTTCTATAGAAACCGGTCTTCGAATAAATGCGTTAAATTTTCTATTAACAACATTAATATCAAAACCACTGATTTTAAATAGGTATTTGAATTGAGAAAATATTTAATTTTAGTGTTACAAAAAAAACTTACATAAGTAGAGCCATTTCATTTTAAAGGTGAATGATTGAGATACCTTCAAATACTTTTTACTGTCCGATTTAGGCAAGATCTACAAATTGTCACAAGCTTCACTTCTCTCTATGATATCTTTCTTTTATTAGGAAGTAATTATGAAAACACTCAATACTTACTAATGCATATTTCTCTCTCTGGCAATAGTTACTGCGCACAATGGATGACCTGTCTCTAACTACGGTCATATTGTATTGTTTGAACTCATTACTCATTCTCCCTTCTTTTTGTTTTCTCTAAAACATTACCTTCATTCTTTATAACTCGACGCTTCTAAATCTAAATAAATAAGATTGATGACTATACATAAAGAAAGAGTTCTGTAAATGAATACAGACTTTTTCAGCCTACACATTTTAATCTTGAATCTTTTTGGTTTATTTGTACAGTTTATTTAATCGCTTTTTAAGCATTCTTCTATGATTATAAATGAACAAGAACTCCAACTCTGTATTCAATTTATTTAGCAGCGGTTTTGCAGACTGAGTGGCTCTATGAATCTTCCTTACAGTTATGAAGCGAACCATTTCATAGCACGGAGTAGCTCATTCGTCTTCAATGGACTGGGTTCCGCATTAGCCTTTGTTTGCGACTCGGTACAAATGCTGTAGTCGCCGCCACTCGCCACCATCCGCTGGCCATGAGGGAGTGATGCCCACCATTGTGCTCCGAGAGAACTTGCGGGCCAGTCGGCGATCAGAGTAGATGAGGCTGCAAAGCGTTTGTGACTAAATGTACGACAACTTCAACACTAAAACCACAATCCTAGCTGTTTTTGTTTAAATTAATGCTTTAAACATTAACTTATTTAATTTTTTTTTATAACAGAAGTTAGAATTTCTACGTTAAAATGGGGAAAAATGCAGTATCATTTAATAACCTTTTCTGAATCGTTGGGTCGTAATTCTTTATTCTTTTTTGCAGAATGAAATAACGGATTGTTCACGAAAAATATCGAAAACTGGAAAAACCGTGAAAAGTTAATCCGGAAGGCGGACTTCGATAAAATCCCAGATTATTCACACCAATGCAATGTGGGTTATTAAAACATCTCTATTGCAATGTGTTTGTTAGTAATGAATGGAAAGAACGAAGGTAAATAATTCGGTATCAAGTAGGTTTTTTTTATTATTAGCCTATAGTTTCCCACGGGTTTAGCGGGTAGCGCACCGACGATTTAGAGTACTGTCGATGTAGCGTACCATCGATTTGGGGTGCTGTCGATTCAGTAACCCGTCGATGGAACGTTTTCGATACAGCGACTGTCGATGTAGTGACTGTCGATATTATGATCTAGACCCGTCCCACGGGCCAAGATCAAAGTCCTCATATACAGTCGATCACGCGTACCGATTGAGAGCAGTCACATACGCAGCGATTACTAACTTTGACGTTCCTCTACCCTGCAAACTAAATAACAATTATGAAATGTGCAAAGTGTGTAAAACTATTAATATTTTTATATAATAAATCTTATATCTTATACTAATATATAAAGCTGAATAGTTTGTTTATTTATTTGTTTGTTTGGTTGTTCGTTTACTTAAACGCGCTAATCTCAGGAACTACTGGTCCGATTTGAAAAATTCAGTGTTAGATAGCCCATTTATCGAGAAATCTAGAGAGGCTATATATTATCACGCTAAGACCGATAGGAGTGAAGCAGTAATGAAAATTGTGACGCAGACGAAGTTGCGCGGGTCAACTAGTATAGAAATAAAACAAACAAATACACACAATACATAAGAAATAAACAAATAATGATTGAAGTTTCTCAAAATTTCAAAAACAGCAAAAAGATTTGGAGCATTGTGAATAATATAACCGGTAAAATTATGCAATATATTGAAGATTTATTACTGATAACTTTTCGAATGAATCCATTAACATTAGCTAACACTTCATGACAGAATTTAATAATAATATTAAGAACTTAAGCAATTCCTGCGATGTACCTCTTTTAGACTAACGAACGTACAAGATAATTCCTGATAGATCGATTAGAGTCAAACCGGCGCGGGAAGATATAGTTCAACGCATTATCAAACAAATAAACGATAGAAAAAGCCCGGGATATGACGGAATACGAGCTAAAGACATCAAGTATACTTCAGATAAATTAGTTCCGGTTGTTACACATTTAATTAACAGTTGCTTGCAGACCATGTACCAGACATATCCTGATCTTTCAAAGATAGGGGTAATACGTCCAATACACAAAAAGGGTCCACGTGATGACGTCAATAACTATCGTCCAATCACCATATTGTCTTGTATAGATAAGATCATAGAACGTTATATTGGTAATGACATAAATATTTTTTTAAGGATACACGGTTTAATCAATAATAAACAATTTGGATTACAGAAAAATAGAAGTAATACACGTTTATTACGCGAATTTACCGATGAAGTTAAAAGACACTTAAATAAAAAAAAAATATGTATTGTCACTCTTTATTGATTTTAGCAAAGCGGTCAATATGCTTCGTTGTGATATACTTTATGACAAGCTATCACGAAATGGAAAACAAGAGCCCTTTTAGAATTATGAATTATTATCACACAAACAGGTACACCATAGTTAAAATAGAAAATGAGTTTAACTCAAAAATTTCAGCCACGCAAGGAACAGACCAGGGTTCAATAATAGGAAATACAGAGTACTTGCTATATGTCAGTGATATGAGTAACGCCATCTATTCAGGATCTGTGTCTGTATACCAGTTTGCTGATGACACGTGCATCTTAGTCGCCAATAAAAACATATCGAAGGCTCAAAAATGCTTACAAAGTAATTTCGATCAAATGAGTAAATGGGCTCATAAAGTCGGATTAGTGACAAATACGTCTAAAAAAAAAATTGTTCACATACGATCATCACACAATCAATGTTCCACTGTACCGTCAGTCATAGCACATGAACATTCTTGCTTGCATAGCTCGCCAAAGAATTGCAATTGCCCATCACTAGAAGTAGTCGATAAACACATGTATATCGGTGTTATAGTCGATAACCGATTCTGTTGGGGTCCACACAAAGAATACGTTT
Source organism: Lacanobia oleracea (assembly GCA_950371165.1). Classification (NCBI taxonomy): domain Eukaryota; kingdom Metazoa; phylum Arthropoda; class Insecta; order Lepidoptera; family Noctuidae; genus Lacanobia; species Lacanobia oleracea. The sequence goes on from OX493406.1 coordinate 23,836,756, forward strand.
GCAACAAGCTGAAGTCTATTATAGGTAAACTGAGCATTTTAAACACAGAAATATAAAAAAAATAAAGTATAAATTGACTTACAAAACGCTCAGAATGTTATACATGGCTTTGGTAGACTCGGTTATCAACTACGGCCTCAGCAGTTTTAGTAGAACTTACCAGACATACTTGTCAGATATTATTTTATAAGCTACAATTTAGGATATTAATAATTTTCATTACACCTAAACATATAAAATATAAATTCAAAAACGACGATCTGTTTCGATACTGTAATGTTATGAATGTGTTCAATAAGGTTGAATTTTTCACTCTTGCGGAAGTAAATAGGCCCGAGCTGCTTACCGAAAAATCAAGACCTGACTTTTTGAGATCTATTACACAGAAAAAATAAATACATTCTACCAAAAGCCAACAATGTGTATGGGGTGAGGGTTGCAGAATATTTAGTACCATACTTTCTTAATAAATTTCCAGAAGATTTACAAACGTTATATAAAACGAGTTCGAAAAGTTATAAGTACAAATCAAAACGTTTGTTTACAAAAATGTACACTGTCTAAGTTGTATCATGTACCTAATTATTTTATTTATAAAATCACTGTCGTAAATAAAGTAAAAAGAAAACGGCTCGCCAGTACACAGATAAACCCTGTGAGGTTTACGTTGTATAGCAAAAATCAATTGTAACCACTCTTCTCCTGGCCGCCTTCATCCAGGTTATCCCGCCACCGCTTTCTGTGCTGGCCTCGGCGACACCGTCCGTCTCCTGGCTTCTATTGCGTCAAAATTATTGGGTATGTTTCTCCGCCTTCACATAAGAGTAGTAACACACGTGGCGAAGGGTCTCCGCCGATCGCCCGCGGCACTACTCCACACTCGCAGGCGTCCAGCTGTGAGCGCCGCGCGCCGGGCGTTACTCCGACACTTACCCACAAAAGACCACCGAAAAGTTGAACGCCCTACAACCGATCCGACACTCAAGCGCTCTGGGAATTCGGGAATGCACGAAGTGAAACTAAGGAAAAAAAGCTGGAGGACAATTTCATCACTTCATTAAATTTATAAATAACACTTTAAAATTGTATTGTTCAATTCTTTTTAACTCACCTTCGTCCAATTAGTTGATGGAGATTAGATTTATTTTTTCTATGTGTAATAGAAATTGTGTACCTGCTGGGGCTTTGTCCTTAATATAATTCCACATTAATGTCATCGGCCTCTCGGCCCACTTCCCGAAGCCATAAACAGCCAGTAAGTAACGCTTTGATTAATTGAATTTCAGTCGGAGCATCAGAAGTTGTGCTAGGAGGCTGCGTCCTGAAGATCGCTTGACGGGCTAGACGCTAAGCCTCTCAAGTGTACCTCCCAGTTGAAGGTAAATGCGATTATCGCAGTCAATTAGTCGCGCACAAAGGGTCAAACGAGCTTTATTTTAGACTTATCCAATTACGTCGACCGCCATTTTGATACTCTTATTATAATAATTATCTCTTTTGTCAACTGTAATTACAATCGATTGTCCATTGAAATGATATCCCGAATTAATAGTACTCGTATCGTGTACTGTGAGCCACTTGATAATCACGAGCTCGAAAAGTGTACAGTCGCTCAGTAACGCCTCATCTACATTATTTCGTGTGGATTTATTTTCTCTCACACAACAATAAATACGTCTTAGAATCTAGAATTTATTGTATCTTCGAGATAAGCTGAGCTGAGCTGTGGGCGTAGACTACATAACTAATGCTTTTATAAATATTGTTTACATGAGAAAAATTATTTTGGAAATAAATATCTGAAGCTACATTTTGTGTAGGAATCTTTTATTTACAGATCTTGAAACCTTATTTGTTTGAGTATTAACAATAATTATAGCGGTTGTTGGATTGTTGACTCTTGGCGAAAAATTTCTCGTGAAATACTCAACTTAACTAATTAACATCCTCAAACTACACAAAGCACAATATGCCTGTGGCACGACAATATTGCGACGACACCATACAATGCTGGCTTCGTTGTTAGCTAGAAAGAATGCGAGCTTCAAAGCCAACAGTGTTTAGACTCGGCGGATTCTCGGAAATAAACGCAGGTCTTGAGATAATGATGAGATAAACAGCGGTACTAGGTAATCGTGGTGCAAGGTAATATAGAAAAGTACTCCCTAGACAGATGATGATAGTCTGTTTAGTGCCGGACACGTCGCGCACTCCGCCGGCCGCTCGGGTCGGAACCAAAGATTTAGTTGTAGCTCTCATTACCACCTTGATTTATACTGCATTGTACCTAGACATATCAATCTTGACATGAAGATGACAACGCAGCGATGACATAAGTGTGGAGGTATCAAAACAAAATAGAATCGCGAAGATGTTTTGACGTGGTAGACAGATAAATGAATATACTTAATTGTGACCCAAAAATAGTTATTTGTTGTGGTCGAATATCAGGCCATTTAAAACTTTGGTACTATCTCATTGTGATGCGGCGCGCGCTCGCTCTGCCCGCGGTCCACACGTTAGGCCACGTATTGGTGGTACTAACTCGCGCTAGTTGGACTATGATCACAACAAACGTGTGAGGTTGATTGGTTGTTTGTTCGTTGAAAGCCTGGCTGCACTGGGCTATGTTGTACTTTTCATAGCAGGCGACAGGGTCCGAAAGCGTGAGGTTGATAACAATTGGATGTACAGGAGGACTAATGTTTACATAACCAGGTTTTTGACATCGTTGAATGATGAAATCATTCAGTCGGTTCCGACATTATGCTTAGTTATAAAAGCTTGTCAGTCACGTTGTGCTTGAAGTAATGCTCTGAGTCCACCTCTCGACCTTTGTAGGATAATTGATGGTACATGTGTATGGGTACGCGGCACAGATTGCTCCTCAAGGACAGTTTTGTGTACCTACATTTAAGTACTCGAGGACGTCTCTTTAGCTTCCTAATGATGTACCGCTTATAGCTTCGTCAAGAGTTTCACATAAAGTGTGTTTGTACGTCTATATCTGCGGCCTCAATTATAATATTGTACCGGAAATAATTAGGTACTTTATGTGAGGCCGTACTTGTGGCATCTTAAATGATGCCTTTTGGTAATTTTCCATTCATATAAAGGACAAGATTCATACTCGTAGCTATGTTTAAAATGACCCGTGCTCACTTTGTTGCGCGGTATTTTTCGGATTAATATACAGGATGGCCAGAACATTAACGTCCAAAAATAAAATTTCCGGAACGCAATTTTTTCACTTCAACATTTTCACAACTTTCAACACAGTTGCGAAGCTGATAATTTTATGCATAAAAGTACAACTCATGAAGGTTCAGTTGCAAAAAAGAAATCTCGTCAAAATCTTCTACATTTATTTTTTTTTTTTTTCAAGTTGGTCAGGTCGATCATCATCATCTGCCTAGCCTTTTCCCAACTATATTGGGGTCGGCTTCCAGTCAAACCGGATTCAGCTGAATACCATGTTTTACGTGGAGCGGCTGCCTACCAGACCTCCATTAACTGGGTAACACGGTACTTCTTGGCAAGACTGGAGTCAGATTTACTGGCTTCTGACAATCCGTAACGACTGCCAAAGATCTACAAATGACAGCCGGGACCAACAGCTTAACGTGCTTTCCGAGGCACGGAGGAAACTTGGTATGTTAAGATAGTCACCCATCCACAGACCAACCTTGGCAAGCGTTGCTTAACCTTAAAGATCGACCCGTGCGGCTGTTTTTAGTTGGTCAGGTCGATAATTCTCAAAAATTCAGAAAAAAAATTTTACCTCTAAAACTATCAAAATTCGTGGAACATATACGGGGATGATTTAGATACCTCACGATACAAGGAACCTAAATTTTATTTTTGGACGTCAATGTTCTGACCACCCTGTATAGCCTGTTTTTTTTTTTTTTTTTTACTATTGATAGGCACGCGTTTGACCACTATCTCACCTGATGGTGAGCGAGGATGTGGTCGAAGATGGAGCACGCTTGCCTAGAAATAACCTATTCACTCTTGATTTAAAGACTCCCAGGTTGTAGCCTATCAGGAAACACGAATGTGCTTCTCACAAATAACGTGGCTTTCAATTGGAAAAGAATTTTCAAAATCGGTTAAGTGGATCCAGAGATTACCCCTAAAACCTCATAAACTTATATAATAATATAAGTATATACTTGAATGGGTAGATAACCTGAGGGGTTAGTGAGAATTGTCAGTGTGGATGAAGTGAGAATAGTAGTGAATGGAATGAAGAATGGTAAGGCCAGACGGAATTCCAATTGAAGTGTGGAAGTCATTAAGAGTAGATGGATGGACGTGGTTAGCTTTATTCTTCAATCAGTTGTTGCTGGAAGAAGCCATTTCTGATGAATGGTGTAACAGTTCGTTGGTGCCCATCTTCAAGAACAAAGGTCATGTGCTGGAGTGCAACAACTATAGAGGAATAAAGCTTATGTCACATTGTATGAAAGCCTGGGAAAAGGTTATTGAAAGGCAGTTGAATGAAGAGAGTGAAATCTCAGAGAACCAGTTCGGTTTTATGCCTGGTCGGGGTACAACAGATGCCATTTTCACTATCCGCCAGCTGTGCGAGAAATATAGAGCTGTGCATAAAAACCTGCATATGGTATTTGTTGACCTCGAAAACCAAAACTACGAGTCCAATAGACCTAAAAGATCTCAGGCCCATTAGAATTCTCTATCCAAAATTGCCGAAAAGACCGTGTGCCAGCAGGTGTCTCAATATTTGGAAAAAAAATACATAATTCCTGAGCTACAATCTGGCTTTCGTAAACGGCGTGGTACTGCTACAGCACTTCTGGATATCACAGATAATATTTTGGCAGCGCAAGATAAGGGCTTATGTACACTATTTGTACTACTTGATTTTTCGCGGGCTTTTGACTGTATCAATGTTGAACTATTTCTTTCAAAGCTGAACTATTACGGTTTTGAACAAAATACAATAAACTGGTTTTTTAGTTATCTCAATAACCGTAAGCAGCGTGTGGAAATCCGTCTGAGCAATGGCTCATCTTTTGTTTCTTCGGTCACTCCCGTTAATAGGGGAGTTCCACAAGGCTCTATACTTGGTCCCATTATTTTTATTTTATATTGCGCGGATATCATTAAGTCCTTGAAGCACTGTAGGTACCATATTTATGCGGAAGATGTGCAAGTTTATATTTCTTTTAAGACAAGTGACTATGACATTGCGTTAAAGGATCTCAACGATGATCTCAACAGAATAGCATGTTGGGCAGAGAACAACAGTTTGGTACTTAACCCTACTAAAACGAAATATTTACTTTTTGGGACCAAGTGCCAAATCAGTGTAGTTCCTGCAACACTCAACGTTACCCTTCTGGGTGAGTCGGTCAGTCGAGTAAGTGAAGCACGTAATCTGGGACTGAACATTAACGCTGAGTTAAGATTCAGTGATTCCCAGAAGCACATGTGGCAGCGTCAGTGCGCACCTGTTTTTATTGGCTGAAGGTCCTTTATAAATTAAGAGCTTATCTATCAGAAGAGCTGCGAAACCTGTTAGTTGAGTCGCTCGTACACTCTTACTTAAATTATGCGGATACAATTATTGGCCCCCGCCTGCTGGCAAGAACTGATCGACTGATACAGAGGGTGCAAAGCGCATGCGCTCGATTTTGCTTTATAATCCCTCCTAGAACTCACATAATACCATTTTTAAATAAGCACGCAATGCTCAAAATGAAGTCGCGTCGTAAATTGCACTTGGCTTGTCTACTGTTTGGCGTTATAAAGTACAGGCAGCCATCCTACCTTTACAACAAATTGAGCTGGATTGCTAGTAAAAGGGAATGCGCAAGCAGACAGTGCTCGCAACAACTTGCTACTCAGCCACACAAGACAGCCGCCTTCAGAGGAAGTTTCACGTACGCTGCATCCAAGTGCTGGAACAATATTCCCCCGCCGATACGAAACATTGGAAATCTTGATACCTTTAGAAGTCGGCTCCGACAAATTCTTATCAACCCTCAGAAAGAACTGAGCGTGACGATTTTGAACACGTCGATAATTTAAAATTAGAAGAAGGCTGCCGCCGCAAGCCTGATCATGAAAACTTGGTCTTGCGATTCCATGTACAAGTTACATAAGTAGTAAACACAGTATTTCATAGCATTAACATTTTACAATCTATTTCTATATACTTTCAACATCGCCTCCAATTTTTTTTAATTAGGGTTTCACAATCAATATGTATATTTTTACCATCACACATTCATCTATTAATATTATACACACGCAAACAAAACTGGTACACAAAATATTTAAAATAATAAAGGACTCATCTGACACAAAACCACTATTTACTTTTAATATCACGTTAACTGTTCGGCATCTGCTTGACATCCGTATGTCGCTACTGGGATCTAGCAGAATACCAGCGTCAGGTATATTTGCCTGGCACATGCTGAGTTGGACTCCCATTTGGTGCAGCTTAGAGACACACACACCGCACATTTGAGTGTATATATATATTTTTTAATGTAGGTAGGTAATCTGGCCAATTCTTTAGTTTAGTAATTGCCACCATAAATTCTGCCTTGGCAAAGACTGGAGAGTGTTGGCCTGAAATTGAGCAAAACCAAAACAGAGTACCTGTGCTGTGATTTCGGCGGTCTCTCCAGTCCGGTACCTATAGCTCTCACCGGAACGCCTATACCGATTTGCTCCGACTTTCGGTATCTCGGGTCGCTTGTCCAGGGAGATGGCGATATAGACCGATACGTAACGCACCGGATCAACTCAGGATGGATGAAATGGCGACAGGTCACTGGAACAACTTGTGCCAACTGGGCTTTTGTGTGTTGTTTCTTTCCTTGTTTCAATAAATGTTTTATCTATCTATCTTATCCATCTAGAAGGCATATGACAGGGTGCCTCGTGAGGTTCTGTGGTGGGCCTTTAAGGAGAAAGGTGTGCCTGGGAAGTATGTGCAGGAAATCCAGGAAGAGGGTCCCTGGTGTATGCTGTTTGCTGATGACATTGTGCTGGTTGCAGAAAGCGGCCTAGAGGTCCAGAGCAAATTGAAGACGTGGTGGCAAAGACTGGAGAGTGTTGGCCTGAAATTGAGCAAAACCAAAACAGAGTACCTGTGCTGTGATTTCGGCGGTCTCTCCAGTCCGGTACCTATAGCTATCACCGGAACGCCTATACCGATTTGCTCCGACTTTCGGTACCTCGGGTCGCTTGTCCAGGGAGATGGCGATATAGACCGATACGTCACGCACCGGATCAACTCAGGATGGATGAAATGGCGACAGGTCACTGGAACAACTTGTGCCCCTCGGATTCTCCTCAAATTGAAAGGGAAAATCTATAAGTCCGTGATAAGACCTGTCCTGCTGACCTGTGACCTGCGAAAAAGATGGATGAAAATAGATTGCATATAGCGGAAATGAGAATGTTGAGATGGATGTGTGGAGTAACGAGAGTGAATAAAGTGAGAAATGAGTACATTAGAGGCACTTTAAAAGTGGCGCCAGTGACGGAAAAGTTAAAAGGGACTTGCTTGTATGGTCGTGTGAAGAGGAGGGATGAAACGCATATAAAGATGAACATAAATGTGGATGGATGGAGAGGGAGAGGAAGGCCAAAGAAAAGATGGATGGATTGTGTTAGGAGCGATATGAAAGAAAAGGGAGTTAGTGATAGAGTGACGACTGATAGAATAAAATGGAAAAATAAAACGTTGCTCCGACCCCAAATAACATGGGCAGGAAGATGATGACTTGAATGAATAGATAACGTTGCTGTGATAGTATTTGTTGTATATAGGTTTCTAAGCCCCTTGGTTCAAGAGAAGTGAACTTTTTCTACTACGGCTATGCTTGCTACGCCGTATTTGTTACGGCGTAGCAAGCATAGCCGTCGTACGGCCGACGCCGTAGCACATAGTATCTGTCGTCGCCGGTGTCGCCACGCCGCACGCGACCCGGGATGCCTCACGTCTTCGTAGACTTCGTGGTCTTCTTAATTTGTATAGTCAAAATGTTTTATTATTGCCGGATATTGTTCTAAAAACTAACAAATATTCCATAGTTTTAATAATAATTTGACTAATTCTTTGAATTCTGAAATGTTCTACAGTGCTCTTTGATAAAAGTTAAGCTTCAAACGCAGGGTTGGCCAGCGGGCTACGAGCGGAGTTAGTCTCGAACTAATCTGCAGTTAGAAACACTACAAGAGATACAGCCTTTGTCCAGTCCGACTACAGCATCTTGTTTCATAAAGTCAATTAGTTCGTGGAACTTCCCATTGCCATGCCTATAGGCACAGGGCTGATAAAATACTCGTAGTAGGTTTGTTCTTGGTGTTAAACACCGAATACATGAATATTATGACTTCTAAAAGAAGATTTCTTAACAATCGTTTTGGCATTTAAAAGTAATTTCCTGAACTTACCGTTAAAATATAATGAAATATCTCGTCTTTTAATAATTCTTCAACAAAGTATTTCTTCCTTAAAGCGAAGGCAAATTAAGAAGCAAGAAAGCCAGGTAATCGATAGTGGTTTTAAGCAGCCGAGACAAAACTGTGGCAACACTGATGAACGTGCGAGTTTGGATCAAACTAATCTTATAATAACATGTTATCACAAACTACTTCTAACTTAACCTAAACAAAACACTTCTTGTATTTAATATCGGCTTATAAATTAATATGCAAATACCGAAACACGGAATAGGCAGTATCAACATCGTTGGCTGATTATAGTAACATTACGAACATGCTTGCTTGTCATGATTTCTCGGAATACGAGTAGAAGGCCTATTTCGTGATTGAATAACACAATCTAAACACGACTCGATTTAATGTGTGTGATAACAATACCTAATGGCGAGTTCATAGCGAATATTGCCGCACAGCGATACTATTACTAATTTAAATGTCGCGACACCTTCCAGTACTCGTCTGGTGGTCGCAAGTTCTGGCGCCACGAACAGGGACCTTGTCCACAGCGCATTGTTCGGAAAATGGCTACAAGTCTGTAAAGGTCGCTCTGGTCGCAAGTCCTGGCGCCACGAACAAGGACCTTGTCCACAGCGCATTGTTCGGAAAATGACTACAAGTCTGTATAGGTCGCGCTACTTTTAGAAATTCAACTTAAATTCAGATCGTCTTCCGAGCTTAATTGGAAATATCAATGGAGATTATTGTTATCTTAAAACATAGTTATAATTATGTCTCGCAGAATGGCTATTTGTCAGGTATCGCCAACCCGCCATGACCAGGTGCTGGTGGAAATATATAAAAAGGCGAAAACCAGGCTGTGAAAAACTATCAACATTCGCTTGGTTTAGAAAAATAATGGTAGCGACTTCGTTACACCGATTTTATGTTGTGTCCGATAAGCCTATGAACCCCATAAGACTTGTTGGGAGAAGGCCACGCAGATAACGGACCGTAAATCCTAATAAGCAGTTAGTCCGACAGTAAAGTTTTTTGTGTAGATACCCCCGACCACCGCCCTCCTCTATATACGACATGTATTTTTTATTATTCAATATACGTCTCGCTCGTTAGGTTTACAGCCGGCGCGCCCTCCGTAAGGTCGCCGCTGACTCGCCGCGCTTCGGAAACGACTCGTCGCTGCTACCGACGGACGCTCGTCACTCGTAAGCCAACAACTGAGCTCGTCTTGTAGTCTACAACAATAATACTTCCTTCAACTATATTTCTTCGTTTTCTTACTATGTTAGACGGAGTTTAGACTGAGTGCCAACTGGACGAGAATGAATACTCTAGCTAGCTGTTACACGTGTACCTACCTACAACAGTTATCCGCTCGGTTGCTTGGCGCAAAAATAAAAAGAGGGTCGTTTGCCAGTGACTTTTGACCGCATCTGAGCGTACGACACGCCGTAATAAAACTTTGATTGTGACTCGCTCCAGAAGCACACTTCAAATGTTATAACTGTTCTGAATAGCCATTAAAACAAGCTTAAACATTGTGTCTGTTTTTTTAATAGATCTTGTTTCCGTATTTTTCAATGTACCTTGAAACTTTAACTACCCAAAATATTACCTACTTGTATGGAAAAATGCGTTTTACTAAAAACTAAGATCGACAAGAGCATTGTTTTTTATTTTATTCATAAACTAGATTAATTACTACACACATTGAATCACACATGGATATATTTTATGTGGAATAAAATATTTAAAACAACTTCCAGCACACAGAGACGCTAAAACACAAAATGGCGATGTCAAGCTTTATTTCGTATCGTGTAATAAGAAATAGATTTATTATGTTGCCAACTTTTATTTAAAGGTCGGATAATAATATTAGTCTATGGTTTAAAAACGTTTCACGAGGACTTTATGTTCTACAAAATAAAGTTTAAAGTTGTTTAGTAAAAACTGGTTGTTGGAAACGATTGTTGCCAGAAGCAATCACGGGTGTTCAGTTTTGGAAATAATCGTTTCCAAAAGCAAGTGAGCGGCTAAGTCTTTGAATACGTTTAATGTCTAAACACGGCGCCATTTTAGTTGTCTTACAAAGGCGGCCCAGTTAATGTACCCGATATAAACGACCTCTAGGCACGATTTAAAAAAAATAATTAATTAAGATAATAAGTACAATAAAATAAATAATGAATTAGAATTATAAAACACCCTGTTAATAATGTTTTCGTATTAAATAATGTCACCGAACCATTCTCTGCAGTCCTTGAAACACATGGCTCGGACTGCACTCGCTCCTGGAGGTTTCAAAGTACGTCATGCTTCATGATAATTAACAATGCCTTGCTTTTTTTAATCATTCAAATGTTCATTGGAAACTCTTATTGGCTCGTTACCACACCAGCATGCAGATAGCAGTCCGTTCTCGCTTGCCGCTCTAACGTGACTAACGACCTCACTACCCGTGCGCTCCAGACAACATTAACATACCTATTGGTTGGTAGATCACAAACACTACACACATATATATAATTATATTTTTTTAATGAATGTGTAGCACTCATTGGACAGATGAAGTGGGCTGCATCTTGTTGCCTTTAAAGACGACTAAAATGGCACCGTGTATTTTTGTATTTTTTATGTTCATTACCAGATATGTGAAACCATCATATTCGATCCTGCTTTGCCAAATATTTCGCTAATTAATCATCAATTAAAATAATTTGTTTGTTTTACGACACCTTCGATATTAAAACTCAAATGAACACGTTTCGTTAAATTACTACATCGTTACTCTTATTTACAAGGAGCTTCTCATTGATTTTTATTAAAACAAAAGGCGCTCAATGTTGACACAACTTGATGTGAAAGTGGGTGTTGTTGTGAGAACGTTTACCTTTTTGTCGTGTTATACACTAGAGCCACGCTTGTCTGGTGCTCTCACAAATAAAAAGCGGGACGAGGGAGGGAAGTTGTCACTTTGAAACAAACGGCGCGAGTCGCGACTGATAGTGGATGACAAACGACGCGATTTCAGCCGTTTGAGACGCGCGACTAATTGCAGCTCACACGGTGAGTTTACGACTGTCGTTTTGCATCGTTGCATCCTAGGTAATAACTATGTACGAGTACCTACGTCAAGTCGTTATTAAGTAGCGATAACAGACAGGAGAGCGAAGACTGCTTCTTTCAGAGAGAAGGAAACACGTTTGGTAAATGAGAGCCTACGCATTGTACTGCCAGAGCAAATGCAAGTTATTTTTGTAACACCTTGTCTAATTTTTTTTTCAATGATCGGAAAACAGAAATCCTTTTATATCTAGTGTAAGTACATAAAAAAAAAACAAATTGTGTTTGAGACGCATTTTGCACAGAAGTAAATCATACTTGGTCATCTTCTCTACAAAATGCCTCAGAAAAGGAGAGAGCACAATCTCGGCCACTGTTTGTATAATGCTGTTGCGACTGGTCCGGGTCCCAGCTGCCAGAGTCGCTACTTTCTTCCGCACGATTATGCGGAAGCTATCAGTATGATTCTGTGTAAACATCTCTGACGTACTACAGAAATGGGGCAGTCCCAAGAGCATTATAAAAGTATTGTTGTACTGGACTCGCAGGACATCTAGCGGCCTGTTGCTGTATCTGATCCATAGACCTTCGCCTACAGACCCTGAAAATACGCCTTGAAAAACTGGTGTTATTTTACCCTTTTCTGCACAGTGGGAGAATCTTTAAGCCAATATATTACCGCGGACCGCCCTAGGAGCTCGTGGCTAAATAATAACAGCCGCACGGATCGATCTTGAAGGTTAAGCAACGCTTGCCAAGGTTGGTCTGTGGATGGGTGACCATCTTAACATAACGAGTTTCCTCCGTGCCTCGGAAAGCACGTTAAACCGTTGGTCCCGGCTGTCATTTGTAGATCTTTGGCAGTCGTTACGGATTGTCAGAAGCCAGTAAATCTGACTCCAGTCTTGCCAATACGTACCGTGTTACCCAGTTAATGGGTTGTGGAGGTCTGGTAGGCAGCCGCTCCACGTAAAGCACTGGTATTCAGCTGAATCCGGTTTGACTGGAAGCCGACTCCAATGTAGTTGGGAAAAGGCTAGGCAGATGATTACCGCGGACCGCCATTGTTTGGATCTATTAACAAAAATAACGTTGTCTTAGAATATCTGACGAGAAAGTCACATGAAACATGCAGTTTTACCGTTATTTTAAAAATTATCATTAAACATTCTCGTGCCCACAACACTATAATCTTCTACATCACAATCGCATTATGAGCAAAGATTCTCGCTTTAATCTTGTCATCACTATCGATCGCCGCATTATTCCTAGAAGCGAGTATTATTGCGGATCAAGATACCTATTATTAATACTTTGTTTCAGAACATGACTATGTTATTATGTCGTGGCCTTACCGAGAATTAAGTTTACACGATACTTATTAACTTTAACGAACTCTGAGAAATTTCTTTGCCTCACGTTGTTGCTGTATATTTGACTTTACACCAGGCCTAGAGGTCAGTAGTTTTAATTATTTATTTGTGTTTGCTAAAAGGATTTAAAATATTCGTAAAATAAATTATTCAAAGAGCTATAATGAAGCTTTGATCACTGTTTCAATAGCTTACAGAATCATATGTAACTGTTAAAACAAATGTGATGTACAGCATCTCTTCTCGCTGCTAGGTTGATTATATAAACTATTACCGGTTTTTGCATTGGTCGGTCACGAAGGACTAGGGGTTTTTTTGTGACCGACCAGTGCAAAAACCAAACCCTACCCCGAGCAGTCGGTACAGCAGACCTGCAAAGTCACAGTTCTCCTGAAGTGGGTTGAGTAAATTTTGGAGTCGAAGGTGCATTTTCATTTTATTTCGTCGTAATTTTCTGTCGGTTAGATTTTGTTATGACTTAATTTTCTGTTCTTACTTCACGTGTGTGAGCTTTATTCAAAAAATGTTTAGTTATTGCGCGAGCAAAGGGTTCAACAGAAACTAGATTCGCTGGCAATCTCCCACCGTCATGTTTGTTTTGAATGTGATAACGTCAAAGAAACACTATTCCATCGACAAGATGTTTAGGAATCTGTGTTATTTTTGTGAATTCTCGACAGACACAAAAAACCTGGTAATGGACCTTTTTAGTGCAGCCGTGAGACACACACTAGTTTTTTGGCTTACCTTTTTTATTTTCTATGTTTGTTTTTGTACGCGTGTTTCATGAATGTGCTAAATAAATTTTATTCTATTGTATTCTTTCTATTCTATGTGACTACAAACTTCAAAATCAATAAATCTGCCGAGAATGTTCCCAATAGTCGGGGTCGGCTCCAGACTTACCGAACGTAACGAAACTTGAGCTAGTTCTTGTATCTTACGAGTTCCTGGCGCGACTGCCTATCTGCATCCACAGCCCTGGGAAATAAGATACTCCTTGGCAAGTCTGGTGCCTGGCTGTCTGTCCTTTTAATGTTACAAACCATTGTACGTTGTTTTATAGAAGATAGTTTCATAGAATTTCATTTCACATAAAAAAATTCTCGTATTATCATTTCATAGAATAATCAATACGCAGAATACTTACATTGAATAAATTTAAATCATAGATTTATGTTACAAATAAACTTTGTTTTGATATTTATGATATCATAGAATTACAAATCAAATATTCTTTATCCGTATAATGAGTAGTTAACATAAAACTTGTTACCAAGAAAAACTTTTCATCAACTGACAGTTTCTAAATGTTTGACAAAATACATACACTCCTATAAAATTACAACATCGCAGTCACAAAAAAAATGCGGGTAAATTATACTCAAATAAAACTTTTCATTCGAGCCCGCTCGACGGACCTCCGCGAAGAGGCAATGGTGGCAAATGGCGATGGGAATAAAAGACAAAACTTTCAAGCATAACCATTAATGCAGCAAGCATACAGCTAGCATGCAGGAAGCATACAGCAAGCATGCAGCAAGCAAACGACATGCAGCATGTAAGTGAGCAAGCATACAGCACATAAACGAGCATGCAAGATGCATAATGCAAGCAAGCATGCAGTATGCAAGCGACCATGGAATATGCAGAATGCAAGCAAGCATGTAGTATGCAGGCGAGCATGCAACATGAATGCAGCAAGGCATGCAGCAACCATGCGGCATGCAACATGCAGTATGCAACAAGCAAGCGGCATGCAACATGCAGAAAGCATGCGGCTTGCAACATGCAGCATGCAAGCAAGCAAGCATGCAGCACGCAAACGAGCAGGCAACATGCAGAATGCAAGGAAGCAACATAGTATGCAGGCAAGCATGCAACATGCAGCAGGCATGGTTTCTGTCACGGCTCCAGCGCTGCGGGGCTCCGGCGATCCCACGCGACCTTATCGTCGCAGATGGTTATAACGCCCGCCACTGCGGCTGAGGCTGGCCGGCGCAGCCGGCCAGCAAGCCGAAGCTGCGGTGGTGATAACACCTGCTCCTCAGCTCGCGGGCCGCCTCGCTCCTCCGCGCCTACGCAGGCTTAAATTACACTCTAGGGGTAGGGCAGACAAGACTACGTGGGGTCGGTTTTACAGCGATTCATTTCTGTCAAAAATTTTTTTAGCACACATGTTGATTTTTTAAGATAGTATTATATTTTGGTTAAATGCGATTTTATTAAAATGGCAATATGTGTAGTTAAATTATTCCGAATAATATTCTGCTATCTTAAAAGTATGCCATGGACATATTATAAAACAATAATATTTAATTATTATTACATTTCACCGAAGCATAAAATACTGTGGGAAAAACACCGGACAAACAATATTCGTTAAAACATAATTCTACTGTTTGATAAGTTTGTTAAATAAAAAAATGTGATCATGAAATTCATTGAATTGTGTTTCTGTGAAATTGGTTTTTATTCAAGTAAATAGTCTTTGAAATAATAATATTTGACATAAAATTACAACAACCAAATATTATGTGAAACATTTTCTGCGAAACGATATTCTATGAAATTTATGTCTGCGAAACAAGGGTACACCGTTACAAACATTGTGTGATTCCGAGTGTGTCAAATAAATTATTTTTCTCTCTTTCTTTCTTTCCTTAACCAACATCGCAGCCAAGGACGAGTTTGGGTGTAGGTAGGTATATCTAATAAACGGATCGATCTCGGCCACCTTGCAGGTTGACCGTGCGGCTGCCATCACTTCACAATGTATAGCACCGTGTGTGTCCGGCAACATGTTAACGCCACATGTCACACACAAAAACACATGCTCATCATATAACGAGCTTATCGGATAACACAGTAGTTGCCATGGCAACCGACCCTGACTATATGAAGGTATAAGGAACATAACGCCGAGTTCGATTTCCGAACTGAATGTGTTTGTCGTTGACGCGGATGTCTCAATTCAATAAGTAATCTGTGTGAATAGGTATTTCAACAAATCGGATTTTTAGGTTAGCGAGACAGTTTTTACGAAAATAATTGTGAAGAGAACCAAATAAGTTATGTTTTTTTTTTCACAATTACCTCTAAATTTCGTAGTAAGACTGAAACAGTCGACTATGGAAAATCAGTGCTTAACGATTTCATTGTTAAGCAAACCAGTAGAGTTATTAGAACCTAAAAACACGAAAAAAACTAGTGCAAACCATGAACATAAAATATTTCAAAAAGTTTGATTTTCCTTCAAAGAATCATTAATATCGCTTCTTTCAATACATCGACCCGATAACCTTCTTTAAATTAAAATAAATGCCTTCGTTTCACTTCACAAAAAAAGCATTCAATATTTTTCTATCAGACCGTTCAATAATCAATGCAGTACAAACTAGTTAAGATTCAGTGTTCCTGACGTCGCGTCGACGGCGGCGAGTGGAAGTGCGCTCGGCCGATAGTGCCCGCCGCGCCCGAGTCGCGCCCGAGTAGCGCTCGAGTCGCGCTCGAGTCCTACCGAGTCGCCCCGAGTCGGGATCGAGTGCCGGTGACAAAGCAATTGAACAATCATATCGAATTACTTGTTTATTCGATTGCAAGCCGCCAGTCGGTGGCGGTCGGTTGCGGATCCGCCGTGGTCCCGCTGCGAATCCGGTGCCGCCATTGTGTTTAATCACTGCACAAGAGATCACAGCACACTGCACGCGGTAATTCCGTACGTTATTGTGTGTTGACTTAGTGGATCCAATGTGTTTCGGTTTGATGTGAAATTAGGAAACTGATTGCTATCGTTGGGGCTCTAATTCTTATGCAGTTGACCGCGGTCGATAGGTACTTTGATAGAAACTACAGAACTTTTTAAATATTTCATGTCTCGTATATCCTACACTGGCGTTTCGTTACTGTCGTGCTTGTGACAGTGTGTATGTGTATGTGACAGAACTATTTTAAAGTACGAGTAACTTCACTCTTTTAATAATTGCTATTTTAAGTTATTAAAACAAGTTCACTAATGAGCTAACTCTTATGTAATTAACTACTCAAAATCTGAATATTATCATGTATCTACCTAATTACCTACTTAATTAATAAAGTAGCTCATTTCCTTCGATACACAACAGCACAGATACTAAAATAAACTCATTATTTAATATATTACTTAATTATGAGTCGTGCGGCGTCGCGCAACTTTCATTACTAACTTGATAATTTTAAGTTACAACGAATATCACTAATAATGAGAATTTACTACATTCTTCACAAACTTCGCTAGAGGGTGACGAGGTATACTACATTTATGTTTGAAGAATATCAATATTTTCAAATAACAAGTTAGATTGAAGTTAGTTAACTAAATGATGTAGTCCATCACGTACCACTATGTTTCATAGTTTCCTGCCAATTTGAAAGCAGATAATAATGGCTGGTTTATGGTGATTTCCGAAGCTAGCAGGAACCAAACTCATAAATTATGAACCTAGACAAATCATGAAATAGAATAAAACAAATATCTTTAAAGTTGTTTCAGTCCACAGAGGCGAAATAACGACCTGTAATCAATCACTACAAAACAATAAGAACAAAAAATACTTCATAATTTATGTTTGAAACGAGTCCATTAGGATTCGCATACATTACGCTTTTCTATCATAAATTATAGCAGACGGCGGGATAAGCTAGAGCTAGGTCATTCGAAGCGTGTTCCAGCTCATCTGGTTTTTTTTTTTTACTATTTATAGGCACGCGTTTGACCACTATCTCACCTAATGGTAAGCGAGGATGTGGTCGAAGATGGAGCACGCTTGCCTAGAAATAACCAATTCACTCTTGATTTAAAGACTCCCAGGTTGTAGCTATCAGGAAACACAGACTCCGGCAGGGATTTCCACTCCTTAGCTGTACGCACTATGAATGTTTTCCCAAAACGTTTTGTGCGTATGGGTGGGATGTCCACCATGTACCGGTGGCGCATCGCCGTTCGTCTTGTGGTCCGATGATGGAACGGGCTTGGCGGAATTCAATAAAATTATGCAATTCCGTCGCACATTCCTCAAAATGCAATCGGTAAAAAACCGACACTCTAGCAACTCATGCTCACTCAAATGTCTCGCTGATGGCGGCGCGTGGGTTTGATCATTCGGTTCCCTTCGAAATGGTTGAGCTGAAGGGTGCCGATACACGCGTCATGTTCGTGAACAGGCGCCGTCGGTTGAGACTGGTCATCTCTTAACTGCCATTGGCTTATTTTAATCTTTATATTTAAAATTCTTATAATAAGCCCTTTTTTTTTTTCCTTTGCATTGTCCTCACATGCAGAAGCAACAAGTATATGTAACTTGAAATTTTGTAAAACCAGAACATGATTTAAAAGAGTGTCCGTGGAGTTTCTTGCACGTTCTTCTCCATAGAGATCTACGCTTTGGAACGTGCAAATAGCTTCCATGTTTTTGACTGACCGACCTTGACGTTTCAAAAGTGCCTGTGAATGGTTTATTTGAAATAAAATGCTTTGAATTTGAATTTGAATTTGAATTTGACTCGTCGTCGATGTTCAAGACTTTGGAGCTTCGACGCGACGAGCCTCTCATTGCCGATGATCCTCTTGGCTCGTTTCTCAATTGACTCAAGGGCATCAAGCTGGTATCTGGCAGATCCATCCCAAAGATGAGAGCAGTATTCTATACACGACCGAACTTGCGCTTGATAGAGTTTGAGCAGCTGATCCGGCGTGAAGTACCGTCTCACCTTAGCCAGAATCCCCAACTTCTTTACAGCCACTTGAGCTTTTGCCTTTATGTAAGGGCCAAAATTGAGAGTAGATGTTAATGTAACCCCAAGAAGCTCAAGATGGTCGGTTATCGGCACGGTTTCACCGCGGAAAGATGGAGCTGGGCGGAATTGGCTCCTTTTGGCGGAAAATAGACACGCTTGGGTCTTAGCAGCATTGAACTTGACCAGATTGGCATCGCCCCATTCGGAGACCGCCTGTAAGGACACGTTCAAGCGCTCAACCATTGCCTCCCGGAGAGACCGGATCTGCGACCCACCAGCTCGAGCGTCGGACACGTATCTCTCAGCAACAGTGCTGTCGTCTGCATACCCAAAGGTACCGGGTTTAAGCAGATCATTAATATGCAGCAAGAACAGTGTTGCCGGTTTTGGGCGAAGGAAATTATCTGAGCGGCATATTCATGTGGGATTCAAAAACACACTTTAAAACTGGTCCGCAGTCATATTTTAAAGCTTCGCCGGCGGCATAGTTAGCGGACATGTTGACTCACGGTGACATTGTTCCCAACATTTTTTTTTATTGGTACTAGCCCGCCACACAATCCCAAACACCTGAAAGCTAATATCAAGAGTAGCGATCACCAGAAAAACGCCGAGTCCATGAAGCTCGACGAATTTAAGAGAAACGATACAACTGTATTGGATCCCGCAACAAAATTAGAATATAATTTTTATTATGTACTTACACCATATGAGCTACAGAAAAGATAGATGAAGAAAACATTACATAGGGTGACACAATGGGCAGCCTTATCGCTAAAAGCGACCTTTTCAAGGCAACCTTTCGATGGATTGTAAAGATAATGGAAAGACAGTACTCCTACAGTACTGTCTTTCAGTCTAAGGTGTACGATTTATATAAATAAATACATAATAGATAAATATATATAATTATAACAATGTAAAAAATAAAAATAAATAAAAAGCATAGGACCAAAGTGAAAACGATCAAAGAGAAAGGTAGTGATTTTTGACAATTGTTTTAAAAATGGACAAAGATTGAGCACGTCTTACTGACACAGGCAAGGCATTCCATAACCGCACTGCTTGAACCGTAAAAGATTTGTCGTAGAAGCTGGTGGAATGCATCGGCATCTCTAATCTCAAGATTTCCGATGACCACAGATATCTATTATGTGTGTCATGAAGGAACTTGAAACTTTCTTTAAGATAAGAGGGGGTTGTAAGATTAAACAGAATACTGTATAGCAGAAATAAAATATGAGAATCCCGGCGAAGACGTATGGGAAGCCAATTGAACTTTGTGCGAAATTCAGAAATGTGATCATATTCGCGCAGGCCAAATATCAACCTCATGCAAAAATTTTGAAGATGCTCAAGTTTATCTAGTTGTGCAAGATTAAGATCGCGATAACTGACATCAGCATAGTCAAGGATGGAAAGCAGAAGGGACAGTTTTTGTTTTGTTTGTTATGGGTTTGCTCTTGACTCTAGTCTATGTCAGAGATGACAGAGACAAAGTCTACGATAGAGCGAGCCTACCCAGAAGGAGCCTGTTCACTCTAACTTTGAAGAGACTAGGGTTGTAAGCGTACTCATAAACTGTAGCCAAATCCCTGTTTATTGCAATAATTGTATCAGCCAAATCTGAAAGTCAAATCTGAAATTAATCAGAAAATATCTTCTGAAGAGTAGGAACAAAATTTCCACTTTAAATGTTACTCCATTTCAGCCGAAAGACTCCGTTTCTGCAGAAAGGCATACACTGTTAGACATAGGCCTCCCTCAAGAATCTGGTCTGTGCTTCTCGCATCCGGTGACTTTCACCCGGTCGTCATTGCGTGAGGTCTGCCAACTCTCAAGAAAATAAAGGAATATTCCATTTACCTAACCACAATGTAACTTCGCACTTGTGCAATCTTGTTTTGACTGTTTCTAAGTTACCCTAAGCTGATAAAATTTTCGTTTTACCTTAGTGAACCTAATTATTAAGGTCGGCCCGTAGGGGGGAGAGGCGAGACCCTCCCCGCGCGCTCCCGTAGAATTCGGCCCATACTGAATTTATCAAAAGAAATCCAAAAGTAAGAAATAGTCCAACGCCTTATCACAATGATAGGACAGAGTATGGATTGAAATGCATAATGGATAGACTCAGGGATTCATGGTTATGAAATACAACATAAGTGGTATTAGAAAGTAGCAATATAACAAAAGGATTCACGGGTCGATCTCCAAGGTTAAGCAACGCTTGCCAAGGTTGGTCTGTGGATGGGTAACCATCTTAATATACCGAGTTTACTCCGTGCCTCGGAAAGCACGTAAAGCCGTTGGTCCCGGCTGTCATTTTTAGATCTTTGGCAGTCGTTACGGATTGTCAGAAGCCAGTAAATCTGACTCCAGTCTTGCCAAGAAGTACCGTGTTACCCAGTTATTGGGTTGTGGAGGTCTTGTAGGCAGCCACTCCACGTAAAACACTAGTATTCAGCTGAATCCGGTTTGACTGGAAGCCGACCCCAATATAGTTGGGAAAAGGCTTGGCAGATAGGTTTAAAGATATTTATTCTCAAAAAAGACACAAAGTCACTTACATGAGAACAATGGTTGCCTTATGCTAGGTATATTGAGTTTGGTCTTCCACAGACTCCCCTCACCTCTCGCTCTTAGAAGGGGACCGGGATACGTGGCCGCCGCGTGGGGAGATTTAGCCCTTATTGGGGTCTATTTCTCCCCAAACCGCCCTCTCTCGGACTTTGAGGATTTCTTGGATATCCTCACTGCAGCCGTAGAGGGAGGGCGGCGCCATGCCAGGTCGTGGTGTTGGGTGACCTAAACGCCAAGTCGGTGGCCTGGGGCACTCCAGCTGCCTCTTGCAACGTCCGGGGACGCACCGTCGAATTTTGGGCGGCGTCATGCGGTGTGTCCCTCCTCAACAGGAGGGCGGTCCACACGTGTGTGCGGCAACGGGGAGGGTCGGTGGTAGACGTTTCGTTCGCCACCCCCGTGCTAGCCGCACGCATTGTGAACTGGCGGGTGGAGTTGGTGGAGACCTTGTCGGACCACCGTTATGTGCGGTTCGACATCTCCACCCAGAGCCCCCGTGGGGAGATGGCCCGCTCTGGCAGGTCTCTCTTCCCACGGTGGGCTCTCACTCGCCTGGACCGGGAGGCAGCCAAGGTGGCCTTCCTCCAAGACTGGCTGTCGCCCCCTGTTGGGGCCCCGGACGTTGACGCCGCAGCGGTCCGGCTGAGGGAATCCCTGACCGAGGTGTGCAACTCCAGCATGCCTCGGTCTCGCCGTCCGCCTCCCCGCCGGGCCATTTATTGGTGGTCGGAAGAGCTGGCAGGCCTCCGGGCCACTTGCGTGGCGGCCAGAAGGGTCTACACGCGGAGCCGTCGGCGCAGCGCCCGTAGTCAGGCAGAGGAGAACCGCCTCTACGCCTCTTACCGAGAGGCAAAGGCGGTCCTCAAGTCAGCTATGGGCGCTGCCAAGGACTCGGCGAGGGCCGAGATGCTGGAGGGTCTCGACAGGGATCCGTATGGGAGACCATACAAGGCGGCGCGGAACCAACTGCGGCCCCATGGTCCCCCACTTACGGAGACCCTCGAGCCGGCGTTGCTGGATGGGGTGGTCCGGTCTCTGTATCCGCGCAGGACCGACTTCGCCCCACCAGCAATGGACCCTCCGCAGTCGGCGGCTCCGGAGGTGGAGGAGGAGGCACCTCCGGTGACGGAGGAGGAGCTTCGCGCGGGGGTGCTTAGCCTCCGTGCGAAGAAGACGGCTCCTTGTCCGGACGGCGTCCCCGCACGGGTGGTGGCCATAGCTGCCGCTCAAATGGAGGACAGATTTCGGGAACTTTTCAGCGCGTGCCTTACGGCTGGAAGGTTCCCGAAACTGTGGAGGGAGGGGCAGCTGTGCCTCTTCCGAAAGGAGGAACGCCCGGCGGATTCCCCCTCGGCATACCGGCCCATCGTTCTGCTCGATGAGGTCGGTAAATTGTTCGAGGGGATCAGCGCCGGCCGGCTCAGGAGCCATTTGCAGGGTGTAGGGCCGAACCTGTCGGACGCCCAGTTCGGTTTCCGACAGGGTCGGTCCACAATCGACGCGCTGGCCCTTCTCAAGGGCCAGGTGAAAGGGGCGGTGGAGGCGGGGGACGGAGTGTTAGCAGTGTCGTTCGACATAGCCAACGCCTTCAACTCCGTTCCCCACTCCAATATATTGGAGACACTCCGGTATCACGGAGTGCCCCAATACTTGAGGAGGCTCCTGGCCAGCTACTTGGAGGATCGAGAGGTCCTCCTTGTGGACAAACTGGCCAGGATGCGGAGATACAGCGCGGAGTTCGGTGTTCCGCAGGGGTCTGTCTTAGGGCCCCCCCTGTGGAACATCGGATTCGACTGGCTGTTGCGGGGAGCTCTTCTCCCGGGCACGAGTGTCATCTGCTACGCGGATGACACTCTCCTCACTGCCCGGGGGAAGAACTTCGGGGAGTCGGCCTGTCTGGCCTCGGCTGGCGGGTCCTTGGTGGCAGGGAGGATCCGCCGCCTGGGATTGAGGGTGGCGCTGAACAAGACCGAGGCCGTGTTCTTTCACGAGCCTCGGCAGCGCTGCCCTCCAGACGCCCACATTGTGGTGGAGGGCGTCAGGGTGGGCGTCCAGGCCCAGATGAAGTATCTGGGCCTGGTGTTGGACAGCAGGTGGCGCTTCGGTCCGCACTTCAGCGGGCTGTCGACGCGCCTGCTGAAGGCCGCGGATGCCCTGTCGTGGCTCCTCCGGAATCTGGGGGGGCCGAACGCACGATGCCGGCGTTTATATGCCGGCATCCTGCGGAGCATGGCCCTGTACGGGGCCCCCATCTGGGCGGACTCCCTCAACATGAGGGAGAACGCTACTATGATGCGGAGGCCCCAAAGGGCCATTGCACTGCGGGTGGCGAGGGCCTACCGCTCGGTGGGCTTTTCGGCGGCGTGCGCTCTGGCGGGCACCCCTCCTTGGGAGTTGGAGGCGTGGGTGCTCGCCAGAGTGTACGAGTGGACGGCGCGGCGAAAGGCCCTGGGCGAGCGCCCCGTCGCGGAGGAGCGGGAGGCCGTGCGGCGGGAGGCGAGGGACGCCATCATCGTCCACTGGACGGAGGACCTCGCCTCCGCCACCTTTGGCCGCCGAACCCTGGACGCGCTCGGTCCGGTCCTGCGAGACTGGCTCGAGCGCTCCCACGGTTTCCTCTCATTCCGTCTGGTACAGGTGTTGTCAGGCCACGGCTGTTTCGGCAAGCACCTGCACCGGATCGGGAGGGAGGAGACCCCGGCGTACCACGACTGCGGCGCGGCGGGGCGACTAGAGGGGCCCGCCGCTTTAGGCGGGTTGTCGTCGGAGGAGGACTGGACGCTAAGGCTGCGCCGATCTCCTAGTCCTCTTCCACTCGGACGATGCGGGAATGCCGCTGGGTCGTTTTAGTGGGTATACCGGGTCAGCCCGGGGAGTCCCACATACCCCTCCCGTTCCCCCGACGGGAGGGTATGCGTAATGCATTTTTTCCTAGCTTAAAAAAAAAAAAAAAGGTATATTGAGTTCGTCAATAAAATAAATATTGAGTTTGTCACTCATCCAATGCATTCCCTTATGTGTAATTATTTGCTGAAAAGTAATTCGTTATTATTTATTTATTTACAGATGATGAATATAACAAAGGGATATCCGACTACTATATTTTAATTTATGAAAGGTCGTGTGGGAAACCTTTACGCTAGCGTAACTGGTATAAGGTCAATAGTTACTCACACGATACCTCACATCTGAGCCCATTGCACTTAAAGCCACACTTCCATAAGTGATACAAGCGCCTTTTCAGCGGCAAAACATCGAAAACACGTTCATATGGAACGTGGTCCCTAGCAGTCTTCTTAAATTGAAAAATGAGACGAGGCGGCTTCTCAGCGGCATAGCGTCGACTTCAAGCTCATAATGGAGACTTGGACTCTTAGACTGTATAACATAGATAGGTATGGTCAACCCAACCTCAGGAAGCGCACTCCTCGTACAACAAGTACATCTGCAAGACACAGTGTTCGTATCCGACCGAATCAGTAGTCGTATTTGCCAGAATCAGTAGTCGTATCTGACCAATTCAGTGGTCACTGGTAGAGAATATAAATTCAAGAATCAGTATAAATACAAATAACTACTACAATCGAGAGTTATAATAATTAAAAAAAAACAAAATAATAATAATAGTGGATGAAATTACCATCACTCCACTAGATGTAGCCAGAGCAGTCCGTCCGTTACCAAACTGGAAGTATCCGGGACCGGACGGGCTGCACAACTTCTGGCTTAAGTGCTATAGCAGCTCACACGCGCTTTTGGCATCTCAATTCCAGTCTTCCTTAGAGTCTCCCCCTTAAATAACCACACGTCCTGATTGATCATCTAATCACGTAGAGGGCGGACACACGAATGAGAGATTACTGGCGTGGCTAACGTGGCTCTGGAAACCCATTAAACATGGAGAGTAGGTCAAATAGTAAACGTATAGGACCGTTACCCGAGGGCAATTGTCGGGGCGCACCTGGGGACGATGTTGGGTCTCACAGCATACGACCCATCGGCGGTGGGGGACTGAACAGCCGGGTTCTCCCCGATAAAAATACTACAGCCGAACTGACAGACCGCCTAGACGTTAGGGACGATAGTAGCGCAGTTACATCCGCTCTGGATGTTTTGTAGGCGGCGTCAGCTACTCAGCATGCGACCAACAAAGCGGGAAAGCCCAGAGTGCGCATGAAATGGACTGAAGATATGGACATATTCATAATGCGCACTTATTTACATGTTACAAAACTTGAAGAGGACAGGACTATGTACTGCACGCAATTATTCGAAAAAATAAAATTAAAAGACCCAGAAATTAATGCAACTGAACAAAGAATTGCAGATCAAAGAAGAGTCATTATCAGAAATAAGTTGCTATCTGTCGACACTATAAGTAGAATTAGATATGAAATATAAGAACAACTCAAAAAAGAAGAAGAAGAAAGTATAAATCTTCCACAACAAACAAACATCTCACTCTCACAAATAAACTAATCGCTTACAACAAATATTACCTCCCTAAACCTCGACACGAATTCAAGCACAGAAGATTTTGTTACAGATTTTACAATACCCACACAGCACACCAATCAATCTATAGTAGATGATTCTACATTCATAGAAACACAAAGTAATATAGATTTTGACTCTACCTTACTAAACAAAATAAGTAACGATTTAGAAACAAATATGATAAAATATAACGGAATAGATCCATCGTGTAGACCATTATTGGCAAAAATTAGACCATCCCGCAAATTATCTGATATCATTAGTATTTTTAACCAAGCAATAATCCCTTCCAAACTATCATCTCTAGAAAGTCTAAGCGACGTACACATTATTTAATTTACTCCATAGCTATGTCAGTAGTAACTCACTTTAAATTAAAAATAAATGTAGATAAAAACAATAATAACAGAGCAAAAAACGAACCATCTTGGAAAAAAAAATTAGAAACGACATAGAACAACTAAGAAAAAATATAAATACAATTATTAAAAATACTAAACCACATAATTCACATGAAAATTTTAACAAGAGAATAGAAGATCACTTAGACACGCTGAAACAAAAACTTTTAGTTTAGAGTCATACATAGGCTAGCACGTTATAAAAAAGCGAAAGAATGAAAGGATAACAATAGATTAATTAAAACAAATGAAAAACAATTATAAACGATACAAAAATCCAGAACCCACCATCTCAAGATGCACTAAAATAATTCTAGTAAGGAATTTGGTCAGACAGTACGGAACATACATTCAGTCAAAAATATATCGGGAATGGACGATTTGTTCATGGTTCCAAATTCAAATTTTTGATTTTTTGTAGTTGTTAGATTGGCACAACTGTTTTCCATTTTGGCGCGGAGTTTGAGTTGCATCTGTTATTTATATTAAATACAGTGCTGGTTTTAGTAATATCATATATAGTGTGTATTGCGAATTTCATAATGGACAAAAATATCGAACAAAGAGTTTGTCTTAAATTTTGCATCGCCAATGGAATTTCGTGTTCGGAGTCACTGAAAATGTTACAGAAGGCTTACGGTGAATCGACTTTATCAAAAACTCGTGCTTATGAGTGGTTCAAAGCGTTCAAAAGCGGTCGAGATGTGATGGAAGATTTGCCGAGTCAGTTCGGACCCAACATTCATGAAACGCATTGTTACTGGTGACGAGACGTGGGTTTACGAGTTTGACATGCAAACTAGTCAACAAGCTTCGGATTGGCGCCTTCCAACTGAATCGAAACCAAAAAAACCACGCCAAAGTCGATCAAAAGTCAAAGTCATGTTGACTGTTTTCTTTGACTATCGCGGTGTTGTGCACTCTGAATTCTTACCGGAAGGTCTAACGGTAAATAAAAAATATTATTTGAGCGTTATGCGGCGTTTAAGAGAGCAAATTCGACGAAAAAGGCCAGATTTGTGGAAAGAAAATTCTTGGATTTTGCACCACGACAATGCGCCTTCGCACAAGGCTATCATTGTGAACGAATTACTAACCAAACACTCAACAAATACCATCCAGCAACCACCATATTCACCAGATATGGCTCCTGCTGACTTTTTTCTTTTTCCTAAACTCAAATTACCACTTCGTGGCATCCGTTTTAATAATAACAGACATTTTGTGTATTATTAATCTTTTCCCGGTACTTTCTTGACAGAGTAGTAATATAAACACACGTAAAGGCACGTGAGTACATTCGCAAGAAGTTGGTGGAATCATCACAGCGTTAATTCGTTTAATTGGTTTTTCTAAACGTCGTTATTTTTTTTTATATGTATGTATGTATCTATGTATTTATGATTGTATTTCTTTTCCACTCCGTTTGTCTTTCCTTTTAGTTGCACCTGCCATGTTGTCTCTGCACCATCCTAAGGTCGACTGGTAGAAAATGCCTAAGGCATTAAGTCCGCCTTTGTACAGTATTTTTACTAGTGCATCAAGTTTTAATAAATAAATAAATAAATAAACGCTACGTGGATACAAGATGAAATAGGTAGATCAGAAACAATAGAAGAAATGCCGTTTGAAAACATAATTTGGCTTGAGTTAAATGCAATCATAAATAAAACACATAACTGGAAAGCAACAGGAATAGATGGTATACATAATTTTTGGACAAAAAGATTTTTTTCGCTCCATAAAATGTTAGCCAAACAAATAAGTAACATTTTAAAAGGCAATGAAACAATTCCCGAATTTTTAACTAAAGGTATCACATTTATGCTTCAAAAATTGGGTAGAACCCAGGATTATTCACAGTACAGACCTATTACTTGCTTACCAACTTTATATAAAACCATAACTTCATGTATTACGAATAAATTCATTAAACATATTGAAAAGTATGATATCTTAACAAAATAACAAAAAGGGTATAGGCGCGGACATATGGGATGTAAAGAGCAATTAATAATTGATTCCACTATCTTAAAATATTTTTAAAGATCTAGAAAAAACTTATACGTGGTATACATAGATTACAAAAAAGCATTCGACAGCGTCCTGCACTCATGGTTGATCGAAGTATTAAATATTTATAAAATTAATCCGTCACTTATACAATTTCTTAAGAGTACTATGGGATCATGGAGATATACACTTAAATTACAATCTGAAACAACAAACATAACCGTAGACGATATAACAATTCAAAAGGGTAAAATCCACTCTCTCGAGCATTAATTGATTCTAGATTAGGTTTTGATATTAAGAATAGGTAGGTCAATATTACACCAAATTACACATTCAAAAATGTACGCTAATGAAAATCCAGATTTGCACGAATTATTAAATATAACAGCAACATTTTCAAAAGACATAAGGATGGATTTTGGACTAGATAAATGCCGAAAACATAATATAGAGAAAGGTAAGATTGTAGGTGGAAACTACTCGACGGATACTAATGAAACAATAGAAGCGATAAAAGACTAAGAACTGTATAAATATTTAGGTTACAATCAAGCTCGACTTTTAGAACATAAGGCCATTAAAGATAAACTAAAGAAGGGATATAAAAGTAGAATACATTCGCTATGCAATAAATACATACATGGCACCAATACTTACTTACTCTTTCGGTGTAATAAAATGGTCGAACACGGAATTACAGAGCCTCGAAGTTAAGACAAGAACTATATTAACACAACACAGATATCACCACCCCAAATCAAAAATTAAAAAAGAATGAGGTAGAGGATTAATCGAAATATCACATCTGCATAAAAGACAAGTCATAAATCTAAAACAATTTTTCACGCGAAACAAAAAGTACGAGTAAATTACACAAAGCAATTACGGAGATCGATCTACAATACACACCTTTAAACCTTAGAGATGATAGTAATGTTGAAACAATAGATCAAATGGGACATATAGCAGAGATAAATAGAAAATGGACACAAAAAGAACTGCATGGTAGACATCTCAATAACTTACACCAAACATACATCGACAAAGAAGCTTTTAACAAATGGTTGGAGTTAAGTGGGCTGTTTCCTGAAACAGAAGGGTTTATGCTGGCCATTCAAGATCAAGTTATTAACACCAAGAATTATAGAAAATACATAATAAAAGATAGGACAGTAAGGAATGATGTATGCAGCAAACCTGAGACAATACAGCACATTACAGGAGCTTGCATGACATTGACCCAGAACGACTACATTCATCGACATAATCAACTCGTTAATATTATTCACCTAAAACTCGCCATTAATCTTAAACTTATGCAGCATCCATACACACCTTATTACAAATACACACCAAAAGCTGTTTTATAAAATATTTTTACAAAATATATTATGACCGCACCATAATTACAGATCACACTATATACAATAACAGACCCGATATAACACTTGTTGATAAAGAAAACAAACATACGTACATAATAAATATAGCCGTACCAAACACTAATAACATACAAATAACTAACACTGAAAAAATCAGGAAGTACATAGAACTACAAGAGGAAATCACCAGAGTTGTTTTCCCAAAACAAATATTCAATAGTTTTAATGTTCTCAATCTATTGAAATACACATACTTAACACTACAAAAAGCCGCCATTTTGAATACTTACCGAATAGTTAGAATTTTTTTACAAATTGATTTGGATAACAATTTTGTGCAAAGTAATTTACCATCTCAAAGTAATAACTAGGATCTCACCTTGGTGCACACCCGTGAGATTCTGGCAAATACCAGGTCCTAACCTGAGAAAATAAATAAAAAAGAAACAAAATAATAATAATAGTGGATGAAATTACCATCACTCCAATAGATATAGCCAGAGCAGTCCGTCCGTTACCGAACTGGAAGTCTCCGGGACCAGACGGGCTGCGCAACTTCTGGCTTTAGTGGTACAGCAGCTCATACGCGCTTTTGGCATCTCAATTCCAGTCTTCCTTAGAGTCTGGGTCGCTACTACAGTTTCTAATTACTGGCGTTACCCACCTGCTCTATAAGACCGGTAGTCCCGCGAAACCCAAGAATTACTTCTCATATCCATCCTAAGAGTGAAGATCAATGAGCATATTGAAATTAACTCAATTATGTCCGCCTCTTAGAAAGGATGTAGGAAGGGGTCCCGCGGCACTAAGGAGCTTCTCCTCATAGACATGGCCATAAGCCAACAGGTTCGTCGATCTCGCAAGGATCTGTCGACATGTTGGATAGACTACAAGAAGGCCTACGACTCTGTGCCATATACATGGCTCATGAGGGTGTTGGAGTTGTACAAAATAGATGCAACTGTACGCACCTTTCTTGAGTCATGTATGAGGCCATGGAAGACAGTCCTTCGCTATCCAGGATGTCGACCGATTCAGAGGAACGATGAGCCTGTATGGATTAAACGGGGAATATTTCAGGGCGACAGTTTGAGTCCGCTTTGGTTTTGCTTAGCTTTGAATCCTCTAAGCACATTGCTGGAGAATTCAGGTCTAGGCTATCGGTTGAGAAGAGGTGGTCAGGCCATATCTCACCTTCTTTACATGGATGATCTGAAACTCTTTGCCCCCAACAATTCGCGACTGATGGAGCTACTGAAGGTAACTGAAACCTTCAGTAGTGCCATCAAGATGGAATTTGGTGTGGCCAAATGTGCAGTCATGCATGTAAAGAAAGGGGAGATTATGGAATCTGAGGGAATTCAACTCTCGGATTTCATACAGGTCAAATCCCTCAGCTCAACCGAAACCTACAAGCATATTTGGGTATGTCGGAAGCGTTGGGCTTTAATGTTACTGATATGAAGCAATCGTTGAAGGAACGCTTCTTTGGCCGCCTGAAAAAGGTTTTAAATAGCCTTTTGTCGGGCGGAAATAAGGTGCGTGCCTTCAACGGTTAGGTCATGCCGGTATTAATTTACTCTTTTGGCATACTCAAACTGAGCTTGACGCCCTGGATAGGAGAGTCCGTACACTGCTGACCGCAAACCGGATGCATCACCCACGATCGTCGGTGATGAGACTGTACATCCCGCGGAAGTGTGGAGGTCGAGGCTTTTTAAACGCCAAGACTCTCCACGACCGTGAGATGTGCAGTTTCAGAGAATATTTCCTCAAAGCTGATGTGGGTATGCACCGAGATGTGGTCGCAGTGGATAAGGGTCTTACCCCGTTGTCCATGGCTAAAGAGAACTGGTGCAAACCTGTGATACTTAGCACAGATGACCGCAAGGAGGTATGGATGAGCAAGGTGCTTCACGAGCGCTTCTATCGAGCTCTGCATGGATCCGATGTAGATTTTTAAGCGTCTGTGGCCTGGCTACGTTTCAGTGATCTCTTCGGGGAAACTGAAGGTTTTGTCTGTGCGATTATGGACGAAGTTATCTTGACGAATAACTACCGGTGGCATATTATGAAGGATGGGACGGTAGACGTGTTTCGGGCATGCCACCGTCCGGATGAGTCCATCAGACATATTATCTCTGGTTGTTCTCGTCTGGCTAACGGCAAGTACTTGCACAGTCACAACCAAGTGGCCAGGATTATCCATCAGCAACTTGCTTTGAAATACAAACTTGTGAATTCTGAGGTACCGAATTATAAGTATGTGCCCGACCCAGTTCTCGAAAATGACCATGTCACGTTGTATTGGGATCGGTCTATCATCACTGATAGGACTATTGTTGTCTATTGGCAACAATAGGCTTATATTAGCCTGGTATCGTGGTGATAGACCGATTACCGCGCCGCACAATGATAACTGATGTAACATCCCGAATGACGAGAACCTCGTGAAAGCTGAGAAAAAGAAACAAATCAAGTATCTCGACTTAGCACACGAGTTTGTCGACATGTGGAATGTGGACTCAGCTGTCATCGTGCCAATAGTCATTACGGCCAATGGCCTGATGGCCAAAAGCTTCGACGACCATCTGTCGAAGCTAGCGTTACGCGGTTGGGTAAAGGGCCTGATACAGAAGGCAGTACTCCTCGATTCGGCTCGTATTGTGAGGAGATTCCTTTCTCTGGAGCCTTAACCATCGGTAGCTTGGACCCTGCTCCCGACACCGGCGGACTACAGTTTTTTTATATTTTTAAATGTATTTTTTAGTTATTTTTTTAAGATATATTTAAAAATGTAACATATATGTTTATAAAAATGAATAATCGAAATAATAAATTATTTAATTTCAGAACTAGTCGTAGTAGTACGTATATTTCTTAAAACAAGAATAAATTAATAGATAACAATTAAAAATATTATATAACACAAACATTACACAAGTCAATAAACATTATAAATTACAATTTTACAAAACAAAAAGATTACACACACACTATCACTATGGTCATCTCAGTCTATATTTAGGTCTGGATCCGGAGTGCTCAACATGCAGCCTAGTCCAGTACCGCATTATTGGGCAATCCAGATCCAGATCCATCCTCCATGCGAACAGCTGAAGATAGCTGTTGGAACTGCCTCGTTTGCGGCTCATTAGGGAGACAACTCTTTTGCGAATAATCGCCACAAACCATCAATATTTGCGTCCGCAAACATACCCGACGCGCTACAGTAGCGAGGCATTTTCATCAGCGTCCTGAAAGCATTGTTGTAGAGAACACTCAGGGTGACGTATGCTTTACTCAAGAAGTAAATATAGTTGAGAACTTCAACTCTTTCAAAGCCTATATACAGCCCTTAAAGCGCCCACCCGTCACTACTTCCTAGTGTTTGAGCTAGGGGAGAAGAAGTAGCGCAACAAACTCCCCAGCAACACGTATCTGTCTGTTTTGTTATGAAACTATATAGACGTTAGTGTCACTGTGTATAATTAAGCACAGTATCAGCCTAAGATAAGTTAGAACAATAAAGAACTCACCTCATTTGCTCCAATTTACATTCACACACATACGCGAATTAAACAGTAAATTAATTTTACTTATATTATTTAACACAACGCATCCTCGCCATTTGGCGTTGACTGAGTCTTCTAGACTATCTAACACCAACCCATAGCTTATGGCGCCCAGCCATTCCAAAGACATAGTTCCGGCCTAATAGGTCCCAACTCGGTGATACTAGGCCCATCCACCCTCGAGATCTAACACCGAGTGCCCGTTTTCTCCCGTGGCCAAAGCGAATTCTTCCCTTTCCAAGATCGCTGTTCCGGGTACTTTCTCGAAGCTTCCAAAACCCTTTTGTTTTTCTTGTCTGGGGTCAACCATAGGCAGGAACTCAGATGTTTTTGTTAAGTGCGACGTGCCCGCGGCCACTCCGATATCGACTCTAATAAATCATAGAAAAGGTCGCATTTCAACATGTGTGCTAAACCAAAGATCGAGTGGCTTTCTCATAGCTACGCAATTCAAAAGCGGAAAACATAATATATTTTGCAATTCTCGAAATGAAGTAACAGGCTGGCCCTTACCATTAAAAGTACAATTTGAAGTGTCTGAGAACATGTCAAGCGTCTTGAAATAAAATAAATATTTTGTATTATTAGGAGTGATGGATAGTCACAATGTTCATGTATGTTGCTGATAATACCAGTGCTCTCAGACTATTCTCGAGACCGTCACCTCGCAAATACTATTATTTGTGGATTCAAAATTGTTTTTAATTTCAAATTGAAAAGTGATATCGTAAAATCTGCAATATAGTTTTATGTCTCTTTAAATCAGTGTTTTGAACTTACCCGGTCATCAAAGGAACACAGTTCGCTTCCACTGCCGCTCGCTGGTTCTATGGCATTAGTCTGAGCTCGCTAAGCTATGAAAGACTCCATTAAGTTGCACATTATTTGCGGGCGACCTGAGCGCGGGACATTTCCGCACCGACGGTGGCTGTCTTCTAGGGGGCTACTTTTAGGGATTTGTTGCGGGCGTATTCTACTCCGTATCACCTAACCACTTTGAATTAATGATAATACGATTTGACACGAATTGTTAAATCGTATTGTCATTCATTCTCAGTTCAGGTTCGGGATTAATCGTAAGTCTGTAGGTCCCGAAACAACGGACTTCGGGCTTAGTAAGTACCCCCCTTGATCCTAGTACCCCGAGTAACTATACTTTCAGTGACTTCTATCTTTGAGTGACTACCGTTTTCAAGGCACAGGATACCCCTGATGGTCTCCTGGTGGTCTATTATGCCTTGCTGTCCCATTGCCTCGTATATTTGCCGTAAAATTATGAGGTACTCAAAATTCTACTTTTGGTTACGTAACATCCATCATATAACATTCGGTTTGTACCAATTTTTTAACTTCAATTATTCGCTAAAACATCATACCTGCATAGGATTTCATATTCTCGTCTGCGTGTGTCACCGCCAGAGTGTGTCGTTAACCGCTTGTAATGTCCGCCTGTTCATCTGTGCACCTGCTAACTAACTGGCGCATACCGAGTGCTATCGTTTACATCCACTCTGCAATTAATGCGCTGCGTTAATTGACTCAATTTGCGAGTAACTAATACACATCTATAGTATATATACCATTTAGTGCCGATGCCTATATGTAACAACGCATCTTGTGTAGCTACACTTTAATACCATACATTGAGATGCAGTAAACTTATTTACCAATTACAAACTTAGGTCACTTTTATGTCTTGCAAGCTGAAGGAAATTACCTACTGTTCAAGTGAGCAAATATCATAATAAATTGAAGCAGAAATGTTGTACTGATGTTGATTTAACGTGATAATAAGCCACTTGTACTAAGCTAACATGCAACAACTAATATATAAATAAACTTACAACCTTAATCTCTTCAAAGTTAGAGTGAACAGGCTCCTTCTGGGTAAGCTCGCTCTATCGTAGACTTTGTCTCTGTCATCTCTGACATAGACTAGAGTCAAGAGCAAACCCATTACAAATAAAAATAAAAATAAAAACTTCAAAGCCAGTTATCAACGTATCCTCATCTTTACACAGAACTATAGATTTAAGTACATAGTAAAGGCCTTCCGATGACTTGTTTAAACGTGCCGTACGTCTCACCATACTATAGCGCGGCATTTTGAATGCGTCGCGCACACGATAGCTCTCGGACACAGCAGACCGCGTGGCGTTCGTTTCGGCCTAGCCAAAATTAGACGTCAGAAAAACACGTCCAACCTGTTCTTACTTACTGTGTTCTTTGTGTCCCAGTAGTGCGACGAAAGACAATAAACTTGTCAAGCAGTTTGATGCAGTTGGTGGCGTTTATTTTAGTTAAAACACAGAATCGATTGTTTCTTTACTGTTTAGTATACAAAACAACACTCTTAAATGGTCTTTCACTTTTGGAACATCGACTGTATATTTTAATGGACACTGTCAATGATGATACCAAAATGTTTTTTTTTTCAAAAACTTGGGCACTCTGCGGTTAGGTCTGTCACTCCACGCACGGCGTGGCACTCATCGCTCAGCGCTCACGCTCACCGCGAGCTGGTTGTTGCTCGGCCGCACTTTTTGTTCGCACGGAACACTTTATTACCTCAACCCCCCGTACCCTGCGCCCACGTCACCCCACCCCGAGCCTCACGCTTGCGACGCTAGTGAATTAGAAAACTTTTCAACTCGCTAATGTCATTAAATAGAGCACACGAATAAAAGTCCCCTCACATAATACCACCAACAACTAACTATTACTGGGTCATCGTATAACAGTCATGAGAATGTAACAAAGTACCAACTCGTACGACGACATTGGTTTGGTCACGAAGTTACACTATCCGTCAGACGAAAATCTTAGTATCCTTTTATGTTTGTTGTAGCCGATGGACCTGAGGAAACGTTTCGTTGAGCACATTTCATAATCTCGAAGTAAAATAGGTAATTATGTTTAGTGCAGTGCACTGCGAGGTAATAAAAAGCAACGCCGGGTGAACTCCCGCATCAGAGGAGATCGCGCTGTGTCGTTTGATGCGCGAACAGAATGAGATTAAACTGCTAAATACAAAGCAGTGCTTTTAACCAGACGGCACAAAAGAGCCGACCAACTGAATATTAAATTTTCAATCCAGAACCCCTACCACGAGCGTGTACCACGAGCCACGGGGGAGGGGTGGCGAGGGAAGCTTCGAGATACTGCTCTCCTATTGATGCGTTTTTTGTTTTGTACCATTTCCTTCAAAACGTCAGACAGAATTTTGCTGCACGAAAATTTTCAAGCGAGGTGCTCCGATAGAAAAGCGATGTAAAAAGAAGTCGGACAGTCCGGGCCGCGCCCGGCTCCGGCCGAGCGACGCGGTCGAGAGATCGAGACGTCGCGCGTCGCGCACAATGCAGAGATAAGAGGAAATCCAGGAAATTCCTGAATTTGATGACTCACTGTAAAACCAGAGTCAACAGTTGTGGCGCTCAAGTTTCACTTGTTTAGTAAGCAATTGTTAATGCCACTTTAAAGAAGTGAAAGTGGAGACGTGAACCGAGGGTCGCAAATAACGCAGAAGTGATAAACGATATTCATAAATGGGCTCGTTAGCGACTTATCAAACAAATTAATTTAGCGACGCTTTGAATGGCGCTGCTCTGCGGGCTTCATAAAAGGCCGCCCTTCAGCCTCCTGTACAGTATTATTGCTTGATATAAATCTTACGGGCCGCGCCGTAGCCTCCTAGTTATGAATTCATGTGACTACTTCAATGGACCTTTCTGTAATCAAAGTGAGCATCAGTGAGTGCCGAGCTATCAGTGAGATAGCGTCATCGTCTCGTAGCGGACGGAACAGTTCAGTCCTCTAAATAACCGATACCCTTTCAGCTCCTACAACAAGCTAACCTATGGTTAACATAAAGCAGACATTGATATGAATACCACTCCCTCACATTTTCCCAGCGGCGTTATTTCTTTTATGTTTTTGGATTTATGAGAAAATTACGTTAGGCATTCATCAATTCATTTTTACTAGAACTATAGACTACATCTATCAGACTATATCTACTACAAAGTAGACACTTACCTGTACCTAGTCGACAGGCTCGCTTAGGTAAGACATGATGGTGCAAATGTATCCAGCGCACGGATATTTTATCAAATTCGTGTACCATCCCGTCTCTCCCACCTAGGCCCACACCCCGCTAGCCTCCCCCTGTAAACCCCTAACGAAGCTTATTTCGGAAAAATAATAATTCGTATTATTTCATGAACAATTTAAGAGAATTTTCAGATTGAGGAGTAATAAAGTTTCAGCAAAGTAGTTAAATTTTATCAGGAATATGTATCCTCGTTAAATAATGTTATAAAAATATTGATAAAGTTAAAATATGTATAAAGTTCATTTGTGTTATTAGAAGCCACAAGTAGTTAGATTAACAATGTATATTTAAATGATTGTGTTTTTTTTCAAAGTCAATCAAATTAGTCAGTCAAATTAATTCATTTTAATTTCGGCTTCTTCAATCAGTCAACCAGTTTAGGGTTATTTTTTATTAAGCTAGTAGACAGAAAATACATTCGTAAAGGTGCGGAAAAGTTTTACAATTAAATTATGGGAAAGAAAAGAAAGAAAGATTTTTTTTATTTGGGACTCGCACAAAACAGACAGAATATGTAAAATTAATTAAAGCTGACAGTAGTCTATTACCTAATTAATAATAATTTAGTCTATGCGAGGTCAAAAAGAAGAAGATTTTCAACAATAGCAACATTTGAAGTGGTTCGTTAAACAAACGGGCATCAATTAATTAATTAAAACTGTATCTTTGTGCGCATGCGCAGTACTCGTACTGCAAGTTGTAACAAGTTGCTGCATACCACGGGTGGCGGTGTGGTGGGCCACCCCGCGCTGCTTCAGGGATCCCGTGGGTTATCCATAATTAAAATAGCACCCAAAATATTTGCAACCCTGGTACTCACGCCGTAGTTATGAGCTCGAATAACTTTATTATTGAGTTTTTCGGTTACTGTGATGTACAAGTCTGCTAAGCGTGGAAATAACTTCCATAATCGTCTAAGTTTGGACCAAACGTACATCTCTTATCGTGGGCTAACATAAAATATCGATGACCTACTACAGGTTACAGTAACAGTCAACTTGCCTACACACTTTATAATACTATACGTTTGTTGGGGTCGGATTCCAGTCTCTGGATGCAACTGAGTACCTACCTGTGTTTGTACCTGTATAGTGTATATAGAGCCACAGCCTATTAGACATCCACAACCCAGTATCTGAGTAACACGACACCACTAGCCTGGCAGGACTGCTGTCAGCTCTCAGGCTTCTGAGTACCCGTGACTACTGGCAAATGACAGCCGGACCTTTCCGAAGGACATGTTAGAGGACCCTTGAAGATCTACCCATGCGGCTGTTATTATCAAGCCTCCAACTCATCTTCAAATTACAGTAACGTTCCCAAAATGTTCAAAACGAGTTATAACATTGTTGACCAGAGATCGTAATCTTTAATTTCCAATTCAGTCGGCGTGTGTATCGTGTTTGTAGATTAACATGCGGCTGGTGGCAGCGCGACAAACTTGTGAGGACGCACGGCCGCGTTGTCGTGCGATGTAAACACGAGGCTTCCCGCAGGGTAGAAGCACTGATTTAAACCCATTGACACGGAACAGGCTACCATCGGGATCCTAAAAAACAGTAGAAGGGGTTCACATCGGCGTCGGATCGACGATGACGTACCTGGGTCTCGTCCTTGACATCCGGTGAAACTTCGTCGAGCATTTCCGACGTTTGGCTCCCAAACTGGGGCGAGCCGAGGCTGCCTTCAAGCGGCTTCTGCCTAATCTAGGGGGTCCAAACGCCTCCTGCCGGAGGCTTTACGCGGGGGTCGTGTGGTCCATGGCCCTTTATGGGGCGCCAGTGTGGGCGCCTACTTTGAGAAAGCGACCTGCCCGTTATCTCAACTCGTCCCAGAGGGTCATGGCCATCCGGCTGGCCCGGAGATACCACACGGTCTCTGGCGAGGCGGCGAGCCTCCTTGCCGGACTGCCGGCATGACACCTATTGGTATCTAGAGGCGAGAGTGGCGCGCCACAATTGCGGCGATAAGTACCCTCTTTGAGGAGTGGCTAGAACGGCGCCACGGCGTCCTTACCTTCCGCTTGACGCAGGTACTGACCGGACATGGTTGTTTCGGGAGGTACCGGTTTCGAATACGGCGGGAGGATACACCCGGGTGTCAACACTGCGAGGATCGCCCGGAGGACACGTTTGAGCATACGGTGGAGGCCTGCCCTGCTTGGGCGGAGTACCGCCGGGTCCTCGTCGAGGCGATTGGAGGATGCCGAACGTGTGAAAGAGAGGGAAACCTCACGCCCCAGTTGCAACAACAGAAGAAGACGCCCGAGGTATCAGGAGAAGCAGGACGATTCCCGGCTGCCGTAGGCGCGGGCCTGCGGACGGCGGGCAGTGGGTGGCTCGCCGTCTGATCAGAAATAGGCCCGGGTCGGCGGCGCGCAGCGATCCCAGCGCGCCTCAAAGAGATGTCAGCGTGGAAGACGGGGCCCGCTAGGGAGGTGCCTGCTGAGGCTGTGGAATCTGTTCGAAAGAGGTACCGTAGCCTTGAAACGGAAAGGGCACCAGGAAGAACACGGGGCTTAGTCAGGAAGAGTTTGACACTCCCTCTTGCTTCACCCAGAGCGGGAGGAGATAAAGAATTAAAGAATTAAAGGGTATAAACACTGATATAAACCGATTAACAAACTTGTGAAGACGCGCGCCTGCGGTGTCGTGCGATGTAAACGCGAGGCTTCCCGCAGGGTAGAATTACTGATATAATAATAATAAGTTTATATATAGTTTATTGATAGGAAACTCAACAGCTTTTTTTACAACGTTCAAGATATAGTAACAATGTCATATGGGGTTCTGAAGCCTATTATAGAGTTTCACAGCATGCATTATATAAAACTAGAAAGTAGAAGAAAATTTAGCTTAAATATTGTAGCAAAAAAATTGGTGGTTATAAAACTTTAACTAAAATGTAAGGAAAATATAACAACTGATAAACAATATACGAATATTATTCACTTATTGATGAGTATTTTTACAAGAGATTCACGAAACGCTACCTTGGATAACTGGAATATATCCAGGCTTTCAAATTTGACTATATATAAGCGAGGCAGTCGAGTCATTACAGCATTTTGCCCATAATTGGAACGGTGTAAAGGTACACTAAATAAGTGGGTGTGTCTTGTGCGAGACCTTTGCGTGCAAAATTCTATGCATGACAAGAGGTCACTGCAGTCAATCTCCCCACGAAGAATATTAAATAAGAGCTGCATATCCAACATTTTTCGTCTATCATTGAGTGGAAGCAAGCAATAGTGACTAGAGTCAGTGAGTATTATATGCTAGAAAATTCGTGTATTATAAGGGACATCAGCTCTTCGTCCATTGTTACAATCTACAAGAATACGGTGAACCAAACGTGTAACTTGTAATATTTTATGTGCGTTTGTGGAGCGTGAGTAGTGTGCATGTCATGAGAGAGAGAGTGAGTGTGTGTGTGTGTGGCAGGATAAAAAGGTTTCCCCACCGTGGGTATCCCCACGTTGCCGTCGTGGTGGGGCTTGTGTGTCTCAATGATCTTGGAGCTCTGCTGGTAGAGTTACTCATGCCGGAAAGGTTCAAGTGAGAGACCAGACAAAGAGGGACACGAGAGGGGTACACCGTCCGGAAACCCGAGCTGCAGTGCTCGGGTTTTCGGACGGTGTGCGTTTCATAGGAAGGAATCTTGCTCACTGTTCTCTGGTCGCTCATCAGACATGACTTTGAAGGCAGCAAGCAAGAAGAGAGAGGATAAAGGAGGAGGAAGAAGGGAGGAGATAGGGTTCATACCCTTTAAAAGGAACAAAACAATGGAAAAGACAGACGGAAAAATACTACCCCAGGGCGGTACCAGCTACTCAGCAGCTGGAAAATCCACCACGTCTCCTTTGGAGGCGTCATGCCCCTCGTATTCTGGGGGGGCAACGGATATCTTCCGATTGCCAGTGGCAACAAAGAGCCGAGGAGGCTCTTGATCCGCAGTATCCTTTAAGGAATTGAATATACACAATAATAAATAAAAAAACAAACATAATTGAATTAGACACTTATAGGGTTAAAGTTAAAATCGAGGAGTGGATAAAAGATCAAGACTACGAGGTAACCGAAAGTTTACTTGCCTGGATCTGCTAATCCAGAAATATTATTGATATCACACCACACCACACCACATCGCATCACATCACATCACATCGCAACACATCACCTCATATCACAGCATTTCACTTTACATCATATTACATTACATCACACCACTCAACATCACATCACACCACATTTACATCACATCACATCACATCACATCACATCACACTACATTACATCACTTCATACCACACCACACCAATTTTCACCATACACCCGTCTCCCTTACACACTCCACTTACACATGACACGACGCCCACACAATTTACTCTACTCTTATGTACACTCAACATAAATCATTTGTACCAAATAAAACAAACAAATTTAAACAATATTGTAGTCTACATAAATGTATCTTATCTGTGACTATTCCGAGTCTGCTTGTAAACTCATTATATGTTTCGTCCATTTTTTAGCGAAGACACTGTCTCCTAAGATACAGGATATTCCTAGTTTAGGAGGCAGGGCCCAAATTTTGTATTGACTGTACTTTGCCCATCTCTCGCGCATTAGTTTTGTTAATCATTTTTCTTCCCCCATGTGACAATGATGTGAAATGTGTGTGTCAGTCGTATTTTTTGCTAATAAATACTATTATTATTATTATTAATTGATCGATTTTAATCGATCTGATGCCGGCTCAAAGGAGGTGCCACAAGGGGGTCGCAAGCACGGGCAAAGCCCGTCCGTGCCTGGGGAAAACCAGGTTTTGAACCAGGTACTGAACCTAGTGCGGCAGGAGCTCGCTCTTATCCGGGAACGATTATCTGCCCTGGAGAGTATCGTCCTGCGCCTCCTCCTAGCGGCAAGCCGGACGGCCTTAGACCAGAGGAAGTCGGCCTCGTACGCAGCCGCCCACCCCCCGGCCCGTCCGCCTGGCCCGTCGGTGGGCTTGGATATACAGCCAAGCCCACCGAGGGGCCAGACCAGCACCCGCGAAGCCAAAGAAAGGTGGGGCGGCTGCACAGGCGGCGAAGGCTGCAATACCAGCGGTGCAACGGTTACCCCTACTTCCAAACTCTCCTGCGGCCGAATACGGATGGCAAGTGGTCGGGGAGAAGAAGAAGGCGGGTAAGGCAGCCAGAGAGGCCAAGAAACGGCGGAGGAAGCGGCAGCGCAAAGCGGAAAGCATCGCGGCTAGGCTCCGCGCCCCGAAGACCGCAGCTATATTGATAACACTACATCCGGACGCGGAGAAGAAGGGCGTGACTTACCGCGATGTCATCCTTAAGGCAAAAGAGGCGGTAGACCTTCAGGAGATCGGTATTTATTTATTTATTTTAGGTTTACCAACAATTCACGGGGAGCCTCCGGCATAGGCTGACTATGACTGGGGCCCGAATACTGGAGATCCCCGGTGCAGCCAGTGGCCCAACCGCTGACGCTCTGGCTGAAAAGCTCAGAGCGTCCTTAAATGCGGACGAGGGCCGAGTGTCCAGGCCGACCAAGTGCGTAGACATGCGCATCCTGGGCCTGGATGACTCCGTCACGGAAGAGGAGGTGGTGGCTGCCGTCGTCAGGACTGGGGGGT
Organism: Lacanobia oleracea; assembly: GCA_950371165.1. Lineage (NCBI taxonomy): Eukaryota > Metazoa > Arthropoda > Insecta > Lepidoptera > Noctuidae > Lacanobia > Lacanobia oleracea. The sequence continues at coordinate 23,879,632 of OX493406.1, forward strand.
GCTCTGCCGAGCAGGTGAAGGTAGGCACCATACGTCCTGACTACACGGGCATGCGAACCGTCGTGGTGAGCTGCTCAGTGACGGCGGCCAAGAAAATATCGGAGGGCCGAAGACTCCTGGTGGGCTAGGTATCTGCGCAGGTCAAACTGCAGGAACCCAGACCTCTAAGATGCTTCCGCTGCCAAGTGGGCAACCACGTGGGAGTCCAGTGCACCTCAGAGGTGGATCGTAGCGGTCTTTGTTTCCGCTGTGATCAGCCCGGTCACAGGGCCGGCTCGTGTAACGCCACGCCGCACTGCGTTGTATGTGCGGCAGCTGGCAAGCTGGCGATCACTGGGCTGGGGGCAAAGCCTGCGCTCCACCCACCAAGACCCAAAAAGAAACCCTCCACCACCACCGTCCGTGTCGCCACCGTCGCCACCGTCGCCACTGATGCCGGCGCTGCCACCACCACCGCCGTCACTGCCGCCGCTGCCGCTTCGGTTGCTGCAAGAGAGCCCTCACAGAGGACTCAGGAAAAGGCTGAAATGGAGTGTCAATAACAGCTCCATTACGACTCCTCCAGGCGAACATCAACCACTGTGCCATGCTCTGGACCAGCAGGTCCCACTGCGCCGCCGCTCAGGACCAGAGCATGGCACAGTGGTTGATTAACATCACCGTGGTCGCCGAGCCCTACTTTGTCTCGCCCAGGGATGACTGTGCGGCTCAGTGGCCCTAATTTCGTTGGCCGCCACCGATACCCCATCCCTCGAAAGCGTCAGGAGAGGACAGGGGTGCGTAGCAGCACGGTTCGGGGAGATTGTCATGGTAGGAGTGTACTTCTCCCCGAACCGAACTCTCGCCGAGTTCCAAAACGCTCTTCCGGAGTTGGGCGTCGTCGTCACAGGTTTTCGTTCCCTCCCCGTACTCGTTTTCGGGGACTTCAATGCCAAGCACTTGGCTTGGGGTTCCCGTTATACGGATACGTGGGGTAGGATGGTGTAGGACTGGGCTCTGGAGACAGGCCTGGTCGTCCTAAACCGGGGTTCTGTCCCCACGTGTGTGCGGATGCAGGGTGAGTCCGTGGTGGACATTTTGTTCGCCAGCCCTGCTCTGTCACCGCGTGTCATGGACTGGCACGTATTAGAGGAGACGGAGACTTATTTCGATCACCGGTATATCCAATTTGACGTCTCCGCCCAGACCTCAACTGCGCCAGTCCGGCAGGCCCCGAGTGGTCCACGGTGAGCGCTTTGTTCCCCTCGCGAGGGGAGCATACTCCCCCGCCTATGGCTCCGTCACCTGCGGTGCCCGATGCGGAATATACCGATGACGACGATGAGGATGCGGTGACTGAGGTAGAGCTGATAGTGGCGGTTAACAGGCTGAAGGCCAAAAATACCGCCCCAGGACCCGACGGCTTATCTGGAAAAGCTTGGGTCCTGGCTTTTGGAGGCTCTCGGGCTACTAAGAGGGTTCCTAAGCGCGTGCTTGGTGAGGGGCCAGTTCCCACTTCGTTGAAAGACCGGGAAATTCAAATTCAAATTCAAAGCATTTTATTTCAAATAAACCATTCACAGGCACTTTTGAAACGTCAAGGTCAGTCAGTCAAAAACATGGAAGCTATTTGCACGTTCTAAAGCGTAGATCTCTATGGAGAAGAACGTGCAAGAAACTCCACGGACACTCTTTTAAATCATGTTCTGTTTTACAAAATTCCAAGTTACATATACTTTTGCTTCTGCATGTGTGGACAATGCAAAGGAAAAAAAAGGCTTATTAGAAGAATTTAAAATATAAAGATTAAATTGAGCCAATGGCAGTTAAGACATGACCAGTCTCAACTGACGGTCCTCAAACTGGTCCTCATTAAGAAGCCGGGGCGCCCTGCGGACTCTCCGTCCGCATACCGGCCCATCGTACTGCTCGATGAGGTGGGCAAGCTCTTTGAAAGAGTAATTGCAAACCGCCTCGTCGAGCACCTAGTGAGAGTGGGGCCAGATCTCGCAGAGAACCAGTTCGGTTTCCGCACGGGCCGCTCGACGGTGGACGCCATCATATGCGTGAGACTCTGTGGGACATCGGCTACGACTGGGTGCTGCGCGCCGACCTCTCTAGTGGCGTCAGCGTGGTCTGCTACGCTGACGACACGCTGGTACGGGCGCAAGGGGGATCGCACCAGGCGGCGGCCGACGCTATGACACGCAGGGTTGCGATAGTCATTGAGAGGAGCTGCAGCTGGGTCTCGAGGTGGCCCTACATAAGTCCGAAGCCTTGTGCTTTCTTGGTTCTCGGAACAGGCTACCGTCGGAATCCCAAATAACGGTAGGAGGGGTTCACATCGGCGTCGGATCGACGATGACGTACCTGGGTCTCGTTCTTGACAGCCGGTGGAACTTCGTCAAGCATTTCCGACATTTGGCTCCCAAACTGGGGCGAGCCGGGGCTGCTTTTAAGCGGCTTCTGCCTAATCTAGGGGGTCCAAACGTCTCCTGCTCGTCCCAGAGGGTCATGGCCATCCGGCTGGCCCGGAGATACCACACGGTCTCTGGCGAGGCGGCGAGCCTCCTTGCCGGACTGCCGGCATGGCACCTATTGGTATCTAGAGGCGAGAGTGGCGCGCCACAATTGCGGCGATAAGTCCCCTCTTTGAGGAGTGGCTAGAGCGGCGCCACGGCATCTTTACCTTCCGCTTGACGCAGGTACTCACCGGACACGGTTGTTTCGGGAGGTACCTGTTTCGAATACGGCGGAAGGATACACCCGGGTTTCAACACTGCGAGGATCGCCCGGAGGACACGGTGGAGCATACGGTGGAGGTCTGCCCTGCTGTGGAGCACCGTCGTGTCCTCGTCGAGGCGATCGGCGGCGGCGATCTCTCGCGTCCGGCTCTGGTTCAATCCATGGTCCTGAGCGAAGAGACATGGGAAGCGGTCACTTCTTTCTGCGAAGCAGTAATGCTAGCAAAGGAGGAAGCCAAACGCGTGAGGGAGAGAGGGAAACCTCACGCCCCAGCCGCCGCAACAGAAGAAGACGCCCCGGGCGTCGGGAGTCGCTGGACGATTCTCGGCCACCGAAGGCGCGGGTCTGCGGACGGCGAGCATTGGGTGGCTCGCCGTCTGATCAGAACCAGGCCCGGGTCGACGGCGCGCTGTGTTCCACGCGCGCCTCAAAGAGCTGTCAGCATTACAGACGGGGCCCGCTAGGGCCAGTGCCTGCTGGGGCTGCGGACTTCGTTCGAAAGAGGCACCGTAGCCTGGAACGCAAAGGGCACTAGGAGGAACACGGATGGGTTTTAGTCATTAAAGACTGACACTCCCTCCTGCTTTACCCTGAGCGGGAGGAGTCATTTGATGATTTCTCATCCTAATAAAAAAAGAATAAAAAGGCTTGGCTCAAATTTTAAGAAATAAAAGCTTTTGAAATTAATGTTATTGAAAATTAAGAAGTCTTTTTATAATTTTAGGATTCCAAATATTCGTAAGAAACTCAACATTTATGGGATTATTCGGGTGTCTTTCTGTCTGTCCGTTTTTCAGTCAGTTTTCTCCGGATCTACTCGATCGGTTCTGTTGATATTTGGTACAAATATGGACTTTTATGACCCCAATAAGGACGTGTTACGTGAATAAATTATATGGGCGTCAAGTTTTGCTGTCAAAGTAGAAAGTAAAAAAAAGCTTTTCAAACGAGACGGGTTTTAGTATTCTTTTTTCATAATTTTAAATTAAAAAGTTTTGAAGTTATTCCAGAAATTACACATTACAGGAAAACATAAGAAATCTGTAGTGTTAAAATAACATGTCACAAAAATGAAATTGGTTGGAAACCCTGCACGAAGCATGCGAGTCCTACTCGCACTTGGCCAGTTTTTTTCTTATACTTTTGACGTAACCCTAGAGAAAAGTTCTGTACAGTATAATTATAGCAAACTCGGTCGCGTCCGTCTCTCTCATAGAACGCAGGCTCAGATCGTCGCGCCGTTTCTGCAACCATAACTTTGTTATTATTTAGCTTTCATATCGAAATTTGTTTGTCCGCTGGAGCCGAGTTTGTTTCTCCGCTACCTGACGCTGCTGACGGTACTCGAGTATTTACTGGTGATGCGATGCTCAATACTTCGTATATTCATTCCGAGAAACCATTTACTGTCGCGAATTCATACTCCTTGAAAACCAGATGCTACTGTACATGTTTTGACTTGAATACATTATTACTATTATTGCTGCGATGCTAATGTGACTTTGAGGAATTTCAACAAAGATGATTTTTAGGTACAAGATGCATGTGGAGAAATAATTTCCATGAAAGTGAATATAGTGCGGGTTTTTTCAGTCATCGTTCGAGAGTATCAGTTTCCTGTAAATTAACTTAATGTACTTATTTTGCTTGGCACGAGAAATTCTCACACTTATTCCATAACTTAGGTAGAGTAAAATATTTACCGGTGCGAACTTCGCGAGCAGTAGTAAACTAGTAATGTATAGAGTAGCACCATATGCGCGTATAATGTACCCAAGACCACACGAGTGCTAGACTCCGGAGTGTTACGAGCACGTCGATGCACGTCGATGGCGCGACGCGCGATTTTGTTGCAAGTAACATCAGTTAGATGTGCCGCGCCCGGACGGTTTTGTGTTGCACGAGCGCGCTCTCTGCTCCGACACGTTAACGCGTTACATGGAGACGCGGTGCAAGAAATACAGAAAGTACACGATACTGCTCAAAAAACTCTTTAATTGAATTGTTGTACATAACTTTCAGCATGATTCCTTATTTACAGTAAGCATTATTATTTACTTAAATGCTAGGATTGAGTGCGCTTTACTGAATGTAGTGTTTTAAATATTGCATTAAAATTGTGCATGTTACGTTGCAATTACCTAATTATATTGATGTGTGTGATATGAACCGTACAAGTAGACACGTAAAAGAGATGTGGCGTGGTGCTGCGTCAGCGAGTGTGCGTGACCCACCGTCGTCCACATCATGGCCACGGCTTTTTTTTTTAGGATGTGATATCAGCAAATGACTCCTCCCGCTCTAGGTACAGCAGGAGGGAGTGCTAAAACCCATCCGTGTTCCTCCTAGTGCCCTTTGCGTTCTAGGGTACGGTGCCTCTATATGGCCACGGCTACCACGCTCACCATAATGGGAGGCAGTAGTTGATGTCATTGATGCTCTTTTGGTCTGACTTCTGTATTTATGGTATTTCTAAGAGCTGCATTCCTTGTGGTTGGTGTGCGTGGTTTGCGGCGTGGATATGTTTTGTGGCTACCGACTGCTGCACTGAGCGGTTAGCGTCTTTTGCACGAAGTATTCGGTATTCGCTGGCACGACGCCAACTATCGCCGATTGCCGATTGGATAAGTAAGCAGTACAAAGATAAATATTGATCTCAGCTTTGTTTATGAAAGTGTAAGGTTTACGAAGGTTTACAATGACAGCTCAGTTTGTTTTTTCCAAAGAAAACAAAGTCCAACAGTTTGATTAATGGATGCTGTCCACGGCGCGCGGGCAGGTAGCTCATCTGCAGAACAAATGACGAGCGATGAAGGTAGCGCAGTCGGGGCGCGCCCTGGATCACTCACACCTGCGATCGGCGCTGGCCGGTGGGCTCGGCGGTGGACAGTCAGTGTGAGTGGAGCGTACCAATCTAACTCGCGAACTTGCACAAACAACATAAAATTCACGAAAGTAAAACATGAAGCACTATTAATTAATTAGAGAACGTTTATGGCTGCGTTATTTATGAGGTAAACTTGGCAACATCGCGCATCGGCCGGAAGCACTTTCCTAATTATTTATAAATAGACGCCCGGAGCTGCGGAGGGGCGGGCCGTGATTTGAACAAAACTTCAACTAATATTACTGTTAGGGTAATATCTGTAAAGTTGCTAGAAGTAATTTAACAAAAGGCCACATCTAAAATGGTTAGTAAAAGTAAAAAAATAATAGATACCTAAGCAGGGTGAAAGGGACTGTTCCGGCTTAAAAGATTCACATGGAGTGAGTGTGTCTGTGTGCTCGTGACTCGGCTACGCCACAGACACGCGCAGAAGCTCCACTACACACACCGCGTGCCAACACTACCAACGCACGGGCGTTAACTATGCTTGCGAAAACCAAAGGTATAAATAGAACGCAAATTCTATAAAATGATATACGACTGTTCCCGGTAATTCATGTGCGCGGCGAACTGAACGATGAGTGCTCAACTGCTCAAGCCTCACCATCAAATAAACAAAGTTGAAAGATATCAGACAGAATGTGGAGAATCCCCGAATTCTAGACGTTGCAGTGTGTGATTGATAAAATTGTTATAAAAGCAATTGTTCAACTGGCAGTTCCTACAGCATTGTATGATTTTCTGTGTTTTGCTACGTAGTAATGGCGTTTAATCCCGCGGCCGCTGGGATCGGCTAATTAGTTCTGCGCTCGCCCCGAGTCCCGGACTACACGCACGGGAGAGCGGCCGCGGGGCGTGGGGCGCGGGACGCGGTGTGACGTGCCGGGCGCACTGGTCGCCTGTGATAGGCGCGACAAGTCTCTCGCGTCACTCTCGTAGGTGACGTGATTTATACCTGCGAGCGCTTCCGTCACGTCATACCTATGAGGATTAGTGATCCTGACTTTAATTTGAAAAGTTAACATCCTTACATTTGCCGGTAGCAAGATTTTTCTCAGAACATTATCTTAGTTTGGTCTTCGTCATTATTATTATTAGTTCTCTTAATCAGAAAGATAATTATAAATCATCATACTTATTAGTTTATTATTTTACCAATATATGTGTATTTTATTGGTAATATATATTTCGTTTATTCATATACTTATATTAAATATATGTTATTTCTTTGTATATTTCTTTTTTCCGAAAAATATTCTATTTTATATTTTTTGTATTTGCTGTACACCTACCACAGTGTGTTTCTTTTTAATCCAAAGGTTGACTGGTAGAGAATGCCTTGTTGCATTAAAACCGCCTATGTACCACTATTGTACATGAAGTTTAAATTAATAAATAAATAAACATTATTGTAAGAATAAAAGTGATTAAAACTTTTGCTGCGTGAATGTTGTGCCTGCGCCTGCAGTGCTTCTGTAATTATGACCAGGATAGCGAGGAACTCGCATTTCTTAGTTTCGCTTTATAAACAAAAAAAAACACAGTTGCAGTTAGATCTACGTTTATTCAGCTGGTTGCTCGTGCCGTGTGTTCAGCTGGCAGTACACTCCACAAACACGGCGTGTTTGCGCGCTCGTCGCTGGTCGCTCTCGCTAACGACAACACCGCTCATTAGCTGATGTAACCGATGTTATCGTATCAGCGTATTATGATTGGTCCATTTACATAACCTGCCGATCAAAATGTTGCGTAGTTGAAACATGAGCCAATCACTACGTTCACTGCACAGCTAAATATCAACAGGAGGATCACATTTTGTTGCGATGTGTTTGAACACATTCATCAGAGAAAGCAAAGTCAGTGTTTGATGATGTTTTAGTCCTCATTTGAATATCTAATGTTTTCGTCCTCATTTGAATAAACAGTGTGTAATTTTTCAAATATTCACGTCGGTTTTGTCAACTTGGTATTTTATCTTCTTTTTAGTGTTTCAATGACAATTATACTCATTTCCAAGGTACTTTTTTTTCTGTCAAATTTAAAGCTACGATTACACCGTTTAAATAAATGTTCTGCGTGAACATGCCCTGAGTGTGAGCTTAGTCTAAGCTCACGCTATGCGCCGAGAGTCGGGAGCGTGCTATCAACACGCGACTAATCGCTGACGTAATCTGACTCGGCAACGTCATCACGCGTGTAGTCAGCCGCGCTACGTGCCATTGTGTGGCCTCGCCTTACATCGTGTTGATGCTCGCATTATTGAGATTGATGCAGGAAATGGATATCGAATGGTTTGCTTGTTATCTCTGTACCAATGTTACTCGTTTAACTAATGTGATCAGTTTGGGAGAAAATAGCTTAACATGTCCATAATAACTGCTTTGGTAGACATTATTCGTTTTTAAGTGACTGATGGTTTCTACATTTACAATAACGCATTCAGGGTGCTTTTGGGGTTGCCGTGGCGATGTAGCGCGTCAGGAGTGTTCGCGGAGGCACGCGTCGATGAGTTCACCGCAATCATAGGGAAGCAATGCGCTTCCATGATGACGCGCTTGCGCTCCACCTCTAATGGCATCCTGAATGTGTTTTCAGACCGGTGGGACTCACCCATTTTGCAAAGGTGGGTAAGAGTGTAGACTCACTAGTCCTAATAGACTGATGTACCATTGAAAGAACAGTTCAATGGTTCATCATCATCATCATCATCTGCCTAGCCTTTTCCCAACTAAATTGGGGTCGGCGTCCAGTAAACCGGATTCAGCTGAATACCAGACCTCCACAACCCATTAACTGGGTAACACGGTACATCTTGGCAAGACTGGAGTCGGATTTACTGGCTTCTGACAATCCGTAACGACTGCCAAAGATCTACAAATGACAGCCGGGATCAACGGCTTAACGTGCTTTCCGAGGCACGGAGGAAACTCGCTATGTTAAGATGGTCACCCATCCACATACCAACTTTGGCAAACGTTGCTTAACCTTCAAGATCAACCCGTGCGGCTGTTATTATTTAGCCACGAGCCAGCCATCAGTTCACCAGTTAGTTATAATGATTAATTTAATTTAACACTAACATTAGACTTAGTTATACTACGACTAACATTATATGGATAGGTACTATCCGAAATAAAATATTTGAATTGAATTGAATTACCGCTTACCATTTTTAACTACTATGTAAGTACAATAGAGTGATATTCTGTATTATCCATTTTGTAATATTCTGTAAGTGACAGGCTGCAGCGCGGGGCTAATTTTCGCATAAATTAATTAAACTGAAAATGGTTGATTGCTCAGTGGCATTTAACAGCTAGTCAGACAGCAACAGAAACGGATATAATGCCACGCCAGTGATTAGCGCGCGTTTTACTGATTATTAGGCGACGTAATTAGCTGAACATTAATTACAATAACCGCTGTTCGGTGCCGGTGCCGTCCGACTAACTTTAACCGCGCGGCTAATACTACCCGCGTGGCTAACGTTTCTCACGCGGTTAACGCTGCCTGCGCGGCTAACGTCACCCGCTGCGGTAGTTAGCGCGGCTCTCATTTACATTTACATAATGACAGGTGACAGGCGCGTCGCCGTCGTGTGGGGGCAGACAGGTTGCGCTCAATGAGTAATGCGCTAATCGACAGAGCATCGCACCCACCTTATTACACTGCCTTATTAGTTAGAATCGTCTACAGGCATGAGTTCTTAGGTTTTAATTCTGGGACAGAAGTCCCCTGTCCCCGTTGGTGTTAACATCATCAATAACATAAGTTAGTACAAGTTCGTGTGCTCCTACTTGTCAAACATTTCGTATATTTATTTTCAGTGATATTTATTCTCATGTGGAGTCTCTCCCGCGGCACAAGCTTGTCTGATGATGATTTATCTCTCCTCGTGTATTTCTGAACATAATGCGAGACGGGAATGCTTTTACTGAACACTTCCCTGACTCGGAGTGAATGTGTCGTGTGTTGTGCGTAACGAACATAAATCTGGCGTCGCGTCGCGGCGTCACGCGGCATATAACTTATACAAATAGTTCTGTGTAAGTAAGTTGGTTGCGCTGCGTGTCACGCTGCTCCGTCAAGCTTCTCCGTCACGCATACCAGGTGATTCCAAGTTTGTAACATACTGAGCTTTCAATATGTGCAAAGAGCTTTATAAAGCGTCGACACTGCGCACTTATCTTATTACCTACGTGCATGTTTCTTACAAGCCGCCTGATTTACTCGTAGAAACACGTTAAGAGCGTATATTTGAAATGTATGGTACCTCGAAAGCGCCGAGGGGCACCGCGCACCCGACGTGGTCTCCGCATGCATCCACATGGAAAGTTTGAAATATAGAAGCTAGCGCCAAAACATCAAATTAATTCAAACCGCCAACTGATTCAGTGTAGCACGCATACAAACTTCATAAGTTTCTGCTGTCAAAATATTAACAAAAAGCAGCACTCTTGTAAACAGTGATTAGACGTAGAATAAAGTAAAATATTGAATACAGACAAATAATTATTTATTTTAAGATAATTTTTTTTCAGTCGTTAGTAAATTATATCATGTTTTGTATGTCCCCAAATTATTTTGAAAACTACTCATTCCGTAGATTTTTAAGCACATGGCCACAATTGTGCGATAGAGATAGTACTAGAGAATTTTTAGCACTCGGAAGCTATGGAGTAGATCAGTTGTAAAAAAATCAGCTTATCATAATTTAACTAAGTATTTTATGGAAAAGAATGAAATGGTAAGTAGTTAATTTGTTTCTTTTTTTTTGCCGTGGATTCGAACACGTACACTCTTTCTCAGAAAAAGTGCATTTTTTGGAGATGGTTTTTTAACAGTGAAAATAATTGTTTCTATAAATATACTAGCTGACCCGGCAAACGTTGTTTTGCCATATAAATAAACACAACAATTTCTGAAAAATCGGTCAAGCCATTTCGGACGAGTTACCCATATAGGTTTCGCTGAGCATACTCATCGTTCCGAGGATTTTTGCCCGTCGGGCAGCAATGGCCTCATTTCCAGACTGAAGTTGGCGACTGATTTTTCGGTATCGAAGCAACCTGTGCACAATAGGCTGTCTATGGCGACTATCGTCATCATCATCATTTCAGCCAATTGCCGTTCACTGTTGAATGTAAGCCTCCCAAAAAGCGCCAGCCACCTTTTTTGAAACATCTATCCATTGTCCCGCAGTGCCTATATTGAAAAGATATTTTTTCAGGGGGCAATAATAATAATAATAATAATAATAATAAATCCGCAAGGCAGTTTTGTGGCGAACTTTTGGGCACTAGCGACCCCACGGACCTGATCTCCAGGGAGAATTCTTGTTCCTCATCTCCGGCTTGCCTTTATTGGCTGGCCGGAGTGAACACTGACGAGGAACAGAGCTCCCACCTCTTTCTAGCCTTAATCGGCCGGTCTGAGTGGAGATTCGCAAGAGCAAACGTGCTCGGGAGAAGGACGTATAATCCAGTAAGGTGCTGGTAGGGATCTTGACCGTACTTCCGGGATTGTCCTGATAGCCGTGGTATACCTCTCCACTCCTCTAGCACCTCAGGATATGTTGCCCCCTTGGCGCTACGTCACTTTGTGCTAGCGACCCTTTTCGGGGGGCCCATTTATTGAGTGTGCAAGTCACCCCCTGCTATTTTAAAACCGTTTTAATTGTCAATGGTCAGGCAGGGGCCAATAGTTCTTCCATAGTAAACGATTATTAGTCCACTAAACCAGCCAAACCCATAGCGTTTCATCTATTGTTTCTATATTTTGCAATAGTTTTGCTCCAACCGGGGATTGTCCTGGGTATACTTTCACAGTGCATACAGGGATAATCGTCGGTTGGTGTCCCATTCCATTTGAAATGTCTAAAGAGGCCTCTGCGAGTTGGCATCGGCCCCTCGTACGCCTACCAAAGGACCGGGTCTCTAGGGACCCGAGAATGTCAAAAACATAATAATAAAAATCAAATTAAATCCGCAAGGCAGTTTTGTGGCGAACTGTTGGGCACTGGCGACCCCACGGACCTGATCTCTAGGGAGAATTCTTGTACCTCATTTCCGGCTTGCCTTTATTGGCTGGCCGGGGTGAACACTGACGAGGAACAGAGCTCCCACCTCTTTCTTGCCTTAATCGGCCGGTCTGAGTGGAGATTCGCAAGAGCAAACGTGCTCGGGAGAAGGATGTATAATCCAGTAAGGTGCTGGTAGGGATCTTGACCGTACTTCCGGGATTGTCCTGATAGCCGTGGTATACCTCTCCACTCCTCAAGCACCTCAGGATATGTTGCCCCCTTGGCGCTACGTTACTTTGTGCTAGCGACCCTTTTAGGGGGGCCCATTTATTGAGTGTGCAAGTCACCCCCTGCCATTTTAAAGCCGTTTTAATTGTCAGTGGTCAGGCAGGGGCCAATAGTTCTTCCATAGTAGTAGTTATTAGTCCACTAAACTAGCCAAACCCATAGCGTTTCATCTTTTGTTTCCATATTTTGCAATAGTTTTGCTCCAACCGAGGATTGTCCTTGGGTATACTTTCACAGTGCATACAGGGATAATCGTCGGTTGGTGTCCCATTCCATTTGAAATGTCTAAAGAGGCCTCTGCGAGTTGGCATCGGCCCCTCGTACGCCTACCAAAGGACCGGTTCTCTAGGGACCCGAGAATGTCAAAAACATAATAATAATAATGTCAACTCGAACGTCATATTTTTTTTCTGAATCCGCAATTTTCAATATAATTTATTAAATCATTACCATTAAAATGGCAAATATAATCAGTACAACAAAAAAAAAACCAGGAACACAACAATAAAATCAAGAACAACAACAATTACCGCTTTTTGGACCGACAACAAAATGTGAAATGCTGACAAGAAGCCGAGCTCAAAAACAAAACGCACGACCAACATCTTCGGGTTCGTCGCTCAGCTCCGCCTCGCAGCCGCCGGGACCTGCGCCAGCCGCGAGTCCAGGGATTCTGGTAGCTGCAGTTGCGTCGAGTTCGAGCGACGAATACTTCTCGCCGCCGACGACACCACCACCTGCGCGTCGGCGCGGACGAGGCCGACCACCGGCCAGCTTAGGACTTCGAGGCCCACCGGCCTCTGACAGGGTCCCCGCTACCGGTGGAAGTGCAGCGTATGAAATGGTCGCAATCCATAAACGAGAATGTGATACGCTCATACTTTGGGGCTACAGAGGGGGGAACTAACCTGACTGCGTACCGTGGTCGGATGCTCTCTCTGTTTCAGGTACTTGAGCCAGCTGTCAACGTTTCAGCCCAACGGTTATCGGATCAGGTGCGGGTTATCCAGCGTAACCGTATGTTGGATGACGCCGTGCTTGATAGACTGCGTCTGGAATCACGGAGCAGCCGCGTCTCACCTACTTCGCCACCGGCCGCGGTGCAAATACAACCCAGTGCAAGTGTTTCACCGCGACTCAACTACGTCGGTGAAGATGATGATGACGGGGCCACATCCGTGAGTACCCAATGCAATGAGCGATTGAGGAGCGCTTTGGAGGATGCCTTCCGAGAGTATCGCTCCACACCGCCTGGGCTTAGACCTCGTCTACCTCGTTTGCCCATGTATAATAAAAATAGGGCGCTGGTGTGTGCTCTAGATTCGCAGCTAACAAGTTATTTTGACAGCAGCGAAGACCTTGCCGATACCCACTCGATCTTGTACTGTGCGGCTGCAGCAGCATGTCGTGTAGCTCATGTCAAATTTCCAAGTAGTGACAGAGTTACACGACCAGCTGTACCAGCTTGGCAGTGCAGGATCGAGCGTCGTATCGGTGAGGCTAGAGCACTCATCGGCAAACTAATCTGCTTCAGGGAGGGTAACACTCGCCGCAGAGTGATGCGCTTTGTGAGGCGGGCGTTCTCGGGGACTGATATTAGTCCTCGGGATTATCTGACCCGCGTCACAGAGCGTATCGACTTCCTGAAGCAGAAAGTCTATGCATGGGCAAGCCGTATACGTCGGTACAAGCGGCGAGTGGAGCGATACACTCAGAATCGCACATTCCAAAGCAATGAGAGGTGGGTTTATAGGGCTTGGGAGCGACCAGACCAAGGTGTGACTGATACGCGCCTACCGGATGATGATGCCATGTGTTCATTCTGGCGCAGCATCTGGGCGGTGCCTGTCAGTCATACCGAGGGCGATTGGACTCGGGAGGTTGAGCGCGCGTGCGATCCGATACCAGAAATGGGGGCAATTAACATCAGCCCCCAAGATGTAGCTCGTGCAGTCCGTCCGTTGCCTAACTGGAAATCTCCGGGACCGGACGGGCTGCACAACTTTTGGATTAAATGGTTCAAAAGATCGCACGCTCGCTTGGCATCTCAATTCCAGTCTGCGTTAGAGTCAGGGTCGCTGCCCCAGTTCCTGACTACAGGAATAACCCACCTGCTCCATAAATCAGGTAGTACCACGGAGCCAAAAAATTATAGACCGATCACGTGTTTACCGACGGTCTATAAAGTTCTTACATCCATTTTGAGAGGAAAGTTTAACCATCATATTGATAGTAATTCAATAATGTCTTCTTCTCAAAATGGATGTAGGAACGGGTCCCGCGGTACTAAGGAGCTGCTCCTCATCGACATAGCCATTAGCCAACAGGTTCGACGTTCCCGAAGGGATCTGTCGACATGCTGGATAGATTATAAGAAGGCCTATGACTCGGTGCCACATACATGGCTCATGAGGGTGCTGGAACTGTACAAAGTTGATGCAGTTTTACGCACCTTCCTGATGTCGTGTATGGGGCAGTGGAGGACGGTTCTTCACTATCCAGGGTGTCGACAGACCCAGGCGAACAGTGAACCGATAAGGATCGAGCGTGGCATATTTCAGGGTGACAGTCTGAGTCCACTGTGGTTTTGTCTGGCCCTCAACCCTCTCAGTACATTGTTGGAGGGTTCGGGCCAAGGCTACCGGTTGAGAAGAGGTGGTCAGGTCATATCGCACCTCCTTTACATGGATGACTTAAAACTGTTTGCTCCTAACAACTTGCAACTGATGAAGCTACTGAAGGTAACAGAAACCTTCAGTGGCGCCATCAGGATGGAATTTGGTTTGGACAAATGTGCGGTCATGCATGTAAAGCGAGGGGAGATTATGGAATCCGAGGGAACACAACTCTCGGATTCCATAGACCTTAGGTCCCTCTCCTCAACCGAAACTTACAAGTATTTGGGTGTGTCGGAAGCGTTAGGCATCAGTGCTACTGACATGAAACAATCTTTGAAGGAGCGCTTCTTTGGCCGCTTGAACAAAGTACTTAACAGTCTTTTATCAGGCGGAAACAAGGTGCGCGCCTTCAACGGTTGGGTCATGTCGGTTTTGATGTATTCTTTCGGCATACTCAAATGGACTCAGACGGAACTTGACGCCCTGGATAGGAGGGTACGTTCACTGCTTACTGCAAATCGGATGCATCACCCACGGTCATCGGTGATGAGGCTGTATATCCCGCGGAAGTGCGGGGGTCGTGGCTTCTTAAATGCTAAGACCCTGCACAACCGCGAGGTATGCAGCCTTAGGGAATACTTCCTAGAGGCCGACGTGGGTATGCATCGAGATGTGGTAGCGGTGGACAAAGGCCTTACCGCGCTCTCCTTGGCTAACGAGAACTGGCGCAAACCTGTGGTATTAGATACTAACGACCGCAGGGAGGTATGGCAGAGCAAGGAGCTTCACGGACGCTTTTATCGGGTCCTACATGGGCCCGATGTAGACTTCTTAGCGTCCGTAGCCTGGCTTCGTTTTGGTGACCTCTTCGGGGAAACCGAAGGTTTTGTCTGTGCAATTATGGACGAAGTTATGATGACTAATAATTACCGGAAACACATTGTGAAGGACGGTACGGTTGACATATGTCGGGCATGTCACCGGCCCGGGGAATCTATCCGTCACATTATTTCCGGTTGTTCTAGTCTGGCTAACGGAGACTATTTGCACAGGCACAACCTTGTAGCCAGGATTATCCAACAGCAACTTGCTCTTAAATACAATCTTGTGGAGTCGGAAGTACCGTACTATAGGTATGTGCCCGACCCAGTTCTCGAAAGTGGTAGTTGCACATTGTATTGGGATCGGTCTATCATCACTGACAGGACTATTGTTGCCAATAAGCCTGATATAGTGGTGATAGACCGACTAGAGCGTCGCGCAATGATTGTTGATATAGCAGTCCCTCATGACGAGAACCTCGTGAAGTCAGAAAAAGATAAACAAACGAAGTATCTTGACTTGGCTCGCGAGGTTGTCGACATGTGGGATGTGAACACAGCAGTCATTGTGCCGATAGTCGTGACGGCCAATGGTATTATTGCCAAGAGCCTCGACCAACATCTCAAGAGGCTCTCGTTGGGCAGCTGGATCAAGGGCTTGATCCAGAAAGCAGTACTCCTGGACACGGCGCGCATTGTTAGGAGGTTCCTCTCTCAGGAGCCCTGACCACCGGTAGCTTGGACCCGGTTCCCGATACCGGTGGGCTACTATTTTTTATATTTTTAAATGTTTTTTGTATTTTTATAGAAATATTTAAAAATGTATTGAATATGTATATAAATGAATAAATGGAATAATAATAATAAAAATCATTTATTTCCGGAAACCGAAGGTTTTATTATTGCAATACAAGATCAAATCATTAATACTAAAAACTACAGGAAATTCATAATCAAAGACCCTACAATAACGAATGATAAATGCCGCAAGTGTCACAGCCAACCAGAGACCATACAACATATTACAGGAGCATGCACAACGCTCACACATACTGACTATACTCACACACACAATCAGGTGGCAAACGTCATTCACCAAAAACTAGCTATCAAACATAAACTCATACAAGAAACAAACACTCCTTACTACAAATACGTCCCACAAACTGTTCTAGAAAACACCACTCATAAACTTTACTATGACCGTGCCATTCTCACTGACAGGACCGTTCACTACAATAGACCAGATATCACTCTCCAAGACAAAATTAATAAAGTTACTTACCTGATAGATATTGCAGTCCCCAACACGCACAATTTACAAAAGACAATAGGAGAAAAAATAAGTAAATATGCAGAGCTAAAAGAGGAAGTGACTAGAATTTGGAGGCAAAATAAAGTATACGTCGTGCCCGTTGTTGTTTCCACTACAGGGGTAATACCCAACCAATTGCACCATAGTCTCAAATTAATAGACCTTAAAGACTCACTTTACATAAAACTTCAAAAGGCTGCAATTTTGAATACCTGCAGAATAGTGCGGAAGTTCATGCAAATAGAAGAAAATGAAATTTCTCCTCAAAACCCCTAAGTACTCACCACACGCTACATTGACTTGGCTTGGCCCGTTAATGTAGCTTAAAACTAGCCAAAGAGCTAAGAAACAGTCCATGTTTTTCCTAAATAATAAATTTGTTTATTAGGGCACTAAGTCCCAATATTACAATTAAATGAAAACAAAACATTAATAAATATAAATTTACAAAATCAAAATTAAAATCAAAATTAAAATCAAAATTAAAATCAAAATTAAAATTAAAATTAATGACCCGATAAATTCATGTACGAATTAGTGAGGAAGGTAAGAGGGGAAGTGGGTACAGGTCCAGCAGTACCGTTTCGGGAACTACCTTCGCGAATTCGTCTCTGGCATCATTACCTGGGGACTAACAGTTTCCCATGATTCACTGGAGAGTGAAACCCGCAACGAATAATTTTTGGCCCTGGGCTTTTGCTTCACTGAAAATTGAACAGTTTTAAGCCATGCCGGAGCAATCAGCCGAAATATTATTTCGGCTACTATGACAGTTTGTTGGATACGTGTTGCACCTTGAAAACAAAAGTGGCACTATACCAAAAACCATGTCTTCTAAATAACTTCATAATTTACTGGCTTGTTTTCAGTACATAACTTAAATAAGATAGTCAAACTGATAAATGATTTTAATTGCATTCTTTTATTCCAGTTATTTGCTAAGATATTGACCAAAATACAGCGTCAAAAACTTTAAATGGTCATACTGAAAAATGTAATTTTTTTTATAACTTTTGTTTTCAAGGTGCGGTGTGACTATCAACCTTTTTCTTCCTTTGCCTTTTCATGGAAATAATTTCCTTATTTTTCCAAAAACATTTGTGAATATTATACGTATTGATGGTCTGCTTGGTCGGTGGGCTCCCCGTTTACAAAAGTATTGAATTAATGCTGAAGCAACGGAACAACTCAGGCTATCTCCTAAAATAACCTAATCATCTCTTGATTGTGGTGTATGCCATCGTCAATAAAAAAAAAAATCGTAGAATAATGCGCATTTTAGTGGCCTTCTTATATCATGTTTGGGATGGATCTGCCAGATACCAGCTTGATGCACTTGAGTCAATTGAGAAACGAGCCAAGACGATCATCGGCAATGAGAGGCTCGTCGCGTCGAAGCTCCAAAGTCTTGAACATCGACGAGGAGTTGCTAGCCTGTCGCTTTTTACCGGTTGCATTTTGGGGAATGTGCGACGGAATTGCATAATTTAATTCCGCCAAGCCCGTTCCATCATCGGACCACAAGACAAACGGCGATGCACCACCTGTACATGGTACCACATACGCACAAAACGTTTTGGGAACACATTCATAGTGCGTACAGCTAAGGAGTGGAATTCCCTCCCGGAGTCTGTGTTTCCTGATACCTGATGACCTGGGAGTCTTTAAATCAAGAGTGAATAGGTTATTTCTAGGCAAGTGTGCTCCATCTTCGACCACATCCTCGCTTACCATCAGGTGAGATAGTGGTCAAACGCGTGCCAATAAATAGTAAAAAAAAAACGTTCGCATTTTTCTTCTTCTCCGTCGTTTCTTCAATGCTGAGGATCGCGACCGCACATGACGCTTATGCATGTGGTCTTCTGCTGCGGGGACCACTTTGTGCATGCTACCTGTAACAGCCTTCTTTATGGCGTCAGGCCATAAAAAGGCCATTATGTTTGCATATTTGATCTTTAGTATGCTGATATTATTTTGCGCTATATGAATGGTGCTATTTTTCAAACTACAAAATTAAGAAACTACTTGATGAATCAAGTTAATTCTCAATTTATTTCGAATCAGGAACGCAAATCAAAACGATTTAAGTTTTGAGGTATTAAAAGAATCACTTCATTTTTAAGGCAATTTAAAAGTACCACTAATACTAAAAAATATGTTTTGATGTAATTCTCATGCTGTGTTGAATATTATTTTAGTCAATAGATGGCATTACGGGTCTCTGCATTACGTAATGTTGGTTTCATGTACCATATCCGGTTAATGTTTAAAAATATCTAAATTGGTTTTGCAATTATCTACTTTTGAACGTGATGCGTTCTGTTAACTATCCTTTTACATCCTGGCCATTATATTTTGGCATAGATGAATGCTAAAAAAACTAAGTATAATAATAACATGTTATTTATGTATAAAAATATTAGTAAATATAAAAAAGAAAGGCAATGAATATTTTAAAAATATATACAAAATTCAAAAATAATCGTGACTGTTTGGACTCGAACCCACACCAAGTCTCTTGAAAGGCAGACTTTAAACCTATGGCATATGACTACTGTTGGCAAATGATTGAAATAGCCGATCTTATTTATGTCATGGATTTTTGCTGCTCAGCTCCTTGAAAGTATAGCGTGATGATTAACATTGCTAAAATTAGACGCATAAGTATCTGCAATATTGTTATATGTTGTGGCTTCTTATAACAATTCCTCACTAAACTGTTTGGAAAAAATGTAGATTATAAACTTAAAAGTTATTTTAAGTGCGCAAAAATCCATTTTATTATGTTTTTTACAAAATTATGTTGTAAGATACAGTTTAAGAGACAAAATAAATACAAAAATAATAGCTGTTGCTGGCCGGGGAATGAACCATATGCCATTCGTTTAAAATTACATTTTTGAATATTGCTCAGCCTCCAATGCACATAGCGTGATAATATATAGCCTAAAACCTTCTCCTGACCAGAACGATCACAACAAAAAAAAATTATCGGTATCGGTCGGTCGGTCATTTTTATATTTATAGATTTTAACTCTTTATCATATAACGTTACTTAAATACTTAGTTAACCAATACCCAAGAACCTAAATCTGATGCAACGACCTTTTCAGTAAAATTCCGATGGAGTTTTACACGAGCGCCGCTGCTATTATATTAGGCACGCCGCCGTTGGTATATGCGTAATGTCCTTAGTGACCGACCGATATCTCGAAGGCGTTCGACAGGGTCTGGCACGATCGGCTTATTAGTAAGCTTTCTTCCTTTGGTCTGATTGGATTGCAAATTTCCTGAGGGATCGGTCTATATGGGTGGTCATAGGTCCAGACTGCTGGATATTAATGCCGGAGTTCCTCAGGGGTCGGTGCTCTCGGCAACATTGTTCCTATTGTATACTAATGATCTGCTAAAACCCGGTACCTTAAGGTATGAAGACAACAGCACTGTTACTGAGAGATACGTGTCCGACAAACGAGCTCGTGGGTCACAGATCCGGTCTCTCCCACACCACCACATCTCACAATTCCACCCAGCTTCATCTTTTTGAGGTGTAACCGTGCCGATAACCAACCAACCTACCTACCTTCTACCTTCAATGTTGGACCTTTCATAGAGATAAAGGCTCAAGTGGCTGCCAGAAAGTTGGGATCCTAGCAAAGTTGAGACGATACTTCACGCCGAAACAGCGGCTCAAACTGATATGGTTCGTTCCCCGGCCAGCAACAGCTATTATTTTTGTATTTATTTTGTCAAAACTGTATCTTACACCATAATTTTGTAAAAAACATAATAAAATGGATTTTTGCGCATTTAAAATAACTTTTAAGTTTATAATCTACATTTTTTCCAAGCAGTTTAGTGACGAATTGTTATAAGAAGCCACAACATATAACAATATTGCTGATACTTATGCGTCTAATTTTAGCAATGTTAATCATCACGCTATACTTTCAAGGAGCTGAGCAGCGAAAATCCATGACATAAATAAGATCGGCTATTTCAATCATTTGTCAACAGTACTCATAGGCCATAGGTTTAAAGTCTGCCTTTCAAGAGACTTGGTGTGGGTTCGAGTCCAAACAGTCATGATTATTTTTGAATTTTGTATATATTTTTAAAATATTCATTGCCTTTCTTTTTTATATTTACTAATATTTTTATACATAAATAACATGTTATTATTATACTTAGTTTTTTTAGCATTCATTTATGCCAAAATATAATGACCAGGATGTAAAAGGATAGTTAACAGAACGCATCACGTTCAAAAGTAGATAATTGCAAAAGTAATTTAGATATTTTTAAACATTAACCGGATATGGTACATGAAACCAACATTACGTAATGCAGAGACCCGTAATGCCATCTATTGACTAAAATAATATTCAACACAGCATGAGAATTACATCAAAACATATTTTTTAGTATTAGTGGTACTTTTAAAATGCCTTAAAAATGAAGTGATTCTTTTAATACCTCAAAACTTAAATCGTTTTGATTTGCGTTCCTGATTCGAAATAAATTGAGAATTAACTTGATTCATCAAGTAGTTTCTTAATTTTGTAGTTTGAAGAATAGCACCATTCATATAGCGCAAAATAATATCAGTATACTAAAGATCAAATATGCAAACATAATGGCCTTTTTATGGCCTGACGCCATAAAGAAGGTTGTTACAGGTAGCATGCACAAAGTGGTCCACGCAGCAGAAGACCACATGCATAACCGTCATGTGCGGTCGCGATCCTCAGCATTGAAGAAACGACGGAGAAGAAGAAAAATGCGAACGTTTTTTTTTTTTTACTATTTATTGGCACGCGTTTGACCACTATCTCACCTGATGGTAAGCGAGGATGTGGTCGAAAATGGAGCACGCTTGTCTAGAAATAACCTATTCACTCTTGATTTAAAGACTCCCAGGTTGTAGCTATCAGGAAACAGACTCCGGGAGGGAATTCCACTCCTTAGCTGTACGAACTATGAATGTGTTCCCAAAACGTTTTGTGCGTATGGGTGGGATGTCCACCATGTACAGGTGGCGCATCACCGTTCGTCTTGTGGTCCGATGATGGAACGGGCTTGGCGGAATTAAATTATGCAATTCCGTCGCACATTCCCCAAAATGCAACCGGTAAAAAAGCGACAGGCTAGCAACTCCTCGTCGATGTTCAAGACTTTGGAGCTTCGACGCGACGAGCCTCTCATTGCCGATGACCCTCTTGGCTCGTTTCTCAATTGACTCAAGGGCATCAAGCTGGTATCTGGCAGATCCATCCCAAACATGATATAAGAAGGCCACTCAAATGCGCATTATTTTACGTTTTTTTTTTAAATTGACGATAGCATACACCACAATCAAGAGATGGTTAGGTTATTTTAGGAGATAGCCGGTGTTGTTCCGTTGCTTCAGCATTAATTCAATACTTCTGTAAACGGGGAGCCCACCGACCAAGCAGACCATCAATACGTATAATATTCACAAATGTTTTTGGGAAAATAAGGAAATTATTTCCATGAAAAGGCAAAGGAAGAAAAAGGTTGATAGTCACACCGCACCTTGAAAACAAAAGTTATACAAAAATTTACATTTTTCAGTATGACCATTTAAAGTTTTTGACGCTACATTTTGGTCAATATCTTAGCAAATAACTGGAATAAAAGAATGCAATTAAAATCATTTATCAGTTTGACTATCTTATTTAAGTTATGTACTGAAAACAAGCCAGTAAATTATGAAGTTATTTAGAAGACATGGTTTTTGGTATAGTGCCACTTTTGTTTTCAAGGTGCAACACGTATCCAACAAACTGTCATAGTAGCCGAAATAATATTTCGGCTGATTGCTCCGGCATGGCTTAAAACTGTTCAATTTTCAGTGAAGCAAAAGCCCAGGGCTAAAAATTATTCGTTGCGGGTTTCACTCTCCAGTGAATCATGGGAAACTGTTGGTCCCCAGGTAATGATGCCAAAGACGAATTCGCGAAGGTAGTTCCCGAAACGGTACTGCTGGACCTGTACCCACTTCTCCTCTTACCTTCCTCACTAATTCGTACATGAATTTTCCAGAGATCAACTGAACTTCAAGACAACAAATGATCACTGGCTACAAATTAAAGGCATTCAAAAATGGCAATGTTAAGCCTATACATGCGACTAACTAAGCAACTTCTCAACCCAAGTAGAAATACCTTCCGAATAATAATAGGTATAATAGCGGCCCCCTGAAAAAATATCTTTTCAATGTAGGCACTGCGGGACAATGGATAGATGTTTTAAAAAAGGTGGCTGGCGCTTTTTGGGAGGCTTACATTCAACAGTGGACGGCAATTGGCTGAAATGATGATGATTACGATAGTCGCCATAGACAGCCTATTGTGCACACGTTGCTTCGATACCGAAAAATCAGTCGCCGACTTCAGTCTGGAAATGAGGCCATTGCTGCCCGACGGGCAAAAATCCTCGTAACGATGAGTATGCTCAGCGAAACCTATATGGGTAGCTTTGCTGGCTAACTCTTCCAGGACTCCTAAGCACTGCGCGAATGGGAAAACGGAATCTCAACTGTACTCTCTCCGTTGAATGGGTAGTCTTCCCTTCTGGATAGAGTTTCCCATTTCAACTTTATGTAGCTCTACCCTAGCAACTTTCTTCAACATCGTGTATAGAAAAGCGTAATCATTAAAACGTTTCTCATTGCGAAAAATTACTAAGTTTGGTCGGCGTTTAGAATAGAAGAGGTTATACAGCCATTGCCTTGCATTTTAAAGGGTTTAAGCAATGATAGAAGTTATCTGTTCATATATCTTATCTCACAATGGTTGCTGGAGAGGGCAATCCTTGGAGTGTCCTTGCGTGATCGAATCAGGAATGATGATATTCGTAGAGAACCAAGGTTACTTACATAGCCCGAAGGATCGCTAAACTAAAGTAGCAGTGGGCTAGGCATATTGCTCGCAGAACAGATGGTCAATGGGGCCGAAAAATTCTGGAGTGACGACCGCGTACCGGAAGACGCAACGTTGAAAAGTCTCCCACAAGGTGGACCAATGAAGATTGCGCGTAGCCGATGTATGCGAGACGCGCAGAACCGGTCGCTGTGGCGACGGTTATGAGGCCATTGTCTAGCAGTAGAGATCTTTCGGCTGATATGATGATATTTTATCTTAGCGATCTTACCTAGCGACATCATACTATACGGCATACACTCAAACGAAGTCGCGTGCAACAGCTATCTATCTTTTTCTAATCTTCTAATGTATAAAAATCTCGGATCACAGTGTTTGTTATCGAACTCGTCCGAATGGCTTGACCGATTTTTTTGAAATTGTTGTGTTTATTTATATTGCAAAACAACGTTTGCCGGGTCAGCTAGTATATTTATAGAAACAATTATTTTCACTGTTAAAAAACCATCTCCGAAAAATGCACTTTTTCTGAGAAAGAGTGTACGTGTTCGAATCCACGGCAAAAAAAAAGAAACAAATTAACTACTTACCATTTCATTCTTTTCCATAAAATACTTAGTTAAATATTATGATAAGCTGATTTTTTTACAACTGATCTACTCCATAGCTTCCGAGTGATAAAAATTCTCTAGTACTATCTCTATCGCACAATTGTGACCATGTGCTTAAAAATCTCTTATAAGCAAAACACTATAAAGTAAAAAATGACTTTTATTTCGGAAGTCACTGTTTTTGGTTTTTCGTTTTTGAACACCGAATTCCGAAATTGAAGTTATGTTTTAATTTGTAGTGGTACCTCTGTACGACTAAAATCCACAAACCCAGCATGCCGGCGTGATGTTATGTTATGAACTGGTGTAAACAATCAACAGATATGCGATTTCAGAAATCCTGACCCATTTGCTATCATTTATTGAAAAGTTCCGTTGCCTACCTCCGAAGTTCTTCATTAGATCTTTAAAAGAGACCAGTTCGATAAAATACTCTTCCAAACAAAAAAAGAATCATCCAAATCGGTTAACAATTGGCGAAAATATCGCTGAACAAACATTTTTCATGGGATACCATCATCAGATCCTGACTTATACCTTCCATTATCAGCTCAGCAACATGAGAGGAGCTCGTGGCTAGATAATAACAGCCGCACGGGTCGATCTCCAAGGTTAAGCAACGCTTGCCAAGGTTGGTCTGTGGATGGGTGACCATCTTAACATACCGAGTTTCCTCCGTGCCTCGGAAAGCACGTTAAGCCGTTGGTCCCGGCTGTCATTTGTGGATCTTTGGCAGTCGTTACGGATAGTCAGAAGCCAGTAAAAATCTGACTCCAGTCTTGCCATGAAGTACCGTGTTACCCAGTTAATGGGTTGTGGAGGTCTGGTAGGCAGCCGCTCCTCGTAAAATACTGGTATTCAGCTAAATCCGGCTTGACTGGAAGCCGACCCCAATATAGTTGGGAAAAGGCTAGGCAGATGATGATCAGCTCAGCAACATGAGATGATGATTACCAGGCACAAATATCTGAATTGCGTTAGAAATTTTATGAAAAACTGTGTGTGCCTTTAACATTTGAGGGTTTCCCTCGATTTTCATGGGATTCCATCATCAGATTCTAACTTGGTGACAATGGGACCACCTCAGGAGTATAGGTTTTTGAATAAGAAAATAATTTTTAAGAACTGAACAAACGAGAGAGATGAAAATACTTTTGCAAGGCAAAAGATCGGATGACGATAATAAGAGACTAGCTTGGAATAAAAAATCGTAAGTGCCAAAATAAATTTTTGGATTTGATATAAAAGTATTATTAAATTAAAATCTGTTGTTGTTGTATTTAAAGTAATTTTCATAGGACTAATCTAAAGCGGTGCGTCTTGCAGCTAAAAAATTAAAAAGATATTTCGAACTTTGTATTTTTTTTCTATAGAGAAAATTTGTCTTCGTATCGTGTATTCCTTCAGTTGAATACTAGATCATATAGGTAGTCAAAAAACATATACCACAATTTCTAATTCCTGTTCCAGGAATCTAACAAGATACGTTAAAACGAAAAACGGCCTTATACTGATTGAATCACCTTAAAATCCACAAATTATCAACTGCCTGTAAATGGATGATTGCTAGCTAGAACCGACTACTTCCTACTGATTTTTGGTCAGCTCAGTGGATTTCAGAAACTTCCACAAATGTTGTATTCTTGACAACAAAAGTGATCACTTAGTGTAGCTTCAGATTTAGCATTCAATAAATTGGTCTCCTACGTAACATAATTTGTAATTATTGTACTTAAGTAAATCTACTGTTTACTAGTAAACATATACTGAAAAAAAAAAGGAAAAAGAACATAAGTAAATGTACTGTTCACTAGTTCGTAGTGACTGTTGTATAGGAGGAGTTCCTGGGCGTGAAGTCCTCTGACTGGCTGTCACATAAAAGTCAAAGTCAAAAATTTATTTGCAGAATTGCAGATCAATATGGTTATAAAAATTCTTACAATAGTAGGATAATAGTCGCTTAACATATTCAATCATAACATAATGGCTTGCAAATTTTTGGCAAAAGGCTCCACGTTCCGAAATATGTATCAATTTGCGTACATACACAACGTCACACACGTCGTTGAAGTTTTACAAACACGCACCTTTCACGCCTCGCTGGTAAATTTGTTCTGAAAGCCAAATCCCAGTTTGACACTGATAAAATAACGCGTCCAAAAATTTTCGAACTCCGTGATATACAGACACGTGACGTCATTACACTCCGCTCTTTTCTCTGCTTTATTTATTGTGACGTTGAAGAGTTGGCAGCTCGCAGCGTGTGACGTCACAGCAGTCGCGTCACAGCGATACGTCACGGCATCAGTCCGTGTCAGAGCACGAACTTGTTTACTTGCAGAGTTATGAGTATCTGCCTCGTCTGTGTCACTGCTAAGGAATACATTAGGTACGTGTCACTCGCTAACATTCGTACCGCTCTCTAGGAAAGGGACGTGTGATTATATTAAGCACAGGAATTTGTGCTGGTCGTGGTATCGAGACTTAGTTCATGTAATAGCGGAGCAAATTTAATATAAACCTGAATTTACTATGTGGTCTCGACATGGACAATTTGATTATTAAATTAAAGAGTAACTGATTTCAAAGAGATTTTCTTTACATAGATAAATACATACCAAAAAAAAAAAACTCAGCTTAGAAAGAAACATATTAAAATGCATATTTTCATTAAGTGCATGCATGCAAAAATCTATCATATGAAAATAGCCAGCAGTTTGAGAGCGCTTAGCGGCGAGTCGGCGACCGCTCGCAGCGTGCGGGCGCTGCGGCATCGGAGATTATTACTCAAGCGGAGACCTACAGAAATCTCACTCTCTTGGGCATGCTCATGTAGACTTAGAAATGAACCTCTCAGTCAGAAATGTACCTAAAACTACAATAATTATAATGGTTTATAAAGACTTGTGAATCCTGTTTGTTAAATATAGGTAGGTTAAGATTTGATAAAAACTAAATGCTGTTATCGATAAAAATAAACGAAAGCACGTTAAAAGACATAATAAGACAGGAAATTAAATTTTGAACTAGTACATCAAAATAATTTTAACGGTTCTGTACAGGTGTGTGGTATTTCTGTGCACATTTACTTCGTTGTGACCGACCTGCATGCAAACAGCACAAAAATTGAATGCGGTTGCTTTTACTAAACCAGCGAGCGACCACTGTGAGCTCGATAGTGCTCCAGCAGCAATAGTACACTATGCAATATACAAACAGTGTGCTTGTATTGCTTTTACTGAATCAATCGCTTGCAACTTTTATAGAGATTTCAACAGAAAATGGCACCGTTAATCAAAAACTCACGTCATGTGAAACCATTTTTTTAGCGCGTTCAATTTGATTTGATGGAATAAACTGAGTAGACGATATGGTATGGCGGAGTTATAATTTTTATTTCTTAACGTGCATTGCAAAATCTGACGAGCAGCTGAACGGTTTAAAGCCGGTTGTAAATCTAGTGTCACTAATAAACGCTGACGTAGCATTTGTGGCGAGCGGCATCTAACTCACCGAGCGGTGCAAGTGTCGCATGTCGCCTCATGGACACTGCTGACCGCTGCGAACCGCTGCTGTCCGGCGCCCCACGGTCCCGGCCGGACCGGCCGGTCCGGCCGGTCCGGCTCGTTCGATTGTTTATTCATTCGCTACTGCAACACTACTCGCACTTTCCGCCAAGCATACAATGCTCAGTAGACGTGCTCCGTGAAGTACATCCCAAGCAGTGCTGTAGAAGTCAACTATTTAGAAGATTGGACCGAAAATACGTAACATCACTCCCTTTACTAAGTCAACTTTTCCGTGAAACTTGGAATATTAATAAAAATTATGAACCGTACTAGAAAAGTATAGATAGTCAAATAAAGTTAATCAATCTTGGTGTGACTTTGTATACAAAAACATATTAAACAAATAAACTGCTGCTTTAACTAAAGGTTCAATTAATTTAGTAATCGTTGTTGTTGTAATTACGTTGGTTTTTAGGAACATTTTATTTTCAAACTGTTTTTTTTTTTTTAAAACACATCAACTCTTTTCCTGCAGCACATCAATGATCTACTTCAGCCTGGTCTTGTTGAGTGCGCAGATGACAGTACGGTTTCAGAAAGATACTTGTACATCGCAACAACCAGCGGGGATGAAGTCCGTTCTTTGAGAGAGGCCATGGTAGAGTGGACAAATTTCACCTTAAGCGTTTTTTCTCAGTGCGGTGATGACAATCTGGTCACATTTAACGCCACCAAAACACAGGCGTGTCTTTTTACCGCAAAAAGGAGTCGTTTTGACCAAATTCCTACTTTTCGGGGTGCATCTGTTCCTGTGACTGATCGGCTCGAGCTCTTAGGCATGGAGTTGACATCCAGTCTCAACTTCAGCGCCACCATCGAGTACAAAGCCCAAACTGCGGCCAAAAAGCTGTGCATCCTAAATAGGGTGAAGCGATACTTCTTCCAGTTTTCTAGTAACCGGCCCAGTAGCGCGCAGTTGAGACAATACGTAACGTGCAAATTTTTCATGTACCTACAGTTCTACGTTCTTACTAATGGATGTTTACCTCTTAAACAACTTTGTTAAAAATGTTACCAATTAAGATATCCACATTATTAGTTGTTAAGTATTAGTGATTAAGGTGTAATATTTATCTTAGTGGTCAATTGGTAACATTTAAGTTTAAAGCAGCCTTGGAAAAAAATTATAAGTATACAATATAAGCCAATTACAACTGGCAAACTAGCTAAATTTAATGGTACCTTACAAAATAAGTTAAATTTCCTAGGCCATAACATTGAAGATGCTAATAAATTTTATCGCATGCATCATAATAAATTTCGTGCATCTGTTCCTGTGACTGATCGGCTCGAGCTACTAGGCATGGAGTTGACATCCAGTCTCAACTTCGGCGCCACCATCGAGTATAAAGCCCAAACTGCGGCCAAAAAGCTGGGCGTCCTAAATAAGGTGAAGCGATACTTCAAGCCTGGACAGCTTTTTACTCTTTACAAAGCATAAGTCCGATCCTGCGTGGAGTATTGTAGCCACCTTTGGTATGGCTCAACTAAGTAGCAGCTTGCCGCGCTTGACTCGGTAGAACGCAGAACTAAGAAGCTTATCGGTGTAAAACTGGTGGATGCCAAGCTACATATTTTGGCTCATCGCCAGCCTCATCCCACCGGCCCCCTTCTACCATCGGACATCCAGACGCACTGCATCTTACTATCCCTACCTTGTAGTTATTCTACCGATTCGCGCTAAATGTTTCCAAACGTCTTTTATAATGCGCACATCGTGTTTACAAAAGCTTACAACCCTCATCGTCTGCCTAGCCTTTTCCCAACTATATTGGGTCGGCTTCCAGTCGAATCGGATTCAGCTGAATACCAATATTTTACGTGGAGCGGCTGCCTACCAGACCTTCACAAGCCATTAAATGGGTAACACGGTATTTCTTGGCAAGAATGGTGTCAGATTTACTGGCTTCTGACAATCCGTAACGACTGCCAAAGTTCTACAAATGACAGCCGGGAGCAACAGCTTAACGTGTTTTCCGAGGCACGGAGGAAACTCAGTATGTTAAGATGGTCACTTATCCACAAACTAAAAGCTTAGAACCCTAATCTCTTCAAAGTTAGAGTGAACAGGCTCCTTCTGGGTAGGCTCGCTCCATCGTAGACTTTGTCTCTGTCATCTCTGGCATTAGAGTTTAGAGCACACCCACAAAAAAAAAACATCAACTGCCGCTAATAACTGCCTAAATTTTTTTACTATGAGTATAGGCATCAATCAAGAAAAAAAAAAATCGAGCCGGAACCTGTAATTGTCTGCAGACAAGAGATGATGTGACATCACTGTGACCTCGTCATTAGGACCCACCGGTTGGTCCATTATTTGTAAGTTTTTAATTTTGGGTTTTCATCAGGAATTTAACAGTAGCAGAAACTTTAAACATAATATGTTATGGCGATATTTGTTTGTACTATTAGTTATTACTACACCTTACACTCACAGGCGTGTTGCTGTGTCATGATCGCGAGGCGGCTCAGTCCCGCACGTTGTGGCGAGCACACCGCTAAGTAACCACGTAGTCTGTCCGTAATAAAATAAAACTTGTAAAGTACTACAAACATCGTTTTATTGTAGTCGGGCGCGGACGCTGGTGGATCCGCGGGACTTACATTATGTACAGCTGTGAGCTCTTTACGCTTGTCGAGTGGAATGTTACCAACAACACTAATGTAACATCCGTTTTAAAAGATTTCAAACAAAAAAGAAGACTGAGAGATTGTAAAGAACATGAAAAGAGCACAGTTTCATAGATAATAATAATAGTACTGTAGGTACCTCATACTGTACTGAAACCTGATAAATTCACAACTAACTAGTCTTACTTTGGGGTATCGTGCTTTTTAGGGTTGGTTACCCTTTGAGTACAAAGGGTAAACAACGGAACCCTATTACTAAGCCTTCGCTGTCCATCCGTCCGTCCGTCCGTCCGTCCGTTCGTCCGTCCATCCGTCTGTCTGTCAGTGGGCTGTATCTCAAGAACCGTAATAGGTACTGTTGTAATTTTCACAGATTGTGTATTTCTATTGCCGCTATAACAACAAATAATAAAAATTAGGGTTTATGGTACGGAACCCTTCGTGTGCGAGTCCAACTCGCATGTGACCGGTTTTTTTTTAAGTATGGGAAATCATCAAATGACTTTCGCTCTGGGTGGAGCGGAACGGAGTGTCGGACTCTTACTGACTAAAACCCATCGGTGTTCCTCCTAATGCCCTTTGCATTCCAGGGTACGGTGCCTCGAACGTTTTCCGCACCCCGGCAGGCACTGGCCCTAGCGGGCTCCATCTCCCATGCTGACAGCTCTTTGAGGTGCACGTGGAACACAGCGCACCGTCGAACCGCACCTGGTTCTGATCGGACGGCGAGCCACCCAATGCTCGCCGTCCGCAGGCCCGCGCCTACGGTGGCCGGAAATCGCCCTGCGACTTCCGACGCCCGGGGCGTCTTCTTCTTCTTCGTTGCGGCGGCTGGGTCGTGAGATTTCCCTCTCTCACACGTTCGGCCTCCTCCTTCGCTAGCATTACTGCTTCGCAGAAGGAGGTGACCGCCTCCTCGCTCCGGACCATAGATTGAACCAGGGCCGGTCGCGAGAGGTCGCCGCCGCCGATTGCCTCGACGTTGGGGTATCGTGCTACTTAGTTAATAAGTAGTAGGGGTCAGACGGGCAACTGCTTAGTTAAATACGCTGGGTCTTCATCAGTATTCGTTTTCACTTGAAACTTGAATGTAGCTAGAAAAAGTCATCTTCTGCCTTTTCTAAACTACAACGAGATTGGCTTTCAGTCAAGTCAAACCGAATTCAACTGAATACCAGTATTTAACGTGGAGTACTATTTTCAAAGCTGGATAAGTCTAGGTAGGTAATGATGAGCATCCTTATAATTTATTGACAGTCATCATCATTCGCAGTAGTTCCTGGCTAGGCAGTCAGTAACACGTGAGGAGCCAGTCGTCTGGCTCGGGCCCCCCGCGCCCTCCCCCGCGCCGTGCTGCGGTATGAAATTCAGGGATTTATGAAGTTATAAAGGTAAACAGGTAAGATGGCGCGCATTACATAAATTACACGCGTGTGATTCATTGCTCGCCGCTTGCCAGCAATGGACTATTAATTACCTACATTGCCAGCAAGCTAAGCGACTAAATCATTTTATATCATATCGCAAGTCTGCCCGCCGTTTGCGGGTTGTTTCCAAAGCTATTTTATTAAGAGCTTTTTCAACACAATTTAAATGTGGTGGGTAAATTGATCAAGTACTACTATTATTTATTTGTTTTGTTTGATAATGGATAATGTATGTTAATATTATTTCGAAATTTGTTTAGTGATAAGCATAATACTATGTGTAAATATTTGCATGCCATCATAGAATGGCGGAATGTGTCTTGCACCAGAACTATACATATAATGTACCTAACATCTCTTTACCACATTTTTTTTTAAATAAAAAACTTACTTTTCTTACTAGAACGTAATAATATTAATAATTGTAATAGTATTCCATTACAAGGTGTTGTTTTGCATCCTCGTCAAATTTCAGGAGGTTTTCATAAAAGACATAAATAATCAATTGAAAGTACGGTAGCGGGCATTAATAAGCGCTGTTTTTTTTTTTGTTGTTGAAATTTAAGAGTATTTCTGAATTAAACCCTTAATTCATTACAAAGAAAACAGAATCGCCCGACTTTACACTTGTCACAAGTTCCTCCGTGTAAAGTAACCTTTTAACGTCTCTGTCATCTCTGAAATAGACTAGAGTCAAGAGCAAACCCATTATAAATAAAAAAAAAGTCTAGCGGCGTCAGGTCCGGAGAAGGGGTTTCCCGATCGGGAAAGATTTCCGTGAACATCCGGATGGCTCCACGTAGGCTGTCTCCACTGATGGCATACAGGCGGACCATCACTACCAACTCGACATTTGAATAATATCCGTCATCTTGCACTTTGTACCTACGTCTCAAGGATTTACCGAGAAGCGGAATTCGCAAAGCGCATGCCCGCTTTGGCGACATCAAACACACTGTTAGTTCCGGGGCTGCGGAGGCGGGGCTAGGAGCTTGCGCGGGAGAGTACCCGCACCGTGATTGGGGTGGAATTGATTACCTACGAATTTATCAAATGATCGTTTGCGTATGCGTTGTGTATGTATGGTTTGCGTTTGTTTGTGTGTGAAAGCGTGGTTATAGGGCTAGTAACAGACGGGCCGCGTTTAAATACGGCTGGTTCATACTTACGGATTTACGTCTTAAATAAGAAAAAAAAATACCTACCCATTTTATTGTTGATTTGGGTCGAGAATCATTAGCATAATTACGTCCTTGAATTTGACTAGGATGCAAATCAACATCTTGTATTGACGACAAAGGGAGGTCAACAGCCACAAAATTAAAATAAGCTATTTAGCCAGTAGCCCCGACTACCTGTCGCGACTTGTGCATATTGCTGTATACCAGACACAGCTATCCAGCGAGGCTACGAAACAAACCAACTTAGTTGGGAAATTAAAATAGATTGACTGGTATTCACGATTGCGAGAAGTATGTACCTACCTGGCCTAGCTTTAATTAAAGATTGTTTAGAGCATTTACACCCATTACTCATGTGGTCTGTTGTTGCCTGGGGATCCGTTTTCCGCCGTCTCTAATTATAATCTCAGTTACAAATGGTCGCGGATAATTAAGACACGCGCGGCGCCGCCCGGGGGCGTCCGATGGCGTAATGTATGTAGCATACTTTATTCATAATTTAAAAGCCGGCAACAGAAAAACAATAACGAGTGCATTTCCGTGAGTACGAAACAAAGGAACCCGGCAGGCTAGCGGCGCGCGGCGTCCTTTGGTACCGCCCGAGTACACTACCGACAGCTGGGCGGGACATTCTTCAATATCTTGCTAGTGCTACGAAATCTTTAAGCCACTTCGAAGTGTCAATATGATTTACAGGCACCTTGTCGTCGGTCGAACGTGTCCAACCCTCTATATTCTATAGGAATATCTCGAGCCGCGATTCTAAGCGGACGTGTTTTGTGTAATTTGTCATAAATTTCCTATAAATAAATACAAATAAACTTAATATAAAAACTTGAGGACTCGAGTCTTAATGAGAAAAGTGTGTCGCGCGTGTTAATT
Source organism: Lacanobia oleracea (assembly GCA_950371165.1). Taxonomy (NCBI): domain Eukaryota; kingdom Metazoa; phylum Arthropoda; class Insecta; order Lepidoptera; family Noctuidae; genus Lacanobia; species Lacanobia oleracea. The sequence goes on from OX493406.1 coordinate 23,913,513, forward strand.
TTGCAAGTTACAACTTTTTCACAGTGCACGATGAACTAATTACTTTTATACACAAAAATATTGTTTTGCTGCAGTGGTAGTTATGTTTAACCAAGGGTTTAGCCCCTTTGGTCGTGGCCAACTAATGCGGCGAAGTCCACCACCTCCATTTTTTTTTTTTTTTTAAACGGTGGGAAATCCTCATGGATGTACTCCGCCCTGGGGCGGGCGGAGGGGTCTGTCAGACTCTTACTGACTAAAACCACCCCGTGCTCCATCTCTCACCAACCGGGGATCGCGACGACTTCCGTAATCCCCGGCCCGCCTCTGCAGGCCACCTCGGGTCAGCGGGGGGAGTGAGGTGTTTGACTCCCCCCGCGACGTCAAGGAGGGGCGCACGGGAACACCACGCGCCGCCACCTCGGGACCGAATGAATGGGGGGCGACGGATATCCCCAAGTCCGCCACCTCTGGACCCAGTTTGGGGAGCCGGAAGAGGGCAGCGTATTCCTCCGACGCCCGGTGCGCCTACTGCGGGCCGGGAGAGAGGTCGAGATCTCCCTCTCCCTTTCCGCAGCCTCCTTCTGCGCGACAACTGTTTCGCAGAAGGAGACCACCGCGTCCCAGGACTCCTCGCCGTCGACCATAGCACGAACCACGGCCGGCAGCGAGAGATCACTGCCTACCACAGAGATGAGGGCACGGCATGGCCCCTCCCAAGCGGCACACTCTGCTAGTGTATGCCGCGCCGTGTCCTCCCGACAGTCGACGCAGTGGTGACACCGAGCGTCCGGCTCCCTGCCTATGCGACACAGGAACCTCCCGAAGCAGCCATGCCCCGAGAGGACCTGCGTCACACGAAGTCTCTGCGGCTTCCGCAGAACAGTGATGGTGCCGGCCGTCAGGTCAGCCGCCCAGATCGGGGCCCCATACAGGGCCATCGATCGCACGATCCCCACGTACAACCGCCTGCTAGCGGTGCTCGGGTCCCCCAGATTGGGAAGCAGCGTTGACAGCGCCCGAGCCGCGCCCAACCACTTGGGCGCCAGCCGCCGGAAATGGGGGCCGAAATCCCACCGGCTTTCGAGCACCGATCCCAGGTACTTCATGGTGGACTCGACAGCGATACGCCCCCCCCCAACAACTATGTGCGATCCATGGGACCATGAAAGGCTATGGCCTCCGACTTGTTGAGGACCACCTCCAGGTCAAGGCGCCGTATGCGGCTCACCACCTGTGAGACCGCAGCCGTCACCAGCAATGCTGCCTCCCTGTACGAGCTCCCCCGGGCAGTAACCAGTGTGTCGTCAGCGTAACACGTCAGGTCCACACCCGGCGGAAGCTCGCCCCTCAGTACCCAGTCGTAACCGATGTTCCACAGGGGTGGGCCCAGGACCGAGCCCTGTGGAACGCCGCACGACATAGGGTGCTGATGTCTGCCATCACGTCCCAGACAGGTGACACACCTGTCCTCCAAATAAGCCCCAAGACGCGGCGGAGGTAGGGAGGTCCTCAATGATAGCGCAGTGCCTCCCGAATGCAACTCCAGGGCAGCGTGTTGAAGGCGTTGGAGATGTCCAATGACACCGCCAACATCACCCCGCCCCGGGACACAGCTTCCTCCGCCAGGACTCTCACTGATAGTGGAGCGCCCATGCCGAAACCCGAACTGGCATTCAGCCAGGTCCGGCCCCTCTCCGCACAAGTGGCTGACGAGGCGGGCTGCGATTATCCGCTCAAACAACTTTCCCACCTCGTCCAGCAGCACTATGGGCCGGTACGCGGACGGCGAGTCCGCAGGGCGCCCCGCCTTCCTGAACAGGACCAGACGACCAGATTTCCACTGAACGGAAAACTGGCCTTGCTCCAGGCACGCTGAGTAGAGTCCTCTCAGATGGGGCTCCAGCTCCTTCAGAGCGAGGGCCAACACGCAGCCGTAAATCACATCAGGCCCCGGGGCAGTGTTTTTCGCCCGGAGCCGCATCACAGCCGCTCTCAACTCTGCTTCTGTCACCTCTGGGACGCTGGCTTCTCTTCTCTCTCAGATCTCTTCAGGCTCTGCGGTTGTGAGCAGAACCATCGGCGGTGGAGTATGCTCCACTTGTGCCGGGAAGAGGGCTGCGACCACGTCCTCCAGCAGCTCAGGTTCGAGACTCTCCGCAAGCGGAGGCGCCCAAGGTTCGAATTTCCCTCGAACCGAGCGGTATGGACGCCCTCACGGATCCCTGTTTAGAGTCTCTAACATCTTTTCCCTGGCACGCGTCTTTGCCTCGCCGATGGCCAGCCGCAGAGTCTCCTTAGCCGTGCGGTACACCTCATACAGCGCGGCTTCTTCGTCAGGAACCCGACGACGTCTTCTTCGGTATCGGGTGTACCGGCGCCTGACTCGCACGCACGAGATGCGCAACTGCTCAATCTCGGCGGACCACCAGTACACCTGGCGCCTTCTGGGTTGTGTGTGGACCCGGGGCATGGACGCGTCGCTGATTTGCGTCATCGCCCCGTGGAACCACTGCGCCCCCTCTTCGACGTCGACGGGTCCAGTCGTTGTCGACGCCCGGATCCAGGCCTGCACAATAGCGGCCTCCTCGAGAAGCTCCCTGTCCCAACAAAAATCTATTCAGGCCTACAGCAATAGTGCTGTTCTTGGAAGAACTGGATAGCCAGTTCCTTCAAGAACAGCAGGTCGTTGCAAACAATCTGCACCAGTTTAAAGAGGTCGTCGAAACATGCATTTTATTTATTTCTAGGACCTTTCTTATATAATAAATTTAACGAATTGCTTAAGATATTTAATGTAAGTTATAATAGGTGTTACATAATGTTATTTGATTATCTATCTATCTATCAGGATATGGTTTCCGCACTTAGTCCTGATGTTGGACCATTGTGCGTGAGCCATGGCGGCCAAAATTAATCCAACCAGCCAACCTCCCTCCAGAAGCAGATCAGTTTACCTGGTGTGTTCAAGATGTCTGTGAGCGAGCTTTGTGTTCCTATCGTTTGGTTCCGTATTTCGGTAACGCCTGTGCACTCGAGAAGTACATGCGATACAGTTTCCTCCTGTTCCATGCATGCTCTGCATAGAGGACTGTCCGTAATGCCTATGGTGTATAAGTGTTTATTTAATGGGCAGTGCCCAGTGATGGTCCCCGCTACCATTCGCAGGCTGCACCTATTCAGCCACAGAAGGCGACTGGTCAGTTTCTTGTTTAGGGATGGCAGCTTCCCTGGATTGCCTGCAGCCTGGTGCCAAGGCCCACCAGCGTTCCGCCTGCTTGTGTGTGTATTCTTGAAGCCATGTGCGCAACTGGGTGAATGGGAGCGGTACTATGGGTTCGGGTCCAGCCGCCACTGCACCAGAACCTCTCCTGGCCAGCATATCGGCAGCATCGTTCCCTAGTGATCCGCTGTGTCCTTTAATCCATTGCAGCGTCACAGTGTTGCGGTTGGTCACCGTGATGCGTTCCAATGCAATGTGACATTCTTGTATAAGTTTCGAGGTAGTATAATATTTCCCTAGGGATTGGAGGACTGAGGCGCTGTCAGAGAGTATGCGAATATTGGTGTTCGTGACTCTCCTGGCTTCTATGGCGTGGACCGCTAAGATAATGCCCATACATTCCGCCTGGTAGACGGTGTTGAGTTTACCCAAGGGTCTGGATATTTTGATGTTAAGATCGTCGGAGTAAACTCCGATACCGGTTCCGTCGCTTGTCTTTGATCCGTCAGTGTATATTCTCAGCTCTTTGGGACCCGAGTGATCGTCCATTTCCTGCTGCACCAGAACTATATTGTAGTGCTTCTGGAAATGGTGTGTCTTTTGGGCTTTGTCGTTGGGTGAAATCATCATGGGTTGCAGTCCAACAGCGTCCTCCATGATGCGCGTGTGCTTGATTCTGGAGTCTGTTCTTAAAGTGCCAGATGTCCTGAGCCTGAGAGCCGCCAAGGCCGCCACTTCCCGCACTATAAGGTGTAATGGTGGCAGTCCCAGCATTGCCTGCAGGGCCGCAGTGGGAGCAGTTTTCATACTGCTTGTGACTGCCACACAGGCGAGTCGCTGCAGCTTTTCGAGGTCTTTCTGTGCTGTGCTCAGTTCGGTCCTGGGCCACCAGACTAATGAGCCATAAGTAATTATTGGTCTGATAACTGTAGTGTATAGCCAGTGTGTTATACCGGGACTGATGCCCCAGTTCCTGCCTAGCATGCGTTTGCATTGCCACATGTAAATACTGGCTTTTGTGGTGGTATATTCAGTGTGTTTCGCCCAGTTCAGCTGCTTGTCCAAATAGATGCCCAGGTATTTGGTTTCAGTTGAAAGGCTTAGGGTGGTTCCAAAGAAACGTGGTAGTTCTAATGGTGGCAACTTTCTCTTTTTGGTAAAAAGAACAAGTTCGGTTTTGGTGGGGTTCACTGCTAGCTGATACTCTTTGCACCAGTCCTCTACTATTCTTAAGGCCTGCCGCATGAGATTGCATAGCGTGTTTTCATGTTTTCCGTTTATTATTATGGTTATGTCGTCAGCGTAACCAACGGTAAAGTATCCTTCATTGTTGAGTTTCCTTACTAGGGTGTCTGCAACAAGGTTCCATAGCAGCGGTGAGACGACGCCCCCTTGAGGGCAGCCTTTCGCAACGATGGCCCGAGTTGTGTTATTTATGGTGACCTGTACAGCTCTCTGCTTGAGCATAGTTGTAATCCAGCTTCTCAGGGTCGTATCCACGCCGTGCCTTCCGAGGGCTGTGCTAATGCTTTTAAACATGGTTTTATCAAAAGCGCCCTCTATGTCGATGATGACAGCTAGTGAGGAGCATTTGTGGTTTATTGCACATTCGATCTTTGATACTACGCTGTGCAAAGCTGATTCTGTTGATTTCCCCGTGGAGTAGGCGTGTTGTTGACTGTGGAGCGGGAACTTACGCAGTGGTCCATCCCGGATGTATCTGTCGCAAAGCCTCTCCAGGGATTTCAGTAGAAAGGATGTCAGGCTTATTGGTCTGTAGGCTTTGGGTTGTGTATAGTCCGTTTTTCCCGGTTTGGGGATAAAGAATGACCTTCACCTCGCGCCATGCGAGGGGTACGTATCTGTGTGCAATGCAGGCTTGGTAGATTACTAACAACCATGGTGTCAGGACACCCTTTCCCCATTGTAATAGGCCTGGGAAGATTCCATCAAGTCCTGCGGATTTGTATGGTTGGAAGGTCTCCACAGCCCACATTATCCGATCCTCTGTCACTATTTTCCGAGCTGTAGACTAGTCTTGTTCGGTAGGGGGCCATCTTGATTCGGCCGCCCACGTTCTGTCTTCAAGGAGGTTACAGTCCGGGAAATGCGTTTCAAGGAGTACCTTACTGGTTTCTTGGTCCGTCTGTGTGTATGAGTTATCTGGTTTTTTCAGCGCGCCGAGGGTGCGGTCTTGATCAGTTGATAGGATCTTCCGCACCCGTGCGGCTTCGTCATTTGATTCTATGGACTCACAGAACTTCCGCCAAGCTGTTTTCCTGGCGGTTCTGATATGTTTCTTAAAGGTGTATTGAGTAGTTTTGTATGTTTCCCAGTCTTCTGGGAGTCTGGTGTTCTTTGCTCTGTTGAATTGTTTGCGTAGTGTACTTCTGAGTTTATTTAATTCAGCATTCCACCAAGGGTTACCTTTGCCCATACGTGGTACTGCTAGTTTGCAGGAGGTGTGGTATGCATCGGTAATATAGTTACCTAGTTTGGTATCAGTATTTTCTAGTTCATTTGGATCCGTTATTTGGTTTCGATGCATTTGGTGCCTTGCTAGTAAGATTGCTAGAAGGCGTTTGAATTCTGGTATGTTTGTTCGACGTGGGTTTCGCCTGGGTTCGGGCTTTTTTGTGTTGGCCGCCAGTGTAAAACGAATTCTCCTGTGGTCGGAGCAGGATGGCTCGTCTGACACTCGCCAGTTTGAGATAAAATTCGTCGCGTTTTCTGTGGTCAGCGTTAGGTCTATGATCGTTTGTCCCCTGACGGTAACCCAAGTGGGTTCAGAGCCACGGTTTACGATGTTAAGGTTAGTCGAGAATAAATAAGTGGATAAAGCCTCACCTCTGGTGTTCGATACTTCACTGCCCCATTGTGGGTGGTGAGCGTTGGAATCGGTACAGATGATCAGGTCCAGTTTGGCGGTATCGCAGTGCTGGACCAAATCTTCCATCTCCTTCGGTGGGCAGTTCTCGTCGTCGCCTGGCATGTACACCGATGCTAATACGAGATCTGGTGTATCTATGCTAGTTTGTAGCATGATCACGGTTATGTCTCTGGAACAGAATTGGGTCAGCGGCGTAATAGGTACGTCTTTAGGAGTGTATATGCATGTTCGTGGTTTTCGGGTGCTATGTGTGCTGAGTGTTAATTTACCTCCAATACATCCAAGGCCGCATATCCTGTCACATCTAATCCACGGCTCCTGTATGAGTGCGATTGTTCTTGGTTTCGTCTCCAGCGCCCTGCGTAGGCTAGCCGTTGCTGTTTGGCTATGCTGGAGGTTCGTCTGTATGATCTGGATGGTGTTGGGTGTGGGCGGCATTGCCGGTGGTGTGGAGTTAGGAGGAGTCTGATCCATCGGATAGTGTCCCTCCCTCCTCCACTCCGTGCCAGTTGTCTGTTGCTGGGGAGGATGCAAGCAGCTGTGACGTCCACCCGGGTGATGTGGGTGGTGCAGACTCTATGTCTGCATCGGCCATGGCCGCTCTCGCCATTTCCTCCTCCAGTCGTGCCATGTCTTGGTCATTCGTCAGGGTCGGTACAGTCTCGGTCGTGGTCTTTGTGTCAGTGTCGGTCCTGACGTCGGAGGGCTGAGGTCTCTGATAGAAACGGACGTATATAGAACCCAGTAGGTACGATATACGCCGCTCCCGCTCCAAGACCTGGTCAACTTCATCGGCCGGGATTCCCAGGGTCAAATATGTCCCGTGGTTATCCCCACCGACAGAAGTCGCCCTGTACAGTGACCACCTCCCTATGTCGTACCAGGTATTCTGACGGATCAGAATACTTTGGAGCCGCGCTATGTCCCCATTATACCTGGGGACGAAGAGCGCAGCTCGGGCACGGGTCGGTATCTCGTCCTGTCGCATGACGGTCAGCGTCTGTTCTGTCTCCGGGAGTCTGATTCTGGGCACATTTTGAGTCAGCCAGGTCAGGGCGTTGTCGTCCTCACACCACACTTGCACGGTACCCTCCGCTATCCTAGGGAAGCCGCGGAAGGCCGGGAGTGGTTGAGTCAGGTCAGCTTCCATGACCAGTCTTTCCAGCTCAGTCTTTATCAGTGTAGATTCAGTCTGCGTCAGGTCTCGAGAGGGGGGAGGAAAGCAGATCGCCACGGAGAGCCGCGCCGGAATGTCCTTTGTGGCCCGCGCGTAGGTTCTCTGTTCACCTTGAGCGGTCTGGATCTTCACACGTTTCGGGTACCCCTGCAGCGTACTCGGCGAGGCCGTATCATCCGGCCGTACCCTCTTTGCCGCCCCCAAACCGCTTGGCCCAGGTTGTGGCTCAGAGGTGCCCTGACCGGCGCTCGATTTCAGGGTTGCCCTGTGCGAAGCTCCAGCCCGCTTCCCCCTTCCCCTTTTCGGTGGTCGTCGTTCTGTGTCCGGTTCTAGGTTCCGACCTACTGTTCCGGTGGTTTCCAACGTTTCCGGGGATTTTTCGCGCTGGGTTTCCCCTTCGCGGACTCGCCCCCGGTCCCGTGTTTCCGCGTCCGGCCGTTTTTCGCGCTGGTTTACACCTTCGCGTACTTGTGGCTGGTCGCGTACTTTCTCTGTGGCAATCATCTGCGCTCCGCGCTGGCTGTTGCCTTCGCAGCTTGTGCGCATCCGATCGCCTTGTTTCCTCTCCCCGGCTAAAGTTTTTCCGCGCTTAAGCATGCGTACTTCACCCGCCGGGGTCGGGATGGAACCACTTGAACAGGCAGCCTTCCCCTTGTCTCGTTGGTCATGGTCTGGGTTGTTCCTGAAACTATTCCTAACGATGCTCTGTTGCCAGGCACTCGTGGATAGTTTGGTCAGTGAGTGTCGTGGCGCTTGGGTAGCAGCCTGGTCTGTGCTTGTTGGCGCGTGTGTCGCAGCCGAAGTCTGTGGTGTGGGCGCGTGTGTCGCAGCCGAGTCTGTGTTGGCGTTATTTGTTGGCGCTGTAGTAGCAGCCGGTCGCGCCATAGGCGCATCATTTGGCAGTAAGTTGCCCCCCCCCAGAATACGATGGGGGCTGACCGACGAGTCGGCATGGGATTCCCCGGCTTGGCCGGGACCCACCTGGGTAATTTTTTTAACGTTCTGCTTCATGATTGGGGTTTGGGGTTGTTGGGCTTTTTTGGAAACGAGGTTACCCCTCCTCTGGACCGATATGATTTAGGGAAAAAAGGAGGGAGAGAAGTTTGGCGTAGGAAAAGTCGAGGGGATTAGAGGGGTACTGGGTTAACCCTAGGCCTGGGATCTGGCCTTCGGGAAACTTCTCCTGTCCGGGGTCTCACATGAGACACTCCGGCCGGGGGATCGACACCGAGCAGTCAGGTGGCGGTCCCCCAGCCGGAGCTGGGCTATCCGCAACCTGCCCACCCGCTCGGTTGCACGAGAAGAAATGCTTGGCGACCTGTGTCGTCCCGCCCCGGGAGTACGTGTATTCCCGTGAAAGGACGACGCAGCCGAGCCCCGAGTGTTTATTTGATTATTTATCAAAACTAAATTACTCGGACACGAAAAAACTACTAGAGGTGTTAACCTAAGCAGCTGACTAAACTGTAATTACTCTAACCTAATACCTATCATTTTATGATAATTTTAGTTATATATAAATATAATATAAATATATCCCATAAGCCTAGTTTATAATAAGGTTACGCAAATTATTGTATAGCTTAGATATTGGAAATTATGTTAATTTAATTCAATGACTGACCTATTGAATATGTACTTTCGTAGAGGAGATGACCTGAAACACAGGTTTATATAAACCTAGATCAGGTAACGCACTACATTACCTTTAGAGTTCTATTTATGACTGTAATCTAAAAATTTGTGGTACAGTAGTACCCAACTGATAAGGCGCGTTGTGAATCTTCGTTCGCGCAGAAAAGAAAGTATGACCCGAAGACTAACGAAAGAATGCTTAAAACTTACAATCAACCTTAGATCACTATTATAAGGTTCATAATACACTGCAGCTGTTAGTTCCGTCTCACTCACAAGTCACGTGTATGCCACGCGGCGCGCGCTAACATGGCGGCGGCTGCCGACCAATAGCGGTACAGGAAAAAGCAGTGCGGTGCATGGAGCGTGCCGATTGGTCAATAGCTTTCCCGCGCTTTGAAAATTCATCTTCTGCGCAGGTACATCGGTAAGCCATATCAGTTGGGTACTACTGTACCATAGTTTATTTCCAAATTATTATAATTCTATTATAGGCCTAGACTAATATATACCTACTACTGAATCATATGTACACTTTTTGTGAACTTATTATTTCAATAAATTTATTGTTATTATTCCATTTATTCATTTGTATACATACTAATTACATTATTAAATATTTCTATAAAAATACAAAAAACATTTAAAAATAGTAGCCCACCGGTATCGGGAACAGGGTCCAAGATACCGGTGGTCAGGGCTCCTGAGAGAGGAACCTCCTAACGATGCGCGCCGTGTCCAGGAGTACTGCTTTCTGGATCAAGCCCTTGATCCAGCTGCCCAACGAGAGCCTCTTGAAATGTTAGTCGAGGCTCTTGGCAATAATGCCATTGGCCGTCACGACTATCGGCACAATGACTGCTGTCGAGCCAAGTCAAGATACTTCGTTTTTTTATCTTTCTCTGACTTCACGAAGTTCTCGTCATAAGGGACTGCTATATCAACAATCATTGCGCGACGCTCTAGTCGGTCTATCACCACTATATCTGGCTTATTGGCAACAATAGTCCTGTCAGTGATGATAGACCGATCCCAATACAATGTGCAATTGCCATTTTCGAGAACTAGGTCGGGCACATACCTATAGTACGATACTTCACAAGTTTGTATTTAAGAGCAAGTTGCTGGTGGATAATCTTGGCTACAAGGTTGTGCCTGTGCAAATAGTCTCCGTTAGCCAGACTAGAACAACCGGAAATAATGAGGCGGATGGATTCCCCGGGCCGGTGACATGCCCGACATATGTCAACCGTACCGTCCTTCATAATCTATTTCCGGTAGTTGTTCGTCATCATAACTTCGTTCATAATTGCACAGACAAAACCTTCGGTTTCCCCGAAGATTTCACCAAAACGCAGCCAGGCTACGGACGCTAAGAAGTCTACATCGGGCCCATATAGGACCCGATAAAAGCGTCCGTGAAGCTCCTTGCTCTGCCATACCTCCCTGCGGTCGTTTGTATCTAATACCACAGGTTTGTACCAGTTCTCGTTAGCCAAGGAGAGCACGGTAAGGCCTTTGTCCACCGCTACCACATCTCGATGCATACCCACGTCGGCCTCTAGGAAGTGTTCGCTAAGGCTGCATACCTCGCGGTTGTGCAGGGTCTTAGCATTTAAGAAGACACGACGGAGCAAAGAGTTTCAAGTCATCCATGTAAAGGAGGTGTGATATGACCTGGCCACCTTTTCTCAACCGGTAGCCTTGGCCCGAACCCTCCAACAATGTACTGAGAGGATTGAGGGCCAGACAAAACCACAGTGGACTCAGACTGTCACCCTGAAATATGCCACGCTCAATCCTTATCGGTTCGCTGTTCGCCTGGGTCTGTCGACACCCTGGATAGTGAAGGACCGGACGGTCCTTCACTGCCCCATACACGACATCAGGAAGGTGCGTAAAACTGCATCAACTTTGTACAGCTCCAGCACCCTCATGAGCCATGTATGTGGCACCGAGTCATAGGCCTTCTTATAATCTATCCAGCATGTCGACAGATCTCTTCGGGAACGTCGAACCTGTTGGCTAATGGCTATGTCGATGAGGAGCAGCTCCTTAGTACCGCGGGACCCGTTCCTACATCCATTCTGAGAAGCAGACATTATTGAATTACTATCAATATGATGGTTAATCTTTCCTCTCAAAATTGATGTAAGAACTTAATAGACCGTCGGTTCCGCGGTACGACCTGATTTATGGAGCAGGTGGGTTATTCCTGTAGTCAGGAACTGGGGCAGCGACCTTGACTCTAACGCAGACTGGAATTGAGATGCCAAGCGAGCGTGCGATCTTTTGAACCATTTAATCCAAAAGTTGTGCAGCCCGTCCGATCCCGGAGATTTCCAGTTAGGCAACGGACGGACTGCACGAGCTACGTCTTGGGGGCTGATGTTAATTGCCCCCATTTCTGGTATTGGATCGCACGCGCGCTCGACCTCCCGAGTCCAATCGCCCTCGGTATGACTGACAGGCACCGACCAGATGCTGCGCCAAAATGAACACATGGCGTCAACATCCGGTAGCCACGTATCAGTCACACCTTGGTCTGTTCGCTCCCAAGCCCTATAAACCCACCTAAAATAACGATACGATACAACAATATAGTTTAAAATAACGATTTAATAATGTGTTTTTTAATTTTTTCTTAATGATATTATTTGACTGCTATACTGCTATATTATTTGACTGATTATATACTGGACATAATATAATTTAGTGTGGACGGTTATATCTTGACATTTGTTTCTTGTGTAAATTAAAAATGACTATATTGTTATACCTACAAAATTTGTACGCCACTATTGGCAAAATATGGACGCTCACAATATACTGTTAATACCTTGCGTGTCTGATTCGACAGTTCATGTAAACGCATATTTGACAAATAAAATATCTTTCTTTCTTTCTCATTGCTTTGGAATGTGCGATTCTGAGTGCATCGCTCCATTCGCCGCTTGTACTGACGTATACGGCTGGTTTAGTGGACTGATAATCGTTTACTATGAAGAACTATAGGCTCCTGCTTGACCATTGACATTTAAAACGGCTTTAAAATGGCAGGGAGTGACTCGCACACTCAATAAATGGGCCCCCCGAAAGGGTCGCTAGCACAAAGTGACGTAGCACCAAGGGGGCAACATATCCTGAAGTGCTAGAGGCTATCAGGACAATCCCGGAAGTACGGTCAAGATCCCTACCAGCATTTTACAGGATTATACATCCTTCTCCCAAGCACGTTTGCTCTTGCGAATCTCCACTCAGACCAGTCGATTAAGGCAAGAAAGAGGTGGGAGCTCTGTTCCTCGTCAGTGTTCATTCCTGCCAGCCAATAAAGGCAAGCCGGAAATGAGGAACAAGACTTCTCCCTGGAGATCAGGTCCGTGGGGTCGCTAGTGCCCAACAGTTCGCCACTAAACTTCCTTGCGGATTTATTATTATTTCGTTTATTTATTTTTATATACATATATGTTAATACATTTAAAAATATAAAATAGTAATAGTCGGAAGCAGAGTCCAAGCTACCGGTGGTTAGGGCTCCAGAAAAAGGAACCTCCTCACAATACGAGCCGTATCGAGGAGTACTGAATTCTGTATCAGGCCCTTTATTCAACCACGTAACGCCAGCTTCGACAGATGGTCGCCGAAACTTTTGGCCATCAGGCCATTGGCCGTAACGACTATCAGCACAATGACAGCTGAGTCCACATTCCACATGTCGACAACCTCGTGTGCTAAGTCGAGATAGGTACTTGATTTGCTTCTCTTTCTCAGCCTTCACGAGGTTCTCGTCATGCGGGATGGTAACATCAATTATCATTGTGCGGCGCGCTCATCGGTCTATCACCACTATATTAGGCTTATTGGCAACTAAATAATCCTATCAGTGATGATAGAACTGGGTCGGGCACATACTTGTAATACGGTACTTCAGAATCCACAAGTTTATATTTCAAAGCAAGTTGCTGATGGATAATCCTGGCCACTTGGTTGTGCCTGTGCAAGTACTCGCTGTTAGCCAGACGAGAACAACCAGAGATAATATGTCTGATGGACTCACCCGGACGGTGGCTTGCCCGACAGACGTTCACCGTCCCATCCTTCATCATATGCCTCCGGTAGTTAATTGTTAAGATAACTTGATCCATAATCGCACAGACAAAACCTTCAGTTTCCCCGAAGAGATCACTGAAACGTAGCCAGGCCACGGACGCTGAAAAATCTACATCAGACCCATGAAGACTCCGATAGAAGCGCCCGTGAAGCTCCTAGCCTTTCCATACCTCCTTGCGGTCATCCGTGGTAAGTATCACAGGTATGCGCCAGTTCTCCTTAGCCATGGATAACGGGGTGAGATCCTTGTCCACTGCGACCACATCTCGGTGCATACCCACATCAGCTATTATTATTGTATTTATCCTTACATACATATATAACGCGTGTACAAGGATGGAGTCAAATCCCTTCTGTCTCGACGTATCGCATAATGATCTCTAACGACACCAAAAAAATCGCATCATGTGATTGTTTCTGTGTTCCCGAGTCGCAGTGTTTTTCGTCTTACTTGACCCACCCGTGTCAATTAGGTAAGTAACCTCACCGTGACTAAAACGAAAAACAAGATAACATTAAAAAGACAAAAGGTTGTTAGCTTCCATTGTGAGATCGTGACCCTTTGCTGAGATTAAAAACATAAATGCGTTATTATGGACACGCTAAAAGCCTCGGTGAGACGCCGGAATTAGATTGTGTAGAGCTGAACCAGCCACCCCCTAGCTCCCCCGCCCTGGCACACCGCGCGCACCCCCGCTACCACCCGCACTCTCTACAGCCCTGGTACACCTCCGGAGACTTGTGCTTATTCGATGTGATGTGGGACTATCGTACTCGTCAGAATATTTTTAATTACGTAAGCTAACTAATGTATGTCACAAACTGTTTCTGTGCACTCACTGTGAAATGACACAATGTCAGTTGAGCTAGTAATTATACGTGTTTGTGTGATAACAGATCTCTCTCAACTGCCAGTAATGTAATATAGCCGCTGCATAATCAACAGCTGCTTCGCATGCAAACTGATCTACAGATTCGCTGCTGAATATTGAGATAAGCAATCGCCATTGCAATATTAACATCGTGGTGTAGTGTGGGCGTGTGGCTTCAGGGAATTTTATCTCTATTTACCTACAATATAATGGATCAGTATTAATTAAGCTTCAAAATCAGTGTTGCAATTCTATCAATGATCCAGTGCGGGAGGGACTGAGGGCGTAACTATGAGATGTATGACATGCGTAATTATCCGTGTCTTCAATAACAAAACTTATCAGCTATCAAGTAGATACAGTGAAATAAATAAAATACTTACCCGTCTTTTGCATTACTCAGTCTCCTGAAGAGCCGTTGCACAAAACTTCGGGCTGTCCTACCATTTTACTTTGAAACTTTTATGATTAACTTGTTCTGGCGTCTTAGGACACTAAGACGCCTGAAAATTCCAGATTGTACAGACTTTTAGGCTTCAAAATTGAGTTATATAATTCAAATGGTTCAAAGCTCAAGCTCGGGGTGGTGAAAAGGCGTCGACAAAGACAGGGTCAGCTATGCCGCGGAGCGCCCGGATGTAATGTAGCGCGCGCTTTTGATTGATTATAATGAAGTTGTCGCCTCTACCGCCGCCGCACCGCACCGCACCGCCGTCGCCGCTGGCAGGGAACAGCGTCGCACGGGCACATTCTATCATCGCGTGAAGATCCAAACTTTCTGATTAATGACAATTTATCGTCTAGGACTCTAAGTTTAATTTTTTGCGACCTGAGGCTGGCTGTTACCACTATAAGGAAAGTTACAAGGGTCACAAAACTGCTTGCTGACATTTATTACAGCATGTAAGTTTAATTGGCTTCACGTTATTTTTAAATGGACGACTTAAATAATTTCAAGTTAGCTCAAGGAATTATTTATCTAAAAGAAATAATGTATGATAACTAGCCATTAGCGTGATAATTTGACAGGATGACATGTAGTTTCTTTAGAGAGTCGGTAGTTACAGGCAAGCGATAGTTCCTTCCTTGTGAAAACTTCGCTGGGCACGAAGCTATCGCCTGTTACACACGCCGTATATAGCGCGGCGCTGAATGAAATCTTAAGTTGGAATTGTTACACAATTCGAACGATAGGTAACAAGTGAATCTAGTGCCTGTATTGGTCGGAAGAATATAATTTAATTACTTTAATTTAATGTAATTGAATCCTTTATTCTGAAAAAAAAGCATCTAGGGTCCATACACAAAAACAAACAACAAAACAAAATACATAAACTAGATTTATAACTGTAACCTAATCCTACAACCTTATGGACTGAATCGTAAATTAAAGGAAAACTTAAGTTGTTAAAAAAGCTGACCTAGAATAGGTCCTTGAGGAACTTTTTGAGTCAGGTGCCAGAAGGTTTCATTCCTTACACTTAGTTATTGGGCCAAGTGAGGCCGTTAAGATAACTAAGTAATCAACGAAACGGTGAACAAAAAGAATATTAAGAGTGTTATTCGGCTAGATGGAATCACTTAATAGCGGTAATTAATGTTCATATGAGCACGAAGATATTTATCTGTTACATTAACAACGGCGATATTTCGCTTACAAGCGTGCATGATAAGATTACATTAGCTGTAGCGTATACGTTTTTTACGCCTGAGATAGATCCCTGAAGATTGTCATATGCTACTAAACTGCGAACCAATTTACTGGCAAAAGCTAGTCTGTATTATTTGTCAGCAGTGTAATAGTTTCAAGACTGACTGTATACGTCCTGCGGTCTGTGTGTGAAAGTGTTTCCCGGCAGTGGCGGTAGCAAATGTAAGAATTACAACGATCTGTTAGAACCTCTGAAAATGAGAATCACTATCGTTAAGCTTAATAAGGTATAAAGTCAGACGTGGCAATGTCCTTTTCTTTGAATAAGTTTAATTAAACTTATCAGCCAGTATTTTTGCAGTTATATAATTAAAACTGAGTAATGATAGAGTGCACGCATTGTGTATACTTTCAGTCGCTGTCTCATTAACCACAGGAAGCCGTGGAGCCCACGCCTCTCACGCCTCTAACGGATGCACGCCGCGCACTCACGCCGGAGGAACGTGTCGCCATCACTAAGCATCATTACACTGTAATCTTTCAGCGAACTTAAAGCAAGCACAAAAGCGTATTGTTTAATAACGTGCTGCGTCACCAGCGAAGCTGAGCAGCCGGGGTCTCGGGGAGGGGGGGGTTGTTCTTCTGTTCTGAACCCCCGTGACTCGTCACTATCGCATATTAAACCATTTTCATTTAAGGAAAATTAATTGAATTTTTAATAACGCGTTGAAGGACATTTTTCATTCTGTCTGAAGCCCGCAGTGGCCGGCGTTTGACGGCCGCCGAAATAATCAAAATGTGTGTTCAAAAAGCCTCTGAATGACTCCTTTTCTTTTGTTATATTTTGCCAAACTTTTCACAATAGGTGCCACGTTTTGTGAGCGCTGACGACATTTTGATTTCAAGTGTAACTAGATCCATAGGTACGTATCTAAATCGTTTTACCTGTGTTTCATAATTTTCAATAGCACACTACATTTAGAACTACGACAAACAGAACGCGTTCAATACTAAACACACGAAGTGGTTACACACTGGCCGACACGCGGCCTGCGTGCTGCATGCTGTGCGTCTGTGAACACAATGGGAATGCTTTTTTAAGCATTCAAATAGTTTATAATCTCTCGAATTACGTATTTAATGTAACGTAATAATAATAAAGCCCTTTATTCAGACCAACTTAGTATCTATTTAAAAAGAATTAAGAACTAAAAACTATGAAAATGGATAAACATATTTTTGTAGCTAAACTAATCTTAGAAGTTACTAACGAACTAATCTTAGAGTTGTCTCCGATCTTGACACGCCTATTTCGCCTTTCGTTTGAGACTGGAAAAATGCCGAAGGCTTGGAAGCAGGCTAACGTGCAGCCCGTGCCCAAGAAGGGTAGTCGAGCTGACCCGTCGATTTATAGACCCATCTCGGTAACGTCCATACTCTGTAAGACAACGGAACGCGTGCTGAATCATAAGCTCCTGGCGTACCTAGAAGCGAATGATATCCTAAGTGTCCGACAATACGGGTTCCGACGAAATCGGTCAACTGGGGATCTTCTAGCGTATGCCATTCACATCTGGAGTGAAGCCAAAGAGAAGCATGGGGAGGCACTGGCGGTCTCCCTTGACATCTCGAAGGCCTTCGACAGGGTCTAGCACGATAGCCTTATTAGTAAGCTTCCTTCCTTCGGTCTGCCCGCCGGTTTGTGTGATTGGATCGCAGATTTCCTGAGGAATCGTTCTATCCGAGTGGTCATAGATGGCTGCTCGTCTGGACTGCTGGATATTAATGCCGGGGTTCCTCAGGGGCAGTGCTTTTGGCAACACTCTTCTTGCTGCATATTAATGATCTGCTTAAACCCGGTACCTTTGTGCAGACGACAGCACTGTTGCTGAGAGATACGTGTCCGACGCACGAGCTGGTGGGTCGCAGATCCGGTCTCTCCGGGAGGCTATGGTTGAGCACTTGAATGTGTCCTTACAGGCTGTCTCTGAATGGGACGATGCCAATCTGATCAAGTTAAATGCTTCTATGACCCAAGCGTGTCTTTTTTCCGCCAAAAGGAGCCAATTCCACCCAGCTCCATCTTTCGGAGATGCAACCGTGCTGATAACCGACCAACTTCAGTTTCTTGGGGTTACATTAACATCTACTCTCAATTTTGGCCCTTTCATAGAGGCAAAAGCTCAAGTGGCTGCAAGGAAGTTGGGGATCCTAGCAAAGGTGAGACGGTGCTTCACGCCGAAACAGCAGCTCAAACTCTATCAAGCGCAAGTTCGATCGTGTATAGAATACTGCTCTCATCTTTGGAATGGATCTACCAGATACCAGCTTGATGGCCTAGAGTCAATTGAGAAACTAGCCAAGAGGATCATTGGCAATGAGAGGCGTTGCGACGAAGCTCCAAAGTCTTGAGCATTGACGATGAGTTGCTAGCTTGTCGGTTTTCTACCGATTGCATTTTGGGGAATGTGCGACGGAATTGCATAATTTAATTCCGCCAAGCCCGTTCCATCATCGGACCACAAGACGAACGGCGATGCGCCACCGGTACATGGTGGACATCACACCCACGCGCACAAAACGTTTTGGGAACACATTCATAATGCGTATAGCTAAGGAGTGGAATTCCCTACCGGAGTCTGTGTTTCCCGATAGCTACAACCTGGGAGAGTTTAAGTCAAGAGTGAATAGGTTACTTCTAGGCAAGCGTGCTTCATCTTCGACCACATCATCGCTTACCATCAGGTGAGATGGTGGTCAAGAGCGTGCCTATCAATAGTAAAAAAAAAAATTGTAGGTCTGTTTGCCAATCGGCAAAGGTCTCCTCCAACCTTTTCCACTCCTGTCTACCTGGGCCAATCCATTCCAAGTTACTCCTGCTTCTTGCCTAATGTCATCATCCCACCTTTTCTGTGGTCTACCCCTTATCCTTTTCCCTTATCTATGGTACCAGTGTGTCACAATTTAACTCCATTTCTCTTGGCCTCTTATCATGTGCTCTGCCCATTGCCATTTGAGTCTTCTAATTTTGGAGGTCATGACCTCCATCTTTTTCATGATGACATGGTTTTTTATTCGGTCCGACGTTTTCACATTCAGCTTACTTTTTTCTATTGCACGTTGGCAGATTTCCAGTTTTCTTGTAGGATTTTGTGTTAGAGCCCATGTTTAGCTGCCATACATTAAAACAGGTAGTACGCAGGTCTTAAAAAGTTTTTTCTTTACCTTAATGTGAAGAAGCATTGAAAAAGAGGAAAGAGCTACAAACAAAGTTGGTTGAAGAGAGGAATAAAGGCAATATTGCATATTTGAAATACGACAAACTAATAATCAAAGAGAATAACACAAGTCAAGAAAAAAGAAAGAGAGACATGTCCACTTCTCCCTCTTCCCCTAACACTCAGCCAAAAAAACAACCTACTCTGTTTTCATCCAAGGCAAACAGGACAAATGCTTTTGATAAAATGCGATCCAGATCGAACTCGTTCTCTAACATTTCTAATATAACTAACTCTAATAATAATCAATAGCAACTAAGAAACGGCAGACGGAAACCAAAACCAATCGAAGGAAATAACAACAAAGTAACAGATATACAACCACCTCCCCCAAGCCGACTGGTCCTCGTGGGGGATAGAGACCACAACCCTCCAACACGAAAGGAAAGGAAAAATAACGAATATTGCAAACACCAAAAATCCATCATCTATATTGCTGCCCTTAATGTACTTACTTTAAAAGAAGATGAAAACCTCATAGAACTGACCCATGCTTTAGAACATATCAAATGGGACGTTGTAGGACTGAGCGAAGTGAGAAGAATGGGAGAAAGTATTACTTCTCATGCAAAATACGTACTCTACCATATAGGAGAGACCCAAGGCCATAACGGCGTTGGATTTCTTATTAAAAAACATATGGCACAATATGTAGAAGAGATTGTAGGAATATCGGAGCGCATCGCAATAATGAAGTTGAATCTACCAAATTACAAAGATCCCTGGTCTATTGTACAAGTTTATTCGCCTACAGAAAAATCAAACCCAGAAACAATAAATTCATTCTACCACGATCTTAACAAAGCGATTCAAGAGCATGCCCATAAGAATTTAATAGTAATGGGAGACTTCAATGGACAACTGGGAGCAAGGCGAGCAGAAGAAAACACAATTTTAGGACCATACATGTACTGTGACAAAATTAGGAGTCGAAATGGAGAAAAGATCACAAACTTCGCGCTAGAGAACAACCTAACCGTCCTTAATACTGTGTTTAAGAAAAGTGAGAAAAATATGTGGACCTGGATATCACCTGACGGCAAAACAAAAAATGAAATCGACTTCATAATGACAAACAGAAACAGATATTTCAACAATTTCTCCGTCATCAATAAACTAAATTTCAACACCAATCATAGATTAATTAGAGCAGAATTATCTGGAAAGCAAACTAAGAATCCCAGGCCAAGACAAAACTTCGGAAATGCAAAACTTGAAAAACATCAGATGGAACAATTAACAGAAGCCCTGAGAGACAAATTCAAAGACTTTAAGTCTTACACCAAGGATCTGAAAGTACAAGAAAAATACAACTGGATAGAGAATACTATTAAAACACAGGCCCAAGTCACTACTAATACTAAAATCAAATCGATCACTTGGCTAACTACAACTACTAAGAAACTACTTGAAGAAAGAAACCAACTAATTAGCACGAGACATACACAGGACAGAAGGAAAAAACTCACTAGAATCAGTAAAGAAATAAGTGATAACATTCGGAAAGATAGAAAACGAAGTAGATTCGAAAGTATAGAAAAATATATAGCTAAAACAGGCGGAGTTAAAAAAGCTTACAAAGAATTGACAACGGCAAAGGATTGGATTGTGAAAATGAAAAATGATAAAGGCAAATGGAGACACGACAGAGCAGATATATTGGGAATAGCTACATCCTATTACAAAAATCTCTACGAAAGTAACAACACACAAGACGAAACAGAATTTACAGACACCTCAGACATTCCCAACATTCTTCATGCAGAAGTCGAAAAAGCTATAGATACCCAAAAGGAAGATAAAGCTCCTGGACCCGACGGCATAAACAACGAATTACTGAGACAAAACAAGGAAGTTTTGATACCTGTCCTCACAAACATATTTAACGAAATAGTAAATACGGAAATTATCCCCGAACAATGGTCAGAGTCCAACATCATCTTGCTATATAAAAAAGGGGACAAGCATGAAATTGGAAACTACCGCCCTATAAGTCTCATGTCCAATATTTATAAGATTTTCGCCAAGATAATACTAAAAAGAATAGAAATAACCCTCGATGAACATCAACCCATCGAGCAGGCAGGATTCCGCAAAGATTACTCAGTTATCGATCATATTCACGTGGTTCGCCAAATCTTAGAGAAATACCAGGAATACCAACTGACATATTACATTGCGTTTGTCGATTACAGCAAAGCGTTCGATTCCCTTTTTCACGAAAAAATATGGGAAGCACTAACGGAGCAAGGTATACAACATAAATATATCCGACTAATAAAAAACGTTTACAGCCACACTACAGCGAGAATTCAGTTAGAAAAGAAAAGCTCCCCATTGAAAATAGGTAAAGGTGTCAGACAGGGAGACCCATTATATCCAAAACTATTCTCGGCGGTGCTAGAATCCATCTTCAGAAGACTCAACTGGGAACATCATGGGATCAATATAAGTGGCGAATTACTGACGCACCTAAGATTTGCTGACGACATAGTATTGTTTGCCAGAACATCAGAAGAATTAAGCAAAATGATAAATGAGCTCGCGAGAGAAAGTGCAAGAGTAGGATTAGAAATGAATCCAGATAAAACTAAAGTGATGACAAATGGGCCTGAAAATGTTATACAGTTTGGAAGCACCCTAATCGAATACACTAATGAATACATTTATCTGGGGCAGACCATAACTCAAAAAGATTCTACGCGTAAAGAAGTTGAGCGAAGAATTGCAAACGGATGGAGAAGATATTGGGGATTAAAAGAAGTAATAAAGGACAGAACAATAAACATAAAACTAAAAAGCAAATTATACAACACCTGCATACTACCCGTGCTTACGTATGGCTGCCAATCCTGGGCGTTAACTCAGGAAATGGCAAATAAACTCGCCACATGCCAGCATGCAATGGAAAGGAGTATGTTGAATATCAGGAAATCAGACAGAATGAAAAATTGTATTATCAGAAATAAAACAAAAACTATAAGCGTCGCAACGAAAATAAGAAGATTAAAATGGAGATGGGCAGGGCATATGATCAGAGGTCACGATAAATGGAATAAAAAAGGCACAAGATGGTACCCCAGAGAAGGCAAAAGGAAGAAAGGTAGACCACAAAAAAGGTGGGACGATGACATCAGACAGGTTGCTGGAGTGATGTGGAACAGAGTAGCCCAAGAAAGGTCAGAATGGAAAAGGTTGGAGGAGGCCTTTGCCGATTGGCAAACAGATCTGCAGAAGATAAAGAAATCTCAAATAGTAGAATAAGATTAAATATTAGTGTAATAGTGTTTTGATGTAAGATCTGAATAAACGGCTATATTATTATTATTATTATTCCTTTATTCAACATATTCACCTACAAATTACATTTTTAAATATTTGAAAAAAAGAATTATAAAAACATTTAAAAATATAATAAATAGTAGCCCACCGGTATCGGGAACAGGGTCCAAGCTACCGGCGGTCAGGGCTCCAGAGAGAGGAACCTTCTAACAATACGAGCCGTGTCCAGAAGTACCGCTTTCTGAATCAAGCCCTTGATCCAGCAGCCTAACGAGAGCCTCTTGAGGTATTGGTCGAGGCTCGTGGCTATTAAGCCATTGGCTGATACGACTATCGGTACAATGATTGCGGAATCCACATCCCACATGTCGACAACCTCGCGAGCCAAGTCAATATACTTGATTTGTTTATCTTTCTCGGCTTTCACGAGGTTCTCGTCATGTGGGACGGTTATGTCTACAATCATTGCACACCTCTCGATTCGGTCCAACACCACTATATCAGGCTTATTGGCAACAATAGTCCTGTCAGTGATGATGGACCGATCCCAGTACAATGTAATATTGCCATTATCGAGAACTGGGTCGGGCGCATACCTGTAGTACGGCACCTCCGACTCCACAAGAGAGTATTTCAGAGCAAGTTGCTGATGGATAATCCTGGCTACAAGGTTGTACCTATGCAAGTATTCTCCGTTAGCTAGACGAGAACAACCAGAGATAATGTGGCGAATTGATTCTCCCGGACAGTGACATGCCCGACATATGTCAACCGTGCCGTCCTTCACAATATATTTCCGGTAGTTCCTTGTCATGATAACTTCGTCCATAATTGCACAGACAAAACCTTCGGTTTCTCCAAAAAGATCACCGAAACGCAGCCAGGCTACGGACGCTAGTTGATCAACGTCAGGCCCATGTAGGGCCCGGAAAAAGCGTCCGTGAAGCTCCTTGCTCTGCCATACCGCCCTGCGATCGTTGGTGTCAAGTACTGCAGGTTTGCGCCAGTTCTCATTTGCCAAGGAGAGCGGGGTGAGTCCCTTGTCCACCGCCACTACATCTCGATGCATACCCACGTCGACAGCTAGGAAGTATTCCCTGTGACTGCATATCTCGCGATTGTGGAGAGTCTTAGCATTTAAAAAGCCTCGACCTCCACACTTTCGCGGGATATACAGTCTCATTACCGATGACCGTGGGTGATGCATTCGATACGCAGTAAGCAGTGTACGGACCCGTCTATACAAGGCGTCAAGTTCCGTTTGAGTCCATTTGAGTACGCCGAAAGAGTACATCAATACCGGCATGACCCAACCGTTGAAGGCGCGCACCTTGTTCCCGCCCGATAGAAAGCTATTGAATACCTTCTTCAGGCGGCCAAAGAAGCGCTCTTTCAACGATTGTTTCATGTCAGTAATATTGATACCTAACGCTTCCGACATACCCAAATACTTGTAAGTTTCAGTTGGAGAGAGGGATCTCAGGTTTATAGAATCCGAGAGTTGAGTTCCCACGGATTCCATAATCTCTCCACGTTTTACATGCATGACTGCACATTTGTCCACATCAAACTCCATCCTGATGGCACTACTGAAAGTTTCAGTTACCTTCAGTAGCTCCATCAGTTACAGATTAGTGGGGGCAAAGAGTTTCAGATCATCCATGTAAAGGAGGTGAGATATAACCTGACCACCTCTCTTCAACCGATATCCTAGCCCTGAATTCTCCAGCAGTGTGCTTAGAGGATTCAAGGCTAGACAAAACCAAAGCGGACTCAAACTATCGCCCTGAAATATTCCCCGCTCAATCCTTATCGGTTCACTAGTTCTCTGGATATTTCGACATCCTGGATAGCGAAGGACTGTTCTCCATTGCCTCATACACGACATCAGGAAGGTGCGTAGCGTTGTATCAATTTTATACAATTCTAGCACCCTCATGAGCCATGTATGAGGCACCGAGTCATAGGCCTTCTTATAGTCTATCCAGCATGTCGACAGATCCTTTCGGGAACGCCGAATCTGTTGGCTAATGGCCATATCTATGAGGAGCAGCTCCTTAGTACCGCGGGACCCATTCCTACATCCATTCTGAGAGGCAGACATAATCGAGTTGCTGTCTATATGCGTGTTAATTTTAGCTCTTAAAATGGATGTAAGAACCTTATAGACCGTCGGTAGGCACGTGATCGGTCTATAATTTTTGGGTTCCGCGGTGCTACCAGATTTGTGAAGCAGGTGGGTAACTCCTGTTGTAAGAAACTCGGGTAGTGAGCCGGTATCCAAGGCAGTCTGGTACTGAAATGCCAACCGAACGTGCGACTTTTGTAGCCACTTAATCCAAAAATTGTGCAGTCCGTCTGGTCCTGGAGATTTCCAATTAGGCAACGGACGGACTGCACGAGCTACATCTTGGGGGCTAATTGTGATTGCCCCCATTTCTGGTATTGAATCGCACGCTCGTTCGACCTCTCTAGTCCAACCACCTTCGGTGTGACTGACAGGCACCGACCAGATGCTGCGCCAGAACGAACACATGGCATCATCATCCGGCAAGCGCGTGTCAGTCACACCTTGGTCCGGTCGCTCCCAAGCTCTGTATACCCACCTTTCATTACTCTGGAATGTGCGATTCTGGGTGTATCGCTCCACGCGCCGCTTATACCTCCGAATACGGTTTGCCCATGCATACACCTTCTGCTTCAGGAAGTCGATGCGCTCTGTGACCCGGGACAAATACTGTCGGGGACTAATATCAGTCCCCGAAAACGCCCGTCTCACAAAGCGCATCACTCTTGGGCGAGTGTTGCCCTCCCTGAAGCAAACTAGTTTGCCGATGAGTGCTCTGGCCCCACCAATACGACGCTCGATCCTGCACTGCCAAGCCGGCACGGCTTTTTTTGTTCGTGTAGCTCTGTGATCAGCAAATTTGACGTGAGCTACACGACAAGCCGCCACAGCCGCGCAGTACATGATCGAATGTGTATCGGTGAGGCTATCACAGTTATCAAAATAGCTTGACAACTGCGAATCCAGAGCAGCCACCAGCGCCCTATTCTTGTTATGCATGGGTAAACGAGGTAAGCGTGGCCTAAGTTCAGGCAGCATGTAACGATACTCCCGAATAGCACACTCCAAAGCACTCCTCAATTCGTCACTGCACTGGGTACTTACATTTGTAACCCTGTCACTACTCTCCTCGTCAACATGGCTGGGAATTTGGTGAGACTGTGGTAGTACCACAGTCTGCGACGAGGGGGCAATGGCACGGCTACTCAGTTCAGCTCGGAGGCGATCAAGTGCAGCTTCATCCAACATATGGTTACGCAGGATGACCCGCACCTGATCCGATAGACGTTGGGCCGATACGTTGACTGCTGGCTCAAGCACCTGAAACAAAGAGAGCATCCGAACACGGTACGCGGTCAGGTTGTTTCCTCCCTCTGTAGCCCCAAAGTATGCGCGTATCACATTTTCATTTATGGAACGTGTCCATCGCATACGCTGCACACTTCCGCCGGGAGCTGGGACCCTGTCAGAGGCCGGTGGGCCTCGAGGTCCTAAGCCGTCCGGCGGCCGGCGTCCTCTTCGCCGACGAGCAGGTGGTGGCGTCGTGGGCGGCGAGAAGTACTCGTCGCTGGAGCTCGACGCGACTGCCACGGCCGGTGTCACAGCACTCACGGTGGGGCTGGTTTCCGGCGGCGGCGAGGCGGAGCTGAGCGACGAGGCCGGAGATGGTGGGCGTGCTCGACGAGCTGCGGCTCTTGTCAACATATTTCTTTTCGACTTATTGTGGTGGAGGTGGTCATAATTTTATTGCATATTTTTGTATTTTGATATCTTTACTATTTAAATTTGTTTGTCGCTATTGAATTTATCTTGTTTTCGTTTCATTTTGTTTTATTTCTATAAATTTTTCGTAAAATATTCGTCGAAAATTTTTTCCGTCGCTTTAGTTGACAGTCGAGCCACAGATTATTATTATTAATGTGAAGAGTTTTGTCTTTCATAGCCTCTCTCAGACTCCAATATATCTTCCAGCCATTTGTTATTCTTCTCTCAACTTCTTTGCGTATAGGGTCCTTGTGTATTAGCTGTCCCAGAAAGAAATCGGATCGGAATCGGATCGTCGGTATAATCGATTTGGTTATTTCCTAGATGTATGATGGTTTTTTCCCCGTTTGTCAAACCTTTGTTTTTTCTGGGTTCAACTTTAGACCCATATTTTCACTTTCGTCCGCTAGTTCAAGTATAATTTGCTGTATGGTTTTCGATGTTTCAGTGAATAACACTATATCGTCTGCGAACCGAAGGCTCCGTCAACATTGATTCCGAAGTTTTCCCAGTTAAGGCCCCTAAAGATTGTTTCGAAACCCGCTGAGAATACGAAGGTCTCCTTGTCTGACACACTTTCCTACTCTTTAAAATGGTTTACCTTTCTTTTCTAGTTAGATTCTAACGGTACTATGACTATATACATTTTTTATTAAGCTGATACATTTTTGTTCTATTCCTTGTTCCTTTTGGGACTTCCATATCTTTTCGAGGTACTAAGAGTCTGAGTCAGAAGAATGCTTTGCTATAGTCGATGAAAGCAATGTAGTACTCGCGCTGATATGCTTTAAACTTGTCTAAGACCTGGCAGACAACATGAATGTTATCCATTACCGAGTAGCCTTTCCAAAAACCCGCCTGTTCGATGGGTTGATGTTCATCTAGTGTTCCTTCTATTCGTTTTAAAATTATCTTGGCAAATATCTTATATATGTTAGACATGAGACTGATTGGATGGTAGTTTCTAATGTCGTGTTTGTGTTCTCTTTTTATATAGAAGGATAATGTTTGATTCTGTCTGATCTTTAAAAAATTCCGTGAGAATCGGTGTGATTGGCTGCTTATTTTATTATCTCGTTGATTATACCATCGGGTCCAGGTGCTTTGTCTTTCCGTTGTGTGTCTATTGCTTTCTCTATTTCTAAGTGAAGGATTGTTGGGATATCTGAGGTCTCTACCAAATTTATTTCTTCTCGCGAGGTGTTGTTGTATTCATACAGTTCTTTGTACGTTGCAATTTCCAATATGTCTTTTCTGTCATGGTTCCATTTTCCTCTATTGCTTTTTATTTTTACTACCCAGACTAAAGATTTCGTTAGTTCCTTGTAAGCTTTTTTAACACCACCCGTTTTTAATATGTTTTTTTCAATAGTCTCCATTCTATTTCAGTTCCGATCTATTCTTATACTTTTCTTTATTTCTTTGTTAATTTCTGTTAGATATTTTCTTTTATTTTTTTTTGTCTCTTGTGTTAATTAGGTGGCTTCTTTGTTCTAGAAACATTATAGTGGCAGTTGTAAGCCATTGCTTGTGTTTCCTACTGGTATTTGCAGCGAGTTTGGTTTCAATTTTAATAATATTCACTAACCAATCGTATTTTTCCTATATGTTTAGGTTCTTTGTGTTTTCTTTAAAGTTTGTGAATTTGTCTCTCAGGCTAGCTGTTAATTGTTCCATTTGGTGAATTCCGAGCTTTGCATTTACTAGTTCTTGTCTTGGTCTAGGTTGCTTTGGTTGTTTTGTTTTTAATTCTGCCCTGATCAGCCTATGATTGGTGTTGAAGTTGAATTGGTTGATGACGTTGAAGTTGCTAAAGTAACTTTTTTTGTTGGTCATGAAAAAGTCAATTTAATTTTTTGAGTACCCGTCTGGTGAGATCCAAGTCCATATTCTTTTTTTATTTTTCCTATGTATTGTATTTGAAATAGTAAGGTTATTTTCTATTGTGAAGTTCATAACTTTTTCTCCGTTCCTGCTTCTGGTTTTGTTTCAGTAAGTGAATGGTCCTAATGTGTTTTCTCCAGGACGCTTGTCTCCAATTTTTCCATTGAAATCTCCCATTAATATTAAGTTTTTATGAGCGTGATTTCGGATGGCTTTATTTAATTCAAGATAAAATGTATCTATTCCTTCTAGGCTAGACTGTTCTGCAGGTGAGTACATTTGTAAAATAGACCATGGGTCTTAGTATACTGGTAGCTTCAAATGCAACACTGCTGTGCGCTCCGAAATGCCTATAAATCCTTCTATACAGTCTGTCAAGAGTTTCTTTACAATAAAGCCAACCCCATGGTAGCCAGGAAGGGTGACCCGCGCAACTTCGTCTGCGTCACAATTTTCATTACTGCTTCGCTCCTATTGGTATTTGCGTGATAATATATTGCCTTCCTCGATAAATAAGCTATCTAAAACTGAAATAATGTTTCAAATTGGTCCAGTAGTTTCTAAGATTAGTGCGTTCAAGCAAACAAACAACAACTCTTCGGCTTTATATATTAAGTATAGATTATTCTGAATGTCTAGTATCTCAACTGGTTAATCAGTACAGAATAGTATAGTACGTAGGTACCTACTATACGTAAGTTACCACATCTCGTAGGATTTCAAGCAAAGCAAGCAGAGCCAGCTGGCACGTTCGAGATAAGTTGGGATTTGTTTAAAACACCTCGAGGCTCGTGGGTCATTGCGGGTCACTGCGGGTCACTCTTGAGACTCGAGCCAATGTATGACAAGCCGTTACAAGCCACCTCATGTGGAATATTGGCATAAGTGAGAAAGTAACCATATCTGTCTTTCCTCAACATGCAATGCTTGTTTTATCCTATGGTTTTATCAAATTATTTCATCCCTACTTCCGGGCAACATTTTCAATCTCAATTCTATTACCTAAATAGTACCTAAAAGATAGTTACGAGATACTATAAACTAGGTGCTATCCAACAATCACACGTTAGTTCATGAATCCCTCCTCAACCTCCGAATAAGGATGATGTTCAAACTTTTCCAGTACCTACCCAAGTTTACTTCAACTCTATATCGCGACGCCTGCCCGTAGACACATTGACCGAAGTGTGTGATGCTTGGACCTACCCTCGGGGAGCTCCGCAGATAGCGGTACGTTCTGCCGGCGAGCTGTGACGTGACTGTGCGACACTTGCGGCGCGACGCGACCAGCTGCCGCATAGTGCCGTACCTCCGTAGCACTGTTGACATGGCGTAGCAGTATCGTCAGGCTCGCGACAGCGGTGTCAGCTTAAGGCCTGTGCCTTGAGTTTTGCGGGCAGCTGGGCGGCGGCGGTGGCGGCACGGGAGCGGCAGGATCTAATGTGTAAAATCAAATGGACCGACACTCGGGCAACGAGCGGTGTACGCCAGTTGAGCAGTGACCGCCCGCGTGTCTGCATTGCAGTGTTGTGCAATTTATTTTCTTCTTTTTCCCACAATAAATCGAGCGTTAAGAATAAATTTGAATCAAAAAAATGTCACCGTTGTTCAGACATTTCGTTCGCGAATAAAAACAAATATCTCGATGACACAACCACGAACACTACGCCGCAATAGCGCCGCGCGATCTGCCAGCTGGTTTCGAAAACGGGTCTACGTTGCCCGCCCCGCTCCCGCGCCGCCGCCGCCACCGCCACGCTGACCGCAAAACTCAGTCGACTTGACAAAGACGATAACATGTTGCTGTGACCCGGCGGCGGGCTGTCGACACACCTCGCGCCGCGCCGCGCCGTCTGCGTGCGCTAACTAGTTTAGCGCGGCATCACGTGAACACCCCCCCCCCCCGCCGCGATGTGTGCATTTCGCTTAATTACAGCGGGCGCTTAATGAACCCGCCTGCCGCCTGCGGTCCACAACCACAGCTCCGCACAACCCTATTTTTAGAGCCTTTTTTCCAACTTTCAACACTTATTTGTTTGGGCGTTAAAAACGCGGCGCTCTCAAAACTTTATCCCTCTCTGACTCAGTTTGTGCCGGCTCTATTTTCACTCTAAATACCACAACGGCTGTATATTTTAAAGTGCTATATCCATTATGTTCGCGGGCACAGTTTAATGTCGTCTAAATGAGCGGTCCACAAATTAAGAGCGATGCGGCGTGTGGGCGTTGTGTTTCGATTTATTTTAGCAAATAAAAAATAATTTAATACTGGGATTACAACAATGCAAATTACTTTTGCTCAGTCATTCTTTGTAATCTATAGACTATGGGTTTTGTCTTCGCAATAAAGAAAGGTAGCTGACTAATCAGAGAACAAGCTTGTGCTCCCCGTTCATGTACAATACAACCACACTGACTCACTGACAGCCCGAGCATGTGCCGACAACTTGGAGGAGTAACAAGTAGTCCCCCGAACTCACCCCTCGCCCCGCGTGCAATTAGCGCTCACTGACACCTGCAAATACCCGCAACTAGTAGTCCCCTGCTGCGCGGACACGTGCAGCATTCGGAACTGTCGGCTTGTATGGATACGCACTGTAACGAGTCATGGCTATGACTACTAGTCTGATGTATGTATTCATGCACCTACGACGTAACAGAGTAGATAATTATATAATATACATGTGGAAGCTTGTAATTAGCAAATGTCCCTACATAAGAATGAAATTTAAGTTTGTTATTAGTCTGTAAGCTTTCTTTAAAATAAAATAAATAAGTGTATTGTATTTCTGGACATGTCCATGTTCATATAGTAGTTCAGAGATTTTGGGGCATTTAGCTAGATAGATAAATATAATAATTCAATTCAATCTGCTCGTTACATTTCCAAAAGGTATTGGCTACGTATTTTTTGAGATTTCAAAACAATAAAATTAAAAAAACGTCCAAGAGTGGTCTGGTGACGTCACGTTTCAGTCGTCATCACGTTTTCGTCTTCATTTATTGTTTACGTGAAAAAAACCACAAAGTTGATGACTGGTACGAGAAGTGAAACCTTGTTCCGACTTGCGATCTAGCGACGAGTATTTACAGAAATAAAAATCCCCTTCAAAGAACTAGCTATCAACAGCCAACTTCGCGTCACATCCGCCTCGAACTTAAACAGACCACTTTTTAACTTGTTAATGTTTTCAATACGTTACGAGTATGTTGAATTTCTGTCGTATATTTTTTTTTTCTCATTCACCATCATCATCTTCCTGCCCATATCCCATGTTACTTGGGGTCGGCGCAACACGTTCTTTCTTCCATTTTGCCCTATCAGCCGTCACGCTATCACTAACTCCCATTTCTTTCATCCTGCCATCCATCAACCATCCATCCAAAATCCATCTATCTTTTCCTTGGCCTTCCTCCCTCTCCATCCATCCGGACATTTTTTTTATTCTCATTATCTTTTTTTTTTCTGTTAATCTGTGTTTGAAGTTACGCAATGAGGAACACTTGAATACGTGTAGCGAGGAATCGTCGCTACGACTTGTATTGCAAGTACCGCAATACAAGTCGTAGCATACAAGTTTGTCAAGATCATGTGTTGCCGCCAAGTGCACCAGTGTTACACACATGCATGCTAACATGATTGTGACAACTTCAGTAGAGGCGGATTTACCTACGATAGACTCGCGCTGCTGACTGTTCATGTTCTAAACACTTCTACAATAACAGGGTGCAAGTACTTGACACTCAATAAAAACAAACAATTACATGCATCAAGCATAATAGACAACACTGACAATGTGGGCACTCGATACGAGCAGTGGAGCCGCGCGTCAAATCCGATCGAGTTTAGCGCCAACCGACATAACCGCGCAGCGATCTGTGTTTCAATTTCATGGCTGGTCTTCTGTCCCCCGCCCCTTCCTCCCGGCGCGGGGGCACAGCACATCCCTTAGTCTTTCGTAGTATTATAAAAATTAGTTTACAAGAGTATCAGATGGTACATGCATCTGATGAGTATGTAATGTATGGGTACCTAGGTGTTGTTCTGCACTTCGCTACACCAAGCAGAGCAAGTAAGTTGATGTAAGTATGTAATACACGTTGGGTCATTGTGCCTGTCTTCTCGCGGGCCTGCCAGCATGAATAGGTACCTATCTATCTATCTATCAAGAGCGGCTACCAGCTTATAAACCGAATGTGCAGTTTATCTGAGTCGACTCATTTTCCCTCCGCGATTGTATTGTTATACGGCCCTTACGTCAGTCACTTAATACGTATATATTTGTACGCCGGCGCCAGTTGCGAGAATACAATGGAAACGGAATGTGACGTTACGTAAAAGAAATATAACAAACTAGTTGACACGCGCACGTTTGTTTGTGTCACAATTTTCATTACTGCTCCACTCCTATTGGTCTGAGTGTGATGATATATAGCCTATAGCCTTCCTCGATAAATGGGCTATCCAACACTGAAAGAATTAAAATAAAAACATTAAAATAAATCTCTAAGATCTTTGATACCTATCAAAGATCTCAAGATCGTATAAGTAAGTAATAATTGCAAGTTTTCCGATTGAACTAGTTTGTGGACGGAATAACCTGACGTTATCCTTCATACGCAATCACTTATATTCGAGTCGATCACTTTAGTCGAGTAATGACAAAGCTGGCCACCACTTGACTGAATACAATGAT
Organism: Lacanobia oleracea; assembly: GCA_950371165.1. Classification (NCBI taxonomy): domain Eukaryota; kingdom Metazoa; phylum Arthropoda; class Insecta; order Lepidoptera; family Noctuidae; genus Lacanobia; species Lacanobia oleracea. Next base: position 23,946,023 of record OX493406.1, read on the forward strand.
AGCGCCATAGGGTAACATTACGATACTAATGTTTGATAGGTGATATTCCTGTGTAGAAGCCGAATAAGATCCACCCGATGCACTTTGCGATATAAAAACGTCCTCTTTTTCTATACTTGACCGGCACATTTTAGTCAAATTAAAATAAAATTTCACTGTTATAGACAAGGAATTCACTTATCATAATCCATTAATTAAGTTACGCGACCGAACTCGGCACCCGTCTCAAATGGCAGGGTCGCCATGTAAGGTTGTCGGTCCAGGATGATGATTTAAACAAGTGCCTTCATTGGAATCTCGTTTATTACTGCCTAGATTATACACAAATAAGTCTTATACACTAAAATAACACACATCTGGGTACAATCTCGCGCGTCTGTCAATCCCCTACGCAAAAACGATGGAGTTTTATAAGTTTAACATGTCTGTGTGATTGTGAGTGTGTGTGTGTGTGTCTGTGGCATCGTAGCTCCCTAATGGATGAACCGATTTTGATTTTGTTTTTTTTCTGTTTGAAAGGTGAATTAGTCGGGAGTGTTCTTAGCTTTTTTTGATAAAAATCGATCCAAGATGGCCGCCGTCACAAAATGGCGGATTTTATATTTTTTCACAACTCCCTCAATATGGGTATCAATGATATTGAGGGAGTTGTGCCCAGAGCTGAAACCTTGTTCAGCTCTGGGCGGAGCAGAAAGGAGTGTCAGACTCTTACTGACTAAAACCCATCCGTGGTGTTCCTCCTAATGTTCTTTGCGTTCCAGGGCCGCGGTGACTCTTTCACAAAAATTCTGCAACCCCAGCAGGATTTATACAGCCTACGATGCGATTTCAATCTGAAAAAAAAAAAAAATTTTTCAATTCATTCAGGAACAATTTACTTTGTGTTTGAAATCATAATCTATAAATTAAAAAAAAAATCACACATTCAATGTACAATAAAGTATTTGAAATAAAACAAATATAAAATTAAGATAATATTATTATTTTAAAATAGGTCCATTTTTTGAATTAAATTTTGAATCATAACTGTGAACGTGACTGTGACTTGAATTATTTGACGTTTCCTCTTTGGCTGAACCTCACCCACCCAGTCATTATGTAACATGAAGATAAACTTTTTGGGGTGATTTGGAATCTACCTCCTCGCGGTCCACCCCGGGCAACGGCACCGCCGAAGTCCGGCGCCAAGCAGCTTGCTGTGTTCCATCAGTGTGTGGGAGTGCCAGTGCCTTTGGGAGAGAAGGAGATTGTCAGTTGATCTGCTCAGAACCGGTCTTCGTCACTGGGCTGGGCTTTCCAGGTAATTTATTTTGGAGGGTAGCGGGATCCGAAGCACGGTGCCAGCCGTTGGCCAACCGCAGTTATTAGAGGGCCCAAGTAGCACGCCAACCACGTGTGAAAAGCTGCCCCGCCAACTAGCGAAAAATCCTGGTATGCTCCACCGTGCCAGCCGGCGACTGGATAGGAGGACTCGGTGGCCATATCCGGGGGGGTTCGGACGTTCCTGCAGTCTCCAAATGAGTTCCCCATAGGTTAATTTAGCTCTAGTGTACCACTTGGTTCACTGAGCAGCGCCTCGACAATTCGAATTTTCTCCCCGACTACTCTCAATAACATGACCAAAGCCAAAATAAGGTGAAACAGCGACTGCACTTCCTCCCACTCAGGCCTCTGCCTCGGGTTTTTCGGGCAGCGGGGCGGTGGCGGCGGCGGCAGCAGCGTGTTGGCGGGCAACGAGCGGTGCGCGCCAGTCGAGCGGTGACCGCCCGCGCGTCTGTATTGCAGTGTTGTGCAATTTATTTTATAATAACCACGAGCACAACACTACGCCGCTATAGCGCCGCGCGATTTGCCCGCTGGTTTCGAAAACGGGTCTACGTTGCCCGCCCTGCTCCCGTGCCGCCGCCGCCGCCGCCCCGCTGCCCGAAAAACCCGAGGCAGAGGCCTAAAAGTGCACCTCACAAATATCAGAGGGTTACATTCCATTCTCGATCCGGTCCATCACCATCCCGAGACCGAGAAGCCGCACCTGTTTTTCCTGACGGAGACGAAGATAACAACCCCGTCGGACGTGGCGTACCTCAACTGCCCGGGCTACTCTCTGGAACACAAGTTCAAGAAGCAGGCTGGGGTCTGTGTGTTGTCCGCAATAACATTTGTTGTCGTCGTCTCCGTCATTTTGAGAAATCGGGGTTTTCTGACATATCATCTACATCGGCGTATACCGATCGCACAGCGGTGACCAGGAGACAATAACCCTTTTTTTTTTCATGGAGTCGACCGACGTAGTCCAGCAACGGTACCCAACAGCGAAGCTCATTTTTATGGGGAACTTTAACACCCACTATTGATCCCGTTCCAGAAAACTAACCATGCCGGTTAGAGGCGTGCAAGTTTGCTGTAACGCTAGATCTAACCCAGTTGGTGAATGTGGCAACGCGGGTACCAGATGTTGACACCCAACAGGGTATTTTACAAAAAAAAACTAATTAGTCCGTCAGCTATCTTTGCAAAAAAGTTGAACCGACTTTACCAAGCACGACACGCGTGTCTTAAACTCACTGTATCCTCTTCATTTTTTGTATGGCCAGCCACAGAGCCTTCTTAGCCGCTCAGTACATCTCATACAGCGCGGTTTCTCTGCTTACCAAGCCTGGATCAAGGCTCGCGATCGAAAGGCTAAAGCACGTAGGGTTTGCGCGAGGAAAAGAGCCTTTAATTCTGCCGCTAAAGTCTGCATGCGGGCTTTACGTAGGGCACGTTTTGACCATGTCGGACGTATTGGGGCCAAACTAGCATCGCACTCTCCGGGTCGTAAACAGTTTTGGTCCCTGTTGAAAGCGATTGAAACGAATTTCTGTCGACCCACTTTGCCTCCAATACTAAAACCTGATGGTTCGCTGGCTCACCCTGCAAGAGAGAAAGCAAATTTATTTGCAACTCTCTTTGCAAGCAATTCGCGTCTGGACGCTGGGTCCAAGCAACAACCAACTTTACCTTGTTGTGACTCTTTGATGCCAGAGATTGCAGTTCACATTAAAGAGGTCCGAAGAGTATTTTGCAGTCAAGACGTGAATAAGGCCAGCGGACTTGACGGCATTCCAGCGAGAGTGATGAGGCAATTTGCACCTGAACTGTCTCCTGTGTTGACACGTCTGTACCACCTCTCTCTTGAATAAAGAACGATGCCGAAATTATGGAAGCTTGCGAATGTGCAACCGGTGCCCAAAAAGGGAGACCGCTGCTGACCCTGCATATTACCGTCCGATCGCCTCTTAGGCATGGAGTTGACATCCAGTCTCAACTTCGGCGCCACCATCGATGACAAAGCCCAAACTGCGGCCTAAAAACTGGGCATCCTAAATAGGGTGAGGCGATACTTCTTCCAGTCTTTTAGTAACCGGCCCAGTTGCGCGCAGTTGAGACAATACGTAACATGCAAATTTTTCATGTACCTACAGTTCTGCGTTCTTACTAATGGATGTTTACCTCTTAAACAACTTTGTTAAAAATGTTACCAATTAAGATATCCACATTATTAGTTGTTAAGTATTAGTGATTAAGGTGTAATATTTATCTTAGTGGTCAATTGGTAACAATTAAGTTTAAAGCAGCCTTGGAAAAAAATCATATACAATATTAATTACAACTGGCAAACTAGCTAAATTCAATGGTACGAGTACCTTACAAAATAAGTTAAATTTCCTAGGCCATAACATTGAATATGCTAATAAATTTTATGATAATTTCTTTTCAGTGGTTCTAAAGGAATTCAATGCAACTTTTGAAAAGAAGTCTACGGATACTTTCCCTAAGTATGTATTTAGTGACTGGGCGACTAAAAGCATTAGGATAAGGTAGGGAAAGACTATACAGCGTTAATTTTTAATCGTTTTAATCCCTTGGAGGGGTGGTTTTACTCACAAAATACTATTCATTAAAAGTTTGCCTAGCATGGTAGGTATCTCTTAAAATAAAAAAAAACAGGAAGTGATCACGTAATATTCGCAAAATGCATGAAACCAGTAGTACCTAGCGCCTCGATTTACGCAAAATATTTAAAATAACAAATCTGAACTCACCATACACAAAACCACTATTTACTTTATTATTACGGCATCCTGCTTGACATCCAGCAGAATACCAGCGTCAGGTATATTTGCCTGGCACATGCTGAGTTGGACTCCCATTTGGTGCAGCTAAGAAACACACACACCGCACATTGGAGTATCAATGTATTTTGTTTTTTTTTTATGTAGGTAGGTAATCTGGTAAATTTCTTGGTTTAGTCATTGCCATATTCTGCCTATTTCTTTTTTTTTTAATTTTTCATTTAATTTATTTGTATTTTCTAGAGTTATGTGCTTTTGTGTGTAGTGTTTCTTTTCTTGTTCCTAATAAATGTTTTATCTATCTAGTTAGTTACTTACGCATTGTCGTCGGTGCGTACCTAACTACCTACACTCCGCCCGATCAACTAAGGTTATTGACTCTGCTAGTCAGCTAATGTTCACGTATTAAATAATTCCAAATTCAAGGTTTAGGACCGTCACAATTGCTTTGTGCCTAGGTTTCGGGACATACCATACAATAAAATTAAAAGATTTATGCTAAACGCTGTAAAATGAAAAAATAAGCCCCAACAGGCCTGCTAGTTATGGCGTATTTAAAAATGATTTGAAAAGACAAAAGGTGCTCATTACACGATTTAAAAAAAGTTATGTTACTTACCTAAGTCAACCCCGATTTATTTGACACTTTCGGACACTCGGCGATACGTGATAATTGTTCATAAAATATGGAATCAAAATTATTTACGATTGAAAAGAGTTTTGTAACAAACCTAATAATTTGTAACCTCTGAATTACCTATCACTTAGGGCTACACTTCACGATAGCGTAATTTTCGATACATAATCTTACACGTTTAATTAAATTGTCTTTTAATTTTAGTAATGTGTCTCTGTCACTTCTTAAAACATCACACGCGTCCACTATCGCACTTTTCATTTGTTCACGAGGTTGATGCTCATTTTTGTACACAAATCGCTTCACCTCACTCCACAAATAAAAATCCAGCGGTGTCAGGTCCGGGCTTCTTGTGGCCAAGCAACTGATCCCCACAGAATATTAGCTTCGCGATTGTTTAATAGCCACTGACAAAACGCGACTCTAGCCGTCCCGTCGTTCTTGGCGTGTAGTAACGCCAGGGATTTCGTTCAAAGTACTCCAGGATTTCTTCGTCTAGTTCAGGTAAAACGCGACTCTAGCCGTCCCGTCGTTCTTGGCGTGTAGTAACGCCAGGGATTTCGTTCAAAGTACTCCAGGATTTCTTCGTCTAGTTCAGGTGTGTACACTGACGGAACTTGGGGGTTGGGAATACCACACAGACGCAAAGATTGCAAGTGGTTTGGTTCACTGTAGAGATGACGAGCCGCTTGCGCATCAAAACCCGTGATCGCGTACAATTGCACCATGGCAACGAACTCCAGATTGGAGTACACGTTATTACGAGACGCCATTACATTCGCGCGACAAGGACACTCGTAACAACAACACACCGACGACGTCTTAGGAGAACTGAAAATTGTTTACATGACTTGGTCAAGGTCATGCGCTGCACTGAGCGGGAGCCTCGCTCAGTGCAGCGCATCGGCTTGCGGGGTGCGTGAGGCGCGCGCCTTTTTGCACTGCCAATGAAATTAGGTTTGGGGGCGGGGTTTGGTCTAGGATTGGCAAATTTTTGTGAGTCCACGTTGACTGCGCTTACGCGTCATTGTTGTTAGTACCGAATGGTGACTACTAATAGTTCGCATTGCTTTTTCACTTCGGCGAGAATTAATTCGAGTTTATAAATAAAAGTACTTTATTTTTTTATTTTATCTTTACAAATCGATAGTGTTTCATGGACCGGATCGATCCTTCACGGGATTAAAACGATCAAAAAGTAACGCTGTATGAGTTATATGGCCTTAATCCTGTCTTAAACACTGATTCTTTAAATAAGTTTGTAAACAAATATACTAAAATGTTCAAAAATATATGCAAGGTAGCTAAAGCCCTATATATAAGCAACAAGACCAAATCTTTAGAAAATAAAATAAAGACAGTTTGGAAAGTTGTAAATAAGGAAACTAATAGAAATAAAGTAAGAAACACTGATTATTTACTGGAGACTGCACATGGTGCTAAAAGCTCTAATTTAGAAGTACTCAAGAATTCGTAAATTTTTTCATCAATACACCAACTAAAACTACGGAAGCATTAAATTCTTCACCAGAGGTCGTATATAATTTATTAAGAGCTAACGTCCCAGGTTGTACGGCTGAATTCCAGTTCAAACATATCAACCCTGTGACAGTCATACAAGCTTTCCGGCAAATCAAAATCAAATTGACCGAAGACATATGAGGAATGCCTATTAAAGTGTGCACGTCCACAATTAATAACATCCTGTGGGAGAAACTGGAGAGTATCGGGTTACCCCCAGAACTCTCGAACATATTCAAATATTGGTACAGACACCAGATCAATAGCGTTAGATGGGCGGGTGTAATGTCTGAACCTTACAGGTTGGAGTGCGGGGTGAGACAGGGGGGGTTGACCTCTCCTGCACTCTTCAACCTCTATGTGAACGCCCTGATCGTTGGGCTCAGCAGCCAGTATGTTGGTTGCCATGTGGATGGAGTATGCGTCAATAATTTGAGCTACGCTGACGACATGGTGCTGCTGAGCGCATCGGTCTGCGGTCTTAGAAAATTGATGGGTGCCTGTGAAGAGTATGCCTCGAGCCATGGGTTGAAATATAATGCAGAGAAGAGTAAATTCATGGTATTTGGGGCTAGTCTTAATAGCGTGAATAGTGTACCCCGTGTGTGTATAAAAAATGCACCGCTTGAGAGAGTACATCTATGTAAATACTTAGGTCACATTGTTACAGCTGACCTAAAAGACGATGCAGACGTTGAGCGGGAGCGGAGGGCGTTGTCAGTCAGAAGTAACATGATTGCTCGTAGGTTTGTGCGTTGTTCGAGGGAGGTAAAAATAACGCTCTTTAGAGCTTATTGTTCATCCCTCTACACGTGCAGTCTGTGGGCAAAGTATACTCGTGCGGCATACAGCGCCCTCCGCGTTCAGTTTAATAACGCGTTTAGGGCGGTGTTGAGGCTGCCCCGACACTGCAGCGCCTCGGGCGTGTTCGCGGAGGCGCGCACCGACTGCTTTCATGCGACGATGCGCAAGCGGTGCGCGTCTTTGGTGCACAGAGTGCGGGGCAGCGCCAACACCGTCCTGGCAATGATCGCTATCAGACTGGATTGCCCCCATATCCGGCAATGCTGTAGCAAGCATATTGTTACGGGGTGAATGTTCATGTTCGTTTTTGCTTAGTCCTGTCTGTAACTTCCTGTCTGTCTTTTATGTGTATGTGTTTTATGTTTTCTGTGTTGTATTTTATGTGTTTTATGTATTCTTTGAGTACATGAGTCTCCGTTACTCGAAATAAATAAAATTTAATTTAATTAATTAATTAATTGAAACTATAGCACCATACTTGACTTTAATATTTAATTTATGTGTGGACCAAGGAGTCTTTCCAGATACAATAAAATATAGTAAGGTTATACCACTACTTAAATCGGCTGACTGCAAAAACACCAATAATTAGAGACCTGTGTCTGTATTGCCGGTTTTTAGCAAAGTGTTTGAAAAAGTAATGCTCAATCAGATGCTCAATCATTTTAACATCAATAAAATCTTACACAATCAACAGTATGGTTTTACCAGGGGTCGTTGTACGACTGACGCTGGTGCCACGTTGTTAAAACATATATTCAGCCTGGGAAGAGGCGCAATATGCCATAGGAATCTTATGTGACCTCTTCAAGGCATTTGATTGCGTAAATTACGAAAACTTGCTCCGAAAGCTAGGACTTTACGGACTAGGTAAACTTACACTCAGTCTAGTAAAATCTTACTTAAATGATAGGCAGCAGCAAGTTCAAGTAAATGGTGTCAATTCACGGGGTTTAGAAGTCAAAATAGGGGTACCACAAGGCTCTATTTTGGGTCCTTTCCTACTTTTAAAAATCAACCTCAAATGGTATTATTTGCTGACAATACGTCCGAAATTTTTAAGATAGATAAACGTTCCATAAATTTCGACGACTTAAATTACACCCTACAGCAGGTTCAAAATTGGTCTAATAATTTAGTATTAAATGGGGAAAAAACTAAATGCATCAGATTTGCCTTACCGAATGTTAAAAGTAATGATTGCGACATAGTATTGAACCAGGAGAAACTTGTATTCGTCGATAACACTGTTTTCCTGGGGATTATGCTTGACTCAAGGCTACAATGGGGTCCTTATTTCACATCTGTCAGAAAAATCCGTCAACTTAGTGATATAGATACCGTGAGGCTGGTCTATTTTAGTTACTTTCATAGTATCATGTCTTACGGTATCTTATTATGGGGACGTGCTGCAGACATCGAGTATATATTTATCCTGCAGAAAAGAGCCATCAGAGCGATATACAATCTCTGTCGGCGTGATTCCCTAAGGGAACTGTTTAAGGATATCAACATCATGACGGTACATTGTCAATGCATTTACGGAAACGTTATGTATGTTCGGCAAATACTTCATCTTTTTAGCAAGATAAGTGACAGCCATAATTTTAATACTAGAAATAGGAACAAATTAGATCAACCCCGACTTAGATTGGCTAAAGTACACAATTCTTTTATGGGGTAATGTGTTAAATTTTATAATAAAATACCAGTTGATATTCTCGAACTGAATGAGAGAAAATTTAAAGCATGCATAAAACGCACACTATGTAGACAAGCGTATTATAAACTGGAAGATTATATCCTCGATAAAAACGCTAGGCTAAATGCTGGTCCTGCTCCACAGTCACAGCTGCTTGGGTCCACTTGTAAGGTTTTTATATTTGGAAGAGATGCTCACCCTTTCTTTTTTAATAGGTACTTACATAACTTTTTATATACAATTATTTATTATTTGTAGTGTAAGAACTTAATCGTTGTTTTTATTAATGTTTGTTTCATTATTTGGTCATTGACAACCATAGTTTTGTTTAAAGTAAAAGCATATTTTCAAATGTTGTAAATGTGAGTACCATAAAACCATTTACATATTATGTGATTAACTGTTATAGTTTTACTTGTTGGACATGAACGAGCATGGTGGTTGAGAGCATGTCATGCTCACTCAAATATCTCGCTAATAACGGCGCGTGTGTTGGATCAGTCGGTTTCCTTTGAAATGGTTGAGCTGAATGGTGCCGATACACGCGTTATTGATACTGGTTATCTCTTAACTGCCATGGGCTTATTTTTTGTTATAAATTATTAGCTAACCCGGCAAACGTTGTTTTGCCATATTAATAAACACAAAAATTTCATAAAAATTGATCAAGCCATTTTGGAAGAGTTCGAAAAAAAGCTGTGATCCGAGATTTTAATACATTAGAAGATTAGAAAAAGGTAGATAGGTGTTGCACGCGACTTTGTTTGCGTGTATTTCGTAAAGTAAAATTATGTCCCTAGGTAAGATTGTTAAGATAAGATATCGTCATATCAGCCGAAAAACCTTCACTGCTAGACATAGGCCTCCCCAAGCTTTGCCACAACGACCGGTTCTGTGCGTCTCGCATCCATCGGCTACCTGCGACCTTCACCAGGTCATCGGGCCACCTTGAGGTCTTCCAACGGTGTGTACTTCCGATACGCGGTCGCCACTCCAGAACTTTTCTGCCCCAACGAGCATCCGTTCTGCGAGCAATGTGCCCTGCCCACTGCCACTTTAGTTTGGCGATCCTTCGGGCTATGTAAGTAACCTTGGTTCTCTAAGAATATCATCATTCCTGATTTGATCACGCGAGGAAACTCCAAGCATTACCCTTTGAGTGACTTTAAGCCTTCTGATGAAGCCCTTTTTTTTTTTACTATTGATAAGCACGCGTTTGACCACTATCTCACCTGATGGTAAGCGAGGATGTGGTCGAAGATGGAGCACGCTTGCCTAGAAATAACCTATTCACTCTTGATTTAAAGACTCCCAGGTTGTAGCTATCAGGAACCACAGACTCCGACAGGGACTTCCACTCCTTAGCTGTACGCACTATGAATGTATTCCCAAAATGTTTTGTGCGTATGGGTGGGATGTCCACCATGTACCGGTGGCGCATCGCCGTTCGTCTTGTGGTCCGATGATGGAACGGGCTTGGCGGAATTAAATTATGCAATTCCGTCGCACATTCCCCAAAATGCAACCGGTAAAAAACCGACAGGTTAGCAATTACTCGTCGTCGATGTTCAGGACTTTGGAGCTTCGACGCAACGAGCCTCTCATTAACGATGATCCTCTTGGCTCGTTTCTCAATTGACTCAAGGGCATCAAGCTGGTATCTGGCAGATCCATCCCAAAGATGAGAGCAGTATTCCACGATCGAACTTGCGCTTGATAGAGTTTGAGCAGCTGTTCCGGCGTGAAGTACCGTCTCACCTTAGCCAGAATCCCCAACTTCTTTGCAGCCACTTGAGCTTTTGCCTCTATGTAAGGGCCAAAATTGAGAGTAGATGTTAATGTAACCCCAAGAAGCTCAAGATGGTCGGTTATCGGCACGGTTTCACCGCGGAAAGATGGAGCTGGGCGGAATTGGCTCCTTTTGGCGGAAAATAGACACACTTGGGTCTTAGCAGCATTGAACTTGACCAGATTGGCATCGCCCCAATCAGAGACCGCCTGTAGGGACACGTTCAAGCGCTCAACTATTGCCTCCCGGAGCGACCGGATCTGCGACCCACCAGCTCGTGCGTCGGACACGTATCTCTCAGCAACAGTGCTGTCGTCTGCATACCCAAAGGTACCGGGTTTAAGCAGATTATTAATATGCAGCAAGAACAGTGTTGCCGAAAGCACCGACCCCTGAGGAACCCCGGCATTAATATCCAGCAGTCCAGACGAGCAGCCATCTATGACCACTCGGATAGACCGATCCCTCAGGAAATCTGCGATTCAATCACACAAACCGGCGGGCAGACCGAAGGAAGGAAGCTTACTAATAAGGCCATCTTGCCAGACCCTGTCGAAGGCCTTCGAGATGTCAAGGGAGACCGCCAGTGCCTCCCCGTGCTTCTCTATGGCCTCACTCCAGATGTGAATGGCATACGCTAGAAGATCCCCAGTTGACCGATTTCGGCGAAACCCGTATTGCTGGTCACTAAGGATATCATTCGCTTCTAGGTACGCCAGGAGCTAATGATTCAGCACGCGTTCCATAGTCTTACAGAGTATGGACGTTACCGAGATGGGTCTATAATTCGACGGGTCAGCTCGACTACCCTTCTTGGGCACGGGCTGCACGTTAGCTTGCTTCCAAGCCTTCGGCACTTATATTTTGGCATAGATGAATGCTAAAAAACTAAATACAATAATAACATGTTATTCATGTATAAAAGTATTAAGGAAAATAAAAAAAGAAAGGAAACGAATAATTTAAAAATATATATAAAATTAAAAAAATAATCATGTCTGTTTGGACTCGAACCCAAACCAAATCTTTTGAAAGGCAGTCGTTAAACTTATGGTCTATGAGTACTGTTGACAAACGGTTGAAGTAGCCGATGTTATTTATGTCATGGTTTTTCGCTGCTCAGCTCCTTGGAAGTATAGCGTGATTATTAACATTGCTAAAATTAGACGCATAAGTAACTGCAATATTGTAATACGTTGTGGCTTCTTATAACAGTTCCTCACTAAACTGTTTGGAAAAAATGTGGATTATAAACTTAAATGTTATTTTATGTGCGCAAAAACCCATTTTATTATGTTTTTCACAAAATTATGGTGTGAAAACAGAGTTCCAGAGATAAAATAAATACAAAAATAATAGCTGTTGCTGGCCGGGGACCGATCTTGCCATTCGTTTAAAATTACATTTTTGAATATTGCTCATCCTTCAAAGCAAAGCACATAGCGTGATAATATTTAGCCTAAAACCTTCTCCTGATCAGAACGAACACAACAAAAAAAGAATTATCGAAATCGGTTTAGCCGTTCAGGCGTGATGCGATGACCAATGGAAATAGAGATTCATTTTTATATTATAGATTATAATGTTTTTTTTTGGTATTGTCCTCACATGCAGAAGCAACAAGTATATGTAACTTAGAATTTTATAAAACAGAACATGATTAGGACACTCATTTAGAGTGTCCGTGGAGTGTCTTGCACGTTCTTCTCCATAGAGATCTACGCTTTGGAAATTCCATGTTTTTGTCTGACCAACCGTGACGTTTCAAAAGCGTCTAAGAAATAAAATACTGAATCTATGAATCTTGAATCTTTTTGTAGCGAATGTGAGTGCCAATATAAACCAATCCTGGTTTAATGATACAATAGAAACTCAAAACTGTACACTAACAGTATTAAATAATAAAAAATAAAAAGAGACCTGGATAGCTTTTAACTCTTTAAAAAGCACAAGTCCGATCCTGCATGGAGTACCTTTGGGATGGCTCAGCTAAGTATCAGCTTGCCGCACTTGAGTCGGTGGAACGCAGAGCTAAGAGGCGCATCAGCGACGTAAAACTGATGGATACCAAGCTGCATAGCTTGGCACATCGCCGTACGTTGCCTGCTTGTCGGTCTTCTACAGATTGTACATCGGTGAGTATGCCCAAGAACTCCACGACCTCATCGCACCGGCCCCCTTCTATCATCGGACATCTAAACGCACTGCATCTTACCATCCCTACCTTGTTGCTAAACCACCAATTCGCACTAAGCGTTTCCAAACGTCTTTTATAATGCGCACAGCAAAGGAATGGAACTCTCTGCCTGCGTCTGTGTTTCCAAAAGCTTATAACCCTAATCTCTTCAAAGTTTGAGTGAACAGGCTCATTCTGGGTAAGCTCGCTCCACTGTGGATCCTGTCTCTGTCATCTCTAACATAAACTAGAGTCAAGAATAAACCCATCACAAAAAAAATAGTTAAGATCGGTTATTAGTTCTCAAGTAATTAAGTGAATGCTTGACTCAAGATTTCAGTATGTCGTTTGATCCACTGAATTTTGCTGCTTAGCTGTTTAGGCTGAGCTAAAGCGGTTTAGTTGGCGTAGTTACTAATCGGGCTGATGCAGTACTTCGAGACAACACCGGAATATGATAACATCCCGGCAAAACTATTAACTTATCGATATAATTGAACGCGTACCATCGCGCGCCGGCGGCGGTCCAACCAGGTGCTGTCGGGGCGCGGCGACGGGCCGGCCATAGAGCTAGCGTGGGCGTCATATCTCCTTGATAACATCGTTAACTCTCAATTTGTAGTTCACCGGAGCTGCCAGTAAAGGAACCGATCTATTTTATTCGCAGCCTTCGGCCAATCAGCTTAGACTCACATTATACAGTAGATTAAAGCACCTTGATATTCTGATTGACGCATGCGACTGTGAATCTTATCCCGGCAACTTAAAAGTAAGAAGCCTAACTCACTTTTAGTAAGGAGTCTACCTATTAGCAGTTTGTCATCCTGTCGTCGCGTCTAATTAAGTTGACCCCGTATCGTAGCCTGGGCGTGCTCATTGCTCAATTTGATCGCTCGCCTGCACTCAGGCGCGTCGCCGCGTGCTCTATCTCGCTCGCAGTGAGCCCGAGCCGTCGCTGCGCCGTGCCGCATCCTCTGACGGGCTCAAGAAAGCACGATACACATAGACAAGAGTTTGGTCAATATTTTTCACTATTTGCAGCCACTCTCCAAAGATTGGACATTCGTATGTGTGACAGTGTGATGCTAGATGCAACTGCCGGTAGCCTGACTGACGTAGCAGTTGCGAGCGCAGAAACTCGATGGCAAAATATTAAATAAACATTCAATGCTTGTTACTGTTATCTAGTAAAAATTTGAAGCTTTCAGGTTCAATCCTCAGCTGTCCCTACGTGCTACGGAATGGGCGTAATGTGCCTGCCAATTTATTTGCAGTATTAATGTATATCATCGTCATCTTCTGCCAAACCATGAGTAGTGTTTTTGAAACTTATGCAAACTGAAATACAATATAAGTAAAATAAATAAATATTTATTTGTCACAACACTTCTATGAATACAGGATATCCCAAAGCGAGAGGGTGGTAATTATCTCAAATCTCAAATCTCAAATCGTTTATTGCAATCCATAATGTCAAAATACAGGTGGTAAGAATAAATACATAGAAACAATTATGGACCCTGTCGGGCACAGCAAAACTTTGAATAATTAGGAGAGAGGAAGAGCGCTTTAAATAATTTATAAAAGTTTATTATTTCCTGTCAAACTTGTATGCAATTAAGTACATTATTTGAATAGGATGTGATTTATTTATTGTTATTATTAATAGAGTACTATATCGTTTATTTATTTATTTATTTATTATTATTAATAGAATAGCATGTCATATATTTATTATTATTAATCGGATAGTATTTTATTCATTTATTACCAATAGGATAGGATGTCATTTATATATTATTATTAATTGGATATGATGTCATTTTTTATTATTATGATTTGAATAGAATGTCATTTATTTATTTATTATTATTGATAGAATAGCATGTCATGTATTTATTATTATTAGGTTTGCATTTATCCTGTTATTATTAAAACTTATCCGTAAGGAATTAATCCAATGTGTAGTAGCTTTTTTCAATTAATAATTGTTTTAACTTATTTAAAAATATACTGGTTTTATTTTCTTGCTTTATGTTTTCCGGTAGTTTATTGTATATTTTAATCGACATAGAATATGGACCAGTAGCATGTAACTTGAGGCGGGACGGAGGCAAATTTAACCTATTTTTATGGCGCAGCGAATAGTTTGTATGTATGTCTCCCCGTGTTCTGTAGGAATCTGGGTGATTGCGGACCAGTTTACATAACTCCAAGACATAAATACTAACCAATGTGAGTATCCTGTACTTTTTAAAATAAGGCTTACAGCTATCCGTCTGTTCTATATTACTGATTATACGTATCAGCTTTTTCTGTAGGGTTAATACGGAGGGCGCGTCTGTGCTATTTCCCCATAATATTATGCCATAGGTAATCCATGCGTGTGCATATGCGTAGTATGTAGCTAGCGCGGTTTGAAGGCTTGTAGTCTTTTTAATTTCGCGAAGGGCATATGCAAATTTGCATAGTTTTGATTTTATTTTCTGGACGTGCGATTTCCAATTAACGTTTGTATCTATAGACAGGCCAAGAAGAGTAAATTCGTGAACAACTTCTATTGTGGTGCCGTTATAGGTGAAGTTAACATCTAATGGGGATTTTTGACGGGGATGGAAGGGCATTAATTTAGATTTAGAGAAATTTATCTCGAGGTTATGCTCATTCATCCAAGTAATTGATTTATTAAGTATACTTGTTAGGTCCTCGCACAAGTCAACCTTATTCTCGCATGAAGTTAAAAGTGAAATGTCATCAGCAAACAAAACGCATGGCCCCTGAATGGTTTTTGGAAGGTCATTAATGTAGATGAGGAAGAGCAGGCATCCAATTACACTTCCTTGGGGTATAGAGGCGCTAATTTTTTTGATGCCAGACCGAATCTTCTGGATCTCATTGGTATTTGCGTTATAAAATTCTATTTCAACTTGGTGTTCTCTATTTGTTAAATAGGATCTAAACCATTCGTGAGCCTTTCCGCGGATCCCTATTCCTTGTAGTTTACTAAGCAGAATGTCATATTGCACTTTGTCGTAAGCTTTGGTCATATCTAACAGTAAACCTACAGCGTATATTTTCTTTTCATTTATTATATTTAAAACTTCCTGTATGTATTTATAAACTGCTAGAACAGTGGAACGGTTTTTGCGAAATCCGTTTTGGCATTCGTTAAATATTTTATATTTTTCGCAGAAAGAGTACACACGATTGCACATAGCTCTCTCAAAAATTTTAGAGGCGGTAGGTAAGAGAGCTATTGGACGGTAATTGCTTGGATCCGTTTTCGAGTTTTTTTTGTGGATTGGCTTTATTAGAGCTTTCTTTAGGTAGTCCGGGAAAAGCTAGTTTACAAATTGTAACACCAAGACGCAGACAGTGTAAGAGCACGTTGTTATATCCTACTACATATTTTATAAACGGGTGTTCGAGCCTTCTAATACAGGAACGCGATTCCCGCAAATCCCGCGCGCGAGTTTTCACTCGTAACTATCTCATCTCTAGCGTAAAATGGTGTAGAGCTATTCTCGCAATATTGATTTTGGCAAATCACATGCCTGCGAAATGCTTGGCTTAACACGCGGGATTCAACGAGTGGTCGGGACCACTCGGGACGTACATTGATATCGACATGACACGCCAAAAACTCTTGGGTCATTTATTATTAAATCGTGAATAAAAATGTATACATAAAAATATTAAACTAAATAAACAAGCTGTTTATGGTTGAATTCGTGCAAACCAATTTAGATAGAAAAATACTTCAGTAAGAAAAATATGAAGACAACTGTACGCGTCTGCTAAAGTTCTCCGATAAACACTGCTTCGGGTTGTATTGGAATACATAATGCACCGTCACTAAGCACTGCTAGTGCAGCATTAAGTGTTGAGACGCTGGCTTCTAAAACCACTTAATTTGGCAACAACAACTTGGCTCTGGTTAAGGAGAAAGAAGAGTCAATCGTGACGCAACTGCAACCAGCTAAGTGCCGCTCCTGCAAGCAAGGATGTTTGTGCTGCATTGTCCACCATGTTCCTATATAGTACGATTGACACCACAGATATCCCTTTTCCAGTACATCCAAGCCAAGCCAAGGTCAAATCAGTGTCAAAGGTTGAATATTGCTGAAGCTGTTGCAGTTTGACTCGAGAAGGAAGACTACAGTCGTGCACCTTATATCCCTCAAGACCGAGATTTTTGGCTGGTGGTAGTTGTATAATAAACGTAACAGGATAGCACGATCAAAACTAAGCTCCAAGTGAAGTGTGTTGAGAGGTTTTTTTGAGGTTTACACTCGGTTTAATGTGGTTTCTAAAGTATTTTCTTTTGTCACCTAAATAAATGATATAAGTATTTTATAAGTATCTATTCTTAATAATTACATAGTATAAAACAAAGTCGCAAACGCTGTCTGTCTGTCCCTATGTATGCTTAGATCTTTAAAACTAGGCAACAGATTTTTTTAATAAATAAAGTGGTTCTCAAGGAAGGTTTTAGTATACAATTTGAACTTGTGTGAAGCCGGGGCTGGTCGCTAGTCCTACTAATATTATAAATGTGAAAGTTTGTATGTTTATATGTTTGTGCCTCAATCAGGCGAAAATGGCTAATGGGATTTGAATGAAATTTGGCACACATATGTTTCAAATCCTGGAATCAAACATAGGCTACTTTTTATCCCGGTAATAGTCATGGCTTAATAATAATAATTACCGATGCACATTCGATCATGTACTGTGCGGCTGTAGCGGCATGTCGTGTAGCTCATGTCAAGATAAAAATAACCAATGACAGAGTTACACGACCAAAACCAGCCGTACCAGCTTGGCAGTGCAGGATCGAGCGTCGTATTGGTGAGGCCAGAGCGCTAATCGGCAAACTGATCTGCTTCAGGGAGGGCAACACACGCCCTCGAGTGATGCGCTTTGTGAGACGGACGTTTTCGGGGACTGATGTCAATCCCCGAGATTATATATCTCGTGTCACAGAGCGCATCGACTTCCTGAAGCAGAAGGTGTATGCATGGGCAAGCCGTATTCGTAGGTACAGGCGGCGAGTGGAGCGATACACCCAGAATCGCACATTCCGAAGTAACGAAAGGTGGGTATATAGGGATTGGGAGCGACCGGACCAAGGTGTGACTGACACGCGCTTACCGGATGATGATGCTATGTGTTCATTCTGGCGCAGCATCTGGTCGGTTCTTGTCAGTCATACTGAGGGTGATTGGACTCGGGAGGTCGAGTGTGTGTGCGATCCGTTACCAGAAATGGGGGCAATTTCCATCAGCCCCCAAGATGTAGCTTGTGCAGTCCGCCCGTTGCCTAACTGGAAATCTCCAGGGCCGGACGGGCTGCACAATTTCTGGATTAAATGGTTTACGAGATCGCACGCTTGCTTGGCGTCTCAATTCCAGTCTGCCTTAGAGTCTGGGTCGCTACCCCAGTTCTTAATTACAGGAATAACCCACCTGCTCCATAAATCAGGTAGTACTGCGGAACCTAAAAATTATAGACCGATCACGTGTTTACCGACGGTCTATAAAGTTCTTACATCCATTTTGAGGGCAAAGATTAATAATCATATTAACAACAACAACATCATGTCTGCCTCTCAAAATGGATGTAGGAATGGGTCCCGCGGTACTAAGGAGCTACTCCTTATTATTATGGCCATTAGCCAACAGGTTCGGCGTTCCCGAAAGGATCTGTCGACATGCTGGATAGTCTATAAGAAGGCCTATAACTCAGAGTCACATACATGGCTCATGAGGGTGCTGGAGCTGTACAAAGTTGATGCAGTCCTACGCACCTTCCTGAAGTCGTGTATGGGGCAGTGGAGGACGGTTCTTCACTATCCAGGATGTCGACAGATCCAGGCGAACTGCAAACCGATAAGGATCAAGCGTGGCATATTTCAGGGTGACAGTCTGAGTCCACTGTGGTTTTGTCTGGCTCTCAACCCTCTCAGTACATTGCTGGAGGGTTCGGGCCAAGGCTACCGGTTGAGAGAAGGTGGTCAGGTCATATCGCACCTCCTTTACATGGATGACTTGAAACTCTTTGCTCCTAACAACTTGCAACTGATGAAGCTACTGAAGGTAACAGAAACCTTCAGTGGCGCCATCAGGATGGAATTTGGTTTGGACAAATGTGCGGTCATGCATGTAAAACGAGGGGAGATTATGGAATCCGTGAGAACACAACCTTCGGATTCCATAGACCTTAGGTCCCTCTCCTCAACCGAAACTTACAAGTATTTGGGTATGTCGGAAGCGTTAGGCATCAATGCTGTTGATATAAAACAATCGTTGAGGGAGCGCTTCTTTGGCCGCCTGAACAAAGTACTTAACAGTCTTTTATCAGGCGGAAACAAGGTGCGCACCTTCAACGGTTGGGTCATGCCGGTTTTGATGTATTCTTTCGGCATACTCAAATGGACTCAGACGGAACTTGACGCCCTGGATAGGAGGGTACGTTCACTGCTTACCGCAAATCGGATGCATCACCCACGGTCATCGGTGATGAGGCTGTATATCCCGCGGAAGTGCGGGGGTCATGGCTTCTTAAATGCTAAGACCCTGCACAACCGCGAGGTATGCAGCCTTAGGGAATACTTCCTAGAGGCCGACGTGGGTATGCATCGTGATGTGGTAGCGGTGGACAAAGGCCTTACCGCGCTCTCCTTGGCTAACGAGAACTGGCGCAAACCTGTGGTATTAGATACTAACGACCGCATGAGGGTTGGGCAGAGCAAGGAGCTTCACGGACGCTTTTTTAATTTTGTATATATTTTTAAATTATTCGTTTTTTTTTATTTTCCTTAACATTTTTATACATAAAGAACATGTTATTATTGTATTTAGTTTTTTTAATATTCATCTATGCCAAAATATAATGGCCAGGATGTTATAGGATACAGAAAGCATCACGTTCAAAAGTAGATAATTGCAAAACCAATTTAGATAGTTTTAACACATTAACCGGATAGGAATTGTGGCAATGTACATCATGCATGCAAACCAACACCCATCCAGATACCCGAAATGGCATCTATTGACCCAAATAATAAGTACTCAACACAGCATGAGAAACGTCTTAAAAAAGCGTTTAATATCTTTCTGAACCAATTCCTATTGATAAAAATAAAACAAACTCCGAAATAATATTAAGACAGTACATCTTCAGATTTCATAGATGGCGTTTAGATTATAAGAAGGCCTATGACTCGGTGCCACATACGTGGCTCCTGAGGGTGCTGGAGCTGTACAAATTTGATGCAGTTTTACGCACCTTCCTGATGTCGTGTATGGGGCAGTGGAGGATGGTTCTTCACTATCCAGGGTGTCGACAGACCCAGGCGAACAGCGAACCGATAAGGATCGAGCGTGGCATATTTCAGCGTGACAGTCTGAGTCCACTGTGGTTTTGTCTGGCCCTCAACCCTCTCAGTACATTGTTGGAGGGTTCGGGCCAAGGCTACCGGTTGAGAAGAGGTGGTCAAGTCATATCGCACCTCCTTTACATGGATGTCTTGAAACTCTTTGCTCCTAACAACTTGCAACTGATGAAGCTACTGAAGGTAACAGAAACCTTCAGTGGCGCCATCAGGATGGAATTTGGTTTGGACAAATGTGCGGTCATGCATGTAAAACGAGGGGAGATTATGGAATCCGTGAGAACACAACCTTCGGATTCCATAGACCTTAGGTCCCTCTCCTCAACCGAAACTTACAAGTATTTGGGTATGTCGGAAGCGTTAGGCATCAATGCTGTTGATATAAAACAATCGTTGAGGGAGCGCTTCTTTGGCCGCCTGAACAAAGTACTTAACAGTCTTTTATCAGGCGGAAACAAGGTGCGCGCCTTCAACGGTTGGGTCATGCCGGTTTTGATGTATTCTTTCGGCATACTCAAATGGACTCAGACGGAACTTGACGCCCTGGATAGGAGGGTACGTTCACTGCTTACCGCAAATCGGATGCATCACCCACGGTCATCGGTGATGAGGCTGTATATCCCGCGGAAGTGCGGGGGTCGTGGCTACTTAAATGCTAAGACCCTGCACAACCGCGAGGTATGCAGCCTTAGGTAGCGTTCTGTTGCGCTCGGCGGTCTGCATCGCTTAGTGAGACACCCTGCCCGGATATAAGCGTCACAGAAACAGGTTATTGTAGTGTGTGTGGCATAGTCAGCCGAATAGTTTATTTTGTTTCCAACGGTGGAAAACTATTTAGGTATTTATTGTAAGTAATACACGACACACAAGCACTGTTATACAAATTCATATAATATCTTCTTAACTTTGTTTTTATTTCTAGTATAATCAATATTCATTATATCTGTTTATTCTTTTATGTACGTTTTTTTATGATAGATTTTAGATATCATTTTGATTCAAATGAACCGCCACTCATCCTTAAGGTTCATTAGAAAACCAGCGTCAGACAGTCTCAGGCTGTCTGACATATCGCTGAAATAAACCTTTTTAGTGCAGCCGTGAGACACACACTTAGTTTTTGGCTTCCCTACCATTATTTGTTATTTTTATGTACCGTGCGTGTTTCATGTATGTGCTAAATAAATACTATTCTTTCTTTCTTTCTTTTCTTTCCTTAGGGAATACTTCCTAGAGGCCGACGTGGGTATGCATCGACATGTGGTAGAGGTGGACAAAGGCCTTACCGCGCTCTCCTTGGCTAACGAGAACTGGCGCAAACCTGTGGTTTTAGATACTAACGACCGCATGGAGGTATGGCAGAGCAAGGAGCTTCACGGACGCTTTTATCGGGTCCTACATGGGCCCGATGTATGTGACTTCTTAGCGTCCGTAGCCTGGCTTCGTTTTGGTGACCTCTTCGGGGAAACCGAAGGTTTTGTCTGTGCAATTATAGACGAAGTTATGATGACTAATAACTACCGGAAATACATTATGAAGATCGGTCCGGTTGACATATGTCGGGCATGTCACCGGCCCGGGGAATCTATCCCCCACATTATTTCCGGCTGTTCTAGTCTGGCTAACGGAGACTATTTGCACAGGCACAACCTTGTAGCCAGGATTATCCACCAACAACTTGCTCTTAAATACAATCTTGTGGAATCGGAAGTACCGTATTATAGGTACTCGTATGTGCCTGACCCAGTTCTCGAAAGTGGTAGTTGCACATTGTATTGGGATTGGTCTATCATCACTGACAGGACTATTGTTGCCAATAAGCCTGATATAGTGGTGATAGATCGCAATGATTGTTGTTAATATATGTCGTTCGTCACTCGTCTAGAGCAGACGTGTATTAATTTTTACTACAAATATTTTAATAAGTGCTCATCAAATATAAGTAATACGCACGTAAACATAGAACTTAAACTACGTAAACGATAAATCTCTATTTGTGCCACTTCGTCTCTGTGTCAGGCATCGCAAGAACAACAGGCCACGATAAGGCGCGCCTCGCCCCCGCGTGAGTAGTACAGTTGCTATTTTTTGGCTCGCTCGCACAGTGACTCGGCGTACGGTGGTCCGCTCCGGTACGTTGTTTGTTAAGTGCACGTGCCCTTATAGTCAAAGATGTTTGCGTTGAATACTGACGCTTTATTATGAATGTACAAAGATCGCCACCACGCCATGCTACGGGCGGTGCTAGACACAGGCGGTGGTTCTCAACCTGATTTATCAAAGCTGAGCTCGTTAACAGTAGATCAGCAAGTCACCTTTCGAAAGAGAAAATTTGAATGTGATTGCGCCTCCGAAATCAAAGAAATGCGGTCTGAATTATCCCGTATTGGTTCATTACTAGAAAAATACGTAGGATCCAATGAGCAAGTTATGATTAAAATGCAGGAAAGTATAGCTGAAGTTGAAGCTGAAATCACCGAATTAAAATCATGCAACGAACAAACAGCAGGCATAATCCGCGAAAATACAAAACAAATCATTGAGATTAAATCATCGACTTCTGGCATAATTACTTTTTTTAATTATATTATTGTTGAGACGAATCGTATATTTTGAAAATTGCCTTATCGGTGAGCCAAGACCTCCCAAAACCAAACATAATATTTAGAATAGGTAAATACTCACCAGGAAAAAGCCGCAGAGTCAAAGTATGCTACGAGACCTCAACGCCTGCTAAGCATCTCCTACGCAACAAAGGGAAATTGCCAGAACATATTAAAATATTTTCGGATCAAACCCCAGCACAACAGAAATATTTTCAAAATCTAAAAGAGGAGCTAAAACAACGTGAAAACGATGGAGAGAATGAACTTACCATAAAATATATTAACGGCACACCAACAATAATAAGAAACCCTGCAAAAAAAACTAAAAACAGTTAACGAAACCACTCCGGATATCACTAGAAATACCTATCAAGTAACTAACACCTACCAAAATATAACGACCAATAAATCACGCCTCAGATTATTCTACCTCAATGCTCGAAGCATTAGAAAAAGAGAAAAATTTGACGAACTTAAGTGCATACTGCAATCACTACCTTATACAATTCATGTTATTTTACTGACTGAAACTTGGATCAGAACTGAAACACAAGCCTTGGAACTGCAAATAAATAATTACTCACATTACTACAACTACAGAACTGATCCAACAGGAGGCGGAGTTTCAGCATATTATGTCCATAATGACCTTGAACATAATTTATCAGAGTCCAAATACACAGGTGGAAACAATTATTTATGGATACAACTAGAGAGATACGCACTAGAAGTAGGCGTTGTATACAACCCTGGCGATACTAACTACGTAGACTTTCTTGAGGTATATGAGTCCCAGCTTCAACAAAGAAGGAGGGCAATAGTGTTCGGAGATTTCAACATTGATTTGTTAAATAAAGACAAAAAACCAAACAATATTATGAAGTCGTGAAGGGAACTGGACATACAGTTCTAAATAAAATCAACAAAAAATATTGTACAAGAGATTCGAAAACTAGAAAGTCAACTCTGGATCATGTCAGTTCTAACCTGAAGGACGATCACTTTCACATGGCAATAGTGGACTCTTCCATGTCGGACCATAAACAAATATATGTTGAACTGAAAAAAACTAAACCCCCTCAAAAAATAAAGATACAATACGAAGCAATTGATTTTACCAAACTATCTAATATTTTAAAAAGAACGAACGACGAAGAACTAGATGAAAGCTACATACTTATGGAAAACAAAATTAAATCAGCAATAGCCGAAAGTAAAACAAGAAAAACCAAAATTCTAAACCTACCCCAACACGACTGGATAAATAAAAACATTATTGAGGAAATCAACCAAAGAAACGCCTTGTGGACAGCACTTAAGAAAGACACAAATAACACCAACCTGGAAGCAGACTTTATTACAAAAAGGAAATTTGTGGCTAAAAACATGCAAGATACAAAAAACACCTACTACTACAAAAAATTCAGCGATTGTATTAATAAATCTAAAAAAATATGGAATTTCGTTAACGTTTTAGCAGCTAATAAAATAAAACCAAATTGTGCTCCTTCATAGTTACAGATCGATTCAAAGGATATTAAAGACCCAAAAGAAATTTACCAAATTTTTAACGAGTACTTTGCCACTATAGGTCCCCTTTTAGCTAATAAGATACCTATTTCTTTTCATGATGATCATTCACGCGCCTTACCAAAAACTCCCCCCGAAAATTCTCCAGTGCCTATCTTGACCCGTGTTAAATTATAACAAAACTTGACCCTAACTGCAGTACAGGATTAGATGGTATCAGTACTAAAGCAATAAAATGCATAAATAATATAGTAGCGAACAACTTGGGCAAATGCTTCAACAAACTGCTGAGTGATGGCAATTTTCCCGATACCCTGAAAACGGCGAAGGTAACTCCCATTTACAAAGCAGGATCGAAGACGGAGCCAGGCAACTACCGGCCAATCTCTGTGTTACTGTATTGTCAAAAGTATTAGAAAAAATTTTACACAGCCGATTAGAAAAACATTTAAATTCTCTCAATTTTCTTTCAGATCGACAATACGGGTTTAGGCCAAAAAGTAGCACACTTACTGCTACAGTCGACCTTGTTTCCAAAATAAAGCAAAATGTAGATGGTAAAAATATAGTTCTTGGCATTTTTATTGATCTCAAAAAAGCGTTTGGCACTGTTAGTCATGAATTGCTACTTAAAAAGCTGGAAACAATTAAAATCACTGGCAGTGCCTTAAACATGTTCAAATTCTATCTAAAAAACAGATCACAAGTAGTAAAAATAGGTAATAATTATCAAAGTAATACTTTACCAATAACTCGTGGAGTACCTCAGGGATCCATTCTAGGTCCCCTGCTCTTTTTAAAATAATAGGTGTTTACCTATGAAATTGCCGTTTTGTATGAAAAAATTTAAACGATTTTTTTTCATGTATTTTTTATTTTTATTAATCGAAGTAATCACCCATGCAATCAATGCATCTTTGCCAACGCAGTGGTAGTTTATTGATGCCCCTTCTTAAAGAAATCAGCTGGACGGGAGGCAACAAATTCTTCAAAGGCATTTTGTACTGCCTCTCGGGTATCGAACTTTTTTCCCGCCAAGAAGTTATCCAAATTCTGGAAAAAGTAGTAGTCTGTAGGCGCAAGGTCTGGTGAGTAGGGCGGATGATGGAGAGCTTCCAACCCCAGTTCTCGCAACTTGGAGACCGTCTGCTGTGCAGTATGAGGTCGCGCGTTGTCGTGCAGGAGCAGCGGAGACGAGCGATTGACCAATGCTGGTTGGAGATGTGCCAGCTTCTCCATCATTGTGCTCAGTTCTTCACAGTACACATCTGCAGTAATGGTCACCCCGTTTGGTAAGAAGCTGTGATGAATCACACCGGCGCTAGACCACCAAACAGTGACCATCACTTTTCTAGGGGTAAGTTTTCGTTTAAGGCATTGTTTAGGTGCTGAACCAGGATCCAGCCAACTTGCTGAGCGCTTGCGGTTATCAAATAGAATCCATTTTTCATCGCAGGTAACAATGCGGTTCAAAATTCCTTCATTTGTGTGTCTGTTGAGCAGTGCAAGGCATGTCTCGACGCGTACTTCGCGCTGGCGATCATTGAGTTCATGGGGCACCCATTTGTCAAGCTTTTTTACCTTGACAATTTGACGCAAATGGACCAATATTGTTTTGACGCTAACGTCGAAAGCTGCTGCTAATTCAGCCGTAGATTGTGTATCATAAGCTTCCACAATCGCCTTTAATTCGTCATTGTCGACCAAAGTCTTCGGACGACCGCGAGGTTCATTTTCACGGTCGAAATTTCCAGAACGGAAGCGAGCAAACCAGTAACAGGTGGTGCGTTGGTTTGTAGTGTTAGCTCCGTAAACGTCGTTGATGTTGCGTGCCGCTTGTGCTGCGTTGCTGCCACGACGGTATTCATATTCCATAATTACTCGAATTTTTAACGTATCCATGATGACGAAAAAGATTGAAATGCGATGAAAATGTAACACTAATCAATAAACAAATGACTACTTTTGGAAAAAGAAAACCATGTTTTTAAAATAAAATTAATTTGAAATTGGATTCTTAGCCAAACAAAAATTATTTTGATTTGAAATGGCCAGTACTGCAGAACGGCAATTTCATAGGTAAAGACCTAATATTTAAATAACATATAGTACAAGAACTTAAACTACATGGCCATCTTACTTTATATGCGGATGACACGTGTTTATTTTATTTCGGATCTTCCATTCATGATTTAATTTCCCAAGCTCAAGAAGACTTAAACACCTTATTTTCGTGGTTTCAATATAATCTTTTAACGATAAATATCTCCAAAACATGTTATATCTTATTCAAATCTAAAAATAAAATAATCCCTCCACATGAACCATTAAATATTGACAATATTCCCTTACAGCAAAAAACTTGTGAAAAATATCTTGGCTTAAGGCTAATGCTCCAGGGTAGCCCGCGAAATTCAAATATTTTTATGTTTTTTGCAATTTGCCGGTCAGGGTGAAGCTGTATGTGGACCAAATGCAAATTTCAAGACAAGAATGAATATTTCAGAAATAATCATTCTTTCGAACTACATGAACTTAGAGGGCTATATTGATGATTAAAATGGTTATAATTCTTTAGATAAATACGCGTTACGGTCGCAGATCGCATTTGGTCCACATACAGCTTCACCCTGACCGGCAAATTGCAAAAAACATAAAAATATTTGAATTTCGCGGGCTACCCTGGAGCATTCACCTTAAGATTGGATAGTTCACTATCGTGGAATGCTCACCTAGAACATAATATAAAGACAAAGCTTTCGTCACTACTTGGATCCCTTAGAAATATAGTTCGATGCATTCCACATAGATTGCGTCACACCATGTATAACGCCCTAGTAAAACCACACCTGCTTTATCTGGTTGAAGTATGGGGCAATGCGGCCAAAACAAAACTAAATAATCTCCAAGTTGCACAAAACAAATTAATAAAAATGATTTTTAACTACTCATATTTAACATCAACAAGCACAGTGTATGAAGAAACAAAAATAATGAACATTAGGCAGCTATATATTTACAACACTTGTATTTTTATCCGGAAAGCTCTTAACAAAAGTATACAGACAAAATCGTTTACTAAAGTCAAGCAAGTAACCCAACGTAGCACACGTCGAGCTAGTTTACTTATCTTACCAAAGATGAGAACTAAGTTCGGTAAGAAAAATTTAAGATTTGAAGGAGCACAATTGTATAACAATATACCGTCATGCATAAAAAAATTACACTCATTCAATGCATTTAAGAAGCAATTAGCCCAATACTTAATAAATAAATAAATAATAACGAATTACCTTTCAGCAAATAATTACACATAAGGGAATGCATTGGATGAGTGACAAACTCAATATTTATTTTATTGACGAACTCAATATACCTAGCATAAGGCAACCATTGTTCGCATGTAAGTGACTTTGTGTATTTTTTGAGAATAAATATCTTTAAACCTATTGTTGATATAGCAGTCCCTCATGACGAGAACCTCGTGAAGTCAGAGAAAGATAAACAAACGAAGTATCTTGACTTGACTCGCGAGGTTGTCGACATGTGGGATGTGAACACAGCAGTCATTGTGCCGATAGTCGTGACGGCCTATGGAATAATTGCCAAGAGCCTCGACCAACATCTCAAGAGGCTCTCATTGGGCAGCTGGATCAAGGGCTTGATCCAGGAAGCTGTACTCCTGGACACGGCGCGTATAGTGAGGAGGTTCCTCTCTCAGGATCCCTGACCACCGGTAGCTTGGACCCTGTTCCCGATACCGGTGGGCTACTATTTTTTATATTTTTAAATGTTTTTTTTATTTATTTATTTTAATGAAATATTTAAAAATGTAAAATTGTATAAATGTATAGAATGAATAAATGAAATAATAATAAATAAATAAATCCGCAAGGCAGTTTTGTGGCGAACTGTTGGGCACTGGCGACCCCACGGACCTGACCTCCAGGGAGAATTCTTGTTCCTCATTTCCGGCTTGCCTTTATTGGCTGGCCGGGGTGAAAACTGACGAGGAACAGAGCTCCCACCTCTTTCTTGCCTTAATCGGCCGGTCTGAGTGGAGATTCGCAAGAGCAAACGTGCTCGGGAGAAGGATTTATAATCCGGTAAGGTGCTGGTAGGGATCTTGACCGTACTTCCGGGATTGTCCTGATAGCCGTTGTATACCTCTCCACTCCTCTAGCACCTCAGGATATGTTGCACCCTCGGCGCTACGTTACTTTGTGCTAGCGACCCTTTTCGGGGGGCCCATTTATTGAGTGTGCAAGTCACCCCCTGCCATTTTAAAGTCGTTTTAATTGTCAATGGTCAGGCAGGGGCCAATAGTTCTTCCATAGTAAACGATTATTAGTCCACTAAACCAACCAAACCCATAGCGTTTCATCTTTTGTTTCCTTATTCTGCAATAGTCCTGCTCCAACCGGGGATTGTCCTTGGGTATACTTTCACAGTACATACAGGGATAATCTTCGATTGGTGTCCCATTCCATTTAAAATGTCTAAAGAGGCCTCTGCGAGTTGGCTTCGGCCCCTCGTACGCCTACCAAAGGACCGGGTCTCTAGGAAGAGGGACCCGAGAAAGTAAAAAAATAAAAATAATAACAATAATGTTTTATTGTCAGGCAACTAAGACCCATATAAACGGTACTGTTGGACCTGTACCCACTTCTTCTTTTACCTTTCTTATTGATTCGTACATAAATATTTGCCAGAAATCAAATAAACTTCAAGACAATAAATGATCACGGGCTACAAATTACAGGCAGTCAAAAATGCAATGTTAAGCCTATAGCCTATAGACTTCTCAACCCAAGTAGAAATACGATCCTAATAATTATAGCTATAATTCCGGCTGTAACCCCCCCCCCTGAAAAAATATTTTTTTCAACATAGGCACTTCGGCATGATGGATCGATCAACAGTGGACGGCAATTGACTGGCATCATCTTTTGATGATGATAGTCGCCATATACAGCCCAATGTACAGAGGTTGCTCCGATACCGAGAAATCAGTCGCCGACTTCATTCTAGAAATGAGGCCTTTGGTACCGGACGTGTAAAAATACTCGGAACTATGAGGACGCTCAGCGAAACCTATATGCGTAGCGTCGCTGGCTAACCTAGCCAGGACTCCTAAGCACAACGGCGCGAATGAGGGCCTAATAACGAAATCACAACTGTACTCTCTCCGTTGCGGCGGTAATCTTTTCGTCTGGATAGAGATTCTCATTTCAACTTTATGTAGCTCTAACACGTGTTAATAACCCTAGCAACTTTCTTCAACATCGTGTATAGAAAAGCGTTATCATTAAAACGTTTCTCATTACGAAAAATTACTAAGGTTGGTCGGAGTTTTTAATAGAAGAGGTGATACATTCAATACCTTGCATTCTAAGGGGGTCAAGCAATGCTACAAGTTGACTGTTCGTATATCTTATATCACAATGGTTGCTGGTAGCTCACAATGGGCTTCATCAGAAGGCTTAAGGTCACTCAAAGGGTAATGCTTGGAGTTTCTTTGCGTGATCGAATCAGGAATGATGATATTTGTAGAGAACCAAGGTTACTTACATAGCCCGAAGGATCGCCAAACTAAAGTGGCAGTGGGCAGGGCACATTGCTCGCAGAACGGATGGTCGTTGGGGCCGAAAAGCTCTGGAGTGGCGACCGCGTATCGGAAGACACATCGTTGGAAGATCTCAAAGTGGACCGATGACCTGGTGAAGGTCGCAGGTAGCCGATGGATGCGAGACGCACAGAACCGGTCGTTGTGGCAAAGCTTGGGGGAGGCCTATGTCTAGCAGTGGAGGTTTTTAGGCTGATATGACGATATCTTATCTTAGCAATCTTACCTAGTGATATAATTTTACTTTACGAAATACACGCAAACAAAGTCGCGCGCAACAGCTATCTATCTCTTTCTAATCTTCTAATGTATTAAAATCTCGGATCACAGTTTTTTTTTTCGAACTCCTCCAAAATGGCTTGATCGATTTTTATGAAATTTTTGTGTTTATTTATATGGCAAAACAACGTTTGCCGGGTCAGCTAGTTTATTTATAAAAAACAATTTGTTGTCCTTAAGATTACAAAAGCACACCATTAGACCCCTGGGGTCTGTCTTAGAATGCTAAATGCCAGTTCGACAACTAAAACTCGTTTTACAAAAAAATCATGCACATGTAAGTATGTGCACATAACTCGACAAATTGTACTGCTCAGCTGATTTTTTTTCGTGATTTTAGGGTTGGCTCCACAGCATACAAGTTGTTCGTAATGATGAGTGCAATGACCTCTTTTCAGGTAGTCTGTTACCCGTCGCGTCGCTTGTCAGAATAACACATATTTGCAGTGGGGGTTTGTACTTACAGCACGCAGGTGACGCGGCAGCTAGTTCCTAATAGATAAACTCTCTTACTTAGCTGTAAACACTAAATTCAGGAACAGATTGCCAGTCTATTCAAAGGGCAGAATAAGACGGCAAGGCGACGTGATTGGTTGTTAATTGCGTCGGTCACCATGCGGCGCACGTCCAACACATAGTTCCCGTGTGTCTCCCTCGTAGCTACCGACTGACCCTCACATAGTCACCGTGTACCAGACCCCCTGGTTATACTGTACCAGAGTCCCTTAGTTTTCGTGTGACCAGTTCCGAGCCGCGCGCCGCGTACCCCTGCTCGGTATACACCGTGCGTGAACTCTAGGCGACCCAAATTATTTGCGAAAATAAATTTTAATTTGAGATAAATCAACACGTGGGTCCAGAGAGCCACCGATAGATGTAATCTGATTAAAGAGAACCTTCACTGACAGCACAGCAGAGTTACAATTCCCACATAATACACGGGCATACATAAATGTGACGTAATCACGTGACGTCAGAACATTCAGCGGTGAACGAGCTCGGCTTGATTCCTTTACGACCAGATTGGGGTGTGTGATGGTTATCGCAAATCTGCCCATATCAGCGGCACGCTCCGCTGTTCCAAACCAAATTAAC
Organism: Lacanobia oleracea; assembly: GCA_950371165.1. NCBI lineage: Eukaryota > Metazoa > Arthropoda > Insecta > Lepidoptera > Noctuidae > Lacanobia > Lacanobia oleracea. Next base: position 23,977,296 of record OX493406.1, read on the forward strand.
TAAAGGATCGGTAACGGAATGTTCACGAGCTCAGCGCCTTTTAATAAATGAGCCTCAGTCGCTGATAGCAGACGAACCGTCTCGAACTGTACCGAGCTAGGCCGAACTGTTTCCAAGCTACTCGTAAACACAGCCTTTGTGACCTGCAGGAACGGCGAGCACTTTGATGAGCAGCATTGCAGGACAGTAAGAGAGTAAGAGTAACATAAAATCAAATTAATTACTATTATGGTTTCGAATTTTCGTAAAAAACGAAAACTTTATAGGATCACTCGGGTATTTGTCTGTCAGTCCATCTGTGGGTACTTTCAGAGGTTGATCAGGCACTATCGGCACCCAGTCACCATTAGCGAACATATAGTATAATGTGTGGACCTGTTGGTTGTCCTTAAACGGCGAACAAGGAGATTCTTCGAATGAGATTAAAGCGCGCATTTTTTAACGCAAGAGGCTAACGTATTTCTGATGGCTTTATTTGAAGAGGCATCATTAGGGTCACCATTTTTCTGCATCGAGTCCTCTCGCTAATGAGTTGTCATTGTGGTTGCTCTAGCCGATCGCTTAGTGGATTTAGATTTAGTGACCAACATTACATCAATATTACTGAAATATACAGCTGTAGTTAAAATAAGTTATTTAACATAACTGTCATATGAATTTAGATTGTTATAAGCCGGTACACGGGTGTGACATATGCGTGTACAATAACGACCTGTACAAAACATTTGCCCTGAAAGCGTTTGATACGAGTTTGATGACGTCACATGGCCGCCACGAGCCGCACGCGTGTGCGTGCGACTCGTAGCTCAATGCTATTGTAGATTACTTTTTCAATAATTTTGAAAAAAATAGGTAATAAAGCTATTGATATTCTCCTTTTTACCCTTTTTGAACAAAAACTTGATGATTGACACTTTTAGCTTACTGGGAAATCTTCCGTTTTTAGATGCATAGATTAATCAAGTAGATTAGAACTGGGCAAAATGGATAATGCGACGTACTTTATAATTGACGTACATACATTATCGTATCCAGTACTGTGTGTATTTTTTAAAGATTTTTTTATTTTAAATATGTCAGTTGGAATTGTAGGACTCATAAATAGGGAATTATAATTACTATCAACTAGCTGACCCGGCAAATGTTGTTTTGCCATATAAATAAACATAAAAATTTCATAAAAATCTATCAATTCATTTCGGAGGAGTTCGACAGCAAAAAATGTGATCCGAGATTTTAATACATTAGAAGATTAGAAAAAGATAGATAACTTTTGCACGCGACTTCGTTTGCGTGCATGTCGTATAGTAAAATGATGTCGCTAGGTAAGATTGATAAGTTAAGATATCACCATATCAGCTCCACTGCTAGACATAGGCCTCCCCAAAGCGTAGCAACAACGACCGGTTTAGTGCGTCTCACATCCATTGGCTACCTGCGACCTTCATCAGGTCATCGGTCCACCTTAAGGCCTTCCAACGGTGTGTCTTCCGATATACGGTCGCCACTCCAGAACTTTTCGGCGCCAACGACCATCCGTTCTGCGAGCAATGTGCCCTGCCCACTGCCACTTTAGTTTGGCGATTCTTCGGGCTATGTAAGTAACCTTGGTTCTCTACGAATATCATCATTCCTGTTTCGATCATGCAAGGAAACTCCAAGCATTACCCTTTGAGTGACTTTAAGCCTTCTGATGAAGCCCATTGTGAGCTACCAGCAACCATTGTGATATAAGATATACGAACAGTCAACATGTAGCATTGCTTGACCCCCTTAGAATGCAAGGCATTGGATGTATCACCTCTTCTATTAAAAACACCGACCAACCTTAGTAATTTTTCGTAATGAGAAACGTTTTAACGATAACGCTTTTTCTATACACGATGTTGAAGAAAGTTGCTAGTTTTGTTAGCACGCGATAGAGCTACATACAGTTGAAATGAGAATCTCTATCCAGACGAAAAGACTACCCCCGCAACGGAGAGAGTACAGTTCAGATTCCGTTATCCACACTTAGGCTCCGATTCGCACCGTTGTGCTTAGGAGTCCTGGCTAGGTTTGCCAGCGAAGCTACTCATGTAGGTTTCGCTGAGCATCCTCATAGTTCCGAGTATTTTTACACGTCCGGTAGCAAAGGCTTCATTTCTAGAATGAAGTTGGCGACTGATTTCTCGGTATCGACTCAATCTCTGAAAATTGGGCTGTATATGGCGACTATCATCATCAAATCATGATGCCAGACAATTGCCCTCCACTGTTGATCGATCTATCGTGCCGAAGTGCCTATGTTGAAAAAGATATTTTTTCAGGGGGGGATTGACCCGGAATTTTAACTATTATTATAAGGAGGCATTTCTACTTGGGTTGAAAAGGTTTTTTTTTTACTATTTATAGGCACGCGTTTGACCACTATCTCACCTGATGGTAAGCGACGATGTAGTCGAAGATGGAGCACTTTTGCCTAGAAGTAACATATTCACTCTTGACTTAAAGACTGCCAGGTTGTAGCTATCAGGAAACACAGACTCCGGCTAGTCTATAGGCTATAAGCTTAACATTGCCATTTTTGACTGCCTGTAATTTGTAGCCCGTGATCATTTGTTGTCTTGAAGTTCAGTCGATCTCTCGCATATTTATGTTCGAATCAGTAAGAAAGGTAAGAGAAGAAGTGGATACAGGTCCAGCAGTACCGTTTCGGAAACTCTCTTCGCGAGTTCGTCTCTGACGTCATTGCTTGGGGATCTACAGTTTCCCATGAACCACTGGAGGGTGAAACCTGCAACGGATAATTTTTGCCCTGAGCTGTTGCTCTACTGTGAATTGAATAGTTTTTAGGCATGCGTGGATACGTGTGACTTTCAACCGAGTGCCTTTGCAAGTTTTGTAGAAATTACGTATTTAAATAGAAATCATACAATTTAGTTGGGTGGTATCTATCATTTTCTTCCTTTGCGTTTTCATGGAAATCATTTCCTTATTTTTCCCAAAAACATTTGTCAATATGATAAGTATTGATGGTCTGCTTGGTCGGTGGGCTCCCCGTTCACAGAAGTAATGAATTAATGCTGAAGCAACGGAAAAACACAGGCTATCTCCTAATGTAACCTAACCATCTCTTGATTGTGGTGTATGCCGTCGTAATTTTTTAACAAAATTCGTAAAATAATTCGCATTTGAGTGGCCCTCTTATATTATGTTCGCATTTTTCTTCTTCTCCGTCGTTTCTTCAATGCTGAGGATCGCGACCGCAATCGACGCGTATCCATGTGGTCTTCTGCTGCGTGGACCACTCTGTGCATGATACCTTTAACAGCCTTCTTTCTCTTCGTGGCTAAAAGGCATTGATTACAATGAAACCGAATGTTTATTGAAACCCTTAAGGTAACATGTACTTCTGGAATGATAATAAATTGAGCACACGTGCTCAGCGCACCATCACCCGAACTCTCACTCACACACACACTCTTTCACTCTCACTAACACAAACACACCACCATTCCATTTTAGTCATTTTTGTCATCAGATTTTTTAATTTTTGATTTTATCTTGTTTTTTTTTTCTTTTTTTTCAGTATTGGTTGTTTTTGTCTTCCTTTTTGGTTCTCTTCTGTTATTATGTTATATTAGGTAACTGTATTAAATAAAATATTATTTAATTTAATACAGTCACTAGTCGTAAGTGAGTTGTCCGATGGAGGGTAAGCCTGGTGATCTGTAATACAGGTTTTACCTATAACAGCCACCAGTCTCGTAATATGTGCTATAAAATGACTTTGTACTGTGTTTTTTAATACGAGATACAATAAATTATATTATTATATTATTATTATATTTTTTATGGCGTCAGGCCATAAAATGGCCATATGTTTGCATATTTGATCTTTAGTATGCTGATATTATTTTGCTCTATATGAATGGTGCTATTCTTCAAACTACGAGTACAAAGTTAAGAAACTACTTGATGAATCAAGTTAATTCTCAATTTATTTCGAATCAGGAACGCAAATCGAAACGATTTAAGTTTTTAGAACTCAGTTAGACATCCGATTAACCAATCTAATTCAACTCTTTTCGCGACTCTCTTATCATGGGACTTTGCCAGCTGCTCGCGGGTGGTATGTCGTGACCCCTGGCCCGTAAACATTAATTTTTGAGCAACTCCAGTTAAGCTTAGCAAATGTAAGCGCACGCGTATTGACGATCCAAAAAATCAGATTAAATGCATAACGCCATCTATGGAATCTTAAGATGCACTGTCTTAATATTATTTCGGAGATTGTTTTATTTTTATCAATAGGAATTGGTACAGAAAGATATTTATTAAAGATATTAAAAAGTCATTTTTTTTAAAACGTTTTAAAAGTACCACTAATAACTAAAAAAATGATGTTTTGAATGCTCATGCTGTGTTGAGTACTTATTATTTGGGTCAGTAGATGGCATTACGGGTATCTGAGTGGGTGTTGATTTCATGGACATTACCACAATTCCTATCCAGTTAATTTATGTAAAAACTATCTAAATTGGTTTTGCAACTATCTACTTTTGAACGTGATGCGTTTTGTTAATTTTCCTTTTACATCCTGGCCATTATATTTTGGCATAGATGAATGCTAAAAAACTAAATACAATAATAACATGTTATTTATGTATTTAAATATTAGGGAAAATAAAAAAAAAGAAAGAAAATGAATAATTTAAAAATATAAACAAAATTCAAAGATAATCATTACTGTTTGGACTCGAACCCACACCAAGTATTTTGAAAGGCAGTCTTTAAACCTATCTTTTATCAGTACTGTTGACAAATGATTGAAATAGCCGGAGTCTGTTTTTCCTGATAGCTACAACCTGGGAGTCTTTAAGTCAAGAGTGAATAGGTTATTTCTAGGCAAGCGTGCTCCATCTTCGACCACATCATCACTTACCATCAGGTGAGATAGTGGTCAAACGCGTGCCTATCTATAGTAAAAAAAAAAAATTGCCGATGTTATTTATGTCATGGTTTTTGGCTGCTCAGCTCCTTGAAAGTATAGCGTGATGATTAACATTGCTATAATTAGACGCATCTGCAATATTGTAATACGTTGTGGCTTCTTATAACAATTCCTCACTAAACTGTTTGGAAAAATGTGGATTATAAACTAAAATGTTATTTTAAGTGCACAAAAACCATTTTTATTATATTTTTTTAACAAAATTATGGTGTAAAAATACAGTTCAAGAGATAAAATAAATACAAAAATAATAGCTGTTGCTGGCCAGGTACCGAACCATGTGCCATTCGTTTAAAATTACATTTTTAAATATTGATAATCCTCCAAAGCACATAGCGTGATAATATATAGCCTAAAACCTTCTCCTAACCAGAACGATCACAACAAAAAAAGAATTATAGAAATCGGTCGAGCCGGTCAGGCGTGATGCGATGACCAAGGGAAATAGGGATTCATTTTTATATATATATATACTAGCTGACCCGGCAAACGTGGTTTTGCCATATAAATAAACACAAAAATTTTATAAAAATCGGTTCATGGCATTTCGGAGGAGGTCGGTAACAAACACTGTGGTCCGAGATTTTTAAACATTAGAAGATTAGAAAGAGATAGATAGCTCTTGTACGCGACTTCGTTTGCGTGTACGTCGTATAGTAAAACTATGTTGCTCGGTAAGATCGCTAAGATAAGATATCATCATATCATCCGAAAGACCTCCACTGCTGGACATAGGCCTCCCCCAAGCGTTGCCACAACGACCGGTTCTGTGCGTCTCGCATCCATCGTCTATCCCGCGTCCTTCACCAGGTCATCGGTCTATCTTGTGGAAGGCCTTCCAACGTTTTGGCGGTGACCTTAGACATCTCCAACGCCTTCAACACCCTGCCCTGGAGTTGTATTCGGGAGGCACTGCGCTATCATCGAGTGCCTACCTACCTCCGCCGCGTCATTGGGGCTTATTTGACGGACCGGTGTGTCACCTATCTGGGACGTGATGGCAGAAACCAGCACCCCATGTCGTGCGGCGTTCCGCAGGGCTCGGTCCTGGGCCCACCCCTGTGGAACATCGGTTACGACTGGGTACTGAGGGGCGAGCTCCCGCCGGGAGTGGACCTGACGTGTTACGCTGACGACACGCTGGTCACTGCCCGGGGGAGCTCGTACAGGGAGGCAGCGTTGCTGGCGACGGCCGCGGTCTCACAAGTGGTGAGCCGCATACGGCGCCTTGGCCTGGAGGTAGCCCTCAACAAGTCGGAGGCCATAGCCTTTCATGGCCCCCGGCGGGCGCCGCCAGCGGGATCACACATAGTTGTTGGGGGGGCCCGTATCGCTGTCGAGTCCACCATGAAGTACCTGGGATTGGTTCTCGACAGCCGGTGGGATTTCGGCCCCCATTTCCGGCGGCTGGCGCCCAAGTTGTCGGGCGCGGCTGGGGCGCTGTCAACACTGCTTCCCAATCTGGGGGACCCAAGCACCGCCTGCAGGCGGTTGTACGTGGGGATCGTGCGATCAATGGCCTTGTATGGGGCCCCGATCTGGGCGGCTGACCTGACGGCCGGCACCATCACTGTTCTGCGGAAGCCGCAGAGGGTGATGGCCGTCAGAGTCATCAGGGGCTATCGCACAATCTCCTACGAGGCTTCTTGCGTACTGGCCGGATCTCCGCCCTGGGACCTGGAGGCAAAAGTCCTCGCGTCACTGCACCGGTGGCGTGAGGAGGCGCGGGCGCGCGGCGAGCGACTGATGCAGCAGCACATTAAGCTGCGTCAGTCGCAGCTGCGCGAGGTTCTGGTGGCGGAATGGCGGAACAGGCTCTCACGCCCTTCCGCCGGCCTCGTCACTATCGAGGCCATCCGGCCAGTGCTCGAGCTGTGGCTCGGGAGAAGGCACGGCTCCTTGACATTTCGTGTGACGCAGGTCCTCTCGGGGCATGGCTGCTTCGGGAGGTTCTTGTGTCGCATAGGCAGGGAGCCGGACGCTCGGTGTCACCACTGCGTCGACTGTCGGGAGGACACGGCGCGGCATACGCTGGCAGAGTGTGCCGCTTGGGAGGAGCCGCGCCGTGCCCTCATCTCTGTGGTAGGCAGTGATCTCTCGCTGTCGGCTGTAGTTCGTGCTATGGTCGACGGCGAGGAGTCCTGGGACGCGGTGGTCTCCTTCTGCGAAACAGTTATCGCGCAGAAGGAGGCTGCGGAAAGGGAGAGGGAAATCTCAACCTCTCTCCCAGCCCGCAGCAGGCGCACCGGGCGTCGGAGGAGGGTATACGCTGCCCTCTTCCGGCCCCCCTAACTGGGTCTAGGGGCGGCGGAATTGGGGATGTCCGTCGCCCCCCATTCATTCGGCCCCGAGGTGGCGGCGCGTGGTGTTCCCGTGCGCCCCTCTTTGACGTCGTGGGGGGAGTCAAACACCTCACTCCCCCCGCTGACCCGAGGTGGCCCGCAGAGACGGGCTGGCACCAGCCGGGGATTACGGAAGTCGCATTAGTTCTCGCGATCTCCGGTTGGTGAGAGATGGAGCACCGGGGTGGTTTTAGTCAGTAAGAGTCTGACAGACCCCTCCGCCCGCCCCAGGGCGGAGGACATCCATGAGGATTTCCCCCCGTCACAAAAAAAAAAAAAAAAGGCCTTCCAACGTTGTGTCTTCCGGTACGCGGTCGCCACTCTAGGACTTTTCGGCCCCATCAACCATCTGTTCTGCGAGCAATGTGCCCTGCACATTGCCACTTTAGTTTGGCTATCCTTCAGGCTATGTAAGTAGCCTTTGTCCTCTACGAATGTCATCATTCCTGATTCGATCACGCAAGGAAACTTCAAGCATTACCCTCTCCATTGTCCTTTGAGTGAATTTAAGCCTTCTGATGAGGCCAATTGTGAGCGACCAGAAACCATTGTGACATAAGATATAAGAACAGTCAACTTCTAGCATTTCTTGACCCCCTTAGAATGCAAGGCATTGGCTGTATCACCTCTTCTATTCAAAACGCCGACCACCTTAGTAACTTTTCGTAATGAGAAATGTTTTAATGTAAGCGCTTTTCTATACACGATGTTGAAGAAAGTTGCTAGGGTTGTTACACCGCAATAGAGCTACATAAAGTTAAAATGGGAAACTCTATCCAGACGAAAAAACTACCCCCGCATCGGAGAGAGTACAGTTGAGATTCCGTTATCCGCACTTAGACTCCCATGAACGTCGTTGTGCTTAGGAGTCTTGTCTAGGTTAGCCAGCAAAACTACGCACATAGGTTTTGCTGAGCGTCCTCATCGTTCCGAAGATTTTTGCACGTCGGGTAGCAAAAGCCTTATTTTCAGAATGAAGTCGGCGACTGATTTCCCTGTATCGAAGTAACCTCTGTACATTGGGCTGCCTTTGGCGACTATCATCATCATCATCATTTCAGCCAATAACCGTCCACTGCTGAATGTAAGCCTCCCAAAAAGTGCCAAGCATCCCGGTCTTGTGCAGTCCACGTCAATCCGCTGCCAACCACCTTTTTTAAAGGGTATAATTTAGACGGTCACCAAAAATAATATTTTTAAGACTCTAAGCCTAGGCACCAAAATGGATCAATGGTCACCAAATTCTATCCAAATCAACTGTGATTGCCATAAAATGTAGGCTTGGGGTTACAAACTGGATAAAATAGGTAAGGTTAGGTTAGAATTGTGACCAACCCCGCGCGAGCCGAGCGAGCGAAGCGAGCGGTGCCGCGGAAGCGGACGGCGAGCGCTACTTCTCGAATATTATTTGGTGACCATTTATCTGTTTTGGTAACCGTTTAGAACTTTTTTGGTAGTAAAATAGGTACTTTTTTGGGCGGTGTTTAAACACAAGCCTTTTTTAAATCGTCGTAATCATACCTATTATTATTCGGAGGGTGTCAGAAGTCGCTTAGTTTTGACTGTTTGTAATTTGTAGCCCGATACCATTTGTTGTCTTGAAGTTCAGTTGATCTCTGGCAAATTTATGTACGAATCAGTGAGAAAGGTAAGAGGAGAATTGGGTACAGGTCCAGCAGTACTATCTCGGAAACTCTTCGCGAGTTCGACTCTGGCGTCATTGCCTGAGGATCTACAGTTTCTCATGATCCACTGGAAGGTGAAACCCGCAACGGATAATTTTTGGCCGTGAGCTGTTGTTTCACTGGGAATTGAACAGTTTTTAGCCATGCCGGAGCAATCAGCCGAAATCTTATTTCAACTACTATGACAGTTTGTTGGATACGTGTGAATTTCAACCAAGTGTCTTTGCAAAGTTTTTTAGAAATTTTATATTTAAATAGAAATCATAAAATTTAATCGGATGGTATCTGTAATTTTCTTGCTTTGCGTTTTCATGGAAATATATTTTTCTCATTTTTCCCAAAAACATTTGTCAATATTATCGTGTTGATGGTCTGCTTGGTCGGTGGGCTCCCCGTTCACAGAAGTAATTAATTAATGCTGAAGCTACGGGACAACATAGGCTATCATTGAAAATAAACTAACCATCTCTTGATTTTGGTGTATACCATCGGCAATTATAACAATATTCGTAAAATAATGCGCATTTGAATGGCCTTCTTATATCATGTTCACATTTTTCTTCTTCTTCGTCGTTCCTTCAATGCTGAGGATCGCGACCACACTCGACGCGTATCCATGCGATCTTCTGCTGCGTGGATCGCTCTGTGCATGCTGCCTCTAACAGCCTTCTTTATGGCGTCGGGCCATAAAAAAGCCCATATGTTTGCAAATTTGAACTTTATGGTGTTGATATTATATTGCGCCTATACTTCAAACTACATAGTTAAGAAACTGCTTGATAAATGAAGTTGATTCTCAATTTATTTCAAAACGATTTTATATTTTTAGAACACAGTTAGACATCCGATTAACCGATCTAATTCAACTCTTTTCGCGACTCCTCTATCATGGGACTTCGCCAGCTGCTCGCGGGTAGTATGACGTGATCCCTGGCCCGTAAAGATTCATTTTTCAGCAACTCATGTTAAGCTTAGCAAAAGTAAGCGCACGCCTGTTGACGATTCAAAAAATGAGATCAAATGCATAACGCCATCTATGGAATCTGAAGTTAAACTGTCTTAATATTATTTCGGAGTTTGTTTTATTTTTATTAATAGGAATTCATTCAAAACGATATTTTCAAACTATTAAAAGAATCCTTTCTTTTTCAGACGTTTTAAAAGTACCACTAATGACTAAAAAACATGTTTGGATGTAATTGTAATGCTGTCTTGAGGTCAATAGATGGCATTATGGGTATCTGCATTACGTAATGTTGACTTTATGTGCATTGCCACAATTCCTATCCGGTTAGTGTTTTTGCAAACTTTTGAATGTGATGCGTTCTGTAAATTATCCTTTAACATCCTGGCCATTATGTTTAGGCATAGATGAATGCTAAAAAACTAGATACAATAATAACATGTTATTCATGTGTCTGAGTCCACTGCGGTTTTGTCTGGCCCTCAACCCTCTCAGTACATTGTTGGAGGGTTCGGGCCAAGGCTACCGGTTGAGAAGAGGTGGTCAGGTCATATCGCACCTCCTTTACATGGATGACTTGAAACTCTTTGCTCCTAACAACTTGAAACTGATGAAGCTACTGAAGGTAACAGAAACCTTCAGCAGCGCCATCAGGATGGAATTTGGTTTGGACAAATGTGCGGTCATGCATGTAAAGCGAGGGGGAAATTATGGAATCCGAGGCAACACAACTCTCGGATTCCATAGACCTTAGGTCCCTCTCCTCAACCGAAACTTACAAGTATTTGGGTATGTCGGAAGCGTTAGGCATCAGTGCTACTGACATGAAACAATCGTTGAAGGAGCGCTTCTTTGGCCGCCTGAACAGAGTACTTAACAGTCTTTTATCAGGCGGAAACAAGGTGCGCGCCTTCAACGGTTGGGTCATGCCGGTTTTGATGTATTCTTTCGGCATACTCAAATGGACTCAGACGCAACTTGACGCCCTGGATAGGAGGGTACGTTCACTGCTTACCGCAAATCGGATGCATCACCCACGGTCATCGGTGATGAGGCTGTATATCCCGCGAAAGTGCTGGGGTCGTGGCTTCTTAAATGCTAAGACCCTGCACAACCGCGAGGTATGCAGCCTTAGGGAATACTTCCTAGAGGCCGACGTGGGTATGCATCGAGATGTGGTAGCGGTGGACAAAGGCCTTACCGCGCTCTCCTTGGCTAACGAGAACTGGCGCAAACCTGTGGTATTAGATACTAACGACCGCAGGGAGGTATGGCAGAGCAAGGAGCTTCACGGACGCTTTTATCGGGTCCTACATGGGCCCGATGTAGACTTCTTAGCGTCCGTAGCCTGGCTTCGTTTTGGTGACCTCTTCGGGGAAACCGAAGGTTTTGTCTGTGCAATTATGGACGAAGTTATGATGACTAATAACTACCGGAAATACATTGTGAAGGACGGTACGGTTGACATATGTCGGGCATGTCACCGGCCCGGGGAATCTATCCGCCACATTATTTCCGGTTGTTCTAGTCTGGCTAACGGAAACTATTTGCACAGGCACAACCTTGTAGCCAGGATTATCCACCAGCAACTTGCTCTTAAATACAATCTTATGGAGTCGCAAGTACCGTACTATAGGTATGTGCCCGACCCAGTTCTCGAAAGTGGTAGTTGCACATTGTATTGGGATCGGTCTATCATCACTGACAGGACTATTGTTGCCAATAAGCCTGATATAGTGGTGATAGACCGACTAGAGCGTCGCGCAATGATTGTTGATATAGCAGTCCCTCATGACGAGAACCTCGTGAAGTCAGAAAAAGATAAACAAACGAAGTATCTTGACTTGGCTCGCGAGGTTGTCAACATGTGGGATGTGAACACAGCAGTCATTGTGCCGATAGTCGTGACGGCCAATGGCATTATTGCCAAGAGCCTCGACCAACATCTCAAGAGGCTCTCGTTGGGCAGCTGGATCAAGGGCTTGATCCAGAAAGCAGTACTCCTGGACACGGCGCGCATCGTTCGGAGGTTCCTCTCTCAGGAGCCCTGACCACCGGTAGCTTGGACCCTGTTCCCGATATCGGTGGGCTACTATTTTTATATTTTTAAATAATTTGTATTTATTTTATTCAAATATTTAAAAATATAATATATATGTATAGTTAACTGAATAAAGGAGATAATAATAATAATCTGTGGCCCAGCTGTCAACTTGCTGCTGACGTCAAATTTTTATCGCCTCGGATTTTTGCACAATTTTATTAAAAAAACTAGTAAAAAAATGAATTTGATTACCGATCCACCAAGAAAAAAAATTGAATGATAATTACACAAGATAACAACAATAAATAATCATGGAAATACAACAGTGAAAAACTGAAATGCTGACAAGAGGCCGGGCACGAAAGAAAAACACACGTTCATCATCTTCGGGTTCGTCGCTCAGCTCCGCCTCACAGCCGCCGGGACCTGCTCCAGCCACAACTCCTGATATTCCGGTAGCTGCAGTTGCGTCGAGCTCGAGCGACGAATACTTCTCGCCGCCGACGACACCACCAGCTACGCCTCGGCGCGGACGAAGCCGACCACCGGCCAGCTTAGGACCTCGAGGCCCACCGGTCTCTGACAGGGTCCTCGCTATCGGTGGAAGTGTGCAGCGTATAAAATGGACTCAAGCCATAAATAAGAATGTAATACGCTCATACTTTGGGGCTACAGAGGGGGGAACTAACCTGACTGTGTACCGTGGTCGGATGCCCTCTCTGTTTCAGGTACTTGAACCAGCTGTCAGTGTATCGGCCCAACGACTGTCGGATCAGGTGCGCGTCATCCAGCGTTACCGTATGTTGGATGATAGTGTGCTTGATCGCCTCCGAACTGAAATATGTCTATGTCATTGCTCCTCCGTCGCAGACTGTGGCACCAGCACAGTTAACCCAATTGCCCAGCCACGCTGACGAGGAGAGTAATGACAGGGTTACAAACGTAAGAACCCAGTGCAATGACGAATTGAGGAGTGCTTTGGAGTGCGCTATTGGGGAATACCGCTACATGCCGCCTGAACTTAGACCACGCTTACCTCGTTTGCCCATGTATAACAAGAACAGGGCGCTGGTGGCTGCTCTGGATTCACAGTTTTCAAGCCATTTTGATAACTGTGATAACCTCACCGATGCACATTCGATCATGTACTGCGTGGCTGTAGCGGCATGTCGTGTAGCTCATGTCAAAATAAAAAGTTTTTGGGGACTGATGTCAATCCCCGAGATTATATATCTCGTGTCACAGAGCGCATCGACTTCCTGAAGCAGAAGGTGTATGCATGGGCCAGCCGTATTCGTAGGTACAGGCGGCAAGTGGAGCGATACACCCAGAATTGAACATTCCGAAGTAACGAAAGGTGGGATAATATAGGGATTGGGAGCGACCGGACCAAGGTGTGACTGACACGCGCTTGCCGGATGCTGATGCTATGAGTTCGTTCTGGCGCAGCATCTGGTGGCTGGATTCGGAAGGTCGAGCGTGTGTGCGATCCGATACCAGAAACGGGGGCAATTTCCATCAGCCCCCAAGATGTAGCTTGTGCAGTCCGTCCGTTGGCTAACTGGAAATCTCCAAGGCCGGACGAGCTGCACAATTTCTGGATTAAATGGTTTACGAGATCGCACGCTTGCTTGGCGTCTCAATTTCAGTCTGCCTTAGAGTCTGGGTCGCTACCCCAGTTTTTAACTACAGGAATAACCCAACTGCTCCATAAATCAGGTAGTACTGCGGAACCTCAAAATTATAGACCGATCACGTGTTTACTGACGGTCTATAAAGTTCTTACATCCATTTTGAGGGCAAAGATAAATAGTCATATTAACAACAACAACATCATGTCCGCCTCTCAGAATGGATGTACGAATGGGTCCCTCGGTACTAAGGAGCTACTCCTTATTGATATGGCCATTAACCAACAGGTTCGGCGTTCCCGAAAGGATCTGTCGACATGCTGGATAGACTATAAGAAGGCTTATGACTCGGTGCCTCATACATGGCTCATGAGGGTGCTAGAATTGTATAAAGTTGATGCAACGCTACGCACCTTCCTGATGTCGTGTATCCCTAAAGAAGGTTTTTAATAGCCCTCTATCAGGCGGAAACAAGGTGCGCGCCTTCAACGGTTGGATCATGCCGGTATTGATGTACTCTTTCGGCGTACTCAAATGGACTCAAACGGAATTTGATGCCCTGAATAGGCGGGTCCGCACACTACTTACTGCATATCGAATGCATCATCCATGGTCGTCGGTAATGATACTGTATATCCCGCGAAAGTGTGGAGGTCGAGGCTTTTTAAATGCTATGACTCTCCACAATCGCAAGATATGCAGTCTTAGGGAATATTTCCTAGCTGTCGACGTGGGTATGCATCGAGATATAGTAGTTGTCTCTCTGTTAAATTTTCTCTTGTTCAGTTCGAGAATATCAACTGATACTTAAATATAAAATTTAACACAGTACCCCATAAAAGAAGTGTGTACTTTGTCCAATCTGAATCGGGGTTGATCTAATTTGTTCCTATTTCCAGTATTAAAATTATGCCTGTCACTAATCTTGCTAACAAGATGAAGATTTTTCCGAACATACATAATATTTACGTAAATGTATTGACAAGGTACCGTCATGATGTTGATATCCTTAAACAGTTCTCTTAGGAAATCACGCCGACGGAGATTGTAAATGGCTCTGATGGCTCTTTTCTGCAGGATAAATATAGTCTCGATGTCTGCAGCACGTCCCAATAATAAGATTCCCTAAGACATAGATACTATGAAAGTTACTAAAATAGACCAGCCTCGCGGTATCTATATCAGTAAATTGACGGGTTTTTCTGACAGCTTATGCTGCTGATCTTAGCCGTCCCGCAAGAGATGTTAAATGAGGGCCCCATTGTAGCCTTGAGTCAAGCGTAATCCCAAGGAAAACCGTGTTTTCGACGAATTCAAATTTCTCCTAGTTCAATACTATGTCGCAATCATTTTTTTTAACGTTCGGTAAGGCAAATCTGATGCATTTGGTTTTTTTCCCATGTAATACTAAATTCATCATCTGATTGAGCATTATTTTTTCAAACACTTTACTGAAAATTGGCAATACAGATACAGGTCTATAATTATTGGTGTCTTTGCTGTCACCCGACTTCAATAATGGTATAACCTTACAATATTTCATAATATCCGGAAAGACTCCTTGGTCCACACATAAATAAAATATTAAAGCCAAGTATGGTGATATACAGGTTGTAGCTATCGGGAAACACAGACTCCGGCAGGGAATTCCACTCCTTAGCTGTACGCACTATGAATGTGTTTCCAAAACGTTTTGTGCGTGTGGGTGGGATGTCCACCATGTACCGGTGGCGCATCGCCGTTCGTCTTGTGGTCCGATGATGGAACGGGCTTGGCGGAATTAAATTATGCAATTCCGTCGCACATTCCCCAAAATGCAACCAGTAGAAAACCGACAAGCTAGCAACTTGTCGTCGATGCTCAAGACTTTGGAGCTTCGTCGCGACGAGCCTCTCATTGCCAATGATCTTCTTGGCTCGTTTCTCAATTGACTCAAGGGCATCAAGCTGGTATCTGGCAGATCCGTCCCAAAAATGAGAGCGAATAAGCCATACACGATCGAACTTGCGCTTGATAGAGTTGGAGCAGCTGTTCCGGCGTGAAATACCGTCTCACCTTTGCTAGGATCCCCAACTTCCTTGCAGCCACTTGAGCTTTTGCCTCTATGAAAGGGCCAACATTGAGAGTAGATGTTAATGTAACAAGAAGTTCAAGTTGTTTGGCTATCGGCACTGTTGCACCTCGGAAAGATGGAGCTGGGTGGAATTGGCTCTTTTTGGCGGAAAATAAACACGCTTGGGTCTTAGCAGCATTGAACTTGACCAGATTGGCATCACCCCATGCCTGGCAGACAGCCTGTAAGGACACATTCAAGCGCTCAACCATAGCCTCCCGGAGAGACCGGATCTGCGACCCACCAGCTCGTGCGTCGGGACACGTATCTCTCAGCAACAGTGCTGTCGTCTGCATACCCAAAGGTACCGGGTTTAAGCAGATTATTAATATGCAGCAAGAAGAGTGTTGCCGAAAGCACCGACTCCTGAGGAACCCCGGCATTAATATCCAGCAGTCCAGACGAGCAGCCATCTATGACCACTCGGATAGACCGATCCCTCAGAAAATCTGCGATCCAATAACACAAACCGGCAGGCAGACCGAAGGAAGGAAGCTTACTTATAAGGCTATCGTGCCAGACCCTGTCGAAGGCCTTCGAGATGTCAAGGGAGACCGCTAGTGCCTCCCCGTGTTTCTCTATGGCTTCACTCCAGATGTGAATGGCATACGCTAGAAGATCCCCAGTTGACCGATTTCGGCGGAACCCGTATTGTCGGTCACTAAGGATATCATTCGCTTATAGGTACGCCAAGAGCTTATGATTCAGCACGCGTTCCATAGTCTTACAGAGTATGGACGTTACCGAGATGGGTCTATAATTCGACGGGCCAGCTCGACTACCCTTCCTGGGCACGGGTAGCACGTTAGCTTGCTTCCAAGCCTTCGACACTTTTCCAGTCTCAAACGAAAGGTGAAATAGGCGTGTCAAGATCAGAGACAACTCAGGCGCACAAGTCTTCAGAACAAATGCCGGTATCCCGTCGGGGCCACTAGCCTTGTTCACGTTTAGGTTACGCAGTACCCTACGGACGTCCTTCTGATGAATGCGAATGTTCGACATGCTCGACTCGCATCCACCAGGAGAAGCAGGGGGCCTCGCGCCACCAGGATCCAGACGCGAAGATTCTGCAAACAAGGAAGCAAACAAGTTCGCTTTCTCCTCAGCGGAGTGGGCAAGCGTCCCGTCAGGTCTCAGCAGTGGTGGTAGTGAAAGTGGAATTCAACCGTACAACCTGGAACGATAGCTTTTAATAAATTATATTAGACCTCAGGTGAAGAATTTAAAGATTACGTAGTTTTAGTTGGTATATTAGTGAAAAAATTTACAAATTCTTGAGTTACTTCTAAATTAGAGCTTTTGGCACCATGTGTAGTCTCCAGTAAATAATCAGTGTTTCTTACTTATCTAACTTTCCAAACTGTCTTTATTTTATTTTCTGACGATTTGATTTTTTTGCTAAAATATAGGGATTTAGCTACCTTGCAAGTATTTCTGAACACTTTAGAAAATTCGTTTACAAACTTATTAAAAGAATCAGTGTTTATGACAGGCTTCAGGCCATATAGCTCATATAGTCTTTCCCTACTTATCGTAATGCCTTTAGTCGCCCAGTCACTAAATTAGGGAAAGTATCCTTAGACTTCTTTTCAAAAGTTGCATTGAATTCTTTTAGAACCACTGAAAAGAAATTATCAATATATTTATTAGCATATTCAATGTTATGGCCTAGAAAATTTAACTTATTTTGTAAGGTATCATTGAATTTAGCAATTGGCCTATATTGTATCCACGGCTGCTTTAAACTTAAATGTTACCAATTGACCACTATGATCAGAGGGAAGGTAACTAACTATGGCTTTATCTAAATATTCACAATCGCAGAATACATTATCGATACAGGTTGAAGATGTTGGTGATGTTAGTTGGTTCTGAAAACACATTAGACAAATTAAACGATTTAAAAAGGCTTATAACTCTGCTGCTATTTGAATTAATTTCTAAAATATTGATATTAAAATCCCCATAAATAATCGCGGGCTTGTTACCTGCTGCAAGTTTCGCAAGGATATCTTCCATTGTTGATTCAAATAAAGTAAAGTTTTGAGGGTTTGGGGGTCTGTACACGCACACTATGATATGCTTATCTAGCTCAACACAGGACAGTTCGATGCAATGTTCCACTGATAAGTTAACAATGTCATTACGTTGTTTAAATTTTTTTTTTTTTTAAATAAGATGAGGGAACCACCACGTAACATAGATTTGCGGTTAAAACAACTGCCCACATTATAATTTTCATAACTAATTAGCATCTGGTAATCCTTCAACCAGTGCTCACTAAAACATTCAATGTCAAACATTGTTTTTCTAAAAACATTGCCATTTCTAATAATTTGGAAGAGACACCTTGAATATTTTGATGAAATGATTTCAAGGCATGCTGCTGACTCCCTTTTTGACATTTATTTACTAAAGAGCAAGAAGATACCTTGTTGATGGTAGGCATAACTATTCTATCGCTGGTATCCTCTGTTGTCTTATGAACTAGTCTAAATGATTATCCAGAGCTTGCTCCATTACTTGAATACAATCACATGGCAGTGAGATGCAACTACTAGTGGCGCCCACATTAAAAAATGAATCTTCCATAGAGATAAATAAATAAAAATGTTTATTTCTTTACTTAAAGATATAACTATGTTAGGTTTGGAGTCTACTTTTAAGCAAAGATTTGTTTGTATTAGGTGGTTCCGCTCCTCCAGTTTACAATCATTCTACAGATGTGTGAGAAATAAGCAAAAAGATTAATTTAAGACTAATTATTTATGTATGGGAGCGCACTGGGTGTAGAATATGTTTGTGTAGGTGTCGGGATGTGTGTGGAATATGTGGTATGTGTAGCGCGAGGATGTGTAGGTGTGGTGTGTATGTGTACAAATTATACTACTCTGTCAAGAAAGTACCGGGAAAAGATCAATAATACCCAAAATGTCTGTTATTCATCCAAATTTATTTTATCACCTTCAAAGTATGCTCCTTTAGAAACGATACACTTGCGCCAACGAATAATCCATTCCTCAAAACATTTTTTTAACTTTGCTTCCGGGATTTTAGTTCAGTTCTCGCCGCGAATTCTCCTTTATGTCTTCTATCGATTGAAAACGGGTGCCACGAAGTGGTAATTTGAGTTTAGGAAAAAGAAAAAAGTCAGCAGGAGCCATATCTGGTGAATATGGTGGTTGCTGAATGGTATTTGTTGAGTGTTTGGTTAAAAATTCGTTCACAATGATAGCCTTGTGCGAAGGCGCATTGTCGTGGTGCAAAATCCAAGAATTTTCTTTCCACAAATCTGGCCTTTTTCGTCGAATTTGCTCTCTTAACCGCCGCATAACGCTCAAATAATATTCTTTATTTACCGTTAGACCTTCCGGTAGGAATTCAGAGTGCACAACACCGCGATAGTCAAAGAAAACAGTCAACATGACTTTGACTTTTGATCGACTTTGGCGTGGTTTTTTCGGTTTCGGTTCAGTTGGAAGGCGCCACTCCGAAGCTTGTTGACTAGTTTGCATGTCAAACGCGTAAACCCACGTCTCGTCACCAGTAACAATGCGTTTCATGAATGTTGGGTCCAAACTGACTCGTTCTAGCATGTCCTCAGCGACTTTCATGCGATTGAGTTTTTGGAGAAAATTCAGATCTTTTGGGACTAGCCGAGCAGCAACATGTTTCATACCCAAATGATTAGTTAACATGGTACGGATCGACTCGTGAGATACAGAAAGTTCGGCGGCTATCTCTCTCAGAGTTGAATGAGGATTTTCAGTCACTATTTCCTTCACTTTTGCGATGTTAACTTCAGTTGCAGACGTTGACGGCCTACCAGAGCGAGGCAAATCTTCCATCACATCTCGACCGCTTTTGAACGCTTTGAACCACTCATGAGTTTTTGATAAAGTCGATTCACCGTAAGCCTTCTGTAACATTTTCACTGACTCCGAATACGAAATTCCATTGGCGATGCAAAATTTAAGACAAACTCTTTGTTCGATATTTTTGTCCATTATGAAATTCGCAATACACACTATATATGATATTACTAAAACCAGCACTGTATTTAATATAAATAACTGATGCAACTCAAACTCCGCGCCAAAATGGAAAACAGTTGTGCCAATCTAACAATTACAAAAAATCAAAAATTTGAATTTGGAACCATGAACAAATCGTCCATTCCCGATATATTTTTGACTGAATGTATGTGTTTCTTAGTTATGTGATCTTGTGTAGGATATCTTCGATTTCTTCGTAACTTTTACTCTTGAGCCATTCAGTTAGTGTTTTTTTGCAGTCGTGGTATGTCAATAGAGTAGATGGCACACAGTTCATTGAGAGCGTTATATATACGGGAAGATTGTTTAATAAATTGCCTTGTAGCAAATGTAGTCTTCACTGGACAATCTTCAGCTACTTTATTTTTCCTCCTAGACTGGGTCTTGGAAGTAATGAAGGGAAGACATTTGTGTCTTTTTAATGCAATCTGCAGGACATGTTTCCTAATTGGCAAAAGGTTTGAAGTAGAGTATAAACTTTCCGTGGGGAATCTTATCGGTTTAAAGAACATGACTTTCAGTAATGCTTTCTGTGCCCTTTCTAGCTCCAAAAAATTTGTTTTAGATGCTCCGCCCGAAATTGGCAAACAGTACGTCAGTATTGACTGACCCAGGGAGACATAAATTTGCTGGATAAGATCCTTAGTGGTCACGTGGCGAAGAGATTTGAACGTCCAAATTAATTTCCTAACTCTGTTCATTAATAGCTCTAGGTGCAGATGCCACGATAGCCTCTGATCAAGTATGACACCAAGGTATTTAGAACTGGATGATTTTTTTTTTTTTTTAGGACAAGCCCGCCACATATTCCCAACCACTGCAACTCCTGAAAGCCAGAATCAACAGTGGCGACCACCAGAAAAACGCCGAGCCAATGAAACCCGACGAGTCCCGGAGAAACGATTCAACTGTCTTGGATCCTGCAACGAAATTAATCAGAAAAGTACAGCGGAGGAGTAGGAAAAAAAATATACTGGATGCTTTATTGATTTTTAAACAAGAGCAGGCGTGTTATTGGAGCTGGAGCAGGTATGAATTTTAATCTGAAGATTTTGCAATGGCTGGGTACGGTTAAATATGGAAAAGCAGATGTAATTTGTTTTTGAAATATTCAAAGTTAAAAGGTTCTGATCGAGCCAGGTAGCTATTGTAGATAGACCACGTTGTGCGATGTGACCAACGCTGTCCCATGTTTCTCCCGAGAAAACAATTGCTGTATCGTCAGCATAGGAAAATATGTGAGCACCTATATAATAGAGATGCATGGAAACTCCTTCGTACAATTTGTATAAGTATTTGTAGCCTAGAGATTGATTCATAGTAAGATTACTAAACATTGTGGATTTAATTATCCAAGACTGCGACATACTACTTATGTCTGAGTTAATAAAATAAGCTAATAGCCTTGCTATTGTGTGTCTAAAACTAATTGGCAAATACACTGTATCCCTAGTCGATTTTAAATTTTCCACAAAAATGTTTGTGTCAAAAAACGTAAACTTGTCACTATAGTGACTTTCTAAAAAGTGCATGTGTTTATTTAAACTATGAATATAATTATTTTGTCTACTTGACAATTGCTCAAAATAAGGAAATGGACACAATATTATTTTGTTATAATTTAACTTTAACATCTCAGTTAGATTGTCCGTGATATCTGCTTTTTTACATTTAAACTATTCCCTATAAACACTGTAATATTGGTATTAGAACTAAAAATTATTGTTTCTTATTGACGCCATATATTATGGCGTCATTAAGAAACAATAATTTTAGTTACAGTAATTTTGTGTAATTATTGTCGCAACCCTCGTGTCATAGCGTCGGCCGCCGCCTGGTGCGACCTCCCGTGCGCCAGGACTAGCGTGTCGTCAGCGTAACAAACCACACTGACGCTACTAGGGAGGACGGCGCCGATGTCCCACAGGAGCGGCCCCAGAACGGAACCCTGTGGAAAACCACACGACATCTCTCGCCGGTTCCACTATCCCAGGTGACCGGGGTAGATGACGGTTCTGTCCGTCAAGTAAGCCTCGACTACGCTCATACACCCGGTTTTACCGAAATGCCTCTCTGATGCAACTCAAGGGCAGGGTGTTGAAGGCATTAGCGATGTGTAGAAACACCGCCAAGACGACCCCGCCCCGGGAAACCGCGTCCCCCATCGAGAGGGCTATGCGGAAACCGAACTGGTTCTCTGTCAGATCCGGCCCCACCCTTACTAGGTGCTCGACGAGGCGGTATGCAATTATTCTTTCATAGAGCTTGCCTACCTCATCGAGCAGCACGATGAGCCGGTATGCGGACGGAGAGTCTGTAGGGCGCCCCGGCTTCTTAATGAGGACCAGTTTTCCCGTCTTCCAACGAAGTGGGAACTGGCCCCTCTCCAAGCATGCACTTAGGAACCCTCTTAGTCGAGGCCCGAGAGCATCCAAGGCCAGGACTCAGGCTTTTCCAGGTAAGCCGTCGGATCCTGGGGCGATATTTTTGGCCTTCAGCCTATTAACCGCCACTCTCAGGTCTACCTCAGTCACCTCAGGAGCATTGTCATCGTCGTCATCGTTGTAGTTCGCATCGGGCACCGCAAGTGGCGGAGCCATAGATGGGGGAGTATACTCCCCTCGCGAGGGGAACAGAGCGCTCACCACGTCATCCACCAGTTGGGTCCTAAGTTACCTTAAGCTGATAAAATTTACGATTTTCCTGGCATTAACAATTAGGTTGGTCCTGCCCGTAGGCAGGAGGTACACGCCCCTCCAACCCCGTGTTTCCGTAGGGTTCGTCCCAGACTAGTCACCCTCCCGCCAATACTACGAAATTAATTCCCAAAACTACTACCTTGTCCAACATTTGAGGCTGCGGGACAAGGAGGGGATAAAAGGCGAAGTTAATATTGGGAAATCACGGTTAGTTTACATACGTTAAACAATAAATACCTTATTATGTACTCGTAACAATAACTAGACTACAATGTATAAAGCTAAGAAGACAAGGAGACTGCAAATGGGAAAATGACACGTAACGCTTGTGTGGAGATAGGTAATTTCAAAGAGCAATAGTGGATTTCTTTACAATAATCTAGAAACCCACCCCAGTGACGTACGGCCGTCTTACAACTACCGGTACATCGTACGTGTGCCGTCGATCCTAACGTACCTATGCCTAGAGAGAACCTGTTGCGGTCACAACAGTACACGTTCCCTACACTCAAGCATGTCTTACACAATCCTAAGGCAGAGGACTGCGAAGTGCCTCTGTCATTGAGCGAAACAATTTTATAGAAATACTGGACGCGCGCTATATAAATTAGCCCCTAACATTGGCCTATCAACCCATTAAGAACACATAATATAACTTAGCACAAGCGTACCGCGTTGTCAATCGGTGGCAAAATTCTCCACAAAAGTCTTGCTGTACGCCGAAGTGGGTTTAGAACACGTCACCTCGCATTTCTTTAATCTACCCCATTTAGAGGAAGCTTGCAGTGTAATCGGCAGCCGTGCGGACATTCTTGTCAGGCATCGGGGCGTTTCGACTGGGCATCCGAATTACGTGTTTCGACAATTTTCTTTTTGTATCAGTGAGAGGCCCGAAAGCCAGGTTTGATTTGACAAGACACATTTACTAACGTTCCTCAGAACGGAATCCAGTTTAGGGTACTTAGTGAAGCCACTAAGTATTTATTTCCCATTTCGCCATTTCCCACTCCCGGGAAATGCGCGTACATCAAAACAATGTAAAGTATTCTGCGGTCAGTCGGTCCAATGGGAGAGGTAACCTCTACTAATGTTTGGTTGGTACGACATAACCTTAGATATTGCAAGGAAGCATTATAGTTCAAACGGGCCCTAACTTGTGGCGAGTATTATTTGGTTCAGCCTTCCATAAGCAGTGTCTGGGTAGGGTTTGTCTAAAGTAATTTTAGAGTCATTGTTGTATTTAGTCTGTTGCTACGTCTAAAACACACTCTTAGGAAGGCTTTCTCCGATTTCCCTAGAACCAAACACGTGTGTCAGTAACTTCGTTTAAAAAGAGTGAGTAATAAGGTAGGATTATACAAAGAACACTCACCCATTAGTTTACCAACACCCACACACATATTAACACTAAATTAATTTAAATTATATTTAACGTATAAATAGTAATGACTATCCTAAGGGTTACCACAATAACGCAATCTCGTCATTTGGCATTGACTGAGTCTTCTAGACTATCTAACACCAGCCTATTGATTATGGCGTCTAGCCATTTCAGAGACATAGCCTCCAGCTTAATCAATCCTAGCTCGGCTGTCCTAGCTGCGTCCAATCTTGAGTTCTAACCCCGAGTGACACCCACGCCTTCAGCGCCGGGCCTCGCCACTTCCCAACAGATGCGGATGCAAGGCGACTCACTTGCGGACCCTTCCCTTTTAATTTCTTAATTGTTTTAACAATCCACTTGGGTTTTTCTAAGGTGATTTATCACAAACAGATGAGTGAGAGCGCCTTTAGAAATCAGATATTTTACTCTCTTATTTGGTTGGCACCTGGCTAATAATGCTATCCACATAGGACTATCGACTCTTAGTATCTGTGGAGAAGGTCGCATTTCAACTATCGCAAAGTATTGCTTGCGACAACCGTTAAGTGGTTTCCCAAGAACTTCGCAATTTAAAAGCGGATAACATATTCTGTAATTCTTGAAATAAAGTGACAGGTTGGCCCTTACCATTACAAGGACAATTTATGATTTTTCTAATTAATGTGAGTACGTGAAGCGTTTCGAAATAAAATAAATATTTTATTATTAGGAGTGAGGGTTAGTCACAAGATCTTCACCAAATTAAAATTGGACAAGCACGGATTTTTTTTTAAATGTGTCCACATTTTGCGGAGAAATCGGTGAACATACACAAAAAAAATACAAACAACCGAACATAGAACCTCCTTTTTGAAGAAGTCGGTTAACTATACGATCCTGTTCCACGATGCTGTTGAATTTGCAAAATATACTATAATATTCCTTGTACACATTATAAATGAAAAATGTTAGCTATCTATTAACTAAGGTGCCAACTTTCAAATTTAATAACTCAAGGAATACGAATCTTCCATATAAAGTAGATGTTTCAAAATGGGCCAGGTCAAATTCAAATTCAAATTCAAATTCAAAGCATTTTATTTCAAATAAACCATTTACAGGCACTTTTGAAACGTCAAGGTCGGTCAGTCAAAAACATGGAAGCTATTTGCACGTTCCAAAGCGTAGATCTCTATGGAGAAGAACGCGCAAGAAACTCCACGGACACTTTTAAATCATGTTCTGTTTTACAAAATTCCAAGTTACAACTACTTGTTGCTTCTGCATGTGAGGACAATGCAAAGGAAAAAAAAGGGCTTATTATAAGAATTTTAAATATAAAGATTAAAATAAGCCAATGGCAGTTAAGAGATGACCAGTCTCAACCGACGGCGCTTGTTCACGAACATGACGCGTGTATCGGCACCTTTCAGCTCAACCATTTCGAAGGGAACCGACTGATCAAACCCACGCGCCGCCATCAGCGAGACATTTGAGTGAGCATGACATGCTCTCAACCACCATGCTCGTTCATGTCCAACAAGTAAAACTATAACTACTCACATAAAATGTAAATGGTTTCATGGTACTCACATTTACAAAATTTTAAAAATATGCTTCTACTTTACACAAAACTATGGTTGTCAATGACCAAAATAATGAAAAATAAATTAATAAAGACAATGATTAAGTTCTTACATCACAAAGAATAAATAAGTAATTATAATAATAATATAATTTGTATGTACTATATATCGGCGCAACCACACCAAGTTTAATCATTTTATTGTCCTAAAATTAGTTTGTAAATCATCAGTTGATTACTTTGAGTTTATTACGATGTAAAATTAATGTCAACATTGTAATTTCAATACTTAACCTAGAAATTGTGAACACGTGCTCGCCACACTGTAAATACGGCCGCACAGAGCGCGCTCAGCCAGTCGCACTCGGACCGCCGTACAGTACGGACCTCTCTGTGACGTCATTACGCTGCCCGTTGAATAAACGAAGTTTATAAAGTGTACCTGAAGTTTTTCTTGAGAAACCGAAAATGAGTGATCATCATGAAAACAACAATTGTGACGTCAGCAATGCTGACGTCACACTTTTTAAAAACACTATGGAGATTCTTTCTCCATCATCAGAAGTGTGTTTGCAAGAAGCTCCTACCCAAGACGCTTCCTCATCAGCTCCTCCACCTGATCAACTGGAACAAACCAACATACAGCATCAAGAACCTGTATTGGTTACCAATGCACCAACGGAAACCGTACTGGAATCAAGACCACAAGAGTAACCTCGCCATGGAATGCAGTTGGGAGGGATACCACCACAATTCCTGATGCAAATGATGGAGACAATGCAGAAAATGTCGGAGCGCTTATGTGCTCTACCTGCCGAAGCAAAAATAAGGATCAAGGACGTCTATTTACCATAATTCGATCCGGACACCCACATCGGTGTACGAGAATGGTGCCAACATATAGATCCAGCGGTTGAAGCATACAAGCTTGATGATTTCGATGTACGCATGAAAGTCTGCAACCTGTTAAAGGGGCGAGCAAAAATGTGAATTGATGATTGGATGGTGACTACTACAACGTGGGAAGAGTTGCGGAAAAATCTGATCACCACATTTGAACCTGAAAATAGATACTCCCGGGACATCATCATGTTTAGAGAACATGTTTATGATGTAACAAAAGACATTGCGGAGTTCTTATCACGTGCTTGGATCTTGTGGCGAAGAGTCACCAAAGACAAACTTGGAGACGAACACGCCATGGAAGCTGTGATTGGATGTGTTAATGACGAGCGCTTACGCATTGAACTGATGAATGCCAGGGCAACCACTGTCCCTGAGTTCATCTCAATTGCAACATCCATACGGAAGAAGCGGAGTCATCCGAGCTCTAGTTCCACAACATACAACAAACGTCCACGTTTTTCGGACAATACACCATCAACAACAAGCTGCCGTATATGTAAGAAGACAAACCACTCCACTAACGACTGCAGATTCAAACCTTCGGAGCCTAGACCTGAAGCTAGCAATAAGGATTCGAAAACAGCAGCCGCAAACACGACGAACGAATAACGAAACAACTTCTTGTACCTATTGCAAGAGACCAGGCCACACTTAAGAAACTTGCTTCAAACGTGAACTTTCGTTGAAGTCAAACGTGAACTGCGTAGCAAGCCATAAAATGGCCCCTATTACCATCAAAATAGGTGAAAGGACTTTGCAAGCCATCTTTGACAGCGGGGCGAAGTGCTCAATTGTCAGAGAATCGGTTGCTACAACCTTACCTGGTCAAAGGAGACCGGTAGTCAATTATTTGAAAGGGGTTGGTCAGTTCCCCGCACTATCGTTAACCAAACATACGACTGTATGCGTCATAGATACCATCAGTGTTGAGCTTGAGTTTTACTTATTGCCGGACTATGAAATGTCAACGGACATTTTAGTGGGCATGAACCTGATCCATGACACTAATCTTAGTGTGATAATCACATCCAACGGGACGAAGCTAATTCGTGAAACAGTTATCAATCATGTAAGTACAAGTTCTTGTCTCTTCAACAACTTGGACTGTGATCTAACTAATGAAAATAAAGTAATGCAACTACGACGACTTCTGAACAAATACAAACACCTGTTTATCCGTGGATATCTCAAAAAATCAATCATGTAAGTACAAGTTCTTGTCTCTTCAACAACTTGGACTGTGATCTAACTAATGAAGATGAAGTAATGCAACTACGACGACTTCTGAACAAATACAAACACCTGTTTATCCGTGGATATCTCAAGACTCGGGTGAACACGGGCGAGCTAGAAATCAGACTGAAAACCCTGATAAATTCGTGGAAACAAGACCATATCGCCTCAGCCCAGTGGAACGAGAGAAGGTTCGCACTATCATCCAAGAACTTTTGGAACATAACATCATTCGCAAAAGCAAATCTCCCTACTCAAGTCCCATCATCCTGGTCAAGAAAAAAAATAGTGACGATCGGCTTTGTGTGGACTTTCGAGAACTTAATTCAAATACTCTACGCGACCATTATCCACTCCCGTTGATCTCTGATCAGATTGACCAATTGGCAAATGGTAATTTCTATACAAACCTTGATATGGCGGCTGGTTTCTACCAGATTCCCATTGGTGAGACCTCCATAACCGTTCGTCACACCAGATGGCCTTTATGAATACCTTACCATGCCTTTTGGTTTGAGCAATGCTTGTTGGTTTACCAACGATGCATCAACAGGGCTTTGACATCATTGCTGGGAACAGCTGCACAAGTCTACGTAGATGTACAGATTTCCCTGAGGGAATCTCACACCTGGAACGAATCCTCTTAGCACTGCAAGACTCGGGGTTTTCTATCAACGCAGACAAGTGCGCTTTCTTCAAACAGTCCATCAAATACCCCGGGAACGTAGTTTCCGATGGACAAGTGCGACCGAGTCCACGAAAAGTAGAGGCCCTCGTTAAAGCCCCAGTACCTAAAACTGTCAAGCAAGTCAGACAGTTCAACGATCTGGCTGGATACTTCAGGAAGTACATTCCCGACCTTTCTTGTGTAATGGTGCCTTTGTACGAACTAACGAAACAAGGAGCAAAATGGGCATGGACAGAGAAACACGAAAAAGCTCGTAACACAATCATCGAATGCCTAACGTCTGCTCCAGCACTAACATTATTCCAAGAAGAGGCACCCATGCTATTATACACCGATGCAAGCAGCCTCGGATTTGGGGCAGTACTGGTTCAGGTGACAGATGGACGTCAACATGCGGTTGCTTTTATGAGAATGAGAACCTCGGAAGCTGAAAGTCGCTACCACTCCTACGAGTTGGAGACACTGGCAGTGGTACGCGCTATAAAACATTTTCGCCAGTATCTATACGGGCGAAAATTCACCGTGATAACAGACTGCAAAACATAAAAGGGATCTCCTGCCGAGGATTCATCGCTGGTGGGCGTTGTTGTTACAAAAACTACGACTTCGAGGTGGAGTACCGCAAAGGTGAACGTCTCCAACATTCTGACTTTTTCAGTAGAAACCCAGCTGAGTTTGCGGTCAATGTTATGACAAGAGACCTGAACTGGCTCAAAATTGAACAGCGACGAGATGATGAACTGCGACCAATAATGGACAGCCTCAGTGACAATAACCCAGTAGAAGACTATGTATTGGAGGACAATGTCTTAAAGAAGAACGTCAATGATCCTGTCTTCGGTCAGCAGCTCAGTACCGTCGTTCCTAAGTCCTTCCAATGGAGCATTATAAACTCTTTTCACACTGCACTGAAAAACCCCGGCTGGGAAAAGACTCTACAGAAGATCAGAGAAACTTATTGGTTCAACAAAATGAGATCTACTATTCGAAGATTTGTGGATAACTGCGTTATATGCCGAACATCAAAGGGAAGATCTGGGGCCATTCAAGCCCAATTACACCCTATACAAAAACCCTCAAAAACGCAACCCATATTACACAACGAAAACACAGTGTACCCCTGAGCTTCTCAACTTGATGGATATTGACAACGAAACCGTTTATATTAAAGCGCTTACTCAACAGGTGCAACAAAAAATGATTCGTTCAAGCGAACAAGACAGACAACGCTTCAACCTACATAAGGCCAAAATCCACCATTTCCAAAAGAGGAGTTTACGTATTGGTTAAGAATAATCCTCGCAACCAAACCTCGCTTGACCTTAAATTCAGCGAACCGTATGAAGTCTGTAGAATACTGGAAAATGACCAATGTTTGATAAAGAAAGTTATCGGTAGAGGACCACCTCCAAAGGTTGCCCAAGATCAGCTGCGCTGCGCTCCACAACCTGGTGATCAGTTGACCGTATCGGCGGGAAACGAATCGCCTACTCACCGAGATCCTGCTGCAGAACCAAACGAACCCATCCCGTCGTCCTCACGAGAACAACTGCAAGTACAGCCAAACCACGGCCCATCAGAATAAATAGTAAGTATCTCCATTCAAAGATTCTAAATTATCTTTCGAGAACTCTACGAGAACCTCCGAGAACTCTACGAGAACCTCCGAGAACTCTACGAGAACTTTACGAGAACTCTACGAGAACTCTACGAGAACCTCCGAGAACTCTACGAGAACCTCCGAGAACCCTTCAATAAAATCTCCGAGAACCTAATAACCTTAACAGCATTAATATTCTCAAAGACAAAGCAACGCCAGTTGCTTACAGATGCGCTACTCAGAGGAAATTATTTCTATTCTTTCAGATCTACGAGAACCCGCAAAAATCTACGAGAAGCAACGAGGCTGGTGCAGAGCGCGCACCGCCTGTCAGTATGGCCGTATCGGCGCAACCACACCAAGTTTAATCATTTTATTGTCTTAAAATTAGTTTATAAATCATCAGTTGATTACTTTGAGTTTATTACGATGTAAAATTAATGTCAACATTGTAATTTCAATACTTATCCTAGAAATTGTGAACACGTGCTCGCCACACTGTAAATACGGCCGCACAGAGCGCGCTCAGCCAGTCGCACTCGGACCGCCGTAAAGTGCGGACCTCTCTGTGACGTCATTACGCTGCCCGTTGAATAAACGAAGTTTATAAAGTGTACCTGAAGTTTTTCTTGAGAAACCGAAAATGAGTGATCATCATGAAAACAACAATTGTGACGTCAGTAATGCTGACGTCACACTTTTAAAAACACTATGGAGATTCTTTCTCCGTCATATATATAAGAATAAATAAACGAAATAATGTAAGAACCTCTAAAAAAAAAATAAAAAAAACAAAGGAGCAAGCATCTCTTCCAAATATAAAAACCTAAAAAGTGGACCTAAGCAGCTGTGACTGAGGAGCAGGACCAGCATTTAGCCAAGCGTTTTTATCGAGGATATAATCTTCCAGTTTATAATACGCTTGTCTACATAGTGTGCGTTTTATGCATGCTTTAAATTTTCTCTCATGCAGTTCGAGATTATCAACTGGTATTTTATTATAAAATTTAATACAGTACCCCATAAAAAAAGTGTGTACTTTGGCCAATCTGAATCGGGGTTGATCTAATTTGTTCCTATTTCTAGTATTAAAATTATGCCTGTCACTAATCTTGCTAAAGAGATGAAGATTTTTCCGAACATACATAATATTTTCGTAAATGTATTGATAAGGTACCGTCATGATGTTGATATCCTTAAACAGTTCTCTTAGGGAATCACGCCGACGGAGATTGTAAATGGCTCTGATGGCTCTTTTCTGCAGGATAAATATAGTCTCGATGTCTGCAGCACGTCCCCATAATAAGATACCGTAAGACATGATACTATGAAAGTAACTAAAATAGACCAGCCTCGCGGTATCTATATCGGTAAATTGACGGATTTTTCTGACAGTGTATGCTGCTGAACTTAGCCGTCCCGCAAGAGATGTTAAATGAGGACCCCATTGTAGCCTTGAGTCAAGCGTAATCCCCAGGAAAACCGTGTTTTCGACGAATTCAAGTTTCTCCTTGTTCAATACTATGTCGCAATCATTTCTTTTAACGTTCGGTAAGGCAAATCTGATGCATTTAGTTTTTTCCCATTTAATACTAAATTATTAGCAGTAAACCAATTTTGGACCTGCTGTAGGGCGTTATTTACGTCGTCAAGATTTATGGAACGTCTATCTATCTTGAAAATTAAGGACGTATCGTCAGCAAATAACACCATATGAGGTTGATTTTTTAAAAGATGGGGAAGATCATTAATATATACTAGAAATAGGAAAGGACCCAGAATAGAGCCTTGTGGTACCCCCATTTTGGACTTTTAAACCCCGTGAATTGACACCATTTATTTGAACTTGCTGCTGTCTATCATTTAAGTAAGATTTTATTAGACTGAGTGCAAGTTTACCTAGTCCGTAATGTCCTAGCTTTAGGAGCAAGGTTTCGTGATTTACACAATCAAATGCCTTGGAGAGGTCACAAAAGATTCCTATGGCATCTTGTGCCTCTTCCCACGCTGAGTATATGTGTTTTAACAACGTGGCACCAGCGTCAGTCGTACAACGACCCCTGGTTAAACCATACTGTTGATCGTGTCTATGTACATTACCGCAAAAAAAAGAGAAGAATCCGTAGAATTCGAGACAAATACATTTAATTCATTTAAATATTTACTGTTGCGGTAGTGAATTGATGTTTATAAATTAATTTTATCAGTTTTTGACAAGGCATCGCACCGATTTAGTTACAAATCATAGAAACTGTCAGCTGTCATAACAATGTCATTTCAGTCACTTTCATCTTGTTGCCGGTAAATAAATGTTACGGACGGGCGTGATCGACTGTAAAGGGGGTGTGATTGAGTAGGTCTATCCTTCTTCTAATCCTTTGACGTGAACTGTGACCACCCGACTGCGTACCAGAAGGGGAAAGAATCTGAGTTTTTACATTGTTCCAAATTGTAGCTTTGTGCCTCATCTGACCATAAAAATGTGTACATATTTGAAAAAGGCTCAGTGCCAGCCTTCTCGTGCCTACTATTTAAAGTCTAAATACCTAGATTTTCTGTATATTTAGTAAATGAAGGTATTTGTAAATGATGTTTTTTGCTATCAATCCCATTACCTTTGAGTAACTGTCCTGTGTCGGTATGTGTGAAATGTTTAATACCTGTGTACCTTCTTTAACTTTGACTTTTACCAGCCATCACAACCATTCCTTTTAAGGGTTTATCAGGAATGTGTAAGGGAAATGTGTAGCCCTACCTATCTATTTATTCAAAGAATTAAGTTCCCCAAGAATATCTTGTGTCCGGGGGGAAAACGACTACAAATATGATTTTAATTTCGTTACATAGCCATGAAACTATAACTATATCAAATACATAGCTCTTAAATACTACATTTCATACATAGGCTCTTATGTACGTGAGTTATATAATACTATTAATGTTTCGTCGCGAACAATAAATATGTCAGAAATAAATGTAAAACGTCATTAATCAATCAAAATGACAGCTTACCGCCATGACGGGTTTCTATTGCGTGTTGCAACTTCGAGTGTAATTTCTTTTGTATTACCAGCAAATAAAGCCATTTTAAAGAAATTGAACAGTTGAAAACTGTTTAAAATGTATTTCTCTATTTTTGAGTATAGTGTACAAGGACCTGGCCCAGGCTCCATACATTTTGGAACATCTCCTTTAATAGAGGTACCAAAATTTTAGAATCTTTTGTGAAAAACTTATATTACAAATCTCTAGTATTTACTTCGGTCAATATGAGTGCAAAGTTTCATGTAAATGGACACAAGGAATAAGATTCTTACATACAAAGTTTAACACCCCTTAATTCGCCTATTGGGGGTTGTTTTGAAAAACTAATAATGACAATCTGTTTTATTTACTTTGGTCAACATTTGTTACAATTTAAAAAAAAAATTGGCTCTAGGAATACTATAAGTCTTTTCATACAAACTTCCAACCCCTATTTGTAACCCCTTAGGAGATGAATTTTCAAAAATCCAAGTCTTAATGGATGCCTACGTTATTCAAAAAACACACCCTCCAAGTTTCAGGTCTCTACGATCAGCAGTTTAGGCTGGGCGTTGATCCTTCAGACATTCAGGACAAATTATTTTATACTAGTTAAACCGCGCAACTTCGTCTGCGTCACAAATGTCATTACTGCTCCGCTCCTATTGGTCTTAGCGTGATGATATATATCCGCCTATAACCATCCTCGATAAATGGGCTATCTAATACTGAAAGATTTTTTCAAATCGGACCAGTAGTTCCTGAGATTAGCGCGTTCAAGCAAACAAACAAACAAACTCTTCAGCTTTATATACTTTCTGTCAAGAAAGTACCGGGAAAAGATAAATAATACACAAAATGTCTGTTATTCATCCAAATTTATTTTATCATCTTCAAAGTATGCTCCTTTAGAAACGATACACTTGCGCCAACGAATAATCCATTCATCAAAACATTTTTTAAACGCTGCTTCCGGAATTGAGTTCAGTTCTCGCCGCGAATTCTCCTTTATGTCTTCTATCGATTGAAAACGGGTGCCACGAAGTGGTAATTTGAGTTTAGGAAAAAGAAAAAAGTCAGGAGGAGCCATATCTCGTGAATATGGTGGTTGCTGGATGGTATTAATTGAGTGTTTGTTTAAAAATTCGTCACAATGATAGCCTTGTGCGAAGGCGCATTGTCGTGGTGCAAAATCCAAGAATTTTCTTTCCACAAATCTGGCCTTTTCCGTCGAATTTGCTCTCTTAAACGCCGCATAACGCTCAAATAATATTCTTTATTTACCGTTAGACCTTCCGGTAAGAATTCAGAGTGCACAACACCGCGATAGTCAAAGAAAACAGTCAACATGACTTTGACTTTTGATCGACTTTGGCGTGGTTTTTTCGGTTTCGGTTCAGTTGGAAGGCGCCACTCCGAAGCTTGTTGACTAGTTTGCATGTCAAACTCGTAAACCCACGTCTCGTCACCAGTAACAATGCGTTTCATGAATGTTGGGGCCGAACTGACTCGTTCTAGCATGTCCTCAGCGACTTTCATGCGATTGAGTTTTTGGAGAAAATTCAGATCTTTTGGGACTAGCCGAGCAGCAACATGTTTCATACCCAAATGATTAGTTAAAATGGTACGGATCGACTCGTGAGATACAGAAAGTTCGGCGGCTATCTCTCTCAGAGTTGAATAGGGATTTTCAGTCACTATTTCCTTCACTTTTGCGATGTTAACTTCAGTTGCAGACGTTGACGGCCTACCAGAGCGAGGCAAATCTTCCATCACATCTCGACCGCTTTTGAACGCTTTGAACCACTCATAAGCACGAGTTTTTGATAAAGTCGATTCACCGTAAGCCTTCTGTAACATTTTCAGTGACTCCGAACACGAAATTCCATTGGCGATGCAAAATTTAAGACAAACTTAAAGTTGTGCCAATCTAACAACTACAAAAAAACAAAAATTAGAATTTGGTACCATAAACAAATCATCCATTTCCGATACTTTTTCACTGAATATATTAGTATAGAAAATTATATAGACTAGCTGTTGCCCGCGACTACATTCGCGTGTATGTCGAAAAGCTAAACTTTGTCGTTACGTAATATTGCTAAGATAAGATATCATCATCATCCACTGCTGGACATCGTCAAAAGTCAAAAACGTTTATTTCAATTAGGCCATGAAAAGCACTTTGAAACGTCATCATTACATTAAAATAACATAGTGACTCTACTGTCCATTCGGAAGGGTAGATTCTTATGGAGAAGAACAGACAAGAAACTCCATAGTTTCTCTTTTCAAAAATTTTTTTTGCATGTTTTTATGTATACAAAACATTGTTTATATATGTGAGGACCATGAACCTAGAGCATGCAGAGGTAGACTTTTTAATTTTCTTAATAAGTACATGGTACTCACATATTTACAAATATTGGAACCATCAATTAGCAAAGTGTGAGTGAACAGAAAAATAAAAAACCAAAAATGAAACAGTAGTTAGGTACAACTATAAAGTAAATACATAAACCAACCAGTTTGATCTTGTCTCCACCATTGATTGTCCTATGGAGCAAGACCGGCATGATTTCAAGCATTCTTATCCTGAATGTAATCTTCTAATTTCTAATATGCTTGTTTACAAAGAGGGCTTTTAATGTAGGTTTTAAATTTTCCTTCATTTAGTTCTAATATGTCACAAGGTATTTTATTGTAAAATTTAACACAGTACCCCATGAAAGATGTGTGTACTTTAGCTAATCTATAAAATGGTTGATCTATTTTATTTTTATTTCTAGTAATAATTTTATGTCTATCACTTATTTTACTAAAAAGATGTCGATACATACATAATATTTTCATATATGAATTGGCAATGGACTGTCATAATATTTATCTTTTAAAAAAGTTCCCATAGAGAATCGCGGTGACGCAGATTTTATAGGGCTCTGACAGCTCTCTTTTGCAAAATAAATATGGATTCAATATCAGCCCGACCCCACAGCAAAATCGTATCTAAAACAGACCAAACGTGCGGTTTCTACGTCTGTTAGCTATCTTATATTCCTAACAGCATAAGCGGCTGAGTTTAGACGCCCCGCTATATGAGGTCTCCTTTGTAATTTATCGTCTAAAATGATTACCAGGAAAACCGTCTGATTAATAAACTCCAGTTTTTCTTCATTGAATATGATGTCACATTCGCTACTTCTAACATTTGGTAAAGTAGGTAAATCTAATACATTTGTTTTTTTTTTTCATTTTATACCAAGTTGTTTGCCGTAAACCAATTTTGAACCTGAAGAATAGAGTTATTGACGACGTCAAGATTTTGTGACCGTCGCTCTATTTAAAATATCAATGATGTGTCATCCGCGAATAACTCTATTTTTAGGTGATTTTGAAAGACCTAATTGGGGCAAATCATTTATATAAACTAGAAAAAGGGAGGACCCAATAAATAGGTAAATAAATAAATAGGTATATTTGCTATTTATTGATGGTGAAAACTAACCTATTATGTAGTTTCAGATAGTAAATCGTTTTGATAACTGATAACAAAATCAATATACGTACAGTTTCAATTGGACTTTCTAGAAATACGATATAACCCTCCCTTGCTTGCCATGTCAAACAGAAAATGCTTGAAAAATAATCAAGATACTTTTTTGTAAAACAGTTCACACCACCTCTAAGAAACAAACTAAACAATTCATAAATGATTTTTTAAATATTCTTAGTTATTGTGAGATTCCTATACATGCTTGTCATCTCCTTTGAAGAAAACTTGTCCAAAAATGTTGATACATATTTTTTTTTCGGCCACCAACTTGAATTTAATGAAGACTAAATGTTGCTCAGAAATAAGCTTAATCAAAATTTGAAAACCCCAACAAAATGTATTCTGTATTTTTTTGAATTTGCGTTAACAAATAGAAAGACAGACAAAAAATTAAAATGCTCTTTTTGTGTTCAATTTCAATCACCCCTACTCGAAATTACAGAAATCACGGTCTCTACTGTTCCATTATTTGTATAGATTCGTTAAGAAATAGGAGCATGTTAAAAATATCAATGTGGTAAGAAGTATGCAAAAACCCATTACTGCAGTAGAGTGTCACTAATCCGGAGTTTCAGTACTTCGGCACATCCAGTTCCACACATTTTTAAAGATACAGACAAACGAAGTATTGACCGACGAAAATGTTAGGATCAGGAACATAAAAAAGTAAAAAATAATTCAACAACAATTCAAAAAAGTTGCGAAAATTGGGGTTCGAACTTGCACCGAATAATTTGAAAGGCAGCCATTGAACCACCGGGTCTATGAATTCAGTTGATATTAGAATTAAACTATCGGCTATTTAATTCTGTATTAGAATTAAATAGCCGATTTTGGTTATGGACTGCTTAGCTTCTTGAAGCTTCTTGCTTAGATTCCAATTTCTAAGGATATGTTTTTAAAGGCTAAAGTGAACGAATAGTCGAAAGTTGAACAGAACATTTCGAAAAACGTTGATATGTAATTTTAAAATCTTTAAATGTTCATAACTTTTTTTCCAGCCACCAGTTTTGATGAAACTACGACTAAATGTTGCTCAGAAAAAAAACTTTAAAAGAATCTTTAGAGAAATCTGTTCAGTATTTTTGGAGATCACCGTGTACAGACAGACAGAAAGACAAAAAAAGTAAAAATGCTCTTTTTGTGTTCTATAGCTTTTTTTATAACCCCTACTCGATTTTTGTGTTTTTGTTACATCATCTGCCTAGTCTATTGGGGTCGGCTTCTAGTCAAACCGGATTTAGCTGAATACCAGTATTTTACGCGGAGCGGTAACACGGGGTACTTCGGTGTTTTTGTGTGTTTTCGGTGGTCTCTACTGTTTCATTATATGTATAGATATAGATTATAAAGATATATAGATAACTCGTTATTTTAGTCAATAAACCACAAAACAAAGTCTTTAGAACTAAATAACATACTGTAAAATTTTTAACTTGTCAAGTACCTAACTTTTCAAGCATGCATTAAAAAATTATAACTTTTGCTTGGAACGAATAATCATGATGCCCTCTAGCTAGAACCGGCCTGTTATTGACTTCTTGAGAGGAGCAGCTCGGCTCAAGTCATGACACACATGTATCAGCTCCATGCCGCTGTTTGTCTACAAATACTGAGGTACGTATCGTCTGTGACGGCACTCGCGCGGAACATGCGGGCCAGCAGCATTTACTGTTACGAGTATGTTACAGTGGAGAGCACTGCTGTGCAGCTGTAAGTTGATCTAGAGGAAATAAGAGATGTCTTAAACTGTAGTAATGTAGTGTTGTAACATTGCGCTGACTGATGATACGCGCGTACTCGGAACACGTTGTAGAGCACTTCACTAGGTGTTGTACCTATGTGTGTCTGGACAATTGTGAGACAAGCATACTCGTCACCTGCTAATATTATAGTTCGTGTCCATTAAGCAGATATAGTGAACAGTGTCCTAGAAGGCATTTTCAGCAAAAATTAATAATTGTTTCAAAATTTAATAGAGCTACTTCAGCTGGAGGGATATTTTCTAGAATATTATGTGAACCCAAAACTAGCGCGTCAGCTCTTAGTTGTAAAGTTTGAAGTTTATTCAGGACTTGAAACTAAGTTGAAGTTTATGTCGGGAGGCAGGTTCCAGGTAGCAATAAGCTCAATCCGCTGAGCCCCCTCCGCTTCACCCCGCGGTGCTGCTTGATGTCGTACTACATTTCAGAGATTACTGTCGTACCTACCGCTTCTGTTGTATCCATTTTTTTTTTCTTTGGGTTATCCCACCCATACGAACGGTCCACTCATAGGGAGTCGGCTTGATGCGAGACACACAGGACCGGTAGCTTAAATGATGATGTTTGGATAAAGCTCACACCACTCGTTTACAGTGACCGTAGTTCTTATTCTCGCTTATACTCGTATAAAATCCCAGCTAACGTACAGAGACATAACATTAACTATGTATTTTACTTTCGTAT
This sequence comes from Lacanobia oleracea, assembly GCA_950371165.1. Lineage (NCBI taxonomy): Eukaryota > Metazoa > Arthropoda > Insecta > Lepidoptera > Noctuidae > Lacanobia > Lacanobia oleracea. Next base: position 24,016,224 of record OX493406.1, read on the forward strand.
ACCGATGCAGATCTTACCAAACTTACTTCCAAGATTAATGTCATCCACAAAGGTGCATACTCGGAAACCTCTCAGAGCCAGGCGGTCTGCAGAATTGGAGCGCTCCGAAAATATTGATGTTGTGGTGCTCTGCGTTTGTCTTCGTTGCGACGACGGACAGGCGTACTTGTATACTTAAGGCGGCTCTCTCTCGAGAAATGCTTAAAAACAGCATGCAGATGAAGCAACCTTTCGTCGGCATTAACAGGGATATTGGGTCGATCTCCAGAGGCATTTTTTTACGTGTCGGGCGGGATAAACCCATTTTAAAATTGAAAAAAGTTTTTCGAAATATTTTTTTATAGACAGTTCGTTGTCTAATCTACGTGGTACAAGGCTAAGATTATAAACAAGTTTATTTAAAAAAAATCTTAAACCCTAAAATCCTGATCACTCTGGGTTCACCCAACTCCCGATTGAATGTAAAAAATATTTTTTAGCTTTTTAATAAGAATTCTCATATCAAACAACTTATTTAAATTACATAACAAATAGTTTATCTTCATAGTAATTAGATATTTTTAGTTATATTAACAATACTTTTGCCATAATTTTAATTTTAAATCGTCCGGCCATTTTATCTCGTCGCTCTGCGCGGAGGTAAAACATCGCGCTCGTCCCTAGTTACACGTTATGGGCATCACGCTCGTCCCTAGTTACGCGTTATGGGCATCACGCTCGTCCTTAGTTACGCGTTATGAGCATCACGCTCGTCCCTAGTTACGCGTTATGGGCATCACGCTCGTCCCTAGTTACGCGTTTTGGGCATCACGCTCGTCCCTAGTTACGCGTTATGGGCATCACGCTCGTCCCTAGTTACGCGATATGGACATCACGCTCGTCCCTAGTTACGCGTTAGGGACACTTTATTCTCCTCCCGCGGGGCAACGCCAGAAGTGGTCTAACCGCCGAGGAGGATACCTGTGTGCCATGTACCCGCGTTCCAACATTACGAAGGAAATTTTATGATTTCTCTGGATTTGGTTCTCGAATTTTATGACTGCTATGACACGTTATTTAAATTCAATAGTAAGCTTGTGAATGTGTTTGTCTCTCACAACTTTCTATTGCTTTTTAATTCGGCTATATTTATGATTTTGAGACTTTTTCTAATTGCTGTGGCTCTGATTGCTTTGTCCAAAAAGACCAGAGTGCATTAATTGTGCGTTATAAATCTATTTTAAGTAGTAATACCCCACTGTAACAATGACAAACGATAAACTATATAAATAACCTTTAATTTATAATCTTTTCTGGGTTTCTTCGTATAACCTTAACGTGGTTTTTGGAAGACCGCCGATAAACTCAATGGTAGGCCGGGCCTGCCCGTGAGCGTCAGTGGCGCTGCTGGTGTTATTTCAATAAGGCCATTGAAGGGCACTTTTGAACGTAATCATAACATTTAAAATAACATAGTGTCTCTACTGTCCATTCGGAAGGGTAGATTCTTACGGAGAAGAAAGAACAAGAAACTCCATAGTTACTCTTTTCAAATCAATGTTTTACATGTGCTGACCACAGCACATGTAAAACATTGATTTACAAAAGACTAACACAACACATAATCTTAACAAAAGTTTTGTAAGTTTGTTTTGGTCAGAGGAAAACTCTCTGGTTCTGAACCCTCTCAAGTCAAAATTCATAGTGCTGGGCACTAAGAAGCAGATCTCTGCAATAATATCAGCCAAACCGGAAATAGTAATCAAGGGAGAGATTATTGACAGAGTGGAGTATGCATGCAACCTTGGGCTGCTTATGGATCCGGAGTTGCACTTTGAAGCACATATAACCAATGTTCTCAGAAATTGTTTTTATAGGCTGAAGGTCTTATATGGGATTCGTCAATACCTGAGTCTACCAGTACGGAAACAACTTGTTGATAGTCTTATACTTTCTAAATTAAACTACTGCGACATTGTGTATGGGCCATGCCTACTCAGTAAAACAGAAAGACTGATTCAACGAATTCAAAATGCTTGTGTGCGTTTCTGTGTTACTGTACCACATAGGAGCCACGTAACTCCTTACATAAATCAGATTGGGTTGCTAAAGATGGCAGCCAGGAGAAAACTTCATTTAGCCAACTTAATGTTTGGTATAACTACGTCCATGAAACCTCACTACTTATATGAGAAGCTTACTTGGAAACAAAGCTATCTAAAAAACAAACTTCGATCCATGGTTAGTCCGCTGACTGTGCCAATGCACAAAACTGCTTCTTTCAGGGGGTGCTTCAGATTTGCAGCCACGCATTGTTGGAATGACCTCCCGCCACCAATGAGACACCTGAAAACATTGCAGTGTTTCAAGTACCAACTCAAGAAGTTACTCATGCTTCAACAACTGTCATCCTGAGTGATCTTTTCTTCGTATATGCCTAACTCTACTGTACCTCGAGGTCACGGCCATCAGGCTCAGTCTGGAGATCTCCAACGGTGCGGGCTATATTTTAGATCCCGGTTTTCACTTTCCTCTCCTTTGTTCCTTTCTGTGCTCGGTTCCACTTTCTCTTTGATTGGTATTTAACTCACGCCTGTAAAAATTTAAGAAATTTTATTTAATTTGATCTGACATATACCTATGTAATACAATAACTATATTGACTAATTTAAAATTTTTATACATTTATTTATTGACTGATTTTTATACATTTATTAATAGCGATCTTCTCCTTTTGCTTGGTTTGGGTACTCATTCTAGTGTGTTTATCATCTAGGAACATAGCTATTTACGCCACACTCACTTATTACACACCAAAATCACAAATAACACTATCCAACACAATCTAACAACGCATTACAAATCTCTCACTTTAAACACATTTTACTAAGTGATAACAGAAACATTACCGAATATTACGTGTATTGCGCAGGATTGTGGGCGTGCGCATTGCATGGATTTTAGTTTTGTTGCCTTTGGTGCGCACAGATAACATAGCTAATCTTTTACTTTTTTTTTTTTTTTTTTTTATTACTTTTTAGAGTTGTACGCACCTTTACTAATCAGCCACATTCACATTGTTGCCATTATTTATTATATTTTACCCTTATTTATTTATTTTTTCTGTTTACTTATCACTTTTATGCCGCTCCGATCGACGTCATGCTTAACGCCGGCTGTCGCTGAAAACCAGCGCTGTGGCTCTGTCTCGCACACGAGCCCCAGCATTATGCTGAGCGATGGCCGTTTTGCGCGAATATGACGCATATCTTCCCAATTTTTTTTATAATTAAGTATTAGTTTTCTATTTTATTTTTTTGGTATGCGTCATGCTTGGCGCAAATAAACGCTTTTTCTTTCTTTCTTTCTTCTTTCTTGTATACCAATACAAAACTTTTGTTAATATTATGTGAGGACCATGAACCTAGAGTATGCAGAGGTATGCACATTTCTACAAAAGTACATGGTAATCACATATTTACAAATATTGGAACCATCAATTAGCAGAGTGTGAGTGAACAGAAAAATAAAAAACCAAAAATGAAACAGTAGTTAGGTACAACTATAAAGTAAATACATAAACCAACCAGTTTGATATTGTCTCCACCATTGATTGTCCTATGGAGCAGGACCAGCATGTTTTCAAGCATTCTTATCCTGAATGTAATCTTCTAATTTGTAATATCCTTGTTTACAAAGTGTGATTTTAATGTAGGTTTTAAATTTTCTTTCATTTAGTTCTAATATGCCACAAGGTATTTTATTGTAACATTTAACACAGTACCCCATGAAAGATGTGTGTACTTTAGCTAATCTATAAAATGGTTTATCTAATTTATCTTTACTTCTAGTATTAATAATATGTCTATCACTAACTTTACTAAAAAGATGACGATTTATCCGTACATACATAATATTTTCATAAATGAATTGGCAAGGGACTGTCATAATATTAATCTTTTTTAAAAGTTCCCTTAGAGGATCGCGACGACGCAGATTATAAAGGGCTCTGACAGCTCTCTTTTGTAAAATAAATATGGATTCAATATCAGCACCCCGACCCCACAGCAAAATACCGTACGACATAATGCTGTGGAAGTATCTAAAATAGACCAAACGAGCGGTTTCTACGTCTGTTAGTTATCTTATCTTCCTAACAGCATAAGCGGCTGAGCTTAGACGCCCCGCTAGAGGTGTTATATGAGGTCCCTATTGTAATTTCTCGTCTAAAGTGATTCTCAGGAAAACCGTGTGATTAATAAACTCCAGTTTTTCTTCATTCAATATGATGTCACATTCGTTAGGCAGCACTTCGCTGTTTCGTCGCCGTTGGGCTGTAACCTGTAAACTGTGACGGTCACAGTTTACAGGCAGTGCTGGTTGTAGTGGTAAGGAGTTCAGTGTCCGGTTTACGGCAAAGGACATGTCATTATGTCTATGTCGAGGAGCAAGTCTCCAGGTCACGATGATTTAAGTATTGAACACCTTAAGCATGCTGGTCATCATCTGCCCAGAGTCTTAGAGATGTTTTACTCCTTGTATATAGGACATTTGTATCTGCCTGAGCGGACGATGAAAACTGTGGTGGTGCCAATTATTAAGAATAAAACCGGTGATGTTAGTGATAAGAATAATTATAGACCCATTTATTTGGCCACTGTTATTTCGAAAGTGCTTGACAGCTTGCTTTACATTAGGCTGGATAAATATTTAAATTTACATGATAACCAGTTTGGTTCAAAGCCGGTCTCTCTACAGAAGCAGCTATATTGTGTTTAAAGCAGACTGCCAAGTACTACACTGATAGAAGTACACCTGTCTTTGCTTGCTTCCTCGACTTATCAAGGGCATTTGACTTGGTTTGCTATGATCTGCTGTGGCAAAAATTGCAGCAAGCGTCAGTGCCAGATGAACTGATCCGAACCTTTCATAACTGGTACAACAATCAGGTTACAGGGGGCTTTTCGACCCCATATAGGTCGGAGTGTGGCGTGAGGCAAGGAGGGCTAACCTTTTTTTTTTTTTTGCGCTGGGAAAAAATGCGTTACGCATACCCTTCCGTCGGGGGAACGGGAGGGGTATGTGGGGGACTCCCCGGGCTGACCCGGTATACCCACTAAAATAACCCAGCGGCATTCCCGCATCGTCCGAGTGGAAGAGGACTGGGAGATCGGCGCAGCCTGGGCGTCCAGTCCTCCTCCGACGACAACCCGCCTAAAACGGCGGGCCCCTCACGTCCTCCCCGTTAAGGGGGAGGGCTGGGAATGACCGGCGAAGGTGGTGTGGAGTGCAATGCTGGCGGAGGCGCCCCCGCGCCTATCGCCCGCCCATCACCATCATGAGGAGGGAGAAGACGGCGTCTTCTCCGACCTCTTCTTCGCCTACGGAGCGGCGCAGCGAGAGGGTCGTCCTCCCGCGCGCGCTCCGCCGCCTACTTTTGTGAAATGACATCCTCGCAAAAAGAGGCGACAACTGCCCAGGACCCCTCACTCTCCAGCATGGCGTTCACCACGCCGGGAAGTGAGAGGTCCTGTCCGATCTCCGCTGTTAGACTGCGACGCAGCTCAGACCAAGCCGAGCACACCTCGAGGGTGTGCTGAGCCGTGTCCTCCGCCGCGCCGCAGTCGTGGCACGCCGGGGTCTCCTCCCTCCCGATCCGGTGCAGGTGCTTGCAGGTGCCGAAACAGCCGTGGTCTGACACCGCAGCCCTCAGCAGGCGCGTCGACAGCCCGCTAAAGTGCGGGCCGAAGCGCCACCTGCTGTCCAACACCAGGCCCAGATACTTCATCTGGGCCTGGACGCCCACCCTGACGCCCTCCACCACAATGTGGGCGTCTGGAGTGCAGTGCTGCCGAGGCCCGTGAAAGAACACGGCCTCGGTCTTGTTCAGCGCCACCCTCAATCCCAGGCGGCGGATCCTCCCTGCCACCAAGGATCCGCCAGCCGAGGCCAGACAGGCCGCCTCCCCGAAGCTCTTCCCCCGGGCAGTAAGGAGAGTGTTATCCGCGTAGCAGATGACACTCGTGCCCTGGAGAAGAGCTCCCCGCAACAAAGGAGGGCTAACCTCACCGAAGCTCTTCAACCTGTATGTTAATGCGCTGATAGAGAGGCTCAGCAAAACGCATATTAGTTGCCATATTGAAGGTGTGTGCCTAAACAATATCAGTTACGCTGACGACATGGTGCTCTGAACGCCTCTGTCTGTGGTGTGTCAAGGCTGATTGCATTTGTGAAAAGTATGCTGAAGAACATGGTTTGATGTATAACACGAATAAGAGCGAGTGCATATTCTTTTGAGACAGGGGAGGGTGATTACTTACCAGCAATTAAGCTCACGGATGCCCACTCAATACAGTTAACAAGTAAGTATCTTGGGCATTTATTAACCGCTAACCTGAAAGACGATGCAGACATTGAAAGGGGACGAAAAGGTCAGAACGAAAATTAATAAAGTTAATGCATTCGAACGAATTTACAGGAATAGGTCTCACTCAACATCAGATTTAAATAAAGAATACTGCCACTAACACACGTGGTTTACCGGAAGATCAGAACAAATAATCAAATAATATTCAACGATATATAAAACTAATTTACTTCCCTCAAGGCGGCTGGTCCCCGCGGGGGAATATGACCAACAGGGGTTGGTCCAGCACAATTGATAAGAAAAGTAACTTAATTATCAAAACAAAGGGTAAAAGAAAACTTTATGTCGCTGCTTTAAACTGCTTAACATTGCGTACAGAAGAGAGTTTAACCAAATAAGAACTAGCACTCTCAAATATATAGTGGGATATTTTAGGATTAAGTGAAGTAAGAAGATTAGGAGAAAGTATTGAGCACCGCAAGGAGTATATTTTATATTATAAAGGCGAGGTTCTGCGCGTCTCGCATCTATCGGCTGCCCGCAATCTTCATTGGTCAACCTTGTGGGAGGCTTTTCAACGTTGCGTCTTCCGGTACGCGGTCGTCACTCCAGAATTTTTCGGCCCCATTGACCATCTGTTCTGCGAGCAATATGCCTTGACCACTGCCACTTTAGTTTGGCGATCCTTCGGGCTATGTAAGTAACCTTGGTTCTCTACGAATATCATCATTCCTGATTCGATCACGCAAGGACACTCCAAGCATTGCCCTCTCCAAGACTACCCATTCAATGTAGAGAGAACAGTTGAGATTCCGTTTTCCCATTCGCGCCGTTGTGCTTAGGAGTCCTGGGAGAGTTAGCCAGCGAAGCTACCCATATAGGTTTCGCTGAGCATACTCATCGTTCCGAGGATTTTTGCACGTCAGGCAGCAATGGTCTCATTTCCAGACTGAAGTCGGCGACTGATTTCTCGGTATCGAAGCAACCTGGCTTAACATTGCCATTTTTGAATGCCTGTAATTTGTAGCCCGTGATCATTTGTTGTCTTGAAGTTCAGTTGATCTCTGGAAAATTTATGTACGAATTAGTGAGGAAGGTAAGAGGAGAAGTGGGTACAGGTCCAGCAGTACCGTTTCGGAAACTACCTTTGCGAGTTCGTCTCTGGCATCAATACCTGGGGATCAACAGTTTCCCATGATCCACTGGAGAGTGAAACCCGCAACGGATAATTTTTGGCCCTGGGCTTTGCTTCACTGAAAATTGAACAGTTTTAAGCCATGCCGGAGCAATCAGCCAAAATATTATTTCGGCTACTATAACAGTTGGTTGGATACGTGTCGCATCTTGAAAACAAAAGTGGCACTATACCGAGAACCATGTTTGGCTTGTTGTACTGGCTTGTTTAATTGCATTCTTTTATTCCAGTTATTTGCTAAGATATTGACCAAAATGCAGCGTCAAAAACTTTAAATGGTCATACTAAAACATGTAAATTTTTGTACAACGCCACTTTTGTTTTCAAGGTGCGGTGTGAATTTCAACCGAGTGCCTTTGCAAAGTTTTTTAGAAATTACGTATTTAAATAGAAATCATAAAATTTAATCGTATGGTATCTATCATTTTCTTCCTTTGCCTTTTCATGGAAATAATTTTCTTATTTTCCTAAAAATTTGACAATATTATACGTATTGATGGTCTGCTTGGTCGGTGGGCTCCCCGTTTACAGAAGTATTGAATTATGCTGAAGCAACGGAACAAAACAGGCTATCTCCTAAAATAACCTAACCATCTCTTGATTGTGGTGTATGCCAGCGTCAATTTAAAAAAAAAAAAAACGTAAAATAATGCGCATTTGAGTGGCCTTTTTATATCATGTTCGCAATTTTCTTCTTCTCCGTCGTTTCTTCAATGCTGAGGATCGCGACCGCACACGACGCTTATTCATGTAGTCTTCTGCTGCGTGGACCACATTGTGCATGCTACCTTCAACAGCCTTCTTTACGGCGTCAGGCCATAAAAAGGTCATATGTTTGCATATTTTTGATCTTTAGTATGCTGATATTAATTTGTGCTATATGAATGGTGCTATTCTTCAAACTACAAAGTTAAGAAACTACTTGATGAATCAAGTTAATTCTTAATTTATTCGATTCAGGAACGCAAATCAAAACGATTTAAGTTTTTAGAACTCAGTTAGACTTCCGATTAACCAATCTAATTCAACTCTTTTCGCGACTCCTCTATCATGGGACTTCGCCAGCTGCTCGCGGGTGGTATGACGTGATCCCGGGGCCGTAAATCCTGTGCGTAAATCCATTTTTGAGCAACTCAAGTTAAGCTTAGCAAATTTAAGCACACGCCTGTTGACGATCCAAAAAATAAAATCAAATGCATAACGCCATCTATGGAATCTGAAGATGAACTGTCATAATATTATTTCGGAGTTTATTTTATTTTTATTAATAGGAATTGGTTCAAAACGTATTTTAAAGGTATTAAAAGAATCACTTGTTTTTTAAGGCGTTTTAAAAGTACCACTAATAACTAAAAAATATGTTTTGATGTAATTCTCATGCTGTGTTGAGTATTATTTGAGTCAGTTGATGGAATTACGGGTCTCTGCGTTACGTAATGTTAGTTTCATGTACATTACCACAATTCATATCCGGTTAATGTGTAAAAATATCTAAATTGATTTTGCAATTATCTACTTTTGAACGTGATGCGCTCTGTTAACTATCCTTTTACATCCTGGCCATTATATTTTGGCATAGATGAATGCTAAAAAAACTAAGTATAATAATAACATGTTATTTATGTATAAAAATATTAGTAAATATAAAAAAGAAAGGCAATGAATATTTGAAAAATATATACAAAATTCAAAAATAATCTTGACGGTTTGGACTCGAACCCACACCAAGTCTCTTGAAAGGTAGACTTTAAACCTATGGCCTATGAGTACTGTTGACAAATGATTGAAATAGCCGATGTTATTTATGTCATGGTTTTTTGCTGCTCAGCTCCTTGAAAATATAGCGTGATGATTAACATTGCTAAAATTAAACGCATAAGTATCTGCAATATTGTAATATGTTGTGGGTTCTTATAACAATTCCTCACTCAACTGTTTGGAAAAAATGTAGATTATAAACTTAAAAGTCCCATTTTATTATGTTTTTTACAAAATTATGGTGTAAAAATACAGTTAAAGAGATAAAATTAATACAAAAATAATAGCTGTTGCTGGCCGGGGATCAAACCATATGCCATTCGTTTAAAATGACATTTTTGAATATTGCTCATGGTCCAAAGCACATAGCGTGATAATATATAGCTTAAAACCTTCTCCTGACCAGAACGATCACAACAAAAAAAGAATTATCGAAATCGGTCCAGCCGGTTCAGGCGTGATGCGATGACCAAGAGAAATAGGGATTCATTTTTATATATATCTTACGGCTAAAGATGGGTGTGAACATAAACTTAAGATTAGCCGGCTAAACTTAAGTTTATCTTCGAGAAGCAGCTAAAGTTCGATATCATGTTAGTTTGTGTCGTGATATTCTATCTTTAGCCGGCTAATGTGCACATTAACCGAAACACAACGGCTAAAAATGTATTCGATGGACGCGCCGGGCCGGCGCGGAGGGCTTGAGGGGTGGTGGGGATGTCATTTTGCAATAATTTTGCGTATTTCTACTCCTGTTATGAACAAATAGTTCCTTAATATTTTATTTGTAATATTGTTTTAAGTAACTAATATTTTATAATTGTAATTTTGAAAACCTACATAGGTACCTACATAAAAGTATGTGTAATGATGGTGATTATTTTTTAATAAAAGTTTTCGTGTTAAAATAGTAAACATTATTACATACATTGTCTCCTTTTTCATTTCCTTCTACATTTTTAGCCAAGACCCTGCGGTTACACTTACGTTTAGCCGGCTAATCTTAAGTTTATGTTCACACCCATCTTTAGCCGTAACATATATATAGATCTACTCCTCCTCCGATCTTTTGAAGAAGGCGTATTTCCCGACTTGTCAAAAAAGCACTAAAACCGATCCGAAACAACTACCGTCCAATTGCGACAAATCCAAGCGCATGTGCGACCGCGTCTATGCATTTTGTGAAAAATATAATATATTCAACGACAGTCAAAATGGTTTTCGCAAAAACCGATCAACGACTTTGGCTATTTACAAATATATTCAAGAAGCCCTTAAAATAATTAATAACAAAAAATATGCTATAGGATTGCTATTATATATGACGAAAGCATATGATAAAGTTCAGTTTGATATATTATTAAATAAGCTATATAAAATCGGCATCCGCGGAAAAAGTAATGATTTGTTCACCTCGTACCTAAAGAACAGAGTACAAGTCGTAGAAATTGAATATTACAATAGCAAAACAAGATAAAATAAATTAATTCGATCTCAAAACATACCCGTAGATGCATCAATAACACAAGGAACAGTGATCGATACAAATGCGACAATCTGCTTTTTGGTCCATTCATCTAATAGCGCCGTGAGCATAGGCTCTTACATTATTACATACCATCAACGATGAATATGAGGAGCTCGAATATGATGATGTGAGGAGCTCGTGGCTAGATAATAACAGCCGCATGGGTCGATTTTCAAGGTTAAGCAACGCTTGCCAAGGTTGGTCTGTGGATGGGTGACCATCTTAACATACCGAGTTTCCTCCGTGCCTCGGAAAGCACGTTAAGCCGTTAGTCCCGGCTGTCATTTGTAGATCTATGGCAGTCACTACGGATAGTCAGAAGCCAGTTAATCTGACTCCAGTCTTGCCATGAAGTACCGTGTTTCCCAGTTAATGGGTTGTGGAGGTCGGGTAGGCAGCCACTCCACGTAAAATACTGGTATTCAGCTAAATCTGGCTTGACTGGAAGCCGACCCCAATATAGTTGGGAAAAGGCTAGGCAGATGATGACCACAAGGAACAGTGCTAGGATGTCTACTGTTCCTAATTTTCATCAACGATCTCTTTAACCACATAAATGAGCCATGCGTGTTGTTCGCCGACGATATTTCTATTTTAACACCATGTGAGAATAATATAGATTTAAACCAAAAACTGACTTCCATACTTGAAAATACTAAGACAAAAATTATAACCCATAAATATCAATTTCAATTACAACGGACACAACTTAGAAGTTGCACCCTTTTAGGCCTAGACGTAAATTCACACATAGATCGGAAACCCCACATTAAAAAAATAAGAGCTAAACTATCTAAGTTTACCTACATACGCTCTCAGAGAAATAAAAAAAACAACAGACCTTAAAAACAGCATTAGTTACCTATTACTCATACGCATTTGCATGGCTCAAATATGGAAATATCTTATGGAGAAATAGCACAGACGCGCCTACACTGTTCACTTTACAGAAAAAATGATAAGAATATTAATGAATATCCAAAATTCCGACTCCTGTAAACCCTACTTCAAAGAGCTAAAAATATTAACTGTACCCTGTCTTTATACAACGTTGATACGACAGAGGGGCTCTCCTTTAAACTGCCTATACTAGGTACCATTTTCAAGCTCTGTACCAAAAATAAATTAATTAGGAGCAGTAGTTTAGTCGCAAATGATTTTTAAAGTTTTTGCACGGTTTGAACACGATGTATCTTTTCTAACAGCTGATTATCGTCTAAGCATAGGTCATGCACCTTACAACGATGAATCTACGATGCGTTGTTGCCGCTCTGACGCATGTCGAAGGACATTCACTAAAAATTGGCAATGCAAACAAGGAAGCAATGAATACACACACACTTGCACTTTCACTACGAAAGCGACACACGTAGCGCATTTGAAAGAAACAGAAATAGGTCAGTTTGTTGCATCCTTGTTTTTTTGCGATCGGTAAGTGGGGCCTCTATTCATTGCGCCGAAGCTGTCGTTTCGGAACGTACGGTTTGTGGAATTCGCGCGCAAACTGTGATTTTATTTTGTTATTGTGAGAGGACACGTAACTTGAGATTATTATTATTTAGTGTTAGTGTTTTTTTTTGTGATTGACTGTTTTTTATGGTGATAGGACACGTAACTTGGGATTATTATTATTTAGTATTAGTATCTCCGGACCTCACTCCCATGGATTTCTTAAATTGTGTGTTTGTTTTTGTGCGCGTACTTCGAAACGTTACCTAACATAAAGCCAGTGCGAGCGGAGGCCTAAGTCGCCGGCCGCCACCCCGGCCCGGCCCCCGCCGAGCACACGAGATACCGCACACCGAGCTCCGGCGCGCGCGCGACGTTGCCGCTTTGTTACCTAGCGGTATCTAAGGTCAGTGTCATTTTTTTACAAAGGGTGGTTGCGTTTTATTCGGATTTGCAAGCTATTTAGTTTGTTTGAAAAAAATATTTTCTCATTTATGGCGCTTTTTGTTTTTGTACCGTATCGAATTAATACTGAACACGTATAGTATACGTAGTTTAATTTAATGCCCCTCTGTCGTATCAACTCTGTATACTGGAAATTTGCAAATTTGTTTGAAAATATCCACAATTCTATACCAAAAGAGAGGACATTCAAACTAAAATCACACTTATACATAAGAATAGGCTTAACATACTCACGATTAAAAATGCACTCTTCTAGTGCATTTGTTATGTCTATTAGAATATAATAATATAATAAGTTACCAGAATTCATCAAAAATGCAGACAGTATTAATATGTTTATCAATAAACTTAAACAATTTCCAATAGACAAATCCTACTATACTATTATGTAGACGAATACTATAACAATAAACATAAACTACAATAAAAACTATTAATTATATACTGTATCATTGTAAAAATTTATCTACTTACAATAGTGAATAACATATAAATTAAATTTACACATAATTACTTTAAGTAAATACATAATTTAAAAATGATGACGATACAAATACTTGACATTTAATTTACTATACAAAGACATAACATAGTTAAATTAATTTAAATAATAACATAATTTCATAATAATGATGACAAAAACAAATGAAATAACTGACATAATTTAATAAAAATGATGACAGAAACAAATTAAAATATCTGACATAATTTATCAAGACTACACACAAACATAATTATAATATGTATACATAATTAATTTAAATAAATACATAATTTAATAATGGTGACGATAAAAATAAATAAAAATACCTTACATAATTTACTTAGACGTTAGAATAAAATACAAACATAAATTAATTTCAATATTAACATAATTTAATAATAATGATGACAAAAATAAATAAAATATCTGATATAATTTATCAATACATAGACATATCAATATAATAACATGCATAAATAATTTAATTAAAATATACACGGTACATAATTTAAAAATAACGATGATACAAATAAATTAAAGTATGGAACATAATTCACCACACAATTATATACATAAACATCTATTAACATTTTAAGCATCTAATTACCTGTAATAATAATTAATTAATTCCATGAATTGTTACTTAGTCTTCGTCCTCTCTCCTAACTTTGCTATGCCCGACAGGGTCCATATTGATCTTGACAATATTTGTAACACCTATAAGTACATACGAGAACATGGAATGCAATAAAGTATTGAGTAATGTTTCTAAAATTTAAATGTAAATTCATAATAATAATTAATGTGAGCTGTTGTCATTTGATCTAAATTATAGTATTAATTGTCTTTTTTTACTAATAATAGGCACGCATTTGACCACTATCTCACCTGATGGTAAGCGATGATGTGGTCGAAAATGGAGCACGCTTGCCTGGAAGTAACCTTTTCACTCTTGACTTAAAGACTCCCAGGTTGTAGCTATCAGGAAACACAGACCTGAGCTGTACGCATTATGAATGTGTTCCCAACGTTTTGTGCGTGTGAGTGGGATGTCCACCATGTACCGGTGGCGCATCGCCGTTCGTCTTGTGTTTCGATGATGGAACGGGCTTGGCGGAATTAAATTATGCAATTCCGTCGCACGTTCCCCAAAATGCAACCGGTAGAAAACCGACAGGCTAGCAACTCGTCGTCGATGTTCAAGACTTTGGAGCTTCATCGCGACGAGCCTCTCATTGCCAATGATCCTCCTGGCTCTTTTCTCAATTGACTCAAGGGCATGAAGCTGGTATCTGGCAGATCCTTCCCAAAGATGAGAGCAGTATTCCATACACGATCGAACTTGCGCTTGATAGAGTTTAAGCAGCTGTTTCGGCGTAAAGTACCGTCTCAACCTTGCTAGGGTCCCCAACTTTTTTGCAGCTGCTTGAGCTTTTGCCTCTATGAAAGGACCAAAATTGAGAGTAGATGTTAATGTAACCCCAAAAAGCTCAAGTTGGTCGGTTATCGGCACGGTAGCACCTCGGAAAGATGGAGCTGGGTGGAATTGGCTCCTTTTGGCGGAAAAAAGACACGCTTGGGTCATAGAAGTATTGAACTTGACCAGATTGGCATCGTCCCATTCAGAGAGAGCCTTTAAGGACACATTCAAGTGCTCAACCATAGCCTCCCGGAGAGACCGGATCTGCGACCCACCAGCTCGTGCGTCGGACACGTATCTCTCAGCAACAGTGCTGTCGTCTGCATACCTAATGATACCGGGTTTAAGCAGATCATTAATATGCAGCAAGAACAGTGTTGCTCAAAGCACCGACCTCTGATGAACCCCTGCATTAATATCCAGCAGTCCAGACGAGCAGCCATCTATGACCACTCGGATAGACCGATTCCTCAGGAAATCTGCGATCCAATCACATAAACCAGTGGGCAGACCGAAGGAAGGAAGCTTACTAATAAGGCTATCGTGCCAAACCCTGTCGAAGTCCTTCGAGATGTCAAGGGAGACCGCTAGTGCCTCCCCATTCTTCTCTATGGCCTCACTCTAGATGTGAATGGCATACGCTAAAAGATCCCCAGTTGACCGATTTTGGCAGAACCCGTATTGTCGGTCACTAAGAATATTATTCACTTCTAGGTACGCCAGGAACGTAAGATTCAGCACGCGTTCCATAGTCTTACAGAGTATGGACGTTACCGAGATGGGTTCATAATTCGACGGGTCAGCTCGCCTACCCTTCTTGGACACAGACTGCACGTTAGCTTGCTTCCAAGCCTTCGGCACTTTTCCAGTCTCAAACGAAAGGCGAAATAGGCGTGTCTAGATCGGAGACAACTCAGGCGCACAAGTTTCCAGAACAATTGCTTTATCCCGTCAGGGCCACTAGCCTTGTTCACGTCTAGGTTACGCAGTACCCTACGGACGTCCTTCTCATGAATGCGAATGTTCGTCATACTCGACTCGCATCCACCAGGAAAAGCAAGGGGCCTCGCGCCACTAGGATCCAGACGTGAAGATTCCGCAAACAAGAAAGCAAACAAGTTCGCTTTCTCCTCAGCGGAGTGGGCTAGCGTCCCGTCGGGTCTCAGTAGTGGTGATAGTGAGTGACGGCAGAAGTTCGATTCGACCGCCTTAGCCAGGGACCAAAAAGCCTTACTACCTCCTGAGTATGAAACAAGTATGTTCCCTATTCGGCTAGTGTGGTCAAACCGTGCTCTCCGCAACACTTTCTTGCAGGACTTGGCAGCCCTGTTGAAGGCTCTCTTCAGGCTTTGCGCGTACGAGCGTCGACCCATGCAAGGTACGCCGCGTGCTTAAGCGCATCAGCGCGATTGCACTCGGCACCAAACCATGGACGAACTTCGCCAGACATTGTTATGTCAGTGAACGGAATGTAGTACTCCATTCCTCTCCGCAACACATCCGTTACGGCGTCCGCGCACAACGAAGCATCAGTCGAAGAAAAGCAAGTAGGCTGCCAAGGATAACATGCGAAGAAAGATCACATGCCATCCCAATCTGCTGACCTGTATCGCAATACCCGCTGGGTGCCTCTTGGGCTAGGATCGGGCGGGGAGTAAACGGACACAGACTTCACCAGACAGTGGTCGGAGCTACCCAGTGGAGAAGAAATCGACACCGACTAGCGGTCTGGATCTGTTGTCAGCAAAAGGTCCAAGAAATTGGCAGTGTGCGAATCAACATCCGGCACCCTCGTTGCCCCCTGAACCAGCTGGGTAAGATTTAACGCAAGCGCTAGCTTTCTCGTCTCTCGTCCTGCATGGTCTGTGCACTGGTATGGGAAAAGCCACTCCTGATGGTGGGCGTTGAAGTCCCCCAGTAACACCAATTGGGCAGAAGGGTTCCGCTGCTGAGCCGCATCCGCTGCCTCACTTAGGTGCTGTGTGAGCCCAGTTGCCTCTATAGGTTTCATGGCCTGAAATAAATGAATTTTAATTTTATTTAATTTTTGAAACCCAAAAACAGATTTTGAAATATTTTATCTTGATGGTACATTGCATAGGCTACTTCTAGGCAAGCGTACTCCATCTTCGACCACAACATCGCTTACCATCAGGTGAGATGGTGGTCAAGCGCGTGCCTATTAATACAAGTAGTTAATAGTAACATTGCATTTAGCTACCATAACTGTAACTCTTTCTTCAACTATTGTTGCAGATTGAAATCATCATCATCATCATCATCTTCCTGCCCTTATCCCATGTTACTTGGGGTCGGCGCAATACGTTTTATTCTTCCATTCTGTTCTATCAGTCGTCACTCAATCACTAACTCCCTTTTCTTTCATATCGCTCCTCACACAATCCATCCATCTTTTCTTTGGCCTTCCTCTCCCTCTCCATCCATTCACATTTATGTTCATAACTCTTCTAGTTATATGTGTTTCATCCCTCCTCTTCACATGACCATACCAAGACAAGCGATTCCCTTTTAACTTTTCCTTAAATCGAAATCATGCCACGAAATAAATTATCTACTGAAGAAAAACGTCTTAGGAAAAAATTGTCTGAGCGTCGTAGAATGGCCAAGATAAAAAATGATCCAGATCTATACGCACAATGGCTTGTGGCGGCATTGATGCCGCTGTCGCGTCCCTTCGGAGACCAAAGCTCGATAGTGGGTGAGTCGTCCTTGCATCTTGAGATGCTTGCCAGGCCAGTGGAAGGTTGGTTCCAGTGAGTCGGATCCGGAAGACGCAGAGTTCACGGTGGGTTGGAACTGTCTGCGGTGCCACAGTGAGTCGGGGGATGAGATCACATTGTCGGGATGAGGCTGCAGGCTCCAGCGAGTCAGACTGGTGCTGATACAGGCTCCAGTGAGTCGGAGCGGTGTGACGTAGTGACGTGACTGCTGGGGCCGACCAGGAGAGGTTCTTCATAGCTCTTCATGTGACTGGCCGAAGATTCAGTTTTTTTTTTTTTTTTTTATGGGACAAGCCCGCCACACATTCCCAACCACTGCAACTCCTGAAAGCCAGAATCAACAGTGGTGACCACCAGAAAAACGCCGAGCCAATGAAACCCGACGAGTCCCGGAGAAACGATTCAACTGTCTTGGATCCTGCAACGAAATTATAATAATAATAATAAAATAAAATGTAACCTTAATACCATCTTCTTCCACCTGGCGTTAATCCCGGCTATTGCCAGGGTCCGCCTTCCTACTTAGCTTCCTCCACTTTGCCCGATCTTCAACATCCATCTCAGTCAGGCCATTGGCTCTCATGTCGGACTTGACGACGTCCAGCCAGCGGTTGCGAGGGCGACCACGGGGCCTAGCCCCAAGAACAGCCATATTCATGCATCTCCGACCAACGTACTCCATAGGGCGGCGCATGATGTGGCCATACCATCGCAGACGACACTCTTGCAGTTTTTCCCCCACGTCACGGACACCAAGACTACCTCGGATGTAAGAGTTGCGCATGCGATCGGATCGCGTTACGCCACTCATCCACCTCAGCATCTTCATCTCCGTGACGCGCAGCTCCTGGGTGTGTCTGCTTAGTGCTGGCCAACACTCGCCCCCGTACAGTAGGACAGGCCGAATGACGCATTTATATATCTGCCCCTTGAGCTTCGGAGGCATTTTGCGGTCGCATACAACGCCCGTCACCTCGCGCCACTTCGCCCAAGCCGCGCCAATACGTGCTTGGACATCGTCGTCCACGTTGCCAGACTCGTGCAGCACGGATCCAAGGTACCTGAACGTATCTGACTTTCTGATCAGGTCCGAACCTATTCGGATGGTGTTTGTATCCGTGCTGCCACAGGACATGTACTCAGTCTTCGCCACATTTAGTCTCAGACCACCGTTTTCAAGCGTGTCCTTCCAAATGTTGACTTCGCGCTCAAGATGGGCTTTGTTCTGATTAACGAGGGCGATGTCATCGGCATACATCATTAGCCATGGAGGCTGATCTTGGATGTTTGCCGTAACTACATCGAGCACTACGTTAAACAAGAACGGGCTAAGAGCCGAGCCTTGGTGAACGCCAACAGATATTGGGAAGCCATTCGATTCGCCAACAGCGGTCTGGACAGAGGACACGGAATCGCGGTACATGTCTCTGATAATGTCAATATAGGCCTCGGGAACGCCCCTGAAGCGCAGTGCCCACCAGATGGACTGCCGAGGTATACAGTCGAAGGCCTTCTGCAGGTCTAAAAAGGCCATATGCAAAGCTCTCCTTCTCTCTCTGTAAGCCTCAGCCAGATTCCGTAAGGCGAACACTGCGTCCATGGTGCTGTTACCCGCCCGGAAGCCATATTGACACTCAGAGACAGTACACTCGCTACGGAGCCGTGTGTCAATGATGCGCTCGAAGAGCTTCATGGTGTGGCACATGATCTTGATACCGCGGTAGCTACCACAATCCTGTACGCTACCTTTGCCTTTGTAAACAGGGATAATCAGGCTAAATCGCCACTGGTTCGGCATTTCCTTGGTGATCAGGATGCGGTTAAAAAGATCCGTCAGAAGGTCCACACCATGTGGGCCCATCGCCTTCCACACTTCAATTGGCACATTGTCAGGCCCGACCGCTTTCCGGTTCTTCATGTGGCGAAGAGCAATGCGGGTTTCGTCGGGGGAAATAGGGGAAATAAGCCCAAGGTTAGGAGGCGGTTCCGGAGGAAGGTTATGGGGATGCTGTTTGTTAGACAGCTCCGCGAAGTATGTACACCATCTCTCCTTAACAGAGGGGGCATCGTAGAGCAGCTTACCCTGGGCGTCCCTTACACAAAGACATTTGCTAATGTCCCGTGTAGCTTTCTCCCGGCCACGCGCCAGCTTAAAAATAAGCTTTTGCCCCTCCGCAGTTTCCAGCTTGTCGTATAAGGGTGCCAGACTTTTGCTGCGGGCTCTGGCTACAGCTTTTTTGCAAGCGCGCTTAGCCGCTCCATATGCCTCCCTGTCATCCGGAGAGTTGGACCCTTGCCACTGTTTAAATAAAACCTTCTTCTTCCGAGTCGCCTCCTGCACCCCGTCATCCCACCACCACGTCTCCTTTCCTATGGTGCGGCCACCACGAGAAGTGCCAAGGACGCGCTTACCCGCACCGGTGATTGCTGAATGGATCCTACACCAGATCTCTTGAGCGGACTCATGCGGAGCACTGATCTTGAGATGCTCGACCTCCGCGATGAAGTCCGACTGCCTAGGACCATCAAGCAACCACCACTTAGTGCGGGGTTTGCGTTTCTCGGTCACTCTCTTCTTCGGTACAACCGCAAAGTCCAGGACCATGTAACCTTAATACCATCTAACATAATATTGCGTTCAGTTTGCAAAGACTACACTCCCATAAGATGTGATGTGCGGATAGTTCGTATTCATGGTCAGCTGTAGAACATTGACATAAAGGCGAGACCACAAGCTTAAAGGAAAATAATTTACTCTTAAAATTGCCATGACCTGTGAGAAATTGGGCTACACGGTGATCCACCTCCAGCCATGTCCTGTCCAGCCGCTCGCGAACAGATGGAAAAAACTGGCGGAGGTGACGGCCTTTGATGGAATTTTCCCACCTACATTGCCACTCGGATAAAAGTTCCTCCCAGACATCAGTCTGGGGTTTTAGTAATCTAGAGATCTTAGCACGGCCGCGTTCCGGTAAGAACTCTGGGTCCGTAATCTTTCTAGCGTAGTAGTACATTGCAGCACGCCGCTGCACTTGTAGATCGACTGTGAAAACACCCGCCAGCACTGGTAAGGCTTCAGTACTAACCGTCCTATACGCCTTGCATAAGAATATCAAAGCCAAACGCTGGCTTTGAAGCAATTTACGTCGTACCGCACCTATGATGGCCTTATCGGCCCAGAAAGGTGCCCCGTAGCACATACAACCCAAGAAGGTAGCCCCATAAATAGTTTTTAAGGTTTGAAAAGATAGACCCCAAGTAGCTTTGGATATTCTCGTCAAGGCGTAGAAGTTATTTTTTGCTTTCTCACCTACTGTTTTTATATGATCAATAAATGAAAAGTTATTTTCTAATAGCATACCGAGATAGCACACGGATTCTTTTGTTTTAACGGGTACGTTATTAAATTTAATATTAGGCCAGGATTTAAGGTTTCCTTTTAAAGCTTCAGTATGCTTGCTAAGGTCGCTGATGAGGTTGAAGGTGATGATAGAGGTCGAGAATGCTGACCATGAATGCACGAGCGCTGCATGCGGATACCCGTAAAAGCCGTAGGTACTGGCTGGTTGTATGACTCGCTGCTCGAGAGCTTGAGGTCATGATGAGGAAGTGACGATGACGTCACGCTGAAGTAGTTGCACGAAGGCTGCACTGACGTTTAATGTCGAGGGTCACCAGTTTGAAGGTATGCGGTACAGAGGGTAAAGTCCCGCACACCTCCATTGTAAGGGTAGGATCCTCCGACGAGGCGGTTATTGTGCCTGGCGGGCTACTGCCCGATAGCTAATATTCGGGCTGATTTATATGTTCAAATCGCACAAATATGATCACGTCGGGGTCACCATAAGGGGATGTTGTTGCTCACGTCCGTAGGATTTACTACCTTCTCCTAGGCCCACCCTACACGTGTCCCCCGGGTGGTGCTAATCGAGCAACCACGCCGAGCAACAGGCGGCGGTCAAATACCCTCCTGAGGCCAGTGAATGCCCTCGAGGCATTCACAGGCCTCAAGGAGGAGAATTGTATGCGCACTTTCTAGAAGAAACAAGAAACCTCTTAATATGTTCTTTGTGAATGTAGAACCTGGTCCAAATAACCCAAAACTAAAGCGTATAGATTCCATATACCACACAAAAGTTAAAATAGAAGATACACGAAAAACAAATGAAATTCCCCAATCCGCTAGATGTCAGCAATATGGGCACACCAAGAACAATTGCATGCGTCCTTATCGATGCGTTAAATGTGCAGAAGGACATAGGACAATAGATTGTCCAAAAAAAGACAGAAATACACCTGCTACCTGTACATTGTGCCTTAGAGACCACCCTGCAAATTACAAGGGATGCCAAGTATATAAAGAAATCCGCGCAAGAAAAATAGTTTCATTCCACAAAAAGCTCCAACAAATATGAAGGACTCAAGAAGTAATAATGTTGCCTTTCAAAAAGAAGACTTTCCTCCACTAAAACCAAACATCTACGCTAGACAACAACCTCCAGGTTCACAAATCCAACTCGAAAATACAGTGTACTGGAACAAGAAACAAGAGAACATACAATCTCAGCCAAAAAGTTCACTAGAACAGATAATCATAAAACAATCAGAGAAAATAGAGACATCCTCATACAACAAATGCGCACCCTAATGAGTCTCCTTACAACTATAATTGCCCAATATAAGAAATGATGAAATTCCTACGCATAGCTGCATAGAACGTTAATGGTCTGTCTCCCAATAGACAAGAAATAGAAGCATTCATAAAAAATAACAGGATAGATGTTCTTCTAATATCAGAGACACACATGACAGACAACAAAATCATCCTAATAAAGGGGTATAATATCTATTACACCAACCATCCAGATGGAACGTCACATGCTGGGTCTGCAATATAATTGCAGACCCAGCATGTGACGTGTGAAAAGAAAACATCCAACAACACCTTCTCCTAAATTTCAAACATGCATATCTACAGGGTACTGTCATTTCAGTGGACGACTGGCAAGGTTCACTCAAAATTGCAGCGGTGTACTGCCCGCCTCGGCATCGAGTTGATGAGCAAATGTTTAATGAATTCCTAAACACACTTGCTAGCAGATACGTTGCCAAAAATACGTTCTGCGGCTCCAGACTAACCTCAACCAGAGGCCAAGAATTAAAAAAGGCAATAGACTCAAATTCTCTCAGTGTACTGAACCAACATACTGGCCAGCCGATCCCAACAAAACGCCCGATCTAATCGATTTTTTTATCACTAAAGGTATGTCAGGGTTTTACACAAATATGGAATCATGCTTGGATGGTAACTCCGATCACACACCTGTGATATGCGCACTGAGCACAGCAATTATCTTGAAAGAGCCTCGCGAAACGCTATACAATCGCAAAACAGATTGGGGCGTCCCAATCTGTTTCCGGTGCTTTATAGAAGAAAATGCAAATCTACTGATTCCACTTAAAACAGAAGAAGACATAGATAAGGCCGCTTTTTATATAACCAATCTTATCCAAAAGGCTGCCTGGATGTCTACTCCATGTATAAAGAACAGGACTCAGAACCAGGATTATACACTGGAAATACGGGAAATGTTAACCACAAAACGTAGATTGAGACGGTAATGGCAGACAAGCAGGAACGTACACGATAAAAGAGCCCTCAACAAAGCACAAAAGGAATTAAAACGAATGCTGAAAGAACATGAAAACGATACCCTGCAAGAAAAACTGAAAACTTTGTCACCTCATAAGGCAGATGATTACTCGCTTTGGAAAATAACCAAGTCATTAAAACGGCCACAAGAACACATGCCTCCATTACGACAGTCAAATGGCGAATGGGCGAGGAAACCTGCGGATAAAGCTGAAAGTATTTGCAATTTTTCTAAAAGATGTATTCAAACCCAATGAACGTGACATCAGGAATACAGAAGAAGAAATTGATCAAATCATCGAAAGTGATCAGCAAATGTCCCTTCCGTTGCGATTATGCACCCCAACTGAAGTGCAGAAAGCTATTAAAAGTCTGAAAAAGAGAAAGGCCCCAGGATTTGATTTGATTACAGCAGAGGTTCTGAATCACCTGCCAAGAAAGGGAATTGTACTGCTAACTATTCTGTTTAATGCAGTATTAAGACTACATTACTTCCCACTCATCTGGAAAATCTCGATCATTAACATGATATGTAAACCAGGAAAGCCGTCTTCTGAAGTTTCATCATATAGACCAATAAGTTTGCTTCCATTATTGTCTAAACTCTTTGAGAAGGTACTTTTGCAACGATTATTACCTATACTAGAAGAACAAGGAACAATCCCACAGCACTAATTTGGCTTTCGAGCAAATCATGGAACAACAGAACAAATACACAGAGTAGCTCACACAATCCGGCAATCCTTGGAAACAAAAGAGTACTGTTCCGCTGCTTTCCTTGACATACAACAAGCATTTGACCTAGTGTGGCACAAGGGTCTCCTGTGTAAACTTAAAATGTCCTTACCACACCCTGCATATATGCTCCTCAGATCCTATCTGGAAAACCGAGTGTTCCAAGTTAGGACTGGAGACTGCCTATCATCATTTTATCCCATAGAAGCAGGAGTGCCTCAAGGCTCTGTACTTGGCCCTGTTCTATACACGGTGTACACTGCTAATCTACCTACCTCAAACTTAATTGTTACTGCAACCTATGCTGATGATACCGCAGTACTATCTTGTGATAAAGATCAAATCACCGCATCTACAAAACTCCAAGACCACCTGGATAAGATCGGAACATGGCTGAAAAAGTGGAGAATCAAAGCTAGTGCTGCCAAGTCAATCCACATTACCTTCAGTCTCAAAAGAGGAGACTGTCCACCGGTGAAACTTGGCGATGACATTCTGCCACAAAAAAGTGTCGTAAAGTACCTAGGTATGCACACCGACAGAAGACTTACCTGGCGAGAACATTTTAAGACCAAAAGAGACCAGGCGAACCGAAAACTCAAAGAAATTCACTGGCTCATAGGCAGGCAGTCATCACTTACTTTGGAAAATAAGCTTCTTGTCTATAAATCCATCCTGAAACCTATTTGGACGTATGGAATAGAGCTCTGGGGATCAGCAAGCCATTCTAATGTTGAAATACTGCAACGCTTTCAAAATAAAGCACTGAAAATCATATGTGGCGCACCCTGGTTTACGAGGAACACTGAAGTACACGAGTACCTACAAATACCAACAGTTATAGAAGGTTATAGAAAAGTGCTACAAGAATTATAGAGAAAGACTCCAACAACATAAAAATAAACTAGCGGTGATACTACTAGAGTCCGCAGAGTCTACCTATAGACTGAAAAGAAAGCGAATAGCGTCAATATAACCCTAACAAATATGGAGATCACACATCACAGGATGTGAGGAATCTCGAACTGCTAATAAAGACATACAAATCTGATTAAAGCTCGAATGGCTGATTGCAGATAGAAGAAAAGAAAGAAAAAAAATCGCACGGTAAACTCTAGTTGCCCGATGCAGGATTTCGACGTAGTAGTTCGCTTCGCTCGCAGTTGGATAGATGGCGTCGCGGTTCTTTTTGTTGCGATGTAGTTTTGCTTAGTGGTTTTTTCTCGTGTTCTACCAATGAGTATGAGACGGCACGGTTGAGCGATTGACCCTGCGTGTCGCGGGTTCGATTCCCGCACGGGACAAATATTTATATTATGGCTTACAGATGGCTTATGATATGGCGTTCTGGGTCTGGCTATTTGTGCATGTGTATTTAAATGTTTGTAAACGCAACCCATGATACAGGAGAAATTACTGGTGTGGGGCATCGTTTTTTTTTTTTTTTTTAAATAATGAGTGATTTGACTCCAAGCCAACTAGGGTTCGTTTTCTCACATATAATCTTGTTACACGTATATTTTTTGTATTTTTTCACTGATTTCACCATTTATGATCGTTCTGGCACCATTTATGATTGCTCTGGGCGCGAAATTTTTTGTACTTAAATATTTTAATTACTGTTTGTGTAAATTGAAGGCTAAAAATATGCCATTTGAATATCATTATTTTTACTGAGATACATAATTTCCATTAAATTATGTTACGCGCCAGAATTAATGCTAGGTACTTAACGACATTTACGTACATGTGGTGCCATCTAATATCAAATAGCGGAATTACTGAGGTCAAAATGTTTCTAGAATTTTCTATGCTAGAACATTCTTGATGTTTCGACACCAGGTCAGTCGGGACCGGTATGTACCCGAACTTTCCAGAAGTTTCCATACTAGAAGGTTCTAGAAATAACTGTCGCCATTATCCGGCGACTGGAGTCAGTATTGAATTGGCGATACAAGCGATAACTTTGGAAGCGATCTTCAACTGCGAATTAAGTGAAGTGAAGTATTCAGTAGTGAAATTGTGTGTTTTAATTAGTGTGTTTAAAGTGTTATTTTTGGTGCTTTAATCGGCTGTTTTTACTGTAACGAACCCCAAGCTCGTAACAATATCAATATATTATTTATAAATCACCAGAGCGATCATAAGATTACGACCGTTTTGGAGATCGACCTTTTATCTAGTGATCAATAGTTGTAATTTACATGATATGATACGTAATTTGGCTTAGCCAGAATTTATGTATCGATATCACATAATAAGGAAAAAAAACACCAAATAACCTCCAAATCATTGAGATGAAACCATTTTACTCTTTCATTTTTTTAACAAGAGTATAAAAAATATATTTACGGCTTTGTAATACAAAAGAAAATGGTCACACTTCAATCATAAATTATCCTTTTAATGGTAAGGGTCAACCTGTCACTTTATTTCGAGAATTACAAACTA
Source organism: Lacanobia oleracea (assembly GCA_950371165.1). Classification (NCBI taxonomy): domain Eukaryota; kingdom Metazoa; phylum Arthropoda; class Insecta; order Lepidoptera; family Noctuidae; genus Lacanobia; species Lacanobia oleracea. The sequence continues at coordinate 24,042,449 of OX493406.1, forward strand.
TGTTATCCGCTTTTAAATTGCGAAGTTCTTAGGAACCCACTTAACTGTTGTCGCAAGCAATACTCTACGTTAGTTGAAATGCGACCTTCTCCACAGATTCTAAGAGTCGATAGTCATATGCGGATAGCATTATTAGCCAGGCGCCAACCAAATACAAGAGTAAAATATCTGATTTGTAAAGGCGCTCTCACTCATCTGTTTGTGATAAATCACATTAGAAACACCCAAGCGGATTCTTAAAACAATTAAGAAATTACACAAAAAAGAAAGGGTCCGACAGTGAGTCGACTCACTGTCGGACCCTTCTAAGCTTCCGCATCTGTTGGGAAGCGGCGAGGACCGGCGCTGAAGGCGTGTGGGCGTCACTCGGTTTTAGGACTTGGGAGAGCTAGGATTGATTAGGCCGGAGGCTCTGCCTCTGAAATAGATAGACACCATAATCGCGCGTTAGATAGTCTAGAAGACTCAGTCAATGCCAAAGGGCGAGTTTGCGTTGTTGTTGTAACCCTTAGGATAGCCATTATTATTTATTATGTTAAATATAAGTTAGATTAATTTAGTGTTAATCTAGTGTTAATTTGTGAGTGAGTGTTGTGTGTATTTATTATTATTATCATTTAAGCCTTTTAATTTCCCCCAAAAAAAAAAAAGTTAATTACAATATTATCATATTATTTTTACATTCATTCATAACTTTAAATAAATAAATTGATTATGTAATAAATAAAGTTAAATAATTCATTGTTGGATTCACATTAATTATACATTGGGGGCCTATTTAAGAGCAAAGGCCTCCTCCATCTTTCTCCATTCCTCTCTGTCTTGGGCTATTCTAGTCCAGGTGGGACCGGCCACTGCCATAATATCATCGCACCACCGGCGCCTGGCTCGGGTGCGCGGCGCATCGCGAGGGTACCAATGGAGGACCCTCTCGCTCCATCGTGTATCTGTGGCTTTGGCTACGTGTCCTGCCCATCTCCACTTCAGTCTGCAAGCTAATTCCATAGCATCTATTATTTTAGTGCATCGTCGTATATCTTTGCTTCTTTTTCGGTCACGGAGTTTTATTTCTAACATACTCCTCTACATTGCTCGTTGGAATGCTTGAAGTTTGTTTATGTCTGCCTTTGTTAGTGTCCAACTTTGACAACCGTAGAGTCGAGTAGGTAATATAATGGTGTCCATAGCTTTCTTTTTCAAGCGAATCGGGATACGTGATTTGAATACCTCTTTCAGAGACCAATATCTTCTCCATGCACTCTTTATTCTGCGATCTACTTCATTTTCTGACGGTTTGTTAAATTAAATGCTTTGCCCAAGGTAAACACAGTTATCTACGTACGCGATTGGTGTGCTATGTATCACCGTTGGTACTCTTATGCTGTTGGTTACGAGTCATGTCTTTTCAGCGTTCATATGGAGACCGCATTTTTTACTTTCTCTATCCAGCATTCGCTCAAGATCTGCGTGTGTTTCACTCATCAAAACAATGTCATCCGCGAAGCGGAGATGATTGAAAAACTCGCCGTTTATTTTGATACCGACATTGTGCCAACTTAGCTGTCTGAATATAAGTTCCAAAACTGCTTTAAATAGATTAAGTGAGATGGGATCACCCTGCCTAACTCCTTTTTGGATGTTAAATGGCTCTCCTTTTTTCTCCATTTTAATTATTGCTCTGCTGTTCTTATATATTTCTTTCAAAATTTTTACGTATTTTGTGTGGAATTCTGGTTCTGAAGAGAGTGCCATAGAGATTCATGGGATATAGAGTAAAAAGCTTTGGAGTAATCTACATGGGCTATGTAGAGCTCTTTATTGTGTTCATTGTACTTCTCGATTATCTGTGTTAGCGTAAAGATGTGGTCGTTTATGAGAAGCCCGATTTGAATCCTGATTGCTCTCTGCGTTGGTTTTCGTCTAACGTTTTTGAGATCCTTTTTAATATTACGCTGGTAAATAATTTATAAAGTGTCTGTAGCATACTCAGTGGTCTGTAGTTGTTCATACTGCTTGGATCTCCATTTTTGTAGAGTAAGGTTATAATCGCAGTATTCCAGTCAGGTGGTGTCGACTCTTGTTTCAAGATTTCGTTGAATATTGTGTTTAAAATAGGTGTTATTGGCTCTGTGATGGCTTGTAACATGTCATTTGTTATGTGATCTTCTCCAGGGCTTTTCTTTGTTTTCAGTTGATGAATGAATTGACTAATTTCGCACTCCAGAAATTCTGGTACACTTTCTGGATCGAGTGACTCCAAAACTGGGATTGAGTCCTCGTGCGGGGTAGGGTGCTTATATAATCTAGCGTAGAATTCTGTCGCAACGCTTAATATATGGTTTCTGTCCGTTACTTGGTGACCCCGTTTTGTAAGTTGTGTAATCCATTTTTATAGCTATTTTGACTGATGCAAATTTCTCTAATTCATATTCAGTAATATTATATCTATGTTCTTTTGTTTTCCTTTGTATTTGCTTTCTAATTAATTTGTATAATGCCGACAATTATTTCCTTTCTATACTAGTTTGGTTTTTTTTTCTTTTAGCAGAGTCCTTTCCTTTATTAATCTTGCTAGGTTTTCTTGAATAACAGGTTCATTACATTTTTTGCGACTTTTTAGTTTGTTATTACTGTTTTTAATTTTCGTAACTAAGGTAGAGTAGGTGTGTTGTATGTTTGTAAATTCCATGTTTTTTATTTCTTGTGAGAATTCTTTTTCAAATACTCTTGTTCAAGAGGCGCAATATCGATAATGTTTTTTTTCCCGAAATGTTTTCTTGTGCTAATGCGCTTGTTATGAAGTATTAGTGATGCACGTACCAGTCTATGATCAGTATGATGTGTAGTAGGTATGACTTCTACGTTATGACTTCTTCCTTATTACCCTCTCTGACTTAAATGAGGTAACCGACACCTGTGTTTGATTCTAGGGTCTCGGAAAAAGCCTTCCTATAAAGTGTGCTTCGGACATAGCAACAGATTGTATACAACAAGGACTCTAAACTGACTTTAGAAAAACCTTACCAAGACACTGCACTAAGACACTGCTTAAGGAAGGCTGAACCAAATAATACTCGCCACAAGTTAGGGCCCGTTTGGACTGTAATGGTTCCTTGCAATGTCTAAGGTTATGTTATATCAACCAAACATTAGTAGAGGTTGCCTCTCCCTATGGACTGACTGAGTGCAGGATACTTTGCACTGTTCTTGATATATGCACACTTCCATTGGGGTAGGTTCCACCAAGTACGGGTTGAACTGAATTGATAGCCCTCCTAATGGCCCATAGAAAATTCATCATCATCTGCTTAGCCTTTTCCCAACTATATTGGGGTCGGCTATCTCGCTAAATTATAACCCGCCCGATAGGGGTAGAATAAGGAAGTGCAAAGCGACGAACCCAAAATCCACTTCTGCAAGTAGCAAGTAAGGGTATAACTTATATAGCTCGCGTCCAGTATTACTGCAAACTTGTCACTTGGCACTTCGCAGTCCGCTACCCTAGGATTGTGTAAGACAAGCTTGAGTGTAGGGAACGTGCACGGCTGTCGCAGCAAGTTAGGATTGGCGGCGCACGTACTACGTGTCGGCTATTGTAATAATGGTGACACGTCACTGGAGTGGGTCTCTAGTTTATTGTAAAGAAACTCACTATCGCGCTTTGATATTACCTATCTCCACACAAGCGTTACGTTCATTTTCCTTTTTGCAGTCCTCTTGTCTTCTTAGCTTCATACATTGTAATCTGTTTATTGTTTCATAATTATTTATTATTTTATGTATGTATACTAACCGTGAATTCCCAATATTAACTTCACCTTTTATCCCCTCCTTGTCCCTAGCCTCAAAGGTCGGACAAGGTAGTAGTTTTGGGAATTAATTTCGTAGTATCGGTGGAAGAGTGCGCAGCCTGGAGGCAAGCACTACAGGGTCAGGCGGAAGGCCATGGGGCCTGGCTCTCCCGCCTACGGCGGAACTAGGAGCAATTAGATTAACTAAGGTAAAACGAAAATTTTATCAGCCTAGGGTAAATTAGGAACAGTCACATACCGCTCAGCTCCGCTCTTGTTCTATAGAACAATGCTCGCTTCTGACCGCCTTAAGTATGACCGAGTAACGAGGAAATTTGTTATATTAATGTTAGATTTTTATACTGACCCTCACGCTCATTAATTATTAAGAGATTTGATAGAGCAATCTTAGTGAACTTTTCATCCGCATCTATCTCACACCGTGTTATGTAAAACGGTTGATGGTTGCAACAAAACAATAGCAACGTCAATACAACCCCCACGTTTCGCTCAATGTCAGTCCAGTTTTGCGCAAACCTCTCGATCTGCCAGCGTTCAAACAGGTCTATTACACAAAACACAACAAACGCGAACTGAAACGATAGGGGACTTATGGCTGAAGTAAAGGTGTGAGTTGGGCTTTCGCGTACTGGGTTCCGAGTGACTCATGTTTTCTAACATGTAGCTATAAGATACAATTCTTAAGGAAGAATATACATACGAGTACATACATATTTCAGTATTCTCAAGAATATACATACAGTCTACTATATGTTTATTTTTTGTTTCAAAATGTTGGGCTCAGTAGTTTCGGATATGGCCTAAAATCGCCTCTTGAATAATGTCATAATATAAACCAAGGACCAAATCATGGTGAGTACCCATGTACCACTTACTTCTATCAAGATCGGAGACGCTACACTCGAAGTTGTGGACAACTAAGTCTACCTGGGACGAACGGTCCACTTTTGACTCCGACTCATTGAATCCGACTCGGCTGAGCGGCGTTTGGGAAGTTGTGTGGTATCTTCTCGTCTCACATAATACAGTGCCTCCCCAACTAACACTAAAGCGTTAAAAAACCTATATAAGACTCATATATCAGTTCCATTTGAGTATAAAAGTGTTAACGCATACCTGTGCAACTGAGTTAGAGCATGCTCTAATTCACTTATAACCACGAAAGAGGCCCACAGTTTTACAGGTAAAAGTTATAGAAAGCCTATAGTACGGTGTCACAAAGATATTAAAGCTGCACAAGAGCGTTTATTCATCGTCAGCTACTACTTTAACCGGTATTACCGATGTAATATAAGGTTGGGAAACACTACAGGTGGTATAAATCCTATAGTACGGTGTTAAAAAGATATTAAAGCTGTACAAGAGCGTTTATTCATCGTCAGCTACTACTTTAACCGGTATTACCGTTGTAATACCGCGTTGGTGAGCACTAAAGGTGGTAGACTTGCCACTAAAAACTTCTTGAGTACATTATAATATTAACAATATAACTTTTAGCGTACGTCAAGATTGAAAAAGCCTGTAACCTTACTAAAATTAAATCTGTTCGTAGTGGAAGTGTTATATCATCCATTATTCAACACAGCAGAATAATATTATGGAATATTAAGTTATTTAAGTACGTGAAGTGAAAAATTACTGCCTTTATGATTTCACGGTAAATGTATACCATGTTTTTCATCTCAATTTTAACGCGCCTAGGATTTATTAAAGATTTAAAAGAAAATTAATGAAAATAAAATAGGTACCTCAAGCTAAACATTATTATTCATTGCTGCTTCCTGAGCAGTGGTGTGTAAAATGAAGTGGCATTCATGGAACGCTTCAAATAATGTAAGAAATTTAGTATATTGTAGTGAAATGTTGAATAACTCAAAATAATACTAATTGTTAGGTTACCACAACAATGGCGAACTTTACAAAAGTGAAGTTAGTGTTAAAAACAACCCATACTTGCGTTGTTTGACACCAATACCTTTAGAACGTCTTTAAAAGAGTACTGCCTAACACAATAAGCTTTAGTTAAACCCTTTATTACAGGTTAAACCTAGTTTGACGAGTTGTTTGACACCTTTAGTTTCTCGTGTTACTAAACTCTCGACAAACTCTATTGTATAATAATAATCTGTGGTCCGGCTGTCAAGTTGACTGACAGCATAAATTTTCATCCCGAATTTTTTATATTAATTTTAATAAATACCAAGCTCCAAAATATCCAAAATCCAGGACACATCCAGGAAAAAATAAATAAAAACAATATACAGTTGAATTGTAACACATACTACACCCACTTGTGAGAAAATGCTGACAAGACGCCGGGCACAATTACTAGCCGCACAAGAAACATCTTCGGGTTCGTCGCTCAGTTCCACCTCGCAGCCGCCGGGACCTGCGCCAGCCGCGAGTCCAGAGATTCCGGTAGCTGCAGTTGCGTCGAGCTCGAGCGACGAATACTTCTCGCCGCCGACGACACCACCACCTGCGCGTCGGCGCGGGCGAGGCCGACCACCGGCCAGCTTAGGACCTCGAGGCCCACTGGTCTCTGATAGGGTCCCCGCTATCGGTGGAAGTGTGCAGCGTATAAAATGGACTCAAGCCATAAATGAGAATGTGATACGCTCATACTTTCGGGCTACAGAGGGGGGAACTAACCTGACTGCGTACCGTGGTCGGATGCTCTCTCTGTTTCAGGTACTTGAACCAGCTGTCAGCGAATCGGCCCAACGACTGTCGGATCAGGTGCGCGTCATCCAGCGTAACCGTATATTGGATGATAGTGTGCTTGATCGCCTCCGCACGGAAATGTGTAGTCATGTCATTGCTCCTCCGTCACAGACTGTGGCACCAGCACAGTCAACCCAATTGCCCAGCCTTGCTGACGAGGAGAGTAATGACAGAGTTACAAACGTAAGTACCCAGTGCAATGACGAATTGAGGAGTGCTTTGGAGTGTGCTATTCGGGAATACCGCTACATGCCGCCTGAACTTAGACCACGCTTACCTCGTTTGCCCATGCATAACAAGAACAGGGCGCTGGTGGCTGCTCTGGTTTCGCAGTTGTCAAGCCATTTTGATAACTGTGATAACCTCACCGATGCACATTCGATCATGTACTGCGCGGCTGTAGCGGCATGTCGTGTAGCTCATGTCAAGATAAAAATAACCAATGACAGAGTTACACGACCAAAACCAGCCGTACCAGCTTGGCAGTGCAGGATCGAGCGTCGTATTGGTGAGGCCAGAGCGCTAATCGGCAAACTGATCTGCTTCAGGGAAAGCAACACACGCCCTCGAGTGATGCGCTTTGTGAGACTGGCGTTTTCGGGGACTGATGTCAATCCCCGAGATTATATATTTTGTGTCACAGAGCGCATCGACTTCTTGAAGCAGAAGGTGTATGCATGGGCAAGCCGTATTCGTAGGTACAGGCGGCGAGTGGAGCGATACACCCAGAATCGCACATTCCAAAGTAACGAAAGGTGGGTATATAGGGATTGGGAGTGACCGGACCAAGGTGTGACTAACACGCGCTTGCCGGATGATGATGCTATGTGTTCATTCTGGCGCAGCATCTAGTCGGTTCCTGTCAGTCATACTGAGGGTGATTGGACTCGGGAGTTCGAGCGTGTGTGCGATCCGATACCAGAAATGGGGGCAATTTCCATCAGCCCCCAAGATGTAGCTTGTGCAGTCCGCCCGTTGCCTAACTGGAAATCTCCAGGGCCGGACGGGCTGCACAATTTCTGGATTAAATGGTTTTCGAAATCGCACGCTTGCTTGGCGTCTCAATTCCAGTCGGCTTTATAGTCTGGGTCGCTACCCCAGTTCTTAACTACAGGAATAACCCACCTGCTCCATAAATCAGGTAGTACTGCGGAACTTAAAAATTATAGACCGATCACGTGTTTACCGACGGTCTATAAAGTTCTTACATCCATTTTGAGGGCAAAGATTAATAGTCATATTAACAACAACAACATCATGTCTGCCTCTCAAAATGGATGTAGGAATGGGTCCCGCGGTACTAAGGAGCTACTCCTTATTATTATGGCCATTAGCCAACAGGTTCGGCGTTCCCGAAAGGATCTGCCGACATGCTGGATAGACTATAAGAAGGCCTATGACTCGGTGCCTCATACATGGCTCATGAGGGTGCTAGAATTGTATAAAGTTGATGCAACGCTACGCACCTTCCTGATGTCGTGTATGGGGCAATGGAGGACAGTCTTTCGCTATCCAGGATGTCGAAATATCCAGAGGAATAGCGAACCGGTAAGGATCGAGCGGGGTATATTTCAGGGCGATAGTTTGAGTCCACTTTGGTTTTGTCTAGCCTTGAATCCTCTTAGCACACTGCTGGAGAATTCAGGGCTAGGCTATCGGTTGAAGAGAGGTGGTCAGGTTATCTCCCACCTCCTTTAAATGGATGATCTGAAACTCTTTGCCCCCATTAATCTGCAACTGATGGAGCTACTGAAGGTAACTGAAACATTCAGTAACGCCATCAGGATGGAGTTTGGTGTGGATAAATGTGCGGTCATGCATGTAAAGCGTGGAGAGATTATGGAATCCGTGGGAACTCAACCCTCGGATTCCATAAACCTGAGATCCCTCTCTCCAACTGAAACTTACAAGTATTTGGGTATGTCGGATGCGTTAGGTATCAATGTTACTGACATGAAGCAATCGTTGAAGGAGCGCTTCTTTGGCCGCCTGAAGAAGGTATTCAATAGCTTTCTATCGGGCGGAAACAAGGTGCGCGCCTTCAACGGTTGGGTCATGCCGGTATTGATGTACTCTTTCGGCGTACTCAAATTGACTCAAACGGAACTTGACGCCCTGGATAGGCGGGTCCGTACACTGCTTACTGCGTATCGAATGCATCACCCACGGTCGTCGGTAATGAGACTGTATATCCCGCGAAAGTGTGGAGGTCGAGGCTTTTTAAATGCTAAGACTCTCCACAATCGCGAGTTATGCAGTCTTAGGGAATATTTCCTAGCTGTCGACGTGGGTATGCATCGAGATGTAGTGGCGGTGGACAAGGGAGTCACCCCGCTCTCCTTGGCAACTGGCGCAAACCTGCGGTGCTTGACACTAACGATCGCAGGGCGGTATGGCAGAGTAAGGAGCTTCACGGACGCTTTTTCCGGCTGGCACCGTGCTTCGGGTCCCGCTACCCTCCAAAATGAGTTACCTGGAATACCCAGCCCAGTGACCAAGACCGGTACTGAGCAGAGCAACTGACAATCTCCTTCTCTCCCAAAGGCACTGGCACTCCCGCACACCGACGGAACACAGCAAGCTGCTTGGCGCCGGACTTCGGCGGGATGGTGGTCGTGAGCCAGGCGGGTCCTTGCGGAGCCTACCACCGCTTCATGTGGGATCGTTCTGCCGTACCACAGGCAAGCCTGACCAACTAGCGTCCGTAGCCTGGCTGCGTTTCGGTGATCTTTTTGGAGAAACCGAAGGTTTTGTTTGTGCAATTATCGACGAAGTTATCATGACGAATAACTACCGGAGATTTATTGTGAAAGACGGCATGGTCGACATATGTCGGGCATGTCACCGTCCGGGAGAATCGATTCGCCACATTGTCTCTGATTGTTCTCGTCTAGCTAACAGAGAATACTTGCATAGGCACAACCTTGTAGCCAGGATTATCCATCAGCAACTTGCTCTGAAATACTCTCTTGTGGAGTCGGAGGTGCCATACTATAGGTATGCGCCCGACCCAGTTCTCGATAATGGCAATATCACATTGTACTGGGATCGGTCCATCATCACTGACAGGACTATTGTTGCTAATAAGCCTGATATAGTGGTGGTGGACCGAATTGTGAGGCGTGCAATGATTGTAGACATAACCGTCCCGCATGACGAGAACCTCGTGAAAGCCGAGAGAGACAACAAATCAAGTATATTGACTTGGCTCGCGAGGTTGTCGACATGTGGGAAGTGGACTCCGCAATCATTGTACCGATAGTCGTTTCGGCCAATGGCTTAATAGCCACGAGCCTCGACCAACACCTTAGGAGGCTCTCGTTGGGCAGCTGGATCAAGGGCTTGATTTAGAAAGCGGTACTTCTGGACACGGCACGCATTGTCAGGAGGTTCCTTTCTCTGGAGCCCTGACCACCGGTAGCTTGGACTCTGTTCCCGATATCGGTGGGCTACTATTTTTACATTTTAAATGTTTTTGTATTTATTTTATTCAAATATTTAAAAATATAATTTATATGTATGTAACTGAATAAAGGAGATAATAATAATAAAACATTTATTGCAGAATTTCTTCCATAATTTGTTAGTAACAATGCAAACTTATGAACTAGTGTTAGTAATATTTGCATTATGAGCCTGCATGAGGCACGCCGATCCCGGGGAATGTCTACTTGACTGCATGCAGTCGTATCCACCGCCCCAAGATTGGAGAGTCCCACCTATCAACCAGCGTTCTAAGGATGATGTTGGGGCTGGCGCGAACACGGCGCAACAGAGATGTGCATAATGGTCGAAAAACTATCGACGCTCGTGTCGGCAAACATGCCGGACGCGCTACAAATACGCGGCAGCCCCATCAACACCCGGAACGTGTTGTTATACTGTATGCGCAGGCCGCTATATGCCCTTTCCGTAAAGTTCACCCACAGGCTGCACGTGTAAAAGGATTGGCAGTAGGCTTTGAAAAGAGTAACCTTAACCTGAGCCGTACAATGTGCAAACCTGTGGGCTAACATCCCACATCGAACAGCCAGCGACCTACGCTCCCACTCGACATCAACGTTATCTTTCAGGTCGTCTGAGACCCAATGACCCAAATACTTAAAATGTTCAACTCTTTTCAGAGGCCTGCCACAAAGCATTACTGGAGGAATTGTGCTACAGCACTTACTGCCTGCTTTGAATACCATGAATTCACTCTTTAGTGCATTATATTTGAGCCCATGGGTCTCAGCGTACGATTCACACCCGTTAATCAGTTTCCTTAATATTATTAACGCATATGCCATCAACATGACAGCCGATTCCGGTTCTGCTAAGCTCATCGATCAGATTATTCACGTACAGATTAAACAACGCGGGCGAGGACAGCCCCCCCTGCCTCACCCCACACTCAAGCTTTTACTCAGCTGAAAAGGAGTTAGCCCATCTGACACGGTTACGTTGATTAGCGTACCAAAATTGCACATCCGTCTCATGCTGCTGCTTATCCCATAGCACTTTATATGACACAAGGTCAAATGCTTTTGACAGATTCAGGTAACAAACAAATACTTGCGTCTTTCTTGCTGAATAGTACTGCACAGTCTGCTTAAGGCTAAGGATAACACTCTCTGTAGATAAACCGGGTATAACGAACACGAAAGTTCATGTTGCCAGTGATGACTTATGGATCTAAAATGTGGTCGTTCACTATGGGAATAGAATACGCAGTGATAGGAGTTTCCTTGCCTGATCGAATCAGAAATAGAATAGAAATTTCATTATTCAATTATCAAGACTCAAAAAATGTTAGTAAAACTTACGACTACGTTAATATACACTTATAAAAATAAACAACACAACAAACAACGGTGGATCACTGCTGCGACAAACCATGAGTGATTGCAAAACAGCGACCCACATAAACACAGTCCCGCAGACTAGCAATCATGCTTAGAATACTGTTGGTGCTGCCCCACATCCAAATGATGATATCCGCAAGAAAACCAAGGTTATCTCAATAGCCTAACTGAAGTGGCAGTGGGTAGGGCACATTACTCCCAGAACAGATGGTCGATGGGGCTGAAAAGTTCTGGCGTGGTGACCACGTACCGGAAGACGCAACGTTTGAAGGCCTCTCACGATGTGGGCCAATGATCTGGTAAGGGTTGCGGGTAGCCGATGGATGGGAGAAGCACAGTACCGGTTATTGTGAGCGACACATGAGGGAGGCCTATGTCCAGCAGTGGCTGATATGATGATGATGAGTCGCGAGTTAGGTTAGGTTAGAACGCAGCTATTCTACGACGACGACGTCGGCGTTAGCAGATCTTAACTCGCCACATTAACGATTTACTCGCGGTGTGGCTGCATCAAAGGTCTTTTGTGCGCCTCTGGTTAATGGCTAAAGTAAACGTAGCTAGGTATTTGAAGTGAATGGATTAGCAGAGCACCGGCGACGCAGCGGGCCACGGGCGGCTCGGATTGCGCTCAGCGCGGCGGCACGGCGGCGCTCGTTAAACCAACAAAATGGGGCGGTTAATGCGAATTTGAATAGTCCCCGTTTGTATTTAGACGTTATCCGGGAATCAATTAATGTTTTAATTAAATGGGTTCATTAAGCGCCGGCCGTGGCCGCCTGACGCACACTATTTATAGCTGCGCTAAGTAACGTCCTTCTTGTTTTCTAAGAAGTCCGTGTAAAAGATACCAATCTTTTGCCAGCAGGCAGCAGCGAAACGTAACATAGCCGAAAAACCTTAATACGTGTTTTATACATATCGCAGGGTTTTTACACGAATATTTACTTCAATATTTATAAATAAACGCTGTTCGGAATAGCTGGGAAACTTGACAGTCACCGTATCATTACAGTCGCAGGTCAGACGTAGGTAGGCACCGCGAGGCCAACGAACTTACCAGTCACGCAATCTAGTTAACCGATAGCACACACAACGTGCGACTGCGGCCCACCTGGAGCACCAGGACGTTCTTGTTATGTACACACTTACATAGTACATACGTTTAGGTCTTTACCTATGAAATTGCCGTTCTGCAGTACTGGCCATTTCAAATCAAAATAATTTTTGTTTGGCTAAGAATTCTAATTTCAAATTAATTTTATTTTAAAAACACGGTTTTTTTTTCCAAAAGTAGTCATTTGTTTATTGATTAGTGTTACATTTTCATCGCATTTCAATCTTTTTCGTCATCATGGATACGTTAAAAATTAGAGTAATTATGGAATATGAAAACCGTCGTGGCAGCAACGCGGCACAAGCGGCACGCAACATCAACGACGTTTACGGAGCTAACACTACAAACCAACGCACCACCTGTTATTGGTTTGCTCGCTTCCGTTCTGGAAATTTCGACCTGAAAAATGAACCTCGCGGTCGTCCGAAGACTTTGGTCGACAATGACGAATTAAAGGCGATTGTGGAAGCTGATGATACACAATCTACGGCTGAATTAGCAGCAGCTTTCGACGTTAGCGTCAAAACAATATTGGTCCATTTGCGTCAAATTGGCAAGGTAAAAAAGCTTGACAAATGGGTGCCCCACGAACTCAATGATCGCCAGCGCGAAGTACGCGTCGAGACGTGCCTTGCACTGCTCAACAGACACACAAATGAAGGAATTTTGAACCGCATTGTTACCTGCGATGAAAAATGGATTCTGTTTGATAACCGCAAGCGCTCAGCATGTTGGTTGGATCCTGGTTCAGCACCTAAACAATGCCCAAAACGAAAACTTACCCCTAGAAAAGTGATGGTCACTGTTTGGTGGTCCAGCGCCGGTGTGATTCATCACAGCTTCTTACCAAACGGGGTGAGCATTACTGCAGATGTGTACTGTGAAGAACTGAACACAATGATGGAGAAGCTGGCACATCTCCAACCAGCATTGGTCAATCGCTCGTCTCCGCTGCTCCTGCACGACAACGCGTGACCTCATACTGCACAGCAGACGGTCTCCAAGTTGCAAGAACTGGGGTTGGAAGCTCTCCGTCATCCGCCCTACTCACCAGACCTTGCGCCTACAGGCTACTACTTTTTCCAGAATTTGGATAACTCCTTGGCGGGAAAAAAATTCAATACCCGAGAGGCAGTACAAAATGCCTTTGAAGAATTTGTTGTCTCTCGTCCAGCTGATTTCTTTAAGAAGGGCATCAATAAACTGCCACTGCGTTGGCAAAGATGCATTGATTGCATGGGTGATTACTTCGATTAATACAAATAAAAAATACATGAAAAAAATTCGTTTAATTTTTTTCATACAAAACGGCAATTTCATAGGTAAAGACATAATTATTATGTTAATTCATACAATCATTCAAAGAGTGAAGAAGTGTTAATCGCGATGTTTGTTAACCCCCGACGCAAAAAGAGAGGTGTTATGAGTTTGACCGCTATATGTGTGTGGCATCATAGCTCTTAAATGGATGAACCGATTTGTACGCGGTTTTTTTTATATCTGACTAGCACTTCGGCCGTGACTTCGTTCGCGCGGGTTTAGTAAGAACTTCGGCCGTGACTTCGTTCGCGCGGGTTTAGTAAGAACTCTACGAACTTTATCTCCTATCTAATCTCATATAGGGTTTATGAAAATTACTTATTAAGAGCATTGGTTAATCATTTCTGACAATCCGAAAGGCGTGAATTAGCCATTTAGGAAGATCCCTCTCTCCCCGATCGTACCGCACACTCTCCTCGTTCTCCCTCATCAAAAGTTCAAAAAATCGAATATAGCGACACCCCGTCAACTAATTCATACCGCCAAATGATTCAGGGTTGCTTGCAAGCAAATTATATTAACGCTAGTTGACCCGCGCAACTTCGTCTGCGTCACAATTTTCATTACTGCTCCTAGCGTGATGATATATTTTTCAAATCGGACCAGTAGTTCCTGAGATTAGCGCGTTCAAGTAAACAAACAAACAAACAAACTCTTAAGCTTTATATATTAGTAAGTATAGATATATCGATACTTTTATGAACAACCTTTTTAAAGATAGAATAAAATTTATTGGCTTCTGGCTGCCAAAGATCTACAAATAACAGCTGGGACCAACGGCTTAACGTGATGATAGATACGTGGTAGATGGTCACCCAACCACAGAACAACTTTGGCAAGCGTTGCTTTACCTTGAAGATCGACCCGTGCGGCTGATATTCTTTAGCCACGAGCTCCTCCGTTCGTGATTCATAAGGTGGTCAAATCGGATGTTCAACTTTATTTTGCCACAAGCTAAGGGCAAAGATTGCAATCTAAAGGCCGCCATTTTGTTTCCGGGAGTTTTCAAGACATTGATCATTGCATTAACTTCATTCGAAAGTTGGTTGATGGTATGTAATAATGTAAGAGCCTATGGACACGGCGTATTTTTACCGCACTGACGACGCACGTTTTGCGAACGCGGGCTCACGGCGCTATAGATGAAAGGACCAAAAAGCAGACGGTCGCATTTGTATCGATTCAAAAGCGCGTACAAAGCGATAAAAACCAGAACAAATTTCCATGCGTTCAAGCGATTTTGCCTATTACTGGAATCAAAAGTAGCTCACAATTAAGGCTATCGCGTTTGGATTCGCTGCTTGAGGCGCTAATGTAGTGTGAGGTCTTCGAAATGTCCAATTTCACTGTTGGTCGGCTTTCGACGAGACTTATTCACTTATTTGTTTTGATTTTTGTGAATATTTTACTCATCTGCCTAGCCTTTTCCCAACTATATTGGGGTCAGCTTCCAGTCAAACCGGATTCAACTGAATACCAGTGTTTTACGTGGAGCGGCTGCCTACCAGACCTCCACAACCCATTAACTGGGTAACAAGGTACTTCTTGGCAAGACTGGAGTCAGATTTACTGGCTTCTGACAATCCGTAACGACTGCCAAAGATCTACAAATGACAGCCGGGACCAACAGCTTAACGTGCTTTCCGAGGCACGGAGGAAATTCGGCATGTTAAGATGGTCACCCATCCACAGACTAACCTTGGCAAGCGTTGCTTAACCTTAAAGATCGACCCGTGCGGCTGTTTTTATTTAGCCACGAGCTCCTCCATTTTTGTGACTATTTTACTAAAATGGCCTAACTATGGCAGATAAAGTTATGATTCCACTGATCACTGCCTTGAGTTTTTTTTGTGTCGAAAATAATATATATTATATCCTTTTTTTCTGAACAAAATGTGTCTGTGTAACACTCCGGCACTATTTTTGTTGTATTTAATCGCGCGTTTACGGCATTATTATTATCTTAGCTCTAACTTTGCTCACGCGCGCATAATAACATCTTTTTCCTCACTCGCCAATGGCGGCAACTGGTGAGCCCGAAAAGGTAGGACATCATTTAGGACCCATTAGTTTTAGTGGTAAGATATAATCCGTAGTGCTTCATGCTTGACAACTGGGCTTATTGGCCTATTAGCCAAGTTCTATTCTGTCTCCTGCTTGATATGGAGAGTTTATATATATTTTTTCCTACTCCTCCGCTGTACTTTTCTGATTAATTTCGTTGCAGGATCAGAGACAGTTAAATCGATTCTCCGGGACTCGCCGGGTTTCATTAGCTGGGCGTTTTTCTGGTGGTCGCCACTGTTGATTTTGGCTTTCACAAGTAATTTTTTTTCCAGGTATACGATTGATTATGAACAATCCTACCAATTTTGAACTGTGTGCGAATTTTTGTAGTTTCACTCCTATTTTTTGGTCTAACTTGACCGGACTATAATAATATCTATTGATTGGTTTTGAAAATTAATATTTTAATACTGTACGCGGCAACATTTTACATCAAGTAATATACATCAAATCATCTAAATAAAGGCGTCAATGTCTGAATAACGAATAAGTAAGTTTGGAGCTAGAATTATGAGCAAGAAACTACAAGGAGGTTAGAATCATTAAGGAGTAAAATTTTCGGGACTGACAACTATTAATTTACTCTTCATTTCACAGTCGACCGAAGTGCACCGGAGTGCCAACCGACGATAATTACATGATGTTATGTTTTTTTAATGGATGTATTTTAATTTTTATTTTATTTTAATTATGATTGTTTTTGATTTTAATTTTAATAATTATTTTATTTTGTTATTATTTTAATTGGACTAAAGATTTTGTAATATTTTAAGTTTAAATTTTGTAATTTAATATTTATTAATGTTTTATTTTGTTTTAATTTAATTTAACTGTAATATTGGGACTTAGTGCCCTAATAAAGAAATTTATTATTATCTCCTTTATTCGTTTACTAAACATATATTTTATATTTTTAAATATTTGAATAAAATAAATAAAAAAACATTTAAAAATATAAAAATAGTAGCCCACCGATATCGGGAACAGGGTCCAAGCTACCGGTGGTCAGGGCTCCAGAGAAAGGAACCTCCTGACAATGCGAGCCGTCTCCAGAAGTACCGCTTTCTGAATCAAGCCCTTGATCCAGCTGCCCAACGAGAGCCTCCTAAGGTGTTGGTCGAGGCTCGTGGCTATTAAGCCATTGGCCGAAACGACTATCGGTACAATGATTGCGGAGTCCACTTCCCACATGTCGACAACCTCGCGAGCCAAGTCAATATACTTGATTTGTTTGTCTTTCTCGGCTTTCACGAGGTTCTCGTCATGTGGGACGGTTATGTCTACAATCATTGCACGCCTCACAATTCGGTCCACCACCACTATATCAGGTTTATTGGCAACAATAGTCCTGTCAGTGATTATGGACCGATCCCAGTACAATGTGATATTGCCATTATCGAGAACTGGGTCAGGCGTATATCTATAGTATGGCACCTCCGACTCCACAAGAGATTATTTCAAAGCAAGTTGCTGATGGATAATCCTGGCTACAAGGTTGTGTCTACGTCGGGCCCATGTAGGCCCCGGAAAAAGCGTCCGTGAAGCTCCTTACTCTACCATACCGCCCTGCGAGCGTTAGTGTCAAGCACCGCAGGTTTTCGCCAGTTCTCATTTGCCAAGGAGAGCGGGGTGAGTCCCTTGTCCACCGCCACTACATCTCGATGCATACCCACATCAACAGCTAGGAAATAATTCCCTGAGACTGCATATCTCGCGATTGTGGAGAGTCTTAGCATTTAAAAAGCCTCGACCTCCACACTTTCGCGGGATATACAGTCTCATTACCGACGACCGTGGATGATGCATTCGATATGCAGTAAGCAGAGTGCGGACCCGCCTATCCAGGGCGTCAAGTTCCGTTTGAGGCCATTTGAGTACGCCGAAAGAGTACATCAATACCGGCATGACCCAACCTTATTCCCACCTGATAGAAGGCTATTAAAAACCTTCTTCAGGCGGCCAAAGAAGCGCTCCTTCAACGATTGCTTCATGTCAGTAATATTGATACCTAACGCTTCCGACATACCCAAATACTTGTAAGTTTCAGTTGGAGAGAGAGATCTCAGGTTTATGGAATCCGAGTTGAGTTCCCACGGATTCCATAATCTCTCCACGCTTTACATGCATGACCGCACTTTTGTAAACACCAAACTCCATCCTGATGGCGTTACTGAATGTTTCCGTTACCTTCAGTAGCTCCATCAGTTGCAGATTAGTGGGGGCAAAGAGTTTCAGATCATCCATGTAAAGGAGGTGAGATATAACCTGACCACCTCTCTTCAACCGATAGCCTAGCCCTGAATTCTTCAGCAGTGTGCTAAGAGGATTCAAGGCTAGACAAAACCAAAGTGGACTCAAACTATCGCCCTGAAATATACCCCGCTCGATTCTTATCGGTTCGCTATTTCTCTGGATATTTCGACATCCTGGATAGCAAAGGACTGTCCTCCATTGCCCCATACACGACATCAGGAAGGTGCGTAGCGTTGCATAATTTTTTTACAATTCTAGCACCCTCATGAGCCATGTATGAGGCACCGAGTCATAAGCCTTCTTATAGTCTATCCAGCATGTCGACAGATCCTTTCGGGAACGCCGAACCTGTTTGCTAATGGCCATAATAATAAGGATTAGCTCCTTAGTACCGCGGGACCCATTCCTACGTCCATTTTGAGAGGCAGACATGATGTTGTTATTGTTAATATGACTATTAATCTTTGCCCTCAAAATAGATGTAAGAACTTTATAGACCGTTAGTTAAGAACTGGGGTAGCGACCCAGACTCTAAGGCAGACTGGAATTGAGACGCCAAGCAAGCGTGCGATCTCGTAAACCATTTAATCCAGAAATTGTGCAGCCCGTCCGGCCCTGGAGATTTCCAGTTAGGCAACGGACGGACTGCACAAGCTACATCTTGGGGGCTGATGGAATTCGCCCCCATTTCTGGTATCGAATCGCACACACGCTCGACCTCCCGAGTCCAATCTCAAACCAATCTCAAATCGAAACAAAAGATAAAACGCTATGGGTTTGGCTGGTTTAGTGGACTAATTATCGTTTACTATGGAAGAACTATTGGCCCCTGCCTGACCATTGACAATTAAAACGACTTTAAAATGGCAGGGGGTGACTTGCACACTCAATAAATGGGCCCCCCGAAAAGGGTCGCTAACACAAAGTAACGTAGCGGCAAGGGGACAGCATATCCTGAGGTGCTAGAGGAGTGGAGATGTATACCACGGCTATCAGGACAATCCCGAAAGTACGGTCAAGATCCCTTTTTTTTTTTTTTTTTTTTTTTTAAGGATGGGAAATCATCAAATGACTCCTCCCGCTCTGGGTGAAGCAAGAGGGAGTGTCAGACTCTTACTGACTAAAACCCATCCGTGTTCCTCCTGGTGCCCTTTGCGTTCTAAGGCTACGGCACCTCTTTCGAACAGATTCCGCAGCCCCAGCAGGCACCTGCCCTAGCGGGCCCCGTCTTCCACGCTGACATCTCTTTGAGGCGCGCTGGAATCGCAGCGCGCCGCCGACCCGGGCCTAGTTCTGATCAGACGGCGAGCCACCCACTGCTCGCCGTCCGCAGGCCCGCGCCTACGGCGGCCGGGAATCGTCCTGCGACTCCCGACGCCTGGGGCGTCTTCTTCTGTTGCGGCGACTGGGACGTGAGGTTTCCCTCTCTCTCACACGTTCGGCCTCCTCCTTTGCTAGCATTACTGCTTCGCAGAAGGAGGTGATCGCTTCCCATGCCTCCTCGACGGTCAAGATCCCTACCAGCACCTTACTGGATTATACATCCTTCTCCCGAGCACGTTTGCTCTTGCGAATCTCCACTCAGACCGGCCGATTAAGGCAAGAAAGAGGTGGGAGCTCTGTTCCTCGTCAGTTTTCACTCCAGCCAGCCAATAAAGGCAAGCCGGAAATGAGGAACAAGAATTCTCCCTGGAGATCAGGTCCGTAGGGTCGCCAGTGCCCAAAAGTTCGCCACAAAACTGCCTTGCGGATCGATTATTATTATTTCTTTTAAAGTAGGTGTTGAGGCCTCTGACCTCATTTCCCTCTTTATGATTATGGGTTATACATTTTTTAATTATTTTCAATTCTCTCTTGACCTAGTTCTGAAATTCACGCAGATGAAGTCGCGAGAAGAAGCCAGTTTCTAAACTGGTTTGTTTTCGCAAGCTGGCAAATTTAATTATTTGACATATTGATGTTTGACGTACATCAAAGCATGAAATAAATAAATTTATTTTAGCCTGTATCTTGAGATAAAATGTGAGATTGCTTTTAGCAATAAAAAACAGACACATCAGTCTAAAAAAATGCTATTGCTATATTACTTTACGTGAGAGAAAAATAATGTTTGTGTACGTTTTATACACAGAAGTGAAAATGATGATTTAATCATGATTTGCCGGTGTTATTAGCCACTATTAATTTCTTGTGATATGAATCCTTTGTTGCGTTCAGGTATGTTCCCAAATATTGTGCTTTAGGCACTTTTAGTCTTTTATATCATAACATTTTTAAAAAT
The DNA here is from genome assembly GCA_950371165.1 of Lacanobia oleracea. Lineage (NCBI taxonomy): Eukaryota > Metazoa > Arthropoda > Insecta > Lepidoptera > Noctuidae > Lacanobia > Lacanobia oleracea. The sequence continues at coordinate 24,062,864 of OX493406.1, forward strand.
TATTTCAATGTTGGTACGAATACAAAATGACTACGAATATATACAGTCCAAGGTTGCAAAAATACATACTCACACGGTGGAAATAATTTTATGTCACTAATTTTAACAAATAACAACTTTAAGCTGCTGATCTATGCAAAATATTGTTAAAAAATAAAAATTACGTAGGTAAATCTGATAGCTCTGATCTGCAAAAAAAGTGACATAGGTATTACCTCGAAAAGGCCCACGGATCATCTGAATTTATCTGAATAGACAGTGATGCAATAATTTTAAAAGGCAAAAAAAGAGATGGCGATAGAATGAGTGTGGCTCGGAATAAATAACGTAAGTGCCAAAAGTAAATTTCGGATTTTATAACATAAAAGTATTATAAATTCAAAACCTAATGTGAATTTAGCTAGATAAGGTTATTTTATATGTTAAAAAGCAGTTTTCATAACATCAATCTAATGCATGACGTCATAAAAATGAAAATAGCAAAAAGACAGATCGAACTTTGTAATTTTTTTCTATCGAGGAAATTTCATCGCATCGTGTATTCCTTTAGAATTTAGGTAGATCATATAGTCAAAAAACATAAACCAAAATCAAATCTTTATTACTGGTACTTTACGAGAAAAAACAATTCTCAAAACGGCCTTATTATTCCCTTACAAATACAAATACAAATATCCCCTTAATAGACTAAACGTAGGGCAGTTCGTTCACTCGCCAGAATTTTCTTAGTTAGAGTATTTTTGAAGCCGTCGTAACTTTTAAACGATACGATAATTAATTTAATAAATTAATTAATTTTAACGATTTGGATAATTTAAAGTGTAATTTATATGCACATAACCAACCTTAATTATTAACTAAATTATATAGATAAAGATTAACATCATGATACTAAAATCACCACTATTCCATTTCACCCGGATTTCATTGAATAATTTGAACAAAGAGCGGTCATTGTGACTTAACCATAATAGTTAGATACATACCCTCGCGGATTTTTTTTGTAGATATTAATGTCCTCTATAAAACTGTAGCACATCACTTTGCTCTATTGTCAATAGTTTCCACAGCGTGCGTAGCGTATAAGGATCTTTTTTGGTATTTTCTTCACACCTTGGATTACATTATCGAAGTTTTCATACGGGTCCCTAACATTTTTTTTATTTTCTATAGTCCATGCTTATCAGGGATAATGTAGGATTCTAATGGTGAAAGAATTTTTCAAATCGGTCTAGTAGTTTCGAAGCCTATTCAATTCAAACAAACTGACAGTCAAACAAATCTTTCCTCTTTATAATTTTAGTGTAAGTAGATTTAAATAGATAAGGATTAACACCATGATACTAAAATTACCACTATTCCATTTCACCCGGGTTTTCATTGAATAATTTGAACAAAAAGCGGTCATTGTGACTTAACCATAATAGTTAGATACATACCCTCGCGGATTTTTTTTTATAGATATTTAATGTCCTCTATAAAACTGTAGCACATCACTTTGCTCTATTGTCAATAGTTTCCACAGCGTACGCGATATAAGGATATTATTTTGTATTTTTTCACACCTTAGGTTACATTATCGAAGTTTTCACACGGATCCCTAACTTTTTTAAATATCTATATCCCATGTTCATCAGGGTTACTGTAGCATTCTAATAGTAAAAGAATTTTTCAAATCGGTCCAGTAGTTTCGGAGCCTATTGAATTCAAACAAACAAACAATTCTTCCTCTTTATAATATTAGTGTTGAAAGCTAATTGAAGGGATGTGGGCAAGTTTTATAGGTTTATCGTTTCGTGATTTGGTATTTTGTTACAGAATGCTCAACTCCTCACGTAAATACAGCAGAGGTATCGGGTATGGGCTCACTGGAATTCAATGAGCAGATTACAGGTTGATTAGTAACCTTGACCTGATGCTGCAGCATGACCTAAAATCTGCAGGATACCCAACTCCTCACATATTTACACCAGACGTTCCGTGTCGCGGGCGGCGTCTCTCAGATTAACAAACTTCAGCTTTCACAGAGAAATTGTTTGGCGTGGAGGCTCTTTTGATATCGCCTCTCCCCCTCCTGCCCCCGTCTCTCGTCAGCCCGTAACCGCGCCACCGAAATCAACACACTGTGGCAAAAAGACAAGCTCGTAGAATCCTTTAGCGCGCACAATAGATGCGGCGTGACCTGGAAACGCCTCAAAAGATGTGCCGGTTTAAAGGAATGAAGACGTCTTGTATAATGCACCGGTCGGCCGGGCCGGGGGGTTGGGGGGAGGGTAGTACGCAACTCTTCACTGCTTTTGGATATTTTTCACCTTTTCTGTGAGCGTCGGATTAAATTATTTATTTTTCACCGAGGGCGAGAACACAGAGGTATTCTTGACGAGACGCAAAGCTGCCAGTCATTCATCTCGCTTCTTAGGAAATTACTTTAACGTAGGTAAACCATATGGACAGTCTCACCTGTGCGTGGTCAAAATGCGCCCCTGCAGCAGTAGGCTCGCAGAGTGGGTCGCCACTCGCTACGTAATTACTATTTTAATTGGAAACATACAACTATTTTTGGAGAAATAGTAGACCTCACGCAACTACTTTAAGTCCAACTCGTACAATTCAGTAATCAAGCTGGCCCAACATTATCACGCAGAAATGACAACAGACAGATAAATGTTTAGTAGTTATGTAGATATACAGGGAGGGTCGACATTTTAATGAAAGTTCAATCGTCGCGGTGGTGGTAACTTTACATATTGATTGACTTCACCGTGGACGCGGCTGACTGTAGTGGTTGTAGTGGTACCTACATAGTTGTACATTGCCGAGGGTGGGCGCTGGGCGCTGGCTGCCCGCTAGCGACCAGTCGTCGCTGCCATCGCCTTCTGATTATTTATTTACCAACTCACATTAATGTTCTGAATGACAGCCGAATACCGACGTTCCTTTACAATTACTTAAACAAACACAGTTTTGTAATTTGACGTTTAACTTGAGTAAATGTAAAGTAGTAACCTTTATTGGAAATTGTCTGCTCGTTTGTTACGTCTAAGTACCTATGCAGGGTAAATTCTGGGAAGTAATCTTAATTATATGGCAAACTAAAAGAAAGCTCTTGTGAACTGGTCTGGATCGCTCTCAGTTGAGCAGCCGTCTTTCTGCTCTGAACATGACTCAGTGCAATGTGAAATTAAGAGCGAATAGATTAAAATAAATACTTAAATTAAAAATCAAAGTCAAAGTTAAGTCACTTTTTATTAAATGCAACAAAGTGAAAATAGATCGAGTAACGGAATAGACAATACCTGACAAGGAGTCAGTGTACCCAGTATTATGAACAACTTTCACTGCGGGAAGAACCCAGAAATCGCGAAAAAAAACAGCTATAACCGTATATTTGTATAGACGGAATTTGCGTGAATAGTATTAGCTACGCGGATGACATGGTGCTGCTCAGCCCTTCAATTGGTGCGTTGCGCAAGCTACTTCGTATATGTGAAAGGTACGCGGAGGCCCATGGGCTCAGGTACAATGTGAAGAAAAGTGAAGTTATGGATTTTAGAGCACCTAAAAAAGATTACTCTGAGATACCTCCCGTCTCACTCTATGGTTCACCATTAAACCGAGTCACTCACTTCAAGTACCTGGGTCACTGGGTCTCCGAAGACCTTAAAGATAACATGGATAAAGAGAGGGAGCGTAGGGCGTTGTCTGTTCGCTGCAATATGTTGGCTCGCAGATTTGCACGTTGTACTAATCAAGTGAAGGTCACACTATTTAAGGCATTCTGCCAGACCTTCTACACGTGCAGTTTGTGGACTAAATACACGCAGAGGACATACGACGCCCTGCGTGTCCAATATAATAATGCGTTCAGGATGTTGATGGTGCTGCCGCGGTACTGTAGCGCGAGTACCATGTTCGCAGAGGCGCGCGTGGACGGCTTCCACGCGATTATGCGTAAGCGATGTGCGTCGACGATGGCGCGGGTGCGCGGCAGCCCCAGCGCCATCCTGGCCGCGTGCGCCGGCCGGTGGGACTCAGTACTGATGGCGCATTGGATAGGCCTACACGCGAGAGTAAGCGCCTCACTATTTGTACTTACTAACACTAGACTAAGAATATTGTTACTAACAAACGTTATGAACTAAGTCTGAAATAAATTTATTATTATTCCATTTATTCATATTTATTATTTCCTTTATTCAACAAATTAACCTACAAATTACATTGTCGGCGACGAGACCCCGTCCACGTCCCTAGGCGCAAGTAGTGGTAGGGGCGACCATGTAAATGAGGAATGTTGTCTTGATGTATGAAAAGAGAACTAGTTAGATTCGCATAGATTTTAATTGCTTTAGGTTTAATTTCTGTCTAATTAGTTATGTAAGGTTTTTATGTAAGTCAAGTAAGGTTTCTTTATGTTTGTTCTATTAAATAAAGTTTAAATGTAAGGATAATTTGATGTTTAGTTAGGGAACTAATTAAGAACTTAGGATTTAAGTAGTTTGTGTTCTAATTACTTTCTAATTAGTTTAATGAGTATTATTTGTGCATGCTAGATCTAATAAGACTCCAATATGATAATATTTTAACGATTTGTAAGGAAATTTTAAAGTAAAGTTTTTGCATTGTAAATAATTACGTAAGTTGAAAACGAGGTTTTTTGTTTATGGAGATATTGTTTTGTAATTAGTGTCAAAATAAAGGTCTTGACCCAAAACCTATTTTACAAAAGAATTAAGTCGATAGGACTTATAGTTTTAAAGATATTTACGAAAATGTATAGTGAAAGTTTGTTATGATGAAAATTTAGAAGTTTTTGTTCTAGAAACTTTTTATTATGATTAGATACCAAAAAGATTTGTATTCTAGATTATAGAGTAAAGTCTGACGCATCCAGAAATGTATATATTGTAAGGGTTTTTTACATAAAAACAATAAATAAAGGCTCCAAGGGTTTCGGCTCGAAATGAAAATCATAGGCAAAATGAGTCTAAAAATCACGGTCGCCGTTAAGGTAACAACGGGCCGTATATAAGCGGAGCCGAATTTTGGCTCAATGGCAGTCGTCGAGCAGCCGTCGAAGAGGCAACAACTAGAAGAAAGGAAGCCGAAACCTGCGGAACCAGATACCCCAGGAAGAAGCATTTTATTTCACCTCCTCCCGGCTGTCCGTCTCCGTCTCCCGAGGTCCCAGAAGTCAAGTAGCGCCACATACGCATTCAGGGGTGCGTGGCGACGTACGTAACCAGCGCTAGGAAATTAAGGGGCGTACGTCGAATTACGTGGGAGATTATCCCAGGTCGACAGTGCGGACACTGGTCGTGTCCCTGCCGTCCGAAATAGTTGGTCCTTCGAAGCGGGATCCCTGCAGAAGAGTACAGAAGAATCCAGAAGAAGCCCAGAAGAAAAGAAGATTGCGTCAAGATGCCGGTTACCAGGTCGCAGAAGGATGCTCCCTCACGTCCCGGGTCCCGTCCTTCAGATAAGGACGCGACAGAAGAAGCATCGGGATCAGAAGGGGTCACGTCAGCGTCATCAGGAACAACAACCACGTCGGATTCAAATACTTCTTCGGGTACTACGAACACGGAGGGCACTACGGCGACCGAGACTACGGAGGCGACTGCGACCACAGCGGCGTCTAACGGAAAGAAGAAAAATGAAGCCGCACAGAAGGAGACGACCAAGAAGATCCCAGAAGATGTTCCAGACAAGGGTGTTCGCGGGTCTGCTGCAACCCTTAAGCCAAAGGGGGTCGGTCGTCGTGCTAGGTCTACGAAGACCACGAGCTCCTCAGCCAGAAGACGCGAGCTGGAAGCCAGAGAAGAATTGGCACGCCTGGAGTTGAAACAAGTGCAGGCTGCGGCGAAACTAGCCCGTGTCAGATTGGAGCTGGCACAATGTGAAGATGAGGACTCCGTGGATGAAGACCAGGAAGACAGAACAGCACAGGTGCAGAACTGGATCGAGACATCTGTATTAGAAGAAGGCAACATGGAAAAACCCGAGCAACGAGGTCAGCAACCTTCAGAAGAGCCAAAGAAGGTGAAACCTGAAGAGATCTCCTCAACGCAAGAAGGTACGAGCGAAATTCAAGCACTGGCGAAGGTGTTGAAAGAAGCCCTTACCACAAGAGAAGGATCAGCAGCGCAGCCGAAGTATATCCACGAGTTACCCTACTTCGACGGCAACAGCAGCGAGTGGTTAGCCTTCAAGGTTGTCTACGAAGATACAGCATCTATGTTCAACGAAGTTCAGAATATGGCTCGACTAAGAAGAGCACTGAAGGGCAATGCGAGAGAAGCTATCAAGAGCCTGCTGTACTCTGAAGCATCTCCGTTGGAAGTGATGCAGGCCCTCAGAAGAAGATATGGAAGACCTGATGCGCTGGTACTGGCAGAATTGGACAAGGTCAAGGCGTTGCCGAAGATTTCAGAAAATCCAAGAGACATCTGCATCTTCGCGAGCCAAATCAACAACAGCGTAGCAGCGATAAGGGGTTTAAAGAAACCACAATACCTACATTCACCTGAGATGGTGAAACAAATCATCGAAAAGATGCCAACGATTCTCAAGTTCCGATGGTACGACTTCACTGCGGCATCAGAAGAAGGCGAGTTCTCCGACCTGACAATGATTTCTAAATTTTTGAACTTGGAAGCGGACAAATGTGGAGCCTTCGCGACTTCGGAAGAGAAGACCGGCTTCAGAAGAACTCATCGACAAGCGGCGCATTCAACGCGAGAAAAGGAACGGGATTTCAAGGAAAGGGAAGCAAGACAGCCAAGAGAGAAGACTTGTCCCATGTGTGAAGGTGAACACTTCCTAGTCGACTGTCAGAAGTTTCAGAAGGCGTCGGTACAAGATCAATGGGCAATGGTGAAAAGAAGTCGCGTCTGCTTCAAGTGTCTTCATGGGAGACATCGAAAGGAGAGCTGCAGGAAACCACCATGCAAGGAATGCAAAAGGTGGCATCATCACCTGCTGCATGTCGAGTCAAACGACAGGACCTCGGGAGAGAACAAGACGGAAACACAAGAAGAAGTAGCAAACGTCATGGCATCAGTGAATGCAGTCAATAGTACAAGGGCATACCTGAAGATAATTCCAGTAGAAGTATTCGGGTCGAAAGGATCAAAAAGGATATTGGCCCTGATGGATGAAGGGTCAACAGTGTCACTTATTGACGAAAAAGTGGCAGAAGAAGTCGGCACTCAAGGCAACAAGGAGGAACTAGCCATTGAAACAGTAGGAGGCAAGATAATAAAGAAGAAGGATTCTCAAACGCTAGACCTTACAGTGAAAGGGATTCATCAAGGATACAAGAAGACCTTGAAGAAAGTCCGGACTATCGATGACTTGAAGCTTACACCGCAGTTCCTAGATAAGAAAAGGATAGAAAAATGCCTACATTTGAAGAAGATCGCCGACTCTCTATATTATGAAGGGGAGTCACCACAGCTACTCATCGGTCAAGACAATTGGGAGCTAATAGTGACTCAAGAAATAAGAAGAGGGAAACCAGGAGAACCAGTTGCTTCAAGAACAGAGCTGGGATGGGTGCTCCATGGGTCAGACGTCGGGGCTGCGAGAGTAGTTCACTTCCTGGACACTTGTCTCCACGTCAGCACGCCAGAAGAAGAAATGCATCAAGCTATCAAGGATCACTTTGCAATCGAGGCGCTTGGTGTACAACCACGAAGACCCACTACAGATTCAGAAGGAAGAGCACTCACCATCTTAGAGAAAACCTGCAGAAGACTTGAAGATGGACGATTCGAAGCTGGACTCTTATGGAAGAATGAAGATGAACAGATGCCTGAGAGCTACACGTCTGCAAAGAACCGATTGTTCAACATAGAAAAGAAGATGGACAAGGATCCTCAGCTGAAGGCAGAATACATCAAGCAGATCCAGCATCTCATCGATAGCAAGTATGCAGAAGAAGCACCTGTGGGACAAGAAGACTCCAAGAGAAAATGGTACCTCCCTCACTTCTCCGTGGTACATCCTTTGAAGAAGAAGATAAGAATCGTCTTCGACGCTGCAGCCAAATCAAAAGGAAGAAGCCTCAATGATGCTCTACTACCAGGACCAGACCTACTGCAGTCGCTCTTCGGGATACTACTTAGGTTTCGACAAGGACCGCTGGCAGTGGCAGCCGACATCAAGGAAATGTTTCTTCAAGTTCGTATTCGACCGGAAGACAGAGATAGCCTGAGGTTCCTGTGGCGAGGAGATCGACGAGACGTGTCACCGAAAGAGTACAGGATGACGTCAGTTATCTTCGGCGCAACATCATCTCCGAGTACAGCAATATACGTCAAAAACCGAAACGCAGCGGACTACAAGGAGCAATTTCCAGAAGCAGCAAGGGCAGTCAAGCTGAACCATTACATGGACGATTACCTGCACAGCTTCCATTCAGAAGAAAACTTCAGAAGAGTGACAGCACAAGTAGACTTCATACACAAGAAGGCAGGCTTCGAACTCAGGGGATGGGCATCGAATCAACCTGAACTACTGCAAGACTTGAAGACCGATGCCACAGAGAAAACAGAAGTAGACCTCGGAGAGAAGGAAGAAAAGACACTAGGACTTCGCTGGTTCACGAGAAAAGACTCCATCGGCTTCAGAGCAAACCTCCGGAACACACCAGAAGAAATAGTTAAGGGGCATCAAGTTCCTACGAAGAGGGAAGTCACCAGCGCAGTAATGTCGACCTTCGATCCATTAGGATTAGCGTCACCAGTTCTCATCCAAGGAAAGAAGCTACTTCAGGGCATCTGGCGAAGTGGCGTCGGGTGGGACGAAGAAATAGAAGGGAAGGAGTACGAAGCATGGAAGACTTACCTGGAGAAGATGAAACTGCTCCAAGACCTACAGGTTCCGAGGTGCCTGGCACCACATCGCACCGAGGGGGAGCTGCACACTTTTACAGATGCGAGCGAGTCAGCGTATGCAGCGGCAGTTTACTGGAGAACAGAGAATGAAGATGGAACTTACTATGTCAGCTTAGTGGCGGCGAAGGCAAGAGTCACCCCACTGAAGCCAATATCCATCCCGAGACTTGAACTGCAAGCGGCCCTCCTCGGAAGCAGATTGGCACACTCCGTGGAAGAGGAAATGGATCTGAAGGTAGCGAAGAAAACATTTTGGACCGACTCCAGCATCGTACTCTCCTGGATAAAGACTGACCCAAGAACCTTCAAGACGTTCGTGGCTCATCGCTTAGCGGAAATAGAAGATCTTACCAAACCGCAAGACTGGAGATGGGTGCCCACGGCGCAGAACCCAGCAGATGACGCAACGCGTGACGTACCAGAAGACTTCGACTGCAACCACCGATGGTACACCGGTCCAAGCTTCCTGAAGAAAGGAGAAGCGCATTGGCCGGCTCCTAGAACCTTCAAGAAAGGAATCACCGGCGAAGAAAAGGCAGCGGACGTCGCGGCGGCAACAAGCACTTTTCATCCATCACCAGATCCCGAGAGATTTTCGTCATGGAGGAGACTTTGGCGAGCCACTGCGAGAGTATTGCAGTTCTTACAACTCTGCAGAAGAAGAAAGGTAGTCAATGTCTGCAAAGAAGATCCCACCTGGAAAATGACGCAAGGAAAAAAGGCGAAGACTGTTGAGAATCAACAGAGACCTTCGAGAACAACGGAAAGGAAATATATACCGCTGGACACCGGACTACTAGAGCAAGCCGAGACTCTACTGCTGAAAGGAAGCCAAGAAAGAAGTTTTAGAGATGACATCAAGTGTCTACAGCAAGGGAAGCAACTAGAGGGCGGTAGCAAATTAAAAAAGCTCGACGTAATTCTGGAAGAAGAGCTTCTGCGGCTGAAAGGAAGAATCGACGCGATACAGGGTGTGACTAGAGACTACAAGCGACCCATCGTGCTCGACAGCAAGGACAAAACAACACGACTTATCATAGAAGAATTCCACTGTCACTTCAATCATGGAAATCACGCAACGGTGATGAACGAAATACGACAACGCTTCTGGATATTGGGACTAAGGTCAGCGATCAAGACAGTTCAACACCAATGCCAGTGGTGCAAAACAAAGAAGGCGCGACCACAAGAACTACCAACGGGCAACTTGCCTGCTGAGAGGCTGATGCACGGAAACCCTCCTTTTACGTGCACTGGCGTAGACTACTTCGGCCCTATGACGATCACTGTGGGAAGGCGACACGAAAAGAGATGGGGAGCTCTATTCACATGCCTAACAACTAGAGCTGTGCACATTGAGTTAACTCCTTCGCTCTCCACCGACAGCATGATTATGGCGCTAAGAAGATTCGCCGCGAGAAGAGGAATGCCGAAGAAAATATACAGCGACAACGGGACCAACTTCGTCGGCGCTAACAAAGAACTTAAAGAAGCGCTCGACACCCTGAAGCAAGAAGACCTCGTCTCAGAAGCAGAGAAGATCGGCGTGCAGTGGAAATTCATACCCCCCGGTGCGCCAAACATGGGCGGCGCATGGGAGCGTTTGGTGCGATCTATCAAAACCGCACTGGACGCCACACTCAACGAAAGGCATCCACGAGAGGAGGCACTCCACACTCTCCTCCTAGAGGCCGAACACATCGTCAACTCTCGGCCTCTCACTCACATCTCCGATAGCCCTGAGGAGGAAGCACTCACACCAAATCACTTCCTCATTGGGCGATCCTGCGGCGCGGCGAGAATCGGCAGCTTCGAAGATAGCGAGCTTGTGGGCAGACCTACCTGGAAAGCCACGCAGCGACTTGCCGACCACTTCTGGCAACGCTGGCTGCGCGAATACCTGCCCACTCTTCTGCCGAGGAAGACGAAAGGGAGAACCAGCACCACAGATCTACAAGTCGGAGACATCGTGCTGATCGTCGATCACAGCCTGCCGAGATGCACCTGGCCACGCGGCAGAATCCTGCGGGTGTATCCTGGACCAGATGGGCGAATAAGGATCGTCGACGTCGAGACGCGCGGAGGAGTGCTGCGGAGACCCATTTCGAGAGTGGTGCTGCTGGTGCCGGGAGTGTCGCCGAGCCAGGAGGTTGGTGCGACGCACGAGGGGGAGACTGTCGGCGACGAGACCCCGTCCACGTCCCTAGGCGCAAGTAGTGGTAGGGGCGACCATGTAAATGAGGAATGTTGTCTTGATGTATGAAAAGAGAACTAGTTAGATTCGCATAGATTTTAATTGCTTTAGGTTTAATTTCTGTCTAATTAGTTATGTAAGGTTTTTATGTAAGTCAAGTAAGGTTTCTTTATGTTTGTTCTATTAAATAAAGTTTAAATGTAAGGATAATTTGATGTTTAGTTAGGGAACTAATTAAGAACTTAGGATTTAAGTAGTTTGTGTTCTAATTACTTTCTAATTAGTTTAATGAGTATTATTTGTGCATGCTAGATCTAATAAGACTCCAATATGATAATATTTTAACGATTTGTAAGGAAATTTTAAAGTAAAGTTTTTGCATTGTAAATAATTACGTAAGTTGAAAACGAGGTTTTTTGTTTATGGAGATATTGTTTTGTAATTAGTGTCAAAATAAAGGTCTTGACCCAAAACCTATTTTACAAAAGAATTAAGTCGATAGGACTTATAGTTTTAAAGATATTTACGAAAATGTATAGTGAAAGTTTGTTATGATGAAAATTTAGAAGTTTTTGTTCTAGAAACTTTTTATTATGATTAGATACCAAAAAGATTTGTATTCTAGATTATAGAGTAAGGTCTGACGCATCCAGAAATGTATATATTGTAAGGGTTTTTTACATAAAAACAATAAATAAAGGCTCCAAGGGTTTCGGCTCGAAATGAAAATCATAGGCAAAATGAGTCTAAAAATCACGGTCGCCGTTAAGGTAACAACGGGCCGTATATAAGCGGAGCCGAATTTTGGCTCAATGGCAGTCGTCGAGCAGCCGTCGAAGAGGCAACAACTAGAAGAAAGGAAGCCGAAACCTGCGGAACCAGATACCCCAGGAAGAAGCATTTTATTTCACCTCCTCCCGGCTGTCCGTCTCCGTCTCCCGAGGTCCCAGAAGTCAAGTAGCGCCACATACGCATTCAGGGGTGCGTGGCGACGTACGTAACCAGCGCTAGGAAATTAAGGGGCGTACGTCGAATTACGTGGGAGATTATCCCAGGTCGACAGTGCGGACACTGGTCGTGTCCCTGCCGTCCGAAATATACATTTTTAAATATTTGAAAAAAAGAATTATAAAAACATTTAAAAATATAATAAATAGTAGCCCACCGGTATCGGGAACAGGGTCCAAGCTACCGGCGGTCAGGGCTACAGAGAGAGGAACCTCCTAACAATACGAGCCGTGTCCAGAAGTACCGCTTTCTGAATCAAGCCCTTGATCCAGCAGCCTAACGAGAGCCTCTTGAGGTATTGGTCGAGGCTCGTGGCTATTAAGCCATTGGCTGATACGACTATCGGTACAATGATTGTGGAATCCACATCCCACATGTCGACAACCTCGCGAGCCAAGTCAATATACTTGATTTGTTTATCTTTCTCGGCTTTCACGAGGTTCTCGTCATGTGGGACGGTTATGTCTACAATCATTGCACGCCTCTCGATTCGGTCCAACACCATTATATCAGGCTTATTGGCAACAATAGTCCTGTCAGTGATGATGGACCGATCCCAGTACAATGTAATATTGCCATTATCGAGAACTGGGTCGGGCGCATACCTGTAGTACGGCACCTCCGACTCCACAAGAGAGTATTTCAGAGCAAGTTGCTGATGGATAATCCTGGCTACAAGGTTGTGCCTATGCAAGTATTCTCCGTTAGCTAGACGAGAACAACCAGAAATAATATGGCGAATTGATTCTCCCGGACAGTGACATGCCCGACATATGTCAACCGTGCCGTCCTTCACAATAAATTTCCGGTAGTTCCTTGTCATGATAACTTCGTCCATAATTGCACAGACAAAACCTTCGGTTTCTCCAAAAAGATCACCGAAACGCAGCCAGGCTACGGACGCTAGTTGATCAACGTCAGGCCCATGTAGGGCCCGGAAAAAGCGTCCGTGAAGCTCCTTGCTCTGCCATACCGCCCTGCAATCGTTGGTGTCAAGTACTGCAGGTTTGCGCCAGTTCTCATTTGCCAAGGAGAGCGGGGTGAGTCCCTTGTCCACCGCCACTACATCTCGATGCATACCCACGTCGACAGCTAGGAAGTATTCCCTGAGACTGCATATCTCGCGATTGTGGAGAGTCTTAGCATTTAAAAAGCCTCGACCGCCACACTTTCGCGGGATATACAGTCTCATTACCGATGACCGTGGGTGATGCATTCGATACGCAGTAAGCAGTGTACGGACCCGTCTATACAAGGCGTCAAGTTCCGTTTGAGTCCATTTGAGTACGCCGAAAGAGTACATCAATACCGGCATGACCCAACCGTTGAAGGCGCGCACCTTGTTCCCGCCCGATAGAAAGCTATTGAATACCTTCTTCAGGCGGCCAAAGAAGCGCTCTTTCAACGATTGTTTCATGTCAGTAATATTGATACCTAATGCTTCCGACATACCCAAATACTTGTAAGTTTCAGTTGGAGAGAGGGATCTCAGGTTTATAGAATCCGAGAGTTGAGTTCCCACGGATTCCATAATCTCTCCACGTTTTACATGCATGACTGCACATTTGTCCACACCAAACTCCATCCTGATGGCACTACTGAAAGTTTCAGTTACCTTCAGTAGCTCCATCAGTTGCAGATTAGTGGTGGCAAAACGTTTCAGATCATCCATGTAAAAGAGGTGAGATATAACCTGACCACCTCTCTTCAACCAATATCCTAGCCCTGAATTCTCCAGCAGTGTGCTTAGAGGATTCAAGGCTAGACAAAACCAAAGCGGACTCAAACTATCGCCCTGAAATATTCCCCGCTCAATCCTTATCGGTTCGCTAGTTCTCTGGATATTTCGACATCCTGGATAGCGAAGGACTGTTCTCCATTGCCTCATACACGACATCAGGAAGGTGCGTAGCGTTGTATCAATTTTATACAATTTTAGCACCCTCATGAGCCATGTATGAGGCACCGAGTCATAGGCCTTCTTATAGTCTATCCAGCATGTCGACAGATCCTTTCGGGAACGCCGAACCTTAGCCGAGCAGCTCCTTAGTACCGCGGGACCCATTCCTACATCCATTCTGAGAGGCAGACATAATCGAGTTGCTGTCTATATGAGTGTTAATTTTAGCTCTTAAAATGGATGTAAGAACCTTATAGACCGTCGGTAGGCACGTGATCGGTCTATAATTTTTGGGTTCCGCGGTGCTACCAGATTTGTGAAGCAGGTGGGTAACTCCTGTTGTAAGAAACTCGGGTAGTGAGCCGGTATCCAAGGCAGTCTGGTACTGAAATGCCATCCGAACGTGCGACTTTTGAAGCCACTTAATCCAAAAATTGTGCAGTCCGTCTGGTCCTGGAGATTTCCAATTAGGCAACGGACGGACTGCACGAGCTACATCTTGGGGGCTGATTGTGATTGCCCCCATTTCTGGTATTGAATCGCACGCTCGTTCGACCTCTCTAGTCCAACCACCTTCGGTGTGACTGACAGGCACCGACCAGATGCTGCGCCAGAACGAACACATGGCATCATCATTCGGCAAGGGCGTGTCAGTCACACCTTGGTCCGGTCGCTCCCAAGCTCTGTATCCACCTTTCATTACTCTGGAATGTGCGATTCTGGGTGTATCGCTCCACGCGCCGCTTATACCTCCGAATACGGTTTGCCCATGCATACACCTTCTGCTTCAGGAAGTCGATGCGCTCTGTGACCCGGGACAAATACTCTTGGGGACTAATATCAGTCCCCGAAAACGCCCGTCTCACAAAGCGCATCACTCTTGGGCGAGTGTTGCCCTCCCTGAAGCAAACTAGTTTGCCGATGAGTGCTCTGGCCCCACCAATACGACGCTCGATCCTGCACTGCCAAGCCGGCACGGCTTTTTTTGGTCGTGTAGCTCTGTGATGAGCAAATTTGACGTGAGCTACACGACAAGCCGCCACAGCCGCGCAGTACATGATCGAATGTGTATCGGTGAGGCTATCACAGTTATCAAAATAGCTTGACAACTGCGAATCCAGAGCAGCCACCAGCGCCCTATTCTTGTTATGCATGGGCAAACGAGGTAAGCGTGGCCTAAGTTCAGGCAGCATGTAACGATACTCCCGAATAGCACACTCCAAAGCACTCCTCAATTCGTCACTGCACTGGGTACTTACATTTGTAACCCTGTCACTACTCTCCTCGTCAACATGGCTGGGAATTTGGTGAGACTGTGGTAGTACCACATTCTGCGACGAGGGGGCAATGGCACGGCTACTCAGTTCAGCTCGGAGGCGACCAAGTGCAGCATCATCCAACATATACGTTACGCAGGATGACCCGCACCTGATCCGATAGACGTTGGGCCGATACGTTGACTGCTGGCTCAAGCACCTGAAACAAAGAGAGCATCCGAACACGGTACGCGGTCAGGTTGTTTCCTCCCTCTGTAGCCCCAAAGTATGCGCGTATTCTCGTGACTTCATTTATGGAACGTGTCCATCGCATACGCTGCACACTTCCGCCGGGAGCTGGGACGTTGTCAGAGGCCGGTGGGCCTCGAGGTCCTAAGCCGTCCGGCGGCCGGCGTCCTCTTCGCCGACGAGCAGGTGGTGGCGTCGTGGGCGGCGAGAAGTACTCGTCGCTGGAGCTCGACGCGACTGCCACGGCCGGTGTCACAGCACTCACGGTGGGGCTGGTTTCCGGCGGCGGCAAGGCGGAGCTGAGCGACGAGGCCGGAGATGGTGGGCGTGCTCGACGAGCTGCGGCTCTTGTCAACATATTTCTTTTCGACTTATTGTGGTGGAGGTGGTCATAATTTTATTGCATATTTTTGTATTTTGATATCTTTACTATTTAAATTTGTTTGTCGCTATTGAATATATCTTGTTTTCGTTTCATTTTGTTTTATTTCTATAAATTTTTCGTAAAATATTAGTAGAAATTTTTTTCCGTCACTTTAGTTGACAGTCGAGCCACAGATTATTATTTATTATTATTATTATTATGCGCAGCTGTCACGAGTGCAATGATCCCTTTCAGGTATTGTGTTTATTATGCGCAGCTGTCACGAGTGCAATGATCCCTTTCAGGTATTGTGTTTATTACGCGCAGCTGTCATGAGTGCAATGATCCCTTTCAGGTATTGTGTTTATTATGCGCAGCTGTCATGAGTGCAATGATCCCTTTCAGGTATTGTGTTTATTACGCGCAGCTGTCACGAGTGCAATGATCCCTTTCAGGTATTGTGTTTATTATGCGCAGCTGTCATGAGTGCAATAATCCCTTTCAGGTATTGTGTTTATTATGCGCAGCTGTCACGAGTGCAATGATCCCTTTCAGGTATTGTGTTTATTATGCGCAGCTGTCACGAGTGCAATGATCTCTTTCAGGTATTGTGTTTATTATGCGCAGCTGTCACGAGTGCAATGATCCCTTTCAGGTATTGTGTTTATTATGCGCAGCTGTCACGAGTGCAATGATCCCTTTCAGGTATTGTGTTTATTATGCGCAGCTGTCACGAGTGCAGTGATCCCTTTCAGGTATTGTGTTTATTATGCGCAGCTGTCATGAGTGCAATGATCCCTTTCAGGTATTGTGCTTATTATGCGCAGCTGTCATGAGTGCAATGATCCCTTTCAGGTATTGTGTTTATTATGCGCAGCTGTCACGAGTGCAATGATCCCTTTCAGGTATTGTGTTTATTATGCGCAGCTGTCACGAGTGCAATGATCCCTTTCAGGTATTGTGTTTATTATGCGCAGCTGTCATGAGTGCAATGATCCCTTTCAGGTATTGTGTTTATTATGCGCAGCTGTCACGAGTGCAATGATCCCTTTCAGGTATTATGTTTATTCCGATACGCATTGAACAACGACCTTAATGGGAATATTTACTGCCGCCTGAGGTTACGAGTGCTAGAGAGTTTATCGTGACATCAGTTTTAACGATTAATCAACTATACACGTTAACCGAGGACTGGCCTAGTTATTGTGTTTATTATGCGCAGCTGTCATGAATGCAATGATCCCTTTCAGGTATTGTGTTTATTATGCGCAGCTGTCACGAGTGCAATGATCCCTTTCAGGTATTGTGTTTATTATGCGCAGCTGTCACGAGTGCAATGATCTCTTTCAGGTATTGTGTTTATTATGCGCAGCTGTCACGAGTGCAATGATCCCTTTCAGGTATTGTGTTTATTATGCGCAGCTGTCACGAGTGCAGTGATCCCTTTCAGGTATTGTGTTTATTATGCGCAGCTGTCATGAGTGCAATGATCCCTTTCAGGTATTGTGTTTATTATGCGCAGCTGTCATGAGTGCAATGATCCCTTTCAGGTATTGTGTTTATTATGCGCAGCTGTCATGAGTGCAATGATCCCTTTCAGGTATTGTGTTTATTATGCGCAGCTGTCACGAGTGCAATGATCCCTTTCAGGTATTGTGTTTATTATGCGCAGCTGTCACGAGTGCAATGATCCCTTTCAGGTATTGTGTTTATTATGCGCAGCTGTCACGAGTGCAATGATCCCTTTCAGGTATTGTGTTTATTATGCGCAGCTGTCATGAGTGCAATGATCCCTTTCAGGTATTGTGTTTATTATGCGCAGCTGTCACGAGTGCAATGATCCCTTTCAGGTATTATGTTTATTCCGATACGCATTGAACAACGACCTTAATGGGAATATTTACTGCCGCCTGAGGTTACGAGTGCTAGAGAGTTTATCGTGACATCAGTTTTAACGATTAATCAACTATACACGTTAACCGAGGACTGGCCTAGTTATTGTGTTTATTATGCGCAGCTGTCATGAATGCAATGATCCCTTTCAGGTATTGTGTTTATTATGCGCAGCTGTCACGAGTGCAATGATCCCTTTCAGGTATTGTGTTTATTATGCGCAGCTGTCATGAGTGCAATGATCCATTTTCACGTATTGTGTTTATTATGCGCAGCTGTCATGAGTGCAATGATCTCTTTCAGGTATTGTGTTTATTATGCGCAGCTGTCATGAGTGCAATGATCCCTTTCAGGTATTGTGTTTATTATGCGCAGCTGTCACGAGTGCAATGATCCCTTTCAGGTATTGTGTTTATTATGCGCAGCTGTCACGAGTGCAATGATCTCTTTCAGGTATTGTGTTTATTATGCGCAGCTGTCACGAGTGCAATGATCCCTTTCAGGTATTGTGTTTATTATGCGCAGCTGTCACGAGTGCAATGATCCCTTTCAGGTATTGTGTTTATTATGCGCAGCTGTCACGAGTGCAGTGATCCCTTTCAGGTATTGTGTTTATTATGCGCAGCTGTCATGAGTGCAATGATCCCTTTCAGGTATTGTGTTTATTATGCGCAGCTGTCATGAGTGCAATGATCCCTTTCAGGTATTGTGTTTATTATGCGCAGCTGTCATGAGTGCAATGATCCCTTTCAGGTATTGTGTTTATTATGCGCAGCTGTCACGAGTGCAATGATCCCTTTCAGGTATCGTGTTTATTATGCGCAGCTGTCATGAGTGCAATGATCCCTTTCAGGTATTGTGTTTATTATGTGCAGCTGTCACGAGTGTAATGATCCCTTTCAGGTATTGTGTTTATTATGCGCAGCTGTCACGAGTGCAATGATCCCTTTCAGGTATTGTGTTTATTATGCGCAGCTGTCACGAGTGCAATGATCCCTTTCAGGTATTATGTTTATTCCGATACGCATTGAACAACGACCTTAATGGGAATATTTACTGCCGCCTGAGGTTACGAGTGCTAGAGAGTTTATCGTGACATCAGTTTTAACGATTAATCAACTATACACGTTAACCGAGGACTGGCCTAGTTATTGTGTTTATTATGCGCAGCTGTCATGAATGCAATGATCCCTTTCAGGTATTGTGTTTATTATGCGCAGCTGTCACGAGTGCAATGATCCCTTTCAGGTATTGTGTTTATTATGCGCAGCTGTCATGAGTGCAATGATCCATTTTCACGTATTGTGTTTATTATGCGCAGCTGTCATGAGTGCAATGATCTCTTTCAGGTATTGTGTTTATTATGCGCAGCTGTCACGAGTGCAATGATCCCTTTCAGGTATTGTGTTTATTATGCGCAGCTGTCACGAGTGCAATGATCCCTTTCAGGTATTGTGTTTATTATGCGCAGCTGTCACGAGTGCAATGATCCCTTTCAGGTATTGTGCTTATTATGCGCAGCTGTCATGAGTGCAATGATCCCTTTCAGGTATTGTGTTTATTATGCGCAGCTGTCACGAGTGCAATGATCCCTTTCAGGTATTGTGTTTATTATGCGCAGCTGTCACGAGTGCAATGATCCCTTTCAGGTATTGTGTTTATTATGCGCAGCTGTCATGAGTGCAATGATCCCTTTCAGGTATTGTGTTTATTATGCGCAGCTGTCACGAGTGCAATGATCCCTTTCAGGTATTATGTTTATTCCGATACGCATTGAACAACGACCTTAATGGGAATATTTACTGCCGCCTGAGGTTACGAGTGCTAGAGAGTTTATCGTGACATCAGTTTTAACGATTAATCAACTATACACGTTAACCGAGGACTGGCCTAGTTATTGTGTTTATTATGCGCAGCTGTCATGAATGCAATGATCCCTTTCAGGTATTGTGTTTATTATGCGCAGCTGTCACGAGTGCAATGATCCCTTTCAGGTATTGTGTTTATTATGCGCAGCTGTCACGAGTGCAATGATCTCTTTCAGGTATTGTGTTTATTATGCGCAGCTGTCACGAGTGCAATGATCCCTTTCAGGTATTGTGTTTATTATGCGCAGCTGTCACGAGTGCAATGATCCCTTTCAGGTATTGTGTTTATTATGCGCAGCTGTCACGAGTGCAGTGATCCCTTTCAGGTATTGTGTTTATTATGCGCAGCTGTCATGAGTGCAATGATCCCTTTCAGGTATTGTGTTTATTATGCGCAGCTGTCACGAGTGCAATGATCCCTTTCAGGTATTGTGTTTATTATGCGCAGCTGTCATGAGTGCAATGATCCCTTTCAGGTATTGTGTTTATTATGTGCAGCTGTCACGAGTGTAATGATCCCTTTCAGGTATTGTGTTTATTATGCGCAGCTGTCACGAGTGCAATGATCCCTTTGAGGTATTGTGTTTATTATGCGCAGCTGTCACGAGTGCAATGATCCCTTTCAGGTATTATGTTTATTCCGATACGCATTGAACAACGACCTTAATGGGAATATTTACTGCCGCCTGAGGTTACGAGTGCTAGAGACTTTATCGTGACATCAGTTTTAACGATTAATCAACTATACACGTTAACCGAGGACTGGCCTAGTTATTGTGTTTATTATGCGCAGCTGTCACGATTGCAATGATCCCTTTCAGGTATTGTGTTTATTATGCGCAGCTGTCACGAGTGCAATGATCCCTTTCAGGTATCGTGTTTATTATGCGCAGCTGTCACGAGTGCAATGATCCCTTTCAGGTATTGTGCTTATTATGCGCAGCTGTCATGAGTGCAATGATCCCTTTCAGGTATTGTGTTTATTATGCGCAGCTGTCACGAGTGCAATGATCCCTTTCAGGTATTGTGTTTATTATGCGCAGCTGTCACGAGTGCAATGATCCCTTTCAGGTATTGTGTTTATTATGCGCAGCTGTCATGAGTGCAATGATCCCTTTCAGGTATTGTGTTTATTATGCGCAGCTGTCACGAGTGCAATGATCCCTTTCAGGTATTATGTTTATTCCGATACGCATTGAACAACGACCTTAATGGGAATATTTACTGCCGCCTGAGGTTACGAGTGCTAGAGAGTTTATCGTGACATCAGTTTTAACGATTAATCAACTATACACGTTAACCGAGGACTGGCCTAGTTATTGTGTTTATTATGCGCAGCTGTCATGAATGCAATGATCCCTTTCAGGTATTGTGTTTATTATGCGCAGCTGTCACGAGTGCAATGATCCCTTTCAGGTATTGTGTTTATTATGCGCAGCTGTCACGAGTGCAATGATCTCTTTCAGGTATTGTGTTTATTATGCGCAGCTGTCACGAGTGCAATGATCCCTTTCAGGTATTGTGTTTATTATGCGCAGCTGTCACGAGTGCAATGATCCCTTTCAGGTATTGTGTTTATTATGCGCAGCTGTCACGAGTGCAGTGATCCCTTTCAGGTATTGTGTTTATTATGCGCAGCTGTCATGAGTGCAATGATCCCTTTTAGGTATTGTGTTTATTATGCGCAGTTGTCATGAGTGCAATGATCCCTTTCAGGTATTGTGTTTATTATGCGCAGCTGTCATGAGTGCAATGATCCCTTTCAGGTATTGTGTTTATTATGCGCAGCTGTCACGAGTGCAATGATCCCTTTCAGGTATTGTGTTTATTATGCGCAGTTGTCATGAGTGCAATGATCCCTTTTCAGGTATTGTGTTTATTATGCGCAGCTGTCATGAGTGCAATGATCCCTTTCAGGTATTGTGTTTATTATGTGCAGCTGTCACGAGTGTAATGATCCCTTTCAGGTATTGTGTTTATTATGCGCAGCTGTCACGAGTGCAATGATCCCTTTCAGGTATTGTGTTTATTATGCGCAGCTGTCACGAGTGCAATGATCCCTTTCAGGTATTATGTTTATTCCGATACGCATTGAACAACGACCTTAATGGGAATATTTACTGCCGCCTGAGGTTACGAGTGCTAGAGAGTTTATCGTGACATCAGTTTTAACGATTAATCAACTATACACGTTAACCGAGGACTGGCCTAGTTATTGTGTTTATTATGCGCAGCTGTCATGAATGCAATGATCCCTTTCAGGTATTGTGTTTATTATGCGCAGCTGTCACGAGTGCAATGATCCCTTTCAGGTATTGTGTTTATTATGCGCAGCTGTCACGAGTGCAATGATCTCTTTCAGGTATTGTGTTTATTATGCGCAGCTGTCACGAGTGCAATGATCCCTTTCAGGTATTGTGTTTATTATGCGCAGCTGTCACGAGTGCAGTGATCCCTTTCAGGTATTGTGTTTATTATGCGCAGCTGTCATGAGTGCAATGATCCCTTTCAGGTATTGTGTTTATTATGCGCAGCTGTCATGAGTGCAATGATCCCTTTCAGGTATTGTGTTTATTATGCGCAGCTGTCATGAGTGCAATGATCCCTTTCAGGTATTGTGTTTATTATGCGCAGCTGTCACGAGTGCAATGATCCCTTTCAGGTATTGTGTTTATTATGCGCAGCTGTCACGAGTGCAATGATCCCTTTCAGGTATTGTGTTTATTATGCGCAGCTGTCACGAGTGCAATGATCCCTTTCAGGTATTGTGTTTATTATGCGCAGCTGTCATGAGTGCAATGATCCCTTTCAGGTATTGTGTTTATTATGCGCAGCTGTCACGAGTGCAATGATCCCTTTCAGGTATTATGTTTATTCCGATACGCATTGAACAACGACCTTAATGGGAATATTTACTGCCGCCTGAGGTTACGAGTGCTAGAGAGTTTATCGTGACATCAGTTTTAACGATTAATCAACTATACACGTTAACCGAGGACTGGCCTAGTTATTGTGTTTATTATGCGCAGCTGTCATGAATGCAATGATCCCTTTCAGGTATTGTGTTTATTATGCGCAGCTGTCACGAGTGCAATGATCCCTTTCAGGTATTGTGTTTATTATGCGCAGCTGTCATGAGTGCAATGATCCATTTTCACGTATTGTGTTTATTATGCGCAGCTGTCATGAGTGCAATGATCTCTTTCAGGTATTGTGTTTATTATGCGCAGCTGTCATGAGTGCAATGATCCCTTTCAGGTATTGTGTTTATTATGCGCAGCTGTCACGAGTGCAATGATCCCTTTCAGGTATTGTGTTTATTATGCGCAGCTGTCACGAGTGCAATGATCTCTTTCAGGTATTGTGTTTATTATGCGCAGCTGTCACGAGTGCAATGATCCCTTTCAGGTATTGTGTTTATTATGCGCAGCTGTCACGAGTGCAATGATCCCTTTCAGGTATTGTGTTTATTATGCGCAGCTGTCACGAGTGCAGTGATCCCTTTCAGGTATTGTGTTTATTATGCGCAGCTGTCATGAGTGCAATGATCCCTTTCAGGTATTGTGTTTATTATGCGCAGCTGTCATGAGTGCAATGATCCCTTTCAGGTATTGTGTTTATTATGCGCAGCTGTCATGAGTGCAATGATCCCTTTCAGGTATTGTGTTTATTATGCGCAGCTGTCACGAGTGCAATGATCCCTTTCAGGTATCGTGTTTATTATGCGCAGCTGTCATGAGTGCAATGATCCCTTTCAGGTATTGTGTTTATTATGTGCAGCTGTCACGAGTGTAATGATCCCTTTCAGGTATTGTGTTTATTATGCGCAGCTGTCACGAGTGCAATGATCCCTTTCAGGTATTGTGTTTATTATGCGCAGCTGTCACGAGTGCAATGATCCCTTTCAGGTATTATGTTTATTCCGATACGCATTGAACAACGACCTTAATGGGAATATTTACTGCCGCCTGAGGTTACGAGTGCTAGAGAGTTTATCGTGACATCAGTTTTAACGATTAATCAACTATACACGTTAACCGAGGACTGGCCTAGTTATTGTGTTTATTATGCGCAGCTGTCATGAATGCAATGATCCCTTTCAGGTATTGTGTTTATTATGCGCAGCTGTCACGAGTGCAATGATCCCTTTCAGGTATTGTGTTTATTATGCGCAGCTGTCATGAGTGCAATGATCCATTTTCACGTATTGTGTTTATTATGCGCAGCTGTCATGAGTGCAATGATCTCTTTCAGGTATTGTGTTTATTATGCGCAGCTGTCACGAGTGCAATGATCCCTTTCAGGTATTGTGTTTATTATGCGCAGCTGTCACGAGTGCAATGATCCCTTTCAGGTATTGTGTTTATTATGCGCAGCTGTCACGAGTGCAATGATCCCTTTCAGGTATTGTGCTTATTATGCGCAGCTGTCATGAGTGCAATGATCCCTTTCAGGTATTGTGTTTATTATGCGCAGCTGTCACGAGTGCAATGATCCCTTTCAGGTATTGTGTTTATTATGCGCAGCTGTCACGAGTGCAATGATCCCTTTCAGGTATTGTGTTTATTATGCGCAGCTGTCATGAGTGCAATGATCCCTTTCAGGTATTGTGTTTATTATGCGCAGCTGTCACGAGTGCAATGATCCCTTTCAGGTATTATGTTTATTCCGATACGCATTGAACAACGACCTTAATGGGAATATTTACTGCCGCCTGAGGTTACGAGTGCTAGAGAGTTTATCGTGACATCAGTTTTAACGATTAATCAACTATACACGTTAACCGAGGACTGGCCTAGTTATTGTGTTTATTATGCGCAGCTGTCATGAATGCAATGATCCCTTTCAGGTATTGTGTTTATTATGCGCAGCTGTCACGAGTGCAATGATCCCTTTCAGGTATTGTGTTTATTATGCGCAGCTGTCACGAGTGCAATGATCTCTTTCAGGTATTGTGTTTATTATGCGCAGCTGTCACGAGTGCAATGATCCCTTTCAGGTATTGTGTTTATTATGCGCAGCTGTCACGAGTGCAATGATCCCTTTCAGGTATTGTGTTTATTATGCGCAGCTGTCACGAGTGCAGTGATCCCTTTCAGGTATTGTGTTTATTATGCGCAGCTGTCATGAGTGCAATGATCCCTTTCAGGTATTGTGTTTATTATGCGCAGCTGTCACGAGTGCAATGATCCCTTTCAGGTATTGTGTTTATTATGCGCAGCTGTCATGAGTGCAATGATCCCTTTCAGGTATTGTGTTTATTATGTGCAGCTGTCACGAGTGTAATGATCCCTTTCAGGTATTGTGTTTATTATGCGCAGCTGTCACGAGTGCAATGATCCCTTTGAGGTATTGTGTTTATTATGCGCAGCTGTCACGAGTGCAATGATCCCTTTCAGGTATTATGTTTATTCCGATACGCATTGAACAACGACCTTAATGGGAATATTTACTGCCGCCTGAGGTTACGAGTGCTAGAGACTTTATCGTGACATCAGTTTTAACGATTAATCAACTATACACGTTAACCGAGGACTGGCCTAGTTATTGTGTTTATTATGCGCAGCTGTCACGATTGCAATGATCCCTTTCAGGTATTGTGTTTATTATGCGCAGCTGTCACGAGTGCAATGATCCCTTTCAGGTATCGTGTTTATTATGCGCAGCTGTCACGAGTGCAATGATCCCTTTCAGGTATTGTGCTTATTATGCGCAGCTGTCATGAGTGCAATGATCCCTTTCAGGTATTGTGTTTATTATGCGCAGCTGTCACGAGTGCAATGATCCCTTTCAGGTATTGTGTTTATTATGCGCAGCTGTCACGAGTGCAATGATCCCTTTCAGGTATTGTGTTTATTATGCGCAGCTGTCATGAGTGCAATGATCCCTTTCAGGTATTGTGTTTATTATGCGCAGCTGTCACGAGTGCAATGATCCCTTTCAGGTATTATGTTTATTCCGATACGCATTGAACAACGACCTTAATGGGAATATTTACTGCCGCCTGAGGTTACGAGTGCTAGAGAGTTTATCGTGACATCAGTTTTAACGATTAATCAACTATACACGTTAACCGAGGACTGGCCTAGTTATTGTGTTTATTATGCGCAGCTGTCATGAATGCAATGATCCCTTTCAGGTATTGTGTTTATTATGCGCAGCTGTCACGAGTGCAATGATCCCTTTCAGGTATTGTGTTTATTATGCGCAGCTGTCACGAGTGCAATGATCTCTTTCAGGTATTGTGTTTATTATGCGCAGCTGTCACGAGTGCAATGATCCCTTTCAGGTATTGTGTTTATTATGCGCAGCTGTCACGAGTGCAATGATCCCTTTCAGGTATTGTGTTTATTATGCGCAGCTGTCACGAGTGCAGTGATCCCTTTCAGGTATTGTGTTTATTATGCGCAGCTGTCATGAGTGCAATGATCCCTTTTAGGTATTGTGTTTATTATGCGCAGTTGTCATGAGTGCAATGATCCCTTTCAGGTATTGTGTTTATTATGCGCAGCTGTCATGAGTGCAATGATCCCTTTCAGGTATTGTGTTTATTATGCGCAGCTGTCACGAGTGCAATGATCCCTTTCAGGTATTGTGTTTATTATGCGCAGTTGTCATTAGTGCAATGATCCCTTTTCAGGTATTGTGTTTATTATGCGCAGCTGTCATGAGTGCAATGATCCCTTTCAGGTATTGTGTTTATTATGTGCAGCTGTCACGAGTGTAATGATCCCTTTCAGGTATTGTGTTTATTATGCGCAGCTGTCACGAGTGCAATGATCCCTTTCAGGTATTGTGTTTATTATGCGCAGCTGTCACGAGTGCAATGATCCCTTTCAGGTATTATGTTTATTCCGATACGCATTGAACAACGACCTTAATGGGAATATTTACTGCCGCCTGAGGTTACGAGTGCTAGAGAGTTTATCGTGACATCAGTTTTAACGATTAATCAACTATACACGTTAACCGAGGACTGGCCTAGTTATTGTGTTTATTATGCGCAGCTGTCATGAATGCAATGATCCCTTTCAGGTATTGTTTTTATTATGCGCAGCTGTCACGAGTGCAATGATCCCTTTCAGGTATTGTGTTTATTATGCGCAGCTGTCATGAGTGCAATGATCCATTTTCACGTATTGTGTTTATTATGCGCAGCTGTCATGAGTGCAATGATCTCTTTCAGGTATTGTGTTTATTATGCGCAGCTGTCACGAGTGCAATGATCCCTTTCAGGTATTGTGTTTATTATGCGCAGCTGTCACGAGTGCAATGATCCCTTTCAGGTATTGTGTTTATTATGCGCAGCTGTCACGAGTGCAATGATCCCTTTCAGGTATTGTGTTTATTATGCGCAGCTGTCACGAGTGCAATGATCCCTTTCAGGTATTGTGTTTATTATGCGCAGCTGTCATGAGTGCAATGATCCCTTTCAGGTATTGTGTTTATTATGTGCAGCTGTCACGAGTGTAATGATCCCTTTCAGGTATTGTGTTTATTATGCGCAGCTGTCACGAGTGCAATGATCCCTTTCAGGTATTGTGTTTATTATGCGCAGCTGTCACGAGTGCAATGATCCCTTTCAGGTATTATGTTTATTCCGATACGCATTGAACAACGACCTTAATGGGAATATTTACTGCCGCCTGAGGTTACGAGTGCTAGAGAGTTTATCGTGACATCAGTTTTAACGATTAATCAACTATACACGTTAACCGAGGACTGGCCTAGTTATTGTGTTTATTATGCGCAGCTGTCATGAATGCAATGATCCCTTTCAGGTATTGTGTTTATTATGCGCAGCTGTCACGAGTGCAATGATCCCTTTCAGGTATTGTGTTTATTATGCGCAGCTGTCATGAGTGCAATGATCCATTTTCACGTATTGTGTTTATTATGCGCAGCTGTCATGAGTGCAATGATCTCTTTCAGGTATTGTGTTTATTATGCGCAGCTGTCACGAGTGCAATGATCCCTTTCAGGTATTGTGTTTATTATGCGCAGCTGTCACGAGTGCAATGATCCCTTTCAGGTATTGTGTTTATTATGCGCAGCTGTCACGAGTGCAATGATCCCTTTCAGGTATTGTGTTTATTATGCGCAGCTGTCACGAGTGCAATGATCCCTTTCAGGTATTATGTTTATTCCGATACGCATTGAACAACAACCTTAATGGGAATATTTAGTGCCGCCTGAGGTTACGAGTGCTAGAGAGTTTATCGTGACATCAGTTTTAACGATTAATCGACTATACACGTTAACCGAGGACTGGCCTAGTTTGGCCAAAGAATCAGCATTGCCTCTCAACATGGCAATGAACGACGCTTCGAGCGGTTCACGTCACACAAGTACACACGACCGAATCTCATCCCTCGGTAATTCGTTATCGTTATATATCCGGTATCTAATATTACTCTCGCCTCATAGAATATTTTCCTGTTCTATAGTAAAAATAAACATTTATTATACAAATAGCGTGAGAAAGCTTTACAAAGATTGCTTTCAACATAAATCAAGCGGCGCGACACATTTACAGGTATGAAAGCCTATGAAAGTGGTTCAGGGCGCCCTTTCTTACGTCGTCGTGGTATGTCAGTATGTACTGTAACACATCCTCATGGATGTATAGCTTCATTACTTATGAAAGTCTTAAAAGATTTAAAAAGATTAGGACGGAAATCAAATATTGACATGTGAGTTTTGTTCTTTTTCGATCAATTAGTTCTGTAAAAGTTTTTCTTGAGAGCGGGAGCTCAATAAATATTAATGCTTGAAGTTGAATCAGCTTTTAATTTCTTAACTAGTTCTTGGGGTACTGCGAGATCCTAGCTCCCGGTACCACATTTGTCAAGTAACACATCCTCTATGGATGTATAGCCTCATTACTTATGAAAGCCTTCAAAGAGTTAAAAAGATTAGGATGGAATTCAAATATTGACATTTGTGAGTTTTGTCGAATAATTTATTAGTCGGTGTTTCGATTTGATGTAAACTTTTAAAAAGGACATATACGTTAATCGACAACTTTGAGGGCGCTGCCAGTCTGGGAAGAGCGCGTTTATTAAAATAAATAACTAGGCTGAAGTGATTCCAGTTTAGTATTTGAGTTAGGGTTTTTGCGTTCATTTTAACGCATTACAGGACTCCATGGGCGGGGATACTGAGCTTGCATACGGGGCATAGCCTTCGCAAGGGGTGGCTAGTTGTCACCATTGGTGAGCTGTTTATAGAGGCAGTTAATTTCAGTTCCTTGCTGGAGTAAGTCAAAGTTAAAATTTAAAACTTTTGTCAGGGTAAACCAACGCTTATCGTCCGACGAGCAACCACGTAGATTATTTAGGATAGTTTACAAGCCACATTGATTAAAATAGGAGGTCGCAGTATGGTGCGACTTTTACTCCGGTTTTTTCGCACTGGGGCTCGAACATACCTTAGCTCATGTAACACATTCTCTATAGATGTATAGCCACATTCCTTATGAAAACCTTAAAAGAGTTAAAAAGATTAGGATGGAATTCAAATATTGATATGTGGGTTTTGTTCTTTTTAGACCAATCAGTTCTGTAAAAGTTTTTCTTGAGAGCGGGGGCTAAATATAAATAATAATATAAATATTAATGCTTGCAATTGAATCAGATTTTAATTTCTTAACCAGTTCCTGGAGTACTGTGAGATCCTAGCTCCCGGTACCACAGTACCGCGGCACCGCACCAGAATCAACTGGTTTTTATTTTATGTAAGCTATACTGCACACTCACAGTGAGCACATGCTGCACTACTGACGAGAACAAACACGATCCACGAGATCAGAAATAGCTAGCACTTGATACTGAGTCCCTAATGCATTGCCGGATTTAGGGGAGGGCAACCGAGGCTGCAGCCTGGGGCCCCCACAAAAGAGGGCCTTCCGTAATAGAGACTTCGGAAAAAAAGTATTTCAAATTCCGACTAGTAAACAATTCTTTTGAAATTTGTTTATTGCTGTTTTACCTTTACCTTTGTAAAAACATGATCATTTCTTAAATACCAGAAACAGAAATCATTGATCTATTTTTTTTAACCCCAATCAGGCAATCAGTAAAATATCATAATCTCAAATGGCCCTGATAAGCACTTGCAATTTACTACCCATCTTGAGGGAGTATCCAAATGGCTCAAAGTGTGGTGGTACTTGCCCGCAGCCTCGGAGGTTGGGTATTCGATTCTGTGTCTCGACTTATTTTTTTAATTATATGCATATTATATATATAAATTAATTGCAATATATGAGCAATTAGTGTTATTCAATTTTTTTAATAATTAGGGGCTTCCACTCCTTTGTTGGCCCAGGGCCTCCACATCTCTAAATCCGGCCCTGCCCCAACGAGAGGAAGCCACTAACTATGCCGCGTTATTTTATTTATTATTTGCGCACTTAAATAAATAAACAGATTGCTTTAGTAACAAGATGTATCGGAGCTACGCCGCGTGGTCCAGAATGATCTTTCGTGTGCAATAATCACCAATCATCACACGAACATGGATCTTGAGGCGAGACGAGGCGGTCGAGGCGAGGCTGGCGAGGCGAGCGAGCATGCAAGTGTTAATAATCTGCATCTCATGAACTCCGCAGAGCGCAACTTCGCCGCGTCCACGCCCCGCGCACGCCTGGCACTAGCGCGCCGCCGGCACGCCTCACTCGTGGCGAGCGCTTTACGCGGCTGCTCAAGTGCTCGCTTATCATTTACAATCGCCGAGCGAGAGGACATCCATATGTTTGTAGACTTCAACTGATAGAGGCTGGCAACGGAAGGAGACATGACATACCACCAAAAAATTCATTGCCAATGTCCAAATTATAAGGATGGACTCGTCTTAAAAATAATAGATCTGTCAGCATAGTCACATCAACAAACTATACCAAAACTGTTATGATTTGGGTTGCTCAAGTTTTATATTAAACCACACTCCCCAAGGAACCTACATGACAAACAGCTTTCCATGACCGGTAGTTTCGGCTGTGCGTTGTCTGTCAGTCACTCAATCAGTCAGTAATGGAATTTTTTTATATATTAAAGTTAAAAAGAAGTCTCTTCGAAGAGTTTTTCTGTATTAGCATTAGTTAAAAATAACACTGTCACCCTTCTGACATTTTTTTTAAACAATTTCATCTAGATGAGGCCGGTGTAGTATTTCTATACTACACCGGCCTCATCTAGATGAAATTGAAACAATTGAAATTGAAAGAATTCCTTCTTAGAATCACAATAAATGTCAGAAGGCAGAGGCAGGAGCAGGAGTTATTGTGATTCTAAGGAGGAATTCTTATCTAGTTTGATGGTAAAAATATTCGCAGGTATACGTTAGAGGTATACACGGTGACATTTTAGTCGTCTTTCAAAGGCAGCTCACTTCGTCTAACACATTTATTTGAAAAAAAAAATGATATTTACGAACATTTGAAGTATTTCAAAAATTATAATATTATTAATTATCATGACGCATTACGTAGTTTGAAACATCCAGGAGCGAGCGCAGTCCGAGCGTTGTGTTCCAAGAATGGCGTGGTAAAGAAACGATGAGAAGATAAGATTGTTTTGACACGTAAACATTATAAACGGGGTTTCATAATAATTGTAATTTATTTTTATTGTACTATTATTTTAAAGGAATATTAAACAAAATGTGCCTAGAGGTAGTTAATGTCGGTAGCATTAAGTGGGCTGCCTTTGTAAGACTACTAAACTGACACCGTGTATAAGATGGAGATTGACTATTTGAGTGCAATTCTACTA
Source organism: Lacanobia oleracea (assembly GCA_950371165.1). Classification (NCBI taxonomy): domain Eukaryota; kingdom Metazoa; phylum Arthropoda; class Insecta; order Lepidoptera; family Noctuidae; genus Lacanobia; species Lacanobia oleracea. Next base: position 24,094,270 of record OX493406.1, read on the forward strand.
ATTTTTCAAGCATCGTTCGCATTTGCATATTACGACTGAGATAGTCGTAATATGTCAACAATGTATAGAAATTGAGACTTTTTGACAGACTTAGATGTGACTGCGAACGTTGCTGGAGTTAGCACTCAGGTGGCAGAAAATCTCGAAGAATTTATGAATGAAAAATACAACCGACTTCCAAAAACAAAACACTACAAGGTACAAAATAACTTCGAAAGAAAGAAAGATACTTTAATTTCTGAAGTCGGTTTTTTGGTTATTTTTTTCGTTTTTAGACACCGACTTCCAAAATTTAAGTTTCTTTCTTTCTTTCGAAGTTATTTTGTACCTTGTAGTGTTTTGTTTTTGGAAGTCGGTTGTATTTTTTGTAAAAAAGATTTTTATTTTTCACTTTTTAGTGGTACCTAGGTACCATTAACAGCGTACCGGCGCAATGTTATGTTAAGAACTGGTGTAAACACTAAAAAAACATGCGATTTCAGCAATCCCGATCCCATTGCTATCACTTATTGAAGAGTTCCGTTGCCTACCTCCGAAGTTCTTCATCAGATCTTCACCAAATTGAAACGGGACCAGTCTAGGAAAATACTCTTTCAAACAAAAAAAGATTCATCCAAATCGGCTGACAATTGGCTAAAGTATCGCTGAACAAACTACACATTTAGATTTTGAAATGCCCAAAGCAAGAAATGGTTCGGCAGAGCTGCGTTTATATGGCTCCTTAAATTTTCAATGCTTTGCCAAGGTCAATTACTCAACTACCCTTCAATATGTTTTGTGTTACGTTGCGGAAGTGGTTGTTACAGGAGTGTTTTTATTCGATAGATGAGTTCTTTCAAAAGTGTCCCTGTAAATTCTATACAATAAAGCACAGACATATTTAATTGTTTAGTAGATATATTTACATAAATTGTCGAAATGTTAACTAACCTAGTAATTAATATGTTAAGTAAAAACTTGTAATATTGCATGCTATATATTGGCCAAATGTGTGTTACTTAATATTGATAAGAACTTATACCTACCATATTAGATGCAATAAATAAATGAATTGAATAGATTTTGCATTATCATTGAGCAAAAGGAAAAAAAGAACGGACAAATTATAGCGAGTCGGACTCGCCCACCGAGTTACTTATCCTCGATAATTGATGACGTACCTACTTTAATAATTTATTGGCAATCGTTGAAGGAGTGCTTCTTTGACCGCCTGAAGAAGGTATTTAATAGCCTTTTGTCAGGTGGAACAAGGTGCGCGCCTTCAACGGTTGGGTCATGCCGGTATTGATGTACTTTTTCGGCGTACTCAAATGGACTCAAACGGAACTTGACGCCCTGGATAGGCGGGTCCGCACACTGCTTACTGCATATCGAATGCATCACCCACGTTCGTCGGTAGTGAGACTGTATACCCCGCGAAAGTGTGGAGGTCAAGGCTTTTTAAATGCTAAGACTCTCCACAATCGCGAGATATGCAGTCTCAGGGAATACTTCCTAGCTGTCGACGTGGGTACGCATCGAGATGTAGTGGCGGTGGACAAGGGACTCACCCCGCTCTCCTTGGCAAATGGGAACTGGCGTAAACCTGCGGTGCTTGACACTGACGATCGCAGGGTGGTAAGGCAGGGTAAGGAGCTTCACGGACGCTTTTTCCGGGCCCTACATGGGCCCGACGTAGACCAACTAGCGTCCGTAGCCTGGCTGCGTTTTGGTGATCTTTTTGGAGAAACCGAAGGTTTTGTTTGTGCAATTATGGACGAAGTTATCATGACGAATAACTACCGGAGCTTTATTGTGAAAGACGGCACGGTCGACATATGTCACCGTCCGGGAGAATTAATTCGCCACATTATCTCTGGTTGTTCTCGTCTAGCTAACGAAGAATACTTGCATAGGCACAACCTTGTAGCCAGGATTATCCATCAGCAACTTGCTCTGAAATACTCTCTTGTGAAGTCGGAGGTGCCATACTATAGGTATGCGCCCGACCCAGTTCTCGATAATGGCAATATCACATGGTACTGGGATCGGTTCATCATCACTGACAGGACTATTGTTGCAAATAAGCCTGATATAGTGGTGGTGGACCGAATTGTGAGGCGTGCAATGATTGTAGACATAACCGTTCTGCATGACGAGAACCTCTTGAAAGCCGAGAAACACAAACAAATCAAGTATATTGACTTGGAACGCGAGGTTGACGACATGTGGGAAGTGGACTCCGCAATTATTGTACCAATAGTCGTGTCGGCCAATGGCTTTATAGCCACGAGCCTCGACCAACACCTTAGGAGACTCTCGTTGGGCAGCTGGATCAAAGGCTTGATTCAGAAAGCGGTACTTCTGGACACGGCTCGCATTGTCAGGAGGTTCCTTTCTCTGGAGCCCTGACCACCGGTAGCTTGGACCCTGTTCCCGATATCGATGGGCTACTATTTTTATATATTTTTTTTATATATATATTGTATAAAAATGTTTAAAAATATATATAACGGAGCTAGTTCACCCACGTGGGGTAACTTGTCATCAGAATCCAAATTCGACATGGCGTAGGTAAGAAATAATAGTCTCAACACTGGTTACAATTGTCTATTTGATCACTCTTGATAACAAAATAAAGAAATCTCTAAAGATTAAGGCGATGGAAATGCGATTAAAACTACGGAAACGCGGTAAGTTCGGTACGGGCTGGCAGAACGACCTCTCGCCCTCGTGTCCAACTCAAAAGTCATCCCTCAAATCAAATCCATTCAATGTTAAAACGAATGACAGCCAACAGCTGTCAAACAAGCCACGCCCCGTACCGACCTCACCCAAGCACACTGCTTGACGTTTCCGGCAAACGATAATAGATGGCTTTATTCTAAATGAACAGTTATCAATAGTGAATCGAAAATATTTGTGCCTCTTTGCTGATTCTGCGACATATAAATAAGTAAAGAAAATAAATTAAGGAAATAATTTATTTAATTAACTGGACAAGAATGGTCCAATGGTTAGTACAACAATAACTTATCAACTAAGGGTTAGTAACTTTGACTTGCATTTAATTAATTGATTATTTAACAATTATTCATTCAAAAACTTTACTGCACGAGCAAAAAACAAGATGCATCGTGTTTTTCGGCTAGGTTTTTTAAAATGCTGTTGGTGCTAGCCCTCACTTTGCTTATTAGGGATGCGGTCTTTTTCCCCATAATGGAATAGAAATCGTAGGTTCGCGCTGCAGCAAACATGCCAGACGCACTGCAGAATCGGGGCAACCTCAACAGCACCCTGAACCCATTATTATATAGCACACGCAGAGCATCTAGTGCCCTCCGCGAGCAGTTGACCCACAGACTGCCCGTGTAGAACGTTTGACAATAAGCTTTAAACAGTGTTATCTTGACCACGTTACAAAATCGAGCGAATCTCTGAGTCAACATGTTGCATCTGGCTGCCAGAGCCCTGCGTTCACGTTTAATATCTACCTGATCCCTGAGGTCCTCAATGACATAGTGACCCAAATACTTAAATTGAGTAACCCTCTTAAGTGGTTGTCCATTGAGAGATATTGAGGGCTTGTATTACGCATTTTTCCCAGGAGCAACAAAAATCAGGTACTCACTTTTTAGCTCATTATATAGCAGGCCGTGAATTGCCGAATACCTTTCACAGACGCTCAACAACTGATTGAGCCAGCCGTTGGACCCAGCAGCACCAAGTCGTCTGCGTATCTTAAATTATTGATGCTAAAGCCATCAATTTTGCACCCAACTGGTCTGCTGCTGAGTTCAACGATCAACTCATTCACATACAGGTTGAAGAGCTTAGGCGAGCGGTGAAAAGTTAACCCCCCCTGTCTCACCCCACACTCCAACCTGTACGCTTCAGACAGAACGTCTCCCGAACGAACTTGGTTTAACTGGTTAGAGTACCAGTACTGGAACAAACTCGAAAGCTCAGGTGGTACCCCCGCTCCCCTGAGCTTATCCCAAAGGAAATCATATGACTCAAGGTCAAATGCCTTTGAAAAATCAAGAAAGCAGGCATACACCGGAATCCTCCTGTCCTTATAGTATTTTACCGTCTGCTTTAGACAGAGGATTTTTTTTATGGGACAAGCCCGCCACACATTCCCAACCACTGCAACTTCTGAAAGCCAGAATCAACAGTGGCGACCACCAGAAAAATGCCGAGCCAATAAAACCCGACGAGTCCCGGAGAAACGATTCAACTGTCTTGGATCCTGCAACGAAATTAATCAGAAAAGTACAGCGGAGGAGTAGGAAAAAAAACAAAAATATTATTTCCACTTCCCTCCGTAGCAAGCAGGAGACCGAATAGAACTAGGCCAATAGGTACCAAGGGACAAATACAACTGGGTTAAGCCCAGTTGCCAGCACCATGGATTATATCTTACCACTAAAACTAATGGGTCCTAAATGGTGAGCTACAACAACAAGGTCCGTATAGTAAACTACCCCAGGTGTAACCTTAATACTATCTAACATAATATTGCGTTCAGTTTGCCAAAGACTACACTCCCATAAGATGTGATGTGCGGATTGTTCGTATTCATGGTCAGCTGTAGAATATTGACATAAAGGCGAGGCCACAAGCTTAAAGGAAAATAATTTACTCTTAAAGTTGCCATGACCTGTGAGAAATTGGGCAACACAGTGATCCACCTCCAGCCATGTCCTGTCCAGCCGCTCACGAACAGATAGAAAAAACTGGTGGAGGTGACGGCCTTTGATGGAATTTTCCCACCTACATTGCCACTCGGATAAAAGTTCCTCCCAGACATCAGTCTGGGGTTTTAGTTATCTAGAGATCTTAGCACGGCCGCGTTGCGGTAAGAACTCTGGGTCCGTAATCTTTCTAGCGTAGTAGTACATTGCAGCACGCCGCTGCACTTATAGATCGACTGGGAGAACACCCGCCAGCACCGGTGAGGCTTCAGTACTAACCGTCCTACACGTCTTGCATAAGAATATCAAAGCCAAACGCTGGCTTTGAAGCAATTTACGTCATACCGCACCTATGGTGGCCCTATCGGCCCAGATAGGTGACCAGTAGTACATACAACCCAAGTAGGTAGCCCCGTAAATAGTTTTTAAGGTTTGAAAAGATAGACCCCAAGTAGCTTTGGATATTCTCGTCAAGACGTAGAAGTTCTTTTTTGCTTTCTAGACAGAGGATAGCTCTCTCAGTGGAAAGTCCAGGCCGAAAACCAAACTGTGCGTCATGTAATGCTATCCATTTGTCAAGTTCCTTGTCAAGCAGACCATCCAACACCTTGGCAATTACAGGCGCCAAGGATATCGGTCTGTAATTCGCCTTGTCCGACACATAAATTGTAATTCAACACTGTCGTTTAGTAACTTCTCCATATTAAATAATAATTATGTAACCTACTTTCACTATTGTCACTAATGAAGCATATTAGATATTGAGTGCTGTGTACAGTTATAATTGGACTTCAGATTTATGTAAAACTAGCTGACCCGCGCGGCTTCGCTCCCGTCCATCAACCTACCTTACCTACCCTACCTACCCTACCTACCCTACCTACCCTACCTACTCTACCTACCCTACCTACCCTACCTACCCTACCTACCCTACCTACCCTACCTACCCTACCTACCCTACCTACCCTACCTACCCTACCTACCCTACCTACCCTACCTACCCTACCTACCCTACCTACCCTACCTACCCTACCTACCCTACCTACCCTACCTACCCTACCTACCCTACCTACCCTACCTACCCTACCTACCCTACCTACCCTACCTACCCTACCTACCCTACCTACCCTACCTACCCTACCTACCCTACCTACCCTACCTACCCTACCTACCCTACCTACCCTACCTACCCTACCTACCCTACCTACCCTACCTACCCTACCTACCCTACCTACCCTACCTACCCTACCTACCCTACCTACCCTACCTACCCTACCTACCCTACCTACCCTACCTACCCTACCTACCCTACCTACCCTACCTACCCTACCTACCCTACCTACCCTACCTACCCTACCTACCCTACCTACCCTACCTACCCTACCTACCCTACCTACCCTACCTACCCTACCTACCCTACCTACCCTACCTACCCTACGGGATAAAAAGTATCCTATGTCCTTCTCCTGGCTCTAAACTACCTCCCTGCCAATTTTCAGCTAAATCGGTTCAGCCGTTCTTGAGTTATAAGTGAAGTAACTAACACGACTTTCTTTTATATATATAGATATATTGTCATAGCTGTGCTGAATTGTCTTAGTCTGTAGTCTGTCACTGTACTTTTTAAAATAAAATAAAAATAAAATAAAATAAAATATCCCCAGTTTTATTTTTCAGGATTGGTACGACTACTGTTTTCAGCATATCGGGTGGAAGGTATGAGTGGCTAACACAAAACGTGAAAAAAAAAAACTATATTTTATTTAAATAAAGACTATATTTATAGGGAAGGTGCAGATTTAATATTAATTAATATTTTGTGACTAAAATGTAAAAAAGCATAAGAGAAGGGCTAGTGCAACGTTTTTATTCCAGTTAATATTGATTTTTAACAATAATTACAAATTTAAAGTAACGTGAAACGGAACGTGCTTTAGTACACCAATCAGCGTCTGGTGACGTCGCTCGTGTTAGTTTATAGTCCAAGATCCCAGGGCTCACAGACGTTACTTATTTCGCTGTATCAAAATATTTGAATAGAGTAGTGGCCAGTGTAATTTCAACGTATGCATAATAAGTATCTGCTAGCTCCATCCAATGGGCAATTTTTTTTTAGTGATGTATGTAGGTATGACATATTTCATAAGTCTATACGAAGTAGTTTTGCAGTTTTCTTTTTATACTTAGTAAATAAACTATGTCCAAAAGATACTTGTGAATAGGATCTCAATTCTCAGTGGAGATAGCGATCAGATCTTACACTAATACAGTCTTTAATTTTTTACTAATTACTAATTATTTAAGAATATGTATTTTGTAAAAATCGTGAAAATTATCTAGTCATTTTATAGCTAGCATCTGATGATGATACTTACAAACTGGCGGTCGCGTCAACTCAAACTAGCAGGTAAGCGAATGTTCAAAGTACCTACATACTAACACTATTCTATTCCACACATTTTGTTAATGAGAAAATAACTAAGTTCTGGAAGCACTGGGATCATGCTCTATGACTTTTAGTTATGACAGTTCTTGACCAGTGACAGACATGAGAGACGTCATCGTCCGTTTTGGCGCGAAAATTGAAACTGTCTGTTTAAAAACGCAATTTTATCAATAAATTAAAGCTTTTTAATTTTGTATTAATTTGGCGGTCTATTCTAGACGGAGTTCTTTAAAATGAAAGGGAAAATAGAAATATTGCATGTTCCCCATTGTATAGTTTTCTATTTTTTCCCTATACTTGTAGTATAACACCCGTATTCACAAACGTTACTATGAGGTCTCTCAGTGCGCGCGAGCGCAAAGGGCCCCTTAAACTTATTTATAGACAATACATGAGTGGCGGCTAGCACTATGCGTCCTTTAGAATGAACGCACAGCTATGGTAGCCTGCGTTGCCTCATAGTCGTTGAGAGGATCCGGCAGTTGGGTCTTGAGGTGGCCTTGCACAAGTCCGAAGCCATGTGCTTCCATGGTTCTCGGAGCAGGCCACCATCGGGATCTCAAATAACGGTGGGAGGGGTTCACATCGGCGTCGGGTCGACGATGACGTATCTAGGTCTCGTCCTTGACAGCCGATGGAACTTCGTCGAACACTTCCGACGTTTGGCTCCCAGACTGGCACGAGCCGGGGCTGCCTTCAAGCGGCTTCTGCCCAATCTAGGGGGTCCAAATGCCTCCTGCCGGAAGCTTTACGCGGGGGTCGTGCGGTCCATGGCCCTTTATGGGGCGCCGGTCTGGGCGCCTACTTTGAGGAAGCGACCTGCCCGTTACCTCAACGCGTCTCAGAGGGTCATGGCCATCCGGCTGGCCCGGGGATACCGCACGGTCTCTGGCGAGGCGGCGAGCCTCCTTGCCGGACTGCCGCCATGGGATCTGGAGGCGAGAGCCCTCGCGCACATTTACGAGTGGCGCGTGGAGGCGCAACGCCGGGGCGAGACACCTCTGCCGCGGCAAATCGCAGCAAGGCGGACGGAGCTCCGGCAGGATCTCATGGCGGTATGGAGACAGCGACTGTCGCAACCCAGCGGTGGGCACGCAACAATCCAGGCGATAAGTCCCCTCTTTGAGGAGTGGCTGGAGCGGCGCCACGGCGTCCTCACCTTCCGCCTGACACAGGTACTCACCGGACACGGTTGTTTCGGGAGATACCTGTTTCGGATTCGGCGGGAGGACGCGCCCGGGTGTCATCACTGCGAGGATTGCCCGGAGGACACGGTGGAGCATACGGTGGAGGTCTGCCATGCTTGGGCGGAGCACCGCCGGGTCCTCATCGAGGCGATCGGCGGCGGCGACCTCTCGCGACCGGCCTTGGTTCAATCTTTGGTCCGGAGCGAGGAGGCATGGGAAGCGATCACCTCCTTCTGCGAAGCAGTAATGCTAGCAAAGGAGGAGGCCGAACGTGTGAGAGAGAGGGAAACCTCACGTCCCAGTCGCCGCAACAGAAGAAGACGCCCCAGGCGTCGGGAGTCGCAGGACGATTCCCGGCCGCCGTAGGCGCGGGCCTGCGGACGGCGAGCAGTGGGTGGCTCGCCGTCTGATCAGAACTAGGCCCGGGTCGGCGGCGCGCTGCGATCCCAGCGCGCCTCAAAGAGATGTCAGCGTGGAAGACGGGGCCCGCTTGGGCAGGTGCCTGCTGGGGCTGCGGAATCTGTTCGAAAGAGGTGCCGTAGCCTTGGAACGCAAAGGGCTCCAGGAGGAACACGGATGGGTTTTAGTCAGTAAGAGTCTGACACTCCCTCTTGCTTCACCCAGAGCGGGAGGAGTCATTTGATGATTTCCCATCCTTAAAAAAAAAAAAAAAAATGGTAGCCTGCTAGCTGTTTTAAACAACGCATAGCTAGTGTCTCTCGCTTCTCTGTGGTCTATTACGTGTTACAAGAAATATTTTTCGGGGTTAGATTTTACTGTTAGTGATAATTTTCCATTTTAATAGCGTCCTTTTACAATAGATTATAGTAGTAAAGAAGAATTTGATAATTATATCATGATATTTATATAATTTGATAATTATATAATGCAGTGAGAAATACCTTACTTCGCATAATGCAAATTCACAAACAATACTTTTCTCAGTAAAGTAGCATTACTTTACTGATAAAAGTATTGTTTGTGAATACGGGTGTAAGACAGTAATACTTGCCTTTCATAGTAAAAATATATAAACTTTGATTCCCTTGCGAGTGCCGAAATATATGTTTTTAGCGGCATAAACGGCGTATCTTTATTTTACGTTAACTTAGAAGTTTGATTTTTTCACAGCTTCTAGAGACTAGACCTGAGTATATTGTTTTAATTTCAGTTCAATACCTCCACGCGTTCCCGATATAAAGGGTCTTGACAGACAGACGGACGGATGGACAGATGGACAACAAAGTAATCCTATAAGGGTTCTGATTTTTCCTTTCGAAGTACGGAACCCTAAACACGGGTGGTGGTAATCAGGTGACACTAACTGGTGTTAGGCTTCGGCCCACTGGGCGAAGACGTACCGCCAAGTGGCCTAGCCGTATTCCGGTACGATGCTCAGTGTAGCCAATTCAGAGGAGTTGGGTCGAAATAGTTGTTTCAATGCAGGTAGATCGACCAGGCTCGCGTTGATATGGACGTATCGGGAGACTAGTCGCGGAGGGTAGTGGGATCCGAGGCACGGTGCGCCGCTGGCCGACCGCAGGTAGTTGGAGGGCCCAAGTAGTGTGCTAGCCACACATGTGTTAGACTCAGAAGGGAAAAGGGCAAAAATCAAACATAGAACAGATTATAATCAGTATATTTATAAAGAAATAACAGAAACATCACTTACACTATTGCACGCTCGGCGATCGTCGACTGACTGAGCTCTTTGACACTTTGACATTGACATTCGGAACGAATGAATGAGTGTTGGGATCGATATGCTAATCGATACCAACTTGTTAGTCGATTAGAGCAATAAAATTATATCTCAAAGTATACTATGTGTTACAATCGGCCATCCTTCGCATAACGTGTCCTCACGTTAAATTGACATAGATATATATTATACTATATAAAAAAGAGAATACATAAACTCTGTAACTGAAACTTAAGATCTAGTTATTCAACTAACCCCTATTATGATGCTATGCAACAACTCCTGGGCGGCACAATGCTTGCCTCTCATGCCCGCTACACAACACACTCTAATACTACTATAGTGGTGCGGGGTGAGAGCTACTTCCTTCACTGTCAACCCGCTGCCACTGTGATGCCACGCAACAACTCCTGGGTGGCAAGTTCATATGCCTCTCATGCCCGCCACGTGACATCCGGGGTACTTATCTATAGTGGTGCGGGGCGAGAGTTACTTCCTTCACCATCACCACACAACCACTGCGATGCCACGCAACAACTCCTGGGCGGCAAGTTCATATGCCTCTCATGCCCGCTACGTGACATCCGAGGTACTTATCTATAGTGGTGCGGGGCGAGAGCTACTTCCTTCACCTTCACCACGCAACCACTGCGATGCCACGCAACAACTCCTGGGCGGCAAGTTCATATACCTCTCATGCCCGCTACGTGACATCCGAGGTACTTATCTATAGTGGTGCGGGGCGAGAGCTACTTCCTTCACCTTCGCCACGCAACCACTGCGATGCCACGCAACAACTCCTGGGCGGCAAGTTCATATGCCTCTCATGCCCGCTACGTGACATCCTCGCTTGTCACTTGGTAAGTTCACTTAATGTATTTCTCGCTCATTAATTATAATTCGCTATTTAATAACATATATACTCGTAATCATTTTGCACTTTCAATTGTTTTACTAATTTTTAAGATCTAAGTTATTACATGTGATGTTTTCACTGCTATAACGTTTGATTACATGGTAAATACTGTTTTTACATTCACTTCTAATCACATACATAATTTATATACCTTTATATATAACATTACATTATTGATTATTATTTCGCTGTTGTTTTATTTATTCAATCAGTATTTTCACTATCACTACATTCGCTACTTTCGTGTGAATGACAAGCGGTTTCACCAAAGCTCAACCATGGAAATATTTTGTCAACTGACATGACATTTTCATAACGTTGACCCTTTCTGGTCAACGGAGTATCCTCTACTAAATAGCGATCGTTTGGTAAAACCCTTTTAATCCTATAAGGCCCTTGGCATTTTGCCTCTAGCTTTTTGGATTGACCGGGGCCAGTCACGACTGCTCTTACTATACGCACTAGGTCGCCTTCCTTATATTTCCTACTATCCTTCCTACGTTTATCATACCTACTCTTATTGATTTGTTGATTCTTCCTTATACGTTCCCCTGCCTCAGAACGGATGTCATCTAATGTCTTGCTACTCGTACCTTCACCTATATCATCGACTATATCATTAAGCAAACCTTGTGCTGGGTTACTGACTTTCCTACCTAAAAGTAGCCTCGTACCTCGTGTATAGTGGTATTGATACCAAGTTGTACATCGGGCAATAGTTCGTCCCAAGTATTATTGCCTTTTCCATGAGCCATGGATCCTAAAGAGGCCAAAATCGTGCGGTTGTACCGCTCGACTTGGCCATTTGCCCGGGGAGTAGCCACAGAGTTCAGGATATGTTTAGTTCCGATTGAATTAACAAATGACTTAAACTTTTTACTGGTGAAGCTAGTGCCTCTATCCGTAATAATACGTGTGGGACTACCAAAGTAACTAAAGAGATTTTTAAATGCTTTAATAGTCTCTTTAGTTTTTGTGCTCTTGACGGGGGTCAAGCTCACGTATTTGGTATATGCATCAACGATGACTAATATATAAACGTTACGTCGTTTGCTTCGTGGGAAGGGACCAAGATGATCCGCGTGTAGTGTGTGAAATGGGATCTCGATTTTGGGTATTGGATGGAGAAACCCTTCTTTAGCTCCTGACGGGAGTTTGTGATGGGCACACTCAAGACACGCGCTGACATATTTTTTAATGAATTTACGCATTTTGGGGAACCAAAAGAGCGACCTCACTCTTTGCAAGGTTTTATCAAATCCAAAATGCCCAATGTCATCATGATTTGTCTTGAGCACTTGCCATCTAACTCCACGAGGTACCAGCCATCTTAATGTACCATCACTGAGGATACGGAATACCCGACCATTTTTGATCTTGTATTCCTTGTAAACACCCGCAATCTTCGGGGTTTCAGGATCCTCTAGAATATCCTTAATTCGTCTTACTTCCTCATCAGATGACTGTACTGTAGTGATCCAATCTTCGGATCCCACCGACAGAATGTCAAGTGTATGTACGGCTTCAGCACATTCACCTTCTATAGGACTTCTGCTGAGAGCGTCTACATGGGACATTCTTTCTCCTGGTCGATATTCAATACTGCAGTCAAACTCCAAGAATTGAATCCACCACCAAGATATCCGAGGAACTAAGTCTCTCTTTGTGAATGTAGAACGCAGAGCGTTGCAGTCCGTGACAATAGTAAACTTAATTCCGATGAGATAAATACGGAACTTATTAAGTGTACTAACGACAGTCAATGTCTCCAGTTCGAACGAATGGAGTTTCATTTCGTCTATGGTGGTCTGCCGACTGAAATACGCTATTGGGCGCCAAGGGTCATCTCCAGTTCTTTGCAGTAATATCCCAGCTACGCCAAATTTGCTGGCGTCAGTGTGTACCTGCGTTTGTGCGCTATGGTCATAAAGAGCTAGTACTGGTCTATTAACTAAACATCTTTTAAGGGTTTCAAAGGCATCAGACTCCGCCTTTTCCCATTTCCACTGTACATCCTTCCTTAAGAGATTTGTCAAGGGTCTCGCTATCATCGCAAATCCCTTGACAAACCGCCTAAAGAAACTGGCTAGTCCAATAAACCGCCTAACTTCGTGCTGATTACGTGGTTCAGGAAATTTAGCAACAGCCTCAACTTTTTGAATCCCTGGCCTAACACCGTTTCTATCTATTTGAAAGCCAAGGAACTCTATCTGTTCCTGAAAAAAACTACACTTTTCTATTTTTAGAGTAAGTCCAGCTTGTTTAAGGAGGTCTAAAACTTCTTTAAGTCGTAATAAACCCTCTTCAAAGTTTTTGGAGGGGATTAAGATGTCATCCATATATATAATGACGTAACTAATCTTAGATTGACTTAAGATTTTATGAATTGTACGTTGAAAAACTGCAGGGGCATTCGCCAACCCAAAAGGCATACGAGTGTACTCGTACTGCCCATCAGGTGTAACGAATGCCGTTTTCTCACGAGACTGCTCCGCTATAGGTATCTGATGATACCCTGAAGCCAAATCTAAAGACGTGAACAATGATTGTCCTGATAATTGGTCTAGTAAATCCTCTATCCGAGGTAGCGGATAGTGGTCTCGTTTGTTGCGACTATTTAGGGCCCTATAGTCGACACAAAGACGTTTTTCCCCAGACTTCTTCTGTACCAGCACAATTGGGCTGGCATACGGAGAGCTTGATTCGCGAATGATGCTATGGGCCATCATCTCACTCACCATATCTCGGACTAATTTTCGCTCAGAGTATGGTAAGCGATAGGGTCTATAAACAACAGGGGTCATATCTTTAAGACATATTTCCATCTCTGTGACCGTTGTAAATCCCAAGTCGTGCATACCATTGGAAAAGCAAGCTTTATACTTGGTTATTAAATCGGTACATTGTTTTATTTGTATATCAGTCAACTGCTGGCCATATTTAATGGTCACATTTTCAAGAGAACTACCTTCCTCCGTGGAAACTCTATAAATAGACATATCAGACCCAAGATAGCGTGCTCTAGTGATAAGTGTATCTTTTGTGATCACTACAGGTTTACCACCTACATTCTGTAGTAGCAATGAGCAAGTGCCGTTAACTATGTGGTACTCCCCTGGCAAAAGATAATATTCGTTGCCAATACTGCCCCTAACTGTACCATCTACGTAAATGTTTCCACTCAGATTATCAAGAGATTTCGACAGGGATACACTTCATTTGGCCAATACCTATTTCTGTTTTTTCTTTGGACAAAAGAAATAGTTTAATTGGTGTCACTGTTACACGTTCGAATTTTAGATCCGTATTTGTCTTAATGATTTGTAAATTTGGCCGTTCAGTAAAACTATGCCCGAGTAAAATGCTATAGCTAATTAATGTGTCATCTACTATAAATACCTCAATATCCTTTTCTATAATACCTTTAACTTCAATATCTACTTTAGTACGGCCTCTAGGTAAATATGGGATATTTCCTAACCCCCTTAAGAATGGACCGTCAACATATTCCCATTGCAAACCTATTTTTTTAGCGTCACTTTCACGCATAACTGTCGCTTCGCTACCTAAATCTACCAAGCAATCTATAGGATTCCCGTTGACCTTTATGATTAATTTATACTTGTTACTGGAATCGTTTTGAAGTGAAACCTTAAGGACACTTTTGACTTTCTCACTTAAATGCTGTTCCTTAATTTTATTCGTACAATTAGAAGACGTGTGGCCCATAAGGTTGCACTTTGTACACTTTGTAATTGGTTTAGGACACTTAAAACTCGGGTGTCCTACCTCCCGACAGTTAAAACAAGTCATAGTTTTTGCCTTTTGATTGTTTCTGTTCGGTGCACTGTCACTGGAGGAATTGTTGGTGTTACTCGATAAGCGAGTATCACGACTATTGCGTCCATTTGAATCAGACTGTTCTCGATAAAAGGACTTAATAGTTTTGAAGAATTGATGTATTTCTTCAGGTTTTTCAAATTTAGCCGCCTGGGCCCCTACTCGAACACCCCTATCCTCGATCCCGTGAACCAAACAGTCCACTGCTTGTTTATCGAAAATCTTACAACGGTTGAGAAGGTTTATTTTTGCAAAATAATAGATTTCTAAGGACTCCCCGGGTCGTACTCTTCTATTAAGCATTTCCATGAGTAAGTCCGCGTAATTCTCGGTTGCTGGGAAGGATTCTTTGAGCATGACTCTCCATTCGCTCCATGTATGCTTAATAGAAGGCAATCCCTGATACCATGTACGGGCGTGACCAGTGAGTTTAGGCAGGGCATAGTGAATTGTCTGTTTTTCATTCCAGCCATAGATTTCGGCGCATTCCTCAATCTTGTCGAGCCATGCGTTAATAGTTTGTTCCTTGGATAGTGGATCATACTCTGGCACGACATTATTGAGGCTGGAAAGGAACTCACGATCCCCTGACCTACCTTTCAAAACATTTAGGAATTCTTCAAAGAATTCTGAAGGTTCTAATCTAGGTTTCTTAGGGCTAGGTTCTTCGTCCATTTTCGGATGAGAAGAATCCAAACGAACATGCAATCCTGACGTACCTCGCTTGCCCTTTGAAGGACTCCGACGTAAATCACCCGACGCTTGTCGGCGGTGAACCTGGTCTTCCAACAACCTCAGTCGCTTCCTGGTTTCCGACAGTTCTCGTTCCGAGTCACGCAATCTGCGATCTGGCGTGCGATGACCTGCACGATGAGGCCTATCACGACGTGAGTTGCGACTTCGACTGCGAGTCTCTCGGCATCGAGAATGACGATGGGTATTTCGGCTGCAACAACGGCTGCGGCTGCGGCTACGCCTGCTACCGTGCCTGGTACGGCTGCGCGATACTCGACTACTTCGCATCTCGTGGTCCGAGTTGGGGCACGGTGTAGTCAGCCTCTTTGGTCTATTCGTATTCGCTCCACATTTGTCGCTCATTGTCTGAAACTTACAGGTTTTGATTTTAGGTTTTGATCAATGAATAACTAAATTTACCCGGATTGCAAAAATCTTTCAATTAGGTAGGCACTAAACGGGTAATTTATATAACAAGTAAAAGTACCTAAATAGATATGGGGCAAGGTCTTAATATAATCTGTTCAATTAATTTCACTATTTTGCATGAATACTAACGTTTGACAAAATAAAAGGTAAATGATGGTGGGTCTAAATAATATGGAAATGAAATCCGATGTCATCCGCAAAATCCATAGCTGTAATTCTAAATTGACGGTTTTAGGGTGTTCAGGGTCATGTGCTTTGTTAAATTAAGTTCATATTTCGATGAAATAAACTTGCAATACCTGTATATATTATTTTCAAAATGGCGGATTTCTAGGCTTTTAACTGAAGTTAAATCCAATTACATCCAAATAATCCTTTGTTACAGTTTGAAATTAACGATTAAAGAGAACCATGGCCCAGTATTTTGTTGATTTGGGTTCATATTTTGACAAAATAATAGGCTTGCAACCCGTTTTTGTAGTGACGGTTTTTTTTTTAACAATCAAATTTAAATTAAATCTATTCGCATCCATCTGATTCTTCCTCGAAAGTTAATAATCTACATTCCATTGGATATCTTGTTTAGTGTTACACTAGATTTTGACAATATTTAACGAACGGTTATGATCAAAATGGCCGCGCCGTTATGTTCTCACTAGTATGGCGTGTAGGTTATTTATGCAAAAACTATTCGTTTTCACACCGATCCCTCTTCTGAGATGTAAGACTCAGAAGGGAAAAGGGCAAAAATCAAACATAGAACAGATTATAATCAGTATATTTATAAAGAAATAACAGAAACATCACTTACACTATTGCACGCTCGGCGATCGTCGACTGACTGAGCTCTTTGACACTTTGACATTGACATTCGGAACGAATGAATGAGTGTTGGGATCGATATGCTAATCGATACCAACTTGTTAGTCGATTAGAGCAATAAAATTATATCTCAAAGTATACTATGTGTTACACATGAAAGGCTACCCGCCAACTGTCGAAAAATCCCGGGGTGCACCATCGTGCTGGCTGGCGACCAGACGGGAGGACCTGATGGACATTCCCTGGGAGGCTAGGGCGTCCCCGCAGTTTCCAAACTAGTCCCCCAATGATGTCGTCCTGTCAGAGCGTACTTGAGGGTAGCAGCATGGAACCTCATTTCACTTCCTTTTCCTCAACTACTTTCAATCAAACATGACGAATAAAAAAGAAAAAGACTTTGACTTTAACTACTCTGTGGCACTCGGCGCGCAGCGCGGCCTTGCTGTGTCTCACGTTTGGCTTAATAAAACGTTTCATATTACATTATTTAATTGAGAATCGGCATTAACATCATCTTTATGTGATGTGCACATTTTAAAATCCGGTGTGTTTCGTGTGTTCCAAGATCGAGTAGTCAAGCATCTCTCCATACTGTTTGATGCCTTTCAAGAACAGCCCCCGCTGCACCACCACGCGGCTCACTCACTGTACACTTGCCTGTATACGTGCTGTTGCTTCACTCGAGGGCTCTTTCATACAGAGAGATTGAATCCTTTCTAGTAATTATAATAATTTCAGTTGTTTGTTTCTCTCAACCTCAACTCATTTTTATAAGATATTTTTATGTGTAAATAATCTGGCAAAAATATTGTTTCATATTTTGCTCGTAATGTAATGAAATGCTCTCAGATAGACATAACATTTCAGCCGGCAATGTATGACACACATAACACTCTAATATGAAGACAAACGACGCGAGTGCTCGCACTTCATTTACAAAGTAATCCTATTTTTATCGTCAATGAAACGTAGCGGGGCGAGTAGGGAGAGGCAGGGAGCGGTGTTATGGAAAAACATTACGAATAATGGATGCAAGGAAATGTTATCACAGCAAACGTAACCAAGTCAGGCAGAGTAGAGACACTCATCCACAAGCAGCCTACGCTGCTATGGCGCTACGCTGCTACGGCGCTACGCGGCTACAGCGCTACGCGAATGTGGTACTACGCGGCTACGACAACTAATCGTTCATCGTCTCGAGTTTGATTCTCGCTTGCCTTTTAAAACAAACGTATAATTCTGCAAAACAAAGCTGTTGATGTCCGAACGGTGCAAGTTGAAAAGTCACGCAACATAAAACATCGAATGCCAATATTCTACTAATTCTTAAAAAACGTTTGCATTGTCACATCAATCGCAAACTGTCAAAAACGCTTGCATTTCCCTACATTTTTGACAGACTGATATGCGAATGCGAACTCCTTAAAAATGAGTAGAATTGGCCCAATCTTATCTAATCAAAAATTTGTAGAGGTATGGTTAGGCAGCTAGGACTCCACATGCCGTCACATCATGATCTCAAAGTGCAAGTTCAGACTTATTTACTAATAACTGAATTTACTTATTTAATAATGACTGAATTTACTTATTTTAATGCCGCTGTTGTGACCACAATGTGGTGGCAATTTCGTTAAGGGCCATTATGGGCGTGCTTCATGTCTCGCCCACTGCTACTCAAAGGGTATGCTGCTAATTTGATCTGATTCCACATGCATAATCTTTTACACCCTTCTCAACCCTTTTAAAGGTTCCAAACATCCGTAAAAA
This sequence comes from Lacanobia oleracea, assembly GCA_950371165.1. NCBI lineage: Eukaryota > Metazoa > Arthropoda > Insecta > Lepidoptera > Noctuidae > Lacanobia > Lacanobia oleracea. The sequence continues at coordinate 24,112,790 of OX493406.1, forward strand.
ACGGAACCCTTATAGAATGTCTGTCTGTCTGTCAATTCTACTCATAAAAATTATAGGAAAAGTATAAGAAGTCTGGAGTGTTAAAATGACATGTTAAAAAAATTAAATTGGTTCGGAACCTTTTACGCGCGAGACCGACTCGCACTTGGCCAGTTTTTTTTACCTGCATACGTCAACAGTCACTTTCGTCACGTCACTGTTGACGCCACTGTCCTTTTGATAAGATGCTTGTCACTCCACTTGGTTAAATCGGAGAAAAATTTCAGTTCAACTATTTAGTTTTACAAACATCAGCCATTCCCGTGATTATGTCACTTTTGATAGCTATTAACTTCGCACCCTCAACTAATTAGTAATATTTCGAGGTTTGCGAACTGTTTCTCTCAGGGATTGATGAATAGGTTTCGATGAAACAATGAAACAGCTGGTAATGCAAAATTTCATATTTTATAATATAACAAACCATGTCCAAACCAACAAGTCTATAGCTAGGTATCGCGTGGATCGCGTGTGTCACATGAAGACGTCATCGGCGAGTAGCTTGGGCGCGAGCGGAGGCGCGTTCGGGGGGGCGGGCGCGGCGCGGTCGTCCTCGAACGTCACCATCTTGTCACGCGCCTTGCCGCCCGCACCGCCGCCCGCACCCCCACTCGCTCCGCACAGCTCGCCCGCACCGCTCAGGTTGAATGCGCTGAGGCTGCGCGGCACGAAGTACTCGACGCAGCGCTCGGCGTGGCCGGCCGAGCGGCGCGCCGGCGTGTTGCGTGCGAAGCTGTCCTCGCCGTAGTGCGACGACTTACGCCGCGGCAGGCTGTTGAACTTCGTCGGGTTCAAAGAGTCTATTTTAAAAGTCACTTGCTGGCGCTTCTCGCAGCCAGCAAACGCCACAGACGGCCCCGAGTCGGCCGTCTCGCGGTGTCAGGACACCACGGACATGGAGATCTTGTCGTCGCACGCGGCGTCCGCACTGTGCACGGCGCGCGACTTGCTGGCGCCCGCGCACAGCGACGTGGCACCGCGCACCAGCGCGCCCAGGTCCTCCTGGATGAGGTTGAAGCACATCGCGATCACCACGATGCCCACGAGGATGTAAATGCAGCACACGCCCACCGCGACGTCCTCTGCCTTGGCGGAGATAGTGCTGGCGTACAGCCCAGGCCGCAGGTCGCCAAAGCCGATAGTAGCGAGGCTCGCGAACGAGAAGTAGCACCCGTCCACTAAGTTCCACCTCTCAGTCGTATGAAACACGAAAGTCCCTAACGCTATATACAGTACAATGAATAGTAAACTAAGTATAATTGGCACTCGCGTGTGATCCCGACACGTCCAATGGTAGCCGCCACTAAAACTGTCCAGGTTCAAAGCGGCCTGGAAGGGAGTCCGTCTCTGCGCGTCGCACTTGCCGGCCGGGTCGCAGGCGGCGGGGCGGCGCAGGCGCAAGCGCGCGCGCGGGCGCAGGCGCGCGTACAAGCCGCGCACTCCGCGCGCCAGCGCCTCGCCCAGCGTGCTCAGGTACAGCATGATGATGGGGATGCCGACGCAGGCGTACGCCACCGCCACCAGCCGGCCCGCGCACGACTTCGGCGTCACGTTTCCGTGCCCTGCACAAACAAACATTCGGTTAACAACTCGCTTAACCAAAATATTTTCACGTCGAAACTATTTGGTGGTCCTTCCCTAAAAAAGAGTGAATCGAACTCGCGCATCGAGGGTTCCGTACTGTCCATAGAAACATTAAAAAAAACAGAAGAAATGGCAAGGGGCATGTCAATGTTCGCGCGACATGCTAACGCTGAGCATAACATAGGCAAATGGCCGTCTCGGCGAACTAGTGCGCTTTCGACCACGATCGTGACAAATTATAAGAATTCCGTGTTATTCAGCGGTTTCTTGTAAAACCGAAGCCTAAATCAAAACTTTGTAAATAATGGAATCACTTATCATATCTAAATATAAGTATTTTACTTTATTTAATAATAATATGCGCCAGCCGGACGATGATGACATGTGTTCATTCTGGCGCAGCATCTGATCGGTGCCTGTCAGTCATACCGAGGGTGACTGGATTCGGGAGGTCGAGCGCGTGTGCGATCCGATACCAGAAATGGGGGTAATTACCATCAGCCCCCAAGATGTAGCTGTGCAGTCCGTCCGTTGCCTAACTGGACATCTCTCTTGGCTTTTTTCTCAATTGACTCAAGGGCATCAAGCTGGTATCTGGCAGATCCATCTCAAAGATGAGAGCAGTATTCCATACACGATCGAACTTGCGCTTGATAGAGTTTGAGCAGCTGTTCCGACGTGAAGTACCGTCTCACCTTTGCTAGGATCCCCAACTTCTTTGCAGCCACTTGAGCTTTTGCCTCTATGAAAGGTCCAAAATTGAAAGTAGATGTTAATATAACCCCAAGAAGCTCAAATTGGTCGGTTATCGGCACGGTGTCCTCGGAAAGATGGAGCTGGATGGAATTGGCTCCTTTTGGCGGAAAATAGACACGTTTGGGTCTTAGCAGCATTGAACTTAACCAGATTGGCATCGCCCCATTCAGAGACAGCCTGTAAGGACACGTTCAAGCGCTCAACCATAGCCTCCCGGAGAGACCGGATCTGCGACCCACCAGCTCGTGCGTCGGACATGTATCTCTCAGCAACAGTGCTTTCGTCTGCATACCCAAAGGTACCGGGTTTAACCAGATCATTAATATGCAGCAAGAAAAGTTTTGTCCAGCAGTTCAGACTAGCAGCCATCTATGACTCGCATAGAACGATCCCTCAGGAAATCTGCGATCCAATCACACAGACCGGCGGGCAGACCGAAGGAAGGTAGCTTACTAATAAGATTACCGTGCCAGATCCTGTCATAGGCCTTTGAGATGTCAAGGGAGACCGCTAGTGCCTCCCCGTGCTTCTCTATGGCCTCACTCTAGATGTGAATGGCATAAGCTAGAAGATCCCCAGTTGACCGATTTCGGCGGAACCGGTATTGTCGGTCACTAAGGATATCATTCGCTTCTAGGTACGCAAGGAGCTTATGATTCAGCACGTTCCATAGTCTATCAGAGTATGGACGTACCGAGATGGGTCTATAATTCGACGGGTCAGCTCGACTACCCTTCTTGGGCACGGGCTGTACGTTATCTTGGTTCCAAGCCTTCGGCACTTTTCCAGTCACAAACGAAAGGCGAAATAGACGTGTCAAGATCGGAGACAACTCAGGCGCACAAGTCTGCAGAACAATTGCTTTATCCCGTCGGGGCCACTAGCCTTGTTCACGTCTAGGTTACACAATACCCTACGGACGTCCCTCTGATGAATGCGAATGTTCGACATACTCGACTCGCATCCACCAGGAGAAGCAGGGGGCGTCGCGCCACCAGGATCCAGACGTGAAGATTCCGCAAACAAAGAAGCAAATAAGTTCGCTTTCTCCTCAGCGGAGTAGGCCAGCGTCCCGTCGGGTCTCAGCAATGGTGGTAGTGAGGGGCGGCAGAAGTTCGATTCGACCGACCAAAGTCGAAGGACCAAAAAGCCTTACTACCTGTTGGGTATGAAGCATTTTTGTTCCCTATTCGGCTAATGTGGTCAAATCGAGCCCTCCGCAACACTTTCTTGCAGGACTTGGCAGCCCTATTGAAGGCTCTCTTCTTCTGACTCACGTCATTTGCTTTGTGCGTACGAGCGTCGACCCATGCAAGGTACGCCGCGTGCTTAAGCGCATCAGCGCGATTGCACTCGGCATCAAACCATGGACGAGCTTCGCCAGATATTGTTATGTCAGAGAAAGGAATGTAGTGTCTGAACAAGCAATGTAAATATCACAAAACGATACTTTAGTATGCACATTCAGAGCGTATTACGGCCGCTGCTTCTTGCGACGAGTTAGTCACGTGATTGTGCAGATCAACTTATGTAGGTTATCGGCAAAAAATTCGATAGACGAAAGAAATCTTGCTATAATAGTTTACTTTTCAATTTGTTTTTACTCGGTTAGAAGATCAAACAAAACTTTTTTTTATTTAATTTAATTACACTGTAGTAGATAAATGCGTAACCAACTTACGTAAATTAAATTAAGTTAATTCAATTTTAGGTTAATAACCGGTGGTGTTTATAATGTATTCTGGATATGCCATTTTAATTTATTTCGTTTATTTATTTTCTTTACACATCATTCTAATTTTAAATATTTCAATAATAAAAAAGATAACATTAAGAAATATAAAAATAGTAGCCCACCGGTATCGGGAACAAGGTCCAAACCGGCGGTCCCGGGCTCCAGAGAGGAACCTTCTAGCGAGCCGTGTCTAGAAGTATCACTTTCTGAATCAAGCCCTTGATCCAGCTGCCTTACGAGAGCCTCCTAAGGTGTTGGTCGAGGCTCGCGGCTATTAAACCGCTGGCTTTCACGACTATCGGTACAATGATTGCGGATTCCACTTCCCACATGTCGACAACCTCGCAAGCCAAGCCAATATACTTCACGATATACCTATTTTTTTTTTTTTTTTTAAAAGCAAGCCAATATACTTGACTTGATTATCTTTCTCGGCTTTCACGAGGTTCTCATCATGCGTGACGGTTTTGTCTACAATCATTGCACGCCTCACTATTCGGTCCACCATCACTATATCAGGCTTATTGGCAACAATAGTCCTATCAGTGATGATGGACCGATCCCAGTACAATGTGGTATTGCCATTATCGAGAACTGGGTCGGGCACACACCTGTAGTACGGCACCTCCGACTCCACAAGAGAGTATTTCAGAGCAAGTTGCTGATGGATAATCCTGGCTACAAGGTTGTGCCTATGCAAGTATTCTCCGTTAGCTAGACGAGAACAACCGGAGATAATGAGGCGAATTGATTCTCCCGGACGGTGACCTGCCCGACATACATTCAGTCAAAAAAGTATCGGGAATGGATGATTTGTTTATGGTTCCAAATACAAAAATTTGTTTTTTTGTAGTTGTTAGATTGGCACATCTGTTTTCCATTTTGGCGCGGAGTTTGAGTTGCATCTGTTATTTATATTAAATACAGTGCTGGTTTTAGTAATATCATATATAGTGTGTATTGCGAATTTCACAATGGACAAAAATATCGAACAAAGAGTTTGTCTTAAATTTTGCATGGCTAATGGAATTTCGTGTTCGGAGTCACTGAAAATGTTACAGAAGGCTTACAGTGAATCGACTTTATCAAAAACTCGTGCTTATGAGTGGTTCAAAGCGTTCAAAAGCGGTCGAGATGTGATGGAAGATTTGCCTCGCTCTGGTAGGCCGTCAACGTCTGCAACTGAAGTTAACATCGCAAAAGTGAAAGAAATAGTGACTGAAAATCCCCATTCAACTCTGAGAGAGATAGCCGCCGAACTTTCTGTATCTCACGAGTCGATCCGTACCATTTTAACTAATCACTTGGGTATGAAACATGTTGCTGCTCGGCTAGTCCCAAAAGATCTGAATTTTCTCCAAAAACTCAATCGCATGAAAGTCGCTGAGGACATGCTAGAACGAGTCAGTTCGGACCCAACATTCATGAAACGCATTTTTACTGGTGACGAGACGTGGGTTTACGAGTTTGACATGCAAACTAGTCAACAAGCTTCGGAGTGGCGCCTTCCACCTGAACCGAAACCGAAAAAACCACGCCAAAGTCAAAGTCATGTTGACTGTTTTCTTTGACTATCGCGGTGTTGTGCACTCTGAATTCTTACCGGAAGGTCTAACGGTAAATAAAGAATATTATTTGAGCGTTATGCGGCGTTTAAGAGAGCAAATTCGACGAAAAAGGCCAGATTTGTGGAAAGAAAATTCTTGGATTTTGCACCACGACAATGCGCCTTTGCACAAGGCTATCATTGTGAACGAATTGTTAACCAAACACTCAACAAATACCATCCAGCAACCACCATATTCACCAGATATGGCTCCTGCTGACTTTTTTCTTTTTCCTAAACTCAAATTATCACTTCGTGGCACCCGTTTTCAATCGATAGAAGACATAAAGGAGAATTCGCGGCGAGAACTGAACTCAATTCCGGAAGCAGCGTTTAAAAAATGTTTTGATGAATGGATTATTCGTTGGCGCAAGTGTATCGTTTCTTAAGGAGCATACTTTGAAGGTGATAAAATAAATTTGGATGAATAACAGACATTTTGTGTATTATTGATCTTTTCCCGGTACTTTCTTGACAGAGTAGTATGTCGACCGTGCCGTCTTTCACAATAAATCTCCGGTAGTTATTCGTCATGATAACTTCGTCCATAATTGCACAAACAAAACCCTCGGTTTCTCTAAAAAGGTCACCGAAACGCAACCAGGCTACGGACGCTAGTTGGTCTACGTCGGGCCCATGTAAGGCCCGGAAAAAGCGCTCGTGAAGCCATACCACCCTGCGATCGTTAGTGTCAAGCACCGTAGGTTTGTGCCAGTTCTCATTTGCCAAGGATAGTGGGGTGAGTTCCTTGTCCAGCGCCACTACATCTCGACGCATACCCACGTCGACAGCTAGGAAATATTCCTTCCACACTTTCGCGGGAAATACAGTCTCATTACCGACGACCGTGCGTGATGCATTCGATATGCAGTAAGCAGTGTGCGAGCCCGCCTATCCAGGCCGCCGCCTTCAAATTCCATTTGAGGCCATTTGAGTACGCCGAAAGAGTATATCAATACCAGCATGACCCAACCGCTGAAGGCACGCACCTTGTTTCCGCCTGATAGAAGGCTATTGATTACCTTTTTTAGGCGGGCAAAGAAGCGCTCCTTCAACGAATGCTTCATGTCTGTAACATTGATACCTAACGCTTCCGACATACCCAAATACTTATAAGTTTTAGTTGAAGAAAGCGTTCTCAGGTTTATGGAATCCGAGAGTTGAGTTCCCACGGATTCCATAATGTCTCCACGCTTTACATGCATGACCGCACATTTGTCCACACCAAACTCCATCCTGATGGCGTTACTGAAAGTTTCAGTTACCTTCAGTAGCTCCATCAGCTGCAGATTAGTAGGGGCAAAGAGTTTCAGATCATCCATTTTAAGGAGGTAAGATATAACCTGACCACCTCTCTTCAACCTATAGCCTAGCCCTGAATTCTCTAGCAGTGTGCTAAAAGGATTTAAGACTAGACAAAACCAAAGCGAACTCAAATTGTCGCCCTGAAATATACCCTGCTCAATCGTTACGTATCGTTACCTATTCCTCTGGATATTTTGACAACCTAGATAGCGAAGGACTGTCCTCCATTGCCCCATACACGACATCAGGAAGGTGCGTAGCGTTGCATCAACTTTATACAATTCTAGCACCCTCATGAACATGTATTTTTTGGACTGCAAAAAGCCTTTTAATTACAACAATAAATGGAAGATTTGATAACTTTGCGATTTAGTCAATCACTAGCGTGTATGGAAAATAAATTCCTTTTGCATAGCACAAAGATAGCGTGCGCTGGTTTTGTTTTTGTGGGTAAGTTGAATGGTGCATAGTAAATACCCCGTGTTTATGAAGAGAAAAGGTTTATTAAATAATTTAATTCCGCCAAGCCCGTTCCATCATCGGACCACAAGACAAACGGCGATGCGTTCCCGGTACACGGTGCCCACACGCACAAAACGTTTTGGGAACACATTCGAATCATAATGCGTACAGCTAAGGACTGGAATTCCCTGCCGGAGTCTGTGTTTCCTGATAGCTACAACCTGGGAGTCTTTAAGTAAAAAGTGAATAGGTTACTTCTAGACAGGCGTGCTCCATCTTCGACCACATCATCGCTTACCATCAGGTGAGATGCTATTGCTCTTACTGAAGTGCATATTGTGAAGTAATTGCCGGGTGGAAGGGATATACTGGAGACACAGGGTTTCGATACAATTTCGTCTACCGGGCATATCTCCTTGTTTATTATATCTATGGTACCAATCTAATTATGTTAATCAATAATGGAAAGTAATCTAATTATTGTTTATGATTTCTGAAAAATTAAAAAATAATAAAAAAATAAAAAGTTTTTGGTTCCCTTGAGATTGTCGAAATATACGTTTTTTGCGGCATAAACGACTGTATTGAAATTTTATTTTTTCACAGCTGCAAAGGAATAGTCCTTTGAAGCTCTGAAAAAAACAAAATTTCTAAATTTGAGTACAATATTATTATGGTTTTGATTTCAACTCCATACCTCCACACGTTCCTGAAATAAACGGTCTTGATAGACAGACGGACGGACAACAAAGTGATCCTATAAGGAATCCGTTTTTAGGGTTCCGAATATCCGTATAAAACGGAATCCTTATAGGATCACTCAGGTGTCTGTTTGTCTGTACGTCTGTCACAGCCAGTTTTTTCCGGATCTACAATACCGATTCTGTTGAAATTTGATATATAAATATACTTCTGTGATCCATACACGGACGCGTTACGTAAACAAATGAAGTTTTAATATGGGGGTCACTTTTGGGGTCAAATTAGAAAATTTAAAAAAAAACTTTGTCAAACTGTATTGTAAGATATATGAAATGAAAGGGCTCTTACTGTGAGAGTTTTAATTATATGTTTTTCATTAATTTAGAATACTTAAATGTTTTTAAAGTTATTCAAGAAATAAGCCCATTAATGACTATTCTACCAACTTATCTCCGAAACTACTGAGCTTGTTTTTGTTTTAATGCAGATAATAGTTTTATACCTAAAGATTACAAAAAAATATATGAGAAGTCTGTAGTGTAAAAATAACATCCTAGAAAATTAAATTGCGTCGGAACCCTTCGCATGCAAGTCCGAGTCGCACTTGGCCAGTTTTTTTCCTTTGGAGGTACGGAACCCCAAAAAAGAAAAAAATGTTTGAGAATGGGCAAATAGCGCTTTTTCTTATGATACTCCACATGTCCTAGTAACCCCACTTCAAAGTTTTAGGAACGCCTTTCAGTCGCTGTTGCAAAAAAAAAATACATTTTTATTTCTTTCTTATTTAAATAAATTGTTTATTGATCAAGAAAGTACAGGTAATAAAAAAAAATTGCGGGCCTTAAATTTATTTGAGGCCACCACAGCCTAACCCGGTTAAGCAGCAACCACCCTTAGAGAGGTGAACTGATAGTGGCCCATTAAAAAAAAATGGTAAAAAAAAACAAAAACTTATAGCTAGTTATACATAGTTATGTAACTACATTTTATGGTAGAACATGTTGACGTTTAGGTACATGGTTCATCTGCGCCCCATCAAGGAAGAGCGGGAGGCCGTGCGACGGGAGGCGAGGGACGCTATTGTCGTCCATTGGACGGAGGACCTCGCCACCGCCACCTTGGGCCGCCGAACACTGGACGCACTCGGTCCGGTCCTGCGAGACTGGCGCTGCGAGCGCTCCCACGGTTTCCTCTAATTCCGTCTGGTGCAGGTGTTGTCAGGCCATGGCTGTTTCGGCACGCAACTGTACCGGATCGGGAGGGAGGAAACTCCGGCGTGTCATGACTGCGGCGCGGCGGAGGACACGGCTCAGCACACCCTCGAGGTGTGCCCGGCTTGGTCTGAGCCGCGCCGCAGTCTAACCGCGGGGATCGACAGGACCTCTCACTTCCCAGCGTAGTCAACGCCATGCTGGAGAGTGAGGGGTCCTGGGCAGCGGTCGCCCCTTTGCGAGGACGTCATTTCGCTAAAGGAGGCGGCAGAGCGCGCGCAGGAGGACGACCCTCTCGCTGCGCCGCTCCGAAGGCGAAGAAGAGGTCGGAGAAGACTCCGTCTTCTCCCTCCTCATGGTGGTGATAGCCGGGCAACAGGCGCGGGGGCGCCTCCACCCGCATTGCACTCTACACCACCTTCGCCGGTCATTCCCGGTCCTCCCCCCACGGGGAGGACTGGAGGGGCCCGACTCAGACGATGCGGGAATGCCGCTTGGTTGTTTTAGTGGGTATACCGGTCAGCCCGAAGAGTCCCACATACCCCTCCCATTCCCCCGATGGAAGGGTATGCGTAATGCATTTTTTCCCAGAGCAAAAAAAAAAAAGGTTTTACCTGTATCTTAAGAAACAGTGGACGGCCATAAGGTTGTGCTTTAATATTATCTATTTATTAAGCGAGGACCCTGTTGATCTACCCACAATTCAATCAATAATTAGCAAAAAAGGTACGTAATGGTAATTAACATTGAATATAATTACATTCAAATAATAAATTGCAAAAGAGTTGAGCAAACGTCGTCTAAAACTGTTCCAAATTTGAAGTTGAAAGTATTAGTAGTTCTTGAGATATGCAGCTGTGACAGACGGACAGACTTAGTCACACCATAAGGGTTTCTTTTTACCATTTAGGTACGGAACCCTAAAAATTTAATTTGGGCTACTTTTACGGTTTCACTTATTATTTAAAATCAACTAAACTCATCATTTCGTTCAATACTTCTCGCAGCGCCCGTACTCGTATTTGATTGGTCGTTTTTTCTAACCACTTTATTTTCAACATATTTCAGCCAATTCATCACTCATCATCTGCCTAACCTTTTCCCAACTATAGTGGGGTCGGCTTCCAGTCAAGCCAGATTTAGCAAATACCAGTGTTTTACGAGGAGTGGCTGCCTACCAAAATCCGACCGCTGAAAACGACAAAAAAGTTCGAAACAAGCAGTCTGATGCCGTTCAATCACTGATCTGATGCCACCATCTGCGTCAGACTGCTTGTTTCGAACTTTTTAGTCGTTTTCAGCGGTCGGGTTTTTTGACAAAATCATTTTTTATTTCCTACATTTCAATGAGTTACATTTTTGGAATCATCTCCTCGAGCTTTTTATCTTGATATCCCACTCGATAGGTTCTGAAAAAAATATTTTTTAAAGGCATAATATGGCGCCAAAAATCGGCCGTTTTCATTTTTATATACCCAGTGTCACTCTCACAGTAAATACAAATCTAACGACACCTCTCAAGCTAAAATCCATCGAGCCGTTCAGGCCGCAGAGCGTGCCAAACAATTGTACATACGGCGCAGTCGGGTAAAAAGTAGCAGTGTCTCACCGATGGTAGTGATAAGCGTGAGCGCGTACAGGAAGCTGGTGGAGAAAGTCCAGCGGTAGTCGCGCTCATGCTCCGGCGTGCCCCCGCCCCCGCCCCCATGCCCACCCGCGCCCGCACCCCTCATGCTCGACACCAGCACCCGCTGGAACTCCAGCAGCTCCTTCGCCGCCAGCTTTGTCCAGTTCTCCTTGTACAAGATGTTCAGGTCTTCTGTGATCGACCAAAGCCGCTCCACAGTCTTTGACCTCAAGTCGGTGCTGACTCCCTGCGACTGGCTGAGGTTCGGTTTGGACGCAGCGACGGCTGTCTCTTCTGCTGTAACGTTGCCTTCGAGCGCGAGGAACAGGAAGCCTCCCAGCAGGTTGTAGGTGAGCACCAAGAAGCATATCGCGAGACAGGTCAGGGGGGAAGCGCGGCGCTTGTGTGCGCAGCGGCAGCAGAACAGGCGCGCGTCGTCAGCACGGCGGCTCGCGAAGCAGCAGCGCGCCTCGTCGAGCGCGTGCGCGGGGCGCGGGGGGGCGTCCGAGTAGGCGCGCTTGGCCAGCTCGCGGCTGCCTTCCTCCAGCATGGTGCTCTATTGCATGGCGCGCTTCACCGCACCTTGTACTTCTTGTGGTGGCGGATCTTCTTGGCGAACATCTCAGCTCGCAGCGCCTGCAGTTCTCGTCCGATGCTGAATCCTGCAACAAATGCACTCGGTACAGTGGCCGACAAGGATAAAATCGAAGATGTCATTACGCGAGGGGTTCTGCAAGGTTTCTTTTTACATGACTCAGTCGATATTGTAATATTAATTTATGGCCGCCATACTTATTTCTCTGCTACAAGGACGTGTTCAAGAGACATTTGAGCGCTTGCGACCTGAAGGGTCAATAACCCTTCCAGTTGAGAGAGGCTCGCTTCAGTTAGGTTATCTTGGCGCACTATGGTCTATAACAGTATTAAAAGTTCGAAGAAAAGCGACTCGATACGATAAACGTCAAATACGTAAAGAGAGAGAATGGGCAGCACCGCCCTCTGTAAAATGCAACACCATATTTTGATTGATATACTGCGATCGCTAACTTGCCTGTCACGCGTGGCGATCATGTCAAACTGTCCCGTTTGGAGGAGGCCTATGACCAGCAGTGGACGTCTTTCGGCTGTTATGGTGATGATGATGTCAAACTATTATTTAACTTCTATGGGTTCGTCCGTCCGTCTGCCTTTCAGCGAGCTGCGTCGTATGTAAACCATAGTAGGTAGGCTAGAGTGTGCATTTTTCAGTAGAAATTGGTTGTTATAACGGCAACCCGTTGTAACAACGGGTATTAAAAAAAAAATTTAAACAGACAAAACGGCTTATCTTTTTTTGCATTTCTGCGCTAATGTTTTTTTTTCACCCATAAATAATCTAAAAATCAACTATAACTGAAAAATCACTTTCCATTTATCAAAATAGTGAAATGCCTAGTGATAGCCCTAACATTATGATCGCTCATAACTGTTAGTGTATTGTTTTGTTAAGGTAGATTACTTTTAGGGCACTTGACTGACTTACAATCATGAAACTTCGCAAAAAGTAAAATGTCATAATGGTATGGAACAGTTCACTTGCGCGTCCGACTTGCACATGACTGGTTTGCACTAGAGGTGTTTTTGTATGGGAGATATTTTCTTATCTATTCTTAAATTATGAATTTATTTTGTTGATCAAAAGAACAACAACAATTTTGTTAGCCATTTAGTCATATACAGTATCAAAAAAGGCATATTGCACGACGGTGCCTAACGCAATATGCGTATCTCCATCTCTTTAAAGTAAACAGGCTCCTTCTGGGTAAGCTCGCTCCATCGTAGACTTTGTCTCTGTCATCTCTGACCTAGACTAGAGTCAAGAGCAAACCCATAACACATAAAAAAGCCAACAGAGCGCGCGGCCCGACACGCTTTTGATCGGTTTCTAAATCTATATCTATATACATATAATAAAACAGTTAAGTAGAGACCGTGATTTTTGTACATTGAACAAAAATACCAAAAATCAAATAGGGGTTATCAAACAAAGCTATAGAACACAAAAAGAGCATTTTTTTTGTCTGTCTGTCTGTTCACGGTAATTTCCGAAAATACTGAACAGATTTTGTTGGCGTTTTCGAAGTTAGATTAGGCTTATATCTGAGCAACATTTAGTCTTTGTTTGATTCAAATTGGTGGCCGAAAAAAAAAGTTATGGACATTTAAAGATTTTAAAATTACGTATCATCGTTTTTCGACCAGTTTTGTTCAACTTACAATCCTTACTTAATCTTACTTAATATTCTAAATGCGAAAGTAACTCTGTCTGTCGCGCTTTCACGCCAAAACTACAGAACCGATTGAAATTAAATTTGGTACAGAGATAGACTAGAGCCTCAGTAAGGACATAGGCTACTTTTTATCCCGGGAGTATGTTCCCTAGGGACCACGCGGACAAAGCCGCTGGCAGAAGCTAGTTACTACTCTTTAAAAACATATCCTTAAAAATTCTAATCATCATGCTATATCGTTTGGGTGCTAAGCAGTCCAAAACCATAACATATTATAACATCGGCTATTTAATACAAACGTCAGCTGAATTCATATTCCCGGCGGTACAATGACTGCTTTCAGAATGATTCGGTGTAAGTTCAAACCCCAGTTTTCGCAACTCTTTTTAAATAATTATTGAATATTTTTTTACTTTTTTTCTGGCCGTGACTACGTTTGTACTGTCTGAACAGGATGTGCCAAGTACTGAAATTCCGGATCACAGAACCTATTTTCTGTATTATATTTTTATCACATCACGATAAAATGTACAAAACCAAAGTAGACAACTTTTACACATAAATCTGGTAACAATTTTGTGGCAATGTAGATGCAATCAACTTCTACGTTATACAGATACCTGCAATGCCATCTATTGACACAAATAGTACTTTTGACAGCGTGAGCTTATATTTTGGTAGTTCAACTTCATATCCTATAGATGGCGTTATGCATTTGAACTTATTTTTGCGGTGTTAGCATTACAATATTTCCCCCGTTCATAGTCAATCTCGAACGCATTCCACAGTCAAAACCAATGGTATGATCCGTGGATCGTTCCAAATTTACTGTGTACGGGCGGCCTTAAGACTTAACGACCAAATTCTGTCACTACGCGACCGTTATCTATGTCGAGACTGCAGGCCTTGGTTCGAAATAAATAAAAAAGTTACATAACTTCATGGTTTGAAGAAAAGTAAATAAAATAAATAAATGTTTAAATGTTTTTATTTCCAAATAGATTGTACAGTTCCACTTACAGACTAATAATATCATCTGTTAAAAGTTATATAACTCAAATTTGTAAGTAGTATATGGAACTCTGGTACCCAAGGTAAGATTAAACTTGTGTTATGGGTACCAGTGCTCTCTCATGATTTGCACAGAGTTACATTAATTATTAGATGGAGGACGTGGTTTTAGTGGGATAACACATTAAATTGAAGAAAAACAAAGATAAAATAATATAAAATAAAAAATAAAAGCCTCAGCATGACATGTATGACTATGTTATGTATGTATGTTTTTGTGTGTGTGTGACTGTGTAAAGAGAGCGTGGGTGTATATAAGTGAGTGAAGAATGTGTGAGTGTGTGTGAATGAGTTAATGTAGACTTATATTATTCCCTTATTTTAATTAACCTTTCTGTCTCTTCATTATTTAGAGTTAGGATCCAGTTGCAGACCTTATCCTTACATAATTTTGTAGTGAGAGGGAAAATATTGCAATGTTTATTGATTAAATTGTACAAGTGGCTTCCAACAGTATTATAATGTCTTTGGGCAGTAGCAGTATGAGAGAATTGAGTGGTACAGACATTGTATGGTCGACGACTGTTAGCAGCACTCGCATCGAATTCTGAACTTTTATGCTTACGAAGGATGGTTTGGAGCACAAAGAGCTGTCTCACTGTCAGAACCTTACAATCCAAGTACAACGTTGTGGTTGGAAATCTGAAATGTTTGAAGGTCATGACCTTGAGAACAGCCCTCTGTGCTCGTTCCACTTGCAAGAAATGAGTCTTTGGTGCCCCACCCCATACAGTGATGCAATACGTGAGTATAGACTGACATAGAGCATAATAAACAGTCTTTAGTGTACTAATATCAGCAGACTGTCTTAATTTTTTAAATATATAAATAAGCTTACGAACTCTAGAGGACAGATTTTCTAGATGAGGTTTCCAGTTTAGGGAATTATCTATCTTGATCCCAAGATACTTGACAGTATCAGTTCGTGTTAATTGTGGACAATTACAACATAAATCAGAAGAGTTTATGGAACAATTAATGGAGTGTGCTTTGAGAAATAAGGAATCAAGAGTGTGGAGTGAAGAAGGTTTAAGCGCGAAAGGCATGTACATTGTTTTACTAAGGTTAACAGTTAAGAGATTGGCGGAGAACCATTGCATCACTGCCTTAAGTGCATTTTCTGCGCACCGGTACGCCCCCGACCAATCTTTACTATATACAAGTAATGCCATGTCATCTGCGTATGTATAAATTGAACAGTTCCCAAGAGAGGAGTTTGCAGAGGCCGTTGATGTACACCAGAAACAATGTTGGACCCAAAATTGATCCCTGGGGCACACCAAAGTTTAGTGTTTGGCTGTCACTTAACATATCGTTTATTTTTACGCACTGGGAACGATCACTGAGATAGTCAAGAAACATTTGAAGGGTAGTTCCACGGATTCCAACCGCTTCTAATTTCGATAGGAGGTGAGGAACAGACACAGTGTCAAAAGCCTTAGAAATATCAAGGAAAATGCCTAAGCATTTCATACCTTTATCTAATTTCGCTACAGCATCGTCTATAAAGGAGGCAACGGCATTTTCTGCAGACTTACCTCTTCTGAAGCCATACTGATTGGGTGCTAAGAAATTATGTGATTCCAAGAATAATACTAACCGATTATTAATTATTTTCTCCAGGATTTTAGAGATAGCTGTGAGAATAGATATTGGCCTATAATTATTAACACTGTGTCTGTCCCCCCCTTTAAAGATGGGATGGACGACCGCCCTTTTAAACACTTTTGGAAAGCAACCCTTGGAAATTGAGATGTTGCAGACATGCGTGATGACGGGAACTAATGTTGATAGACAAGATTTTAAGACTCTAGGTGATATTCCATCCCATCCCATTGAAGCATCATCACGCAAACCACGGATAATTCCTTCCACCTCAGCTTCGTCTGTAGGTAGAAGTACAAAAGAATTAGATGGTCCAGAACAAGATGAAAATGTCGGTGGTGAGGCAGGATTAAATGACTCAGCCAATCTTCTGCCCACATTCGCAAAAAAGTCGTTAACATGGTTTATAGAGTCAAAGCTATCAGGAGTCAAACTCAGCAATTCTATGGGTGGGGAAGCATTACCAGCACAGTACCATTCGTATAGCGCAATATAATATCAATAAAATATGGCAAGCAAACATATCGTCTTCTTTATGGTCCGACACCATAAAGAAGGCTGTTGGAAGTAGTAGTATTACAGAGCAATCCACACTTCAGAAGACTGAATGGCTTTGAGACGCGACCTATATGGTCGCGATCCACAGAGAGGGAACGACGAAAGAGAAGAAGGCCACTCAAATGTGCATACTTATACAAAATAAATACTGTTAAAATTGCTGACGACACACACCACAAACAAGAAGGTGGTGAAGTTGTCTTAGAAGATAACTTGTGTTGTCCCGTTGCTACAGCATTAATTAATTTCTTCTGTGTACGGAAAACCCACCGACCAAGCAACAACCATCAATATGCATAATATTGATAAATGTTTGTGGGAAAATGAGGAAAATATTTCCATAAAATCGGCCATTGAAGAAAAGGTACATCATCATTCGATTAAGTTCAATAGATTTTATTTACCTAAGTACATAATTATTTAATTTCGGTACCCGCCTGCCAAGCGTGTCGTTTATGACAAATCCCTCCTTTGGGGCAGGCCTATGTCCTGCTGTGGACGTCTTCCAGCTGTTATGAGGATGATGAAATTTTGCATAGGCACTCGGCTGAAAGTCACACATATCCAACAAACTGTTATAATAGCTGAAATAAGATTTCGGCTGACTGCTCCGGCGTGTTGCTCCGGTGTCGTTATGATTATTCTCAGTTTTGTACATGAATTTGCCAGAGATCAACTAATCTTCATGAGAACCAATGGTCACGAGATACGAATTGCAGGCAGTCAAGCCTATGCACGCGACTAACTAAACGACTTATCAGACTTAGTAAAAATACCTTACGAATAATAATAGGTATAATAACGGATCATTGCCCCCTAAAAAAACATTTCTACAACAAAGGCGCCATAGACAGTTTGAGCGAGGTTGCTTCGACGCCGAGAAATCAGCCGCCCACTTCCACTCCCAACGTGAAGAAATCCTCGGAACGTTGGTCACTCCGCGAAACCTGTGGAGCACCCGGGAAGCTTCTGTGCATTTATGCGGAGCTAGGCTGGCTAACTTGGCACTAGCAATTACGCGCAATGGACCGAATGGGAGTCCATTTGCGTATAACGGAGTGTCTACTCTATCCGTTGCGGGAGTAGACTTTTTCTCTGGTTGGTGTACCCATGGCCAACTTTATGTAGCTCTATCGCGTGTTAAGAACTCTAGCAACTTTCTTAAAGATCGCAAACAGAAGTTTCTCATTACGAAAAATTACTAGGGCAGGACGACATTTTGAAAAGAAGAGATGATATAACCAGTGCTTTGAATAACAGTCTTCCAAATTCTAAGAGAGGTCAAGCAATGTTAGATATTGACTTTGCATATCTTATCTTAGCGATCTTATAAAGCGACATAAACCATCATGGTTGTGACTTCTTAGTAATACTTAATGTGAGAACATAAACTTGCGAATCTGTTCACTAGGTAGTAGTGCAGAGAACAGCAGCAACAGAGGTGTCAGTTTCACTCGCTAACTAACAGTAGCAGCGCAGACAGGCGGCCAGACTCGACAGATTATTATCAAATCTACGCTAAAATAACTAACGGCAAAGGTTTCCTGCACATCGGAGAAGTTCGTTCAGCAGCTACAATAGCGCCGTTTCTACACACAAGCTGCGCATGCTAACTAGTTGACGGAACATTTTTAATCAAAGTTCGAGCACACGGCTTTGATAGTCTGTTGGTGAGCTTGGCACCATTGTATGCGGTCATCCGCGCTTTGTCTCCGCTCCAGCTACCGCGCAAACACACCACACGCCACACGCGTGTTGAGCGCCTGCCACGCGCTACCCCTACCTACTTCACACATCAGTACATTTGCAGCTCTATACTACTTTCGCCGAGTTATTTAAGCAAACAAAAAAATATGGGCAGTTCCTAACGTTCCGAACTTATATTTTGAGTGGACTCTGTCTGAAAATCTTCCAACAGCGGTCACAATGTAGGTGAACTCGACGTATCACAATATTAGTATAATTTCCTCCTCTCGCGACAAATAACTTCTAATTCTTAAGTACGAACAGCAAAGACTCACAAACTATCAGGTTATCAGAACATGGCCATGATCATGGAGATATATTTCCATGGATATGAGACAAAGTAGTTGCGCGCTAGCTACGAGTATAAAGACTACGCAACGAAGTCACGGAAATTTGGTACAATTTTATGAAGCCAGATAACGTCACGCGTGTCTTCAACTCGCTGTATCCTCATTATTTTTTGTTTACGTCAAAAAAAGAAAAATACGTGTCCAATATTTTTTGATAATCAATCAGACGGACTAATTAGATTTTTTTAGTAAAATACCCTATTCACGACACACAGACTCGCTAAGATTGGCTCTGCTGTCACACGTTGCGCTCGTAGCACTTTGTAGCCGCGTAGCGCTATTACGGCGTAGCACGGACCGATCGAAAAATTACTTCGTTACGTTTCGTATGGATATCATTTATCCCGCATTACAACTATTTGAATATAATAGGTATATGTACAATAATATTTTGCATTCAAGTAATTGGTCAGGAGTTTCGCAAATCTTGTAGGGTTTTGTAGCTAAGTGGAAAAAAATTAAACATTTGTAAGTAATTGTAGAAATTAATAACTCTCCACAATTGCAAGATATGCAGTCTTAGGGAATATTTCCTAGCTTTCGACGTGGGTATGCATCGAGATGTAGTGGCGGTGGACAAGGGACTCACCCCGCTCTCCTTGGCAAATAAGAACTGGCGCAAACTTGCGGAGCTTGACACTAACGATCGCAGGGTGGTATGGCAAAGTAAGGAGCTTCAAGGACTTTTTTTCCGGGCCTTACATGGGCCCGACTTAGATCAACTAGCGTGTCCGTAGCCTGGCTGAGTTTCGGGGATCTTTTTGGAGAAACCGATGGTTTTGTCTGTGCAGTTATGGACAAAGTTATGACGAATAACTACCGGAGATTTATTGTGAAGGACGACACGATCGACATACATATGTCGGGCATGTCACCGTCCGGGAGAATCAATTTACCGCATTGTCTGGTTGTTCTCGTCTTGCTAACGGAAAATACTTGTATGGCCACAACCTTGTAGCCAGGATTATGCACCAGCAACTTGCACTGAAATACTCTCTTATAGAGTCGGAGGTCCGTAATACAGGTATGCACCCGACCCAGTTCTCGATAATGGCAATATCACATTGTACTGGGATCGGTTCATCATCACTGACAGGACTATTGTTGCCAATAAGCCTGATATAATGGCGGTGGACTGATTAGTGAGGCGAGCAATGATTGTAGTTGACGGAGAAAGAATCTCCATAGTGTTTTTAAAAAGTGTGACGTCAGCATTGCTGACAACACAATTGTTGTTTTCATGATGATCAATCATTTTCGGTCTCTCAAGGAAAACTTCAGTTACACTTTATAAACTTCGTTTATTCAACGGGCAGCGTAATGACGTCACAGAGAGGTCCGTACTGTACGGCGGTCCGAGTGCGACTGGCTGAGCGCGCTCTGTGCGGCCGTATTTATAGTGTGGCGAGCACGTGTTCATAATTTCTAGGTTAACCTCTCGCGCGTTTCTCGTACAGTTCCCGTCACGCAAGCTTGCCTCCACAAAGTACGCCGCAATCGGCTGCGCAGGACGTCAATTTGACAACAAACATACAACCGCGCATGCGCGGCGCGCGGCTGTAATGGCATCTCACTCGCTCGTATACGTTCGATGCATAAGCGTGTCCCGCTTGCTCGATGCAATACGACTGTGGATGCGAAAAGTGTTACAGGTTGTTATTGTTTTTAATGATTTATTTTGGTTATTTCTTACAGTTTGATTTGTGTTCTTGTGGTGTATGTGTTTGTTGTGTTACTTTTTGATATTTTATTGTTACTGGTAGTCTTTGTTACTTGTTTATAGTATAATACGTATAAATATTTTAGGAACGTAACACTTTTTTACGCGATTGCACCTGCGCGGACTTCACTCAAACCTAACTTCCGAGGGGCAAGCCACGCTAACGCGAACTGTACACCCATGTGTACGAGAAACGCGCGAGAGGGTATTGAAATTACAATGTTGACATTAATTTTACATCGTAATAAACTCATAGTAATCAACTGATGATTTATAAACTAATTTTAGGACAATAAAATGATTAAACTTGGTGTGGTTGCGCCGATACGGCCATACTGACAGGCGGTGCGCGCTCTGCACCAGCCTCGTTGCTTCTTGTAGATTTTTGTGGGTTCTCGTAGATCTGAAAGAATATAAATAATTTCCTCTAGGTAGCGCATCTGTAAGCAACTGGCGTTGCTTTGTCTTTGAGAATATTAATGCTGTTAAGGTTATTAGGTTCTCGGAGGTTCTCGTAGAGTTCTCGGAGGTTCTCGTAGAGTTCTCGGAGGTTCTCGTAGAGTTCTCGGAGGTTCTCGTAGAGTTCTCGGAGGTTTTTGTAGAGTTCTCGGAGGGTCTCGTAGAGTTCTCGGAGGTTCTCGTAGAGTTCTCTAAAGTTAATTTAGAATCTTTGAATGGAGATACTTAATATTTATTCTGATGGGTCGCGGTTTGGCTGTACTTGCAGCTGTTCTCGTGAGGACGACGGGATGGGGTCTTTTGGTTCTGCAGCAGGATCTCGGTGAGTAGGCGATTCGTTTCCCGCCAATACGGTCAACTGATCACCAGGTTGTGGAGCGCGGCGCAGCTGATTATGGGCAACCTTGCGAGGTCGTCCTCTACCGATAACTTTCTTTACCAAACATCGGTCATTTTCCAGTATTCTACAGACTTCATACGGTTCGCTGAATTTAAGGTCAAGCGAGATTTGGTTGCGAGGATTATTCTTAACCAATACGTAATCTCCTCTTTTGGAAATGGTGGATTTTGGCCTTATGTAGATTGAAGCGTTGTCTGTCTTGTTCGCTTGAACGAATCATTTTTTGTTGCACCTGTTGAGTAAGCGCTTCAATATCAACGGTTTCGTTGTCAATATCCACCAAGTTGAGAAGCTCAGGGGGTACACTGTGTTTTCGTTGTGTAATAAGTGTCAGTGGAGCAACACCGGTGACCCGATGGGTTGCGTTTGCGTTTTTGAGGGTTGCAATGACCTTTTCAACTTGGCCCTTCGCTCGGCTGACTCCTGGAGCGATAGCATGAATATTTATTCCGATGTTGTCACAGTACTCTTTGAATTCACCAAGGAATTCTCTTCCTTCATCGACTATCATTTGGACAGGTGCGCCAAATAGATGCACCGCACGTTTTAGAGCAGCCAATGTGTTTTTATTGGTACTGAAGTACTGCAGTAAAACGTACTTCGAGAAAGCGTCAATGGTGACTATGACGTACTGCTGATCATCTGGAGTGCCCAGCTTCCCTGTTATGTCCATATGAATAACTTGGAAGGCAGCTGTCGGTTTTTGTATAGGGTGTAATTGGGCTTGAATGGCCCTAGATCTTCCCTTCGATGTTCGGCATATAACGCAGTTATCCATAAATCTTCGAACAGTAGAACTCATTTTGTTGAACCAATAAGTTTCTCTGATCTTCTGTCGAGTCTTTTCCCAGCCGGGGTGTTTTAGTGCAGTGTGAAAAGAGTTTATAATGCTCCATTGTAAGGAATTGGGAACGACGGTACTGAGCTGCTGACCGAAGACAGGATCATTGACGTTCTTCTTTAAGACATTGTCCTCCAATACATAGTCTTCTACTGGGTTATTGTCACTGAGGCTGTCCATTATTGGTCGCAGTTCATCGTCTCGTCGCTGTTCAATTTTGAGACATTTCAAGTCTCCTGTCATAACATTGACCGCAAACTCAGTTGGGTTTCTACTGAATAAGTCAGCATATTGGAGACGTTCACCTTTGCGGTACTCTACCTCGAAGTCGTAGTTTTGTAAGAACCACCAGCGATGAATCCTCGGCAGGAGATCCCTTTTACTCGTATGTTTTGACGCTTTTAATGCGTTACAGTCAGTTATCACGGTTTTTCAATTTTCGCCCATATAGATACTGGCGAAAATGTTTTATAGCGCGTACCACTGCCAGTGTCTCCAACTCGTAGGAGTGGTAGCGACTTTCAGCTTCCGTGGTTCTCATTCTCATAAAAGCAACCGCATGTTGACGTCCATCTGTCACCTGAACCAGTACTGTCCCAAATCCGAGGCTGCTTGCATCGGTGTATAATAGCATGGGTGCCTCTTCTTGGAATAATGTTAGTGCTGGAGCAGACGTTAGGCATTCGATAATTGTGTTACGAGCTTTTTCCCGTTTGTCTGTCCATGCCCATTTTTCTCCTTGTTTCGTTAGTTCGTACAAAGGCACCATTACACGAGAAAATTCGGGAATGTACTTCCTGAAGTATCCAGCCAGATCGTTGAACTGTTTGACTTGCTTGACAGTTTTAGGTACTGGGGCTTTAACGAGGGCCTCTAATTTTCGTGGACTCGGTCGCACTTGTCCATTGGAAACTACGTTCCCAAGGTATGTTATTGATGGACTGTTTGAAGAAAGCGCACTTGTCTGCGTTGATAGAAAACCCAGAGTCTTGCAGTGCTAAGAGGATTCGTTCCAGGTGTGAGATTCGCTCGGGGAAATCTGTACATTTACTCAACACGTCATCTACGTAGACTTGTGCGGCTGTTCCCAGCAATGATGTCAAAGACCTGTTGATGCATCGCTGGTAAACCGAACAAGCATTGCTCAAACCAAACGGCATGGTGAGGTATTCATAAAGGCCATTTAGTGTGACGAATGCAGTCTTCTCTATGGAGGTTTCACCAATGGGAATCTGGTAGAAACCAGCCGCCATATCAAGGTTTGTATAGAAATTACCATTTGCCAACTGGTCAATCTGATCGGAGATCAACGGGAGTGGATAATGGTCACGTAGAGTATTTGAATTAAGTTCTCGATGTTCCACACAAAGCCGATCGTCACCATTCTTTTTCTTGACCAGGATGATGGGACTTGAGTAGGGAGATTTGCTTTTGCGAATGATGTTATGTTCCAAAAGTTCTTGGATTAGGGTGCGAACCTTCTCTCGTTCCACTGGGCTGAGGCGATATGATCTTCTTTCCACGAATTTATCAGGGTTTTTCAGTCTGATTTCTAGCTCGCCCGTGTTCACCCGAGTCTTAGATATCCACGGATAAACAGGTGTTTGTATTTGTTCAGAAGTCGTCGTAGTTGCATAACTTTACTGTTTGGTTAACGATAGTGCGGGGAACTGACCAACCCCTTTCAAATAATTGACAACCGGTCTCCTTTGACCAGGTAAGGTTGGAGCAACCGATTCTCTGACAATTGAGCACTTCGCCCCGCTGTCAAAGATGGCTTGCAAAGTCCTTTCACCTATTCTGATGGTGATAGGGGCCATTTTATGGCTTGCTACGCAGTTCACCTTTGAATTCAACGAAAGTTCACGTTTGAAGCAAGTTTCTTAAGTGTGGCCTGGTTTCTTGCAATAGGTACAAGAAGCTGTTTCGTTTCGTTTTTCGTTCGTCGTGTTTACGGCTGCTGTTTTCGAATCTTTATTGCTAGCTTCAGGTCTAGGCTCCGAAGGTTTGAATCTGCAGTCGTTAGTGGAGTGGTTTGTCTTCTTACATATACGGCAGCTTGTTGTTGATGGTGTATTGTCCGAAAAACGTGGACGTTTGTTGTATGTTGTGGAACTAGAGCTCGGATGACTCCGCTTCTTCCGTATGGATGTTGCAATTGAGATGAGCTCAGGGACAGTGGTTGCCCTGGCATTCATCAGTTCAATGCGTAAGCGCTCGTCATTAACACATCCAATCACAGCTTCCACAGCATGTTCGTCTCCAAGTTTGTCTTTGGTGACTCTTTGCCACAATATCCAGGCACGTGATAAGAACTCCGCAATGTCTTTTGTTGCATCATAAACATGTTTTCTAAACATGATGATGTCCCGGGAGTATCTATTTTCAGGTTCAAACGTGGTGATCAGATTTTTCCGCAACTCTTCCCACGTTGTAGTAGTCACCGTCCAATCATCAATTCACATTTTTGCTCGCCCCTTTAACAGGTTGCAGACTTTTATGCGGACATCGAAATCATCAAGCTTGTATGCTTCAACCGCTGGATCTATATGTTGGCATCATTCTCGTACACCGATGTGGTTGTCCGGATCGAATGATGTTAAATAGACGTCCATGATCCTTATTTTTGCTTCGGCAGGTGGAGCACATAAGCACTCCGACATTTTCTGCATCGTCTCCATCATTTGCATCAGGAATTGTGGTGGTAACCCTCCCAACTGCATTCCATAGCGAGGATACTCTTGTGGTCTTGATTCCAGTACGGTTTCCATTGGTGCATTGGTAACCAACACAGGTTCTTGATGCTGTATGTTGGTTTGTTCCAGTTGATCAGGTGGAGGAGCTGATGAGGAAGCGTCTTGGGTAGGAGCTTCTTGCAAACACACTTCTGATGACGGAGAAAGAATCTCCATAGTGTTTTTAAAAAGTGTGACGTCAGCATTGCTGACAACACAATTGTTGTTTTCATGATGATCAATCATTTTCGGTCTCTCAAGGAAAACTTCAGTTACACTTTATAAACTTCGTTTATTCAACGGGCAGCGTAATGACGTCACAGAGAGGTCCGTACTGTACGGCGGTCCGAGTGCGACTGGCTGAGCGCGCTCTGTGCGGCCGTATTTATAGTGTGGCGAGCACGTGTTCATAATTTCTAGGTTAAGTATTGAAATTACAATGTTGACATTAATTTTACATCGTAATAAACTCATAGTAATCAACTGATGATTTATAAACTAATTTTAGGACAATAAAATGATTAAACTTGGTGTGGTTGCGCCGATATAGACATAACCGTCCCATATGACGAGAACCTCGTGAAAGCCGAGAAAGATAAACAAATCAAGTATATTGACTTGGCTCGCGAGGTTATCGACATGTGGGATGTGGATTCCGCAATCATTGTACCGATAGTCGTATCAGCCAATGGCTTAATAGCCACGAGCCTCGACTAACAACACAGGAGGCTCTCGTTAGGCAGCTGGATCGAGGGCTTGATTCAGAAAGCGGTACTTCTGGACACGGCTCCTATTGTTAACCTAACCGAACCTAACCGTCGGTAGCTTGGACCCTGTTCCTGATCCCGGTGGGCTACTATTTTTATATTTTAATATTTACAATATAAAATTTATGTAAAGAAAATAAATAAACGGAATAATAAACACATAAATTCGCAAGGCAGTTTTGTGGCGAACTTTTGGGCAGTAGCGACCCCACGGTCTGATCTCCTGGGAGAAATCTTGTTCCTCATTTCCGGCTTGCTTTTGCACCCACTTCTTTCTTGCCATAATCGGCCGATCTAAGTAGAGATTCGCAAGAGCAAACGTGCTCGGGAGAAGGATGTATAATCCAGTAAGATGCTGGTAAGGATCTTGACCGTACTTCCAGGATTGTCCTGATAGCCGTGGTATACCTCTCCACTCCTGTAGCATCTCAGGATATGTTGCCCCCTTGGCGCTACGTCACTTTGTGCTAGCGACCGTTTTCGGGGGGCCCATTTATTTAGTGTGCAAGTCACCCCCTTGCCATTTTAATTGTCAGTGGTCAGGCAGGGGGCAATAGTTCTTCCATAGTAAACGATTATCAGTCCACTGAACCAACCAAACCCATAGCGTTTCATCAATTGTTTCCATATTCTGCAATAGTCCTGCTCCTACTGGGGATTGTCCTTGGGTATACTTTCACAGTGCATACAGGGATAGTCATCGATTGGTGCTCCATTCCATTAGAAATGTCTGCTAAGTTGGCTTCGGCCACACGGATAAGGTAAACCCTGGCTCCTAAACTAGGTGATCCTGTGACTAACGAGTCAGTGTTCTGCGGTCACTGTGATACCAAAAACCTTTTATGTTGTGCTCTAACATTACAAAAGTAGTCATTGACATTGCAAGTTACAAGGTAGGTATTAAATTTAATAACGTAGGAATATTTAGAAATATTGGAAACTACTTTGAGAGCGTATTTTTTTTGTGAGTGTATATGTGAGTGTGTGTGTGTGTTAGACCTAGGGGGTGTTAAAGTGTTTGAGATTGAGTTGTATATGTATAGGTGTTGCTGATATGTTCCAAGTAAAGTTAAGAAATTGGAAACAATAGAATACAGATTTATATATTTAAAACTGTTAGTAATAAATCAAAATATTGTAGTAGCAACTCTAAATACACATTGTTGTATGATCTATGATTATATCCGTTTTCGCTTTCCAAATATATTCACTCGGTTCTTTTCTCGTCAAGCAAATACGTTGTTTTTATTTTAGGTTATGGGACCCAGTCCCGAAAACCTCTCGTGGCAGTTAATTTTCACTGTGACATTGTTTTCTGCATGGACTTACGAGTGAAATTTCGTAATCAAAATTCAAAATTCAAAATTCAAAGCATTTTATTTCAAATAAACCATTCACAGGCACTTTTGAAACGTCAAGGTCGGTCAGTCAAAAACATGGAAGCTATTTGCACGTTCCAAAGCGTAGATCTCTATGGAGAAGAACGTGCAAGAAACTCCACGGACACTCTTTTAAATCATGTTCTGTTTTACAACATTCCAAGTTACATATACTTGTTGCTTCTGCATGTGAGGACAATGCAAAGGAAAAAAAAAAAAGGGCTTATTATAAGAATTTTAAATATAAAGATTAAAATAAGCCAATGGCAGTTAAGAGATGACCAGTCTCAACCGACGGCGCCTGTTCACGAACATGACGCGTGAATCGGCACCATTCAGCTCAACCATTTCGAAGGGAACCGAATGATCAAACCCACGCGCCGCCATCAGCGAGACATTTGAGTGAGCATGACATGCTCTCAACCACCATGCTCGTTCATGTCCAACAAGTAAAACTATAACTACTCACATAAAATGTAAATGGTTTCATGGTACTCACATTTACAAAATTTGAAAAATATGCTTCTACTTTACACAAAACTATGGTTGTCAATGACCAAATAATGAAAAATAAATTAATAAAGAGAACGATTAAGTTCTTACATCAAAAATAATAAATAAGTATTTAATATAATAAGTATGTATATAAGAATAAATAAACGAAATAATGTAAGAACCTCTAAAAGGAGCGAGCATCTCTTCCAAATATAAAAACATAAAAACCTAAAAAGTGGACCTAAGCAGCTGTGACTGTGGAGCAGGACCAGCATTTAGCCAAGCGTTTTTATCGAGGATATAATCTTCCAGTTTATAATACGCTTGTCTACATAGTGTGCGTTTTATGCATGCTTTAAATTTTCTCTCATTCAGTTCGAGAATATCAACTGGTATTTTATTATAAAATTTAATACAGTACCCCATAAAAGAAGTGTGTACTTTGGCCAATCTGAATCGGGGTTGATCTAATTTGTTCCTATTTCTAGTATTAAAATTATGCCTGTCACTAATCTTGCTAAAGAGATGAAGATTTTTCCGAACATACATAATATTTTCGTAAATGTATTGACAAGGTACCGTCATGATGTTGATATCCTTAAACAGTTCTCTTAGGGAATCACGCCGACGGAGATTGTAAATGGCTCTGATGGCTCTTTTCTGCAGGATAAATATAGACTCGATGTCTGCAGCACGTCCCCATAATAAGATACCGTAAGACATGATACTATGAAAGTAACTAAAATAGACCAGCCTCGCGGTATCTATATCGGTAAATTGACGGATTTTTCTGACAGCGTATGCTGCTGAACTTAGCCGTCCCGCAAGAGATGTTAAATGAGGACCCCATTGTAGCCTTGAGTCAAGCGTAATCCCCAGGAAAACCGTGTTTTCGACGAATTCAAGTTTCTCCTTGTTCAATACTATGTCGCAATCATTTCTTTTAACGTTCGGTAAGGCAAATCTGATGCATTTAGTTTTTTTCCCATTTAATACTAAATTATTAGCAGTAAACCAATTTTGGACCTGCTGTAGGGCGTTATTTACGTCGTCAAGATTTATGGAACGTCTATCTATCTTAAAAATTAAGGACGTATCGTCAGCAAATAATACCATATGAGGTTGATTTTTTAAAAGATGGGGTAGATCATTAATATATACTAGAAAGAGGAAAGGACCCAAAATAGAGCCTTGTGGTACCCCCATTTTGACTTTTAAACCCCGTGAATTGACACCATTTATTTGAACTTGCTGCTGTCTATCATTTAAGTAAGATTTTATTAGACTGAGTGCAAGTTTACCTAGTCCGTAATGTCCTAGCTTTAGGAGCAAGGTTTCGTGATTTACACAATCAAATGCCTTGGAGAGGTCACAAAAGATTCCTATGGCATCTTGTGCCTCTTCCCACGCTGAGTATATGTGTTTTAACAACGTGGCACCAGCGTCAGTCGTACAACGACCCCTGGTAAAACCATACTGTTGATCGTGTAAAATTTTATTGATGTTAAAATGATTGAGCATCTGATTGAGCATTACTTTTTCAAACACTTTGCTAAAAACCGGCAAAACAGATACAGGTCTATAATTATTGGTGTCTTTGCTGTCGCCCGACTTAAATAGTGGTATAACCTTACTATATTTCATTATATCCGGAAAGACTCCTTGGTCCACACATAAATTAAATATTAAAGCCAAGTATGGTGCTATAGTTTCAATTATGGACGTGCACACTTTAATAGACATTCCCCATATGTCTTCGGTCAATTTGATTTTGATTTGCCGGAAAGCTTTTATGACTGTCACAGGGTTGATATGTTTGAACTGGAATTCAACCGTACAACCTGGAACGTTAGCTTTTAATAAATTATATGAGACCTCAGGTGAAGAATTTAAATATTCCGTAGTTTTAGTTGGTATATTGGTGAAAAAATTTACAAATTCTTGAGCTACTTCTAAATTAGAGCTTTTGGCACCATGTGTAGTCTCCAGTAAATAATCAGTGTTTCGTTTTTTATTTCTATTAGTTTCATTATTAATAACTTTCCAAACTGTCTTTATTTTATTTTCTGACGATTTGATCTTCTTGCTAATATATAGGGCTTTAGCTACCTTGCAAGTATTTCTGAACACTTTAGAATATTTGTTTACAAACTTATTAAAAGAATCAGTGTTTATGACAGGCTTAAGGCCATATAGCTCATATAGTCTTTCCCTACTTATCCTAATGCCTTTAGTCGCCCAGTCACTAAATACATACTTAGGGAAAGTATCCTTAGACTTCTTTTCAAAAGTTGCATTGAATTCCTTAAGAACCACTGAAAAGAAATTATCATAAAATTTATTAGCATCTTCAATGTTATGGCCTACAAAATTTAACTTATTTTGTAAGGTACCATTGAATTTAGCTAGTTTGCCAGTTGTAATTGGCCTATATTGTACATGAATTTTTTCCAAGGCTGCTTTAAACTGAAATGTAACCAATTGACCACTATGATCAGAGGGAAGGTAATTAACTATGGCTTTATCTAAATATTCACAATCGCAGAATACATTATCAATACAGGTTGAAGAAGTTGGTGTTACCCTAGTCGGTTCTGTAAACACATTAGACAAATTAAACGATTTAAAAAGGCTTATAAATCTGCTGCTATTTGAATTAATTTCTAAAATATTAATATTAAAATCCCCACAAATAATCGCGGGCTTGTTACCTGCTGCAAGTTTCGCAAGGATATCTTCCATTGTTGACTCAAATAAAGCAAAGTTTTGAGGGTTTGGGGGTCTGTACACGCACACTATGATATGCTTATCTAGCTCAACACAGGACAGTTCGATGCAATGTTCCACTGATAAGTTAACGATGTCATTACGTTGCTTAAATTTTAAGTTTTTTTTTAATAAGATGAGGGAACCACCACGTAACATAGATTTGCGGTTAAAACAACTGCCCACATTATAATTTTCATAACTAATTAGCATCTGGTAATCCTTCAACCAGTGCTCACTAAAACATACAATGTCAAACATTGTTTTTTCTAAAAACATTTCAATTTCTAATAATTTGGAAGAGACACCTTGAATGTTTTGATGAAATAATTTCAAGGCATGCTGCTGACTCCCTTTTTGACAACTATTTACTAAAGAGCAAGAAGATACCTTGTTAATGGTAGGCATAACTATTCTGTCGCTGGTATCCTCTGTTGTCTTATGAACTAGTTTAAATGAGTATCCATAGAGATACATGGACACTCCGTACAATTTTTATAAGTATTTGTAGCACTAGAGCTACCGTTACTAAGGCTCTCCACCTGATTCTTAGTAAAATTACTAAGTTAATAGTTTGAGGACATTATAAGTTTACCAAAAACAAATTGTGTCAAAGTTGAAGGGTCGCTAAAATATAATGAATGGTGTTTTGCAGTAGAAAATGTCCTAGTGTTGGAAGGCAAAGTCTATGGGATAAGCCTAAATCATTATATGATGATTCTGGATTTACGAGAAGATTCAGTGGATGGATTTAACATCAGTGATGAATGGATCGGGTCATTGTTACTTGCTGGATTAACAGAAAAATTTGCGCCCATGATAATGGCCATTGAGTATTCTGGTATTTCAATCACAAAGGACGTCATTAAGTCTAAATTGTTAGATATGGAACCGGAAAGCAAATATACAGAGTTGTTACGACAGAGGGGCATTAAATTAAACTACGTATACTATACGTGTTCAGTATTAATTCGATACGGTACAAAAACAAAAAGCGCCATAAATGAGAAAATATTTTTTTCAAACAAACTAAATGGCTTGCAAATCCGAATAAAACGCAACCACCCTTTGTAAAAAAATGACACTGACCTTAGATACCTAGGCCGCTAGGTAACAAAGCGGCAACGTCGCGAGCGCGCCGGAGCGCGGTGTGCCGGTGTGCGGTATCTCGTGTGCTCGGCGGGGGCCGGGGCGGGGTGGCGGCCGGCGACTTAGGCGCGGGCCACATAGAAAAGACGTAAGACGAGGACGCGTCGTGGACGGGCGAAAATGTATGAGAGTCGCGCCCGCGACGCGTCTCTTCTGTATGTCCTACGTCGCGACGCTTCTATACATTTTGTATGAAGGAGACGCCGAAGAGACATATGTCTCCGCCCCGTCTGCGTCTCACGTCTTTTCTATGTGGCCCGCGCCTTAGGCCTCCGCTCGCACTGGCTTTTATGTTATGTAACGTTTCGAAGTTTTTAAATTTTTTAAATTTTCGATGTGTCCTCCATTCACATTGATGCACAAATTATACCGACGGAGAATATTGTTACCTATTTATTTTTCCAATTAGATCACTGTCCGTCGCTAAGCACTTTAATTTCTGAAATGCTAAAATAATCCTATTTTTTAACTCATCAATTGTATTTACCTCTGAGGCATACACTTCACCCTTTAATGTACCCCCACAAAAAGAAATTCATGGGAGTGAGATTCGGAGATACTAATACTAAATAATAATAATCCCAAGTTACGTGTCCTACCACCATAAAAAACAGTCAATCACAAAAAAAAACACTAATACTAAATAATAATAATCCCAAGTTACGTGTCCTCTCACAATAAAATGAAGAAATACTGTCTTAAACTTATTTAGTGTCCTATCACAATAACAAAATAAAATCACAATTGTTTGCGTTCGAATTCCACAAACCATACGTTCCGTAAAGACAGCGTCGGCGCACTGAATAGAGGCCCCACTTACCGATCGCAAAAAACAAGGATGCAACAAATTGACCTATTTCTGTTTCTTTCAAACGCGCTACGTATGTCGCTTTCGTAGTGAAAGTGCAAGTGTGTGTATTGATTGCTTCCTTGTTTGCATTGCCAATTTTTAGTGAATGTCCTTCGACATGCGTCAGAGCGGCAACAACGCATCGTAGATTTATCGTTGTAAGGTGCATGACCTATGCTTAGACGATAATCAGCTGTTAGAAAAGATACATCGTGTTCAAACGGTGCAAAAACTTTAAAAATAATTTGCGACTAAACTACTGCTCCAATTTAATTTAGTTTTGGTACAGAGCTTGGTAATGGTACCTAGTATAAGGCAGTTTAAAGGAAAGCCCCTCTGTCGTATCAACGTTGTATAGATGGCGCCTTTGCAGCTTTTCAGAAATACCAACGCAAAATAGCAAATTTATGGTCAGAGGAAATCATGCTGGCGGAGAAATGTCGAAATCAAATGACAGTTCTTCAGAGAAGCAAATTAAATGTTACAAATGTAAACAATTCGGCCATCATCGGAATCAGTGCTTGAAATCAGGCAAAACTGAATAAAAAACAAAGGAAAATGCACTGAGACAAACCAATGCATTTAGTGCAGTGTTTAGTATGGCTGTTTTAGTAAAACGGATTGGTACGTCGATTTTGGGGCTAGTGTTCATTTGACAACTAATAAAAATTTGATTGAAAAACATGACAAATGATTGTTTTCGAAAGGAAATAATAGTTGCATATGAAAATAAGCTACCTGTTGTGTGTTCTGGTGATGTGCAGATTAGGAACTATACGACAGAGTGCTGTTATGATGTGATAGTTGAAGGAGTGCTATATGTTCCAAGTCATACCACGAATCTTCTGTCTGTTAGTCGACTAATAAGCAAGAGAAACAGTGTGTCCTTTACAAACAGTGGTTGTGAGATTTACAACAGAGAAGGAAACCTGGTGGCAACAGCTGTACTTTCGAATGGAGTATACAAACTAAACTTACCTGATGATTTAATGGCTGCTGCAGTGGTAACTAGTGATACCTGGCATCGTAGATTAGGACATGTTAATAAAATGAATGAAATGATGAATGAAATGGTTTCTCAGTCGACCAGAAGACAAATATTAGTAAGTTCCTGTACTGTATGCTGTGAGAGAAAGCAGAGTCGACTTCCATTTCCCAGTGAAGGTAACAGGAGTACAGAACTGTTAAATATAATACATGCAGATTTATGTGGACCTATGGAGAATATTTCCACTGGAAGATCAAGGTCCTTCATACTTTTTATTGATGATTAAAGTAGAATGACTTACATTTACTTCATGAAAAATAAAAGTGAAGCCTTTCCGTGTTTTAAAAGCTAGAAAGTTAAGGTTGAGAACTACCTCGACAGAAAAATCAAGGTTCTGCGTACTGATACTGGTAAAGAATTCTGCAATCATGAATTTGGTAAATTTCTAAAGAATATGGGAATAATTCATCAGAAGACCAACCCATATACGCCTGAACAGAATGGTTTGTGCGAGAGAATGAACCGGACACTTGTTGAAAAGGCTAAATGTCTTTTATTTAAAGCTAGTTCGGGCAAAGAATTTTGGGCAGAGGCTACTAATACTGCTGTTTTTGCAGAATAGTATAGTGGCACCTGCACTTCAAGATAAAACTCCGTTTGAGTTATGAACGAGTACCAAGCCTGACATAAGTCACCTCAGAATTTTTGGCAGCACTGTCATGGTACATGTGCCAAAAGAAAAGCGTCTCAAGTGGGATAAGAAATCAGAAAAATATATTTTAATGGGTTATTCTGAAGATATCCAAATTTCTTCCAAATTATTAGAAATTGAAATGTTTTTAGAAAAAACAATGTTTGACATTGTATGTTTTAGTGAGCACTGGTTGAAGGATTACCAGATGCTAATTAGTTATGAAAATTATAATGTGGGCAGTTGTTTTAACCGCAAATCTATGTTACGTGGTGGTTCCCTCATCTTATTAAAAAAAAAACTTAAAATTTAAGCAACGTAATGACATCGTTAACTTATCAGTGGAACATTGCATCGAACTGTCCTGTGTTGAGCTAGATAAGCATATCATAGTGTGCGTGTACAGACCCCCAAACCCTCAAAACTTTGCTTTATTTGAGTCAACAATGGAAGATATCCTTGCGAAACTTGCAGCAGGTAACAAGCCCGCGATTATTTGTGGGGATTTTAATATTAATATTTTAGAAATTAATTCAAATAGCAGCAGATTTATAAGCCTTTTTAAATCGTTTAATTTGTCTAATGTGTTTACAGAACCGACTAGGGTAACACCAACTTCTTCAACCTGTATTGATAATGTATTCTGCGATTGTGAATATTTAGATAAAGCCATAGTTAATTACCTTCCCTCTGATCATAGTGGT
Source organism: Lacanobia oleracea (assembly GCA_950371165.1). NCBI lineage: Eukaryota > Metazoa > Arthropoda > Insecta > Lepidoptera > Noctuidae > Lacanobia > Lacanobia oleracea. The sequence goes on from OX493406.1 coordinate 24,147,361, forward strand.
CAATTGGTGACATATCAGTTTAAAGCAGCCTTGGAAAAAATTCATATACAATATAGGCCAATTACAACTGGCAAACTAGCTAAATTCAATGGTACCTTACAAAATAAGTTAAATTTTGTAGGCCATAACATTGAAGATGCTAATAAATTTTATGATAATTTCTTTTCAGTGGTTCTTAAGGAATTCAATGCAACTTTTGAAAAGAAGTCTAAGGATACTTTCCCTAAGTATGTATTTAGTGACTGGGCGACTAAAGGCATTAGGATAAGTAGGGAAAGACTATATGAGCTATATGGCCTTAAGCCTGTCATAAACACTGATTCTTTTAATAAGTTTGTAAACAAATATTCTAAAGTGTTCAGAAATACTTGCAAGGTAGCTAAAGCCCTATATATTAGCAAGAAGATCAAATCGTCAGAAAATAAAATAAAGACAGTTTGGAAAGTTATAAATAATGAAACTAATAGAAATAAAAAACGAAACACTGATTATTTACTGGAGACTACACATGGTGCCAAAAGCTCTAATTTAGAAGTAGCTCAAGAATTTGTAAATTTTTTCACCAATATACCAACTAAAACTACGGAATATTTAAATTCTTCACCTGAGGTCTCATATAATTTATTAAAAGCTAACGTTCCAGGTTGTACGGTTGAATTCCAGTTCAAACATATCAACCCTGTGACAGTCATAAAAGCTTTCCGGCAAATCAAAATCAAATTGACCGAAGACATATGGGGAATGTCTATTAAAGTGTGCACGTCCATAATTGAAACTATAGCACCATACTTGGCTTTAATATTTAATTTATGTGTGGACCAAGGAGTCTTTCCGGATATAATGAAATATAGTAAGGTTATACCACTATTTTTTGGACTCTCCCCCTGGACCGCCGTAAGGTGTGGACGTGTATTGGAAGTGCTATCCGTTATTGAATTAATCCAAAAATCTAAATAAATCTGATTAAATTCAGTGAACAAAATAGGAGCGCATAAGCTCAGAAGAGGTATTAAAAAATTACGAAGATACTACGCCGTCGCGTCCCCCGGTCGTAAGCGTCACTCTGCTCATGAGATCTCCGCCTACACCTCAGCGTACCTGATATCCTGGTACCTGGCAGCAACTAATCAGCGCCCGCGCAGCTACGGTGACACACCTTGGGTAACGCCCCTTTATTACTATTGGATATATCTATTTTCTGTGGATGGTGAAGCCCCGCCTCCCTCAGCTAGCTTTGACGAATTACCTAATTAGCTACACCCCTTTGCTAATCACCCGGTGTTTACATAGTACGGCGCGGGATCTCGCTGTTGTACTGATATAGGTTAACACGATTCACATTACACATTACTCAAGGAATAAGGAGCAGGATTGTGAATTGTTTACTATAAACAATGCCTAACCTAAACCGTACTCCACCGTCGACTCCACAAACTGAGGTTCTACGTTGCTCATCAAGCCCCAATATTACTGAAGCGTCGCCTGAAACGGTATTTATAACCCAGAGAGCAAAGCGCCCTCGCTCGGAATCTAGTCCAACGAGCGTACTTATGGATTTTAGAGAAGAGATAAGAGGGATGTTGGCTAAATGGAACAAAGACCAGGAAACCACCATAAAAAACCTTATGTCTAAAATAACGTCTGAGTTAGCGGAATTAAAAGCCCAAAACAAAGACTTGAAAAAAGTTAAGGCTGATATTGTGGAGTCTGCTAATTTAATGAACTCTCAGTATGAAGAAATGAGGTGTAAAATGATTAAACTTGAAAATGAGCGCACAGAACAACAAACCTACATATATAAATTGGAAAAGAAAATCCAAGATATCCAGGAATGCCAGCGCTCAGCCTCGCTCGAACTCCGGAACGTACCACCTAAAGATAAAGAAAACAGTGATGATTTAATTAAATTAGTTACTGATACAGGCAAATGTCTTCACGTTGAGATAGATGCAGCGGATATCCGGGATGTTTACAGAACGCAGAATAAACAAGGGCCATCAAAACAAATAGTTGTCGAACTTCAATCGGTGACTAAAAAGAATAAATTCTTACAAGCCGCAAGAGACTTCAACAAGGGTAAGCCCGTCGCAAGCAAATTGAATAGTGCTTTAATTGGATCAATAGGTGAATGCTTTCCGATCTATGTATCCGACCGTCTCCCACCTACTCTAAGACAGCTTTTCTTTGAAGCTCGAAAATTCGCTGTCGACCACAAATTTAATTATTGCTGGACGTCTAATAGCAAGATTTTTCTTCGTAAAAAGGAAGGCGACAAACCAATTCGTATTGTCTCTGATAAAACTTTTCTCGAATTATTACAAGAATAATCTGCAATTTACGTTTTCTACTTTCTTATTGTTTGCTAACGAAATATGTGATCTTCAATCATATAGTTCTTATAATGATATATTTATCCTTTTTGGCTTATATAATTTAAAAAATGTACCTCGTCAGCCAGTTATATATTTAGTAAAAGTCTCATTTACTTTATATTCTATAAGAATATTTTTTAAGTCTCTATACTGCACTTACACAACATTCACACTACATTTAGATTTCTGTCTCCATAATTTATCGATTCGCGCATTTCTAATATCATATTTACACTACCTAACGTATAACTCACAAAAACCTAATATTGTAAACTGTGACGTTTGTTGTTTGGCTTTCTCTGTATCCTGGGTAAAACTTCGAATCACCCCTTGGCCTGTTGTATTAAATAAAAATGCTTGATATTGATACATTGGATGAGATAGATGATTTTGGCAGAGTAAATGCAAACGTCTGTAAACCCGAACAGTGTTCAACGTTTATTAAAAATACACCAAAATCTATTAATATAATACATCTAAATATTCGCAGTGTAAACTGCAACTTCGATAGCTTTGCAGTGTTTCTACATAGCCTAAAGCTATCATGTGAGGTCATTATCTTATCTGAATGTTGGCTGAATTCTACTTCAACTACTCCTGCAATAGAAGGCTATGTGTCCTATACTACAAGCAAGCCAAAAAACCAAAATGATGACGTCATAATGTATGTGAAAACGGAACTAGCGCACAACATTGTAGAACCTGTAATGCCAGACGCTAGTTATCTAGTCTGTCATTTAAAACACTATAATTTATCAATAATTGCAATTTATCGGTCACCATCTTTGCGTAATCAGGATAGTTTTATTGAAGGTTTAGATAAAGTTCTCTCTGAAATATCACCTCAGAAAAACATTGTCTTAATGGGAGATATTAACATTGACATAGCTTCCAGTTGCCTTAGCCGCCAAGCCCATGAATATCTCAATTTAACTGTTTCCCATGGCTTAATGCCAACGCATTTATCTCCTACGCCCGAAACTTCTTGTTTAGATCATTTAATGGTCAAATCTGATTTAAAAACCTCTACTTTAGTAATTGATACGTATATTACCGATCACAAACCTACCTTGCTGAATATGGAGTGGGGCACCATACCTACAATACCCAAATTATATCGTACTATGGTGGATACTGCTGCTATCACTACGGACTTATCTAGTGTAGATTTTACTGGCGTTATGAACAGCCAAGATGCCAATTATGCTGCCGAACTTCTTGTTTCTATAATAGGCTCTGTTATTAAACAACACTCCAAAACGGTCCATATTACTTCTAAACGCAGGGTAATTAAGCCCTGGATTACCAATGGTTTGCTGAGGTGTATTCGCAATAGGGACAACTTAGCTCGCGAATTGAAAAAAGACTCTGATAACTATACGCTTAAAACTACTTATACTAGATACAGGAATTTTTTAAACAAATTATTAAAAAAACTAAAAAGAGAGTATGAGAGGACAGAATTCTCCAAGGCTCAGAAAAACCCTAAAGCCACATGGAACGTCATTAAAAATATTACCTCAACACATCGCAATGCTTCCCCACCCATAGAATTGCTGAGTTTGACTCCTGATAGCTTTGACTCTATAAACCATGTTAACGACTTTTTTGCGAATGTGGGCAGAAGATTGGCTGAGTCATTTAATCCTGCCTCACCACCGACATTTTCATCTTGTTCTGGACCATCTAATTCTTTTGTACTTCTACCTACAGACGAAGCTGAGGTGGAAGGAATTATCCGTGGTTTGCGTGATGATGCTTCAATGGGATGGGATGGAATATCACCTAGAGTCTTAAAATCTTGTCTATCAACATTAGTCCCCGTCATCACGCATGTCTGCAACATCTCAATTTCCAAGGGTTGCTTTCCAAAAGTGTTTAAAAGGGCGGTCGTCCATCCCATCTTTAAAGGGGGGGACAGACACAGTGTTAATAATTATAGGCCAATATCTATTCTCACAGCTATCTCTAAAATCCTGGAGAAAATAATTAATAATCGGTTAGTATTATTCTTGGAATCACATAATTTCTTAGCACCCAATCAGTATGGCTTCAGAAGAGGTAAGTCTGCAGAAAATACCGTTGCCTCCTTTATAGACGATGCTGTAGCGAAATTAGATAAAGGTATGAAATGCTTAGGCATTTTCCTTGATATTTCTAAGGCTTTTGACACTGTCTGTTCCTCACCTCCTATCGAAATTAGAAGCGGTTGGAATCCGTGGAACTACCCTTCAAATGTTTCGTGACTATCTCAGTGATCGTTCCCAGTGCGTAAAAATAAACGATATGTTAAGTGACAGCCAAACACTAAACTTTGGTGTGCCCCAGGGATCAATTTTGGGTCCAACATTGTTTCTGGTGTACATCAACGGCCTCTGCAAACTCTCTCTTGGGAACTGTTCAATTTATACATACGCAGATGACACGGCATTACTTGTTTATAGTAAAGATTGGTCGGGGGCGTACCGGTGCGCAGAAAATGCACTTAAGTCAAATTCAAATTCAAATTCAAATTCAAAGCATTTTATTTCAAATAAACCATTCACAGGCACTTTTGAAACGTCAAGGTCGGTCAGTCAAAAACATGGAAGCTATTTGCACGTTCCAAAGCGTAGATCTCTATGGAGAAGAACGCGCAAGAAACTCCACGGACACTCTTTTAAATCATGTTCTGTTTTACAAAATTCCAAGTTACATATACTTGTTGCTTCTGCATGTGAGGACAATGCAAAGAAAAAAAAAGGGCTTATTATAAGAATTTTAAATATAAAGATTAAAATAAGCCAATGGCAGTTAAGAGATGACCAGTCTCAACCGACGGCGCCTGTTCACGAACATGACGCGTGTATCGGCACCCTTCAGCTCAACAATTTCGAAGGGAACCGAATGATCAAACCCACGCGCCGCCATCAGCGAGACATTTGAGTGAGCATGACATGCTCTCAACCACCATGCTCGTTCAAGTCCAACAAGTAAAACTATAACTACTCACATAAAATGTAAATGGTTTCATGGTACTCACATTTACAAAATTTGAAAAATATGCTTCTACTTTACACAAAACTATGGTTGTCAATGACCAAATAATGAAAAATAAATTAATAAAGAGAACGATTAAGTTCTTACATCAAAAAGAATAAATAAGTAATTAATATAATAATATAATTTGTATGTATATAAGAATAAATAAACGAAATAATGTAAGAACCTCTAAAAGGAGCGAGCATCTCTTCCAAATATGAAAACATAAAAACCTAAAAAGTGGACCTAAGCAGCTGTGACTGTGGAGCAGGACCAGCAGCAGCAGCAGCAAGGCAGTGATGCAATGGTTCTCCGCCAATCTCTTAACTGTTAACCTTAGTAAAACAATGTACATGCCTTTCGCGCTTAAACCTTCTTCACTCCACACTCTTGATTCCTTATTTCTCAAAGCACACTCCATTAATTGTTCCATAAACTCTTCTGATTTATGTTGTAATTGTCCACAATTAACACGAACTGATACTGTCAAGTATCTTGGGATCAAGATAGATAATTCCCTAAACTGGAAACCTCATCTAGAAAATCTGTCCTCTAGAGTTCGTAAGCTTATTTATATATTTAAAAAATTAAGACAGTCTGCTGATATTAGTACACTAAAGACTGTTTATTATGCTCTATGTCAGTCTATACTCACGTATTGCATCACTGTATGGGGTGGGGCACCAAAGACTCATTTCTTGCAAGTGGAACAAGCACAGAGGGCTGTTCTCAAGGTCATGACCTTCAAACATTTCAGATTTCCAACCACAACGTTGTACTTGGATTGTAAGGTTCTGACAGTGAGACAGCTCTTTGTGCTCCAAACCATCCTTCGTAAGCATAAAAGTTCAGAATTCGATGTGAGTGCTGCTAACAGTCGTCGACCATACAATGTCTGTACCACTCAATTCTCTCATACTGCTACTGCCCAAAGACATTATAATACTGTTGGAAGCCACTTGTACAATTTAATCAATAAACACTGCAATATTTTCCCTCTCACTACAAAATTATGTAAGGATAAGGTCTGCAACTGGATCCTAACTCTAAATAATGAAGAGACAGAAAGGTTAATTAAAATAAGGGAATAATATAAGTCTACATTAACTCATTCACACACACTCACACATTCTTCACTCACTTATATACACCCACGCTCTCTTTACACAGTCACACACACACAAAAACATACATACATAACATAGTCATACATGTCATGCTGAGGCTTTTATTTTATTATTTTTTTATTTTATTTTATCTTTGTTTTTCTTCAATTTAATGTGTTATCCCACTAAAACCACGTCCTCCATCTAATAATTAATGTAACTCTGTGCAAATCATGAGAGAGCACTGGTACCCATAACACAAGTTTAATCTTACCTTGGGTACCAGAGTTCCATGTACTACTTACAAATTTGAGTTATATAACTTTTAACAGATGATATTATTAGTCTGTAAGTGGAACTGTACAATCTATTTGGAAATAAAAACATTTATTATTATTTATTACTTAAGTCGGGCGACAGCAAAGACACCAATAATTATAGACCTGTATCTGTTTTGCCGGTTTTTAGCAAAGTGTTTGAAAAAGTAATGCTCAATCAGATGCTCAATCATTTTAACATCAATAAAATTTTACACGATCAACAGTATGGTTTTACCAGGGGTCGTTGTACGACTGACGCTGGTGCCACGTTGTTAAAACACATATACTCAGCGTGGGAAGAGGCACAAGATGCCATAGGAATCTTTTGTGACCTCTCCAAGGCATTTGATTGTGTAAATCACGAAACCTTGCTCCTAAAGCTAGGACATTACGGACTAGGTAAACTTGCACTCAGTCTAATAAAATCTTACTTAAATGATAGACAGCAGCAAGTTCAAATAAATGGTGTCATTTCACGGGGTTTAAAAGTCAAAATGGGGGTACCACAAGGCTCTATTTTGGGTCCTTTCCTCTTTCTAGTATATATTAATGATCTACCCCATCTTTTAAAAAATCAACCTCATATGGTATTATTTGCTGACGATACGTCCTTAATTTTTAAGATAGATAGACGTTCCATAAATCTTGACGACGTAAATAACGCCCTACAGCAGGTCCAAAATTGGATTACTGCTAATAATTTAGTATTAAATGGGAAAAAAACTAAATGCATCAGATTTGCCTTACCGAACGTTAAAAGAAATGATTGCGACATAGTATTGAACAAGGAGAAACTTGAATTCGTCGAAAACACGGTTTTCCTGGGGATTACGCTTGACTCAAGGCTACAATGGGGTCCTCATTTAACATCTCTTGCGGGACGGCTAAGTTCAGCAGCATACGCTGTCAGAAAAATCCGTCAATTTACCGATATAGATACCGCGAGGCTGGTCTATTTTAGTTACTTTCATAGTATCATGTCTTACGGTATCTTATTATGGGGACGTGCTGCAGACATCGAGTCTATATTTATCCTGCAGAAAAGAGCCATCAGAGCCATTTACAATCTCCGTCGGCGTGATTCCCTAAGAGAACTGTTTAAGGATATCAACATCATGACGGTACCTTGTCAATACATTTACGAAAATATTATGTATGTTCGGAAAAATCTTCATCTCTTTAGCAAGATTAGTGACAGGCATAATTTTAATACTAGAAATAGGAACAAATTAGATCAACCCCGATTCAGATTGGCCAAAGTACACACTTCTTTTATGGGGTACTGTATTAAATTTTATAATAAAATACCAGTTGATATTCTCGAACTGAATGAGAGAAAATTTAAAGCATGCATAAAACGCACACTATGTAGACAAGCGTATTATAAACTGGAAGATTATATCCTCGATAAAAACGCTTGGCTAAATGCTGGTCCTGCTCCACAGTCACAGCTGCTTAGGTCCACTTTTTAGGTTTTTATGTTTTTATATTTGGAAGAGATGCTCGCTCCTTTTAGAGGTTCTTACATTATTTCGTTTATTTATTCTTATATACATACTTATTATATTAAATACTTATTTATTATTTTTGATGTAAGAACTTAATCGTTCTCTTTATTAATTTATTTTTCATTATTTGGTCATTGACAACCATAGTTTTGTGTAAAGTAGAAGCATATTTTTCAAATTTTGTAAATGTGAGTACCATGAAACCATTTACATTTTATGTGAGTAGTTATAGTTTTACTTGTTGGACATGAACGAGCATGGTGGTTGAGAGCATGTCATGCTCACTCAAATGTCTCGCTGATGGCGGCGCGTGGGTTTGATCATTCGGTTCCCTTCGAAATGGTTGAGCTGAATGGTGCCGATTCACGCGTCATGTTCGTGAACAGGCGCCGTCGGTTGAGACTGGTCATCTCTTAACTGCCATTGGCTTATTTTAATCTTTATATTTAAAATTCTTATAATAAGCCCTTTTTTTTTTTTCCTTTGCATTGTCCTCACATGCAGAAGCAACAAGTATATGTAACTTGGAATGTTGTAAAACAGAACATGATTTAAAAGAGTGTCCGTGGAGTTTCTTGCACGTTCTTCTCCATAGAGATCTACGCTTTGGAACGTGCAAATAGCTTCCATGTTTTTGACTGACCGACCTTGACGTTTCAAAAGTGCCTGTGAATGGTTTATTTGAAATAAAATGCTTTGAATTTAAATTTGAATTTGAATTTGATACCAAAGGATACAGAGTTTTTAACCCTGAATCAAAAGTAATTACCACTAGTAGAGACGTGATCATCATAGAAATAGATCTTCAGCCATCAGATGCTATTGTTGTTCAAGAGAAGAATCAGTTGAAGCCACATGTTGAAGAGGCAAGTCCAAATTCAGTGGGGGACGATGGTCTATCTGATGACAGTTATATTTCTACATTTAGTGATCCGAATGATAGATAGGTAGTACATTACATGCCCAGCGGAAAAGAAGACTTCAATGTAGCTGCACCTGTTGAAACTCGCGTACTTAAAAGAGAGAGAAGAAAACCTGACAGGTATGGATTTTCCAACGTGTGTGTGGACAATAATCAAATAGATGCAATTGAAATATCTCTGGAATAAGCTTTGCAGGGGCCAGAGAAAGAGTACCGGCTGCAGGCTGTGAGAGATGAGCTGCAGCGTATTGAAGAAATCATGCTTGAGAGCTGGCTGATGCACCTGTTATGGAAAAATTGACAAATGTAAGTGGGTTCTGAAAAAGAAAAGTGAAAGTGACAATCAAATTAGGTCTCGTGCTAGACTGGTTGCAAAAGGATGTAATCAAAGGTGTGGTATTGATTATACTGAAACATTTTCTCCGGTAGTGAGACACACCACATCAAGATTACGTTTTGCTCTGTGTTGTCAACTGGATCTAGATACAGCACATTTAGATGTTAAGACAGCATTTCTAAATAGAGAGCTGGAGGAAATCATATATATAGAAAAACCAGATTCTTTTGTATATTCTGATGATGATAAAAATTAAGTTCTTTTGTAACAATAAAAATCAACAACACCCAAGCGCTCGAGCCGCGGTACCACCTACACGTCAAACTGGGAGTGGCCTCCCCGCAAGCGGCCGCCCCACCGTGCGCCGCTGAGCTCTGCCGGCCTGTATAAAACACGACCACCGGCGTGTGCGCAGCCAGTGTTCACTGCGCTCTCGGTCTGCTTCGATTTTCCTGTTCGGACAGCTCTGAGAACCAGTCTTACGCTAGCACACGCACGGGGTCCCGCTCCCTGTACTGTACTAGATTTGTTTACTTTGTTATTTCAATAAACAACGTTCCGTCTGTAACTTGTGTTTGTTCATACAAACCTGCTACAATCTGGCGCACAACGCGAGGCCGAATCCAGGCATCAAGATCGAAAGCTTACGTCGTCTTCCACATCGCGAAATCAAGATGTCCATGTCAAACGAGCAACTCCTTAGCACCATCACGGCAAATAAACGGGTAACATTTGCATCTTGCACCTTCACGTACGACGGGAAAAATAACTCGGATGCAGTAGAAGCCTTCTTAGCCGCAGCAACCGTTTTTAAGTCAACGGAGAAGATAAGTGACGCACTGCAAAGTCTTCCACTTTTACTACGAGATGAGGCAGCAGTGTGGTGGCAGGGAGTGAAGACTGGTGTGACGCAGTGGGAAGATTTCTGCACTAAGCTCCGCCACACGTTCGCCCCGAGAAAACCAACATTCATGGTGTACTACCAAATCACACATGAAGTTCAGGAGGCGAACGTTACGATAGAAGCCTTTATCGCCAGGAAAAGATCCCTGTTCTCATTGGCTCCCCCTCCAGCATTCACTGAATCGCAACAAATAGATTTAATCTTCCCGCTCATCCGGCTGGATATAAGGAACCGCATGCCACGAGATACAGTGCCCACATTCGACAAACTCCTGGAGACCGCACGAGGCATTGAAGAGACCCTACATGCGCAGCGAGTTCGGAGACGGGCGAAATCAGGAACGCTCAGGGGAAGAAAGGAAAAATAAGGTGCACCTTCTGCAAAAACCCAGGACACACAGCAGATGTCTGTCGTAAGAAGAAGCGGGCTGAAGGCACTCTTTCTTCTACAGTGAAAGATGTCTCAGAGGGTCAAACCCAGGCACCATCTCCTTCCCAGCCGAAGTTCTCCTGCTATGGGTGTGGAGCACCTGGAGTTTATAGGAGTAATTGTTCCACGTGCAAGAAAAGCTCGTCGCCGGTCAAAAAAGAAGACGTCGGTTTTTGCGCCCTCGACGCTCCTGGAGAGACGCACTCACGACCTGTGGTGTTCCTGGAGGTGGAGGGGGTAACGGGGACGGCATTCATGGACACATGTGCCAAGATAAGTCTTGCATCTTACAGCCTCTACCAGTCCCTGCTGAAGAGTGGATGCAAAGACGAGAAATCAGTGGATCTCACATTAGCCGATGGCATTAAGAGGGAACAGGTGGTGCTTGTGTGCAAAGCCATGGTGACCCTGAATGGTCGTAAAATAGCCACCAGGTTCATCGTGCTGCAGGAAGCTCGGGACAACCGCACACTACTAGGCGTCGACTTCTTGCAAAAAGCGGGTGTTGTGATAAACATGCCTCAGTATACGTGGTCCTTCATCGAGGAACCTGACTTGCAGTACGAACTCTACCCGGAGGAATTCACCATCTTCGAATCCACCGTCATCAAGGAAATGATGATTTTGCCAAGTCCACTCAGCGCGATGACAGTGACAGAAAGTGAGGATGCTGCTAGCATATCCAGCGCCATACCTACGCCTCCATCAACCCCTCCTCCAGCGATAATGGCCGCGGATGAAGCAGCATTTCCAACAAAAGACCAATACGCGGACACAGACTACAAACTGGCGCTGGTTGATCTAACTTCCACACCACCAAGCAAGAAAAAGCCTCGGCTGTTCGATGGGTACTCTCCAAGCTTCACCGTCTTCATGATGCGAGATGCTCAAATAAATGTCCACCGAGAAAACGTCGAGCTATTTCCACAGAGTAATAGCCTCTTTGATGCGAACAATTGGGACGTTCGCATAGACTCGATCGACGTGGTGGTACATATTACTCCGGACCAGGTTAAGCTAGTCGATCAGCTGCTGGAGAGGAACAATGACGTTTTCAATACGAAGCGAGAACCTACGAAACTGATTGAGCACACAATCAAGACAGTGGATGACAAACCAATTTCGGTCCCCCCGTACAGATTATCACCACCTCGAAAAGAAGCTTTGCAACGAGAGATCAAGGCAATGTTAGCGGATGGCATCATTCAACCATCTGCGTCACCATGGGCGGCCCCTGTAGTGCTGGTACCGAAGGCTAACGGAAGCATACGAGTCTGTATTGACTATCGGCGACTCAATGCGATAACTGTACCCGACCCATATCCTATTCCAAGGATTGATGACCTCCTGCACGAAGCGAAACCAACGTCTTACATGTCCCTGCTAGACTTATAAGCTGGGTACTGGCAGATTGGCGTTCGAAAAGAAGACCAGGACAAGACGGCATTCATCACACCTTTTGGCGTGTACAAATTCACTCGTATGCCATTTGGTTTACGGAACGCTCCAGCAACATTCACAGTGACTCATTGACCGCATGCGAGTAGGCATGCCAGACATGAAGCTGCTGGCATATTTGGATGACCTGGCTATATTTTCGCAAACGTTTGAACGACATTGGGAAGACTTGCAAAAGGTAATCAGCTAAAAGAATTTGGGCTTAACGCGAATCGAGGAAAATGCCATTTCTGTTGTTCCACCATCAAATATTTGGGACACTATATCACGCCGAACGGTCTACAAGTGGACCCCAAGAAGACTGCAGCTATCGCAAAGCTACCCGTGCCCTCCAACCTGAAACATCTAGTTGCATTTCTGCAGACGTGCTCGTGGTATAGAAGATTTATAGAGAATTTTGCGAAGATTGCGGAACCCCTGACTCGCTTAACAAAGAAAAATGTTAGCTGGGAGTGGACAGAGGAACAGCAAAACGCCTACAATGAGTTGAAGTATCGTCTAACTTCTGCTCCAATTTTGAGACAAGCCGATGAAACCGAACCGTACGTCATCAAAAGCGACGCCAGCTCTTATGCAATAGGAGCAGTTTTGATCCAGGGGGAGGGTGAAGACGACCATCCTGTAGAGTTCGCTAGTCGTCTTCTGACATCCGCAGAACGGAATTATACAACTACCGAAAGAGAGGCGCTTGCTGTAGTTTGGGCGGCATCAAAATTTCGCGGATATATCGAAGGGCTGCCTGTCACCGTAATCACGGACCATCAAGCCCTGAGATGGCTCATGTCACTAAAGACGCCTACTGGTAGGCTGGCGAGATGGGCCCTACAGCTGCAGGCGTTTAACATTACCATCAAATATGCTCCTGGGAAAACTAACGTCGTCGCTGACTTTCTTTCCAGACCGCCGTGTAATAATGAGACGGTAGAAACCTGTGGTATTTGTATAGTGACCATCGATATGCCCCTGCGGAGTCCCGCTGAAATTAGAGATGAACAGCTAAAAGATGAAAGATTACAACAGATAATAAAGGACCTAGAAAGCCTGAACAATGACGAAAAAGCGGTATACTGGAGCAACAAGGGCTACTCTACCGTCATAGTCCCCATTCAGATTCCGAAGAGGCCCAGTTGACAGTACCCGAACATGAGTGGGCCAATATATTGTCAACATATCACGACAATCCCTTGGCCGGTCATTACGGTTCAGATAAAACCTACCGCCGAATCTCAACAAGGTATTACTGGACTGGCATGAGAAAATACATTGAGAGTTACACAAAGAATTGCCTGGAGTGTCAGCGTTACAAGTCATCGAATCAGAAGCCTGCGGGATTGCTCCAAACTACTGTGATGAATCAAAGATTCGAAGTAATTTCCTTTGATTTGTTTGGTCCACTACCAACCTCTCTAGATGACAAAACATGGATTTTCATCGTGGAAGATGTGGCAACGCGATGGGTGGAACTCTTCGCCTTACATCAGGCCACAGCAGAAAATTGCGCCATGACTCTGATCAACGAAATATTCCTTCGCTTCGGTTTTCCTTGTCGTATGATCAGTGATAATGGACCCCAATTCATCAGTGCCGTCATGCAACAGGTTGCTTATACAATGAACATCAAGCATGCATTCACTCCTGTGTAACACCCAGAGACGAACCCAGTGGAGAGGAAGAACTGGGATTTAAAACCCCAGTTAGCTATCCTAGTCAAGGATAAGCACAGAGAATGGCCGGAGCACCTCCCAAGTATTAGGTTTGCGATGAATACCGCGAGCAGCCTATCAACTGGATTCACGCCGGCATTCTTAACTTTTGGCAGGGAACTGAGAACACCAGATGACACATCCCATGATTTCAGAAAGATTCTGCAATCCGAGAACTTCGTCCCAGAGATCACCCCAAAGTTGATGCAATTAGCCAATACCCTGCAACAAGCTCGAGAAATTCAGGAACATGGCGAAGAACGACGTAAGAAGTACGTTGATAAACAGCGTCGAAAAGATCCGGGTTACAATCCTGGTGAACTGGTACTTGCTACAACCCATACATTGAGTAATGCCTCACGGGGTGTAAGTAACAAATTCGCACCACGACGTGATGGACCCTACATTATCAAGAAACGGCACGGTCCATCCTCTTACGAAATTGCTGATCCACAAAAGTCAGACGTTGCGATTGGGGTATATCACTCCTCAGCTTTGGTGCCTTATGTCGGAGAGTCATCCATGCTACCAGCTCCTGTACAGCCCCTGCGGAAGAGAGGACGACCACGAAAGCAAACCCTGGAGCATGGCAGTGACACAGGACAAGCGTAGAAGCGCGGAAAACCCAAGAACACGCCTCCACTTGCTGGATCATCGTCGGGACGACTTTAGATCCAGAGGGGGAGACAGTAACAATAAAAATCAACAACACCCGAGAGCTCGAGCCGCGGTACCACCTACACGTCAAACTGGGAGTGGCCTCCTTGCAAGCGGCCGCCCCATCGTGCGCCGCCGAGCTCTGCCGGCCTGTATAAAACACGACCACCGGCGTGTGCGCAGCCAGTGTTCACTGCGCTCTCGGTCTGCTTCGACTTTTCTGTTCAGACAGCTCTGAGAACCAGTCTTACGCTAGCACACGCACGGGGTCCCGCTCCCTGTACAGCTGTGTGCTAGATTTGTTTACTTAGTTATTTCAATAAACAACGTTCCGTCTGTAACTTGTGTTTGTTCATACAAACCTGCTACACTTTTACTAAAGAAGGCTATATATGGTCTCAAACAGTCCTATGGCTTGGAATAAAAAAGTTGATACCTTTATGATACAGAATGGTTATAAAAAGTCTAAATTGGAACATTGTTTGTATACAAAAATAGTTAATGGTAAGAAAACTATAGTTACGTTGTATGTCGACGATTTCTTTGTTTTTAGTAATGATAAAATTAAATGAAACAGTTAAAAGAATGTTTGAGTTCTCAGGTTAAAATTAAAGATTTGGGACCTATGAGACAATGACTTGGCATATGTGTTAATATTGATAAAAGTAAACACGTTGTTTCTTTGAGTCAAGAAAATTATATAGAGCAGCTTTTATCGAAATTTAATATGACAGAATGTATAGTTGTTATACACCAATGGACATTAAGTTAAATGATGAGAAGTGTACCAATGTAAAGGGTCAAAATCCATATCAACAGCTAATAGTAAGTTTGATGTATCTAGCTGTTCTCAGTAGACCAGATCAATAATTCAATAATTGTCATGGTAATGAACATTGGTCATATGCTTAAAGAATTTTAAAATATTTAAAGAAAACTAAAAACGTTGGTATAAAATTTTGTAAAACTGAAAATCCAGATATTAAGGGTTATGTGGATGTCGATTGGGCAAATGATCCCAGTGATAGGAGATCTTATTCAGGTTATTGTTTTATGTTTTTGGGGTCCGTAATATCTTGGGGATGTAAGAAGCAGAGGTGTGTAGCACTGTCCAGTACTGAGGCAGAGTATACTGCAATATCAGAAGCTTGTAATCAAGCAGTATATCTTAGGAATTTGCGATATGAAGTTACTGGAAAAATGATACGATTAACATTTGTAATGACAATCAGAGTGCATTGAAGTTGTCAGTAAATCCTACATTTCATAGTAGAACTAAACACATAGATGTTAAATATCATTAGTGTAGAGAGGTTATCTCAAACAACTTAGTTATGTTACAGTATTTGCCGACAGCTGAGATGCCAGCAGATTTTTTGAATAAAAGTTTATGTCCAACTAAACATTATAAGTTTATGTCTATGTTAGGTATTGATGTTTTGTAATATTTTGATAGAGGGGGTGTCAGTAATAAATCAAAATATTAAAGTAGCAACTCTAAATACACATTGTTGTATGATCTATGATTATATCCGTTTCCGCTTTCCAAATATGTTCACTCGGTTCTTTTCTCGTCAAGCAAATACGTTGTTTTTATTTTAAAAACGCCTACTGCTGTTGTCATAGCAGTTCTTCTGTTTGAGCATAGTCTTGATCCAGTAGCCAACTTTGAACTTTAATTTTCATGTAATATCATGGTGATTTAGCCCAGTTTTTTTGAATAGCCTTAGATATATTTTTATAAATTAATGTACTTAGTACTTAAAACTGGCGCCTAGCGAATGCTGTTTTGTGGCATACTGTTGGGCATACATTCTTTACTTTGCGCTTAGTAGGGTCTAATGGGGGTTTTTTATGTTTTCTGAGAGTGGCTCGAAGAACAAAAGGCTGTCTCACAGTAAGTAATTTGCAGTTCGCATGTAATTCAGTAGTAGGAAATCTGAATGGTCTGCCAAGCATCACCTTAAGGACAGCCCTCTGTGCTCGCTCCACTACAATAAACTTAGTTTTAGGAGCACCTCCCCATACCCGGATGCAGTAGGTGATAACGGACTGGCAGAGTGTGTGATTGTCTGCGCAATGTGTCAGAGATTTAAAAATATACTCGTAGATAAGTCTTCTGACTTTTGAGGCAGTGCTATCTATTTGGTTATACTATTTTCCGTTATTAATCTCTACACCCAGGTATTTCGTGTGTTTAACACGGCTAAGCGTCGTACATGAGCAAGAACTCAACTCAAAGCATGTATGTGCCGTGATTACAAAGTTTGGTGAAGCTTTGATCCTAAAATTTAAAAAGAAGGGAATGATGATTGTTTTGGCCAAGTTTACGGTGAATAG
This sequence comes from Lacanobia oleracea, assembly GCA_950371165.1. Taxonomy (NCBI): domain Eukaryota; kingdom Metazoa; phylum Arthropoda; class Insecta; order Lepidoptera; family Noctuidae; genus Lacanobia; species Lacanobia oleracea. The sequence goes on from OX493406.1 coordinate 24,164,438, forward strand.
GTTGAATAGCTACCAGTTCATAACTGTTTTTAAAGACTGCTCCGAAATATCCTTTAACTCACTCCAAGTGTTGTATTTATGTCTGTATGTTTGTATGTTTGTATGTTTGTATGTTTGTATGTTTGTATGTTTGTATGTTTGTATGTTTGTATGTTTGTATGTTTGTATGTTTGTATGTTTGTATGTTTGTATAATTGTATGTTCGTCCGCCAATCACGTAAAAACGGCTGAAGGGATTTGGATGAAATTTGGCACACATGTAGTTAACATCCTGGAATAACATAGGCCACTTTTCGTTTTACTTGGTTTAATAGAGACAGAGGAAGAAGTGAAAATCTAGAGTTGCTGCTACCTTAGTACTTCAGATTCAAAAGTACCAGGAGAACATTAACGTCGAAATATTTTTGGGGCTGGAATTGTGAACGCTATAGATTCACAAGAACCTGGAGAGCAGAAACATGTTGAAGTATTTTCGGGGTTGGAGTTATGCTATAGATTCACCAGTACCAAGAGAGCAGAAACATGTCAAAATATTTTCGGGGCCGGAATTGTGAACGGTTAAGATAAAAATGTACCAAGAGAACACGCGCTCTCACGTCACGAAAATTCTGCTTCCGGAAGGTTCGTTATGACGTAACGTGACGTGACGTGGAGCCAGACAGCGGTACACGTGGCGCCGCCACATAGCAAGTCACTCCGCCGCCGCCCCGTCAAACAGATAAAAGTGATATGAAACGACTGTCAGGTGTTTGACGTTTGATGAGCACTGGGTGTGTCACTTTTTGGCGTAGAATCGTGGGCGCGGTCGCGGTTGACTCGCAAAGTTTGGAGTTCCACTTCGTGGCCGTTACTGATTACTGAATGTGGGTTGCGCACAAATGAACGCAAAGCAGTTACTGAGTTCTAGGATGTTCTACATTGCATTCGAATGCAACTTTAGTGCTGCAGCTTCGTAAACCGATTTCATTTTCTTAACTCAACTATGTGCAAATAGCAATAGGCGTGTGTTTCTGACAAAACGAATAATAAGGCATCGCTTCGATCAATCGAGTTGTGCTGCGTTTACGATTTTTGTCCTCGGTAGCGCGTGGACGAGGTGAGAGCGGGCCGCGGACACTACGAGATCATGGCCACACAGTATTGCGAACAGTCCAAACATTTATTATATTATAGGATCACGATCAAAGGAACAAGGTGGTTTCAGAAGCAAATTCTCAACTATTATAGATCATATCCACACTCTAAGACAAATGCTACAGAAATATAGAGAATATAATAAAACATATTACATATGGTTTGTTGACTTAAGTAAAGCGTTCGATACATTGGAGCACGAGCATATACGAGCCGCTCTAAAAAGACAAGAGGTGCAAGCAAAATATATAAGAATAATTAGAAACGTATACACAGCGAGCACAGCACAAGTTAAACTCGAATCTACTGGAATTCCCTATTAAAACAGGTGTACGCCAAGGACATCCTATATCACCTTAAATATTTTCGGCAGTGCTGGAGATGATCTTCAGGAATCTAAACTGGACCGAAAATGGCCTCAATATAAATGGTAAATCTCAACCATCTACGCTTTGCGGATGATTTAATTTTGTTCTCCGAGGACGCAGGAACACTGGGACTAATGTTACAGCAATTATCCGATGAAAGTGTTAAGGCCCGCTTGACAATGAACCTAACTAAAACCAAAATTATGACGAATTCCAAGCAAATAAAAACCTTAACAGTAAGTAAGGAACAAATAGAGTATGTTAAGGAATATATATATTTTACTCAACTTATATATACAGAAGATTGCATGAGTAAAGAAATAGAACGACGAATAACTAATACTTGGAAACGGTTTTGGTCTCTTAGTGAAATCATGAAGGATAAAGATATGCCAATGAAAGAAAAAAAGAAAGTATACGAAATATGCATTATGCCATGCTTATTATACGGTTGTCAGACATGAGTGTTAACAGAACAACAAGAACGTAAATTGAAAGTCTGTCAAAATAGTATAGAAAGGAGTATTTTAGGTATAAAAAGAAGGGATACAGTGAAAATACAAGAACTTAAAAATAAACCAAAATTTAAAAACGCACACAGCCTACAGACAACTAAAATGGCGATGGACAGACATATGAGAAATGGACTAAATTAGTAACAGAATGGTACCCAAGAGATAGCAAAAGAAATAGAGGCAGAAAAATCAAAAGATGGGAAGATGACTTTAAGAAAATAGCTGGTCCCGATACGGCTCCATATCGGGACCAGCTATTTTCTTAAAGTTATCTTCCCATCTTTACTTTACTAGGAAGAGACCAAAATAAGTGGAAATCTTTAGAGGAGGCCTTTGTCGACAGACAAGCTGTTCCAAACAACCAGTTGCCGATACTTAATAAAAGTTAGAATTATGTTAAGATGAATTTATGTATTATTAGTATTTTAGTAAGTAGTCATTCATTAAATGTAAGAGAAACAGCAATAAAGGCTATTTTATTTTATGTTTTTTATTTTAGGCCTCTTTGTTGAGCTTAAGACATATATTAACAAACTGCTGCAGTATGAACAGTATATAGGTACAATATTTTTTTTTATTTGTTTCAGTTTTTGAATCGGAAATAAAAGTTTTTGGAAGGTTAAGAAAATAATTGTTGTATTTTAGGGTTATTCTTGGAAAGGAAAGCTTTCATTTTTAAAATTAGTTTTAAAATTTCTGACTAAACCTACCTTCCTATCTTAAACCATTACTGGTATTTTTTCCAACGATGCATAAAAATTTATTCGTTTTGGCAAATAACGGAGCCTCAAAAAACAGTTGCCGCAAGGTACGAGGCCGGTGATCAGCGATGTAGACGTTAAATAATAGTGAATTACAGTTTAACTACGCAATATTAAAAGTTTATTAAGACATCTTTTTTATATTACCCTGCAACCAACACAAAAAACTGACCTACGACAACCCGCGGAGTCTAAGCGGTAGAGGCGGCCTTAGATTGGAGCGTGAGTGATAATTTGTAAGGATCTCCAGCTTAGGCCACTTTTGCGCGTAGCTGCGTACGGCGATTGTGAATACCGAGCCAAAGATTGGTGCAGTGCCACCACTAGATATGCCGAAGGGTAACCGCATGCCACGTCTCGCTCCTGCCCGAGAGACGGATAAAAATCAACAAAATTTTTCAACTCCGGACATATTTAACAATCCAAACGAGCTTGAAATCTCCAATATTACCTCGCGATACAAGCGATTTCGACTAGACTTCCCTCCGGAGTGTGAATGGAAGAAATTTTAGGAAAAGTTAATGTAGTTGCTTTTTGCTGACAACAGATCCAGACCGCTATTCGGTGTCGATTTCTTCACCATGGTGAAGTCTGTATCCGTCTACTCCCCGCCCGATCCTAGCCCAAGAGGCACCCGGCGGGTATGGCGATACAGGTCAGCAGATTGGGATGGCATGCGATCTTTTTTCACATGTTACCTTTGGCAGCCTACTTGCTTTTCTTCCACTGATGCTTCGTCGTGCGCGGACGCCGTGTATGATATGTTGCGGAGGGGAATGGAGTACTACATTCCGTTCTCTGACATAGCGAAATCTGGCGAAGCTCGTCCTTGGTTTGGTGCCGAGTGCAATCGCGCTGATGCGCTTAAGCACGCGGCGTACCTGGCTTGGGTCGACGCTCGTACGCACAAAGCAAATGACGTGAATCGGAAGAAGAGAGCCTTCAACAGGGCTGCCAAGTCCTGCAAGAAAGTGTTGCGGAGGGCTTGGTTTGACCACATTAGCCGAATAGGGAACAAACTTGCTTCATACCCAGCAGGTAGTAAGGCTTTTTGGTCCCTGGCTAAGTCAGTTGAATCGAACTTCTGCCGCCCCTCACTACCACCACTGCTGAGACCCGACGGGACGCTGGCCCACTGCGCTGAGGAGAAAGCGAACTTGTTTGCTTCTTTGTTAGCGGAATCTTCACGTCTGGATCCTGGTGGCGCGGCGCCCCCTGCTTCTCCTGGTGGATGCCAGTCGAGTATGTCAAACATTCGCATTCATCAGAAGGACGTCCGTAGGGTGCTGCGTAACCTAGACGTGAACAAGGCAAGTGGTCCCGAAGGGATACCGGCAATTGTTCTGAAGACTTGTGCGCCTGAGTTGTCTCCGATCTTGACACGCCTATTTCGCCTTTCGTTTGAGACTGGAAAAGTGCCGAAGGCTTGGAAGCAAGCTAACGTGCAGCCCGTGCCCAAGAAGGGTAGTCGAGCTGACCCGTCGAATTATAGACCCATCTCGTATACAGATACAGACTTCACCAGACAGTGGTCGGAACTACCCAGTGGTGAAGAAATCGAGACCGAATAGCGGTCTGGATCTGTTGTCAGCAAAAAGTCCAAGCAATTGGCAGTGTGCGAATCAACATCCGGCACCCTCGTTGCCCCCTGGACCAGCTGGGTAAGATTTAACGCAAGTGCTAGCTTTTGCGTCTCTCGTCTAGCATGGTCTGTGCACTGGTATGGGAAGAGCCACTCCTGATGGTGGGCGTTGAAGTCCCCCAGTAACACCAATTGGGCAGAAGGGTACCGTTGCTGAGCCGCATCCGCCGCCTCACTCAGGTGCTGTGTGAGCTCAGTTGTCTCCAAATCACCGCTGTGCGAACGGTAGACACAAGCGTAGACAATTTTATCCAGGCCTGTGTCCACTAAAACCCACAGCGTTGAGAACCTGGAGTCCTCAAGATTACAGAGACGCCGATAACAGATGTCGTCACGGGCGTACATACATACGCCCGCACGTGGTTTGAAATGGTGCTCCAGGGTAAACCCTGGGTACGAAAGGTAAGACACGTCTGACGGATATCTGATTTGCGTCTCGGAAAGGAACAAGAGTGCTGGTTTCTCAGTCTCCTCCAGGTGGTGATGGACTGCGGCGAGATTTGAGTGCAGACCTCGTATGTTGCTGAGGTAAACTCTATCAAGCGCAAGTTCGATCGTGTATGGAGTACTGCTCTCATCTTTGGGATGGATCTGCCAGATACCAACTTGATGCCCTTGAGTCAATTGAGAAACGAGCCAAGAGGATCATCGGCAATGAGAGGCTTGTCGCGACGAAGCTCCAAAGTCTGGAACATCGACGACGAGTTGCTAGCCTGTCGGTTTTCTACCGGTTGCATTTTGGGGAATGTGCGTCGGAATTGCATAATTTAATTCCGCCAAGCCCGTTCCATCATCGGACCACAAGACGAACGGCGAAGCGCCACCGGTACACGGTGGATATTCAAATTCAAAAATTCAAATTCAAAGCATTTTATTTCAAATAAACCATTCACAGGCACTTTTGAAACGTCAAGGTCGGTCAGTCAAAAACATGGAAGCTATTTGCACGTTCCAAAGCGTAGATCTCTATGGAGAAGAACGTGCAAGAAACTCCACGGACACTCTTTTAAATCATGTTCTGGTTTTACAAAATTTCAAGTTACATATACTTGTTGCTTCTGCATGTGAGGACAATGCAAAGGAAAAAAAGGGCTTATTATAAGAATTTTAAATATAAAGATTAAAATAAGCCAATGGCAGTTAAGAGATGACCAGTCTCAACCGACGGCGCCTGTTCACGAACATGACGCGTGTATCGGCACCCTTCAGCTCAACCATTTCGAAGGGAACCGAATGATCAAACCCACGCGCCGCCATCAGCGAGACATTTGAGTGAGCATGACATGCTCTCAACCACCATGCTCGTTCATGTCCAACAAGTAAAACTATAACTACTCACATAAAATGTAAATGGTTTCATGGTACTCACATTTACAAAATTTGAAAAATATGCTTCTACTTTACACAAAACTATGGTTGTCAATGACCAAATAATGAAAAATAAATTAATAAAGAGAACGATGAAGTTCTTACATCAAAACTAATAAATAAGTATTTAATATAATTTGTATGTATATAAGAATAAATAAACGAAATAATGTAAGAACCTCTAAAAGGAGCGAGCATCTCTTCCAAATATAAAAACCTAAAAAGTGGACCTAAGCAGCTGTGACTGTAGAGCAGGACCAGCATTTAGCCAAGCGTTTTTATCGAGGATATAATCTTCCAGTTTATAATACGCTTGTCTACATAGTGTGCGTTTTATGCATGCTTTAAATTTTCTCTCATTCAGTTCGAGAATATCAACTGGTATTTTATTATAAAATTTAATACAGTACCCCATAAAAGAAGTGTGTACTTTGGCCAATCTGAATCGGGGTTGATCTAATTTGTTCCTATTTCTAGTATTAAAATTATGCCTGTCACTAATCTTGCTAAAGAGATGAAGATTTTTCCGAACATACATAATATTTTCGTAAATGTATTGACAAGGTACCGTCATGATGTTGATATCCTTAAACAGTTCTCTTAGGGAATCACGCCGACGGAGATTGTAAATGGCTCTGATGGCTCTTTTCTGCAGGATAAATATAGACTCGATGTCTGCAGCACGTCCCCATAATAAGATACCGTAAGACATGATACTATGAAAGTAACTAAAATAGACCAGCCTCGCGGTATCTATATCGGTAAATTGACGGATTTTTCTGACAGCGTATGCTGCTGAACTTAGCCGTCCCGCAAGAGATGTTAAATGAGGACCCCATTGTAGCCTTGAGTCAAGCGTAATCCCCAGAAAAACCGTGTTTTCGACGAATTCAAGTTTCTCCTTGTTCAATACTATGTCGCAATCATTTCTTTTAACGTTCGGTAAGGCAAATCTGATGCATTTAGTTTTTTTCCCATTTAATACTAAATTATTAGCAGTAAACCAATTTTGGACCTGCTGTAGGGCGTTATTTACGTCGTCAAGATTTATGGAACGTCTATCTATCTTAAAAATTAAGGACGTATCGTCAGCAAATAATACCATATGAGGTTGATTTTTTAAAAGATGGGGTAGATCATTAATATATACTAGAAAGAGGAAAGGACCCAAAATAGAGCCTTGTGGTACCCCCATTTTGACTTTTAAACCCCGTGAATTGACACCATTTATTTGAACTTGCTGCTGTCTATCATTTAAGTAAGATTTTATTAGACTGAGTGCAAGTTTACCTAGTCCGTAATGTCCTAGCTTTAGGAGCAAGGTTTCGTGATTTACACAATCAAATGCCTTGGAGAGGTCACAAAAGATTCCTATGGCATCTTGTGCCTCTTCCCACGCTGAGTATATGTGTTTTAACAACGTGGCACCAGCGTCAGTCGTACAACGACCCCTGGTAAAACCATACTGTTGATCGTGTAAAATTTTATTGATGTTAAAATGATTGAGCAACTGATTGAGCATTACTTTTTCAAACACTTTGCTAAAAACCGGCAAAACAGATACAGGTCTATAATTATTGGTGTCTTTGCTGTCGCCCGACTTAAATAGTGGTATAACCTTACTATATTTCATTATATCCGGAAAGACTCCTTGGTCCACACATAAATTAAATATTAAAGCCAAGTATGGTGCTATAGTTTCAATTATGGACGTGCACACTTTAATAGACATTCCCCATATGTCTTCGGTCAATTTGATTTTGATTTGCCGGAAAGCTTTTATGACTGTCACAGGGTTGATATGTTTGAACTGGAATTCAACCGTACAACCTGGAACGTTAGCTTTTAATAAATTATATGAGACCTCAGGTGAAGAATTTAAATATTCCGTAGTTTTAGTTGGTATATTGGTGAAAAAATTTACAAATTCTTGAGCTACTTCTAAATTAGAGCTTTTGGCACCATGTGTAGTCTCCAGTAAATAATCAGTGTTTCGTTTTTTATTTCTATTAGTTTCATTATTAATAACTTTCCAAACTGTCTTTATTTTATTTTCTGACGATTTGATCTTCTTACTAATATATAGGGCTTTAGCTACCTTGCAAGTATTTCTGAACACTTTAGAATATTTGTTTACAAACTTATTAAAAGAATCAGTGTTTATGACAGGCTTAAGGCCATATAGCTCATATAGTCTTTCCCTACTTATCCTAATGCCTTTAGTCGCCCAGTCACTAAATACATTCTTAGGGAAAGTATCCTTAGACTTCTTTTCAAAAGTTGCATTGAATTCCTTAAGAACCACTGAAAAGAAATTATCATAAAATTTATTAGCATCTTCAATGTTATGGCCTACAAAATTTAACTTATTTTGTAAGGTACCATTGAATTTAGCTAGTTTGCCAGTTGTAATTGGCCTATATTGTATATGAATTTTTTCCAAGGCTGCTTTAAACTGAAATGTAACCAATTGACCACTATGATCAGAGGGAAGGTAATTAACTATGGCTTTATCTAAATATTCACAATCGCAGAATACATTATCAATACAGGTTGAAGAAGTTGGTGTTACCCTAGTCGGTTCTGTAAACACATTAGACAAATTAAACGATTTAAAAAGGCTTATAAATCTGCTGCTATTTGAATTAATTTCTAAAATATTAATATTAAAATCCCCACAAATAATCGCGGGCTTGTTACCTGCTGCAAGTTTCGCAAGGATATCTTCCATTGTTGACTCAAATAAAGCAAAGTTTTGAGGGTTTGGGGGTCTGTACACGCACACTATGATATGCTTATCTAGCTCAACACAGGAAAGTTCGATGCAATGTTCCACTGATAAGTTAACGATGTCATTACGTTGCTTAAATTTTAAGTTTTTTTTTAATAAGATGAGGGAACCACCACGTAACATAGATTTGCGGTTAAAACAACTGCCCACATTATAATTTTCATAACTAATTAGCATCTGGTAATCCTTCAACCAGTGCTCACTAAAACATACAATGTCAAACATTGTTTTTTCTAAAAACATTTCAATTTCTAATAATTTGGAAGAGACACCTTGAATGTTTTGATGAAATAATTTCAAGGCATGCTGCTGACTCCCTTTTTGACAACTATTTACTAAAGAGCAAGAAGATACCTTGTTAATGGTAGGCATAACTATTCTGTCGCTGGTATCCTCTGTTGTCTTATGAACTAGTTTAAATGAGTATCCATAGAGATACATGGACACTCCGTACAATTTTTATAAGTATTTGTAGCACTAGAGCTACCGTTACTAAGGCACTCCACCTGATTCTTAGTAAAATTACTAAACATTGTGGATTTAATTGTACAAGACTGCGACATACTACTTATGTCTGAGTTAATAAAATAAGCTAATAGCCTTGCTATTGTGTGTCTAAAACTAATTGGCAAATACACTGTATCCCTAGTCGATTTTAAATTTTCCACAAAAATGTTTGTGTCAAAAAACATAAACTTGTCACTATAGTGACTTACTAAAAAGTGCATGTGTTTATTTAAACTATGAATATAATTATTTTGTCTACTTGACAATTGTTCAAAATAAGGAAATGCACACAATATTATTTTATTACAATTTAACTTTAACATCTCAGTTAGATTGTCCGTGATATCTGCTTTTTTTACATTTAAACTATTCCCTATAAACACTGTAATATTGGTATTAGAACTAAAATTATTGTTTCTTAATGACGCCATAATATGCTTGTATGATGAACTTGGCATACAGTAATTTTGTATAGGATAACTCAGGTTGTTACTTAATAATTTACCTAAACCTCTTCCTATGCTGTCTGAGAACATAACTGAATGATAACCACTTTTCACAGATAAGAAACAAAATAACAAACAAAATATCCCACCCATACGCACAAAACGTTTTGGTAACACATTCATAATGCGTACAGCTAAGGAGTGGAATTCCCTGCCGGAGTCTGTGTTTCCTGATAGCTACAACCTGGGAGTCCTTAAGTCAAGAGTGAATAGGTTATTTCTAGGCAAGCGTGCTCCATCTTCGACCACATCATCACTTACCATCAGGTGAGTTAGTGGTCAAACGCGTGCCTATCTATAGTAAAAAAAAAAGAAAAAAAAAATGTTGCTTAACTTCTACTTGCTAACGTCGGACTACAAAATGTGGAGATACAAAAAACCAACACAGAAACATTAAAACATTAGAATTTGTGATGAGTAATAATTATGATTCTATTGCAGTTTGTTAATATATTATAGTATGTGTTAAGCTCAACATAGAGGCCTAAAATAAAAAAAATAAAATAAAATAGCCTTTATTGCTGTTTTTCTTACAATTAATGAATGCCTGCTTACTGAAAAACTAATCATAAATTCATCTTAACATAATTCTAACTTTTATTAAGTATCGGCAACTGGTTGTTTGGAACAGCTTGTCTGTCGACAAAGGCCTCCTCTAAAGATTTCCACTTATTTTGGTCTCTTCCTAGACGGCTCCATATCGGGACCAGCTATTTTCTTAAAGTCATCTTCCCATCTTTTGATTTTTCTGCCTCTATTTCTTTTGCTATCTCTTGGGTACCATTCTGTTACTAATTTAGTTCATTTCTCATATGTCTGCCCATCGCCATTTTAGCTGTCTGTAGGCTGTGTGCGTTTTCAAATTGTTGTTTTATTTTTAAGTTCTTGTATTTTCACTGTATCCCTTCTATTTATACCTAAAATTCTCCTTTCTATACTATTTTGACAGACTTTCAATTTACGTTCTTGTTGTTTTGTTAACGCTCATGTCTGACAACCGTATAATAAGCATGGCATAATGCATATTTCGTATACTTTCTTTTTTTTTTTCATTGGCATATCTTTAGCCTTCATGATTTCACTAAGAGACCAAAACCGTTTCCAAGTATTAGTTATTCGTCGTTCTATTTCTTTACTCATGCAATCTTCTGTAGATATAAGTTGACCAATATATATATATATTCCTTAATATACTCTAATAACTAATCAAATCATCCGCAAAGCGTAGATGGTTGAGATTTACGCCATTTATGTTGAGGCCATTTTGGGTCCAGTTTAGATTCCCGAAGATCATCTCCAGCACTGCCGAAAATATTTAAGGTGATATAGGATCTCCTTGGCGTACACCTGTTTTAGTAGGGAATTCGTTACCAGTAGATTCGAGTTTAACTTGTGCTGTGCTCGCTGTGTATACGTTTCTAATTATTCTTATAAATTTTGCTTGCACCTCTTGTCTTTTTAGAACGTCTCGTATATACTCATGCTCCAATGTATCGAACGCTTTATTAAAGTCAACGAACCCTATGTAATATGTTTTATTATATTCGCTATATTTCTGTAGCATTTGTCTTAGAGTGTGGATATGATCTAAAGTTGAGAATTTGCTTCAGAAACCACCTTGTTCCTTTGATCGCGATCCTATAATATAATAAATGTTCGGACTGTTCGCAATACTGTGGGGCCATAATCATCGTCTCGTAGTGTCCGCGGCCCGCTCTCACTTCGTCCACGCGCTACCGAGGACAAAAATCGTAAGCGCAGCACAACTCAATCGATCGAAGCGATGCCTTATTATTCGTTTTAATCGTTCTGTCAGAAACACACGCCTATTACTATTTGCACATAGTTGAGTTAAGAAAATGAAGTCGGTTTACGAAGCTGCGGTAGTGTTCAACAAAGAGGACTACGACAAGATGGGTGCGCCGAGTGAGACATGAGAGCATGAGGGGTGTACGAATAGGAATTGAGTTGTGACGTTTGTTTTTTCGACGCTTGGGTCAAAATATGAGTACCTATAATAAATGGATAAAATCACAATTGTTTTTTACTTTTTAGAGTATTTTTTGCCGGGAATTGTTTTTGGTAATAACGATACCAACTTTTTTAGAATTAATAATAAAAACAAAATAAAACCGACCAAGTGCGAGTCGGACCTTTAATTTTTAAGAAATACACACTTGAGAAAATTGCAAATGTCTACCTATTACGGTTTTTGAGATACAGCCCGCTGACAGACAACGGACCAACGGACAGCGGAGACTTAGTAATAGCGTTCCGTTAGTTACCCTTCGTGTACGCAACCCTAAAAAAAAGGTTTATATTGTTTTGTAACCTACCCTACCCTACCTACCCTAGGTAGGGTAGGTAGGGTAGGTAGGGTAGGTAGGGTAGGTAGGGTAGGTAGGGTAGGTAGGGTAGGTAGGGTAGGTAGGGTAGGTAGAGTAGGTAGGGTAGGTAGGGTAGGTAGGGTAGGTAGGGTAGGTAGGGTAGGTAGGGTAGGTAGGGTAGGTAGGGTAGGTAGGGTAGGTAGAGTAGGTAGGGTAGGTAGGGTAAGTAGGTCAGCTAGGAAAGAATAAGTTTGTCCACTTCTGCGACAGACGTTATACCTACAATCATAATTATCACTACTAGTCAACATGTGTGGTTTTTGAAAGTTCAGAACAGTAGTCGACCCGGTCAGGTAACGATAAGATTAGTCATCACCAAATAAGGATAAAAGAATAATATGTAGATGAAACTTGAGCATTTTAATATGACGTGGAAAGTTTTTCAATATGAAATAACTCGGAGCCAGCACGCGAAAGGTTGCGCGTATTACAGAGCATAAATATTTAATCGAAGTCACAGAACTTTGGTTTACTCAGCAAAAAATACAGAAGTGTAACATGGCACCGGCATTATAAAGTCTTACTCCTAATCAAGATGCAGATATGTCAGAAATTATCGAATTTGCCAAGATGAGATCGATTGTACTTGTTTGTTGTCTCTCGATAATCGGGATATCCCAGACCTGAATATTTTTGACGTATCGTAAAATTAAAATTAGTTAACGTAAATGTATGATCTCTTGCTAGACCCTACATTACTTTCAGATGGGAGATGAATGGAATAAAAGAAGGTAAGTACTAGAACACTACTGTATTGTCCCAAAAGTACTTATAGGTAAAATGAGCTTAATGAACTGATGGTGTGGCAAATGAAGTGAGTGACGCGGCCCTTGTTGGCTGTAACGAGAACGCCTGGCTGACTTGATAGCCTAACGCGAACTGAACTGTATTATGAGTTGAATCGAAATGTATGTGCGGCGTAAACTGCTCTATTGCATAATGTGCGGTTGCACCGTACAGTAAAATTACAATACTTGTTTCGGACAAAATATTTACATGAAATAGACACTATAACGTAACGTTTTGGGAGCACATTCATAGTGCGTACCTACAGCTAAGGAGTGAAATTCCCTGCCGGAGTCTGTTTTTCCTGTTAGCTTTAATATGTGACATAGGCAAGTGTGCTCCATCTACGACCACATCATCGCTTGCCTTCTGGTGAGGTCAAACGCGTGCCTAACAATAATAAAAAAGAATCCTCTTTGTGCTCCTCATGCCAAATTTCAGCTTTCTACGAGCAGCAGTTTCGGCTGTGCGTCACTCAGTAACGTAACAGTACGGTTACCAAGTAACGGAAGAATGTTATATATTTGGACTACGAGTAAAGGAACTGCGTAAAGGAAGTAAGTATGTGGTATTCTAGACTATAATCTATATTTGTGCCAAATTACATCAAGATCCGTTCAGCCAATCCGGCGTGATTGAGTAACATACATTCATACATCCAAACTTTAGCATTTACAATAGAAGCATGATTTACAGACTCTGATTACATTTTAGGGTAACGAAAAAAAACGTGTTGATCAATCGGGTGTACGTCTGTCTGCCTGTCCGTCTGTCACAGCCAATTTTCTCCGGGTTCACTGGACCGATTCTGTTGAAAGGCACACATATGGACTTTCGTGACCCAAACCTTGACCTTGACTTTTGTGAAAATGGAAATATTAAATATTTAGTATGGGGGTCACTTTTGGGGGTTAGACTAGAAAATAAAAAATAAAAAATTTTTGAACAACATCGTGTGACATATCAAATGAAAGGGCTAACTGCGACAGTTTTGATTTATATTTTGTCATAATTTTAAAGTAAATGTTTTTGAAGTTATTCAAGAAATTAGGCGAAAAATTACCCCCAACCCCTTATCTTTGAAACTACTGAGCCTAAAATGTTGAAAAAAATTGAAATAATAGATCTTTACCAAAACATTACAGAAAAATCTATAAAAAGTCTAGATAGTAAAAATAACATGTTAAAAAAATCGTTCGAAACCCTTTGCACGCGAGTCCGACTCGCACTTGGCCAGTTTTTATTTTTGTCAAACACAGAATTTATGAGAATGTTGTCAATAAAATGATAAAAAAAAGTGTAAAATAAAGGCCATTGCAACGTTTTTATTTTGGTTAATTGCGATTTTTGACAAAAATTATGAATTAAAGTAACGTGAAACGGAACGTATTTAAAAACAACAATCAGCGTTTAGTGTCAGTGATAGACACGAGTGACGTCATCGTCCGTTTTCGCGCGAACCTTCAAACTGTCGGTTTAAAAACGCAATTTTAGCAATAAATTTAAGCGTTTTCATTTCTTATTTATGTGGTGGTTTATTCTAGATGGAGTTCTTTCAAATTAAAGCATAAATGGAAATATTGCATTTTCCCTATTTGATTGATTGATTTGTGATTAATAAAGATACTTTATATTTGCTTGGTAAAATCAGTTTCCTAATATTTGACAGGAGTAACAATATCGAAAAGGTTAGGAACCACTGTTATAGCGGCAATAGAAGTACACATTCTGTGAAAATATCAACTGTCTATTACGGTTCTTGAGATATAGCCCGCTGACAGACAGCGGAGGCTTGGTAATAGGGTTCCGTTGGTTACCCTTTGTTTATTTATTTATTTAAACACTTTCAGCACAAAAATGTACAGAGGCGGACTTAATGCCATAGGCATTCTCTACCAGTCAACCTTTGGGTAATGCAGAGAATAGTCGTAGGTGCAATAAAGAAAATTTAAAGCGATTCAAATACAATAATGAACAATATACAAATATAAACCATACATACAATATAAATATATAATAAATATACAAATCTACAAGAGAAATATACAAACGAAATACTAAAACAATTAAGGCGAATAAGTTAACGGAAAACATTAGCGCTGTGATGATACAACTGCCAACCTCTTACGAATGTGTTCACGAACCTTAACTTTGAAGGATAATCGGTTGGTGGCCATCCTGATCTCTTGGGGGAGCGCATTCCAAAGAGAAATAGACTGAACGAAGAAAGAAGAGTGCATAAAGTCAGTACGGTGAGAGGGACATTGAAGGAGACGGTTGTTTGATGAGCGTAGATTTAAATTGTGGTTCGCGCAAATGTATTGAAAGTGAGGGTACTTTGGGTACGGAACCCTAAAAAATAGGACTTTTTCGTTCGTTTAGTAAATTCTTATTTAGGGTAGGACTTTTGATCTATTTATCATTTTGTATAATTGACATTAGATCTTACCGCTGAACAAAGAGTGACCGCGCCAGCTTGGGAACTTTGGGAACAACCTTATTGTTCGCGACGAAGCGTTTAGTATTGTATAACTCGCGTACATAAAAACCCATGTATAGTTATAAGCTTATGTATTTTAAGAGCTTATGTACTTTCATAGTTATAGTTTCATGGCTATGTAATTTATTAAAAACATATATTTTGTCGTTTTCCCCCGGACACATAAGATGTTCTTGGGGAACTTATTTTCATTAAAGTAAATAAATAGGTAGGGCTACACATTTCCTCTACACAAACCCTAAAAGGTATGTTTTTGATGGTTGGTAAAAGTCAAAGGTAATGGAGGTACACAGGTATTGAACATTTCACACAGGACAGTTACTCAAAGGGTGTGTTCGCGACGAAGCGTTTAGTATTGTATAACTCGCATAGATAAAGCCCATGTATAGTTATAAGCTTATGTCCAGGACAGTTACTCAAAGGTAATGGGATGGATAGCAAAAAAACACCTCTTACAGACACCTTCATTTACTAGACATACAGAAAATCTAGGTATATAGGCTTCAAATAATAGGCACTGGAAGCCTGGCACTGAGCCCTATCCAGATATATACACATATTTATGGTCAGGCAAGGCATAAAGCCGCAATATAGGAAAATATAGAAACACAGGTTTTTTCCCCTTCCGGGTTCCTGACCTTATAGTACTTTCACCCTTAGAGGGATGATGCACCAATCCTATTACAGATAGTTTGGTAGCCCATGGGGCACAGTTTTTCGGGAAGTCAACTCTTAATAGTAGGCAAGTTCACACTTTTAGACAGTTTCGACAGTCAAATGCAACAAGCCCACTAGTGGGCAGGCTTGAAGGGTTGATTTTCACTCCTTTCGACGGGGAATTTTGGGAGATTTATAGAGAGGTGCATCACTATCCAGACCTAGAATAGACCTAGATATAGCCAGGAATGTAATAGAACCATAGTTAAAATTATAGTTAAATAAACTAAAACAGTTAGTGGTTTTTGGGTATCGTTACATAGTACGTTAGTAAATAGACAAAAAATAGAAATTTGTAGTCACCGGCAGAAGAAATATAGAATTTGTAACTAGAATCAATGTACTCGCGAATTTTCCCTTAAACCACTAGCTGCAGTGTTGTCAAATTTCTGCATATTATTTAACCCTGGTAAGCATACGTCCCTCACCCCAATCTACCCCGAAGACAGCAAGTAAATAGCAAGATAGAAGAACATTGCACGCGTGGTACGGGGAACCTCAGTACCCCCGATACCCTGGCGGCGCTTCCAAATGTTACCTCTTCTTCGAGACGGCAACTTATGGTTGGGGGCTACTCGTCCCACTTCGAAACTGGGACCAAGGACTAATTCCACCTTTTCTTATTTGATAATTAATAAGCAATTATCTCTTGAAAGTACCTAAATCAGAAGTTATTATTACAAAAAAAAATAAAAGATTAGAACAAATGACAATTGTATCAAACGAAATTATACAGTTTGTTGTTATATTAAAAACTAGCTTTTCGCGCGTTCGTCCGCGTGGAATAGTTACTTTGGGCAGCCATTATTGTTTTTAAGATGCTATTTTTCAAAAACGTTTGAACATTAATTTTATTTATTTTACCAAGTGCCTAAATACAAAGGTACGGCTTACGCATTCGGTTGTATGTTTTTTTTTTATATTTATTACCTCATAACTCCTTAGTTTATGATCCGATTTCAATATTTCTTTTTTATGTAAAAGGAAATACTTTTCGACTGGTTCCATAGAAATTTCGTCAAAATCAGTTCAGTAGTTTGGATTTTAAATCAAAATAGCGGGAAATCGTTTGCATGGATGATGTACCTATCTAGTTTGTCATCCAAGTAAACTAAGTTGCGTATTTTGCTTTCCTACGACCTTCTGTACTCTATCGGTATGTCGGTAAAGGTAGTTAACTAAAGGTTAACCTTCTTTATGTGTCTTTTTACACAAATTCATATTTAACAAATAAACTACTTTTCAAAGTTATGGTTCAATTGATTTAGTAAGTAATCGTTCTTAATGTATTTACTTTGGTTTTTAGTTGCATTTTATTTTGAAACTGAGTTTTTAATTAAATATCTTTTTTACAAAAAAAAATACAACTGTCTTCCAAAAACAAAACAATACAAAGTATAAAATTACTTTAATTTCAGACGTCGGTGTCAAAAACGAAACAACCAAAAACACCGAAGTCGGTTGTATGTTTTTGTAAAAAAGTTTTAATTTTTCACTTTTTAGTGGTACCTGCGTACTTACCACTAATGTTATGAACACTAATGTTATTGTGTAAACAATCATCAGAAATGCGATTTCAGAAATTCCGATCCATTTGCTATCATTTGATGAAGAGTTCCGTGGTTCTTCATCAGACCTTCACCAAATTGAGACAGGACCAATCCGGGAAAATACTCTTCCAAACGAAAAAATAATCATCCATATCAATTAACAATTGGCGAAAATATCGCTAAACAAACATTTTCATGTAATCCCATCATCAGATCTTGACTTATACCTTCCATCATCAGCTGTGATGATGATTACTAGGCACAAATCTCTGAATTGCGTTAGAAAGTTTATGAAAATAATAATAATATAATAATAATAATAATAGGCATTATATTAATAAGCATTGTATGTGCTTATAAAATTTGAGGGTTTCCCTCGATTTTTATGGGATCCCATCATCAGATTCTGACTTGGTGACAATGGGACCACCTTAGGAGTATAGGCTTTTGAATATTTTTTTTTTATTAAAATCGGCCCACAATTGGCGGAGAAATTGGTGAACATTAAAAAAAATACAGTCGAACATAGAACCTCCTCCTATTAAAGAAGTCGTTTAAAAAATACAATGGACTTCCAAAAATAAAACACTACAAATTGTAAAATAACTTTAATTTTGGAAGTCGGTGTTTTTGGTTATTTCGGTTTTTTGACTCCGACTTCCGAAATTGAAGTAATTTTATACTTTGTAGTGTTTTGTTTTTGGAAGTCGGTTATATTTTTTTATAAAAAAGTAGTTTAGTGGTACGCAGGTACCACTAAAATGTGAAACCACAAGCAGCGTACCGGCGTGATGTTATGTTATGAACTGGTGTAAACAATCAACAGACATGCGATTTCAGAAACCCCGATCTATTTGCTATTATTTATTGAAGAGTTCCGTTGCCTAACTCCGAAGTTCTTAATCAGATCGTCACCAAATTTAAATGGGATCAGTCCGAGAAAATATTCTTCCAAATAAACAAAGAATCATCCAAATTGGTTAACAATTGGCGAAAATATCGCTGAACAAACATTTTTCATGGGATCCCATCATCAGATCCTGATTTACACCTTCCATCATCAGCTCAGCAACATGAGATGATGAATACCAGGCACAAATATCTGAATTGCTCTAATCTATCTTTGTACCAAATTTCATCGAAATCAGTTCAGTGGATTAGGGTAACAGAGAAACAGATAGACAGAGTTGCTTTCGCATTTATAATATTTAAAGTAAAAAGTAAGTATGATATGTATGTGTGTAGTACGGATTAGTTAGTTATACCTTTACTTTAACCCAATCGACCATCGCCATTTGACACCGGGAGGTCCACTTCATTCGTAACTCTATAGCGAACATGGGCGCTCACATCTGAACTGACCAATCGGACTCGAACACGAAGGTTTCCGTAACACAAACCTTAGTTTTCATTATTTTTTGTTATAGCGGCAATAGATATACACAATCTGTGAAAATTTTAACTGTCTACCTATTACGGTTCTTGAGATACAGCCCGCTCACAGACAGACGAACGGACGAACAGCGGAGGCTTAGTAATAGGGTTCCATTGGATACTCTTTGTATACGGAACCCTTTAAAAGTAATTTGTATGATTGGCTATCCACTTATAGTTTTTATACCATTGAAGAGTTCTTTAACAAACAAATGAAATGACTAATTGTAAGACATATTTGCACTTATAATGTTAAGCAAAAATATGCATGCTCTATATTTTAATCTTTGTACCATCTTTTATACCATGATTTTATGCAAATAAATTTTATTATTATTATTAAAAACGAATAAATTGTAGACTTGTGCTCTGATAAGTCGCCATTTTATGTCATTCCACAATATTTCGGAATGACTTCGAATGATTAGGTATAGACTGGCAAATTTTTATGCGGAAAAAATATATTTACCTAATTCCAAATGTTCAGAGGGCTTTGCACGAATATTTTGAAGTATAGTAACGTTAACGTAAGTGAATTTTGAATAAAAATAACTACAACCCCGCAGTTTTTTGGTTTAATTTTAGGCGACATACACAATTTACTTATATGACACAAAAATATGAACATACGAGTAGTATCCAATTCACATTCAATTTTCACTAAAATTTTATACTTATGGTAAAATTTTACAATTTATAAAGAGTTAACAATCTCTCAAGTCATTTGTAATCTTACGAAGTTTGTCATTATCCAATGACAAATAGATTTTATCAGTGCTTAATTGCAAAAATGTCACCATGAGTGAGATTGTTAATCTGTAGGATCCCTAGACACGCGTGTGACGTGCGTGTCGCGTGAGTGTCGCGTGACCCGCACGTGAACCGCTGACGTGACGACGACGAACGATATCTTTTACTTTCTGATATTCCTCTTCAGGAGCAGATAAAATACAACGGAATGGTAACGGTAGCCAGACATTTACATTACAAGTACATAACAAGATACAGACGAACGTCTAGTTTGGGGGTCACCGTCTATCCTCAATGTTTTAAATGTACATTTTGATTGTTAAACTTAAACTCCCCAAACGGGTTCCGAACTCTAGGAGCCCATGACTGTACCGACACTCCGACAGCTATCGACATACGTACTCTCGCTACCTCCATTTTACATAAATGTAGCGCCGGCCGCGCCTCAGCGACACGACGTGGCCGCGTGACGCGACGCACGCGGCACACGACTCACTACTGACGCTAACAGCCGCAACCGGCTCCTCCGACCGCGACCAAAGTAGCGAGTTGTCTCCTCAAAATATTTATATCTCCAGATACCACTCGACATGGTGAGGCCGATCTTGAAGGTCAAGCAACGCTTGCCAAGGTTGGTCGGTGGATGGTTGACCATCTTAACATACCGAGTTTTCTTCGTGCCTCGGAATTCACGTTAAGCCGTTGGTCCCGGCTGTCATCATGATCTTTGGCAGTAGTTACGGATTGACAGAAGCCAGTAAATCTGACTCCAGTCTTGCCAAGTTGTACCGTGCTACCCAATTACATGGGTTGTGGAGCTCTGGTAGGCAGCCGCTCTACGTAAAACACGGTGATTCAGCTGAATCCGGTTTGACTGGAAGCCGACCTCAATATAGTTGGGAAAAGGCTAGGCAGATGATACTTACCACTCGACGTGGTACCCAACTGTCCGTTACCGGTGCTTTACTTACAACAATAATACTCAACGCTCTACCGCTACTACAAATGTTACCAGGATCGAAATGGAATAATTAGCTACCCGACTCGAGCTTTCGTACGTTTCAGTAAGTTCTTCTTACTGCGGAGAGGGACAAGAGTGTGGAGTGTGGCGGAGAGACTCACATGCGAGTGTCGCGAGTGCCGCGCGCGACACCTTGCACTGTGCTGCCTCCCGGCGCCGCCGCCAGCCGCTAGCCGGCTGTGCTCGCCGTCATGCTCACTGATCACTGTCACTCACAGCACTGCTCCTCACCGCCACCGGCAGACTCGCGCGCAGCACGCTCGCTCTGCTGCGCACCGACGCTGTTCCGACACTTTATAAAAGTTACGTTGAAAAAAGTTGAGTTTCGTACGATCGCGTGTGCTGCAGTGCGCCGACGAGCAGGCGACGTGCGTGTGGCGCGGCGGCGCGGACTCACTGCCGGCGGAGCGCGCCGCCGCCCGCCGCCGCCCGCCGCCGCCGCCGCGCTGGCCGCGTGCGCGCGCACCGCCCCGCTGGCACGGCCCGAGGGCGCTCACTGCGAGGACATAGGTTCGAGACCGCGACAGCCAAACTTCCTCCTTCCATTCATCCATAGTTGTGGAAGAGATACTCTGAGGTACTTGTACATATTTTTTTAAAAACGAAAGGTCGGCGGCCCTGCAGACTTTTCGTAGTGATTAATTAATAAATTAGGTGCCTAAATATGTATAACAGCATTATGCTTTTTGCAATAATAAAAAAGAGAATGACCAGAATCGCCCTGTGCAACAAAAGTATCGGACGTACACGATAATTATTTTTTTATTTTATTATATTAGTTGCAAATACTTTTGTAACACGGACTAGCTGCATGCCAAATTAGACATTAACAAGTATTTTACGCGACTAATAACATTAACCGCCGCCATCTTCGCCAAACGTCATGTCTTGTCGTAAAAGATTAGGGATGCGAATAATTGGTTGTTATCGATAGAATTAATTTTTAATGGACTAAGTTAATGAATGAAGTTATTTTGAATTAAGTGCAAACAGAAGCTACAATAAAAATATACAACCACTATTCCATATATCAATATTACCTAAAAGTATAACATTATGAATGAGGTCATACTCGATTTTAAATAGTTTAAAATAAGGTATACCGCCGTTTGCCCGAATTTTATTTACCCTAATATCATTTGCCATAATAGTCAACAGCCATAATATTATACGACGTAATATTCATTTGCCCTACTCTTATTTGCTATATTAGTCACGTGCTAGAAGCTTTGTTTCCCATAAAGTCACTTACCATAACATCATTTGTCATAATCATTGTAAGCCCTAATTATCACATGCCCCAATTATCACATGTCCTAATTATCACATGTCCTAATTATCACATGTCCTAATTATCACATGTCCTAATTATCACATGCCATAATTATCACATGCCATAATTATCATATGCCATAACATCATTTGCCATCGACATTGGGTATGTAACGGCTGTTATATCAGGAGAAACTGGATGCAATCGGGACTTTAGGGCACTCCGACTCGGATAGTGTTCGGTGTTTTCACCGAACACCTTAGGTAGCAATACCGTCGTGACGCGTTGACCTAATTATATTTCTTTATTAAACACAATTATTACTTTTAAGTTGACTTAAAGTCAGTGCACTTTGGTTTACCGCGTTAGCCGGGTGTATTCTAACATTCATCAACATTTCATTTAACATTTTAACATTAAGAACTGTTTGAGAGTGATTCAATAAATAGTGTTCAACATAAACATTTGTTTCTCCTCAAAAACACCGACACCTTGCTATGTACCCCGACATATTTTGGTCCTTCGAGCCGGATCACGCGTCGCGTAATTTCGGAAATTCGGAAATATCGGTGTGCGAGGTCTGAAATATCGTAACAAACAGTG
Organism: Lacanobia oleracea; assembly: GCA_950371165.1. NCBI lineage: Eukaryota > Metazoa > Arthropoda > Insecta > Lepidoptera > Noctuidae > Lacanobia > Lacanobia oleracea. Next base: position 24,187,051 of record OX493406.1, read on the forward strand.
TGTGTACGTCGTGCGGCTGTCGGAGCAAACATTGGAGCAGAGCAGTGAAGTAGCAGCAGCGGCTGAGTACTAACAACGGAGAATACAAGTTATAAATTTTCTTATTTATAGTCTGTAAGGGCTTTATTTTAACATCCTATAACAATGGCAGAACTCATCAAAACGCAATCAATGATCTATGATAGCATCATAAAACTTGGCATTAATTTAAAGAAGGATAGTACTGATAGGAAAACAGTAGATTACTTTAAGCGGAAGTTTAACACTTTGGAGAGTTATTGGAATGATTACCAAATTAATTATGAACGAATTGAGGGGAGGTAAGTCAAACTGATCCTTATTTTATCGGCCGAGAGTACGAGAAAACCAGGACGGTGTATGAGTCAACCAAGACGTTGATCAACCAACAGTATCAGCGGATCTTCAAAACAGGAATTCTTGCAACAAGTGAGCAAACAACATCTCGAGACAGAACACCATCGGCATCGACTAGGCGTGCCGAAGGGGAAATAGAAGAGGAGGAGGGACCGAGTTTCTCAAGGCAGCTGAGTGACCCACCAGCTCACAAGGCGAACAGGGAACCAAACAGCAAGGTAGACCATTTGTTGAAAAAAGAGTATGGCAATTTTAAAGCCTTTGTGCGTACAACTGCAAACATAGATGTGGACTCTATCTCAGATAAGTGGGAATTCGAGGACGTATTGAGGTCACTACAGGCTAGATGGTCAGCTATCTACATTGGGACATCGAGATCGAATTAGAGGGAGAGAACGAACAATACAGCAACATGTACGATAAGTATGAGAAAAAATTCAACAACCTGAAAAGGGCTATTAACACGAAAATGTGGTCAGTAGCACACAGGGAAAAATCAACACCCCAACTGGAGATACCGAACTTCTACGGAAACTACAACCAATGGGTATCATTTAGAGATCTATTTACGGAGGTTATACATAACAACCCCTCATTATCAAGCGGCCAAAAGATGCAGTATTTAAAGGGTAAGGTTCGTGGAGAAGCTGAGAAACTTATTTAACATCTACCGATAAGTACTGATAACTATTTGTTGTGCTGGAATATTCTCACCAACAGGTATGACAACAAAAAACTAATATTCTCGTCTCATATGAATATTTTGCTAGGCCTGCCAAACATACAACAGCAGTCCTTACAGCAAATTAAGCGAATGCATGATACCACGCTGGAATGTCTTAACGCCATTAAAAACTTGGGAGTTGACACCACATCGTGGGATCCAATGATCGTACATGTTCTTGGTCAAAAACTAGATACAGAAACATACACGGACTACATAGAGTCCCTGAAGAACTCAAAAGAGCTACCGGTTCTCGCAGAGTTCTTAGACTTTTTGGAAACAAAATTTACATCCCTGGTAACAATTCGCCGTAAAGATAGTGATACTCAAAGGCTTCATCTCATCAAAACAATCATTCAATTTCAACATCGAACACTAAGAAAAACAATTACAATAATTCGAACAACAAAAGCAACGGAAATAGAACAGTTGCGAAATCGATCCACGCGTCAAACATAAAATGCCCTCTATGCGAAAACCAACATGGCATTTATAATTGCAAAATATATTTAAAAATGAGTGACGACCAAAAGCTAAAAACTGCAACCAAATTAAAACTTTTTACAAACTGTTTATTTAGCCATTTCGGAAATCAATGCACATCCAACTTAACATGCCGAAAATGCAAAGATCAACATAACACCATTTTACATGACGCTTTTGCGAAATTAGCAAATGCATCAACGCTGTCGTCAAGCGGCAACAACATTGAGAAACAAAGCGCAATGAACCCGTGACGTGCACCGCGAATGCTTCTCATGAAGAAAAGGCGGAGATATTGCTAGCGACTGCTCTGATAAAGGTCAAAAGGGTGGATGGAACTTACCAAACCATGCGCGCTTTGATCGATCAAGGGTCCCAGATATCTATATATATAAAAGAAAGTCGTGTTAGTTACTTCACTTATAACTCAAGAACGGCTGAACCGATTTAGCTGAAAATTGGCAGGGAGGTAGTTTAGAGCCAGGAGAAGGACATAGGATACTTTTTATCCCGTAGGGTAGGTAGGGTAGGTAGGGTAGGTAGGGTAGGTAGGGTAGGTAGGGTAGGTAGGGTAGGTAGGGTAGGTAGGGTAGGTAGGGTAGGTAGGGTAGGTAGGGTAGGTAGGGTAGGTAGGGTAGGTAGGGTAGGTAGGGTAGGTAGGGTAGGTAGGGTAGGTAGGGTAGGTAGGGTAGGTAGGGTAGGTAGGGTAGGTAGGGTAGGTAGGGTAGGTAGGGTAGGTAGGGTAGGTAGGGTAGGTAGGGTAGGTAGGGTAGGTAGGGTAGGTAGGGTAGGTAGGGTAGGTAGGGTAGGTAGGGTAGGTAGGGTAGGTAGGGTAGGTAGGGTAGGTAGGGTAGGTAGGGTAGGTAGGGTAGGTAGGGTAGGTAGGGTAGGTAGGGTAGGTAGGGTAGGTAGGGTAGGTAGGGTAGGTAGGGTAGGTAGGGTAGGTAGGGTAGGTAGGGTAGGTAGGGTAGGTAGGGTAGGTAGGGTAGGTAGGGTAGGTAGGGTAGGTAGGGTAGGTAGGGTAGGTAGGGTAGGTAGGGTAGGTAGGGTAGGTAGGGTAGGTAGGGTAGGTAGGGTAGGTAGGGTAGGTTGATGGACGGGAGCGAAGCCGCGCGGGTCAGCTAGTCCTTAATAACTGAGAGAGCCGCTCAAATGTTAGGCATCAAGAGACGACGATGCAAAGGAGTCATCTTTGGAGTAGGGCAAAAAGAAAACAATTCCAAAGGGATGATAAGCATTGAATGTACTTCAATGTACAACAACTTTGACTTCGTATCTGATGTGCTTATCATGAACGAACTCATCAAAAGTCTGCCAAACCAAACATTCCCTAAACCAAATTGGACTACATAAAAAACATTAATTTAGCTGACCCGGAATTCTACAAAAGTCGAACAGTTGATTGGCTTTTCGGGGCGGACATTTATGCTAACATTATGCTATATATGCACTAGGCGGAATTATTAAAGGAGAACATGCCCAACAGCCGATGGCTCAACAGACACAGCTGGGATGGTTACTGTGCGGTAACGTAAAGACGTACCACTGTAACGTGGTTTTAAACAACATTGAAGAGATTCAGAAATTTTGGGAAGAAGAGGAGATTTCAGAACCTTCAAACATATCCGTAGAAGATCAGGAATGCATGGACTTCTACACAAAAACTACAAAAAGAAACAGTGAGGGTCGCTATGAAGTCAGGATACCACTGAAAGAAGAATTAAAACAGCATTTGGGGTCTTCCAAACCAATGGCTATTGCTCAGCTAAAGAATTTGGAACGCCGCTTAGAAAAACAACCAACATTAGCCGAAAAATACAAGGACTTCATGAAAGAATATGCTGCGTTGAACCACATGAAAACGGAACAGAAAAACAATAACACAACACTCGAATGCTACTTGCCTCATCACGGCGTGCAGAGAGAAGAATCATCAACAACAAAGCTTCGTGTGGTTTTCAACGCATCCGCCAAAACATCCACCAAATACAGCTTGAATGACGTCATGCTCAAAGGGCCCAATCTACAAAAAGATATACAGGCGTTACTACTTCAATGGAGACAATATCCCAGTGCTATTGCGACTCGTCCATTGACGCCTATGCGTGTGTGGTCTACGCGCGAACCAAACACCAACGAGACACAGTAATAGTTGCAGCAAAATCAAAACTTGTACCAAGTAAAAAGAGCGTAACATTGCCACAAATGGAGCTCTGCGGTGCTCACCTACTATCTAAGCTCATCAACAAAATCAAACAGAGTATAAGTTGTCCGTTAGAAATTTATGGATGGTGTGACTCTATGGTGGTCATAGGGTGGCTTCAAGGTGATTCAGCTCGTTGGAAACCATTCGTCGCTAATAGAGTCAACGCTATAAAACAAATAACGCCGGGAAAACTGCTGGCGATATGTGAAATCGGAAGACAACCCGGCTGACTGTACCAGCCGAGGTTTAACAGCGCCCCAACTACTACAACATCCTTTATGGTGGAAGGGACCAGCATGGCTAGCCTCCTGTGACGTAGAAAAAGAACAAAAACAGCCTATTTACCAAACAGACGAAGAGATGAAAAGGATGAAGCTGGTAAACATTGTTCAAGACACTAACAATAATAGCATAATAGATAATTTATTATTACAGCATAATTCGTTTGAAAAAATAACTCATGTCTTGGCATTTCGTAAACATTTACCGAAGTACCTAACATTACTAGAACTGCGATAAGCAAAATCAGCTATTATAAAACGAGTGCAAAGTACAGCATTTACGTCAGATATAGAATAGAATAGAATAGAATACTCTTTATTATGTAAACAGCAAACTATTAAATTTAAACCCTTTCCTCGATAAAAGCGGCTTTCTCCGAGTGGGAGGACGTTTAAGGAACGCGACCATGAGCGACGAGATGAAACATCCGAAAATAATCCCTAACAAAAGTCGATTAGCGGAACTACTCATAGAAGAAGCTCATCAGTTAACATCCCATGGGGGTCCTCGACTGACTTTAACGGTTCTTAGACAACAATACTGGATAAAAGTAGATACAGTACGACCAAAAAACAGTTAAGAAATTGTGTAACTTGACGGAAGTATGAAGCAAAGAAGCAATATCAATTGATGGGTGACCTTCCCGCAGCTAGAACCAACCCTGCTCCACCATTCTACCATACTGGGGTGGACTACACCGGTTTTGTGAACATTAAGGCAAACAAGGGGAAAGGGGTTAGAACACTGAAAGGCTACGTGGCGGTATTCATATGCATGGTCACGAAAGCCGTTCATTTGGAATTGGTGTCTGAACTTACCAGTTCAGCATTTTTAGAGAATGGCGGCCAGGAGAGGAACACCACATCACTAGTATAGTGACCAAGGAACTAATTTTATCGGAGCTAATAGGTTGCTGCAAGAGGAGTACACTCAATTAGAACAAGTTTTCGGAGATAGTTGTCAGGCAGAAATCGCTGAAATGAACATACAATGGCATTACAACGCGCCATCTTGGCCGAGCGCAGGCGGGCTGTGAGAAAGAGCCGTCCGCAGTCTGAAGTTCCACCTGAAAAGAGTGGTTGGTGAACAAAGACTAACGTTCGAAGAGTTCACAACTGTACTAACACAACTGGAAGCGTGTTTGAACTCGAGACCGTTATGTTTGCTCACGGAAAATATTGATGATCTGGATTATTTATCACCGGCACATTTTTTAACGGGAAGATCCGATTTAATAGTGATAGAGACGAAAGAGGATGCTAGAACCAGATAGCATTTAACAACAAACATTTTTAAACAGATTTGGCAAAAATGGAGGAATGAATATTTGAGCCAGTTAACAGCGAGAGGAAAGTGGTGTAAACCTCAGGAAAACTTAAAAATAGGCAACATGGTGGTAGTGCATGAGGATAACATTACAGCTGGTCGGTGGATAGAACTACATCCCGGTAACGATGGTTACGTCAGGGTGGTGTCGTTGAAGACGAAAAGTGGCATCATAAAACGATCAAACTTTCTTTATTGCCTGTAGAAATCGAAACAGATGGCAAACAAAACAGTTCAAATGAAATAGACAGACTATCTAAACAGGGCTCTGAGACCCAGAAGAACAGAAAAGGAACAAGAAAGGCGACACCTGGAACGTCATCGTGTGTCGCCATGGCATTAACCTTTTTCATGTCAATCTGCAGTATGGCAAATTGCAGCTATAACGTAACAACATTAAACGTAAGCCAATCTTTCTACTTTGACCCAATACCCAGAATTAGTCTCGTAAAAGACAGTTGGGTCCTAGTTGTATTCTATAACATGTCTCCGTATTGGGAAGGTATGAAGGCGTTTGAAAAAGTTACATCATATCTGGATAAAACATGCAAAACAACAGGTAGCGAACAGTGTAACATGGTCGTCCCTCAACTGATCCATGAGCATAATGAACTAAAATACTACAATGAACTCCTGATGACGCAACACGTAAGCGGACACTCCAGACGGCGGCGTGGACTTATTAATGCAGTTGGAAACATTGCAAATTCCCTATTCGGCGTATTAGACGAACAATTCGCGGAAAAATACAGGCGAGACATCAACATAATACAACAAAACCAAAAACATTTAGCCAGTTTATGGAAGAATCAGACGTCAATTGTCGAATCCGAGTACAATTTGTTGAAAAGAACAGAAGAAATCATGGCAAAACAACATAAAATAATCAACCAACACCTGATTACGCTAGATAAGATCTCAAACAAATTACAACAAGAGATAAACAACATATCCCTACTTCAAGAATTTACCATGACAGCCTTAACAGCTAGTAACTTACTCCATAACCTTAAAAGAACTCAAGATATTTTACTTGACATTTTAACCAATGTCCACCATGGACAGTTTAACATTCATCTGCTTACCCCTGAACAGTTCCAAAAAGAGCTAAACATTATCTCTGGACATTTATCCGAGGATCTAACATTGCCCATTGAACCGCACGAGATACGAAAACTGTATTCTCTGATAAGCACTAAAGCACGAATAACTGACCAATACTTTCTCTTCCAAATAACATTCCCTCTTATCAGTAGAGACCGATTCAAGTTGTACAGGATCTATCCTATACCACATCAGATGAACAACAGTATGTTAGAGCTCATCCCGTCTTCAGAATACGTCGCTACAGATCTCAAAAGAGACTTATACCTAACCATTACGCCGGAAGAACTCGCATTATGCAAACAGGAAGATGATATGTATATGTGCGATTGGAAAAAGCCGATATACCATCTCGGGAATGAAAACAACTTTTGTGATCTCGACCGAGACACAGATACTTGCAAGGTACGGAGGACCAAGTGTGAAAACCAATGGACATCGCTTGCAAACCCGTCACTATTCCTGTACCAGTGCTGCAACAAACAGACCGTCAAAGTAATCTGCGGTGAACAGATACAAGTAGATAAGATACAATTGAGCAAAGCTGGGGTCAATTATATGGAACCAGGTTGCCTGTTGAAGGGCCAGGACCTATTTATACCTGAGCTGGATCAATTAAACTTAATTATCAACAGCAGTATGCCTCTCCATAATACGCAAGAAGCAGACGTTACGGACTTTGGCGAAATGGAGTACGCCTTCAAAAAGCTTCACCAACGGATCGATGACATGAAAAACAGCCAAGTGAAGATCGATCAAACATTATCCCCTCATGACATCCATCAGTATGCCGTGAGCTACATCCTGGTCGGCGCGCTGGCGCTGGCTTCGGGAGCGCTGCTGTACAGGTGGCTGCGGAGGCGAGCGCGCCGCGTCCACATCAGATCGGACATGGAGCTTCAACCCACCAGAAGTGTTAGTGATGTGAACGTCAACAGTGTTAGTGCTAGTGCGCGGCAAACATAAGTGAACGTAATTTTAGTGCGACACATAGTGAAGTAAACATTATAATGATGGATAGGGCGTGTCCTCGCGACCCTTAGGAACAATAAGCTCTTACTTTTAGATCAAATATAATTTTTGTTCTATTAAAATTTTAATCTTAAGTTGTCTTGTTATCATCATGATCATTCCATTATTTTACTAACAAAAAATTGTTTTATCACAGCATCGCTATCTTTCGGGGCCCGGAGTATGTTCGGTGTTTTCACCGAACACCTTAGGTAGCAATACCGTCATGACGCGTTGACCTAATTATATTTCTTTATTAAACACAATTATTACTTTTAAGTAGACTTAGAGTCAGTGCACTTTGGTTTACCGCGTTAGCCGGGTGTATTCTAACATTCATCAACATTTCATTTAACATTTTAACATTAAGAACAGTTTGAGAGTGATTCAATAAATAGTATTCAACATAAACATTTGTTTCTCCTCAAAAACACCGACACCTTGCTACGTACCCCGACAGATAGGTTAGGTTAAAAGGGGATGGCGGGGTCGTGTAAGCGAGCGAAGCGAGCGAATAGACCATGCCATTTCCTTCGTTGTTATTTTTTTATAAACCACACAGAAGTAGTAGCCCCGCGAAACGGGGCTCCGTCGACCAAGCCCACTATCAACCATGCATAGAATATTTTAAGGTTTGGCTTGGCATTTAAATGTTATGTCTAATAATCATTATGGCGTTTAAATATTATGTTTGCAATTAAAATATGAAAAACAATGTACATACATACGTATGGCACTCGTATCTTATGGTGTCTGAGTTTCGGGCAATTAACAGTATGATGTCTTTTACGGCAAACAAAACATTCGGGCAAATGAAATTCGGTTAAATGAAATTCGGGAATATGATGATTATGGTACATAATCTTCGGGTAAACAATAGACAACCTTAAAATAATGCTGAAGTGAACAAAACTTACATAATGGGGCCGACAACTGTCAAAGTCGCGCTAGTAGCGCACAGAACAATAACAAAGCTGTTTTTGACGAAAATATGGGTAAATAATTACATTCAGTTTGATTAAATCAACAAAACTATTTACAGTTATTTGTACGATCCCAAACCTACCTGCATCATATAACCATATATCTCATCATCATCATATATATCAATTATCTTATATATCTGCATCATATATAAGATAATTGCGGATTCGATTTTATAAACCTTAAAAGATCAGACTGCCTATAATACACAAACAAACGAACAAATGAATTTTAAAGACTGGAATCACAGACTAAAAGTGTTTATTTCACTTTGACAAAGGGTTGTGTAGTGACGCTATCTCAGATCAGCTTTCACTTGCCAACCCCATTATTCCAATGATTGATCAATGATTGATTGATTGTTTTTCTAATGATTGTTTTAGAAAAGTTCTAGTTAAAAGTTTTAACTTAACGATTATTTACGACATTTTTTATATAAAAAACCCTCATTTTGGGCTTAGCCGCAGTCGAAATACTAATCGTTACTAAATACATTAAAGTTTTCTTTAAAAGACAATACTTATTGCAGACTTGATACAGATGTTATTATAAGTAAAGTTGATAACGTACGGCCATAGTATTATATCCTTAGGAAATATGGATAAACCGTATCGTATTTGCCACCCCTATTTTGACGTCACTAAATGGTCACCTGCTCACCTGTCACTGTCAACTCTCACTCTCTCACCTGTGCCCTCACTTTTATTTACATTAGCGTCGCTTGCTCTTTGTAATTATATCGGTGTGTTTTGGTGACTTTCGGGGATTATAATATTGTATATTACGACTTGGCTATTATTGTATAACTCTGATTGTTTTCAAAACCTATACCTAATATTGGTGGTTATGGTTCGATTATAACCTCAAATTCTGACGCCTTTTTGGAAATACCTAGATCTATTCTGAAGCTAGTCCGCTATAAAAATAAGATCTTAAAGTAATATACCAATCATTGACAGTACAACGCTTTTTTCGATGCTTTGGTTCCAGGGCGAACAATGTATGGGCGCAGAGCAATGTCTTTTATTTTATACTTGGTAGTGTTTTGTTTTTTGGAAGTAGGTTGTATTTTTTGTAATTTATTTTCTATTTTTCACTTTTTAGTGGTGATTTCTCACAACCAAATTGACATTCACATGTGCGTACCCTTTTACAGCGTTTCGTCGTATTGTAATGTTATGAACTGGTGTAAACAATAGACGTACATGAGATAACAGCGATCCCGGTCCATTTTCTAATTTGCTACATCTTTTGCATTTGCATTTGTCCAAGTTCTTCATGAAATCTTCACCAAATTGAAATGGTACCACTCCAAGAAAGTACCTACTCTTCCAAAAACTACCCAAAAATTGTTCCAAAATCGCTCCAAAAGTGCCTATAAAATTTGAGTCATCTCTATTTCTCCAGAATCTCAGCATCAGATCCTGATCATGGAACCACTTGGAAAGTCTACACTTTGAAACAAAAAGAGAATCCAAATCAGACCAGGCATCTTCGAGTAATCGGGGAATATGCCTACATAAAAAAAAAAGAAAAAAGAGTTCCGAAGAATAGAGATTCTCCTCTTTTTCGAAGTCGGTTAAAAACCATGCTACATCATGGGACTGCATTATTTTTAAAGATGGCATGGTATGTAACAATCTTGCTAATCAACGCCGATACAGCTCTGTAATGTTCAGTTGAGAGAAATCGCAGTCATCGCTCCGGCTGATGATGTGCGCAGCGAGCGCGGAGCAAGCGGTGCCCGCGGGGACCAGTGACGGGGGCGGACTGCGGCGGAGCAAGCAAACCGTGTCACGCTTGTGTGCCGAGCGCACTGTGCGGTGTGTGCGGAGTGTGCCGCCGCGGTGACATACATCGCGTCTAAACACGCGCTGAATTAGTAATCGCCGCGAGTGTCACGGGAGCGGGATGCGGGTCACCGCCGCGCGCCCTCGCCCGCGGAGCGCGGAGTGGGACTACGAGAACTACACCGAGCACACGACTATGTACACCGCGCACCCCGAACCGACCGTAATATGCTCTCACACACTATACTTACGGCCATAAAACCATCATCACTGATAGAACTATTTATTTTAACTTGCTTTCGTCCGCGGAGAACCAAACACATCGTATTCAAAACGACAGTCTAGATTAAAAAGACAAGTAATAGAAGTATGTAATATTTTTATTATGACGCCGTACAAGGAATATGGCCAGAGTGCCAGTTCTACTCAGTTTTAAGTACCGTTCGCACAAGGAATATGGCCAGAGTGCCAGTTCTACTCAGTTTTAAGAACCGTTCGCACAAGGAATATGGCCAGAGTGCCAGTTCTACTCAGTTTTAAGTACCGTTCGCACAAGGAATATGGCCAGAGTGCCAGTTCTACTCAGTTTTAAGTACCGTTCGCACAAGGAATATGGCCAGAGTGTCAGTTCTACTCAGTTTTAAGTACCGTTCGCACAAGGAATATGGCCAGAGTGCCAGTTCTACTCAGTTTTAAGTACCGTTCGCACAAGGAATATGGCCAGAGTGCCAGTTCTACTCATTTTTAAGTACCGTTCGCACAAGGAATATGGCCAGAGTGCCAGTTCTACTCAGTTTTAAGTACCGTTCGCACAAGGAATATGGCCAGAGTGCCAGTTCTACTCAGTTTTAAGTACCGTTCGCACAAGGAATATGGCCAGAGTGCCAGTTCTACTCAGTTTTAAGTACCGTTCGCACAAGGAATATGGCCAGAGTACCAGTTCTACTCAGTTTTAAGTACCGTTCGCACAAGGAATATGGCCAGAGTGCCAGTTCTACTCAGTTTTAAGTACCGTTCGCACAAGGAATATGGCCAGAGTACCAGTTCTACTCAGTTTTAAGTACCGTTCGCACAAGGAATATGGCCAGAGTGCCAGTTCTACTCAGTTTAAGTACCGTTCGCACAAGGAATATGGCTAGAGTGCCAGTTCTACTCAGTTTTAAGTACCGTTCGCACAAGGAATATGGCCAGAGTGCCAGTTCTACTCAGTTTTAAGTACCGTTCGCACAAGGAATATGGCCAGAGTGCCAGTTCTACTCAGTTTTAAGTACCGTTCGCACAAGGAATATGGCCAGAGTGCCAGTTCTACTCAGTTTTAAGAACCGTTCGCACAAGGAATATGGCCAGAGTGCCAGTTCTACTCAGTTTTAAGTACCGTTCGCACAAGGAATATGGCCAGAGTGCCAGTTCTACTCAGTTTTAAGTACCGTTCGCATTCGCATGTCAGTCGCAATCAGTCAAAATTGTATGGAAATGGAGGCTTTACGAATGTTGCTTAAAAACTGGCTAAGTGCGAGCCGGACCCGCGTGCAAAGGGTTCCTAACGAATTTCTTTGAGTTTTTTTTAACATGTTATTTTAACTCTATAGATTTCTTATAGATTCTCCTGTAATTTTTAGGTAAAGATCTATTATTTCCACTTTTTTCAAAACTTTAGGTCCAGTAGTTTTGGAGATAAGTTCTCTTGGTCTCAGTATCTTAAGTTAGGTCAGTCTCAGGTCTCAGTTAGTCTTAGTTAGTTAGTCTCAGGTCTTAAGTTCTGTTTGTCTGATTTTTTGAATAACTTCTTTTTTTATATTATGAAAAAAATATGATTGAAACCTTCACAGTAAACCCTTTCATTTGATATGTACCACGATATTTATATAAAAACATTTTTTTAATTTTCTAGTTTGACCCCCAAAAACGAACCCCATACTAAAAATATTTTATAAAAAAATAAAAATAAAAAATATATCTTTATTTCAGACATAATATTAGTAATGAGTTAGTAACAAATTATGCTTATATGCTATATTAGTATTATTAGTAGGTATTTTAATTACTAGCTTATTTATTAGTTACATAACCCTATCGCTACTTCCACCCAGTGTCTTTGGATGGGGCAATCGGGTCGGTCAACAATCATTTTCAAGATGCTGTTCCGAGTGTTACGCAAGCGCTGCAATAAGGATGCCGCTTTCATACGCATGATGGCGTGGAAACCATCAGTGCGAGCTTCAGCGAACATGCCTGACGCACTACAGCGCTTCCGTGTTTAGGTCACAGAAGTCCATAAGTGTACCAAATTTCAACAGAATCGGTCCAGTGGATCCGGAGAAAACTGGCTGTGACAGACGGACAGACAGAGAGACAGACAGACAGACACCCGAGTGATCCTATAAGGTTCCGTTTTATGTTCGGAACCCTAAAAATGAGTAGAATTAGCACTCTGGTTTGCTCCCACCGAATCCCACCAACGTAAGTTTTGCAGAATACCACCACAACCAAAAGCCAGTAGACAGTAGAATGCCATGTGTGAGAGGGAGTGCGCTGTTGGTATGCACGACGTACGCGGAACAGGGGCGGCCGTGTGGGCTACCAGTTTTCACATACCTTCGATTTTTTACAGACGGTTTCTTCATTACAACCTCATTCAGCGCTTTGAGGGCAGTGGTGATGTAATAAATTCCACAAAGTTATGCGCCTGCTGGTTTCAAACCGCGTTCACCGGCTGGTAAGTCGGTGCCGTCACCACTGGCCACTGGGCCCGGGGTCGCCACTGCTCCAGCAGTAGTCACGACTATTATTCTGACGTCATAGCCGCGACGCCACCATATCACCTGAAGAGACTCTCGTCGTTATATTCTGACCAGATAGCTAGGAATGCTGTAGTGAAGCCTCTCTTGCTGGCGCCTTCGGTTCGCGATACTAGCTTATTGCCGGCCATGACAGGTGATTACAATTATATACCTACATACTATCTCGATTCGATTTTTTTATAAAAGATTATCATTATCATCTTCCAATCTAAAAACGTATTATGTTGATGATACCTTGATGTTTAGTTTTTGCTTGATTTGAGACAGTGGTGTGCGAGCACACCGCGCATTTATGCATCGTGCAGCACACGGCCGGCAGCATGTGTCACGTGTGTTATGTATAGCATGTGTAAAGTGTTGCGTGAGTAACATATTTTGTGTTTAACGTGTTGTATAAGTAACGTGTCGCGTGTGTAACATGTTGTATAAGTAACGCGTCACGTGTGTAACGTATCGCATGTATAAAGTGTCGCACATGTAATGTGTCGCGTGTGTAACATGTTGTATATGTAACGCGTCACGTGTGTAACGTATCGCATGTATAAAGTGTCGCACATGTAATGTGTCGCGTGTGTAACATGTTGTATAAGTAACGCATCACGTGTGTAACGTATCGCATGTATAAAGTGTCGCTCATGTAATGTGTCGCGTGTGTAACATGTTGTATAAGTAAAACGTCACGTGTATAATGTATCGCATGTATAAAGTGTCGCGCATGTAATGTGTCGCGTGTGTAAGCTTTTGTATAAGTAACGCGTCACGTGTGTAACGTATCGCATGTATAAAGTGTCGCACATGTAATGTGTCGCGTGTGTAACATATTGTATAAGTAACGCGTCACGTGTGTAATGTATCGCATGTATAAAGTGTCGCACATGTAATGTGTTGCGTGTGTAACATTTTGTATAAGTAACGCGTCACGTGTGTAAAGTATCGCATGAATAAAGTATTGCACATTCAATGTGTCGCGTGTGTAAATTGTTGCATCAGTAACATGTGACGTGTATAACGTTTCGCATGTGTAACGTGTCGCGTGTGTAACGTGTTGCTTAAGTAACGTATTGCATGTGTAACATGTCGTCTGTATAAAGTTTCACGTGTGTAAATTATTGCATTAGTAACGTGACGCGTGTCTAACATGTTGCATAAGTAACATGTCCCATGTGCAATGTGTCGCATGTGAAAAGTATCGCATAGGTAACGTGTCGCAGGTCACGCGCTACACTTCATAGCCGACGCCGAACGACTAACATTGTATGTTTCTGCTTTACGGCGCTTTTATGTCCACAATCGCGTGTAACGACCTTTTTTATGGAAAATACAAATGCGCGTTAAATTATTACGAGCCGGTGTCGCTAACCTCCCTAACCTGACACCCCCTTCCCCACGCCGCTGTACGTAAACTCGACTTATTTTAACCATAATTATCTACCGTTTGAACCCAACCATGATCAGTAGCGTAGCTAGCATGGGCGACGCCCGGGGCGGATAATATGGTGTCACCCCACAAATGAACCCAAATAATTATGAGTGGCGCGTTTCTTTTTGGGTATGGCTGTCACACGCCATTTTTCGGAAGGGAGGTGTTCCATATGTGCTGCAGGTCTTTGGAATGTTCTTACATCACACTTACAAACAAAATCTTGAAAATTTGTGCATCTCTCTCGGATAGTAACTTTATGGAATGATGCACGAAAGCTCATTAACTGAGAGAAGGTAAATTCAAATTCAAAGCATTTTATTTCAAATAAACCATTCACAGGCACTTTTAAAACGTCAAGGTCGGTCAGTTAAAAACATGGAAGCTATTTGCACGTTCCAAAGCGTAGATCTCTATGGAGAAGAACGTGCAAGAAACTCCATGGACACTCTTTTAAATCATGTTCTGTTCTACAAAATTCCAAGTTACATATACTTGTTGCTTCTGCATGTAAGGACAATGCAAAGGAAAAAAAAGGGCTTATTATAAGAATTTAAAATAGAAAGATTAAATTGAGCCAATGGCAGTTAAGACATGACCAGTGTCAACCGACGGCGCCCGTTCATAAACATGACGCGTGTATCGGCACCTTTCGAAGGGAACCGAATGATCCAACCCACGCGCCGCCATCAGCGAGATATTGAGTGAGCATGACATGCTCTCAACCACCATGCTCGTTCATGTCCAACAAGTAAAACTATAACTAATCACATAAAATGTAAATGGTTTCATGGTATGCTACATTTACAAAATTTGAAAAATATGGTTCTACTTTACACAAAACTATGGTTGTCAATGACCAAATAATGAAAAATAAATTAATAAAAACAACGATTAAGTTCTTACATCAAAAATAATAAATAAGTAATAAAACTTAATAAGGAGCGAAGTGAGCTCGAAAATTCATGCACCCCAGAAAGATTTGATTTTTTCTGACATACATAAAGTAATTTTGTTGAGTTATACCGTAAAGCTCGAGAGCAAAAAAAATCGCATAAACTTAGAGCGAGCGAAGTGAGCTCGAAATTTTTTACACCTCACCTTTAACGGTTTGCAATACGTCACCTGTTAAGGGATGACAACCGACCGTAACAAAAAAACAACAAACAGTTGAGTGTCACTTCTAAATGCAAAAACCTCAGGGACTAAAGTATTCATTGCACCTCACCTCGGAAGAGTTAACTGTCTTTTGGACATTAATACTTAAAGAGAAGTATTTTGATATACAACGTGTAACAGAATAAACGCAATACGTCTTGAGAGGTCATTGTACTCATCATTAGGACAACTTTTACTTTGGGAACAATCCCAAAATTGCGAAAAAAAAATGAGATAACGAAATGAAGAGCTATGAGCACAGAAATGTATGGGGGAGTCGATTTTTTTTCGCGATTTCAGTGTTGGTCCCATTGTGAAAGTTATCAAATGTTCCCCTTAAGAGATATTGCGTTTATTTTGTTACAGGTCGTATACGGAAAAGCTCATGAAATAAGAGTGTAGAATGCAAGAGCGAGCAAAGCGATTTCAAACATTTTTCACCCCGCTTCCCCTAAACGTTTGATGCAACGAAATCTTCGTTGCATCACTCTTGGTGCGATTGCAAAGTCAATCTAACATCTTTTATTTAAACCATAAAAGATGTAATATTAATAAATGGTCACTTTAATATGTTGTTCGGTACCTAATTACTTACTACGCTACGTCGAGCAAAGCGGCACGGCGGCACAGGCACGGGGGGAAGGCGGGATTCAGGCCATTTTCGACCCCCTATAACTTCATTGTGGATAAAACTAGAAACCTGAACCATTTTCAGTCACCAAGCAGGCCTTGTATAAACACGATATATTTATTTAAAACTAGTTGACCAGCGCAACTTCATTTTCGTCACAATTTTCATTTCTGCTTCGCTCCTATTGCTCTTAGCGTGATGAGATATAGCCTACAGCCTTCCTCGATAAATGGCCTATTTAACACTGAAAGAATTTTTCAAATCGGACCAGCAGTAGCAAAAAAGCAAAAAAGGTCACACGACCCTTTCCACGCTATTTAAGTATCTTAACTATTTGAATCATTAAGAGTGTTGAATTAGTCAATTTCTATAAATGTATTTTTTGTTAATCCTCAGTGGTTAGGAACAATTTAATTTAAAAAATGTTCCCATATTGCAAATTTTGTTATTTAGTAAAATTTTCTCCTTTTGTACATTATTGGCAATAATTCACTATTTACTGTAGATACATTTATGACTTGTACCATTATAAAATCTACTTAAAACCGACATTATTTTGAAATTGTTGGCCACTCATGTATTCATACATTTTTTTTTTAAACTGTTGAAAAAATAAATTATGCAATTTTTTTCTAAAATAAATTAATTTGCTAATTTTTAATAAAAAGTCGCATTAGCTAGTCATACTATTTTCTGTCTATCTATTAGCATAGTTAATTTATAATAATAAAACAACAAAAAACCGATGGAATCCATTAATTTCTGATCGTAGTGTTAATGAAAGTGAAATAAGGTAAAAAAATTAGACTATTCTTTAAAAAAAAATCTATGATAATTTTTTTTCGTATTTTTTTCTGAATGGCCATAAGATATACTAAAAGGCATTTCAAGGTTATCCATTCATTACCGGACATACCAAGTCTGAGTCAAAAATGGGGCAATGTCAAATTAAAACCAGGATCTACCTGTGATAGTCGTTCCAATTTAAGTCCCTTCGCTCGAGTTAGGTTTTTTTATTTGTTTTTTTTTTTTTTTATATACTGCTACCTCCAACGGAATCAGAGCCTATTCTTATCAAATTCATTCATTCCAGTTCTCGCTTTTATTCCTCTCGCACTTACATTCAGCATACTTTATCTTTCTTGCATTCAGTCATCTCTCAGCCTTAAGGGTAGGACGCCCTTATTCTATTTATATATTCTATCTACTTTTTCTGATTTCTTTTTATTATAATAATTATATTTTTGGGTAATAATACATCAACACCAGTTTTCATATTAATTTTTGGACAGTGGTTCTTAGTCTAACTTATAATACTCCTTAAAAATGCTTTCTTATTTAAACAGTAGTCTTAGAACCTAGTCTTATATGTAAACATGGGCAAATTAATTTACTAGCTAACATTTGACACATACATAATATAACACTAATATCTTACTTTCTAAAAACAGTGGCTTTTATCCAATTTATACAATTATCCTAATTCTATTACATACCTTATTTCTAAATTAAAACATGCTTCTTTATAATATATTTTTATTTCTAATGACTTAATTTCTAATGCTTAAATTTGCGCCTATTTCTCTACGTTTTTAATTACCTCTAGTTTTGATGCATAACATTAATATTATATACAATAGTATGTAAGCATCATTATACACTTTTATTTCTCCTTATGACTTTTTCGCATATTTTGACGCAATATTCAAGCAACATGTCTCTTTTCTTACCGGTTATTAGTTGCCACGTATTTTCTGCATTTATTTTTGTGTCCAGTGCGAGCTCGGCCTCGAGTCTTTGTCTGTCAAAACCTGGACATTCGAACAATATATGTGGCACCGTTTCCGCAGTTTCAGCATCGCAGATGCACGATAGATTCTCCTTGCACTTAAAACGATTTAAATACTCTGAGAACCCACCGTGCCCCGTCATGATCTGGGTTACTGTGCTGTTTAATTTGCATTTCCTGATTGTTCTGTAGGCCTCCACCGCGTCAGGGAAGAACAACTTCGTTCCTGATGCAGTCTCTTCAGTGCTGTATCTGTAGTTCCACACGTCAAGCGTTGCCATACGAATGCATCGCTTGACGTGCGAGACCGGACACAGATCATAGTCAGGGTTTCTTTTGGAACCTTCAGTGGCACTTTTGGCTAACTCATCGGTCCTCTCATTACCAACCAACCCCACATGCGCTTTGATCCAACACACGATGACAGCCTTGCCTTGGATAGTCAGGGACCTAAGGTTTGACCTTGTCTCAACTACCAGAGGATGGTATCTGTTGTGGTTTTGGAGAGCCGCCATGGAGTCGCTGAAAATTCCAAACGATTGCGCACTGTGCCTCAGAATTTCCCTGGTAGCGACGCATATCGCTAGAAGCTCAGCCTGGTAAACGGTGGCGTAATCTGGTAGAGCAAGCTTGAGGGCTTTGGTTTCGGCGTCACCGCTCCACATGGACAGTGCCGCCCCGACCTTGCCCCCATCTGTAAAGATGCGAACTTCGAGCTCGTTCCGAGTATCAAGTTGCTCTTGGTTCACCAGGTTTATGACCTCCAGCTCAGCGCACTCCGCAGAATGTGGGGCCTCCATCGCCGAAGCAACTTGCTCGACCGTCCTACCACAAAGTGCTGGCTGGGGCACCCCGCTCCTGGCCTCGTAAACGATGCCACTTCGCGAACACGAAAGTCGAGAGGTAGTATCCCAGCCAGCACTAACGCGGCGTTTAGGGAGACCGTCCTATATTCCTTGCACAGTTTTTGCGCAATACCGCGCTGAACGGCTCCCAACTGCTTCATCACTCCCAGTTTCCCGACGGCCGGGGCCCACACGCTGGCGGCATACAGGACAACCGGTTCCACGGTGGCCACATATATTGTTCGAATGACTTCCGGGTGAAGACCCCAGCTGGTCTTTGCAGCCCTAGTCAGCTATTTATGGATTCCTATTGCCCTTCTACAGACGTTAGCGACGTGTGCGTTAAATGTCAGTTATTTGTCGATGGTGACACCCAGGAGTTTGATCTCGTTGGACATGGCGATGCCGATCCCACCCATGTTCAGGCGCGGGGTGTCATATTTTAGCCTCCGAGTGATAACCATAGCATTGGTTTTGTGTGGAGCAAATTTGAGTTTGTTTTGTACCCCCCACGCCTGGACATGTCCGAGAGCGGCATTGGCACGTCCCTCGATCTCCAGCGCTGTGTCACCATCGAATATCAACACAATGTCATCTGCAAATGCCTGGCAATAGTCCTCCCTAGCTTCCAGACTCTTCAGGAGTGGGTCCAGCAACAGATTCCACAGAATTGGTCCCCCAATGGAACCCTGGACACAGCCCTTGCCTGTGGCTCTACAATACTCCTCAGCCAGATGGACTCTTATGACCAGCCACCAGGCGCTGTCCAAGGTTCTCTCTATGTCCAATGAAACCAAGACTACTATTTTCTTTAGTCCGAGCTTGCTACGGATGTGTTGCATTAGTGCATAGAGGGAGTCCTCGGTGCTCCTCTGGGGCATGAAGCCATACTGGCGAGTACTCATCCTTGGGATTAGATGGAACTTGAGGCGGGACACCAACATCTTTTCGAATATTTTACCGGGAATGGGTAAAAGGCCAATTGGTCTGTACGCTTTTGGGGAGCTGTAGTCGGTTTTACCGGACTTCTTTAAGATTATCACTGTGGCTTCTTTTCAGATTTCAGGGAAGAGGTGTGTTCTCAGGCAGCCGTTTAGGAGAGCCAAGGCCACCTTGGGGGCACTTCTGATGGCTTGGCGACAAATGTCGGCGGTGAGACCGTCTACTCCTGGCGCTTTTTTGGCGCTGAAGAACTCGCATGCTGCCATCAGCTCGGCCATCGTGAATGGTGGATCGCATGAATCATCATGCTCTCCAGCATTGACAATGTCGGCCTTTTCTCTAACAAGGCGATGGCAGGTGCTGTCAGCGCTTGAGTGATCCTCCGGGTAAAAGGTTTTCGCCAGCAGTTCAACTGAACCCTTCGCGTCCAGTACCTCCCCGTCTCTCGTCAGCGGCTGATCCTCTCCTCTTCCCTTAGTCCTTCCTATAACACGGTATATGCCTTCCCAAAGCCCCTTTTTGTCCTGCCTTGTGCAGAAGTTCTTCCAGCTCTCGGTCTGATCCCTGGATGCTTCCGTCTCATACTCAACTTTATGATTCAGGTACTCGTCAACGACCTTCGACCTTCGGGATGGGCAAGCGTGCCTGATTCTACGTTTCCTGGTGGCGACTCCCTTCTTCATCCTCTCGAGTTTTTCGGACCACCATGGCAAAGTAAGCACCTCGTTGGTCTGCTTTAAAGGCGTCGATGAGGCGCAGGCGTCCTTTACTACCAGAGTGTATTTCTTGGTTATTTCGTTTAGTTGGTCAGCTGTATTCAAGTTTTCTATACAGGCTGTCCAGGACATCGTAACGCAAACTTCGCGAAAAGGCTACACCTGATGCCACTAACCAAATTGTGGAAGTCATTAATCTCGCTAATGATCGGTTACAGAAATTGTCATTTTCGAGCGCGCAATGTGTTGTGAACAACGCGATCCAAACGCGCGAGACCGTTGTACGGAGTACGTAGGTGCCTACAATTCTTGAACACACTCAAAGCTGCGACGCCACGCGAGCTTCGGTCGTTAAATGTACCTACGAATATCACCTACCTATCGCCGACCACAATATCATATAAAATCATTTTTTAATCACTCAGAAATACCTACGGTACCTAATGATGGTAGGAACATGTTTTATGCATAATTCAAGAGAAGAAAAGCATCCATAAGCTTAGTTTTTAGTCTCTTAAAATCACGATTCCGATAAGGATTGAAAAGATAACAAAAAAGAAAACTTGTCTTGTAAAAATAGGCCTCTACATTGAGATCCGGTCACGTAGGTATAAACTAATGAACTATCTAAGTCACTTTGATTATACCTACCATCGCCTTTCGCCGACAACAATAATACCTATCACATAAAATGAATCACTTTATCACTCTGAAATACTATCCTACTGATGGTAAGAACTTGTTTTTGAAGAAGTTAAGAGAAGGAGCCATAAGATTAGTCTCTTAAAATCACGATTTAGATAAGGATTGATTATAAAAAATAAGCTTGAAGTACATTGAGATCCGGTATCGTAGCTGAACCACCTCACTCACTTAGAAAGTACCTAAGTACCGACGAATCCCGGGTCGGCGGCGCGCTGCGATCCCAACGCGCCTCAAGGACGTGTCAGCACGGAAGACGGGGCCCACTAGGGCCAGTGCCTGCTGGGGCTGCGGACTTCGTTCGAAAGAGGCACCGTACCCTGGAACGCAAAGGGCACTAGGAGAAACACGGATGGGTTTTAGTCAGTAAGAGTCTGACACTCCCTCTTGCTGTACCCAGAGCGGGAGAAGTCATTTGATGATTTCCCATCCTAAAAAAAAAAAAAAAAGTACCGACGAATAATAAAAACACCCGTAGCCGACAGCAACTGACATGTTTACGCAGAAGTTAAGGAGCCATAAGCTTAAGCATGTTCCACAATGATGTACTTACTTAATCCAATGTCCAATCCTAGGTGACCTTGGTTGGAGCTTGGTTTCCATCCGCGAATTTTGTACCTACGAATTCACACACCGCCGCCAGCGCGCTGGCATATCTGAGCACGGCGCAGAGTTTCAGCGTGGACACGGAGCAGACACTTTGGGTCCTGAGCACACTCCTCACGCAACGTCGCAAACACATGCACGATGTGATTCCTCATCTCGGCTGCGAAAGCGCACTCTGACACAAACACCTTGTCCTTGACATAACCCCAAAGAAAAAATCTATTGGGGTCCAGTCTGGTGAGTGAGCTGGGCCGAACCTACAGATCCACCGATTCCTCAAGTCCAGATGACATTTTTAAATCAAACACACAAACACAGAGAGAAAATTAGTTTTGATATCAAACCAAAACTTATCTTCTTTAACGTTCCGAAAACAGACTTTCACAAGAAGCACATTCGTTTGCGATCAACGTCAACAAGAAACTGCCAAAAATCCATCACGAAATGTTCTTCTTGAACTCTCTTTTGATTTCGCCGACATACCTACATGTAGTACAGTGGCGGAACTATCATGGGTTTTTATTTATTTTTATTGAAATACTTAACCATGTAGTTACTTGATAGCTTTAAAGAAATATTAAGATCTAAGAGAACTCGAGCTGCAAGAAACCGAACCAATTGAGATAAGCGTAACATTACTTATTTTAACTTAAGCCTTATGGTTTGTGAAACGCGTGCCTATTAATAGTAAAAACTCCGGGAGTGCCGGCAGAAGTGAAAACTTGAATACGTGCTTCTCTCCCTCCGTCTTACGAATTTTCGATCAGCTCACGTCTCCTGACACGTAACCATCTCACGCATTTTCATCAGGGTCACGTGTCCTGACGCGATTTAAACATTTTTTTAACCATCACAAAAAAGTTCACAACGTCGCTAAAGAAGCTTTCACTTCAAAAAAAAAACAAAATGTCGGTCAGGTGTCACCACTACCACTAAGCGAGACACTGTGAACCGCCCCTTACACTCTGTTCAACAGAATACCTAGATCGACTCTTTTTTCGGCATCTCAAAGAACGCGCTACGTATTGCCGCTATAAGAAAATACGATTTGGCGACACACAACAAAATAACCGATTTGCGTCTTTAAACAATTATTTTAATGTTGGAAATCGCTTACTTCATTTTGCTGTGATACGTATTATTTTCTAATGACGGCAGTCTTTAGACGGTATTTTTGAGCGGTGCTTTTGACATGCTCACTTGCAGGCATCTACTAGGCATGCGTTGACCTTTCGTTTGAACTTTGCACAGCTGAGCAGATACCTAATTTGAAGTTTTATTTACATTGCTTTTTTTTTTGTGAAAATAGTGAATTAATGACTTATTATTTAAAAATCTTATTAGGTTAGGTCAGAATAACGGTTATGAGCAGTCTAAAGTAAAAAAAACTCCTGAAAAAAATGAAAAAATGAGGATAAATCCGACGAAAAATTCCAAAGCAGGGGTGTCCAGAATCATGTCCTGGACCCCTGGAAATCGTTTGTGCGTCGATGTCAGAAACACGCTGTATTTGTTTTGGTAATTTGGTTTTCTTGCATTAATTGGCTGAGTTTCTCACGAAACTCGGACCAATTTGCTTTTTTGGTATTAAATACTCTGGTAGTTCTGTGGATTCGGATGCCTTTAAACCTTTTAAGGTTTATATTAAAAACAATGCCGTTGTGATCCGAGCTCATCAGGCCCTCATCAACCCTCCAGTCATCCACCAGGTCCAAGATGTCTGTGAAGCATGCCGTTATATCCACATGGCTGCAGTAGCGGATCCCCCCTCTGATCGTGTCGAAGGTCGGAATTTCCCCTCTGTTGAGTATGTTCAGGTCCAGCTCGTCTAGAGCTCCGAAAACTTCCTCACCTCTACTGTCGATGGCCAAGCTTCCCCACCAGGTACTTTTAGCGTTTGCGTCTCCTCCAAGAACCAACATCCTGGAGCCAACTGCTTCCTTCATGTGTTTAAGGTGCTCGATATACGGTCCGATGGGCTGGTCCGGCTCAAAATAAATGGAGGCCAGCGTAATCCTCCAGGCACTGGTTCGGATCCCCACCACAGTGATTTTGTTAGGGTACTGGTCAACTATAAGGTCTTGATCAAAAACCGCTATTGCGGCCTTAACAGTCCCATCTCCTATATCAGTACTCTGGAAGATCCGCACACCCTTATGGCTCCTCATCATTTTAGCACCCCCCACGTATGGCTCTTGAAGGAGAGCAACGGCAACCACGCGCTTATCTGCTTCAATAAGAAGCTCGTTCGTCGCCAGTTTTTTCCGCTGGACGTTAGCCTGTACCAGTCTGTAGGGCTTTGGGTTGGCTTGGGTGCCCTTAGCAATACGCCACCGTAGCCCTGGCTATCTCATCCCACTTGCGGCGTGTCGGACATTCTGAGCTAAAGGCGTTGTGGCCAGCGTCCTCAAGCCCAGCTCTAGTGCAATTCCGGCATATAGGCGGTTCGCCCGTCACAAGATCGGCACATTCGGACCTCAAGTGTGGGCCGCCACAATGACTGCACAGGTCAGCCGGCTCCTGACAAGCGTTTGCCGTGCCCGTAGCCCAGACAGCGCGAACACTGTACTGGGTTTGGTCTTCAACTCTTACGCGCTGAAGGTCCACGTGCACGTATCCAACCTCTGTCACTCTTCTCCAGATTGTGGGTGAGACGCTGATCACAACGTGGTTTGTGTGTGCGTTTCTTGTTAGTCTTCGGAACTTTACCACCGCTCTGTCCTCCTCTTTGTCGAGGTTGCGAAAATCATCCTTGTTCTGATTCCTCAAAGCCTTGAGGATGTCCTCGTCAGAGTTCACCGAGAGGACGCTCCTGAGGATCAGCAAGGGATCCTTGTTTTTTACCTCCTCAACATTGAGGTCCTGCCTATTTCTTACCAATTTGCTCTTCACCTTATCCCTTTCTTCGGTCGTCTGGAAGCCCATTATCACGTTCTTATCTTCCGCCTTCCTCACCCTTTCCACCTTAACCCAGCCCTCTTTAGCATGAACAGCTTCTCTAATTTTGCCAAGAACTACGTCTCCTGACTCCGTCTCTTCCTTTGAGGTGATGACGATAGAGTGCAGCGTACACCGCAATGGGTTGGTCTTTCCGCTGTGAGTCGCCGCCACACTCGCGTACGTTGCGGCATTGGCATTATCTAGGTTCTCTTTGTGCTGATTAATGGCTATTTTTAATTCCTCCATCTTTCTGCTATTGCTTTCTAGCAGTTCAGAGTAGATTCGGATTTGAACTGCCAGGCTTTGGTCGGATGGGCACAAAAAGGTGACGTCAGCAGCTGGGACCTCGGGTTGCAAGCTCGCTTTACCCACTCCCGATACCCCCAACCTACTAAGCCTTTCCACTTCCTTCACCAGCTGGAACTTCCGGTCTAGTGATTCAGTAATGCCGTTCTTAACTTCGGTCTTTGTGTTTTTGGACGAGCTTAGCAACAGCTTCGCTTTATTAAGACAGGCCCTTGCCTCTGTCGACCGATCCGCATACTGGGCTTTAGGCGGCGAGTGAACCTCCACAAGTTTGGAGCGCATATGGAGAGTTTTACTCTCCTGCACCTGTGTAGGTTTCTGCACTTCCTTTGAAGGGCCAGCCTGCATCGTCTTGACTCCTACGGGGAGTTGTGCCGGCGGGCTTAGCGGCTTCCCACTCTCCAACACTGCGTCTAACGTTTGGTGGCGATGTGGTCGGTTTCGATGGTGATTTCTCACCATCGCCTGCCTTTTTGATAGGGGTCCGAAATCCGATCATGGTATACGTCAAGATGTATTTGTACATCTTGATCTTGTTTTTTTCTTACTTTGGTCAGAAAAAAAATAAAAATAAAAAAGGTGTAAAAATAAAGTCAAAATAAAAGTGTATAATAAAATTTTAAGTCAGGTGTGCACCCAGATCGTAAAACTCTGGTGCGGTCTACCTACGCGTTCGAAAGAACGGGTCAAGCCTCAAAAAGAAGAAAAAAATTGGTTTCAGGGGTCAAAACCGTCAATGTAGAGCCAAAACCATGACCAGTAGATGGCTCTCCCCAAGACCTTTCCGACGATAACAAACACGGTGCAGTTGCACAGAGGGGTCCCGGAGATATCACGACTTGAAAAACTCGTTTTTTTTCAGTGGTTTTTTGCGATATCTCCGTAACCACTGGCCCAAAAAACCTTGTGTTGGGGCTTTTCGTACTCAGCTTGACAAGACCCACCCACTGAGATGGCTTTCAGGCTGAAACACTTTGACGCCCTGAAAATGCCTGAAAAGTATGTAAGCTTAAAGCTAATGGTCGGCTGGTGTGCCCAGTGAAAGTCCCGAGTTTCTGCGACTCTCCGTTCAGGAGCTATACTAGTTTAAAGATTGTCCAAAATGGCCGCACAACTGTCAAATTCAATCTTAGACAACGTATAACTTCCTTCTGGAGAGTCGCTGACCCCTCGAGTTTGAGCTCACTGACCTTGGCCCGAGCTCAACTGTCTACTGAAACCCTTTTCAGGACCCTGAAAATTTTTGGCTCCAAACCGCCTGAAAACGTGAGGTAGGCTGGGCAATAAGTCCCTCAATACTAATCTCGAAACCGCAACTTCCCACGGCCACCGGCTCGGAAGTTACGGCCGAACTGTCAAACTTAACTTTAATAAACCCGTAACTTGTAAACTCCTTGTCCGAGAGAGTCGGGGTTTTGGGTGCCCAGCTCGGCGTCACTCCAGGTATCTCCTGAAAGTGGTTTCAGCGACAAAAAATTTGGAAGCCTGAAAACTCCTGAAAACCTGCTATACCTAAAATTCACAGTGTACTTCAGACACAACTGAAAATCCGAAATTCCATGGACCAGCGGTTCCCAAGATATCGCTGATTGAATTTTCTAAAATAAAAACCTGAAATTGGTGATTTTGCCAAATCTCCCAATTTACGGGTTATACAGTCCAAGTTTGGGCTTATATGAGTCACAATATGCCTATTGGGCCCAGTTCTAGTGTCAAAAACGGGTTAATTCTATTAAATTTTGAATTACGGCCAAAAACACTTGAATTTCGATATCTTGGGATCCACTGATCGAAAAATTCTGGAAAAAATTTCAAAATATAAAAAAAAATAAGGTGCTACACAATACAATATTAAAAATGTTGAAAAACTGAAAGTAAACAGTTTTTTTTTTAATGTGTTTTTTTGACGAATTTCCAACTTAAAATCTAACTAAAATAAAAATCTAAAATTTAAAATCTAAAATCTTCCAAGAAGCGCACCAAGGATTGCAGTTGCAATAATCTTAAAAATCTTGAGTAGGTCCGGAGATATAAAAGAGCGAAATTGAAGTTTTCGAACTCCTCTTAAAATTCGGGTATAGAAGATAGAATAAAAATTTTTGCAGTTACCGGCCGTAATTAACTTAGAGTTGATGGCTGCAAAGTTTCAGGCGTCCAGCTCTTCTTTTCGTCGTTTTCAGCAGCTCGTGGTGTTCAGTTTTTTCCTTGTATCTCCCGAAGCGCTAGGGTTTTCAGGCATCAGAGTAGTCACAAAGACGTGCGGTGTCAATCCCCTCCCTTTCCTTCAATAAAAAGGTGGGGTCGTCGATCTTGTTTGGGCAGCGTACCTATGCAATTAAAGTTTTTCTTTCCGTACTTAACCTCAAAAGAAAAAGGTTTTTAGGTTTTGTCACATGTACACTGCAATCCGGATTATAAATATCACAGGGCCGTATAGAATACACTTAGCCCTACACATAGACACCTCACTTTACTTTCCCATTTATCAATCGACTCAGTTCTGATTGTTCGCTTGATAAATAAGAGAGGACATTTGTCATAGTCTGGGCTTCTTTTGACTTTGAGAGCCGCTGTTTTTGCCAGTTCATCTGCCCTCTCATTCCCCCGTATTCCAACGTGGGCTTTAACCCAGTAGAGGTGGACGCTTTTCCCTAGCCGCTTTAGCTCTTTAAGCTTCGATCTGACGTCTAGAGCAAGTGGATTGCAGCTGTCGACGTTCCGGCATTGGCCTCATTTTCTAAGTCTAGAGCCGTCTTTCCGGAGAATATCAAAACCACGTCGTCTGCAAAAGCCTGGCAGTATGTTTTTCTTTCGCCCAGTTCGTTAAGCAGCGAGTCCAGGAGAAGATTCCAGAATGTGGGTCCTGAAATCGATCCCTGCACACATCCCTTTGTGGTCCTCTTTTCATACTCGGCCCCAGCATACCTCACCTTAACCTTTCTATTTTGCAACCACAATGTTTTCGGTTGTTAGTGTCGGACACGCCACTACGTCCACTCCACTGTCGAAAATGACTATCGCGGCCTTGATTACTTTGTCAGCCGTTTTCGTTCCCTGGATGACTCTTGTTCCGGGGAAGGTCTTCATTTCCCCTTTAGCCCCGATATAGGGTTCGTGTACAAGAGCGTACTTTATTTTTCTGCGCCCGGCTTCGAGTATGAACTCTTCAGTTGCGAGTTTTAACTTTTGGAGGTTCGCCTGCACTACACAATACCTTATACTACTGTTTTTATCTTCTGCCCCCGACACAACCTTAGCAGTACGCTATTGCCAGTCTAGCCAATGCATCCCACTTTTTGCGTGTAGGGCACTCATTGTCAAAAGCATTGTGCGCTGCATCCTTCTTGGTATGGATGCAATTTCTACATTTTGGTTCTTCATTGAGGGTGAAACCAGGGCACTCCGCTCTGGTATGCGGATCCCCACAGTGGCTGCAGAGGACTGCTGGCTCTTTGCAGTACTTCCTACTGTGTCCGTAGCCCAGGCACTTTGTGCATTGAACCAGCGGACTTTGGTCCTTTACAACCACTCTCTGTAGGTCAACGTGGATTCGGCCCGCCGAGGTCAGCCGCCGCCAAATCACTGGTGTGACACGCAACACCACGTGACTCGTCAGCGGATTCCTCGCTTTTCGCCTATATGTGACCCTGATGTCACCCTCAATGATTTCAGCTCCCTCCAGGAGGTGTCCGTTCTGGGATCCGATTGCCGTCACTAAGTCGTCGTCAGTTACGTAGTTCATTACATCCCTGACGACCACAAGCGGGTTCTTATTTATGGCCTCCTCGACTTTCAGGTCCCCCCTGGAGTTCTTGAGCTTTGCCGAAAGCTTTCCCAAGTCTTCCTTCTCAGAACAACTAATCACCACCGACTGATTTTTAGCTCTACGCAGATGGTCGATTCGTATTCCAGAGCACTTGGCGTCAACCGCCGTTCGAATCTTCTCGACTACAGTGTCTGAAGTGTCGCCCTCGTGTGATGACGACACTATAATTGAGTGCAGATTTTTCCTAGCCGATGGTTGCGGTGGTGTAGCTGCAACTTGTGCATAAGTTCCAAGGCTTCCCATACGGGCTTCTACTTTCTCAGCCTGTGTCTTTAGATCTTTGATTTCCACCATCTGCGCATCAATTTTGTCTATTAACTCGACTTTTGTTTTTTCGATTCTAGCAGGTAGCTCTTCTTTTTCGGTCTTTTTCAGAATTTCTTTGATTTCCAGAACTTCATTTAGTATTCTAATGTTTCTATCATCAATTTCTGCGACCTGCTTGTTTCCTCTGTCTTCGTTGTTTTTAACTTCTGTCGGCTCCGATTTATCTGTTCTCTTTAAGATCTCATAGAGCGATTTTAGACAGTCTATTACCGTCTGCTTTATAGTAGTTTAAATATTCCCCGATAGATCTAACTGTGCTCTCGCTTTCAGCATCAGGGCACGCGCCTCAGCAACCGGTGCAGAGAGTTTAGGCTTTTGTGATAAAGGGGATTTTATTTTAGCCTCTATGTCGCTCACACTCTTCCGCACTTGCATGGCATTAGAGGGACCCGCCCTCGTCCCTTTCTCCGCCGTTGGCGATGCGTCGGACTTTGGTGGCGTGCGCATCATTGTCACTATAAGAGTTCTGTCAATCTGGTTTAGTCCCTTAAGGTTTACTTGTTTTGTACTGAACTTTTGGTTTTCTACAATTTAACCGCAAGTTCGTAAGTAGTAAACTTTATCCCTGTATAGGGGGGATAAGTAAATATGAGTATTACCTCTAAAGTAAAGGCCAAATGTTTTGGCCAAGCCAGTAATAAAAGATAACAGTAACTAAAAGTTAATATATTGTCAATTTGGTTAGAATACCTGAAAAACAGCTTTATTTCAGCCTCCGCACTCTTAAAGTAACCAAGTACCACAATAGGGCCAAAAAGTTATAAATGGTATTTTGTCAACGTTGGTCGGGTCACCTATACACTATACTTTATTATCGGGAGGGTGGGTGGTCAATTTTAAGCAGTTCTATGCGAGCCAATAAAAAAAATCACAAATTTTAAGCAGTTCTATGCGAGCCAATAAAGTACTGGAACTGAAAAATTATTTTTCAGGTAGGTCAATTTTAACGTGTCGGGATGCTAGTAATAGCCCACCGGACAACGTTCCCGCAGAAAACCGTGTCAAAATAGCTGTTCTGGTTACAAAAATATTGCAACTTTTGTCTGAGCAGGGCTCCCTTAGGTGGATTTTGAGGTAAGTACTGGCGAATTAATTTAGAGAAATTTGAAAATTTTTAGCAGTTCTATGCTCTTGTGAATTTTTCACAAAATTTTTATACTTACCTAAAGTATAAAACTTTTGTAAAAAATTCACAAGTACTGGAACTAAAAATTATTTTTCAGGTAGGTCAATTTTCACGTGTCGGGATGCTAGTAATAGCCCACCGGACAACGTTCCCGCAGAAAACCGTGTCAAAATAGCTGTTCTGGTTACAAAAATATTGCAACTTTTGTCTGAGCAGGGCTCCCTTAGGTGGATTTTGAGGTAAGTACTGGCGAATTAATTTAGAGAAATTTGAAAATTTTTAGCAGTTCTATGCGAGCCAGCCGCACGTTTGAGGTGTCGGAAGACGCGTCTCGGCGCGGGCGAGCTAGCTAGACCGTTTTCAGAATTTTGAAAAGAACAAAAATGTGCAGGGTTGTCAAAAAACCAGTTTTTTCAGGCAAAAATCGAGTTTTCAGCGCCCGATCGGATTTTCAGTTCGCGCGAAGCGCCTGGAAATCGAGGTTAGACAGGTGGAAACTCGATTCCGCAAACAGAACTAATTTCAGATGTAGGGTTGTGCTAATAAAAATAGGTAAGTATAAAAATTTTGTAAAAAATTCACAAGTACTGGAACTGAAAAATTATTTTTCAGGTAGGTCAATTTTCACGTGTCGGGATGCTAGTAATAGCCCACCGGACAACGTTCCCGCAGAAAACCGTGTCAAAATAGCTGTTCTGGTTACAAAAATATTGCAACTTTTGTCTGAGCAGGGCTCCCCTTAGGTGGATTTTGAGGTAAGTACTGGCGAATTAATTTAGAGAAATTTGAAAATTTTTTGGAGTTCTATGCGAGCCAGCCGCACGTTTGAGGTGTCGGAAGACGCGTCTCGGCGCGGGCGAGCTAGCTAGACCGTTTTCAGAATTTTGAAAAGAACCAAAATGTGCAGGGTTGTCAAAAAACCAGTTTTTTCAGGCAAAAATCGAGTTTTCAGCGACCGATCGGATTTTCAGTTCGCGCAAAGCGCCAAGAATCCGGGGCTGGACAGGTGGAAACTCGATTCCGCAGACTGAATTAAATTCGGATGTAGGGTTGTGCTAATAAAAATGGGTAAGTATAAAAATTTTGTAAAAAATTCACAAGTACTGGAACTGAAAAATTATTTTTCAGGTAGGTCAATTTTAACGTTTCGGGGTGCTAGTAATAGCCCACCGGACAACGTTCCCGCAGAAAACCGTGTCAAAATAGCTGTTCTGGTTACAAAAATATTGCAACTTTTGTCTGAGCAGGGCTCCCTTAGGTGGATTTTGAGGTAAGTACTGGCGAATTAATTTAGAGAAATTTGAAAATTTTTAGCAGTTCTATGCGAGCCAGCCGCACGTTTGAGGTGTCGGAA
The DNA here is from genome assembly GCA_950371165.1 of Lacanobia oleracea. Classification (NCBI taxonomy): domain Eukaryota; kingdom Metazoa; phylum Arthropoda; class Insecta; order Lepidoptera; family Noctuidae; genus Lacanobia; species Lacanobia oleracea. The sequence continues at coordinate 24,218,825 of OX493406.1, forward strand.
GACGCGTCTCGGCGCGGGCAAGCTAGCTAGACCGTTTTCAGAATTTTGAAAAGAACAAAAATGTGCAGGGTTGTCAAAAAACCAGTTTTTTCAGGCAAAAATCGAGTTTTCAGCGCCCGATCGGATTTTCAGTTCGCGCAAAGCGCCTGGAAATCGAGGTTAGACAGGTGGAAACGCGATTCCGCAAACAGAACTAATTTCAGATGTAGGGTTGTGCTAATAAAAATAGGTAAGTATAAAAATTTTGTAAAAAATTCACAAGTACTGGAACTGAAAAATTATTTTTCAGGTAGGTCAATTTTCACGTGTCGGGATGCTAGTAATAGCCCACCGGACAACGTTCCCGCAGAAAACCGTGTCAAAATACTAATTGTACGTTTGAGGTGTCGGAAGACGCGTCTCGGCGCGGGCGAGCTAGCTAGACCGTTTTCAGAATTTTGAAAAGAACCAAAATGTGCAGGGTTGTCAAAAAACCAGTTTTTTCAGGCAAAAATCGAGTTTTCAGCGACCGATCGGATTTTCAGTTCGCGCAAAGCGCCAAGAATCCGGGGCTGGACAGGTGGAAACTCGATTCCGCAGACTGAATTAAATTCGGATGTAGGGTTGTGCTAATAAAAATGGGTAAGTATAAAAATTTTGTAAAAAATTCACAAGTACTGGAACTGAAAAATTATTTTTCAGGTAGGTCAATTTTAACGTTTCGGGGTGCTAGTAATAGCCCACCGGACAACGTTCCCGCAGAAAACCGTGTCAAAATAGCTGTTCTGGTTACAAAAATATTGCAACTTTTGTCTGAGCAGGGCTCCCCTTAGGTGGATTTTGAGGTAAGTACTGGCGAATTAATTTAGAGAAATTTGAAAATTTTTTGGAGTTCTATGCGAGCCAGCCGCACGTTTGAGGTGTCGGAAGACGCGTCTCGGCGCGGGCGAGCTAGCTAGACCGTTTTCAGAATTTTGAAAAGAACCAAAATGTGCAGGGTTGTCAAAAAACCAGTTTTTTCAGGCAAAAATCGAGTTTTCAGCGACCGATCGGATTTTCAGTTCGCGCAAAGCGCCAAGAATCCGGGGCTGGACAGGTGGAAACTCGATTCCGCAGACTGAATTAAATTCGGATGTAGGGTTGTGCTAATAAAAATGGGTAAGTATAAAAATTTTGTAAAAAATTCACAAGTACTGGAACTGAAAAATTATTTTTCAGGTAGGTCAATTTTAACGTTTCGGGGTGCTAGTAATAGCCCACCGGACAACGTTCCCGCAGAAAACCGTGTCAAAATAGCTGTTCTGGTTACAAAAATATTGCAACTTTTGTCTGAGCAGGGCTCCCTTAGGTGGATTTTGAGGTAAGTACTGGCGAATTAATTTAGAGAAATTTGAAAATTTTTAGCAGTTCTATGCGAGCCAGCCGCACGTTTGAGGTGTCGGAAGACGCGTCTCGGCGCGGGCAAGCTAGCTAGACCGTTTTCAGAATTTTGAAAAGAACAAAAATGTGCAGGGTTGTCAAAAAACCAGTTTTTTCAGGCAAAAATCGAGTTTTCAGCGCCCGATCGGATTTTCAGTTCGCGCAAAGCGCCTGGAAATCGAGGTTAGACAGGTGGAAACTCGATTCCGCAAACAGAACTAATTTCAGATGTAGGGTTGTGCTAATAAAAATAGGTAAGTATAAAAATTTTGTAAAAAATTCACAAGTACTGGAACTGAAAAATTATTTTTCAGGTAGGTCAATTTTCACGTGTCGGGATGCTAGTAATAGCCCACCGGACAACGTTCCCGCAGAAAACCGTGTCAAAATACTAATTGTACGTTTGAGGTGTCGGAAGACGCGTCTCGGCGCGGGCGAGCTAGCTAGACCGTTTTCAGAATTTTGAAAAGAACCAAAATGTGCAGGGTTGTCAAAAAACCAGTTTTTTCAGGCAAAAATCGAGTTTTCAGCGACCGATCGGATTTTCAGTTCGCGCAAAGCGCCAAGAATCCGGGGCTGGACAGGTGGAAACTCGATTCCGCAGACTGAATTAAATTCGGATGTAGGGTTGTGCTAATAAAAATGGGTAAGTATAAAAATTTTGTAAAAAATTCACAAGTACTGGAACTGAAAAATTATTTTTCAGGTAGGTCAATTTTAACGTTTCGGGGTGCTAGTAATAGCCCACCGGACAACGTTCCCGCAGAAAACCGTGTCAAAATAGCTGTTCTGGTTACAAAAATATTGCAACTTTTGTCTGAGCAGGGCTCCCCTTAGGTGGATTTTGAGGTAAGTACTGGCGAATTAATTTAGAGAAATTTGAAAATTTTTTGGAGTTCTATGCGAGCCAGCCGCACGTTTGAGGTGTCGGAAGACGCGTCTCGGCGCGGGCGAGCTAGCTAGACCGTTTTCAGAATTTTGAAAAGAACCAAAATGTGCAGGGTTGTCAAAAAACCAGTTTTTTCAGGCAAAAATCGAGTTTTCAGCGACCGATCGGATTTTCAGTTCGCGCAAAGCGCCAAGAATCCGGGGCTGGACAGGTGGAAACTCGATTCCGCAGACTGAATTAAATTCGGATGTAGGGTTGTGCTAATAAAAATGGGTAAGTATAAAAATTTTGTAAAAAATTCACAAGTACTGGAACTGAAAAATTATTTTTCAGGTAGGTCAATTTTAACGTTTCGGGGTGCTAGTAATAGCCCACCGGACAACGTTCCCGCAGAAAACCGTGTCAAAATAGCTGTTCTGGTTACAAAAATATTGCAACTTTTGTCTGAGCAGGGCTCCCTTAGGTGGATTTTGAGGTAAGTACTGGCGAATTAATTTAGAGAAATTTGAAAATTTTTAGCAGTTCTATGCGAGCCAGCCGCACGTTTGAGGTGTCGGAAGACGCGTCTCGGCGCGGGCAAGCTAGCTAGACCGTTTTCAGAATTTTGAAAAGAACAAAAATGTGCAGGGTTGTCAAAAAACCAGTTTTTTCAGGCAAAAATCGAGTTTTCAGCGCCCGATCGGATTTTCAGTTCGCGCAAAGCGCCTGGAAATCGAGGTTAGACAGGTGGAAACGCGATTCCGCAAACAGAACTAATTTCAGATGTAGGGTTGTGCTAATAAAAATAGGTAAGTATAAAAATTTTGTAAAAAATTCACAAGTACTGGAACTGAAAAATTATTTTTCAGGTAGGTCAATTTTCACGTGTCGGGATGCTAGTAATAGCCCACCGGACAACGTTCCCGCAGAAAACCGTGTCAAAATACTAATTGTACGTTTGAGGTGTCGGAAGACGCGTCTCGGCGCGGGCGAGCTAGCTAGACCGTTTTCAGAATTTTGAAAAGAACCAAAATGTGCAGGGTTGTCAAAAAACCAGTTTTTTCAGGCAAAAATCGAGTTTTCAGCGACCGATCGGATTTTCAGTTCGCGCAAAGCGCCAAGAATCCGGGGCTGGACAGGTGGAAACTCGATTCCGCAGACAGAATTAAATTCGGATGTAGGGTTGTGCTAATAAAAATGGGTAAGTATAAAAATTTTGTAAAAAATTCACAAGTACTGGAACTGAAAAATTATTTTTCAGGTAGGTCAATTTTAACGTTTCGGGGTGCTAGTAATAGCCCACCGGACAACGTTCCCGCAGAAAACCGTGTCAAAATAGCTGTTCTGGTTACAAAAATATTGCAACTTTTGTCTGAGCAGGGCTCCCCTTAGGTGGATTTTGAGGTAAGTACTGGCGAATTAATTTAGAGAAATTTGAAAATTTTTTGGAGTTCTATGCGAGCCAGCCGCACGTTTGAGGTGTCGGAAGACGCGTCTCGGCGCGGGCGAGCTAGCTAGACCGTTTTCAGAATTTTGAAAAGAACCAAAATGTGCAGGGTTGTCAAAAAACCAGTTTTTTCAGGCAAAAATCGAGTTTTCAGCGACCGATCGGATTTTCAGTTCGCGCAAAGCGCCAAGAATCCGGGGCTGGACAGGTGGAAACTCGATTCCGCAGACTGAATTAAATTCGGATGTAGGGTTGTGCTAATAAAAATGGGTAAGTATAAAAATTTTGTAAAAAATTCACAAGTACTGGAACTGAAAAATTATTTTTCAGGTAGGTCAATTTTAACGTTTCGGGGTGCTAGTAATAGCCCACCGGACAACGTTCCCGCAGAAAACCGTGTCAAAATAGCTGTTCTGGTTACAAAAATATTGCAACTTTTGTCTGAGCAGGGCTCCCTTAGGTGGATTTTGAGGTAAGTACTGGCGAATTAATTTAGAGAAATTTGAAAATTTTTAGCAGTTCTATGCGAGCCAGCCGCACGTTTGAGGTGTCGGAAGACGCGTCTCGGCGCGGGCAAGCTAGCTAGACCGTTTTCAGAATTTTGAAAAGAACAAAAATGTGCAGGGTTGTCAAAAAACCAGTTTTTTCAGGCAAAAATCGAGTTTTCAGCGCCCGATCGGATTTTCAGTTCGCGCAAAGCGCCTGGAAATCGAGGTTAGACAGGTGGAAACTCGATTCCGCAAACAGAACTAATTTCAGATGTAGGGTTGTGCTAATAAAAATAGGTAAGTATAAAAATTTTGTAAAAAATTCACAAGTACTGGAACTGAAAAATTATTTTTCAGGTAGGTCAATTTTCACGTGTCGGGATGCTAGTAATAGCCCACCGGACAACGTTCTCGCAGAAAACCGTGTCAAAATACTAATTGTACGTTTGAGGTGTCGGAAGACGCGTCTCGGCGCGGGCGAGCTAGCTAGACCGTTTTCAGAATTTTGAAAAGAACCAAAATGTGCAGGGTTGTCAAAAAACCAGTTTTTTCAGGCAAAAATCGAGTTTTCAGCGACCGATCGGATTTTCAGTTCGCGCAAAGCGCCAAGAATCCGGGGCTGGACAGGTGGAAACTCGATTCCGCAGACTGAATTAAATTCGGATGTAGGGTTGTGCTAATAAAAATGGGTAAGTATAAAAATTTTGTAAAAAATTCACAAGTACTGGAACTGAAAAATTATTTTTCAGGTAGGTCAATTTTAACGTTTCGGGGTGCTAGTAATAGCCCACCGGACAACGTTCCCGCAGAAAACCGTGTCAAAATAGCTGTTCTGGTTACAAAAATATTGCAACTTTTGTCTGAGCAGGGCTCCCCTTAGGTGGATTTTGAGGTAAGTACTGGCGAATTAATTTAGAGAAATTTGAAAATTTTTAGCAGTTCTATGCGAGCCAGCCGCACGTTTGAGGTGTCGGAAGACGCGTCTCGGCGCGGGCAAGCTAGCTAGACCGTTTTCAGAATTTTGAAAAGAACAAAAATGTGCAGGGTTGTCAAAAAACCAGTTTTTTCAGGCAAAAATCGAGTTTTCAGCGCCCGATCGGATTTTCAGTTCGCGCAAAGCGCCTGGAAATCGAGGTTAGACAGGTGGAAACTCGATTCCGCAAACAGAACTAATTTCAGATGTAGGGTTGTGCTAATAAAAATAGGTAAGTATAAAAATTTTGTAAAAAATTCACAAGTACTGGAACTGAAAAATTATTTTTCAGGTAGGTCAATTTTCACGTGTCGGGATGCTAGTAATAGCCCACCGGACAACGTTCTCGCAGAAAACCGTGTCAAAATACTAATTGTACGTTTGAGGTGTCGGAAGACGCGTCTCGGCGCGGGCGAGCTAGCTAGACCGTTTTCAGAATTTTGAAAAGAACCAAAATGTGCAGGGTTGTCAAAAAACCAGTTTTTTCAGGCAAAAATCGAGTTTTCAGCGACCGATCGGATTTTCAGTTCGCGCAAAGCGCCAAGAATCCGGGGCTGGACAGGTGGAAACTCGATTCCGCAGACTGAATTAAATTCGGATGTAGGGTTGTGCTAATAAAAATGGGTAAGTATAAAAATTTTGTAAAAAATTCACAAGTACTGGAACTGAAAAATTATTTTTCAGGTAGGTCAATTTTAACGTTTCGGGGTGCTAGTAATAGCCCACCGGACAACGTTCCCGCAGAAAACCGTGTCAAAATAGCTGTTCTGGTTACAAAAATATTGCAACTTTTGTCTGAGCAGGGCTCCCCTTAGGTGGATTTTGAGGTAAGTACTGGCGAATTAATTTAGAGAAATTTGAAAATTTTTTGGAGTTCTATGCGAGCCAGCCGCACGTTTGAGGTGTCGGAAGACGCGTCTCGGCGCGGGCGAGCTAGCTAGACCGTTTTCAGAATTTTGAAAAGAACCAAAATGTGCAGGGTTGTCAAAAAACCAGTTTTTTCAGGCAAAAATCGAGTTTTCAGCGACCGATCGGATTTTCAGTTCGCGCAAAGCGCCAAGAATCCGGGGCTGGACAGGTGGAAACTCGATTCCGCAGACTGAATTAAATTCGGATGTAGGGTTGTGCTAATAAAAATGGGTAAGTATAAAAATTTTGTAAAAAATTCACAAGTACTGGAACTGAAAAATTATTTTTCAGGTAGGTCAATTTTAACGTTTCGGGGTGCTAGTAATAGCCCACCGGACAACGTTCCCGCAGAAAACCGTGTCAAAATAGCTGTTCTGGTTACAAAAATATTGCAACTTTTGTCTGAGCAGGGCTCCCCTTAGGTGGATTTTGAGGTAAGTACTGGCGAATTAATTTAGAGAAATTTGAAAATTTTTTGGAGTTCTATGCGAGCCAGCCGCACGTTTGAGGTGTCGGAAGACGCGTCTCGGCGCGGGCGAGCTAGCTAGACCGTTTTCAGAATTTTGAAAAGAACCAAAATGTGCAGGGTTGTCAAAAAACCAGTTTTTTCAGGCAAAAATCGAGTTTTCAGCGACCGATCGGATTTTCAGTTCGCGCAAAGCGCCAAGAATCCGGGGCTGGACAGGTGGAAACTCGATTCCGCAGACAGAATTAAATTCGGATGTAGGGTTGTGCTAATAAAAATGGGTAAGTATAAAAATTTTGTAAAAAATTCACAAGTACTGGAACTGAAAAATTATTTTTCAGGTAGGTCAATTTTAACGTTTCGGGGTGCTAGTAATAGCCCACCGGACAACGTTCCCGCAGAAAACCGTGTCAAAATAGCTGTTCTGGTTACAAAAATATTGCAACTTTTGTCTGAGCAGGGCTCCCCTTAGGTGGATTTTGAGGTAAGTACTGGCGAATTAATTTAGAGAAATTTGAAATTTTTTTGGAGTTCTATGCGAGCCAGCCGCACGTTTGAGGTGTCGGAAGACGCGTCTCGGCGCGGGCGAGCTAGCTAGACCGTTTTCAGAATTTTGAAAAGAACCAAAATGTGCAGGGTTGTCAAAAAACCAGTTTTTTCAGGCAAAAATCGAGTTATCAGCGACCGATCGGATTTTCAGTTCGCGCAAAGCGCCAAGAATCCGGGGCTGGACAGGTGGAAACTCGATTCCGCAGACAGAATTAAATTCGGATGTAGGGTTGTGCTAATAAAAATGGGTAAGTATAAAAATTTTGTAAAAAATTCACAAGTACTGGAACTGAAAAATTATTTTTCAGGTAGGTCAATTTTAACGTTTCGGGGTGCTAGTAATAGCCCACCGGACAACGTTCCCGCAGAAAACCGTGTCAAAATAGCTGTTCTGGTTACAAAAATATTGCAACTTTTGTCTGAGCAGGGCTCCCCTTAGGTGGATTTTGAGGTAAGTACTGGCGAATTAATTTAGAGAAATTTGAAAATTTTTTGGAGTTCTATGCGAGCCAGCCGCACGTTTGAGGTGTCGGAAGACGCGTCTCGGCGCGGGCGAGCTAGCTAGACCGTTTTCAGAATTTTGAAAAGAACCAAAATGTGCAGGGTTGTCAAAAAACCAGTTTTTTCAGGCAAAAATCGAGTTTTCAGCGACCGATCGGATTTTCAGTTCGCGCAAAGCGCCAAGAATCCGGGGCTGGACAGGTGGAAACTCGATTCCGCAGACAGAATTAAATTCGGATGTAGGGTTGTGCTAATAAAAATGGGTAAGTATAAAAATTTTGTAAAAAATTCACAAGTACTGGAACTGAAAAATTATTTTTCAGGTAGGTCAATTTTAACGTTTCGGGGTGCTAGTAATAGCCCACCGGACAACGTTCCCGCAGAAAACCGTGTCAAAATAGCTGTTCTGGTTACAAAAATATTGCAACTTTTGTCTGAGCAGGGCTCCCCTTAGGTGGATTTTGAGGTAAGTACTGGCGAATTAATTTAGAGAAATTTGAAAATTTTTTGGAGTTCTATGCGAGCCAGCCGCACGTTTGAGGTGTCGGAAGACGCGTCTCGGCGCGGGCGAGCTAGCTAGACCGTTTTCAGAATTTTGAAAAGAACCAAAATGTGCAGGGTTGTCAAAAAACCAGTTTTTTCAGGCAAAAATCGAGTTTTCAGCGACCGATCGGATTTTCAGTTCGCGCAAAGCGCCAAGAATCCGGGGCTGGACAGGTGGAAACTCGATTCCGCAGACTGAATTAAATTCGGATGTAGGGTTGTGCTAATAAAAATGGGTAAGTATAAAAATTTTGTAAAAAATTCACAAGTACTGGAACTGAAAAATTATTTTTCAGGTAGGTCAATTTTAACGTTTCGGGGTGCTAGTAATAGCCCACCGGACAACGTTCCCGCAGAAAACCGTGTCAAAATAGCTGTTCTGGTTACAAAAATATTGCAACTTTTGTCTGAGCAGGGCTCCCCTTAGGTGGATTTTGAGGTAAGTACTGGCGAATTAATTTAGAGAAATTTGAAAATTTTTTGGAGTTCTATGCGAGCCAGCCGCACGTTTGAGGTGTCGGAAGACGCGTCTCGGCGCGGGCGAGCTAGCTAGACCGTTTTCAGAATTTTGAAAAGAACCAAAATGTGCAGGGTTGTCAAAAAACCAGTTTTTTCAGGCAAAAATCGAGTTTTCAGCGACCGATCGGATTTTCAGTTCGCGCAAAGCGCCAAGAATCCGGGGCTGGACAGGTGGAAACTCGATTCCGCAGACTGAATTAAATTCGGATGTAGGGTTGTGCTAATAAAAATGGGTAAGTATAAAAATTTTGTAAAAAATTCACAAGTACTGGAACTGAAAAATTATTTTTCAGGTAGGTCAATTTTAACGTTTCGGGGTGCTAGTAATAGCCCACCGGACAACGTTCCCGCAGAAAACCGTGTCAAAATAGCTGTTCTGGTTACAAAAATATTGCAACTTTTGTCTGAGCAGGGCTCCCCTTAGGTGGATTTTGAGGTAAGTACTGGCGAATTAATTTAGAGAAATTTGAAAATTTTTTGGAGTTCTATGCGAGCCAGCCGCACGTTTGAGGTGTCGGAAGACGCGTCTCGGCGCGGGCGAGCTAGCTAGACCGTTTTCAGAATTTTGAAAAGAACCAAAATGTGCAGGGTTGTCAAAAAACCAGTTTTTTCAGGCAAAAATCGAGTTTTCAGCGACCGATCGGATTTTCAGTTCGCGCAAAGCGCCAAGAATCCGGGGCTGGACAGGTGGAAACTCGATTCCGCAGACAGAATTAAATTCGGATGTAGGGTTGTGCTAATAAAAATGGGTAAGTATAAAAATTTTGTAAAAAATTCACAAGTACTGGAACTGAAAAATTATTTTTCAGGTAGGTCAATTTTAACGTTTCGGGGTGCTAGTAATAGCCCACCGGACAACGTTCCCGCAGAAAACCGTGTCAAAATAGCTGTTCTGGTTACAAAAATATTGCAACTTTTGTCTGAGCAGGGCTCCCCTTAGGTGGATTTTGAGGTAAGTACTGGCGAATTAATTTAGAGAAATTTGAAAATTTTTTGGAGTTCTATGCGAGCCAGCCGCACGTTTGAGGTGTCGGAAGACGCGTCTCGGCGCGGGCGAGCTAGCTAGACCGTTTTCAGAATTTTGAAAAGAACCAAAATGTGCAGGGTTGTCAAAAAACCAGTTTTTTCAGGCAAAAATCGAGTTTTCAGCGACCGATCGGATTTTCAGTTCGCGCAAAGCGCCAAGAATCCGGGGCTGGACAGGTGGAAACTCGATTCCGCAGACTGAATTAAATTCGGATGTAGGGTTGTGCTAATAAAAATGGGTAAGTATAAAAATTTTGTAAAAAATTCACAAGTACTGGAACTGAAAAATTATTTTTCAGGTAGGTCAATTTTAACGTTTCGGGGTGCTAGTAATAGCCCACCGGACAACGTTCCCGCAGAAAACCGTGTCAAAATAGCTGTTCTGGTTACAAAAATATTGCAACTTTTGTCTGAGCAGGGCTCCCCTTAGGTGGATTTTGAGGTAAGTACTGGCGAATTAATTTAGAGAAATTTGAAAATTTTTTGGAGTTCTATGCGAGCCAGCCGCACGTTTGAGGTGTCGGAAGACGCGTCTCGGCGCGGGCGAGCTAGCTAGACCGTTTTCAGAATTTTGAAAAGAACCAAAATGTGCAGGGTTGTCAAAAAACCAGTTTTTTCAGGCAAAAATCGAGTTTTCAGCGACCGATCGGATTTTCAGTTCGCGCAAAGCGCCAAGAATCCGGGGCTGGACAGGTGGAAACTCGATTCCGCAGACAGAATTAAATTCGGATGTAGGGTTGTGCTAATAAAAATGGGTAAGTATAAAAATTTTGTAAAAAATTCACAAGTACTGGAACTGAAAAATTATTTTTCAGGTAGGTCAATTTTAACGTTTCGGGGTGCTAGTAATAGCCCACCGGACAACGTTCCCGCAGAAAACCGTGTCAAAATAGCTGTTCTGGTTACAAAAATATTGCAACTTTTGTCTGAGCAGGGCTCCCCTTAGGTGGATTTTGAGGTAAGTACTGGCGAATTAATTTAGAGAAATTTGAAAATTTTTTGGAGTTCTATGCGAGCCAGCCGCACGTTTGAGGTGTCGGAAGACGCGTCTCGGCGCGGGCGAGCTAGCTAGACCGTTTTCAGAATTTTGAAAAGAACCAAAATGTGCAGGGTTGTCAAAAAACCAGTTTTTTCAGGCAAAAATCGAGTTTTCAGCGACCGATCGGATTTTCAGTTCGCGCAAAGCGCCAAGAATCCGGGGCTGGACAGGTGGAAACTCGATTCCGCAGACTGAATTAAATTCGGATGTAGGGTTGTGCTAATAAAAATGGGTAAGTATAAAAATTTTGTAAAAAATTCACAAGTACTGGAACTGAAAAATTATTTTTCAGGTAGGTCAATTTTAACGTTTCGGGGTGCTAGTAATAGCCCACCGGACAACGTTCCCGCAGAAAACCGTGTCAAAATAGCTGTTCTGGTTACAAAAATATTGCAACTTTTGTCTGAGCAGGGCTCCCCTTAGGTGGATTTTGAGGTAAGTACTGGCGAATTAATTTAGAGAAATTTGAAAATTTTTTGGAGTTCTATGCGAGCCAGCCGCACGTTTGAGGTGTCGGAAGACGCGTCTCGGCGCGGGCGAGCTAGCTAGACCGTTTTCAGAATTTTGAAAAGAACCAAAATGTGCAGGGTTGTCAAAAAACCAGTTTTTTCAGGCAAAAATCGAGTTTTCAGCGACCGATCGGATTTTCAGTTCGCGCAAAGCGCCAAGAATCCGGGGCTGGACAGGTGGAAACTCGATTCCGCAGACTGAATTAAATTCGGATGTAGGGTTGTGCTAATAAAAATGGGTAAGTATAAAAATTTTGTAAAAAATTCACAAGTACTGGAACTGAAAAAATATTTTTCAGGTAGGTCAATTTTAACGTTTCGGGGTGCTAGTAATAGCCCACCGGACAACGTTCCCGCAGAAAACCGTGTCAAAATAGCTGTTCTGGTTACAAAAATATTGCAACTTTTGTCTGAGCAGGGCTCCCCTTAGGTGGATTTTGAGGTAAGTACTGGCGAATTAATTTAGAGAAATTTGAAAATTTTTTGGAGTTCTATGCGAGCCAGCCGCACGTTTGAGGTGTCGGAAGACGCGTCTCGGCGCGGGCGAGCTAGCTAGACCGTTTTCAGAATTTTGAAAAGAACCAAAATGTGCAGGGTTGTCAAAAAACCAGTTTTTTCAGGCAAAAATCGAGTTTTCAGCGACCGATCGGATTTTCAGTTCGCGCAAAGCGCCAAGAATCCGGGGCTGGACAGGTGGAAACTCGATTCCGCAGACAGAATTAAATTCGGATGTAGGGTTGTGCTAATAAAAATGGGTAAGTATAAAAATTTTGTAAAAAATTCACAAGTACTGGAACTGAAAAATTATTTTTCAGGTAGGTCAATTTTAACGTTTCGGGGTGCTAGTAATAGCCCACCGGACAACGTTCCCGCAGAAAACCGTGTCAAAATAGCTGTTCTGGTTACAAAAATATTGCAACTTTTGTCTGAGCAGGGCTCCCCTTAGGTGGATTTTGAGGTAAGTACTGGCGAATTAATTTAGAGAAATTTGAAAATTTTTTGGAGTTCTATGCGAGCCAGCCGCACGTTTGAGGTGTCGGAAGACGCGTCTCGGCGCGGGCGAGCTAGCTAGACCGTTTTCAGAATTTTGAAAAGAACCAAAATGTGCAGGGTTGTCAAAAAACCAGTTTTTTCAGGCAAAAATCGAGTTTTCAGCGACCGATCGGATTTTCAGTTCGCGCAAAGCGCCAAGAATCCGGGGCTGGACAGGTGGAAACTCGATTCCGCAGACTGAATTAAATTCGGATGTAGGGTTGTGCTAATAAAAATGGGTAAGTATAAAAATTTTGTAAAAAATTCACAAGTACTGGAACTGAAAAATTATTTTTCAGGTAGGTCAATTTTAACGTTTCGGGGTGCTAGTAATAGCCCACCGGACAACGTTCCCGCAGAAAACCGTGTCAAAATAGCTGTTCTGGTTACAAAAATATTGCAACTTTTGTCTGAGCAGGGCTCCCCTTAGGTGGATTTTGAGGTAAGTACTGGCGAATTAATTTAGAGAAATTTGAAAATTTTTTGGAGTTCTATGCGAGCCAGCCGCACGTTTGAGGTGTCGGAAGACGCGTCTCGGCGCGGGCGAGCTAGCTAGACCGTTTTCAGAATTTTGAAAAGAACCAAAATGTGCAGGGTTGTCAAAAAACCAGTTTTTTCAGGCAAAAATCGAGTTTTCAGCGACCGATCGGATTTTCAGTTCGCGCAAAGCGCCAAGAATCCGGGGCTGGACAGGTGGAAACTCGATTCCGCAGACTGAATTAAATTCGGATGTAGGGTTGTGCTAATAAAAATGGGTAAGTATAAAAATTTTGTAAAAAATTCACAAGTACTGGAACTGAAAAATTATTTTTCAGGTAGGTCAATTTTAACGTTTCGGGGTGCTAGTAATAGCCCACCGGACAACGTTCCCGCAGAAAACCGTGTCAAAATAGCTGTTCTGGTTACAAAAATATTGCAACTTTTGTCTGAGCAGGGCTCCCCTTAGGTGGATTTTGAGGTAAGTACTGGCGAATTAATTTAGAGAAATTTGAAAATTTTTTGGAGTTCTATGCGAGCCAGCCGCACGTTTGAGGTGTCGGAAGACGCGTCTCGGCGCGGGCGAGCTAGCTAGACCGTTTTCAGAATTTTGAAAAGAACCAAAATGTGCAGGGTTGTCAAAAAACCAGTTTTTTCAGGCAAAAATCGAGTTTTCAGCGACCGATCGGATTTTCAGTTCGCGCAAAGCGCCAAGAATCCGGGGCTGGACAGGTGGAAACTCGATTCCGCAGACAGAATTAAATTCGGATGTAGGGTTGTGCTAATAAAAATGGGTAAGTATAAAAATTTTGTAAAAAATTCACAAGTACTGGAACTGAAAAATTATTTTTCAGGTAGGTCAATTTTAACGTTTCGGGGTGCTAGTAATAGCCCACCGGACAACGTTCCCGCAGAAAACCGTGTCAAAATAGCTGTTCTGGTTACAAAAATATTGCAACTTTTGTCTGAGCAGGGCTCCCCTTAGGTGGATTTTGAGGTAAGTACTGGCGAATTAATTTAGAGAAATTTGAAAATTTTTTGGAGTTCTATGCGAGCCAGCCGCACGTTTGAGGTGTCGGAAGACGCGTCTCGGCGCGGGCGAGCTAGCTAGACCGTTTTCAGAATTTTGAAAAGAACCAAAATGTGCAGGGTTGTCAAAAAACCAGTTTTTTCAGGCAAAAATCGAGTTTTCAGCGACCGATCGGATTTTCAGTTCGCGCAAAGCGCCAAGAATCCGGGGCTGGACAGGTGGAAACTCGATTCCGCAGACAGAATTAAATTCGGATGTAGGGTTGTGCTAATAAAAATGGGTAAGTATAAAAATTTTGTAAAAAATTCACAAGTACTGGAACTGAAAAATTATTTTTCAGGTAGGTCAATTTTAACGTTTCGGGGTGCTAGTAATAGCCCACCGGACAACGTTCCCGCAGAAAACCGTGTCAAAATAGCTGTTCTGGTTACAAAAATATTGCAACTTTTGTCTGAGCAGGGCTCCCCTTAGGTGGATTTTGAGGTAAGTACTGGCGAATTAATTTAGAGAAATTTGAAAATTTTTTGGAGTTCTATGCGAGCCAGCCGCACGTTTGAGGTGTCGGAAGACGCGTCTCGGCGCGGGCGAGCTAGCTAGACCGTTTTCAGAATTTTGAAAAGAACCAAAATGTGCAGGGTTGTCAAAAAACCAGTTTTTTCAGGCAAAAATCGAGTTTTCAGCGACCGATCGGATTTTCAGTTCGCGCAAAGCGCCAAGAATCCGGGGCTGGACAGGTGGAAACTCGATTCCGCAGACTGAATTAAATTCGGATGTAGGGTTGTGCTAATAAAAATGGGTAAGTATAAAAATTTTGTAAAAAATTCACAAGTACTGGAACTGAAAAATTATTTTTCAGGTAGGTCAATTTTAACGTTTCGGGGTGCTAGTAATAGCCCACCGGACAACGTTCCCGCAGAAAACCGTGTCAAAATAGCTGTTCTGGTTACAAAAATATTGCAACTTTTGTCTGAGCAGGGCTCCCCTTAGGTGGATTTTGAGGTAAGTACTGGCGAATTAATTTAGAGAAATTTGAAAATTTTTTGGAGTTCTATGCGAGCCAGCCGCACGTTTGAGGTGTCGGAAGACGCGTCTCGGCGCGGGCGAGCTAGCTAGACCGTTTTCAGAATTTTGAAAAGAACCAAAATGTGCAGGGTTGTCAAAAAACCAGTTTTTTCAGGCAAAAATCGAGTTTTCAGCGACCGATCGGATTTTCAGTTCGCGCAAAGCGCCAAGAATCCGGGGCTGGACAGGTGGAAACTCGATTCCGCAGACAGAATTAAATTCGGATGTAGGGTTGTGCTAATAAAAATGGGTAAGTATAAAAATTTTGTAAAAAATTCACAAGTACTGGAACTGAAAAATTATTTTTCAGGTAGGTCAATTTTAACGTTTCGGGGTGCTAGTAATAGCCCACCGGACAACGTTCCCGCAGAAAACCGTGTCAAAATAGCTGTTCTGGTTACAAAAATATTGCAACTTTTGTCTGAGCACTGCTCCCCTTAGGTGGATTTTGAGGTAAGTACTGGCGAATTAATTTAGAGAAATTTGAAAATTTTTTGGAGTTCTATGCGAGCCAGCCGCACGTTTGAGGTGTCGGAAGACGCGTCTCGGCGCGGGCGAGCTAGCTAGACCGTTTTCAGAATTTTGAAAAGAACCAAAATGTGCAGGGTTGTCAAAAAACCAGTTTTTTCAGGCAAAAATCGAGTTTTCAGCGACCGATCGGATTTTCAGTTCGCGCAAAGCGCCAAGAATCCGGGGCTGGACAGGTGGAAACTCGATTCCGCAGACTGAATTAAATTCGGATGTAGGGTTGTGCTAATAAAAATGGGTAAGTATAAAAATTTTGTAAAAAATTCACAAGTACTGGAACTGAAAAATTATTTTTCAGGTAGGTCAATTTTAACGTTTCGGGGTGCTAGTAATAGCCCACCGGACAACGTTCCCGCAGAAAACCGTGTCAAAATAGCTGTTCTGGTTACAAAAATATTGCAACTTTTGTCTGAGCAGGGCTCCCCTTAGGTGGATTTTGAGGTAAGTACTGGCGAATTAATTTAGAGAAATTTGAAAATTTTTTGGAGTTCTATGCGAGCCAGCCGCACGTTTGAGGTGTCGGAAGACGCGTCTCGGCGCGGGCGAGCTAGCTAGACCGTTTTCAGAATTTTGAAAAGAACCAAAATGTGCAGGGTTGTCAAAAAACCAGTTTTTTCAGGCAAAAATCGAGTTTTCAGCGACCGATCGGATTTTCAGTTCGCGCAAAGCGCCAAGAATCCGGGGCTGGACAGGTGGAAACTCGATTCCGCAGACTGAATTAAATTCGGATGTAGGGTTGTGCTAATAAAAATGGGTAAGTATAAAAATTTTGTAAAAAATTCACAAGTACTGGAACTGAAAAATTATTTTTCAGGTAGGTCAATTTTAACGTTTCGGGGTGCTAGTAATAGCCCACCGGACAACGTTCCCGCAGAAAACCGTGTCAAAATAGCTGTTCTGGTTACAAAAATATTGCAACTTTTGTCTGAGCAGGGCTCCCCTTAGGTGGATTTTGAGGTAAGTACTGGCGAATTAATTTAGAGAAATTTGAAAATTTTTTGGAGTTCTATGCGAGCCAGCCGCACGTTTGAGGTGTCGGAAGACGCGTCTCGGCGCGGGCGAGCTAGCTAGACCGTTTTCAGAATTTTGAAAAGAACCAAAATGTGCAGGGTTGTCAAAAAACCAGTTTTTTCAGGCAAAAATCGAGTTTTCAGCGACCGATCGGATTTTCAGTTCGCGCAAAGCGCCAAGAATCCGGGGCTGGACAGGTGGAAACTCGATTCCGCAGACAGAATTAAATTCGGATGTAGGGTTGTGCTAATAAAAATGGGTAAGTATAAAAATTTTGTAAAAAATTCACAAGTACTGGAACTGAAAAATTATTTTTCAGGTAGGTCAATTTTAACGTTTCGGGGTGCTAGTAATAGCCCACCGGACAACGTTCCCGCAGAAAACCGTGTCAAAATAGCTGTTCTGGTTACAAAAATATTGCAACTTTTGTCTGAGCAGGGCTCCCCTTAGGTGGATTTTGAGGTAAGTACTGGCGAATTAATTTAGAGAAATTTGAAAATTTTTTGGAGTTCTATGCGAGCCAGCCGCACGTTTGAGGTGTCGGAAGACGCGTCTCGGCGCGGGCGAGCTAGCTAGACCGTTTTCAGAATTTTGAAAAGAACCAAAATGTGCAGGGTTGTCAAAAAACCAGTTTTTTCAGGCAAAAATCGAGTTTTCAGCGACCGATCGGATTTTCAGTTCGCGCAAAGCGCCAAGAATCCGGGGCTGGACAGGTGGAAACTCGATTCCGCAGACTGAATTAAATTCGGATGTAGGGTTGTGCTAATAAAAATGGGTAAGTATAAAAATTTTGTAAAAAATTCACAAGTACTGGAACTGAAAAATTATTTTTCAGGTAGGTCAATTTTAACGTTTCGGGGTGCTAGTAATAGCCCACCGGACAACGTTCCCGCAGAAAACCGTGTCAAAATAGCTGTTCTGGTTACAAAAATATTGCAACTTTTGTCTGAGCAGGGCTCCCCTTAGGTGGATTTTGAGGTAAGTACTGGCGAATTAATTTAGAGAAATTTGAAAATTTTTTGGAGTTCTATGCGAGCCAGCCGCACGTTTGAGGTGTCGGAAGACGCGTCTCGGCGCGGGCGAGCTAGCTAGACCGTTTTCAGAATTTTGAAAAGAACCAAAATGTGCAGGGTTGTCAAAAAACCAGTTTTTTCAGGCAAAAATCGAGTTTTCAGCGACCGATCGGATTTTCAGTTCGCGCAAAGCGCCAAGAATCCGGGGCTGGACAGGTGGAAACTCGATTCCGCAGACTGAATTAAATTCGGATGTAGGGTTGTGCTAATAAAAATGGGTAAGTATAAAAATTTTGTAAAAAATTCACAAGTACTGGAACTGAAAAATTATTTTTCAGGTAGGTCAATTTTAACGTTTCGGGGTGCTAGTAATAGCCCACCGGACAACGTTCCCGCAGAAAACCGTGTCAAAATAGCTGTTCTGGTTACAAAAATATTGCAACTTTTGTCTGAGCAGGGCTCCCCTTAGGTGGATTTTGAGGTAAGTACTGGCGAATTAATTTAGAGAAATTTGAAAATTTTTTGGAGTTCTATGCGAGCCAGCCGCACGTTTGAGGTGTCGGAAGACGCGTCTCGGCGCGGGCGAGCTAGCTAGACCGTTTTCAGAATTTTGAAAAGAACCAAAATGTGCAGGGTTGTCAAAAAACCAGTTTTTTCAGGCAAAAATCGAGTTTTCAGCGACCGATCGGATTTTCAGTTCGCGCAAAGCGCCAAGAATCCGGGGCTGGACAGGTGGAAACTCGATTCCGCAGACAGAATTAAATTCGGATGTAGGGTTGTGCTAATAAAAATGGGTAAGTATAAAAATTTTGTAAAAAATTCACAAGTACTGGAACTGAAAAATTATTTTTCAGGTAGGTCAATTTTAACGTTTCGGGGTGCTAGTAATAGCCCACCGGACAACGTTCCCGCAGAAAACCGTGTCAAAATAGCTGTTCTGGTTACAAAAATATTGCAACTTTTGTCTGAGCAGGGCTCCCCTTAGGTGGATTTTGAGGTAAGTACTGGCGAATTAATTTAGAGAAATTTGAAAATTTTTTGGAGTTCTATGCGAGCCAGCCGCACGTTTGAGGTGTCGGAAGACGCGTCTCGGCGCGGGCGAGCTAGCTAGACCGTTTTCAGAATTTTGAAAAGAACCAAAATGTGCAGGGTTGTCAAAAAACCAGTTTTTTCAGGCAAAAATCGAGTTTTCAGCGACCGATCGGATTTTCAGTTCGCGCAAAGCGCCAAGAATCCGGGGCTGGACAGGTGGAAACTCGATTCCGCAGACAGAATTAAATTCGGATGTAGGGTTGTGCTAATAAAAATGGGTAAGTATAAAAATTTTGTAAAAAATTCACAAGTACTGGAACTGAAAAATTATTTTTCAGGTAGGTCAATTTTAACGTTTCGGGGTGCTAGTAATAGCCCACCGGACAACGTTCCCGCAGAAAACCGTGTCAAAATAGCTGTTCTGGTTACAAAAATATTGCAACTTTTGTCTGAGCAGGGCTCCCCTTAGGTGGATTTTGAGGTAAGTACTGGCGAATTAATTTAGAGAAATTTGAAAATTTTTTGGAGTTCTATGCGAGCCAGCCGCACGTTTGAGGTGTCGGAAGACGCGTCTCGGCGCGGGCGAGCTAGCTAGACCGTTTTCAGAATTTTGAAAAGAACCAAAATGTGCAGGGTTGTCAAATAACCAGTTTTTTCAGGCAAAAATCGAGTTTTCAGCGACCGATCGGATTTTCAGTTCGCGCAAAGCGCCAAGAATCCGGGGCTGGACAGGTGGAAACTCGATTCCGCAGACTGAATTAAATTCGGATGTAGGGTTGTGCTAATAAAAATGGGTAAGTATAAAAATTTTGTAAAAAATTCACAAGTACTGGAACTGAAAAATTATTTTTCAGGTAGGTCAATTTTAACGTTTCGGGGTGCTAGTAATAGCCCACCGGACAACGTTCCCGCAGAAAACCGTGTCAAAATAGCTGTTCTGGTTACAAAAATATTGCAACTTTTGTCTGAGCAGGGCTCCCCTTAGGTGGATTTTGAGGTAAGTACTGGCGAATTAATTTAGAGAAATTTGAAAATTTTTTGGAGTTCTATGCGAGCCAGCCGCACGTTTGAGGTGTCGGAAGACGCGTCTCGGCGCGGGCGAGCTAGCTAGACCGTTTTCAGAATTTTGAAAAGAACCAAAATGTGCAGGGTTGTCAAAAAACCAGTTTTTTCAGGCAAAAATCGAGTTTTCAGCGACCGATCGGATTTTCAGTTCGCGCAAAGCGCCAAGAATCCGGGGCTGGACAGGTGGAAACTCGATTCCGCAGACAGAATTAAATTCGGATGTAGGGTTGTGCTAATAAAAATGGGTAAGTATAAAAATTTTGTAAAAAATTCACAAGTACTGGAACTGAAAAATTATTTTTCAGGTAGGTCAATTTTAACGTTTCGGGGTGCTAGTAATAGCCCACCGGACAACGTTCCCGCAGAAAACCGTGTCAAAATAGCTGTTCTGGTTACAAAAATATTGCAACTTTTGTCTGAGCAGGGCTCCCCTTAGGTGGATTTTGAGGTAAGTACTGGCGAATTAATTTAGAGAAATTTGAAAATTTTTTGGAGTTCTATGCGAGCCAGCCGCACGTTTGAGGTGTCGGAAGACGCGTCTCGGCGCGGGCGAGCTAGCTAGACCGTTTTCAGAATTTTGAAAAGAACCAAAATGTGCAGGGTTGTCAAAAAACCAGTTTTTTCAGGCAAAAATCGAGTTTTCAGCGACCGATCGGATTTTCAGTTCGCGCAAAGCGCCAAGAATCCGGGGCTGGACAGGTGGAAACTCGATTCCGCAGACAGAATTAAATTCGGATGTAGGGTTGTGCTAATAAAAATGGGTAAGTATAAAAATTTTGTAAAAAATTCACAAGTACTGGAACTGAAAAATTATTTTTCAGGTAGGTCAATTTTAACGTTTCGGGGTGCTAGTAATAGCCCACCGGACAACGTTCCCGCAGAAAACCGTGTCAAAATAGCTGTTCTGGTTACAAAAATATTGCAACTTTTGTCTGAGCAGGGCTCCCCTTAGGTGGATTTTGAGGTAAGTACTGGCGAATTAATTTAGAGAAATTTGAAAATTTTTTGGAGTTCTATGCGAGCCAGCCGCACGTTTGAGGTGTCGGAAGACGCGTCTCGGCGCGGGCGAGCTAGCTAGACCGTTTTCAGAATTTTGAAAAGAACCAAAATGTGCAGGGTTGTCAAATAACCAGTTTTTTCAGGCAAAAATCGAGTTTTCAGCGACCGATCGGATTTTCAGTTCGCGCAAAGCGCCAAGAATCCGGGGCTGGACAGGTGGAAACTCGATTCCGCAGACTGAATTAAATTCGGATGTAGGGTTGTGCTAATAAAAATGGGTAAGTATAAAAATTTTGTAAAAAATTCACAAGTACTGGAACTGAAAAATTATTTTTCAGGTAGGTCAATTTTAACGTTTCGGGGTGCTAGTAATAGCCCACCGGACAACGTTCCCGCAGAAAACCGTGTCAAAATAGCTGTTCTGGTTACAAAAATATTGCAACTTTTGTCTGAGCAGGGCTCCCCTTAGGTGGATTTTGAGGTAAGTACTGGCGAATTAATTTAGAGAAATTTGAAAATTTTTTGGAGTTCTATGCGAGCCAGCCGCACGTTTGAGGTGTCGGAAGACGCGTCTCGGCGCGGGCGAGCTAGCTAGACCGTTTTCAGAATTTTGAAAAGAACCAAAATGTGCAGGGTTGTCAAAAAACCAGTTTTTTCAGGCAAAAATCGAGTTTTCAGCGACCGATCGGATTTTCAGTTCGCGCAAAGCGCCAAGAATCCGGGGCTGGACAGGTGGAAACTCGATTCCGCAGACTGAATTAAATTCGGATGTAGGGTTGTGCTAATAAAAATGGGTAAGTATAAAAATTTTGTAAAAAATTCACAAGTACTGGAACTGAAAAATTATTTTTCAGGTAGGTCAATTTTAACGTTTCGGGGTGCTAGTAATAGCCCACCGGACAACGTTCCCGCAGAAAACCGTGTCAAAATAGCTGTTCTGGTTACAAAAATATTGCAACTTTTGTCTGAGCAGGGCTCCCCTTAGGTGGATTTTGAGGTAAGTACTGGCGAATTAATTTAGAGAAATTTGAAAATTTTTTGGAGTTCTATGCGAGCCAGCCGCACGTTTGAGGTGTCGGAAGACGCGTCTCGGCGCGGGCGAGCTAGCTAGACCGTTTTCAGAATTTTGAAAAGAACCAAAATGTGCAGGGTTGTCAAAAAACCAGTTTTTTCAGGCAAAAATCGAGTTTTCAGCGACCGATCGGATTTTCAGTTCGCGCAAAGCGCCAAGAATCCGGGGCTGGACAGGTGGAAACTCGATTCCGCAGACAGAATTAAATTCGGATGTAGGGTTGTGCTAATAAAAATGGGTAAGTATAAAAATTTTGTAAAAAATTCACAAGTACTGGAACTGAAAAATTATTTTTCAGGTAGGTCAATTTTAACGTTTCGGGGTGCTAGTAATAGCCCACCGGACAACGTTCCCGCAGAAAACCGTGTCAAAATAGCTGTTCTGGTTACAAAAATATTGCAACTTTTGTCTGAGCAGGGCTCCCCTTAGGTGGATTTTGAGGTAAGTACTGGCGAATTAATTTAGAGAAATTTGAAAATTTTTTGGAGTTCTATGCGAGCCAGCCGCACGTTTGAGGTGTCGGAAGACGCGTCTCGGCGCGGGCGAGCTAGCTAGACCGTTTTCAGAATTTTGAAAAGAACCAAAATGTGCAGGGTTGTCAAAAAACCAGTTTTTTCAGGCAAAAATCGAGTTTTCAGCGACCGATCGGATTTTCAGTTCGCGCAAAGCGCCAAGAATCCGGGGCTGGACAGGTGGAAACTCGATTCCGCAGACTGAATTAAATTCGGATGTAGGGTTGTGCTAATAAAAATGGGTAAGTATAAAAATTTTGTAAAAAATTCACAAGTACTGGAACTGAAAAATTATTTTTCAGGTAGGTCAATTTTAACGTTTCGGGGTGCTAGTAATAGCCCACCGGACAACGTTCCCGCAGAAAACCGTGTCAAAATAGCTGTTCTGGTTACAAAAATATTGCAACTTTTGTCTGAGCAGGGCTCCCCTTAGGTGGATTTTGAGGTAAGTACTGGCGAATTAATTTAGAGAAATTTGAAAATTTTTTGGAGTTCTATGCGAGCCAGCCGCACGTTTGAGGTGTCGGAAGACGCGTCTCGGCGCGGGCGAGCTAGCTAGACCGTTTTCAGAATTTTGAAAAGAACCAAAATGTGCAGGGTTGTCAAAAAACCAGTTTTTTCAGGCAAAAATCGAGTTTTCAGCGACCGATCGGATTTTCAGTTCGCGCAAAGCGCCAAGAATCCGGGGCTGGACAGGTGGAAACTCGATTCCGCAGACAGAATTAAATTCGGATGTAGGGTTGTGCTAATAAAAATGGGTAAGTATAAAAATTTTGTAAAAAATTCACAAGTACTGGAACTGAAAAATTATTTTTCAGGTAGGTCAATTTTAACGTTTCGGGGTGCTAGTAATAGCCCACCGGACAACGTTCCCGCAGAAAACCGTGTCAAAATAGCTGTTCTGGTTACAAAAATATTGCAACTTTTGTCTGAGCAGGGCTCCCCTTAGGTGGATTTTGAGGTAAGTACTGGCGAATTAATTTAGAGAAATTTGAAAATTTTTTGGAGTTCTATGCGAGCCAGCCGCACGTTTGAGGTGTCGGAAGACGCGTCTCGGCGCGGGCGAGCTAGCTAGACCGTTTTCAGAATTTTGAAAAGAACCAAAATGTGCAGGGTTGTCAAAAAACCAGTTTTTTCAGGCAAAAATCGAGTTTTCAGCGACCGATCGGATTTTCAGTTCGCGCAAAGCGCCAAGAATCCGGGGCTGGACAGGTGGAAACTCGATTCCGCAGACAGAATTAAATTCGGATGTAGGGTTGTGCTAATAAAAATGGGTAAGTATAAAAATTTTGTAAAAAATTCACAAGTACTGGAACTGAAAAATTATTTTTCAGGTAGGTCAATTTTAACGTTTCGGGGTGCTAGTAATAGCCCACCGGACAACGTTCCCGCAGAAAACCGTGTCAAAATAGCTGTTCTGGTTACAAAAATATTGCAACTTTTGTCTGAGCAGGGCTCCCCTTAGGTGGATTTTGAGGTAAGTACTGGCGAATTAATTTAGAGAAATTTGAAAATTTTTTGGAGTTCTATGCGAGCCAGCCGCACGTTTGAGGTGTCGGAAGACGCGTCTCGGCGCGGGCGAGCTAGCTAGACCGTTTTCAGAATTTTGAAAAGAACCAAAATGTGCAGGGTTGTCAAAAAACCAGTTTTTTCAGGCAAAAATCGAGTTTTCAGCGACCGATCGGATTTTCAGTTCGCGCAAAGCGCCAAGAATCCGGGGCTGGACAGGTGGAAACTCGATTCCGCAGACTGAATTAAATTCGGATGTAGGGTTGTGCTAATAAAAATGGGTAAGTATAAAAATTTTGTAAAAAATTCACAAGTACTGGAACTGAAAAATTATTTTTCAGGTAGGTCAATTTTAACGTTTCGGGGTGCTAGTAATAGCCCACCGGACAACGTTCCCGCAGAAAACCGTGTCAAAATAGCTGTTCTGGTTACAAAAATATTGCAACTTTTGTCTGAGCAGGGCTCCCCTTAGGTGGATTTTGAGGTAAGTACTGGCGAATTAATTTAGAGAAATTTGAAAATTTTTTGGAGTTCTATGCGAGCCAGCCGCACGTTTGAGGTGTCGGAAGACGCGTCTCGGCGCGGGCGAGCTAGCTAGACCGTTTTCAGAATTTTGAAAAGAACCAAAATGTGCAGGGTTGTCAAAAAACCAGTTTTTTCAGGCAAAAATCGAGTTTTCAGCGACCGATCGGATTTTCAGTTCGCGCAAAGCGCCAAGAATCCGGGGCTGGACAGGTGGAAACTCGATTCCGCAGACAGAATTAAATTCGGATGTAGGGTTGTGCTAATAAAAATGGGTAAGTATAAAAATTTTGTAAAAAATTCACAAGTACTGGAACTGAAAAATTATTTTTCAGGTAGGTCAATTTTAACGTTTCGGGGTGCTAGTAATAGCCCACCGGACAACGTTCCCGCAGAAAACCGTGTCAAAATAGCTGTTCTGGTTACAAAAATATTGCAACTTTTGTCTGAGCAGGGCTCCCCTTAGGTGGATTTTGAGGTAAGTACTGGCGAATTAATTTAGAGAAATTTGAAAATTTTTTGGAGTTCTATGCGAGCCAGCCGCACGTTTGAGGTGTCGGAAGACGCGTCTCGGCGCGGGCGAGCTAGCTAGACCGTTTTCAGAATTTTGAAAAGAACCAAAATGTGCAGGGTTGTCAAAAAACCAGTTTTTTCAGGCAAAAATCGAGTTTTCAGCGACCGATCGGATTTTCAGTTCGCGCAAAGCGCCAAGAATCCGGGGCTGGACAGGTGGAAACTCGATTCCGCAGACTGAATTAAATTCGGATGTAGGGTTGTGCTAATAAAAATGGGTAAGTATAAAAATTTTGTAAAAAATTCACAAGTACTGGAACTGAAAAATTATTTTTCAGGTAGGTCAATTTTAACGTTTCGGGGTGCTAGTAATAGCCCACCGGACAACGTTCCCGCAGAAAACCGTGTCAAAATAGCTGTTCTGGTTACAAAAATATTGCAACTTTTGTCTGAGCAGGGCTCCCCTTAGGTGGATTTTGAGGTAAGTACTGGCGAATTAATTTAGAGAAATTTGAAAATTTTTTGGAGTTCTATGCGAGCCAGCCGCACGTTTGAGGTGTCGGAAGACGCGTCTCGGCGCGGGCGAGCTAGCTAGACCGTTTTCAGAATTTTGAAAAGAACCAAAATGTGCAGGGTTGTCAAAAAACCAGTTTTTTCAGGCAAAAATCGAGTTTTCAGCGACCGATCGGATTTTCAGTTCGCGCAAAGCGCCAAGAATCCGGGGCTGGACAGGTGGAAACTCGATTCCGCAGACTGAATTAAATTCGGATGTAGGGTTGTGCTAATAAAAATGGGTAAGTATAAAAATTTTGTAAAAAATTCACAAGTACTGGAACTGAAAAATTATTTTTCAGGTAGGTCAATTTTAACGTTTCGGGGTGCTAGTAATAGCCCACCGGACAACGTTCCCGCAGAAAACCGTGTCAAAATAGCTGTTCTGGTTACAAAAATATTGCAACTTTTGTCTGAGCAGGGCTCCCCTTAGGTGGATTTTGAGGTAAGTACTGGCGAATTAATTTAGAGAAATTTGAAAATTTTTTGGAGTTCTATGCGAGCCAGCCGCACGTTTGAGGTGTCGGAAGACGCGTCTCGGCGCGGGCGAGCTAGCTAGACCGTTTTCAGAATTTTGAAAAGAACCAAAATGTGCAGGGTTGTCAAAAAACCAGTTTTTTCAGGCAAAAATCGAGTTTTCAGCGACCGATCGGATTTTCAGTTCGCGCAAAGCGCCAAGAATCCGGGGCTGGACAGGTGGAAACTCGATTCCGCAGACAGAATTAAATTCGGATGTAGGGTTGTGCTAATAAAAATGGGTAAGTATAAAAATTTTGTAAAAAATTCACAAGTACTGGAACTGAAAAATTATTTTTCAGGTAGGTCAATTTTAACGTTTCGGGGTGCTAGTAATAGCCCACCGGACAACGTTCCCGCAGAAAACCGTGTCAAAATAGCTGTTCTGGTTACAAAAATATTGCAACTTTTGTCTGAGCAGGGCTCCCCTTAGGTGGATTTTGAGGTAAGTACTGGCGAATTAATTTAGAGAAATTTGAAAATTTTTTGGAGTTCTATGCGAGCCAGCCGCACGTTTGAGGTGTCGGAAGACGCGTCTCGGCGCGGGCGAGCTAGCTAGACCGTTTTCAGAATTTTGAAAAGAACCAAAATGTGCAGGGTTGTCAAAAAACCAGTTTTTTCAGGCAAAAATCGAGTTTTCAGCGACCGATCGGATTTTCAGTTCGCGCAAAGCGCCAAGAATCCGGGGCTGGACAGGTGGAAACTCGATTCCGCAGACAGAATTAAATTCGGATGTAGGGTTGTGCTAATAAAAATGGGTAAGTATAAAAATTTTGTAAAAAATTCACAAGTACTGGAACTGAAAAATTATTTTTCAGGTAGGTCAATTTTAACGTTTCGGGGTGCTAGTAATAGCCCACCGGACAACGTTCCCGCAGAAAACCGTGTCAAAATAGCTGTTCTGGTTACAAAAATATTGCAACTTTTGTCTGAGCAGGGCTCCCCTTAGGTGGATTTTGAGGTAAGTACTGGCGAATTAATTTAGAGAAATTTGAAAATTTTTTGGAGTTCTATGCGAGCCAGCCGCACGTTTGAGGTGTCGGAAGACGCGTCTCGGCGCGGGCGAGCTAGCTAGACCGTTTTCAGAATTTTGAAAAGAACCAAAATGTGCAGGGTTGTCAAAAAACCAGTTTTTTCAGGCAAAAATCGAGTTTTCAGCGACCGATCGGATTTTCAGTTCGCGCAAAGCGCCAAGAATCCGGGGCTGGACAGGTGGAAACTCGATTCCGCAGACTGAATTAAATTCGGATGTAGGGTTGTGCTAATAAAAATGGGTAAGTATAAAAATTTTGTAAAAAATTCACAAGTACTGGAACTGAAAAATTATTTTTCAGGTAGGTCAATTTTAACGTTTCGGGGTGCTAGTAATAGCCCACCGGACAACGTTCCCGCAGAAAACCGTGTCAAAATAGCTGTTCTGGTTACAAAAATATTGCAACTTTTGTCTGAGCAGGGCTCCCCTTAGGTGGATTTTGAGGTAAGTACTGGCGAATTAATTTAGAGAAATTTGAAAATTTTTTGGAGTTCTATGCGAGCCAGCCGCACGTTTGAGGTGTCGGAAGACGCGTCTCGGCGCGGGCGAGCTAGCTAGACCGTTTTCAGAATTTTGAAAAGAACCAAAATGTGCAGGGTTGTCAAAAAACCAGTTTTTTCAGGCAAAAATCGAGTTTTCAGCGACCGATCGGATTTTCAGTTCGCGCAAAGCGCCAAGAATCCGGGGCTGGACAGGTGGAAACTCGATTCCGCAGACAGAATTAAATTCGGATGTAGGGTTGTGCTAATAAAAATGGGTAAGTATAAAAATTTTGTAAAAAATTCACAAGTACTGGAACTGAAAAATTATTTTTCAGGTAGGTCAATTTTAACGTTTCGGGGTGCTAGTAATAGCCCACCGGACAACGTTCCCGCAGAAAACCGTGTCAAAATAGCTGTTCTGGTTACAAAAATATTGCAACTTTTGTCTGAGCAGGGCTCCCCTTAGGTGGATTTTGAGGTAAGTACTGGCGAATTAATTTAGAGAAATTTGAAAATTTTTTGGAGTTCTATGCGAGCCAGCCGCACGTTTGAGGTGTCGGAAGACGCGTCTCGGCGCGGGCGAGCTAGCTAGACCGTTTTCAGAATTTTGAAAAGAACCAAAATGTGCAGGGTTGTCAAAAAACCAGTTTTTTCAGGCAAAAATCGAGTTTTCAGCGACCGATCGGATTTTCAGTTCGCGCAAAGCGCCAAGAATCCGGGGCTGGACAGGTGGAAACTCGATTCCGCAGACAGAATTAAATTCGGATGTAGGGTTGTGCTAATAAAAATGGGTAAGTATAAAAATTTTGTAAAAAATTCACAAGTACTGGAACTGAAAAATTATTTTTCAGGTAGGTCAATTTTAACGTTTCGGGGTGCTAGTAATAGCCCACCGGACAACGTTCCCGCAGAAAACCGTGTCAAAATAGCTGTTCTGGTTACAAAAATATTGCAACTTTTGTCTGAGCAGGGCTCCCCTTAGGTGGATTTTGAGGTAAGTACTGGCGAATTAATTTAGAGAAATTTGAAAATTTTTTGGAGTTCTATGCGAGCCAGCCGCACGTTTGAGGTGTCGGAAGACGCGTCTCGGCGCGGGCGAGCTAGCTAGACCGTTTTCAGAATTTTGAAAAGAACCAAAATGTGCAGGGTTGTCAAAAAACCAGTTTTTTCAGGCAAAAATCGAGTTTTCAGCGACCGATCGGATTTTCAGTTCGCGCAAAGCGCCAAGAATCCGGGGCTGGACAGGTGGAAACTCGATTCCGCAGACAGAATTAAATTCGGATGTAGGGTTGTGCTAATAAAAATGGGTAAGTATAAAAATTTTGTAAAAAATTCACAAGTACTGGAACTGAAAAATTATTTTTCAGGTAGGTCAATTTTAACGTTTCGGGGTGCTAGTAATAGCCCACCGGACAACGTTCCCGCAGAAAACCGTGTCAAAATAGCTGTTCTGGTTACAAAAATATTGCAACTTTTGTCTGAGCAGGGCTCCCCTTAGGTGGATTTTGAGGTAAGTACTGGCGAATTAATTTAGAGAAATTTGAAAATTTTTTGGAGTTCTATGCGAGCCAGCCGCACGTTTGAGGTGTCGGAAGACGCGTCTCGGCGCGGGCGAGCTAGCTAGACCGTTTTCAGAATTTTGAAAAGAACCAAAATGTGCAGGGTTGTCAAAAAACCAGTTTTTTCAGGCAAAAATCGAGTTTTCAGCGACCGATCGGATTTTCAGTTCGCGCAAAGCGCCAAGAATCCGGGGCTGGACAGGTGGAAACTCGATTCCGCAGACAGAATTAAATTCGGATGTAGGGTTGTGCTAATAAAAATGGGTAAGTATAAAAATTTTGTAAAAAATTCACAAGTACTGGAACTGAAAAATTATTTTTCAGGTAGGTCAATTTTAACGTTTCGGGGTGCTAGTAATAGCCCACCGGACAACGTTCCCGCAGAAAACCGTGTCAAAATAGCTGTTCTGGTTACAAAAATATTGCAACTTTTGTCTGAGCAGGGCTCCCCTTAGGTGGATTTTGAGGTAAGTACTGGCGAATTAATTTAGAGAAATTTGAAAATTTTTTGGAGTTCTATGCGAGCCAGCCGCACGTTTGAGGTGTCGGAAGACGCGTCTCGGCGCGGGCGAGCTAGCTAGACCGTTTTCAGAATTTTGAAAAGAACCAAAATGTGCAGGGTTGTCAAAAAACCAGTTTTTTCAGGCAAAAATCGAGTTTTCAGCGACCGATCGGATTTTCAGTTCGCGCAAAGCGCCAAGAATCCGGGGCTGGACAGGTGGAAACTCGATTCCGCAGACAGAATTAAATTCGGATGTAGGGTTGTGCTAATAAAAATGGGTAAGTATAAAAATTTTGTAAAAAATTCACAAGTACTGGAACTGAAAAATTATTTTTCAGGTAGGTCAATTTTAACGTTTCGGGGTGCTAGTAATAGCCCACCGGACAACGTTCCCGCAGAAAACCGTGTCAAAATAGCTGTTCTGGTTACAAAAATATTGCAACTTTTGTCTGAGCAGGGCTCCCCTTAGGTGGATTTTGAGGTAAGTACTGGCGAATTAATTTAGAGAAATTTGAAAATTTTTTGGAGTTCTATGCGAGCCAGCCGCACGTTTGAGGTGTCGGAAGACGCGTCTCGGCGCGGGCGAGCTAGCTAGACCGTTTTCAGAATTTTGAAAAGAACCAAAATGTGCAGGGTTGTCAAAAAACCAGTTTTTTCAGGCAAAAATCGAGTTTTCAGCGACCGATCGGATTTTCAGTTCGCGCAAAGCGCCAAGAATCCGGGGCTGGACAGGTGGAAACTCGATTCCGCAGACAGAATTAAATTCGGATGTAGGGTTGTGCTAATAAAAATGGGTAAGTATAAAAATTTTGTAAAAAATTCACAAGTACTGGAACTGAAAAATTATTTTTCAGGTAGGTCAATTTTAACGTTTCGGGGTGCTAGTAATAGCCCACCGGACAACGTTCCCGCAGAAAACCGTGTCAAAATAGCTGTTCTGGTTACAAAAATATTGCAACTTTTGTCTGAGCAGGGCTCCCCTTAGGTGGATTTTGAGGTAAGTACTGGCGAATTAATTTAGAGAAATTTGAAAATTTTTTGGAGTTCTATGCGAGCCAGCCGCACGTTTGAGGTGTCGGAAGACGCGTCTCGGCGCGGGCGAGCTAGCTAGACCGTTTTCAGAATTTTGAAAAGAACCAAAATGTGCAGGGTTGTCAAAAAACCAGTTTTTTCAGGCAAAAATCGAGTTTTCAGCGACCGATCGGATTTTCAGTTCGCGCAAAGCGCCAAGAATCCGGGGCTGGACAGGTGGAAACTCGATTCCGCAGACAGAATTAAATTCGGATGTAGGGTTGTGCTAATAAAAATGGGTAAGTATAAAAATTTTGTAAAAAATTCACAAGTACTGGAACTGAAAAATTATTTTTCAGGTAGGTCAATTTTAACGTTTCGGGGTGCTAGTAATAGCCCACCGGACAACGTTCCCGCAGAAAACCGTGTCAAAATAGCTGTTCTGGTTACAAAAATATTGCAACTTTTGTCTGAGCAGGGCTCCCCTTAGGTGGATTTTGAGGTAAGTACTGGCGAATTAATTTAGAGAAATTTGAAAATTTTTTGGAGTTCTATGCGAGCCAGCCGCACGTTTGAGGTGTCGGAAGACGCGTCTCGGCGCGGGCGAGCTAGCTAGACCGTTTTCAGAATTTTGAAAAGAACCAAAATGTGCAGGGTTGTCAAAAAACCAGTTTTTTCAGGCAAAAATCGAGTTTTCAGCGACCGATCGGATTTTCAGTTCGCGCAAAGCGCCAAGAATCCGGGGCTGGACAGGTGGAAACTCGATTCCGCAGACAGAATTAAATTCGGATGTAGGGTTGTGCTAATAAAAATGGGTAAGTATAAAAATTTTGTAAAAAATTCACAAGTACTGGAACTGAAAAATTATTTTTCAGGTAGGTCAATTTTAACGTTTCGGGGTGCTAGTAATAGCCCACCGGACAACGTTCCCGCAGAAAACCGTGTCAAAATAGCTGTTCTGGTTACAAAAATATTGCAACTTTTGTCTGAGCAGGGCTCCCCTTAGGTGGATTTTGAGGTAAGTACTGGCGAATTAATTTAGAGAAATTTGAAAATTTTTTGGAGTTCTATGCGAGCCAGCCGCACGTTTGAGGTGTCGGAAGACGCGTCTCGGCGCGGGCGAGCTAGCTAGACCGTTTTCAGAATTTTGAAAAGAACCAAAATGTGCAGGGTTGTCAAAAAACCAGTTTTTTCAGGCAAAAATCGAGTTTTCAGCGACCGATCGGATTTTCAGTTCGCGCAAAGCGCCAAGAATCCGGGGCTGGACAGGTGGAAACTCGATTCCGCAGACAGAATTAAATTCGGATGTAGGGTTGTGCTAATAAAAATGGGTAAGTATAAAAATTTTGTAAAAAATTCACAAGTACTGGAACTGAAAAATTATTTTTCAGGTAGGTCAATTTTAACGTTTCGGGGTGCTAGTAATAGCCCACCGGACAACGTTCCCGCAGAAAACCGTGTCAAAATAGCTGTTCTGGTTACAAAAATATTGCAACTTTTGTCTGAGCAGGGCTCCCCTTAGGTGGATTTTGAGGTAAGTACTGGCGAATTAATATAGAGAAATTTGAAAATTTTTTGGAGTTCTATGCGAGCCAGCCGCACGTTTGAGGTGTCGGAAGACGCGTCTCGGCGCGGGCGAGCTAGCTAGACCGTTTTCAGAATTTTGAAAAGAACCAAAATGTGCAGGGTTGTCAAAAAACCAGTTTTTTCAGGCAAAAATCGAGTTTTCAGCGACCGATCGGATTTTCAGTTCGCGCAAAGCGCCAAGAATCCGGGGCTGGACAGGTGGAAACTCGATTCCGCAGACAGAATTAAATTCGGATGTAGGGTTGTGCTAATAAAAATGGGTAAGTATAAAAATTTTGTAAAAAATTCACAAGTACTGGAACTGAAAAATTATTTTTCAGGTAGGTCAATTTTAACGTTTCGGGGTGCTAGTAATAGCCCACCGGACAACGTTCCCGCAGAAAACCGTGTCAAAATAGCTGTTCTGGTTACAAAAATATTGCAACTTTTGTCTGAGCAGGGCTCCCCTTAGGTGGATTTTGAGGTAAGTACTGGCGAATTAATTTAGAGAAATTTGAAAATTTTTTGGAGTTCTATGCGAGCCAGCCGCACGTTTGAGGTGTCGGAAGACGCGTCTCGGCGCGGGCGAGCTAGCTAGACCGTTTTCAGAATTTTGAAAAGAACCAAAATGTGCAGGGTTGTCAAAAAACCAGTTTTTTCAGGCAAAAATCGAGTTTTCAGCGACCGATCGGATTTTCAGTTCGCGCAAAGCGCCAAGAATCCGGGGCTGGACAGGTGGAAACTCGATTCCGCAGACAGAATTAAATTCGGATGTAGGGTTGTGCTAATAAAAATGGGTAAGTATAAAAATTTTGTAAAAAATTCACAAGTACTGGAACTGAAAAATTATTTTTCAGGTAGGTCAATTTTAACGTTTCGGGGTGCTAGTAATAGCCCACCGGACAACGTTCCCGCAGAAAACCGTGTCAAAATAGCTGTTCTGGTTACAAAAATATTGCAACTTTTGTCTGAGCAGGGCTCCCCTTAGGTGGATTTTGAGGTAAGTACTGGCGAATTAATTTAGAGAAATTTGAAAATTTTTTGGAGTTCTATGCGAGCCAGCCGCACGTTTGAGGTGTCGGAAGACGCGTCTCGGCGCGGGCGAGCTAGCTAGACCGTTTTCAGAATTTTGAAAAGAACCAAAATGTGCAGGGTTGTCAAAAAACCAGTTTTTTCAGGCAAAAATCGAGTTTTCAGCGACCGATCGGATTTTCAGTTCGCGCAAAGCGCCAAGAATCCGGGGCTGGACAGGTGGAAACTCGATTCCGCAGACTGAATTAAATTCGGATGTAGGGTTGTGCTAATAAAAATGGGTAAGTATAAAAATTTTGTAAAAAATTCACAAGTACTGGAACTGAAAAATTATTTTTCAGGTAGGTCAATTTTAACGTTTCGGGGTGCTAGTAATAGCCCACCGGACAACGTTCCCGCAGAAAACCGTGTCAAAATAGCTGTTCTGGTTACAAAAATATTGCAACTTTTGTCTGAGCAGGGCTCCCCTTAGGTGGATTTTGAGGTAAGTACTGGCGAATTAATATAGAGAAATTTGAAAATTTTTTGGAGTTCTATGCGAGCCAGCCGCACGTTTGAGGTGTCGGAAGACGCGTCTCGGCGCGGGCGAGCTAGCTAGACCGTTTTCAGAATTTTGAAAAGAACCAAAATGTGCAGGGTTGTCAAAAAACCAGTTTTTTCAGGCAAAAATCGAGTTTTCAGCGACCGATCGGATTTTCAGTTCGCGCAAAGCGCCAAGAATCCGGGGCTGGACAGGTGGAAACTCGATTCCGCAGACAGAATTAAATTCGGATGTAGGGTTGTGCTAATAAAAATGGGTAAGTATAAAAATTTTGTAAAAAATTCACAAGTACTGGAACTGAAAAATTATTTTTCAGGTAGGTCAATTTTAACGTTTCGGGGTGCTAGTAATAGCCCACCGGACAACGTTCCCGCAGAAAACCGTGTCAAAATAGCTGTTCTGGTTACAAAAATATTGCAACTTTTGTCTGAGCAGGGCTCCCCTTAGGTGGATTTTGAGGTAAGTACTGGCGAATTAATTTAGAGAAATTTGAAAATTTTTTGGAGTTCTATGCGAGCCAGCCGCACGTTTGAGGTGTCGGAAGACGCGTCTCGGCGCGGGCGAGCTAGCTAGACCGTTTTCAGAATTTTGAAAAGAACCAAAATGTGCAGGGTTGTCAAAAAACCAGTTTTTTCAGGCAAAAATCGAGTTTTCAGCGACCGATCGGATTTTCAGTTCGCGCAAAGCGCCAAGAATCCGGGGCTGGACAGGTGGAAACTCGATTCCGCAGACAGAATTAAATTCGGATGTAGGGTTGTGCTAATAAAAATGGGTAAGTATAAAAATTTTGTAAAAAATTCACAAGTACTGGAACTGAAAAATTATTTTTCAGGTAGGTCAATTTTAACGTTTCGGGGTGCTAGTAATAGCCCACCGGACAACGTTCCCGCAGAAAACCGTGTCAAAATAGCTGTTCTGGTTACAAAAATATTGCAACTTTTGTCTGAGCAGGGCTCCCCTTAGGTGGATTTTGAGGTAAGTACTGGCGAATTAATTTAGAGAAATTTGAAAATTTTTTGGAGTTCTATGCGAGCCAGCCGCACGTTTGAGGTGTCGGAAGACGCGTCTCGGCGCGGGCGAGCTAGCTAGACCGTTTTCAGAATTTTGAAAAGAACCAAAATGTGCAGGGTTGTCAAAAAACCAGTTTTTTCAGGCAAAAATCGAGTTTTCAGCGACCGATCGGATTTTCAGTTCGCGCAAAGCGCCAAGAATCCGGGGCTGGACAGGTGGAAACTCGATTCCGCAGACAGAATTAAATTCGGATGTAGGGTTGTGCTAATAAAAATGGGTAAGTATAAAAATTTTGTAAAAAATTCACAAGTACTGGAACTGAAAAATTATTTTTCAGGTAGGTCAATTTTAACGTTTCGGGGTGCTAGTAATAGCCCACCGGACAACGTTCCCGCAGAAAACCGTGTCAAAATAGCTGTTCTGGTTACAAAAATATTGCAACTTTTGTCTGAGCAGGGCTCCCCTTAGGTGGATTTTGAGGTAAGTACTGGCGAATTAATTTAGAGAAATTTGAAAATTTTTTGGAGTTCTATGCGAGCCAGCCGCACGTTTGAGGTGTCGGAAGACGCGTCTCGGCGCGGGCGAGCTAGCTAGACCGTTTTCAGAATTTTGAAAAGAACCAAAATGTGCAGGGTTGTCAAAAAACCAGTTTTTTCAGGCAAAAATCGAGTTTTCAGCGACCGATCGGATTTTCAGTTCGCGCAAAGCGCCAAGAATCCGGGGCTGGACAGGTGGAAACTCGATTCCGCAGACAGAATTAAATTCGGATGTAGGGTTGTGCTAATAAAAATGGGTAAGTATAAAAATTTTGTAAAAAATTCACAAGTACTGGAACTGAAAAATTATTTTTCAGGTAGGTCAATTTTAACGTTTCGGGGTGCTAGTAATAGCCCACCGGACAACGTTCCCGCAGAAAACCGTGTCAAAATAGCTGTTCTGGTTACAAAAATATTGCAACTTTTGTCTGAGCAGGGCTCCCCTTAGGTGGATTTTGAGGTAAGTACTGGCGAATTAATATAGAGAAATTTGAAAATTTTTTGGAGTTCTATGCGAGCCAGCCGCACGTTTGAGGTGTCGGAAGACGCGTCTCGGCGCGGGCGAGCTAGCTAGACCGTTTTCAGAATTTTGAAAAGAACCAAAATGTGCAGGGTTGTCAAAAAACCAGTTTTTTCAGGCAAAAATCGAGTTTTCAGCGACCGATCGGATTTTCAGTTCGCGCAAAGCGCCAAGAATCCGGGGCTGGACAGGTGGAAACTCGATTCCGCAGACAGAATTAAATTCGGATGTAGGGTTGTGCTAATAAAAATGGGTAAGTATAAAAATTTTGTAAAAAATTCACAAGTACTGGAACTGAAAAATTATTTTTCAGGTAGGTCAATTTTAACGTTTCGGGGTGCTAGTAATAGCCCACCGGACAACGTTCCCGCAGAAAACCGTGTCAAAATAGCTGTTCTGGTTACAAAAATATTGCAACTTTTGTCTGAGCAGGGCTCCCCTTAGGTGGATTTTGAGGTAAGTACTGGCGAATTAATTTAGAGAAATTTGAAAATTTTTTGGAGTTCTATGCGAGCCAGCCGCACGTTTGAGGTGTCGGAAGACGCGTCTCGGCGCGGGCGAGCTAGCTAGACCGTTTTCAGAATTTTGAAAAGAACCAAAATGTGCAGGGTTGTCAAAAAACCAGTTTTTTCAGGCAAAAATCGAGTTTTCAGCGACCGATCGGATTTTCAGTTCGCGCAAAGCGCCAAGAATCCGGGGCTGGACAGGTGGAAACTCGATTCCGCAGACTGAATTAAATTCGGATGTAGGGTTGTGCTAATAAAAATGGGTAAGTATAAAAATTTTGTAAAAAATTCACAAGTACTGGAACTGAAAAATTATTTTTCAGGTAGGTCAATTTTAACGTTTCGGGGTGCTAGTAATAGCCCACCGGACAACGTTCCCGCAGAAAACCGTGTCAAAATAGCTGTTCTGGTTACAAAAATATTGCAACTTTTGTCTGAGCAGGGCTCCCCTTAGGTGGATTTTGAGGTAAGTACTGGCGAATTAATTTAGAGAAATTTGAAAATTTTTTGGAGTTCTATGCGAGCCAGCCGCACGTTTGAGGTGTCGGAAGACGCGTCTCGGCGCGGGCGAGCTAGCTAGACCGTTTTCAGAATTTTGAAAAGAACCAAAATGTGCAGGGTTGTCAAAAAACCAGTTTTTTCAGGCAAAAATCGAGTTTTCAGCGACCGATCGGATTTTCAGTTCGCGCAAAGCGCCAAGAATCCGGGGCTGGACAGGTGGAAACTCGATTCCGCAGACAGAATTAAATTCGGATGTAGGGTTGTGCTAATAAAAATGGGTAAGTATAAAAATTTTGTAAAAAATTCACAAGTACTGGAACTGAAAAATTATTTTTCAGGTAGGTCAATTTTAACGTTTCGGGGTGCTAGTAATAGCCCACCGGACAACGTTCCCGCAGAAAACCGTGTCAAAATAGCTGTTCTGGTTACAAAAATATTGCAACTTTTGTCTGAGCAGGGCTCCCCTTAGGTGGATTTTGAGGTAAGTACTGGCGAATTAATTTAGAGAAATTTGAAAATTTTTTGGAGTTCTATGCGAGCCAGCCGCACGTTTGAGGTGTCGGAAGACGCGTCTCGGCGCGGGCGAGCTAGCTAGACCGTTTTCAGAATTTTGAAAAGAACCAAAATGTGCAGGGTTGTCAAAAAACCAGTTTTTTCAGGCAAAAATCGAGTTTTCAGCGACCGATCGGATTTTCAGTTCGCGCAAAGCGCCAAGAATCCGGGGCTGGACAGGTGGAAACTCGATTCCGCAGACAGAATTAAATTCGGATGTAGGGTTGTGCTAATAAAAATGGGTAAGTATAAAAATTTTGTAAAAAATTCACAAGTACTGGAACTGAAAAATTATTTTTCAGGTAGGTCAATTTTAACGTTTCGGGGTGCTAGTAATAGCCCACCGGACAACGTTCCCGCAGAAAACCGTGTCAAAATAGCTGTTCTGGTTACAAAAATATTGCAACTTTTGTCTGAGCAGGGCTCCCCTTAGGTGGATTTTGAGGTAAGTACTGGCGAATTAATTTAGAGAAATTTGAAAATTTTTTGGAGTTCTATGCGAGCCAGCCGCACGTTTGAGGTGTCGGAAGACGTGTCTCGGCGCGGGCGAGCTAGCTAGACCGTTTTCAGAATTTTGAAAAGAACCAAAATGTGCAGGGTTGTCAAAAAACCAGTTTTTTCAGGCAAAAATCGAGTTTTCAGCGACCGATCGGATTTTCAGTTCGCGCAAAGCGCCAAGAATCCGGGGCTGGACAGGTGGAAACTCGATTCCGCAGACAGAATTAAATTCGGATGTAGGGTTGTGCTAATAAAAATGGGTAAGTATAAAAATTTTGTAAAAAATTCACAAGTACTGGAACTGAAAAATTATTTTTCAGGTAGGTCAATTTTAACGTTTCGGGGTGCTAGTAATAGCCCACCGGACAACGTTCCCGCAGAAAACCGTGTCAAAATAGCTGTTCTGGTTACAAAAATATTGCAACTTTTGTCTGAGCAGGGCTCCCCTTAGGTGGATTTTGAGGTAAGTACTGGCGAATTAATATAGAGAAATTTGAAAATTTTTTGGAGTTCTATGCGAGCCAGCCGCACGTTTGAGGTGTCGGAAGACGCGTCTCGGCGCGGGCGAGCTAGCTAGACCGTTTTCAGAATTTTGAAAAGAACCAAAATGTGCAGGGTTGTCAAAAAACCAGTTTTTTCAGGCAAAAATCGAGTTTTCAGCGACCGATCGGATTTTCAGTTCGCGCAAAGCGCCAAGAATCCGGGGCTGGACAGGTGGAAACTCGATTCCGCAGACAGAATTAAATTCGGATGTAGGGTTGTGCTAATAAAAATGGGTAAGTATAAAAATTTTGTAAAAAATTCACAAGTACTGGAACTGAAAAATTATTTTTCAGGTAGGTCAATTTTAACGTTTCGGGGTGCTAGTAATAGCCCACCGGACAACGTTCCCGCAGAAAACCGTGTCAAAATAGCTGTTCTGGTTACAAAAATATTGCAACTTTTGTCTGAGCAGGGCTCCCCTTAGGTGGATTTTGAGGTAAGTACTGGCGAATTAATTTAGAGAAATTTGAAAATTTTTTGGAGTTCTATGCGAGCCAGCCGCACGTTTGAGGTGTCGGAAGACGCGTCTCGGCGCGGGCGAGCTAGCTAGACCGTTTTCAGAATTTTGAAAAGAACCAAAATGTGCAGGGTTGTCAAAAAACCAGTTTTTTCAGGCAAAAATCGAGTTTTCAGCGACCGATCGGATTTTCAGTTCGCGCAAAGCGCCAAGAATCCGGGGCTGGACAGGTGGAAACTCGATTCCGCAGACAGAATTAAATTCGGATGTAGGGTTGTGCTAATAAAAATGGGTAAGTATAAAAATTTTGTAAAAAATTCACAAGTACTGGAACTGAAAAATTATTTTTCAGGTAGGTCAATTTTAACGTTTCGGGGTGCTAGTAATAGCCCACCGGACAACGTTCCCGCAGAAAACCGTGTCAAAATAGCTGTTCTGGTTACAAAAATATTGCAACTTTTGTCTGAGCAGGGCTCCCCTTAGGTGGATTTTGAGGTAAGTACTGGCGAATTAATTTAGAGAAATTTGAAAATTTTTTGGAGTTCTATGCGAGCCAGCCGCACGTTTGAGGTGTCGGAAGACGCGTCTCGGCGCGGGCGAGCTAGCTAGACCGTTTTCAGAATTTTGAAAAGAACCAAAATGTGCAGGGTTGTCAAAAAACCAGTTTTTTCAGGCAAAAATCGAGTTTTCAGCGACCGATCGGATTTTCAGTTCGCGCAAAGCGCCAAGAATCCGGGGCTGGACAGGTGGAAACTCGATTCCGCAGACAGAATTAAATTCGGATGTAGGGTTGTGCTAATAAAAATGGGTAAGTATAAAAATTTTGTAAAAAATTCACAAGTACTGGAACTGAAAAATTATTTTTCAGGTAGGTCAATTTTAACGTTTCGGGGTGCTAGTAATAGCCCACCGGACAACGTTCCCGCAGAAAACCGTGTCAAAATAGCTGTTCTGGTTACAAAAATATTGCAACTTTTGTCTGAGCAGGGCTCCCCTTAGGTGGATTTTGAGGTAAGTACTGGCGAATTAATTTAGAGAAATTTGAAAATTTTTTGGAGTTCTATGCGAGCCAGCCGCACGTTTGAGGTGTCGGAAGACGCGTCTCGGCGCGGGCGAGCTAGCTAGACCGTTTTCAGAATTTTGAAAAGAACCAAAATGTGCAGGGTTGTCAAAAAACCAGTTTTTTCAGGCAAAAATCGAGTTTTCAGCGACCGATCGGATTTTCAGTTCGCGCAAAGCGCCAAGAATCCGGGGCTGGACAGGTGGAAACTCGATTCCGCAGACAGAATTAAATTCGGATGTAGGGTTGTGCTAATAAAAATGGGTAAGTATAAAAATTTTGTAAAAAATTCACAAGTACTGGAACTGAAAAATTATTTTTCAGGTAGGTCAATTTTAACGTTTCGGGGTGCTAGTAATAGCCCACCGGACAACGTTCCCGCAGAAAACCGTGTCAAAATAGCTGTTCTGGTTACAAAAATATTGCAACTTTTGTCTGAGCAGGGCTCCCCTTAGGTGGATTTTGAGGTAAGTACTGGCGAATTAATTTAGAGAAATTTGAAAATTTTTTGGAGTTCTATGCGAGCCAGCCGCACGTTTGAGGTGTCGGAAGACGCGTCTCGGCGCGGGCGAGCTAGCTAGACCGTTTTCAGAATTTTGAAAAGAACCAAAATGTGCAGGGTTGTCAAAAAACCAGTTTTTTCAGGCAAAAATCGAGTTTTCAGCGACCGATCGGATTTTCAGTTCGCGCAAAGCGCCAAGAATCCGGGGCTGGACAGGTGGAAACTCGATTCCGCAGACAGAATTAAATTCGGATGTAGGGTTGTGCTAATAAAAATGGGTAAGTATAAAAATTTTGTAAAAAATTCACAAGTACTGGAACTGAAAAATTATTTTTCAGGTAGGTCAATTTTAACGTTTCGGGGTGCTAGTAATAGCCCACCGGACAACGTTCCCGCAGAAAACCGTGTCAAAATAGCTGTTCTGGTTACAAAAATATTGCAACTTTTGTCTGAGCAGGGCTCCCCTTAGGTGGATTTTGAGGTAAGTACTGGCGAATTAATTTAGAGAAATTTGAAATTTTTTTGGAGTTCTATGCGAGCCAGCCGCACGTTTGAGGTGTCGGAAGACGCGTCTCGGCGCGGGCGAGCTAGCTAGACCGTTTTCAGAATTTTGAAAAGAACCAAAATGTGCAGGGTTGTCAAAAAACCAGTTTTTTCAGGCAAAAATCGAGTTTTCAGCGACCGATCGGATTTTCAGTTCGCGCAAAGCGCCAAGAATCCGGGGCTGGACAGGTGGAAACTCGATTCCGCAGACAGAATTAAATTCGGATGTAGGGTTGTGCTAATAAAAATGGGTAAGTATAAAAATTTTGTAAAAAATTCACAAGTACTGGAACTGAAAAATTATTTTTCAGGTAGGTCAATTTTAACGTTTCGGGGTGCTAGTAATAGCCCACCGGACAACGTTCCCGCAGAAAACCGTGTCAAAATAGCTGTTCTGGTTACAAAAATATTGCAACTTTTGTCTGAGCAGGGCTCCCCTTAGGTGGATTTTGAGGTAAGTACTGGCGAATTAATTTAGAGAAATTTGAAAATTTTTTGGAGTTCTATGCGAGCCAGCCGCACGTTTGAGGTGTCGGAAGACGCGTCTCGGCGCGGGCGAGCTAGCTAGACCGTTTTCAGAATTTTGAAAAGAACCAAAATGTGCAGGGTTGTCAAAAAACCAGTTTTTTCAGGCAAAAATCGAGTTTTCAGCGACCGATCGGATTTTCAGTTCGCGCAAAGCGCCAAGAATCCGGGGCTGGACAGGTGGAAACTCGATTCCGCAGACAGAATTAAATTCGGATGTAGGGTTGTGCTAATAAAAATGGGTAAGTATAAAAATTTTGTAAAAAATTCACAAGTACTGGAACTGAAAAATTATTTTTCAGGTAGGTCAATTTTAACGTTTCGGGGTGCTAGTAATAGCCCACCGGACAACGTTCCCGCAGAAAACCGTGTCAAAATAGCTGTTCTGGTTACAAAAATATTGCAACTTTTGTCTGAGCAGGGCTCCCCTTAGGTGGATTTTGAGGTAAGTACTGGCGAATTAATTTAGAGAAATTTGAAAATTTTTTGGAGTTCTATGCGAGCCAGCCGCACGTTTGAGGTGTCGGAAGACGCGTCTCGGCGCGGGCGAGCTAGCTAGACCGTTTTCAGAATTTTGAAAAGAACCAAAATGTGCAGGGTTGTCAAAAAACCAGTTTTTTCAGGCAAAAATCGAGTTTTCAGCGACCGATCGGATTTTCAGTTCGCGCAAAGCGCCAAGAATCCGGGGCTGGACAGGTGGAAACTCGATTCCGCAGACAGAATTAAATTCGGATGTAGGGTTGTGCTAATAAAAATGGGTAAGTATAAAAATTTTGTAAAAAATTCACAAGTACTGGAACTGAAAAATTATTTTTCAGGTAGGTCAATTTTAACGTTTCGGGGTGCTAGTAATAGCCCACCGGACAACGTTCCCGCAGAAAACCGTGTCAAAATAGCTGTTCTGGTTACAAAAATATTGCAACTTTTGTCTGAGCAGGGCTCCCCTTAGGTGGATTTTGAGGT
The DNA here is from genome assembly GCA_950371165.1 of Lacanobia oleracea. Classification (NCBI taxonomy): domain Eukaryota; kingdom Metazoa; phylum Arthropoda; class Insecta; order Lepidoptera; family Noctuidae; genus Lacanobia; species Lacanobia oleracea. The sequence goes on from OX493406.1 coordinate 24,260,948, forward strand.
AAGTACTGGCGAATTAATTTAGAGAAATTTGAAAATTTTTTGGAGTTCTATGCGAGCCAGCCGCACGTTTGAGGTGTCGGAAGACGCGTCTCGGCGCGGGCGAGCTAGCTAGACCGTTTTCAGAATTTTGAAAAGAACCAAAATGTGCAGGGTTGTCAAAAAACCAGTTTTTTCAGGCAAAAATCGAGTTTTCAGCGACCGATCGGATTTTCAGTTCGCGCAAAGCGCCAAGAATCCGGGGCTGGACAGGTGGAAACTCGATTCCGCAGACAGAATTAAATTCGGATGTAGGGTTGTGCTAATAAAAATGGGTAAGTATAAAAATTTTGTAAAAAATTCACAAGTACTGGAACTGAAAAATTATTTTTCAGGTAGGTCAATTTTAACGTTTCGGGGTGCTAGTAATAGCCCACCGGACAACGTTCCCGCAGAAAACCGTGTCAAAATAGCTGTTCTGGTTACAAAAATATTGCAACTTTTGTCTGAGCAGGGCTCCCCTTAGGTGGATTTTGAGGTAAGTACTGGCGAATTAATTTAGAGAAATTTGAAAATTTTTTGGAGTTCTATGCGAGCCAGCCGCACGTTTGAGGTGTCGGAAGACGCGTCTCGGCGCGGGCGAGCTAGCTAGACCGTTTTCAGAATTTTGAAAAGAACCAAAATGTGCAGGGTTGTCAAAAAACCAGTTTTTTCAGGCAAAAATCGAGTTTTCAGCGACCGATCGGATTTTCAGTTCGCGCAAAGCGCCAAGAATCCGGGGCTGGACAGGTGGAAACTCGATTCCGCAGACAGAATTAAATTCGGATGTAGGGTTGTGCTAATAAAAATGGGTAAGTATAAAAATTTTGTAAAAAATTCACAAGTACTGGAACTGAAAAATTATTTTTCAGGTAGGTCAATTTTAACGTTTCGGGGTGCTAGTAATAGCCCACCGGACAACGTTCCCGCAGAAAACCGTGTCAAAATAGCTGTTCTGGTTACAAAAATATTGCAACTTTTGTCTGAGCAGGGCTCCCCTTAGGTGGATTTTGAGGTAAGTACTGGCGAATTAATTTAGAGAAATTTGAAATTTTTTTGGAGTTCTATGCGAGCCAGCCGCACGTTTGAGGTGTCGGAAGACGCGTCTCGGCGCGGGCGAGCTAGCTAGACCGTTTTCAGAATTTTGAAAAGAACCAAAATGTGCAGGGTTGTCAAAAAACCAGTTTTTTCAGGCAAAAATCGAGTTTTCAGCGACCGATCGGATTTTCAGTTCGCGCAAAGCGCCAAGAATCCGGGGCTGGACAGGTGGAAACTCGATTCCGCAGACAGAATTAAATTCGGATGTAGGGTTGTGCTAATAAAAATGGGTAAGTATAAAAATTTTGTAAAAAATTCACAAGTACTGGAACTGAAAAATTATTTTTCAGGTAGGTCAATTTTAACGTTTCGGGGTGCTAGTAATAGCCCACCGGACAACGTTCCCGCAGAAAACCGTGTCAAAATAGCTGTTCTGGTTACAAAAATATTGCAACTTTTGTCTGAGCAGGGCTCCCCTTAGGTGGATTTTGAGGTAAGTACTGGCGAATTAATTTAGAGAAATTTGAAAATTTTTTGGAGTTCTATGCGAGCCAGCCGCACGTTTGAGGTGTCGGAAGACGCGTCTCGGCGCGGGCGAGCTAGCTAGACCGTTTTCAGAATTTTGAAAAGAACCAAAATGTGCAGGGTTGTCAAAAAACCAGTTTTTTCAGGCAAAAATCGAGTTTTCAGCGACCGATCGGATTTTCAGTTCGCGCAAAGCGCCAAGAATCCGGGGCTGGACAGGTGGAAACTCGATTCCGCAGACTGAATTAAATTCGGATGTAGGGTTGTGCTAATAAAAATGGGTAAGTATAAAAATTTTGTAAAAAATTCACAAGTACTGGAACTGAAAAATTATTTTTCAGGTAGGTCAATTTTAACGTTTCGGGGTGCTAGTAATAGCCCACCGGACAACGTTCCCGCAGAAAACCGTGTCAAAATAGCTGTTCTGGTTACAAAAATATTGCAACTTTTGTCTGAGCAGGGCTCCCCTTAGGTGGATTTTGAGGTAAGTACTGGCGAATTAATTTAGAGAAATTTGAAAATTTTTTGGAGTTCTATGCGAGCCAGCCGCACGTTTGAGGTGTCGGAAGACGCGTCTCGGCGCGGGCGAGCTAGCTAGACCGTTTTCAGAATTTTGAAAAGAACCAAAATGTGCAGGGTTGTCAAAAAACCAGTTTTTTCAGGCAAAAATCGAGTTTTCAGCGACCGATCGGATTTTCAGTTCGCGCAAAGCGCCAAGAATCCGGGGCTGGACAGGTGGAAACTCGATTCCGCAGACAGAATTAAATTCGGATGTAGGGTTGTGCTAATAAAAATGGGTAAGTATAAAAATTTTGTAAAAAATTCACAAGTACTGGAACTGAAAAATTATTTTTCAGGTAGGTCAATTTTAACGTTTCGGGGTGCTAGTAATAGCCCACCGGACAACGTTCCCGCAGAAAACCGTGTCAAAATAGCTGTTCTGGTTACAAAAATATTGCAACTTTTGTCTGAGCAGGGCTCCCCTTAGGTGGATTTTGAGGTAAGTACTGGCGAATTAATTTAGAGAAATTTGAAAATTTTTTGGAGTTCTATGCGAGCCAGCCGCACGTTTGAGGTGTCGGAAGACGCGTCTCGGCGCGGGCGAGCTAGCTAGACCGTTTTCAGAATTTTGAAAAGAACCAAAATGTGCAGGGTTGTCAAAAAACCAGTTTTTTCAGGCAAAAATCGAGTTTTCAGCGACCGATCGGATTTTCAGTTCGCGCAAAGTGCCAAGAATCCGGGGCTGGACAGGTGGAAACTCGATTCCGCAGACAGAATTAAATTCGGATGTAGGGTTGTGCTAATAAAAATGGGTAAGTATAAAAATTTTGTAAAAAATTCACAAGTACTGGAACTGAAAAATTATTTTTCAGGTAGGTCAATTTTAACGTTTCGGGGTGCTAGTAATAGCCCACCGGACAACGTTCCCGCAGAAAACCGTGTCAAAATAGCTGTTCTGGTTACAAAAATATTGCAACTTTTGTCTGAGCAGGGCTCCCCTTAGGTGGATTTTGAGGTAAGTACTGGCGAATTAATTTAGAGAAATTTGAAAATTTTTTGGAGTTCTATGCGAGCCAGCCGCACGTTTGAGGTGTCGGAAGACGCGTCTCGGCGCGGGCGAGCTAGCTAGACCGTTTTCAGAATTTTGAAAAGAACCAAAATGTGCAGGGTTGTCAAAAAACCAGTTTTTTCAGGCAAAAATCGAGTTTTCAGCGACCGATCGGATTTTCAGTTCGCGCAAAGCGCCAAGAATCCGGGGCTGGACAGGTGGAAACTCGATTCCGCAGACAGAATTAAATTCGGATGTAGGGTTGTGCTAATAAAAATGGGTAAGTATAAAAATTTTGTAAAAAATTCACAAGTACTGGAACTGAAAAATTATTTTTCAGGTAGGTCAATTTTAACGTTTCGGGGTGCTAGTAATAGCCCACCGGACAACGTTCCCGCAGAAAACCGTGTCAAAATAGCTGTTCTGGTTACAAAAATATTGCAACTTTTGTCTGAGCAGGGCTCCCCTTAGGTGGATTTTGAGGTAAGTACTGGCGAATTAATTTAGAGAAATTTGAAAATTTTTTGGAGTTCTATGCGAGCCAGCCGCACGTTTGAGGTGTCGGAAGACGCGTCTCGGCGCGGGCGAGCTAGCTAGACCGTTTTCAGAATTTTGAAAAGAACCAAAATGTGCAGGGTTGTCAAAAAACCAGTTTTTTCAGGCAAAAATCGAGTTTTCAGCGACCGATCGGATTTTCAGTTCGCGCAAAGCGCCAAGAATCCGGGGCTGGACAGGTGGAAACTCGATTCCGCAGACAGAATTAAATTCGGATGTAGGGTTGTGCTAATAAAAATGGGTAAGTATAAAAATTTTGTAAAAAATTCACAAGTACTGGAACTGAAAAATTATTTTTCAGGTAGGTCAATTTTAACGTTTCGGGGTGCTAGTAATAGCCCACCGGACAACGTTCCCGCAGAAAACCGTGTCAAAATAGCTGTTCTGGTTACAAAAATATTGCAACTTTTGTCTGAGCAGGGCTCCCCTTAGGTGGATTTTGAGGTAAGTACTGGCGAATTAATTTAGAGAAATTTGAAAATTTTTTGGAGTTCTATGCGAGCCAGCCGCACGTTTGAGGTGTCGGAAGACGCGTCTCGGCGCGGGCGAGCTAGCTAGACCGTTTTCAGAATTTTGAAAAGAACCAAAATGTGCAGGGTTGTCAAAAAACCAGTTTTTTCAGGCAAAAATCGAGTTTTCAGCGACCGATCGGATTTTCAGTTCGCGCAAAGCGCCAAGAATCCGGGGCTGGACAGGTGGAAACTCGATTCCGCAGACAGAATTAAATTCGGATGTAGGGTTGTGCTAATAAAAATGGGTAAGTATAAAAATTTTGTAAAAAATTCACAAGTACTGGAACTGAAAAATTATTTTTCAGGTAGGTCAATTTTAACGTTTCGGGGTGCTAGTAATAGCCCACCGGACAACGTTCCCGCAGAAAACCGTGTCAAAATAGCTGTTCTGGTTACAAAAATATTGCAACTTTTGTCTGAGCAGGGCTCCCCTTAGGTGGATTTTGAGGTAAGTACTGGCGAATTAATTTAGAGAAATTTGAAAATTTTTTGGAGTTCTATGCGAGCCAGCCGCACGTTTGAGGTGTCGGAAGACGCGTCTCGGCGCGGGCGAGCTAGCTAGACCGTTTTCAGAATTTTGAAAAGAACCAAAATGTGCAGGGTTGTCAAAAAACCAGTTTTTTCAGGCAAAAATCGAGTTTTCAGCGACCGATCGGATTTTCAGTTCGCGCAAAGCGCCAAGAATCCGGGGCTGGACAGGTGGAAACTCGATTCCGCAGACAGAATTAAATTCGGATGTAGGGTTGTGCTAATAAAAATGGGTAAGTATAAAAATTTTGTAAAAAATTCACAAGTACTGGAACTGAAAAATTATTTTTCAGGTAGGTCAATTTTAACGTTTCGGGGTGCTAGTAATAGCCCACCGGACAACGTTCCCGCAGAAAACCGTGTCAAAATAGCTGTTCTGGTTACAAAAATATTGCAACTTTTGTCTGAGCAGGGCTCCCCTTAGGTGGATTTTGAGGTAAGTACTGGCGAATTAATTTAGAGAAATTTGAAAATTTTTTGGAGTTCTATGCGAGCCAGCCGCACGTTTGAGGTGTCGGAAGACGCGTCTCGGCGCGGGCGAGCTAGCTAGACCGTTTTCAGAATTTTGAAAAGAACCAAAATGTGCAGGGTTGTCAAAAAACCAGTTTTTTCAGGCAAAAATCGAGTTTTCAGCGACCGATCGGATTTTCAGTTCGCGCAAAGCGCCAAGAATCCGGGGCTGGACAGGTGGAAACTCGATTACGCAGACAGAATTAAATTCGGATGTAGGGTTGTGCTAATAAAAATGGGTAAGTATAAAAATTTTGTAAAAAATTCACAAGTACTGGAACTGAAAAATTATTTTTCAGGTAGGTCAATTTTAACGTTTCGGGGTGCTAGTAATAGCCCACCGGACAACGTTCCCGCAGAAAACCGTGTCAAAATAGCTGTTCTGGTTACAAAAATATTGCAACTTTTGTCTGAGCAGGGCTCCCCTTAGGTGGATTTTGAGGTAAGTACTGGCGAATTAATTTAGAGAAATTTGAAAATTTTTTGGAGTTCTATGCGAGCCAGCCGCACGTTTGAGGTGTCGGAAGACGCGTCTCGGCGCGGGCGAGCTAGCTAGACCGTTTTCAGAATTTTGAAAAGAACCAAAATGTGCAGGGTTGTCAAAAAACCAGTTTTTTCAGGCAAAAATCGAGTTTTCAGCGACCGATCGGATTTTCAGCATGCGCGGAATAGTGTTGGAGCTGGCCCAACGCAAGACCACCGACGAAACGCGGCAACTGCAGGCGACAGTCAATCGCTTGCAGGCGGAGGTCAGCCAGCTTCACAAGAAGCTAGCTGAAGCCACGGCCCGGCCACAGCAGGCCGACCCGAGCCCTGCGGCGGAGGCCCCCACCCCCACCAACCTTGAGGACATTATCCGCAAGGTAGTAATGGAGGAAAGGGCCTTCACTAGAGCCTGCTTGGCAGGCATTGAGGACCGGCTCTTGCCGGAGAAGCGCCTCCGACCACCGCTTGCGGCGGACAAGAGGCGGGCCGAGCCGGGGCCGTCCTCGCAAGAGGATGACGCCCTTCTCCCTTCCACCACTCCGTCCAACCAGCAGGGTTGGACCGAAGTGGCCCGGAAGGGGAAGGGCAGGGGGAAAAAGACGGCAACAGCCGTCCCTGCCGTCCCTGCCACCACGACTCCCAGCCGGTCGCGGGCGACTGAGAAGGGAAAGGGGAAGGGGAAGGGCAAAAGGCCGGCAACGCCCGGACCTGCCGTCCCCGTCACCACGCCTCCCAGTCAGTCGCGGGCGGCTGGCGGGGGCAACAAGAAGAAGGGGAAGGGGAAATTGGTTCCCCCGAAGTCCGCAGCCGTCGTGGTGACGCTCACCGCGGAAGCTGCGGAACGCGGGGAAACCTACGCTTCCATTTTGGTGCGGGCGCGTGCCAATGCCGATCCCGCCCAATTGGGGATCAACAAAGTTTCTTGCCGGCGGACAGAAACCGGGGCTCGAATTTTCGAGTCAGCCAAGCTGCAGGAGGTCATCGCGGACGCTGCCAAGGTGACCCGACCGGTAAAGTTGGCGACCATTCAGGTGACCGATCTTGATGACTCGGTCACCAAGGAGGAGGTGGTGGCGGCGGTCGCAGCCATTGGGGGCTGCGGCGTCGCAGCGGTGCAAGGCCGGGACATCAGGCCTGGCCGCGGTGGCATGGGCACTATTCGGCTCGAGTGCCCTGTCGCCGCTGCCAAAGCCGTCCTTGCAAAAGGACGCCTCCTTGTCGGATTTAGCTCGGGTGCAGTCCGGGCCCTAGAGGAGCAGCCTCTGCGCTGCTTCCGGTGCTGCGGCATCGGGCACACCCGAGCCCTGTGCCCGTCAGCGGTGGACAGGTCGGAGACCTGCTACCGCTGCGGCAAGGAGGGCCACAAAGCCGCCTCCTGCACGGTCGCCAAGCCGCAATGCGCCGTCTGTGCCGCGAGCGGTCGCCCAGCAGGCCACGTAATGAGGGGGAGGTTGTGCAACCCCCCCCTTAAGAAAGGCAAAGCGCAGGTGCCGGTCGGGCCTGCTGTTAGCATCGCCGTTCCTGAGGCAGGAACGGCGGTGGCTGCGGAGGAGGGGGGTGCGATGTCCGATTGATGGATACAATCGAACATCGCATCCTCCAGGCGAACACCAACCACTGCCGGGCTGCACAGGATCTCCTGATGCAGACCATGGCTGAGTGGTTGGTGGACTTGGCGGTGGTCGCCGAGCCCTACTCGGTCCCTGGCCATTGGCTGGGCGACCGAGACGGCCTGGTGGCGTTGGTGTCGCGGTCTTCCACAGACTCCCCTCCCCTCTCGCTTTTAGAGAGGGGACCGGGATACGTGGCCGCCGCGTGGGGAGATTTGGCCCTGGTTGGGGTCTATTTCTCCCCAAACCGCCCTCTCTCGGACTTTGAGGATTTCCTGGAGATCCTCACTGCAGCCGTAGGGAGGGCGGCGCCACGCCAGGTCGTGGTGTTGGGCGACCTGAACGCCAAGTCGGTGGCCTGGGGCAATCCAGCTGCCTCTTGCAACGTCCGGGGACGCGCCGTCGAATTTTGGGCGGCGTCATGCGGTGTGTCCCTCCTCAACAGGGGGGCGGTCCACACGTGTGTGCGGCAACGGGGAGGGTCGGTGGTGGACGTTTCGTTCGCCACCCCCGTGCTAGCCGCACGCATCGTGAACTGGCGGGTGGAGTTGGTGGAGACCTTGTCGGACCACCGTTATGTGCGATTCGACATCTCCACCCAGAGCCCCCGTGGGGAGATGGCCCGCTCTGGCAGGTCTCCCTTCCCTAGGTGGGCTCTCACTCGCCTGGACCGGGAGGCAGCCAAGGAGGCGGCCTTCCTCCAGGACTGGCTGTCGCCCCCTGTTGGGGCCCCGGACGTTGACGCCGCAGCGGTCCGGCTGAGGGAATCCCTGACCGAGGTGTGCAACTCCAGCATGCCTCGGTCTCGGCGTCCGCCTCCCCGCCGGGCCGTTTATTGGTGGTCAGAGGAGCTGGCAGGCCTCCGGGCCACTTGCGTGGCGGCCAGAAGGGCCTACACGCGGAGCCGCCGGCGCAGCGCCCGTAATCAGGCAGAGGAGGACCGCCTCTACGCCTCTTACCGAGAGGCAAAGGCGGTCCTCAAGTCGGCTATGGGCGCTGCCAAGGACTCGGCGAGGGCCGAGATGCTGGAGGGTCTCGACAGGGATCCGTATGGGAGACCATACAGGGCGGCGCGGAACCAACTGCGGCCCCATGGTCCCCCACTTACGGAGACCCTCGAGCCGGCGTTGCTGGATGGGGTGGTCCGGTCTCTGTTTCCGCGCAGGACCAACTTCACCCCTCCAGCGATGGACCCTCCGCAGTCGGCGGCTCCGCAGGAGGAGGAGGAGGAGGCACCTCCGGTGACGGAGGAGGAGTTTCGCGCGGGGGTTCTTAGCCTCCGTGCGAAGAAGACGGCTCCTGGGCCGGACGGCGTCCCCGCACGGGTGGTGGCTATAGCTGCCGCTCAAATGGAGGACAGATTTCGGGAGCTCTTCAGCGCGTGCTTTACGGCTGGAAGGTTCCCGAAACTGTGAAAGGAGGGGCAGCTGTGCCTCCTCCGAAAGGAGGGACGCCCGGCGGATTCCCCCTCGGCATACCGGCCCATCGTTCTGCTCGATGAGGTCGGTAAATTGTTCGAGGGGATCATCGCCGGCCGGCTCAGGAGCCATCTGCAGGGTGTAGGGCCGAACCTGTCGGACGCCCAGTTCGGTTTCCGACGGGGCCGGTCCACCATCGACGCGCTGGCCCTTCTTAAGGGCCAGGTGAAAGAGGCGGTCGAGGCGGGGGACGGAGTGTTGGCGGTGTCGTTTGACATCGCCAACGCCTTCAACTCCGTTCCCCACTCCACCATATTGGAGGCACTCCGGTACCACGGAGTGCCCCAATATTTGAGGAGCCTCCTGGCCAGCTACTTGGAGGATCGAGAGGTCCTCCTTGTGGACAAACTGGCCAGGATGCGGAGATACAGCGCGGAGTCCGGTGTTCCGCAGGGGTCAGTCTTAGGGCCCCCCCTGTGGAACATCGGCTTTGACTGGCTGTTGCGGGGAGCTCTTCTCCAGGGCACGAGTGTCATCTGCTACGCGGATGACACTCTCCTCACTGCCCGGGGGAAGAGCTTCGGGGAGGCGGCCTGTCTGGCCTCGGCTGGCGGGTCCTTGGTGGCAGGGAGGATCCGCCGCCTGGGATTGAGGGTGGCGCTGAACAAGACCGAGGCCGTGTTCTTTCACGGGCCTCGGCAGCGCTGCCCTCCCGACGCCCACATTGTGGTGGAGGGCGTCAGGGTGGACGCCCAGGCCCAGATGAAGTATCTGGGCCTGGTGCTGGACAGCAGGTGGCGCTTCGGCCCGCACTTTAGCGGGCTGTCGACGCGCCTGCTGAGGGCTGCGGACGCCCTCTCCTGGCTCCTCCCGAACCTGGGGGGGCCGAACGCACGATGCCGGCGTTTATACGCCGGCATCCTGCGGAGCATGGCCCTGTACGGGGCCCCCATCTGGGCGGACTCCCTCCAAAGGAGGGAGAATGCGACCGTTATGCGCAGGCCTCAAAGGGCCATTGCACTGCGGGTGGCGAGGGCCTACCGCTCGGTGGGCTTTTCGGCGGCGTGCGCTCTGGCGGGCACCCCTCCTTGGGAGCTGGAGGCGTGGGTGCTCGCCAGAGTGTACGAGTGGACGGCGCGGCGAAAGGCCCTGGGCGAGCGCCCCGTCGCGGAGGAGCGGGAGGCCGTGCGGCGGGAGGCGAGGGACGCCATCATCGTCCATTGGACGGACGACCTCGCCTCCGCCACCTTTGGCCGCCGAACCTTGGACGCGCTCGGTCCGGTCCTACGAGACTGGCTCGAGCGCTCCCACGGTTTCCTCTCATTCCGTCTGGTGCAGGTATTGTCAGGCCACGGCTGTTTCGGCAAGCACCTGCACCGGATCGGGAGGGAGGAGACCCCGGCGTGCCACGACTGCGGCGCGGCGGAGGACACGGCTCAGCACACCCTCGAGGTGTGCCCGGCTTGGTCTGAGCCGCGCCGCAGTCTAACAGCGGAGATCGGACAGGACCTCTCGCTTCCCGGCGTGGTCAACGCCATGCTGGAGAGTGAGGGGTCCTGGGCAGCTGTCGCCTCCTTTTGCGAGGATGTCATCTCGCAAAAGGAGGCGGCGGAGCGCGCGCGGGAGGACGACCCTCTCGCTGCGCCGCTCCGCAGGCGCAGAAGAGGTCGGAGAAGACGCCGTCTTCTCCCTCCTCATGGTGGTGATGGGCGGGCGATAGGCGCGGGGGCGCCTCCGCCCGCATTGCACTCCACACCACCTCCGCCGGTCATTCCCAGCCCTCCCCCTGAACGGGGAGGACTTGAGGGGCCCGCCGCTTTAGGCGGGTTGTCGTCGGAGGAGGACTGGACGCTAAGGCTGCGCCGATCTCCCAGTCCTCTTCCACTCGGACGACGCGGGAATAACACTGGGTCGTTTTAGTGGGTATACCGGGTCAGCCCGGGAAGTCCCACATACCCCTCCCGTTCCCCCGACGGGAGGGTATGCGTAATGCATTTTTTCCCAGTTTAAAAAAAAAAAAAAAAAAAAAAAAAAAAAAAAAAAAAAAAAAAAAAAAAAGGTTAGGTTAGGTTAGGTTCGACAGCCGCGGACACCCACGTGGTGGGTCTCGCGGACGCCCAGCGGCAGCTGGACTTGGCTCGGCGGACGCAGCAGCAGCAGGACCTAGAGGAGCGGGTCGCTGCCAAGGAGCAGCGGGCGCGTGCTGCTCGGGCCAAGTCCGGTTACGGCGCGTCCCGCGTGCTATACGCGGACCAGTCCTTGGCCGAACTGGCGCGCATGGCGGAAGAGGACGAGGAGGAGATCGCGGAGGTCGCCTCCAAGTCCTCTAATCTTAAGGGCACTTTTCAAAAGGCCCTTAAGTGCCGTGCCGCAAGCATGCGCGCCATCATAGAGGAGTTGGTCCAGCGTGAGGCGACCGACGAATCGCGCAAATTGCAGGCGACCGTCGATCGCCTCAAGCTGGAAGTCAGCCAGCTTCATCAGAAGCTGGCTGATGTCATGGCTCGGCCAAGTCAGGCTGATCCAAGACCTGCGGCGGAGGCCCCCACCTCCACCAACCTTGAGGATGTCATCCGCAAGGTGGTTATGGAGGAGAGGGCCTTCACCAGAGCCTGCCTAGCAGGCATAGAGGACCGGCTCCTGCCGGAGAAGCGCCTCCGACCGCCGCTTGCGGCTGACAGGAGGCGTGGTGAGCCGGGGCCGTCCTCGCAAGGGGAAGACGCCCTTCTCCCTTCAGCTACTCCGTCCAACCAGCCGGGTTGGACTGAAGTGGTCCGGAAGGGGAAGGGCAGGGGGAAAAAGACGGCAACAGCCGTCCCTGCCGTCCCTGCCACCACGACTCCCAGCCGGTCGCGGGCGACTGAGAAGGGAAAGGGGAAGGGGAAGGGCAAAAGGCCGGCAACGCCCGGACCTGCCGTCCCCGTCACCACGCCTCCCGGTCAGTCGCGGGCGGCTGGCGGGAGCAAGAAGAAGGGGATGAGGAAATTGGTTCCCCCGAGGTCCGCAGCCGTCGTGGTGACGCTCACCGCGGAGGCTGCGGAACGCGGGGAAACCTACGCCTCCATTTTGGTGCGGGCGCGTGCCAATGCCGATCCCGCCCAACTGGGGATCGGCAAGCTTTCTTGCAGGCGGACCGAAACCGGGGCTCGAATATTCGAGTTCCCGGGGGCGGAGGGCAGCGCCAACGCTGACCTCTTTGCAGCCAAGCTGCAAGAGGTCATCGCGGACGCTGCCAAGGTGGCCCGACCGGTAAAGTCGGCAACCATAGAGGTGACCGGTCTTGACGACTCGGTCACCAAAGAGGAGGTGGTGGCGGCGGTCGCAGCCATTGGGGGCTGTGGCGTCGCAGCGGTGCAAGGCCGGGACATCAGGCCCGGCCGCGGCGGCATGGGCACTATTCGGCTCGAGTGCCCAGTCGCCGTTGCAAAAGCGGTCGTTAGCAGGGGTCGGCTCTGCGTCGGCTTCAGCTCGGGTGCAGTCCGGGCCCTTGAGGAGCAGCCTCTGCGCTGCTTCAGGTGCTGCGGCATCGGCCACACCCGAGCCCTGTGCCCGTCGGCGGTGGACAGGTCGGAGACCTGCTACCGCTGCGGCACAGAGGGCCACAGAGCCGCCTCCTGCGCGGTCGCCAAGCCGCACTGCGCCGTCTGTGCCGCGAGGGGACGCCCGGCAGGCCATGTGATGAGGGGGAGGTTGTGCAATCCTCCCCCTCAGAGGGGCAAAGCGCAGGTGCCGGTCGGGCCTGTTGCTAGCATCGCCGTTCCTGAGGCAGGAACGGCGGTGGCTGCGGAGGAGGGGGGTGCGATGTCCGATTGATGGATACAATCGAACATCGCATCCTCCAGGCGAACACCAACCACTGCCGGGCTGCACAGGATCTCCTGATGCAGACCATGGCTGAGTGGTTGGTGGACTTGGCGGTGGTCGCCGAGCCCTACTCGGTCCCTGGCCATTGGCTGGGCGACCGAGACGGCCTGGTGGCGTTGGTGTCGCGGTCTTCCACAGACTCCCCTCCCCTCTCGCTTTTAGAGAGGGGACCGGGATACGTGGCCGCCGCGTGGGGAGATTTGGCCCTGGTTGGGGTCTATTTCTCCCCAAACCGCCCTCTCTCGGACTTTGAGGATTTCTTGGAGATCCTCACTGCAGCCGTAGGGAGGGCGGCGCCACGCCAGGTCGTGGTGTTGGGCGACCTGAACGCCAAGTCGGTGGCCTGGGGCAATCCAGCTGCCTCTTGCAACGTCCGGGGACGCGCCGTCGAATTTTGGGCGGCGTCATGCGGTGTGTCCCTCCTCAACAGGGGGGCGGTCCACACGTGTGTGCGGCAACGGGGAGGGTCGGTGGTGGACGTTTCGTTCGCCACCCCCGTGCTGGCCGCACGCATTGTGAACTGGCGGGTGGAGTTGGTGGAGACCCTGTCGGACCACCGTTATGTGCGGTTCGACATCTCCACCCAGAGCCCCCGTGGGGAGATGGCCCGCTCTGGCAGGTCTCCTTTCCCACGGTGGGCTCTCACTCGCCTGGACCGGGAGGCAGCCAAGGAGGCGGCCTTCCTCCAAGACTGGCTGTCGCCCCCTGTTGGGGCCCCGGACGTTGACGCCGCAGCGGTCCGGCTGAGGGAATCCTTGACCGAGGTGTGCAACTCCAGCATGCCTCGGTCTCGGCGTCCGCCTCCCCGCCGGGCCGTTTATTGGTGGTCAGAGGAGCTGGCGGGCCTACGAGCCACCTGCGTGGCGGCCAGAAGGGCCTACACGCGGAGCCGCCGGCGCAGCGCCCGTAATCAGGCAGAGGAGGACCGCCTCTACGCCTCTTACCGAGAGGCAAAGGCGGTCCTCAAGTCGGCTATGGGCGCTGCCAAGGACTCGGCGAGGGCCGAGATGCTGGAGGGTCTCGACAGGGATCCGTATGGGAGACCATACAGGGCGGCGCGGAACCAACTGCGGCCCCATGGTCCCCCACTTACGGAGACCCTCGAGCCGGCGTTGCTGGATGGGGTGGTCCGGTCTCTGTTTCCGCGCAGGACCGACTTCGCCCCTCCAGCGATGGACCCTCCGCAGTCGGTGGCTCCGCAGGAGGAAGAGGAGGCACCTCCGGTGACGGAGGAGGAGTTTCGCGCGGGGGTGCTTAGCCTCCGCGCGAAGAAGATGGCTCCTGGGCCGGACGGCGTCCCCGCACGGGTGGTGGCCATAGCTGCCGCTCAAATGGAGGACAGATTTCGGGAACTCTTCAGCGCGTGCCTTACGGCTGGAAGGTTCCCGAAACTGTGGAAGGAGGGGCAGCTATGCCTCCTCCGAAAGGAGGGACGCCCGGCGGATTCCCCCTCGGCATACCGGCCCATCGTTCTGCTCGATGAGGTCGGTAAATTGTTCGAGGGGATCATCGCCGGCCGGCTCAGGAGCCATTTGCAGGGTGTAGGGCCGAACCTGTCGGAAGCCCAGTTCGGCTTCCGACAAGGCCGGTCCACCATCGACGCGCTGGCCCTTCTTAAGGGCCAGGTGAAAGAGGCGGTCGAGGCGGGGGACGGAGTGTTGGCGGTGTCGTTTGAAATCGCCAACGCCTTCAACTCCGTTCCCCACTCCACCATATTGGAGGCACTCCGGTACCACGGAGTGCCCCAATATTTGAGGAGCCTCCTGGCCAGCTACTTGGAGGATCGAGAGGTCCTCCTTGTGGACAAACTGGCCAGGATGCGGAGATACAGCGCGGAGTCCGGTGTTCCGCAGGGGTCAGTCTTGGGGCCCCCCCTGTGGAACATCGGCTTCGACTGGCTGTTGCGGGGAGCTCTTCTCCAGGGCACGAGTGTCATCTGCTACGCGGATGACACTCTCCTCACTGCCCGGGGGAAGAGCTTCGGGGAGGCGGCCTGTCTGGCCTCGGCTGGCGGGTCCTTGGTGGCAGGGAGGATCCGCCGCCTGGGATTGAGGGTGGCGCTGAACAAGACCGAGGCCGTGTTCTTTCACGGGCCTCGGCAGCGCTGCCCTCCAGACGCCCACATTGTGGTGGAGGGCGTCAGGGTGGGCGTCCAGGCCCAGATGAAGTATCTGGGCCTGGTGCTGGACAGCAGGTGGCGCTTCGGCCCGCACTTTAGCGGGCTGTCGACGCGCCTGCTGAAGGCCGCGGACGCCCTGTCGTGGCTCCTCCCGAATTTGGGGGGGCCTAACGCACGATGCCGGCGTTTGTATGCCGGCATATTGCGGAGCATGGCCCTGTACGGGGCCCCCATCTGGGCGGACTCCCTCCACAGGAGGGAGAACGCTACTTTGATGCGGAGGCCCCAAAGGGCCATTGCACTGCGGGTGGCGAGGGCCTACCGCTCGGTGGGCTTTTCGGCGGCGTGCGCTCTGGCGGGCACCCCTCCTTGGGAGTTGGAGGCGTGGGTGCTCGCCAGAGTGTACGAGTGGACGGCGCGGCGAAAGGCCCTCGGGGAGCGCCCCGTCGCGGAGGAGCGGGAGGCCGTGCGGCGGGAGGCGAGGGACGCCATCATCGTCCATTGGACGGACGACCTCGCCTCCGCCACCTTTGGCCGCCGACCGTTGGACGCGCTCGGTCCGGTCCTGCGAGACTGGCTCGAGCGCTCCCACGGGTTCCTCTCATTCCGTCTGGTGCAGGTGTTGTCAGGCCACGGCTGTTTCGGCAAGCACCTGCACCGGATCGGGAGGGAGGAGACCCCGGCGTGCCACGACTGCGGCGCAATTTTCGAGTTCCCGGGGGCGGAGGGCAGCGCCAACGCTGACCTCTTTGCAGCCAAGCTGCAAGAGGTCATCGCGGACGCTGCCAAGGTGGCCCGACCGGTGAAGTCGGCGACCATCGAGGTGACCGGTCTTGACGACTCGGTCACCAAGGAGGAGGTGGTGGCGGCGGTCGCAGCCATTGGGGGCTGCGGCGTCGCAGCGGTGCAAGGCCGGGACATCAGGCCTGGCCGCGGCGGCATGGGCACTCTCCGGCTCGAGTGCCCAGTCGCCGCTGCCAAAGCCGTCCTTGCAAAAGGACGCCTCCTTGTCGGCTTTAGCTCGGGTGCAGTCCGGGCCCTAGAGGAGCAGCCTCTGCGCTGCTTCCGGTGCTGCGGCATCGGGCACACCCGAGCTCTGTGCCCGTCGGCGGTGGACAGGTCGGAGACCTGCTACCGCTGCGGCAAGGAGGGCCACAAAGCCGCCTCCTGCACGGTCGCCAAGCCGCACTGTGTAGTGTGTGCTGCCAGTGGTCGCCCAGCAGGCCACGTAATGAGGGGGAGGTTGTGCAACCCCCCCCTTAAGAAAGGCAAAGCGCAGGTGCCGGTCGGGCCTGTTGCTAGCACTGCCGTTCCCGAGGTTGGAACGGCGGTGGCTGCGGAGGAGGGGGGTGCGATGTCCGATTGATGGATTCAATCGAACATCGCATCCTCCAGGCGAACACCAACCACTGCCGGGCTGCACAGGATCTCCTGATGCAGACCATGGCTGAGTGGTTGGTGGACTTGGCGGTGGTCGCCGAGCCCTACTCGGTCCCTGGCCATTGGCTGGGCGACCGAGACGGCCTGGTGGCGTTGGTGTCGCGGTCTTCCACAGACTCCCCTCCCCTCTCGCTCTTAGAGAGGGGACCGGGATACGTGGCCGCCGCGTGGGGAGATTTGGCCCTGGTTGGGGTCTATTTCTCCCCTAACCGCCCTCTCTCGGACTTTGAGGATTTCCTGGAGATTCTCACTGCAGCCGTAGGGAGGGCGGCGCCACGCCAGGTCGTGGTGTTGGGCGACCTGAACGCCAAGTCGGTGGCCTGGGGCAACCCAGCCGCCTCCTGCAACGTCCGGGGTCGCGCCGTCGAGTTTTGGGCGGCGTCATGCGGCGTGTCCCTCCTCAACAGGGGGGCGGTCCACACGTGTGTGCGGCAACGGGGAGGGTCGGTGGTGGACGTTTCGTTCGCCACCCCCGTGCTAGCCGCACGCATCGTGAACTGGCGGGTGGAGTTGGTGGAGACCTTGTCGGACCACCGTTATGTGCGGTTCGACATCTCCACCCAGAGCCCCCGTGGGGAGATGGCCCGCTCTGGCAGGTCTCCCTTCCCACGGTGGGCTCTCACTCGCCTGGACCGGGAGGCAGCCAAGGAGGCGGCCTTCCTCCAGGACTGGCTGTCGCCCCCTGTTGGGGCCCCGGACGTTGACGCCGCAGCGGTCCGGCTGAGGGAATCCCTGACCGAGGTGTGCAACTCCAGCATGCCTAGAGCGTAGAGGCGATCCTCCTCTGCCGTAATCAGGCAGAGGAGGATCGCCTCTACGCCTCTTACCGAGAGGCGAAGGCGGTCCTCAAGTCGGCTATGGGCGCTGCCAAGGACTCGGCGAGGGCCGAGATGCTGGAGGGTCTCGACAGGGATCCGTATGGGAGACCATACAGGGCGGCGCGGAACCAACTGCGGCCCCATGGTCCCCCACTTACGGAGACCCTCGAGCCGGCGTTGCTGGATGGGGTGGTCCGGTCTCTGTTTCCGCGCAGGACCGACTTCACCCCACCAGCAATGGACCCTCCGCAGTCGGCGGCTCCGCAGGCGCAGGAGGAGGTGCCTCCCGTTACGGAGGAGGAGTTTCGCGCGGGGGTGCTTAGCCTCCGCGCGAAGAAGACGGCTCCTGGGCCGGACGGCGTCCCCGCACGGGTGGTGGCCATAGCTGCCTCTCAAATGGAGGACAGGTTTCGGGAACTCTTCAGCGCGTGCCTTACGGCTGGAAGGTTCCCGAAACTGTGGAAGGAGGGGCAGCTATGCCTCCTCCGAAAGGAGGGACGCCCGGCGGATTCCCCCTCGGCATACCGGCCCATCGTTCTGCTCGATGAGGTCGGTAAATTGTTCGAGGGGATCATCGCCGGCCGGCTCAGGAGCCATTTGCAGGGTGTAGGGCCGGACCTGTCGGACGCCCAGTTTGGTTTCCGACAGGGCCGGTCCACCATCGACGCGCTGGCCCTTTTGAAGGGCCAGGTGAAAGGGGCGGTGGAGGCGGGGGACGGAGTGTTGGCGGTGTCCTTCGACATAGCCAACGCCTTCAACTCCGTTCCCCACTCTACAATATTGGAGGCGCTCCGGTATCACGGAGTGCCCCAATACTTGAGGAGGCTCCTGGCCAGCTACTTGGAGGATCGAGAGGTCCTCCTTGTGGACAAACTGGCCAGGTTGCGGAGATACGGCGCGGAGTCCGGTGTTCCGCAGGGGTCAGTCTTAGGGCCCCCCCTGTGGAACATCGGATTCGATTGGCTGTTGCGGGGAGCTCTTCTCCAGGGCACGAGTGTCATCTGCTACGCGGATGACACTCTCCTCACTGCCCGGGGGAAGAGCTTCGGGGAGGCGGCCTGTCTGGCCTCGGCTGGCGGGTCCTTGGTGGCAGGGAGGATCCGCCGCCTGAGATTGAGGGTGGCGCTGAACAAGACCGAGGCCGTGTTCTTTCACGGGCCTCGGCAGCGCTGCCCTCACGACGCCCACATTGTGGTGGAGGGCGTCAGGGTGGGCGTCCAGGCCCAGATGAGGTATCTGGGCCTGGTGTTGGACAGCAGGTGGCGCTTCGGCCCGCACTTTAGCGGGCTGTCGACGCGCCTGCTGAGGGCTGCGGACGCCCTCTCCTGGCTCCTCCCGAACCTGGGGGGGCCGAACGCACGATGCCGGCGTTTATATGCCGGCATCCTGCGGAGCATGGCCCTGTACGGGGCCCCCATCTGGGCGGACTCCCTCCACAGGAGGGAGAACGCTACTTTGATGCGGAGGCCCCAAAGGGCCATTGCACTGCGGGTGGCGTGGGCCTACCGCTCGGTGGGCTTTTCGGCGGCGTGCGCTCTAGCGGGCACCCCTCCTTGGGAGTTGGAGGCGTGGGTGCTCGCCAGAGTGTACGAGTGGACGGCGCGGCGAAAGGCCCTCGGGGAGCGCCCCGTCGCGGAGGAGCGGGAGGCCGTGCGGCGGGAGGCGAGGGACGCCATCATCGTCCATTGGACGGAGGACCTCGCCTCCGCCACCTTTGGCCGCCGAACCCTGGACGCGCTCGGGCCGGTCCTGCGAGACTGGCTCGAGCGCTCCCACGGGTTCCTCTCATTCCGTCTGGTGCAGGTGTTGTCAGGCCACGGCTGTTTCGGCAAGCACCTGCACCGGATCGGGAGGGAGGAAACCCCGGCGTGCCACGACTGCGGCGCGGCAGAGGACACGGCTCAGCACACCCTCGAGGTGTGCCCGGCTTGGTCTGAGCCGCGCCGCAGTCTAACAGCGGAGATCGGACAGGACCTCTCACTTCCCGGCGTGGTGAATGCCATGTTGGAGAGTGAGGGGTCCTGGGCAGCTGTCGCCTCTTTTTGCGAGGATGTCATCTCGCAAAAGGAGGCGGCGGAGCGCGCGCGGGAGGACGACCCTCTCGCTGCGCCGCTCCGTAGGCGGAGAAGAGGTCGGAGAAGACGCCGTCTTCTCCCTCCTCATGGTGGTGATGGGCGGGCGATAGGCGCGGGGGCGCCTCCGCCCGCATTGCACTTCACACCACCTCCGCCGGTAATTCCCAGCCCTCCCCCTGAACGGGGAGGACTTGAGGGGCCCGCCGCTTTAGGCGGGTTGTCGTCGGAGGAGGACTGGACGCTAAGGCTGCGCCGATCTCCCAGTCCTCTTCCACTCGGACGACGCGGGAATAACACTGGGTCGTTTTAGTGGGTATACCGGGTCAGCCCGGGGAGTCCCACATACCCCTCCCGTTCCCCCGACGGGAGGGTATGCGTAATGCATTTTTTCCCAGTTTAAAAAAAAAAAAAAAAAAAAAAAAGGTTAGGTTGGGGGACCCCCCACAGAGCTTGCGTCCTCGTCGCGTCCCCTGGAAACGGCCCAGTTTGTCACCGTAACGGAGTGGCAAACTGGGTACGGCTAAAGTGCTCTGTGCTTTCGTAGAAATATTATTTTTAACTTGCGTTGCGTCTACGAACCTGCTGTGGCTATGCCAAAACCCCCGCGGGACGCCTCCGGGCGGTTCTTAAAAGGTCCTTCTCAGGGCCAACCCAAAGGCCCTTCTCAGGGCCAACCAAAAGGCCCTTCTCAGGGCCAGCCAAAAGGCCCTTCTCAGGGCCACTCCGACGCGTCAGCGTCCGAAGCTAGCCGCGCGCCGTCTGCGGCTAGCTTCTTCGGAAGGGACATGACAGATTCCGACGACGAGTCTGTCATCAGCGTCTCGGACGCGGGCGACTCCCAGTCGCGGAAGCGGGCCTTCCTCAAAGAGGGGTCCGAGGGCTCCTCGGGCTCAGCCAGGAGGTCGAAGGCCAAGAGGCTAACGACAGCCGCGGACACCCACGTAGTGGGTCTCGCGGACGCCCAGCGGCAGCTGGACTTGGCTCGGCGGACGCAGCAGCAGCAGGACCTAGAAGAGCGGGTCGCTGCTAAGGAGAAGCGGGCGCGTGCTGCTCGGGCCAAGTCCGGTTACGGCGCGTCCCGCGTGCTATACGCGGACCAGTCATTGGCCGAACTGGCGCGCATGGCGGAAGAGGACGAGGAGGAGATCGCGGAGGTCGCCTCCAAGTCCTCTAATCTTAAGGGCACTTTTCAGAAGGCCCTTAAGTGCCGTGCCGCAAGCATGCGCGCCATCATAGAGGAGTTGGTCCAGCGTGAGGCGACCGACGAATCGCGCAAATTGCAGGCGACCGTCGATCGCCTCAGGCTGGAGGTCAGCCAGCTTCACCAGAAGCTGGCTGATGTCACGGCTCGGCCATACCAGGCTGAAGAAAGACCTGCGGCGGAGGCCCCCTCCTCTACCAACCTTGAGGATGTCATCCGCAAGGTGGTTATGGAGGAGAGGGCCTTCACCAGAGCCTGCCTAGCAGGAATAGAGGACCGGCTCCTGCCGGAGAAGCGCCTCCGACCGCCGCTCGCGGCTGACAAGAGGCGTGGCGAGCCGGGGCCGTCCTCGCAATGGGAAGACGCCCTTCTCCCTTCCACCACTCCGTCCAACCAGCAGGGTTGGACCGAAGTGGCCCGGAAGGGGAAGGGCAGGGGGAAAAAGACGGCAACAGCCGTCCCTGCCGTCCCTGCCACCACGACTTCCAGCCGGTCGCAGGCGACTGAGAAGGGAAAGGGGAAGGGGAAGGGCAAAAGGCCGGCAACGCCCGGACCTGCCGTCCCCGTCACCACGCCTCCCAGTCAGTCGCGGGCGGCTGGCGGGAGCAAGAAGAAGAGGAAGGGGAAATTGGTTCCCCCGAGGTCCGCAGCCGTCGTGGTGACGCTCACCGCGGAGGCTGCGGAACGCGGGGAGACCTACGCCTCTATTTTGGTGCGAGCGCGTGCCAATGCCGATCCCGCCCAACTGGGGATCGGCAAGCTTTCTTGCAGGCGGACCGAAACCGGGGCTCGAATATTCGAGTTCCCGGGGGCGGAGGGCAGCGCCAGCGCTGACCTCTTTGCAGCCAAGCTGCAGGAGGTCATCGCAGACGCTGCCAAGGTGGCCCGACCGGTGAAGTCGGCGACCATCGAAGTGACCGGTCTTGATGACTCGGTCACCAAGGAGGAGGTGGTGGCGGCGGTCGCAGCCATTGGGGGCTGCGGCGTCGCAGCGGTGCGAGGTCGGGACATCAGGCCTGGCCGCGGCGGCATGGGCACTATCCGGCTCGAGTGCCCGGTCGCCGCTGCCAAAGCCGTCCTTGAGAAAGGACGGCTCGCCGTCGGTTTCAGCTCGGGTGCAGTCCGAGCACTTGGGGAGCAGCCTTTACGCTGCTACAAGTGCTGCGGCATCGGACACACCCGAGCCCTCTGTCCGTCCACCGTCGACAGGTCCGACGCCTGCTACCGCTGCGGCAAGGAGGGCCACAAAGCCGCAGCCTGCACGGTCGCCAAGCCACACTGCGTGGTGTGTGCTGCCAGTGGTCGCCCAGCAGGCCACGTAATGAGGGGGAGGTTGTGCAACCCCCCCCTTAAGAAGGGCAAAGCGCAGGTGCCGGCCGGGCCTGCTGCTAGCACTGTCGTTACCGAGGTCGGAACGGCGGTGGCTGCGGACGAGGGGGGTGCGATGTCCGATTGATGGATACAATCGAACATCGCATCCTCCAGGCGAACACCAACCACTGCCGGGCTGCACAGGATCTCCTGATGCAGACCATGGCTGAGTGGTTGGTGGACTTGGCGGTGGTCGCCGAGCCCTACTCGGTCCCTGGCCATTGGCTGGGCGACCGAGACGGCCTGGTGGCGTTGGTGTCGCGGTCTTCCACAGACTCCCCTCCCCTCTCGCTTTTAGAGAGGGGACCGGGATACGTGGCCGCCGCGTGGGGGGATTTGGCCCTGGTTGGGGTCTATTTCTCCCCAAACCGCCCTCTCTCGGACTTTGAGGATTTCTTGGAGATCCTCACTGCAGCCGTAGGGAGGGCGGCGCCACGCCAGGTCGTGGTGTTGGGCGACCTGAACGCCAAGTCGGTGGCCTGGGGCAATCCAGCTGCCTCTTGCAACGTCCGGGGACGCGCCGTCGAATTTTGGGCGGCGTCATGCGGTGTGTCCCTCCTCAACAGGGGGGCGGTCCACACGTGTGTGCGGCAGCGGGGAGGGTCGGTGGTGGACGTTTCGTTCGCCTCCCCCGTGCTAGCCGCACGCATTGTGAACTGGCGGGTGGAGTTGGTGGAGACCTTGTCGGACCACCGTTATGTGCTGTTCGACATCTCCACCCAGAGCCCCCGTGGGGAGATGGCCCGCTCTGGCAGGTCTCCCTTCCCACGGTGGGCTCTCACTCGCCTGGACCGGGAGGCAGCCAAGGAGGCGGCCTTCCTCCAGGACTGGCTGTCGCCCCCTGTTGGGGCCCCGGACGTTGACGCCGCAGCGGTCCGGCTGAGGGAATCCCTGACCGAGGTGTGCAACTCCAGCATGCCTCGGTCTCGGCGTCCGCCTCCCCGCCGGGCCGTTTATTGGTGGTCAGAGGAGCTGGCAGGCCTCCGGGCCACTTGCGTGGCGGCCAGAAGGGCCTACACGCGGAGCCGCCGGCGCAGCGCTCGTAGTCAGGCAGAGGAGGACCGCCTCTACGCCTCTTACCGAGAGGCAAAGGCGGTCCTCAAGTCGGCTATGGGCGCTGCCAAGGACTCGGCGAGGGCCGAGATGCTGGAGGGTCTCGACAGGGATCCGTATGGGAGACCATACAAGGCGGCGCGCAATCAGCTGCGGCCCCATGGTCCCCCACTTACGGAAACCCTCGAGCCGGCGTTGCTGGATGGGGTGGTCCGGTCTCTGTTTCCGCGCAGGACCGACTTCACCCCACCAGCGATGGACCCTCCGCAGGCGGCGGCTCCGCAGGAGGAGGAAGAGGTGCCTTCAGTAACGGAGGAAGAATTTCGCGCGGGGGTTCTTAGCCTCCGCGCGAAGAAGACGGCTCCTGGGCCGGACGGCGTCCCCGCACGGGTGGTGGCCATAGCTGCCACTCAAATGGAGGACAGGTTTCGGGAACTCTTCAGCGCGTGCTTTACGGCTGGAAGGTTCCCGAAACTGTGGAAGGAGGGGCAGCTATGCCTCCTCCGAAAGGAGGGACGCCCGGCGGATTCCCCCTCGGCATACCGGCCCATCGTTCTGCTCGATGAGGTCGGTAAATTGTTCGAGGGGATCATCGCCGGCCGGCTCAGGAGCCATTTGCGGGGTGTGGGGCCGGACCTGTCGGACGCCCAGTTCGGGTTCCGACAGGGTCGGTCCACAATCGACGCGCTGGCCCTTTTGAAGGGCCAGGTGAAAGAGGCGGTCGAGGCGGGGGACGGAGTGTTGGCGGTGTCGTTCGACATCGCCAACGCCTTCAACTCCGTTCCCCACTCCACCATATTGGAGGCACTCCGGTATCACGGAGTGCCCCAATATTTGAGGAGACTCCTGGCCAGCTACCTGGAGGATCGAGAGGTCCTCCTTGTGGACAAACTGGCCAGGATGCGGAGATACAGCGCCGAGTCCGGTGTTCCGCAGGGGTCAGTCTTAGGGCCCCCCGTGTGGAACATCGGATTCGACTGGCTGTTGCGGGGAGCTCTTCTCCAGGGCACGAGTGTCATTTGCTACGCGGATGACACTCTCCTCACTGCCCGGAAGAAGAGCTTCGGGGAGGCGGCCTGTCTGGCCTCGGCTGGCGGGTCCTTGGTGGCAGGGAGGATCCGCCGCCTGGGATTGAGGGTGGCGCTGAACAAGACCGAGGCCGTGTTCTTTCACGGGCCTCGGCAGCGCTGCCCTCCCGACGCCCACATTGTGGTGGAGGGCGTCAGGGTGGACGTCCAGGCCCAGATGAAGTATCTGGGCCTGGTGCTGGACAGCAGGTGGCGCTTCGGCCCGCACTTTAGCGGGCTGTCGACGCGCCTGCTGAAGGCCGCGGACGCCCTGTCGTGGCTCCTCCCGAATTTGGGGGGGCCTAACGCACGATGCCGGCGTTTGTATGCCGGCATATTGCGGAGCATGGCCCTGTACGGGGCCCCCATCTGGGCGGACTCCCTCCACAGTAGGGAGAACGCTACTTTGATGCGGAGGCCCCAAAGGGCCATTGCACTGCGGGTGGCGAGGGCCTACCGCTCGGTGGGCTTTTCGGCGGCGTGCGCTCTGGCGGGCACCCCTCCTTGGGAGTTGGAGGCGTGGGTGCTCGCCAGAGTGTACGAGTGGACGGCGCGGCGAAAGGCCCTCGGGGAGCGCCCCGTCGCGGAGGAGCGGGAGGCCGTGCGGCGGGAGGCGAGGGACGCCATCATCGTCCATTGGACGGACGACCTCGCCTCCGCCACCTTTGGCCGCCGAACCCTGGACGCGCTCGGTCCGGTCCTGCGAGACTGGCTCGAGCGCTCCCACGGTTTCCTCTCATTCCGTCTGGTGCAGGTGTTGTCAGGCCACGGCTGTTTCGGCAAGCACCTGCACCGGATCGGGAGGGAGGAGACCCCGGCGTGCCACGACTGCGGCGCGGCGGAGGACACGGCTCAGCACACCCTTGAGGTGTGCCCGGCTTGGTCTGAGCCGCGCCGCAGTCTAACAGCGGAGATCGGACAGGACCTCTCGCTTCCCGGCGTGGTCAATGCCATGCTGGAGAGTGAGGGGTCCTGGGCAGCTGTCGCCTCTTTTTGCGAGGATGTCATCTCGCAAAAGGAGGCGGCGGAGCGCGCGCGGGAGGACGACCCTCTCGCTGCGCCGCTCCGCAGGCGCAGAAGAGGTCGGAGAAGACGCCGTCTTCTCCCTCCTCATGGTGGTGATGGGCGGGCGATAGGCGCGGGGGCGCCTCCGCCCGCATTGCACTCCACACCACCCTCGCCGGTCATTCCCAGCCCTCCCCCTGAACGGGGAGGAGTTGAGGGGCCCGCCGCTTTAGGCGGGTTGTCGTCGGAGGAGGACTGGACGCTAAGGCTGCGCCGATCTCCCAGTCCTCTTCCACTCGGACGACGCGGGAATAACACTGGGTCGTTTTAGTGGGTATACCGGGTCAGCCCGGGGAGTCCCACATACCCCTCCCGTTCCCCCGACGGGAGGGTATGCGTAATGCATTTTTTCCCAGTTTAAAAAAAAAAAAAAAAAAAAAAAAAAAAAAAAAAAAAAAAAAAAGGTTAGGTTAGGTTAGGTTAGGTTGGGGGACCCCCCACAGAGTTTGCGTCCTCGTCGCGTCCCCTGGAAACGGCCCAATCTGTCACCGTAACGGAGTGGCAGATTGGGTACGGCTAAAGAACTCTGTGCTCTCGTAGCTACATTTTATATTCTTGCGGTTTTATCTACGAGCTTGCGGAAGACTATGCCTACGCCCCCGCGGGACGCCTGCGGGCGTTTTAAAAAAGGCCCTTCTCAGGGCCAACCCAAAGGCCCTTCTCAGGGCCAACCAAAAGGCCCTTCTCAGGGCCAACCAAAAGGCCCTTCTCAGGGCCAATCCGACGCTTCAGCGTCTGAAGCTAGCCGCGCGCCGTCTGCGGCTAGCTTCTTTGGAAGGGCGGACCTGTCCGATTCGGACGAGTCCGTCATAAGCGTCTCGGACGTTGGCGACACTAGGTCGCGAAAGCGGGCTTTCCGTAAGGAAGGGTCCGAGGGCTCCTCGAGTTCGACGAGGAAGTCCACGGCCGCGAAGAAGCCGACGACATCTACGGACACCCACGTCGTGGGTCTCGTAGATGCCCAGCGGCAGTTGGACCTGGCTCGGCGGGCGCAGCACCAGCAAGAGCTCGAAGAGCGCGTTGCTGCGAAGGAGCAGCGTGCGCGTGCTGCTCGGGCCAGGTCGGGATATGGTGCGTCCCGCGTCCTATACGCGGACCAGTCCTTGGCCGAGCTGGCGCGCATGGCGGAAGAGGACGAGGAGGAGATCGCGGAGGTCGCCTCCAAGTCCTCTAATCTTAAGGGCACTTTTCAAAAGGCCCTTAAGTGCCGTGCCGCAAGTATGCGCGCCATCATTGAGGAGTTGGTCCAGCGTGAGGCGACCGACGAATCGCGCAAATTGCAGGCGACCGTCGATCGCCTCAAGCTGGAGGTCAGCCAGCTTCATCAGAAGCTGGCTGATGTCATGGCTCGGCCGATTCAGGCCGAACCGAGACCTGCGGCGGAGGCCCCCTCCTCCACCAACCTTGAGGATGTCATCCGCAAGGTGGTTATGGAGGAGAGGGCCTTCACCAGAGCCTGCCTAGCAGGAATAGAGGACCGGCTCCTGCCGGAGAAGCGCCTTCGACCGCCGCTCGCGGCGGACAAGAGGCGAGCCGAGCCGGGGCCGTCCTCGCAAGGAGAGGACGCCCTTCTCCCTTCGACTACTCCGTCCAACCAGCCGGGTTGGACTGAAGTGGTCCGGAAGGGGAAGGGCCGAGGTAAAAAGACGGCGACGGCCGTCCCTGCCGTCCCCGCCACCACACATACAGGCCAGTCGCAGGCGACTGGTGGGAGAAAGGGTAAGCGGAAGGGCAAAAGGCCGGCAACGCCCGGACCTGCCGTCCCCGTCACCACGCCTCCCAGTCAGTCGCGGGCGGATGGCGGGGGCAAAAAGAAGGGGAAGGGGAAATTGGTTCCCCCGAAGTCCGCAGCCGTCGTGGTGACGCTCACCGCGGAGGCTGCGGAACGCGGGGAAACCTACGCTTCCATTTTGGTGCGGGCGCGTGCAAATGCCGATCCCACCCAATTGGGGATCGACAAGGTTTCTTGCCGGCGGACCGAAACCGGGGCTCGAATATTCGAGTTCCCGGGGGCGGAGGGCAGCGCCAACGCTGACCTCTTTGCAGCCAAGCTGCAAGAGGTCATCGCGGACGCTGCCAAGGTGGCCCGACCGGTGAAGTCGGCGACCATCGAGGTGACCGGTCTTGACGACTCGGTCACCAAGGAGGAGGTGGTGGCGGCGGTCGCAGCGATCGGTGGCTGCGACGTCGCGGCGGTGCGGGGTCGGGACATCAGGCCTGGCCGCGGCGGCATGGGCACTATCCGGCTCGAGTGTCCGGTCGCCGCTGCCAAAGCCGTCCTTGAAAAAGGACGGCTCGCCGTCGGCTTCAGCTCGGGTGCAGTCCGAGCACTTGGAGAGCAGCCTTTGCGCTGCTTCAGGTGCTGCGGCATCGGACACACCCGAGCCCTCTGTCCGTCCACCGTCGACAGGTCCGACGCCTGCTACCGCTGCGGCAAGGAGGGCCACAAAGCCGCAGCCTGCACGGTCGCCAAGCCACACTGCGTGGTGTGTGCTGCCAGTGGCCGCCCAGCAGGCCACGTAATGAGGGGGAGGTTGTGCAACCCCCCCCTTAAGAAGGGCAAAGCGCAGGTGCCGGCCGGGCCTGCTGCTAGCACTGCCGTTCCCGAGGTCGGAACGGCGGTGGCTGCGGAGGAGGGGGGTGCGATGTCCGATTGATGGATACAATCGAACATCGCATCCTCCAGGCGAACACCAACCACTGCCGGGCTGCACAGGATCTCCTGATGCAGACCATGGCTGAGTGGTTGGTGGACTTGGCGGTGGTCGCCGAGCCTTACTCGGTCCCTGGCCATTGGCTGGGCGACCGAGACGGCCTGGTGGCAATGGTGTCGCGGTCTTCCACAGACTCCCCTCCCCTCTCGCTTTTAGAGAGGGGACCGGGATACGTGGCCGCCGCGTGGGGGGATTTGGCCCTGGTTGGGGTCTATTTCTCCCCAAACCGCCCTCTCTCGGACTTTGAGGATTTCTTGGAGATCCTCACTGCAGCCGTAGGGAGGGCGGCGCCACGCCAGGTCGTGGTGTTGGGCGACCTGAACGCCAAGTCGGTGGCCTGGGGCAACCCAGCCTCCTCTTGCAACGTCCGGGGACGCGCCGTCGAATTTTGGGCGGCGTCATGCGGTGTGTCCCTCCTCAACAGGGGGGCGGTCCACACGTGTGTGCGGCAACGGGGAGGGTCGGTGGTGGACGTTTCGTTCGCCACCCCCGTGCTAGCCGCACGCATCGTGAACTGGCGGGTGGAGTTGGTGGAGACCTTGTCGGACCACCGTTATGTGCGGTTCGACATCTCCACCCAGAGCCCCCGTGGGGAGATGGCCCGCTCTGGCAGGTCTCCCTTCCCACGGTGGGCTCTCACTCGCCTGGACCGGGAGGCAGCCAAGGAGGCGGCCTTCCTCCAGGACTGGCTGTCGCCCCCTGTTGGGGCCCCGGACGTTGACGCCGCAGCGGTCCGGCTGAGGGAATCCCTGACCGAGGTGTGCAACTCCAGCATGCCTCGGTCTCGGCGTCCGCCTCCCCGCCGGGCCGTTTATTGGTGGTCAGAGGAGCTGGCGGGCCTCCGGGCCACTTGCGTGGCGGCCAGAAGGGCCTACACGCGGAGCCGCCGGCGCAGCGCTCGTAGTCAGGTAGAGGAGGACCGCCTCTACGCCTCTTACCGAGAGGACCAAGGACTCGGCGAGGGCCGAGATGCTGGAGGGTCTCGACAGGGATCCGTATGGGAGACCATACAAGGCGGCGCGCAATCAGCTGCGGCCCCATGGTCCCCCACTTACGGAGACCCTCGAGCCGGCGTTGCTGGATGGGGTGGTCCGGTCTCTGTTTCCGCGCAGGACCGACTTCACCCCTCCAGCGATGGACCCTCCGCAGGCGGCGGCTCCGCAGGAGGAGGAAGAGGTGCCTCCAGTAACGGAGGAGGAATTTCGCGCGGGGGTTCTTAGCCTCCGCGCGAAGAAGACGGCTCCTGGGCCGGACGGCGTCCCCGCACGGGTGGTGGCCATAGCTGCCACTCAAATGGAGGACAGGTTTCGGGAACTCTTCAGCGCGTGCTTTACGGCTGGAAGGTTCCCGAAACTGTGGAAGGAGGGGCAGCTATGCCTCCTCCGAAAGGAGGGACGCCCGGCGGATTCCCCCTCGGCATACCGGCCCATCGTTCTGCTCGATGAGGTCGGTAAATTGTTCGAGGGGATCATCGCCGGCCGGCTCAGGAGCCATTTGCAGGGTGTAGGGCCGAACCTGTCGGACGCCCAGTTCGGTTTCCGACAGGGCCGGTCCACCATCGACGCGCTGGCCCTTCTTAAGGGCCAGGTGAAAGGGGCGGTCGAGGCGGGGGACGGAGTGTTGGCGGTGTCCTTCGACATTGCCAACGCCTTCAACTCCGTTCCCCACTCCACCATATTGGAGGCACTCCGGTATCACGGAGTGCCCCAATACTTGAGGAGTCTCCTGGCCAGCTACTTGGAGGATCGAGAGGTCCTCCTTGTGGACAAGCTGGCCAGGTTGCGGAGGTACAGCGCGGAGTCCGGTGTTCCGCAGGGGTCTGTCTTAGGGCCCCCCCTGTGGAACATCGGCTTCGACTGGCTTTTGCGGGGAGCTCTTCTCCAGGGCACGAGTGTCATTTGCTACGCGGATGACACTCTCCTCACTGCCCGGGGGAAGAGCTTCGGGGAGGCGGCCTGTCTGGCCTCGGCTGGCGGGTCCTTGGTGGCAGGGAGGATCCGCCGCCTGGGATTGAGGGTGGCGCTGAACAAGACCGAGGCCGTGTTCTTTCACGGGCCTCGGCAGCGCTGCCCTCCAGACGCCCACATTGTGGTGGAGGGCGTCAGGGTGGACGTCCAGGCCCAGATGAAGTATCTGGGCCTGGTGCTGGACAGCAGGTGGCGCTTCGGCCCGCACTTCAGCGGGCTGTCAACGCGCCTGCTGAAGGCCGCGGACGCCCTGTCGTGGCTCCTCCCGAATTTGGGGGGGCCGAACGCACGATGCCGGCGTTTATATGCCGGCATCCTGCGGAGCATGGCCCTGTACGGGGCCCCCATCTGGGCGGACTCCCTCCACAGGAGGGAGAACGCAACTGCCATGCGCAGGCCTCAAAGGGCCATTGCACTGCGGGTGGCGAGGGCCTACCGCTCGGTGGGCTTTTCGGCGGCGTGCGCTCTGGCGGGCACCCCTCCTTGGGAGCTGGAGGCGTGGGTGCTCGCCAGAGTGTACGAGTGGACGGCGCGGCGAAAGGCCCTCGGGGAGCGCCCCGTCGCGGAGGAGCGGGAGGCCGTGCGGCGGGAGGCGAGGGACGCCATCATCGTCCATTGGACGGACGACCTCGCCTCCGCCACCTTTGGCCGCCGAACCCTGGACGCGCTCGGCCCGGTCCTGCGAGACTGGCTCGAGCGCTCCCACGGGTTCCTCTCATTCCGTCTGGTGCAGGTGTTGTCAGGCCACGGCTGTTTCGGCAAGCACCTGCACCGGATCGGGAGGGAGGAGACCCCGGCGTGCCACGACTGCGGCGCGGCGGAGGACACGGCTCAGCACACCCTCGAGGTGTGCCCGGCTTGGTCTGAGCCGCGCCGCAGTCTAACAGCGGAGATCGGACAGGACCTCTCACTTCCCGGCGTGGTCAACGCCATGCTGGAGAGTGAGGGGTCCTGGGCAGCAGTCGCCTCTTTTTGCGAGGATGTCATCTCGCAAAAGGAGGCGGCGGAGCGTGCGCGGGAGGACGACCCTCTCGCTGCGCCGCTCCGCAGGCGCAGAAGAGGTCGGAGAAGACGCCGTCTTCTCCCTCCTCATGGTGGTGATGGGCGGGCGATAGGCGCGGGGGCGCCTCCGCCCGCATTGCACTCCACACCACCCTCGCCGGTCATTCCCAGCCCTCCCCCTGAACGGGGAGGACTTGAGGGGCCCGCCACTTTAGGCGGGTTGTCGTCGGAGGAGGACTGGACGCTAAGGCTGCGCCGATCTCCCAGTCCTCTTCCACTCGGACGACGCGGGAATAACACTGGGTCGTTTTAGTGGGTATACCGGGTCAGCCCGGGGAGTCCCACATACCCCTCCCGTTCCCCCGACGGGAGGGTATGCGTAATGCATTTTTTCCCAGTTTAAAAAAAAAAAAAAAAAAAAAAGGTTAGGTTGGGGGAGGGGGACCCCCCACCCCCGCCGGGCCGTCTATTGGTGGTCGGAGGAGCTGGCAGGCCTCCGGGCCACTTGCGTGGCGGCCAGAAGGGCCTACACGCGGAGCCGCCGGCGCAGCGCCCGTAATCAGGCAGAGGAGGACCGCCTCTACGCCTCTTACCGAGAGGCAAAGGCGGTCCTCAAGTCGGCTATGGGCGCTGCCAAGGACTCGGCGAGGGCCGAGATGCTGGAGGGTCTCGACAGGGATCCGTATGGGAGACCATATAGGGCGGCGCGGAACCAACTGCGGCCCCATGGTCCCCCATTGACGGAAACCCTCGAGCCGGCGTTGCTGGATGGGGTGGTCCGGTCTCTGTTTCCGCGCAGGACCGACTTCACCCCTCCAGCGATGGACCCTCCACAGTCGGCGGCTCCGCAGGAGGAGGAGGAGGCACCTCCAGTGACGGAGGAGGAGTTTCGCGCGGGGGTTCTTAGCCTCCGCGCGAAGAAGACGGCTCCTGGGCCGGACGGCGTCCCCGCACGGGTGGTGGCCATAGCTGCCGCTCAAATGGAGGACAGGTTTCGGGAACTCTTCAGCGCGTGCTTTACGGCTGGAAGGTTCCCGAAACTGTGGAAGGAGGGGCAGCTATGCCTCCTCCGAAAGGAGGGACGCCCGTCGGATTCCCCCTCGGCATACCGGCCCATCGTTCTGCTCGATGAGGTCGGTAAATTGTTCGAGGGGATCATCGCCGGCCGGCTCAGGAGCCATTTGCAGGGTGTAGGGCCGGACCTGTCGGACGCCCAGTTCGGTTTCCGACAGGGCCGGTCCACCATCGACGCGCTGGCCCTTCTTAAGGGCCAGGTGAAAGAGGCGGTCGAGGCGGGGGACGGAGTGTTGGCGGTGTCGTTTGACATCGCCAACGCCTTCAACTCCGTTCCCCACTCCACCATATTGGAGGCACTCCGGTACCACGGAGTGCCCCAATATTTGAGGAGCCTCCTGGCCAGCTACTTGGAGGATCGAGAGGTCCTCCTTGTGGACAAACTGGCCAGGATGCGGCGATACAGCGCGGAGTCCGGTGTTCCGCAGGGGTCAGTCTTAGGGCCCCCCCTGTGGAACATCGGCTTTGACTGGCTGTTGCGGGGAGCTCTTCTCCAGGGCACGAGTGTCATCTGCTACGCGGATGACACTCTCCTTACTGCCCGGGGGAAGAGCTTCGGGGAGGCGGCCTGTCTGGCCTCGGCTGGCGGGTCCTTAGTGGCAGGGAGGATCCGCCGCCTGGGATTGAGGGTGGCGCTGAACAAGACCGAGGCCATGTTCTTTCACGGGCCTCGGCAGCGCTGCCCTCCAGACGCCCACATTGTGGTGGAGGGCGTCAGGGTGGGCGTCCAGGCCCAGATGAAGTATCTGGGCCTGGTGCTGGACAGCAGGTGGCGCTTCGGCCCGCACTTTAGCGGGCTGTCGACGCGCCTGCTGAAGGCCGCGGACGCCCTGTCGTGGCTCCTCCCGAATTTGGGGGGGCCTAACGCACGATGCCGGCGTTTGTATGCCGGCATATTGCGGAGCATGGCCCTGTACGGGGCCCCCATCTGGGCGGACTCCCTCCACAGGAGGGAGAACGCTACTTTGATGCGGAGGCCCCAAAGGGCCATTGCACTGCGGGTGGCGAGGGCCTACCGCTCGGTGGGCTTTTCGGCGGCGTGCGCTCTGGCGGGCACCCCTCCTTGGGAGTTGGAGGCGTGGGTGCTCGCCAGAGTGTACGAGTGGACGGCGCGGCGAAAGGCCCTCGGGGAGCGCCCCGTCGCGGAGGAGCGGGAGGCCGTGCGGCGGGAGGCGAGGGACGCCATCATCGTCCATTGGACGGACGACCTCGCCTCCGCCACCTTTGGCCGCCGAACCCTGGACGCGCTCGGTCCGGTCCTGCGAGACTGGCTCGAGCGCTCCCACGGGTTCCTCTCATTCCGTCTGGTGCAGGTGTTGTCAGGCCACGGCTGTTTCGGCAAGCACCTGCACCGGATCGGGAGGGAGGAGACCCCGGCGTGCCACGACTGCGGCGCGGCGGAGGACACGGCTCAGCACACCCTCGAGGTGTGCCCGGCTTGGTCTGAGCCGCGCCGCAGTCTAACAGCGGAGATCGGACAGGACCTCTCACTTCCCGGCGTGGTCAACGCCATGCTGGAGAGTGAGGGGTCCTGGGCAGCAGTCGCCTCTTTTTGCGAGGATGTCATCTCGCAAAGGGAGGCGGCGGAGCGTGCGCGGGAGGACGACCCTCTCGCTGCGCCGCTCCGCAGGCGCAGAAGAGGTCGGAGAAGACGCCGTCTTCTCCCTCCTCATGGTGGTGATGGGCGGGCGATAGGCGCGGGGGCGCCTCCGCCCGCATTGCACTCCACACCACCTCCGCCGGTAATTCCCAGCCCTCCCCCTGAACGGGGAGGACTTGAGGGGCCCGCCGCTTTAGGCGGGTTGTCGTCGGAGGAGGACTGGACGCTAAGGCTGCGCCGATCTCCCAGTCCTCTTCCACTCGGACGACGCGGGAATAACGCTGGGTCGTTTTAGTGGGTATACCGGGTCAGCCCGGGGAGTCCCACATACCCCTCCCGTTCCCCCGACGGGAGGGTATGCGTAATGCATTTTTTCCCAGTTTAAAAAAAAAAAAAAAAAAAAAAAAGGGGGACCCCCCACAGAGCTTGCGTCCACGTCGCGTCCCCTGGAAACGGCCCAGTTTGTCACCGTAACGGAGTGGCAGACTGGGTACGGCCAAAGAGCTCTGTACCTTCGTAGCTACGTATTTTATTGTTGCCTGCTTTCTACGAACCTGCTGTGGCTATGCCAAAACCCCCGCGGGACGCCTCCGGGCGGTTTTTAAAAGGCCCTTCTCAGGGCCAACCCAAAGGCCCTTCTCAGGGCCAACCAAAAGGCCCTTCTCAGGGCCAACCAAAAGGCCCTTCTCAGGGCCACTCCGACGCGTCAGCGTCCGAAGCTAGCCGCGCGCCGTCTGCGGCTAGCTTCTTCGGAAGGGACATGACAGATTCCGACGACGAGTCTGTCATCAGCGTCTCGGACGCGGGCGACTCCCGGTCGCGGAAGCGGGCCTTCCTCAAGGAGGGGTCCGAGGGCTCCTCGGGCTCAGCCAGGAGGTCGAAGGCCAAGAGGCCGACGACAGCCGCGGACACCCACCTGGTCGGTCTCGCGGACGCCCAGCGGCAGCTGGACTTGGCTCGGCGGACGCAGCAGCAGCAGGACCTGGAGGAGAGGGTCGCTGCAAAGGAGCAGCGGGCGCGTGCTGCTCGGGCCAAGTCCGGTTACGGCGCGTCCCGCGTGCTATACGCGGACCAGTCCTTGGCCGAACTGGCGCGCATGGCGGAAGAGGACGAGGAGGAGATCGCGGAGGTCGCCTCCAAGTCCTCTAATCTTAAGGGCACTTTTCAAAAGGCCCTTAAGTGCCGTGCCGCAAGCATGCGCGCCATTATCGAGGAGTTGGTCCAGCGTGAGGCGACCGACGAATCGCGCAAATTGCAGGCGACCGTCGATCGCCTCAAGCTTGAGGTCAGCCAGCTTCATCAGAAGCTGGCTGATGTCATGGCTCGGCCAAGTCAGGCCGAACCAAGACCTGCGGCGGAGGCCCCTACCCCCACCAACCTTGAGGATATCATCCGCAAGGTGGTAATGGAGGAGAGGGCCTTCACTAGAGCCTGCTTGGCAGGCATTGAGGACCGGCTCTTGCCGGAGAAGCGCCTCCGACCACCGCTTGCGGCGGACAAGAGGCGGGCCGAGCCGGGGCCGTCCTCGCAAGAGGATGACGCCCTTCTCCCTTCCACCACTCCGTCCAACCAGCAGGGTTGGACCGAAGTGGCCCGGAAGGGGAAGGGCAGGGGGAAAAAGACGGCAACAGCCGTCCCTGCCGTCCCTGCCACCACGACTCCCAGCCGGTCGCGGGCGACTGAGAAGGGAAAGGGGAAGGGGAAGGGCAAAAGGCCGGCAACGCCCGGACCTGCCGTCCCCGTCACCACGCCTCCCAGTCAGTCGCGGGCGGCTGGCGGGAGCAAGAAGAAGGGAAAGAGGAAATTGGTTCCCCCGAGGTCCGCAGCCGTCGTGGTGACGCTCACCGCGGAGGCTGCGGAACGCGGGGAAACCTACGCCTCCATTTTGGTGCGGGCGCGTGCCAATGCCGATCCCGCCCAACTGGGGATCGGCAAGCTTTCTTGCAGGCGGACCGAAACCGGGGCTCGAATATTCGAGTTCCCGGGGGCGGAGGGCAGCGCCAACGCTGACCTCTTTGCAGCCAAGCTGCAAGAGGTCATCGCGGACGCTGCCAAGGTGGCCCGACCGGTGAAGTCGGCAACCATAGAGGTGACCGGTCTTGACGACTCGGTCACCAAGGAGGAGGTGGTGGCGGCGGTCGCAGCCATTGGGGGCTGCGGCGTCGCAGCGGTGCAAGGCCGGGACATCAGGCCCGGCCGCGGCGGCATGGGCACTATTCGGCTCGAGTGCCCTGTCGCCGCTGCCAAAGCCGTCCTTTCAAAAGGACGCCTCCTTGTCGGCTTTAGCTCGGGTGCAGTCCGGGCCCTAGAGGAGCAGCCTCTGCGCTGCTTCCGGTGCTGCGGCATCGGGCACACCCGAGCCCTGTGCCCGTCAGCGGTGGACAGGTCAGAGACCTGCTACCGCTGCGGCAAGGAGGGCCACAAAGCCGCCTCCTGCACGGTCGCCAAGCCGCACTGTGTAGTGTGTGCTGCCAGTGGTCGCCCAGCAGGCCACGTAATGAGGGGGAGGTTATGCAACCCCCCCCTTAAGAAGGGCAAAGCGCAGGTGCCGGTCGGGCCTGCTGCTAGCATCGCCGTTCCCGAGGCTGGAACGGCGGTGGCTGCGGAGGAGGGGGGTGCGATGTCCGATTGATGGATACAATCGAACATCGCATCCTCCAGGCGAACACCAACCACTGCCGGGCTGCACAGGATCTCCTGATGCAGACCATGGCTGAGTGGTTGGTGGACTTGGCGGTGGTCGCCGAGCCTTACTCGGTCCCTGGCCATTGGCTGGGCGACCGAGACGGCCTGGTAGCGTTGGTGTCGCGGTCTTCCACGGACTCCCCTCCCCTCTCGCTTTTAGAGATGGGACCGGGATACGTGGCCGCCGCGTGGGGAGATTTGGCCCTGGTTGGGGTCTATTTCTCCCCTAACCGCCCTCTCTCGGACTTTGAGGATTTCCTGGAGATTCTCACTGCAGCCGTAGGGAGGGCGGCGCCACGCCAGGTCGTGGTGTTGGGCGACCTGAACGCCAAGTCGGTGGCCTGGGGCAATCCAGCTGCCTCATGCAACGTCCGGGGACGCGCCGTCGAATTTTGGGCGGCGTCATGCGGTGTGTCCCTCCTCAACAGGGGGGCGGTCCACACGTGTGTGCGGCAACGGGGAGGGTCGGTGGTGGACGTTTCGTTCGCCACCCCCGTGCTGGCCGCACGCATTGTGAACTGGCGGGTGGAGTTGGTGGAGACCTTGTCGGACCACCGTTATGTGCGGTTCGACATCTCCACCCAGAGCCCCCGTGGGGAGATGGCCCGCTCTGGCAGGTCTCCTTTCCCACGGTGGGCTCTCACTCGCCTGGACCGGGAGGCAGCCAAGGAGGCGGCCTTCCTCCAAGACTGGCTGTCGCCCCCTGTTGGGGCCCCGGACGTTGACGCCGCAGCGGTCCGGCTGAGGGAATCCTTGACCGAGGTTTGCAACTCCAGCATGCCTCGGTCTCGGCGTCCGCCTCCCCGCCGGGCCGTTTATTGGTGGTCAGAGGAGCTGGCGGGCCTACGAGCCACCTGCGTGGCGGCCAGAAGGGCCTACACGCGGAGCCGCCGGCGCAGCGCCCGTAATCAGGCAGAGGAGGACCGCCTCTACGCCTCTTACCGAGAGGCAAAGGCGGTCCTCAAGTCGGCTATGGGCGCTGCCAAGGACTCGGCGAGGGCCGAGATGCTGGAGGGTCTCGACAGGGATCCGTATGGGAGACCATACAGGGCGGCGCGGAACCAACTGCGGCCCCATGGTCCCCCACTTACGGAGACCCTCGAGCCGGCGTTGCTGGATGGGGTGGTCCGGTCTCTGTTTCCGCGCAGGACCGACTTCACCCCACCAACGATGGACCCTCCGCAGGCGGCGGCTCCGCCAGAGGAGGAGGCGGTCGAGGCGGGGGACGGAGTGTTGGCGGTGTCGTTTGACATCGCCAACGCCTTCAACTCCGTTCCCCACTCCACCATATTGGAGGCACTCCGGTACCACGGAGTGCCCCAATATTTGAGGAGCCTCCTGGCCAGCTACTTGGAGGATCGAGAGGTCCTCCTTGTGGACAAACTGGCCAGGATGCGGAGATACAGCGCGGAGTCCGGTGTTCCGCAGGGGTCAGTCTTAGGGCCCCCCCTGTGGAACATCGGCTTTGACTGGCTGTTGCGGGGAGCTCTTCTCCAGGGCACGAGTGTCATCTGCTACGCGGATGACACTCTCCTTACTGCCCGGGGGAAGAGCTTCGGGGAGGCGGCCTGTCTGGCCTCGGCTGGCGGGTCCTTGGTGGCAGGGAGGATCCGCCGCCTGGGATTGAGGGTGGCGCTGAACAAGACCGAGGCCGTGTTCTTTCACGGGCCTCGGCAGCGCTGCCCTCCCGACGCCCACATTGTGGTGGAGGGCGTCAGGGTGGGCGTCCAGGCCCAGATGAAGTATCTGGGCCTGGTGCTGGACAGCAGGTGGCGCTTCGGCCCGCACTTTAGCGGGCTGTCGACGCGCCTGCTGAGGGCTGCGGACGCCCTCTCCTGGCTCCTCCCGAATGTGGGGGGGCCGAACGCACGATGCCGGCGTTTATATGCCGGCATCCTGCGGAGCATGGCCCTGTACGGGGCCCCCATCTGGTCGGACTCCCTCAACAGGAGGGAGAACGCTACTATGATGCGGAGGCCCCAAAGGGCCATTGCACTGCGGGTGGCGAGGGCCTACCGCTCCGTGGGCTTTTCGTCGGCGTGCGCTCTGGCGGGCACCCCTCCTTGGGAGTTGGAGGCGTGGGTGCTCGCCAGAGTGTACGAGTGGACGGCGCGGCGAAAGGCCCTCGGGGAGCGCCCCGTCGCGGAGGAGCGGGAGGCCGTGCGGCGGGAGGCGAGGGACGCCATCATCGTCCATTGGACGGAGGACCTCGCCTCCGCCACCTTTGGCCGCCGTACCTTGGACGCGCTCGGTCCGGTCCTACGAGACTGGCTCGAGCGCTCCCACGGTTTCCTTTCATTCCGTCTGGTGCAGGTGTTGTCAGGCCACGGCTGTTTCGGCAAGCACCTGCACCGGATCGGGAGGGAGGAGACCCCGGCGTGCCACGACTGCGGCGCGGCGGAGGACACGGCTCAGCACACCCTCGAGGTGTGCCCGGCTTGGTCTGAGCCGCGCCGCAGTCTAACAGCGGAGATCGGACAGGACCTCTCACTTCCCGGCGTGGTCAACGCCATGCTGGAGAGTGAGGGGTCCTGGGCAGCAGTCGCCTCTTTTTGCGAGGATGTCATCTCGCAAAAGGAGGCGGCGGAGCGCGCGCGGGAGGACGACCCTCTCGCTGCGCCGCTCCGCAGGCGCAGAAGAGGTCGGAGAAGACGCCGTCTTCTCCCTCCTCATGGTGGTGATGGGCGGGCGATAGGCGCGGGGGCGCCTCCGCCCGCATTGCACTCCACACCACCCTCGCCGTTAATTCCCAGCCCTCCCCCTGAACGGGGAGGACTTGAGGGGCCCGCCGCTTTAGGCGGGTTGTCGTCGGAGGAGGACTGGACGCTAAGGCTGCGCCGATCTCCCAGTCCTCTTCCACTCGGACGACGCGGGAATAACACTGGGTCGTTTTAGTGGGTATACCGGGTCAGCCCGGGGAGTCCCACATACCCCTCCCGTTCCCCCGACGGGAGGGTATGCGTAATGCATTTTTTCCCAGTTTAAAAAAAAAAAAAAAAAAGGTTAGGTTGGGGGACCCCCCACAGAGCTTGCGTCCTCGTCGCGTCCCCTGGAAACGGCCCAGTTTGTCACCGTAACGGAGTGGCAAACTGGGTACGGCTAAAGTGCTCTGTGCTTTCGTAGCTTCTTTTAATCTTGCGTTGTTACTGCGAACATGCGGAAGGCTATGCCTACGCCCCCGCGGGACGCCTGCGGGCGTTTTAAAAAAGGCCCTTCTCAGGGCCAACCCAAAGGCCCTTCTCAGGGCCAACCAAAAGGCCCTTCTCAGGGCCACTCTGACGCTTCTGCGTCAGAAGCTAGTCGCGCGCCGTCTGCGGCTAGCTTCTATGGAAGAGCGGACCTGTCCGATTCGGACGAGTCCGACATAAGCGTCTCGGACGCAGGCGACCCTAGGTCGCGAAAGCGGGCCTTCCGTAAGGAAGGGTCTGAGGGCTCCTCGAGCTCAGCGAGGAAGCCCAAAGCCAAAAAGCCGACGACATCTGCGGACACCCACGTCGTGGGTCTCGCAGATGCCCAGCGGCAGTTGGACCTGGCTCGGCGGACGCAGCACCAGCAAGAGCTGGAAGAGCGTGTTGCTGCGAAGGAGCAGCGAGCGCGTACTGCTCGGGCCAAGTCAGGATACGGCGCGTCCCGCGTTTTGTACGCCGACTATTCACTGGACGACCTGGAACGGATGGCGGAGGAGGACGAGGAGGAGATCGCGGAGGTCGCCTCTAAGTCCTCCAACCTTAAAGGGACTTTCCAGAAGGCCCTTAAGTGTCGGGCCGCGAGCATGCGCGGAATAGTGTTGGAGCTGGCCCAACGCAAGACCACCGACGAAACGCGGCAACTGCAGGCGACAGTCAATCGCTTGCAGGCGGAGGTCAGCCAGCTTCACAAGAAGCTAGCTGAAGCCACGGCCCGGCCACAGCAGGCCGGGCCGAGCCCTGCGGCGGAGGCCCCCACCCCCACCAACCTTGAGGACATTATCCGCAAGGTGGTATTGGAGGAGAGGGCCTTCACTAGAGCCTGCTTGGCAGGCATTGAGGACCGGCTCTTGCCGGAGAAGCGCCTCCGACCACCGCTTGCGGCGGACAAGAGGCGGGCCGAGCCGGGGCCGTCCTCGCAAGAGGATGACGCCCTTCTCCCTTCCACCACTCCGTCCAACCAGCAGGGTTGGACCGAAGTGGCCCGGAAGGGGAAGGGCAGGGGGAAAAAGACGGCAACAGCCGTCCCTGCCGTCCCTGCCACCACGACTCCCAGCCGGTCGCGGGTGACTGGGAGGGGAAAGGGGAAGGGGAAGGGCAAAAGGCCGGCAACGCCCGGACCTGCCGTCCCCGTCACCACGCCTCCCGGTCAGTCGCGGGCGGTTGGCGGGGGCAACAAGAAGAAGGGGAAGGGGAAATTGGTTCCCCCGAAGTCCGCAGCCGTCGTGGTGACGCTCACCGCGGAGGCTGCGGAACGCGGGGAAACCTACGCTTCCATTTTGGTGCGGGCGCGTGCCAATGCCGATCCCGCCCAACTGGGGATCGGCAAATTATCTTGCCGGCGTACCGAAACCGGGGCTCGTATTTTCGAGTTCCCGGGGGCGGAGGGCAGCGCCAACGCTGACCTCTTTGCAGCCAAGCTGCAGGAGGTCATCGCGGACGCTGCCAAGGTGGCCCGACCGGTGAAGTCGGCGACCATCGAGGTGACCGGTCTTGACGACTCGGTCACCAAGGAGGAGGTGGTGGCGGCGGTCGCAGCCATTGGGGGCTGCGGCGTCGCAGCGGTGCAAGGCCGGGACATCAGGCCCGGCCGCGGCGGCATGGGCACTATTCGGCTCGAGTGCCCAGTCGCCGTTGCCAAAGCCGTCCTTGCAAAAGGACGGCTCGCCGTCGGCTTTAGCTCGGGTGCAGTCCGGGCCTTAGAGGAGCAGCCTCTGCGCTGCTTC
The DNA here is from genome assembly GCA_950371165.1 of Lacanobia oleracea. Classification (NCBI taxonomy): domain Eukaryota; kingdom Metazoa; phylum Arthropoda; class Insecta; order Lepidoptera; family Noctuidae; genus Lacanobia; species Lacanobia oleracea. The sequence goes on from OX493406.1 coordinate 24,301,721, forward strand.
CGGTGCTGCGGCATCGGGCACACCCGAGCCCTGTGCCCGTCAGCGGTGGACAGGTCGGAGACCTGCTACCGCTGCGGCAAGGAGGGCCACAAAGCCGCCTCCTGCACGGTCGCCAAGCCGCAATGCGCCGTCTGTGCCGCGAGCGGTCGCCCAGCAGGCCACGTAATGAGGGGGAGGTTGTGCAACCCCCCCCTTAAGAAAGGCAAAGCGCAGGTGCCGGTCGGGCCTGTTGCTAGCACTGCCGTTCCCGAGGTTGGAACGGCGGTGGCTGCGGAGGAGGGGGGTGCGATGTCCGATTGATGGATTCAATCGAACATCGCATCCTCCAGGCGAACACCAACCACTGCCGGGCTGCACAGGATCTCCTGATGCAGACCATGGCTGAGTGGTTGGTGGACTTGGCGGTGGTCGCCGAGCCTTACTCGGTCCCTGGCCATTGGCTGGGCGACCGAGACGGCCTGGTAGCGTTGGTGTCGCGGTCTTCCACGGACTCCCCTCCCCTCTCGCTTTTAGAGAGGGGACCGGGATACGTGGCCGCCGCGTGGGGAGATTTGGCCCTGGTTGGGGTCTATTTCTCCCCTAACCGCCCTCTCTCGGACTTTGAGGACGGAGTGTTGGCGGTGTCGTTTGACATCGCCAACGCCTTCAACTCCGTTCCCCACTCCACCATATTGGAGGCACTCCGGTACCACGGAGTGCCCCAATATTTGAGGAGCCTCCTGGCCAGCTACTTGGAGGATCGAGAGGTCCTCCTTGTGGACAAACTGGCCAGGATGCGGCGATACAGCGCGGAGTCCGGTGTTCCGCAGGGGTCAGTCTTAGGGCCCCCCCTGTGGAACATCGGCTTTGACTGGCTGTTGCGGGGAGCTCTTCTCCAGGGCACGAGTGTCATCTGCTACGCGGATGACACTCTCCTTACTGCCCGGGGGAAGAGCTTCGGGGAGGCGGCCTGTCTGGCCTCGGCTGGCGGGTCCTTAGTGGCAGGGAGGATCCGCCGCCTGGGATTGAGGGTGGCGCTGAACAAGACCGAGGCCGTGTTCTTTCACGGGCCTCGGCAGCGCTGCCCTCCAGACGCCCACATTGTGGTGGAGGGCGTCAGGGTGGGCGTCCAGGCCCGGATGAAGTATCTGGGCCTGGTGTTGGACAGCAGGTGGCGCTTCGGCCCGCACTTTAGCGGGCTGTCGACGCGCCTGCTGAGGGCTGCGGACGCCCTCTCCTGGCTCCTCCCCAACCTTGGAGGGCCCAACGCACGATGCCGGCGCCTATATGCTGGCATCCTGCGGAGCATGGCCCTGTACGGGGCCCCCATCTGGTCGGACTCCCTCAACAGGAGGGAGAACGCTACTATGATGCGGAGGCCCCAAAGGGCCATTGCACTGCGGGTGGCGAGGGCCTACCGCTCGGTGGGCTTCTCGGCGGCGTGCGCTCTGGCGGGCACCCCGCCTTGGGAGTTGGAGGCGTGGGTGCTCGCCAGAGTGTACGAGTTGACGGCGCAGCGAAGGGCCCTCGGCGAGCGCCCCGTCGCGGAGGAGCGGGAGGCCGTGCGGCGGGAGGCGAGGGACGCCATCATCGTCCATTGGACAGAGGACCTCGCCTCCGCTACCTTTGGCCGCCGTACATTGGACGCGCTCGGTCCGGTCCTACGAGACTGGCTCGAGCGCTCCCACGGGTTCCTCTCATTCCGTCTGGTGCAGGTGTTGTCAGGCCACGGCTGTTTCGGCAAGCACCTGCACCGGATCGGGAGGGAGGAGACCCCGGCGTGCCACGACTGCGGCGCGGCGGAGGACACGGCTCAGCACACCCTCGAGGTGTGCCCGGCTTGGTCTGAGCCGCGCCGCAGTCTAACAGCGGAGATAGGACAGGACCTCTCGCTTCCCGGCGTGGTCAACGCCATGCTGGAGAGTGAGGGGTCCTGGGCAGCTGTCGCCTCTTTTTGCGAAGATGTCATCTCGCAAAAGGAGGCGGCGGAGCGCGCGCGGGAGGACGACCCTCTCGCTGCGCCGCTCCGCAGGCGAAGAAGAGGTCGGAGAAGACGCCGTCTTCTCCCTCCTCACGGTGGTGATGGGCGGGCGATAGGCGCGGGGGCGCCTCCGCCCGCATTGCACTCCACACCACCTTCGCCGGTCATTCCCAGCCCTCCCCCTGAACGGGGAGGACTTGAGGGGCCCGCCGCTTTAGGCGGGTTCTCGTCGGAGGAGGACTGGACGCTAAGGCTGCGCCGATCTCCCAGTCCTCTTCCACTCGGACGAAGCGGGAATGCCGCTGGGTTATTTTAGTGGGTATACCGGGTCAGCCCGGGGAGTCCCACATACCCCTCCCGTTCCCCCGACGGGAAGGTATGCGTAATGCATTTTTTCCCAGCTTAAAAAAAAAAAAAAAAAAAAAAAAAAGGTTAGGTTAGGTTGGGGGACCCCCCACAGAGTTTGCGTCCACGTCGCGTCCCCTGGAAACGGCCCAGTTTGTCACGGTAACGGAGTGGCATACTGGGTACGGCCAAAGTTCTCTGTGATCTCGTAATTACTGTTTTTATCTTGCCTTTTTAATTGCGAACATGCGGAAGGCTATGCCTATGCCCCTGCGGGACGCCTGCGGGCGTTTTCAAAAAGGCCCTTCTCAGGGCCAACCCAAAGGCCCTTCTCAGGGCCAACCAAAAGGCCCTTCTCAGGGCCACTCCGACGCTTCGGCGTCAGAGGCTAGCCGCGCGCCGTCTGCGGCTAGCTTCTTTGGAAGAGCGGACGACGTTTCGGACTCCGAAAATGAGTCCATTATAAGCGTCTCAGATGCGGGCGATTCACGGTCGCGTAAGCGTGCGTATCGGAAGGGAGGGTCAGAAGGCTCCTCGGGCTCGGGTTCGGTGAGGAAGTCGAAGGCCAAAAAGCCGACGACAGCCGCAGACACACATGATGTGGGTCTCGCGACCGCCCAACGCCAGTTGGACCTGGCTCGGCGGGCACAGAAACAGCAGGACCTAGAAGAGCAGGTTGCTGCCAAGGAGCAGCGGGCGTGCGCCGCCCGAGCAAAGTCCGGTTACGGCGCGTCCCGCGTCCTGTACGCGGACTACTCTGTAGCCGACCTGGAACGGTTGGCAGAGGAGGACGAGGAGGAGATCGCGGAGGTCGCCTCCAAGTCCTCCAATCTAAAAGGGACCTTCCAGAAGGCCCTTAAGAGCCGGGCCGCGAGCATGCGTGGCATTGTGTTGGAGCTAGTCCAACGCAAGACCACCGAAGAAACGCGGCAACTGCAGGCGACCGTCGATCGCTTGCAGGCGGAGGTCAGCCAGCTCCACACAAAGCTAGCTGAAGCCACGGCCCGGCCACAGCAGACCGAACCAAGACCTGCGGCGGAGGCCCCCACCCCCACCAACCTTGAGGATGTCATCCGCAAGGTTGTCATGGAGGAGAGGGCCTTCACCAGAGCCTGCCTAGCAGGCATAGAGGACCGGCTCCTGCCGGAGAAGCGCCTTCGACCGCCGCTCGCGGCGGACAAGAGGCGAGCTGAGCCGGGGCCGTCCTCGCAAGGGGAGGACGCCCTTCTCCCTTCGACTACTCCGTCCAACCAGCCGGGTTGGACTGAAGTGGTCCGGAAGGGGAAGGGCCGAGGTAAGAAGACGGCGACGGCCGTCCCTGCCGTCCCCGCCACCACACATACAGGCCAGTCGCAGGCGACTGGTGGGAGAAAGGGAAAGCGGAAGGGCAAAAGGTCGGCAACGCCCGGACCTGCCGTCCCCGTCACCACGCCTCCCAGTCAGTCGCGGGTTGCTGGCGGGGGCAACAAGAAGAAGGGCAAGGGGAAATTGGTTCCCCCGAAGTCCGCAGCCGTCGTGGTGACGCTCACCGCGGAGGCTGCGGAACGCGGGGAAACCTACGCTTCCATTTTGGTGCGGGCGCGTGCCAATGCCGATCCCGCCCAACTGGGGATCGGCAAATTATCTTGCCGGCGTACCGAAACCGGGGCTCGTATTTTCGAGTTCCCGGGGGCGGAGGGCAGCGCCAACGCTGACCTCTTTGCAGCCAAGCTGCAGGAGGTCATCGCGGACGCTGCCAAGGTGGCCCGACCAGTCAAGTTGGCGGCCATCGAGGTGACCGATCTTGACGATTCGGTCACCAAGGAGGAGGTGGTGGCGGCGGTCGCAGCGATTGGTGGCTGCGGCGTCGCGGCGGTGCGGGGTCGGGACATCAGGCCTGGCCGCGGCGGCATGGGCACTATCCGGCTCGAGTGCCCGGTCGCCGCTGCCAAAGCCGTCCTTGACAAAGGACGGCTCGCCGTTGGCTTCAGTTCGGGTGTGGTACGAGCACTTGGGGAGCAGCCTTTGCGCTGCTTCAGGTGTTGCGGCATCGGACACACCCGAGCCCTCTGTCCGTCCACCGTCGACAGGTCCGACGCCTGCTACCGCTGCGGCAAGGAGGGCCACAAAGCCGCCGCCTGCACGGTCGCCACGCCACACTGCGTGGTGTGTGCTGCCAGTGGCCGCCCAGCAGGTCACATCATGCGGGGGAGGTTGTGCAACCCCCCCCCTAAGAGGGGCAAAGCGCAGGTGCCAGTAGGGCCTGCTGCTAGAATCGCCGTTCCCGAGGCTGGAACGGCGGTGGCTGCGGAGGAGGGGGGTGCGATGTCCGATTGATGGATACAGTCGAACATCGCATCCTCCAGGCGAACACCAACCACTGCCGGGCTGCACAGGACCTCCTGATGCAGACCATGGCTGAGTGGTTGGTGGACCTGGCGGTGGTCGCCGAGCCTTACTCGGTCCCTGGCCATTGGCTGGGCGACCGAGACGGCCTGGTGGCAATGGTGTCGCGGTCTTCCACAGACTCCCCTCCCCTCTCGCTTTTAGAGAGGGGACCGGGATACGTGGCCGCCGCGTGGGGAGATTTGGCCCTGGTTGGGGTCTATTTCTCCCCAAACCGCCCTCTCTCGGACTTTGAGGATTTCCTGGAGATCCTCACTGCAGCCGTAGGGAGGGCGGCGCCACGCCAGGTCGTGGTGTTGGGCGACCTGAACGCCAAGTCGGTGGCCTGGGGCAATCCAGCTGCCTCTTGCAACGTCCGGGGACGCGCCGTCGAATTTTGGGCGGCGTCATGCGGTGTGTCCCTCCTCAACAGGGGGGCGGTCCACACATGTGTGCGGCAACGGGGAGGGTCGGTGGTGGACGTTTCGTTCGCCACCCCCGTGCTGGCCGCACGCATTGTGAACTGGCGGGTGGAGTTGGTGGAGACCTTGTCGGACCACCGTTATGTGCGGTTCGACATCTCCACCCAGAGCCCCCGTGGGGAGATGGCCCGCTCTGGCGGGTCTCCTTTCCCACGGTGGGCTCTCACTCGCCTGGACCGGGAGGCAGCCAAGGAGGCGGCCTTCCTCCAAGACTGGCTGTCGCCCCCTGTTGGGGCCTTAAGGGGGCCTTTTGGGGGTTAGGTTAGGTTAGGTTAGGTTGGGGGACCCCCCACAGAGTTTGCGTCCTCGTCGCGTCCCCTGGAAACGGCCCAATCTGTCACCGTAACGGAGTGGCAGATTGGGTACGGCTAAAGAACTCTGTGCTCTCGTAGCTACATTTTATATTTTTGCGGTTTTAACTACGAGCTTGCGGAAGGCTATGCCTACGCCCCCGCGGGACGCCTGCGGGCGTTTTAAAAAAGGCCCTTCTCAGGGCCAACCAAAAGGCCCTTCTCAGGGCCAACCAAAAGGCCCTTCTCAGGGCCAACCAAAAGGCCCTTCTCAGGGCCAACCAAAAGGCCCTTCTCAGGGCCAATCCGACGCTTCAGCGTCTGAAGCTAGCCGCGCGCCGTCTGCGGCTAGCTTCTTTGGAAGGGCGGACCTGTCCGATTCGGACGAGTCCGTCATAAGCGTCTCGGACGCAGGCGACACCAGGTCGCGAAAGCGGGCCTTCCGTAAGGAAGGGTCCGAGGGCTCCTCAAGTTCGACGAGGAAGTCCACGGCAGCGAAGAAGCCGACGACATCTGCGGACACCCACGTCGTGGGTCTCGCAGATGCCCAGCGGCAGTTGGACCTGGCTCGGCGGACGCAGCACCAGCAGGAGCTGGAAGAGCGTGTTGCTGCGAAGAAGCAGCGGGCGCGTGCTGCTCGGGCCAAGTCTGGTTACGGCGCGTCCCGCGTGCTATACGCGGACCAGTCATTGGCCGAACTGGCGCGCATGGCGGAAGAGGACGAGGAGGAGATCGCGGAGGTCGCCTCCAAGTCCTCTAATCTTAAGGGCACTTTTCAAAAGGCCCTTAAGTGCCGTGCCGCAAGCATGCGCGCCATTATCGAGGAGTTGGTCCAGCGTGAGGCGACCGACGAATCGCGCAAATTGCAGGCGACCGTCGATCGCCTCAAGCTGGAGGTCAGCCAGCTTCATCAGAAGCTGGCTGATGTCATGGCTCAGCCCATTCAGGCCGAACCAAGACCTGCGGCGGAGGCCCCCACCCCCACCAACCTTGAGGATATCATCCGCAAGGTGGTAATGGAGGAGAGGGCCTTCACTAGAGCCTGCTTGGCAGGCATTGAGGACCGGCTCTTGCCGGAGAAGCGCCTCCGACCACCGCTTGCGGCGGACAAGAGGCGGGCCGAGCCGGGGCCGTCCTCGCAAGAGGATGACGCCCTTCTCCCTTCCACCACTCCGTCCAACCAGCAGGGTTGGACCGAAGTGGCCCGGAAGGGGAAGGGCAGGGGGAAAAAGACGGCAACAGCCGTCCCTGCCGTCCCTGCCACCACGACTCCCAGCCGGTCGCGGGCGACTGAGAAGGGAAAGGGGAAGGGGAAGGGCAAAAGGCCGGCAACGCCCGGACCTGCCGTCCCCGTCACCACGCCTCCCAGTCAGTCGCGGGCGGCTGGCGGGAGCAAGAAGAAGGGAAAGAGGAAATTGGTTCCCCCGAGGTCCGCAGCCGTCGTGGTGACGCTCACCGCGGAGGCTGCGGAACGCGGGGAAACCTACGCCTCCATTTTGGTGCGGGCGCGTGCCAATGCCGATCCCGCCCAACTGGGGATCGGCAAGCTTTCTTGCAGGCGGACCGAAACCGGGGCTCGAATATTCGAGTTCCCGGGGGCGGAGGGCAGCGCCAACGCTGACCTCTTTGCAGCCAAGCTGCAAGAGGTCATCGCGGACGCTGCCAAGGTGGCCCGACCGGTGAAGTCGGCGACCATCGAGGTGACCGGTCTTGACGACTCGGTCACCAAGGAGGAGGTGGTGGCGGCGGTCGCAGCCATTGGGGGCTGCGGCGTCGCAGCGGTGCAAGGCCGGGACATCAGGCCCGGCCGCGGCGGCATGGGCACTATTCGGCTCGAGTGCCCTGTCGCCGCTGCCAAAGCCGTCCTTGCAAAAGGACGCCTCCTTGTCGGCTTTAGCTCGGGTGCAGTCCGGGCCCTAGAGGAGCAGCCTCTGCGCTGCTTCCGGTGCTGCGGCATCGGGCACACCCGAGCCCTGTGCCCGTCAGCGGTGGACAGGTCAGAGACCTGCTACCGCTGCGGCAAGGAGGGCCACAAAGCCGCCTCCTGCACGGTCGCCAAGCCGCACTGTGTAGTGTGTGCTGCCAGTGGTCGCCCAGCAGGCCACGTAATGAGGGGGAGGTTATGCAACCCCCCCCTTAAGAAGGGCAAAGCGCAGGTGCCGGTCGGGCCTGCTGCTAGCATCGCCGTTCCCGAGGCTGGAACGGCGGTGGCTGCGGAGGAGGGGGGTGCGATGTCCGATTGATGGATACAATCGAACATCGCATCCTCCAGGCGAACACCAACCACTGCCGGGCTGCACAGGATCTCCTGATGCAGACCATGGCTGAGTGGTTGGTGGACTTGGCGGTGGTCGCCGAGCCCTACTCGGTCCCTGGCAATTGGCTGGGCGACCGAGACGGCTTGGTGGCGTTGGTGTCGCGGTCTTCCACAGACTCCCCTCCCCTCTCGCTTTTAGAGAGGGGACCGGGATACGTGGCCGCCGCGTGGGGGGATTTGGCCCTGGTTGGGGTCTATTTCTCCCCAAACCGCCCTCTCTCGGACTTTGAGGATTTCCTGGAGATCCTCACTGCAGCCGTAGGGAGGGCGGCGCCACGCCAGGTCGTGGTGTTGGGCGACCTGAACGCCAAGTCGGTGGCCTGGGGCAACCCAGCCGCCTCCTGCAACGTCCGGGGACGCGCCGTCGAGTTTTGGGCGGCGTCATGCGGCGTGTCCCTCCTCAATAGGGGGGCGGTCCACACGTGTGTGCGGCAACGGGGAGGGTCGGTGGTGGACGTTTCGTTCGCCACCCCCGTGCTAGCCGCACGCATTGTGAACTGGCGGGTGGAGTTGGTGGAGACCTTGTCGGACCACCGTTATGTGCGGTTCGACATCTCCACCCAGAGCCCCCGTGGGGAGATGGCCCGCTCTGGCAGGTCTCCCTTCCCACGGTGGGCTCTCACTCGCCTGGACCGGGAGGCAGCCAAGGAGGCGGCCTTCCTCCAAGATTGGCTGTCGCCCCCTGTTGAGGCCCCGGACGTTGACGCAGCAGCGGTCCGGCTGAGGGAGTCCTTGACCGAGGTGTGCAACTCCAGCATGCCTCGGTCTCGGCGTCCGCCTCCCCGCCGGGCCGTCTATTGGTGGTCGGAGGAGCTGGCAGGCCTCCGGGCCACTTGCGTGGCGGCCAGAAGGGCCTACACGCGGAGCCGCCGGCGCAGCGCCCGTAATCAGGCAGAGGAGGACCGCCTCTACGCCTCTTACCGAGAGGCAAAGGCGGTCCTCAAGTCGGCTATGGGCGCTGCCAAGGACTCGGCGAGGGCCGAGATGCTGGAGGGTCTCGACAGGGATCCGTATGGGAGACCATACAGGGCGGCGCGGAACCAACTGCGGCCCCATGGTCCCCCACTTACGGAGACCCTCGAGCCGGCGTTGCTGGATGGGGTGGTCCGGTCTCTGTTTCCGCGCAGGACCGACTTCACCCCTCCAGCGATGGACCCTCCGCAGTCGGCGGCTCCGCAGGAGGAAGAGGAGGCACCTCCGGTGACGGAGGAGGAGTTTCGCGCGGGGGTGCTTAGCCTCCGCGCGAAGAAGACGGCTCCTGGGCCGGACGGCGTCCCCGCACGGGTGGTGGCCATAGCTGCCGCTCAAATGGAGGACAGGTTTCGGGAACTCTTCAGCGCGTGCTTTACGGCTGGAAGGTTCCCGAAACTGTGGAAGGAGGGGCAGCTGTGCCTCCTCCGAAAGGAGGGACGCCCGGCGGATTCCCCCTCGGCATACCGGCCCATCGTTCTGCTCGATGAGGTCGGTAAATTGTTCGAGGGGATCATCGCCGGCCGGCTCAGGAGCCATCTGCAGGGTGTAGGGCCGGACCTGTCGGACGCCCAGTTCGGTTTCCGACAGGGCCGGTCCACCATCGACGCGCTGGCCCTTCTTAAGGGCCAGGTGAAAGAGGCGGTCGAGGCGGGGGACGGAGTGTTGGCAGTGTCGTTCGACATCGCCAACGCCTTCAACTCCGTTCCCCACTCCACCATATTGGAGGCACTCCGGTATCACGGAGTGCCCCAATATTTGAGGAGACTCCTGGCCAGCTACTTGGAGGATCGAGAGGTCCTCCTTGTGGACAAACTGGCCAGGATGCGGAGATACAGCGCCGAGTCCGGTGTTCCGCAGGGGTCAGTCTTAGGGCCCCCCCTGTGGAACATCGGATTCGACTGGCTGTTGCGGGGAGCTCTTCTCCAGGGCACGAGTGTCATCTGCTACGCGGATGACACTCTCCTCACTGCCCGGGGGAAGAGCTTCGGGGAGGCGGCCTGTCTGGCCTCGGCTGGCGGGTCCTTGGTGGCAGGGAGGATCCGCCGCCTGGGATTGAGGGTGGCGCTGAACAAGACCGAGGCCGTGTTCTTTCACGGGCCTCGGCAGCGCTGCCCTCCCGACGCCCACATTGTGGTGGAGGGCGTCAGGGTGGACGTCCAGGCCCAGATGAAGTATCTGGGTCTGGTGTTGGACAGCAGGTGGCGCTTCGGCCCGCACTTTAGCGGGCTGTCGACGCGCCTGCTGAGGGCTGCGGACGCCCTCTCCTGGCTCCTCCCCAACCTGGGAGGGCCCAACGCACGATGCCGGCGCCTATATGCCGGCATCCTGCGAAGCATGGCCCTGTACGGGGCCCCCATCTGGGCGGACTCCCTCCACAGGAGGGAGAACGCTACTATGATGCGGAGGCCCCAAAGGGCCATTGCACTGCGGGTGGCGAGGGCCTACCGCTCGGTGGGCTTTTCGGCGGCGTGCGCTCTGGCGGGCACCCCTCCTTGGGAGCTGGAGGCGTGGGTGCTCGCCAGAGTGTACGAGTGGACGGCGCGACGAAAGGCCCTCGGGGAGCGCCCCGTCGCGGAGGAGCGGGAGGCCGTGCGGCGGGAGGCGAGGGACGCCATCATCGTCCATTGGACGGACGACCTCGCCTCCGCCACCTTTGGCCGCCGAACGTTGGACGCGCTCGGTCCGGTCCTGCGAGACTGGCTCGAGCGCTCCCACGGGTTCCTCTCATTCCGTCTGGTGCAGGTGTTGTCAGGCCACGGCTGTTTCGGCAAGCACCTGCACCGGATCGGGAGGGAGGAGACCCCGGCGTGCCACGACTGCGGCGCGGCGGAGGACACGGCTCAGCACACCCTCGAGGTGTGCCCGGCTTGGTCTGAGCCGCGTCGCAGTCTAACAGCGGAGATCGGACAGGACCTCTCGCTTCCCGGCGTGGTCAACGCCGTGCTGGAGAGTGAGGGGTCCTGGGCAGCTGTCGCCTCTTTTTGCGAGGATGTCATCTCGCAAAAGGAGGCGGCGGAGCGCGCGCGGGAGGACGACCCTCTCGCTGCGCCGCTCCGCAGGCGCAGAAGAGGTCGGAGAAGACGTCGTCTTCTCCCTCCTCATGGTGGTGATGGGCGGGCGATAGGCGCGGGGGCGCCTCCGCCCGCATTGCACTCCACACCACCCTCGCCGGTCATTCCCAGCCCTCCCCCTGAACGGGGAGGACTTGAGGGGCCCGCCGCTTTAGGCGGGTTGTCGTCGGAGGAGGACTGGACGCTAAGGCTGCGCCGATCTCCCAGTCCTCTTCCACTCGGACGACGCGGGAATAACACTGGGTCGTTTTAGTGGGTATACCGGGTCAGCCCGGGGAGTCCCACATACCCCTCCCGTTCCCCCGACGGGAGGGTATGCGTAATGCATTTTTTCCCAGTTTAAAAAAAAAAAAAAAAAAAAAAAAAGGTTAGGTTAGGTTGGGGGCTCCAGGCCCAGATGAAGTATCTGGGCCTGGTGTTGGACAGCAGGTGGCGCTTCGGCCCGCACTTTAGCGGGCTGTCGACGCGCCTGCTGAGGGCTGCGGACGCCCTCTCCTGGCTCCTCCCGAACCTGGGGGGGCCCAACGCACGATGCCAGCGTTTATATGCCGGCATCCTGCGGAGCATGGCCCTGTACGGGGCCCCCATCTGGGCGGACTCCCTCAACAGGAGGGAGAACGCAACTGCCATGCGCAGGCCCCAAAGGGCCATTGCACTGCGGGTGGCGAGGGCCTACCGCTCGGTGGGCTTTTCGGCGGCGTGCGCTCTGGCGGGCACCCCTCCTTGGGAGTTGGAGGCGTGGGTGCTCGCCAGAGTGTACGAATGGACGGCGCGACGAAAGGCCCTCGGGGAGCGCCCCGTCGCGGAGGAGCGGGAGGCCGTGCGGCGGGAGGCGAGGGACGTCATCATCGTCCATTGGACGGACGACCTCGCCTCCGCCACCTTTGGCCGCCGAGCCCTGGACGCGCTCGGTCCGGTCCTGCGAGACTGGCTCGAGCGCTCCCACGGGTTCCTCTCATTCCGTCTGGTGCAGGTGTTGTCAGGCCACGGCTGTTTCGGCAAGCACCTGCACCGGATCGGGAGGGAGGAGACCCCGGCGTGCCACGACTGCGGCGCGGCGGAGGACACGGCTCAGCACACCCTCGAGGTGTGCCCGGCTTGGTCTGAGCCGCGCCGCAGTCTAACAGCGGAGATAGGACAGGACCTCTCACTTCCCGGCGTGGTCAACGCCATGCTGGAGAGTGAGGGGTCCTGGGCAGCTGTCGCCTCTTTTTGCGAGGATGTCATCTCGCAAAAGGAGGCGGCGGAGCGCGCGCGGGAGGACGACCCTCTCGCTGCGCCGCTCCGCAGGCGCAGAAGAGGTCGGAGAAGACGCCGTCTTCTCCCTCCTCATGGTGGTGATGGGCGGGCGATAGGCGCGGGGGCGCCTCCGCCCGCATTGCACTCCACACCACCCTCGCCGTTTATTCTCAGCCCTCCCCCTGAACGGGGAGGACTTGAGGGGCCCGCCGCTTTAGGCGGGTTGTCGTCGGAGGAGGACTGGACGCTAAGGCTGCGCCGATCTCCCAGTCCTCTTCCACTCGGACGACGCGGGAATAACACTGGGTCATTTTAGTGGGTATACCGGGTCAGCCCGGGGAGTCCCACATACCCCTCCCGTTCCCCCGACGGGAGGGTATGCGTAATGCATTTTTTCCCAGTTTAAAAAAAAAAAAAAAAAAAAAAAAAAAAAAAAGGTTAGGTTGGGGGCCGGAAGCGGGCCTTCCTCAAGGAGGGGTCCGAGGGCTCCTCGGGCTCAGCCAGGAGGTCGAAGGCCAAGAGGCCGACGACAGCCGCGAACACCCACGTGGTGGGTCTCGCGGACGCCCAGCGGCAGCTGGACTTGGCTCGGCGGACGCAGCAGCAGCAGGACCTGGAGGAGAGGGTCGCTGCTAAGGAGCAGCGGGCGCGTGCTGCTCGGGCCAAGTCCGGTTACGGCGCGTCCCGCGTGTTGTACGCGGACTACACATTGGCCGACCTGGAGCGGATGGCGGAGGAGGACGAGGAGGAGATCGCGGAGGTCGCCTCCAAGTCCTCCAATCTGAAGGGTACCTTTCAGAAGGCCCTAAAGTTCCGAGCTGCGAGCATGCGCAGCGTCATTGCGGAGCTCGTGAAGCGCAAGGCGACCGACGAATCGCGCAAATTGCAGGCGACCGTCGATCGCCTCAAGCTGGAAGTCAGCCAGCTTCATCAGAAGCTGGCTGATGTCATGGCTCGGCCAATTCAGGCCGAACCGAGTCCTGCGGCGGAGGCCCCCTCCTCCACCAACCTTGAGGATGTCATCCGCAAGGTGGTTATGGAGGAGCGGGCCTTCACCAGAGCCTGCCTAGCAGGAATAGAGGACCGGCTCCTGCCGGAGAAGCGCCTCCGACCGCCGCTCGCGGCGGACAAGAGGCGGGCCGAGCCGGGGCCGTCCTCGCAAGGGGAGGACGCCCTTCTCCCTTCCACTACTCCGTCCAACCAGCCGGGTTGGACTGAAGTGGTCCGGAAGGGGAAGGGCCGAGGTAAGAAGACGGTGACAGCCGTCCCTGCCGTCCCTGCCACGACGACTCCCGGCCGGTCGCAGGCGGCTGGAAAGGGGAAGGGGAAGGGGAAGGGCGGAAAGACGGCAACGGCCGCACCTGCCGTCCCCGCCACCTCGCCTCCCAGTCAGTCGCGGGCGGCTGGCAGGGGCAAGAAGGGAAAGGGGAAACTTGTTCCCCCAAAGTCCGCGGCCGTCGTGGTGACACTCACCGCGGAGGCCGCGGAGCGAGGCGAGACGTACGCGTCAATTTTAGTGCGGGCGCGTGCAAATGCCGATCCCACCCAATTGGGGATCGACAATCACCGACTGACCTCTTTGCAGCCAAGCTGCAAGAGGTCATCGCGGACGCTGCCAAGGTGGCCCGACCGGTAAAAACGGCGACCATCGAGGTGACCGATTTGGACGATTCGGTCACCAAGGAGGAGGTGGTGGCGGCGATCGCAGCCATTGGGGGCTGCGGCGTCGCAGCGGTGCAAGGCCGGGACATCAGGCCCGGCCGCGGCGGCATGGGCACTATCCGGCTCGAGTGTCCTGTCGCCGCTGCCAAAGCCGTCCTTGCAAAAGGACGCCTCCTTGTCGGCTTCAGCTCGGGTGCAGTCCGGGCCCTTGAGGAGCAGCCTCTGCGCTGCTTCCGGTGCTGCGGCATCGGGCACACCCGAGCTTTGTGCCCGTCAGCGGTAGACAGGTCGGAGAGCTGCTACCGCTGCGGCAAGGAGGGCCACAAAGCCGCCTCCTGCACGGTCGCCAAGCCGCATTGCGCCGTCTGTGCCGCGAGAGGACGCCCAGCAGGCCATGTGATGAGGGGGAGGTTGTGCAATCCTCCCCCTCAGAGGGGTAAAGCGCAGGTGCCGGTCAGGCCTGCTGCTAGCATCGCCGTTCCTGAGGCAGGAACGGCGGTGGCTGCGGAGGAGGGGGGTGCGATGTCCGATTGATGGATTCAATCGAACATCGCATCCTCCAGGCGAACACCAACCACTGCCGGGCTGCACAGGATCTCCTGATGCAGACCATGGCTGAGTGGTTGGTGGACTTGGCGGTGGTCGCCGAGCCCTACTCGGTCCCTGGCCATTGGCTGGGCGACCGAGACGGCCTGGTGGCGTTGGTGTCGCGGTCTTCCACAGACTCCCCTCCCCTCTCGCTTTTAGAGAGGGGACCGGGATACGTGGCCGCCGCGTGGGGAGATTTGGCCCTGGTTGGGGTCTATTTCTCCCCAAACCGCCCTCTCTCGGACTTTGAGGATTTCTTGGAGATCCTCACTGCAGCCGTAGGGAGGGCGGCGCCACGCCAGGTCGTGGTGTTAGGCGACCTGAACGCCAAGTCGGTGGCCTGGGGCAATCCAGCTGCCTCTTGCAACGTCCGGGGACGCGCCGTCGAATTTTGGGCGGCGTCATGCGGTGTGTCCCTCCTCAACAGGGGGGCGGTCCACACGTGTGTGCGACAACGGGGAGGGTCGGTGGTGGACGTTTCGTTCGCCACCCCCGTGCTAGCCGCACGCATTGTGAACTGGCGGGTGGAGTTGGTGGAGACCTTGTCGGACCACCGTTATGTGCGGTTCGACATCTCCACCCAGAGCCCCCGTGGGGAGATGGCCCGCACTGGCAGGTCTCCCTTCCCACGGTGGGCTCTCACTCGCCTGGACCGGGAGGCAGCCAAGGAGGCGGCCTTCCTCCAGGACTGGCTGTCGCCCCCTGTTGGGGCCCCGGACGTTGACGCCGCAGCGGTCCGGCTGAGGGAATCCCTGACCGAGGTGTGCAACTCCAGCATGCCTCGGTCTCGGCGTCCGCCTCCCCGCCGGGCCGTTTATTGGTGGTCAGAGGAGCTGGCGGGCCTCCGGGCCACTTGCGTGGCGGCCAGAAGGGCCTACACGCGGAGCCGCCGGCGCAGCGCCCGTAATCAGGCAGAGGAGGACCGCCTCTACGCCTCTTACCGAGAGGCAAAGGCGGTCCTCAAGTCGGCTATGGGCGCTGCCAAGGACTCGGCGAGGGCCGAGATGCTGGAGGGTCTCGACAGGGATCCGTATGGGAGACCATACAGGGCGGCGCGGAACCAACTGCGGCCCCATGGTCCCCCACTTACGGAGACCCTCGAGCCGGCGTTGCTGGATGGGGTGGTCCGGTCTCTGTTTCCGCGCAGGACCGACTTCACCCCACCAGCAATGGACCCTCCGCAGTCGGCGGCTCCGCAGGCGCAGGAGGAGGTGCCTCCCGTTACGGAGGAGGAGTTTCGCGCGGGGGTGCTTAGCCTCCGCGCGAAGAAGACGGCTCCTGGGCCGGACGGCGTCCCCGCACGGGTGGTGGCCATAGCTGCCGCTCAAATGGAGGACAGGTTTCGGGAACTCTTCAGCGCGTGCTTTACGGCTGGAAGGTTCCCGAAACTGTGGAAGGAGGGGCAGCTGTGCCTCCTCCGAAAGGAGGGACGCCCGGCGGATTCCCCCTCGGCATACCGGCCCATCGTTCTGCTCGATGAGGTCGGTAAATTGTTTGAGGGGATCATCGCCGGCCGGCTCAGGAGCCATTTGCAGGGTGTAGGGCCGGACCTGTCGGACGCCCAGTTTGGTTTCCGACAGGGCCGGTCCACCATCGACGCGCTGGCCCTTCTTAAGGGCCAGGTGAAAGAGGCGGTCGAGGCGGGGGACGGAGTGTTGGCGGTGTCATTCGACATAGCCAACGCCTTCAACTCCGTTCCCCACTCCACCATATTGGAGGCACTCCGGTATCACGGAGTGCCCCAATACTTGAGGAGCCTCCTGGCCAGTTACTTGGAGGATCGAGAGGTCCTCCTTGTGGACAAACTGGCCAGGTTGCGGAGGTACAGCGCGGAGTCCGGTGTTCCGCAGGGGTCAGTCTTAGGACCCCCCCTGTGGAACATCGGCTTTGACTGGCTGTTGCGGGGAGCTCTTCTCCGGGGCACGAGTGTCATCTGCTACGCGGATGACACTCTCCTTACTGCCCGGGGGAAGAGCTTCGGGGAGGCGGCCTGTCTGGCCTCGGCTGGCGGGTCCTTGGTGGCAGGGAGGATCCGCCGCCTGGGATTGAGGGTGGCGCTGAACAAGACCGAGGCCGTGTTCTTTCACGGGCCTCGGCAGCGCTGCCCTCCAGACGCCCACATTATGGTGGAGGGCGTCAGGGTGGGCGTCCAGGCCCAGATGAAGTATCTGGGCCTAGTGTTGGACAGCAGGTGGCGCTTCGGCCCGCACTTTAGCGGGCTGTCGACGCGCCTGCTGAGGGCTGCGGACGCCCTCACCTGGCTCCTCCCCAACCTGGGAGGGCCCAACGCACGATGCCGGCGCCTATATGCCGGCATCCTGCGAAGCATGGCCCTGTATGGGGCCCCCATCTGGGCGGACTCCCTCCACAGGAGGGAGAACGCAACCGCCATGCGCAGGCCACAAAGGGCCATTGCACTGCGGGTGGCGAGGGCCTACCGCTCGGTGGGCTTTTCGGCGGCGTGCGCTCTGGCGGGCACCCCTCCTTGGGAGCTGGAGGCGTGGGTGCTCGCCAGAGTGTACGAGTGGACGGCGCGACGAAAGGCCCTCGGGGAGCGCCCCGTCGCGGAGGAGCGGGAGGCCGTGCGGCGGGAGGCGAGGGACGCCATCATCGTCCATTGGACGGACGACCTCGCCTCCGCCACCTTTGGCCGCCGAACGTTGGACGCGCTCGGTCCGGTCCTGCGAGACTGGCTCGAGCGCTCCCACGGGTTCCTCTCATTCCGTCTGGTGCAGGTGTTGTCAGGCCACGGCTGTTTCGGCAAGCACCTGCACCGGATCGGGAGGGAGGAGACCCCGGCGTGCCACGACTGCGACGCGGCGGAGGACACGGCTCAGCACACCCTCGAGGTGTGCCCGGCTTGGTCTGAGCCGCGTCGCAGTCTAACAGCGGAGATCGGACAGGACCTCTCACTTCCCGGCGTGGTCAACGCCATGCTGGAGAGTGAGGGGTCCTGGGCAGCTGTCGCCTCTTTTTGCGAGGATGTCATCTCGCAAAAGGAGGCGGCGGAGCGCGCGCGGGAGGACGACCCTCTCGCTGCGCCGCTCCGCAGGCGCAGAAGAGGTCGGAGAAGACGTCGTCTTCTCCCTCCTCATGGTGGTGATGGGCGGGCGATAGGCGCGGGGGCGCCTCCGCCCGCATTGCACTCCACACCACCCTCGCCGGTCATTCCCAGCCCTCCCCCTGAACGGGGAGGACTTGAGGGGCCCGCCGCTTTAGGCGGGTTGTCGTCGGAGGAGGACTGGACGCTAAGGCTGCGCCGATCTCCCAGTCCTCTTCCACTCGGACGACGCGGGAATAACACTGGGTCGTTTTAGTGGGTATACCGGGTCAGCCCGGGGAGTCCCACATACCCCTCCCGTTCCCCCGACGGGAGGGTATGCGTAATGCATTTTTTCCCAGTTTAAAAAAAAAAAAAAAAAAAAAAAAAAAAAAAGGTTGGGGGTCACTGCGGGTGGCGAGGGTCTACCGCTCCGTGGGCTTTTCGGCGGCGTGCGCTCTGGCGGGCACCCCTCCTTGGGAGTTGGAGGCGTGGGTGCTCGCCAGAGTGTACGAGTGGACGGCGCGGCGAAAGGCCCTCGGGGAGCGCCCCGTCGCGGAGGAGCGGGAGGCCGTGCGGCGGGAGGCGAGGGACGCCATCATCGTCCATTGGACGGAGGACCTCGCCTCCGCCACCTTTGGCCGCCGTACCTTGGACGCGGTCGGTCCGGTCCTACGAGACTGGCTCGAGCGCTCCCACGGTTTCCTCTCATTCCGTCTGGTGCAGGTGTTGTCAGGCCACGGCTGTTTCGGCAAGCACCTGCACCGGATCGGGAGGGAGGAGACCCCGGCGTGCCACGACTGCGGCGCGGCGGAGGACACGGCTCAGCACACCCTCGAGGTGTGCCCGGCTTGGTCTGAGCCGCGCCGCAGTCTAACAGCGGAGATCGGACAGGACCTCTCACTTCCCGGCGTGGTCAACGCCATGCTGGAGAGTGAGGGGTCCTGGGCAGCAGTCGCCTCTTTTTGCGAGGATGTCATCTCGCAAAAGGAGGCGGCGGAGCGTGCGCGGGAGGACGACCCTCTCGCTGCGCCGCTCCGCAGGCGCAGAAGAGGTCGGAGAAGACGCCGTCTTCTCCCTCCTCATGGTGGTGATGGGCGGGCGATAGGCGCGGGGGCGCCTCCGCCCGCATTGCACTCCACACCACCTCCGCCGGTCATTCCCAGCCCTCCCCCTGAACGGGGAGGACTTGAGGGGCCCGCCGCTTTAGGCGGGTTGTCGTCGGAGGAGGACTGGACGCTAAGGCTGCGCCGATCTCCCAGTCCTCTTCCACTCGGACGAAGCGGGAATGCCGCAAAAAAAAAAAAAGGTTAGGTTGGGGGACCCCCCACAGAGCTTGCGTCCTCGTCGCGTCCCCTGGAAACGGCCCAGTTTGTCACCGTAACGGAGTGGCAAACTGGGTACGGCTAAAGTGCTCTGTGCATTCGTAGAAATTTTATTTTATCTTGCTTTGCGTCTACGAACCTGCTGTGGCTATGCCAAAACCCCCGCGGGACGCCTCCGGGCGGTTTTTAAAAGGCCCTTCTCAGGGCCAACCCAAAGGCCCTTCTCAGGGCCAACCAAAAGGCCCTTCTCAGGGCCAATCCGACGCTTCAGCGTCTGAAGCTAGCCGCGCGCCGTCTGCGGCTAGCTTCTTCGGAAGGGCGGACCTGTCCGATTCGGACGAGTCCGTCGTAAGCGTCTCGGACGTTGGCGACACTAGGTCGCGAAAGCGGGCCTTCCGTAAGGAAGGGTCCGAGGGCTCCTCCAGTTCGACGAGGAAGTCCACGGCAGCGAAGAAGCCGACGACATCTGCGGACACCCACGTCGTGGGTCTCGCAGATGCCCAGCGGCATTTGGACCTGGCTCGGCGGGCGCAGCACCAGCAAGAGCTCGAAGAGCGCGTTGCTGCAAAGGAGCAGCGTGCGCGTGCTGCTCGGGCCAGGTCAGGGTACGGTGCGTCCCGCGTACTATACGGGGACCAATCCTTGGCCGAGCTGGCGCGCATGGCGGAAGAGGATGAGGAGGAGATCGTGGAGGTCGCCTCCAAGTCCTCCAATCTTAAGGGCACTTTTCAGAAGGCCCTTAAGTGCCGTGCCGCAAGCATGCGCGCCATTATCGAGGAGTTGGTCCAGCGTGAGGCGACCGACGAATCGCGCAAATTGCAGGCGACCGTCGATCGCCTCAAGCTGGAGGTCAGCCAGCTTCATCAGAAGCTGGCTGATGTCATGGCTCGGCCGATTCAGGCCGAACCGAGACCTGCGGCGGAGGCCCCCTCCTCCACCAACCTTGAGGATGTCATCCGCAAGGTGGTTATGGAGGAGAGGGCCTTCACCAGAGCCTGCCTAGCAGGCATAGAGGACCGGCTCCTGCCGGAGAAGCGCCTTCGACCGCCGCTCGCGGCGGACAAGAGGCGAGCCGAGCCGGGGCCATCCTCGCAAGGGGAGGACGCCCTTCTCCCTTCGACTACTCCGTCCAACCAGCCGGGTTGGACTGAGGTGGTCCGGAAGGGGAAGGGCAGAAGTAAAAGGACGGCGACGGCCGTCCCTGCCGTCCCCGCCACCACACATACAGGCCAGTCGCAGGCGACTGGTGGGAGAAAGGGAAAGCGGAAAGGCAAAAGGCCGGCAACGCCCGGACCTGCCGTCCCCGTCACCACGCCTCCCAGTCAGTCGCGGGCGGCTGGCGGGGGCAACAAGAAGAAGGGGAAGGGGAAATTGGTTCCCCCGAAGTCCGCAGCCGTCGTGGTGACGCTCACCGCGGAGGCTGCGGAACGCGGGGAAACCTACGCTTCCATTTTGGTGCGGGCGCGTGCCAATGCCGATCCCGCCAAACTGGGGATCGGCAAATTATCTTGCCGGCGTACCGAAACCGGGGCTCGTATTTTCGAGTTCCCGGGGGCGGAGGGCAGCGCCAACGCTGACCTCTTTGCAGCCAAGCTGCAGGAGGTCATCGCGGACGCTGCCAAGGTGGCCCGACCAGTCAAGTTGGTGGCCATCGAGGTGACCGATCTTGACGATTCGGTCACCAAGGAGGAGGTGGTGGTGGCGGTCGCAGCGATTGGTGGCTGCGGCGTCGCGGCGGTGCGGGGTCGGGACATCAGGCCTGGCCGCGGCGGCATGGGCACTATCCGGCTCGAGTGCCCGGTCGCCGCTGCCAAAGCCGTCCTTGAGAAAGGACGGCTCGCCGTCGGTTTCAGCTCGGGTGCAGTCCGAGCACTTGGGGAGCAGCCTTTACGCTGCTTCAAGTGCTGCGGCATCGGACACACCCGAGCCCTCTGTCCGTCCACCGTCGACAGGTCCAACGCCTGCTACCGCTGCAGCAAGGAGGGCCACAAAGCCGCTGCCTGCATGGTCGCCACGCCACATTGCATAGTGTGTGCTACCAGTGGCCGCCCAGCAGGTCACATCATGCGGGGGAGGTTATGCAACCCCCCATCTAAGAGGGGCAAAGCGCAGGTGGCAGTCGGGCCTGCAGCTGGCAACGCCGTTCCCGAGACCGGAACGGCGGTTGCTGCGGAGGAGGGGGGTGCGATGTCCGATTGATGGATACAATCGAACATCGCATCCTCCAGGCGAACACCAACCACTGCCGGGCTGCACAGGATCTCCTGATGCAGACCATGGCTGAGTGGTTGGTGGACTTGGCGGTGGTCGCCGAGCCCTACTCGGTCCCTGGCCATTGGCTGGGCGACCGAGACGGCCTGGTGGCGTTGGTGTCGCGGTCTTCCACAGACTCCCCTCCCCTCTCGCTTTTAGAGAGGGGACCGGGATACGTGGCCGCCGCGTGGGGGGATTTGGCCCTGGTTGGGGTCTATTTCTCCCCAAACCGCCCTCTCTCGGACTTTGAGGATTTCTTGGAGATCCTCACCGCAGCCGTAGGGAGGGCGGCGCCACGCCGGGTCGTGGTGTTGGGCGACCTGAACGCCAAGTCGGTGGCCTGGGGCAATCCAGCTGCCTCTTGCAACGTCCGGGGACGCGCCGTCGAATTTTGGGCGGCGTCATGCGGTGTGTCCCTCCTCAACAGGGGGGCGGTCCACACGTGTGTGCGGCAACGGGGAGGGTCGGTGGTGGACGTTTCGTTCGCCACCCCCGTGCTAGCCGCACGCATTGTGAACTGGCGGGTGGAGTTGGTGGAGACCTTGTCGGACCACCGTTATGTGCGGTTCGACATCTCCACCCAGAGCCCCCGTGGGGAGATGGCCCGCTCTGGCAGGTCTCCCTTCCCACGGTGGGCTCTCACTCGCCTGGACCGGGAGGCAGCCAAGGAGGCGGCCTTCCTCCAAGACTGGCTGTCGCCCCCTGTTGGGGCCCCGGACGTTGACGCCGCAGCGGTCCGGCTGAGGGAATCCTTGACCGAGGTGTGCAACTCCAGCATGCCTCGGTCTCGGCGTCCGCCTCCCCGCCGGGCCGTTTATTGGTGGTCAGAGGAGCTGGCGGGCCTACGAGCCACCTGCGTGGCGGCCAGAAGGGCCTACACGCGGAGCCGCCGGCGCAGCGCCCGTAATCAGGCAGAGGAGGACCGCCTCTACGCCTCTTACCGAGAGGCAAAGGCGGTCCTCAAGTCGGCTATGGGCGCTGCCAAGGACTCGGCGAGGGCCGAGATGCTGGAGGGTCTCGACAGGGATCCGTATGGGAGACCATACAGGGCGGCGCGGAACCCATCGCTGGAGGGGTGAAGTCGGTCCCCCACTTACGGAGACCCTCGAGCCGGCGTTGCTGGATGGGGTGGTCCGGTCTCTGTTCCCGCGCAGGACCGACTTCACCCCTCCAGCGATGGACCCTCCGCAGTCGGCTGCTCCGCAGGAGGAGGAGGAGGCACCTCCGGTGACGGAGGAGGAGTTTCGCGCGGGGGTTCTTAGCCTCCGCGCGAAGAAGACGGCTCCTGGGCCGGACGGCGTCCCCGCACGGGTGGTGGCCATAGCTGCCACTCAAATGGAGGAACGATTTCGGGAACTGTTCAGCGCGTGCTTTGCGGCTGGAAGGTTCCCGAAACTGTGGAAGGAGGGGCAGCTATGCCTCCTCCGAAAGGAGGGACGCCCGGCGGATTCCCCCTCGGCATACCGGCCCATCGTTCTGCTCGATGAGGTCGGTAAATTGTTCGAGGGGATCATCGCCGGCCGGCTCAAGAGCCATTTGCAGGGTGTAGGGCCGGACCTGTCGGACGCCCAGTTCGGTTTCCGACAGGGCCGGTCCACCATCGACGCGCTGGCCCTTCTTAAGGGCCAGGTGAAAGAGGCGGTCGAGGCGGGGGACGGAGTGTTGGCGGTGTCGTTTGACATCGCCAACGCCTTCAACTCCGTTCCCCACTCCACCATATTGGAGGCACTCCGGTACCACGGAGTGCCCCAATACTTGAGGAGCCTCCTGGCCAGCTACTTGGAGGATCGAGAGGTCCTCCTTGTGGACAAACTGGCCAGGATGCGGAGATACAGCGCCGAGTCCGGTGTTCCGCAGGGGTCAGTCTTAGGGCCCCCCCTGTGGAACATCGGATTCGACTGGCTGTTGCGGGGAGCTCTTCTCCAGGGCACGAGTGTCATCTGCTACGCGGATGACACTCTCCTCACTGCCCGGGGGAAGAGCTTCGGGGAGGCGGCCTGTCTGGCCTCGGCTGGCGGGTCCTTGGTGGCAGGGAGGATCCGCCGCCTGGGATTGAGGGTGGCGCTGAACAAGACCGAGGCCGTGTTCTTTCACGGGCCTCGGCAGCGCTGCCCTCCCGACGCCCACATTGTGGTGGAGGGCGTCAGGGTGGACGTCCAGGCCCAGATGAAGTATCTGGGCCTGGTGCTGGACAGCAGGTGGCGCTTCGGCCCGCACTTTAGCGGGCTGTCGACGCGCCTGCTGAAGGCCGCGGACGCCCTGTCGTGGCTCCTCCCGAATTTGGGGGGGCCTAACGCACGATGCCGGCGTTTGTATGCCGGCATATTGCGGAGCATGGCCCTGTACGGGGCCCCCATCTGGGCGGACTCCCTCCACAGGAGGGAGAACGCTACTTTGATGCGGAAGCCCCAAAGGGCCATTGCACTGCGGGTGGCGAGGGCCTACCGCTCGGTGGGCTTTTCGGCGGCGTGCGCTCTGGCGGGCACCCCTCCTTGGGAGTTGGAGGCGTGGGTGCTCGCCAGAGTGTACGAGTGGACGGCGCGGCGAAAGGCCCTCGGGGAGCGCCCCGTCGCGGAGGAGCGGGAGGCCGTGCGGCGGGAGGCGAGGGACGCCATCATCGTCCATTGGACGGACGACCTCGCCTCCGCCACCTTTGGCCGCCGAACGTTGGACGCGCTCGGTCCGGTGGTTGGCTGGTCGCGTCCCCTGGAAACGGCCCAATTTGTCACCGTAACGGAGTGGCAGATTGGGTACGGCCAAAGTACTCTGTGCTCTCGTAGTTATCATTTTATCCTGCCTTGCTGACTGCGAATTTGCCGAAGGTGTCATGCCTATGCCCTCGCGGGACGCCTACGGGCGGTTTTTAAAAGGCCCTTCTCAGGGCCAACCCAAAGGCCCTTCTCAGGGCCAACCCAAAGGCCCTTCTCAGGGCCAACCCAAAGGCCCTTCTCAGGGCCAACCAAAAGGCCCTTCTCAGGGCCACTCCGACGCTTCTGCGTCGGAAGCTAGTCGCGCGCCGTCTGCGGCTAGCTTCGTTGGAAGGGTGGACTTGTCGGATTCCGACGACGAGTCCCTCTTAAGCGTCTCGGACGCGGGCGACTGTCGGTCGCGGAAGCGGGCCTTCCTCAAGGAGGGGTCCGAGGGCTCCTCGGGCTCAGCCAGGAGGTCGAAGGCCAAGAGGCCGACGACAGCCGCGGACACCCACGTGGTGGGTCTCGCGGACGCCCAGCGGCAGCTGGACCTGGCTCGGCGGACGCAGCAGCAGCAGGACCTGGAGGAGAGGGTCGCTGCTAAGGAGCAGCGGGCGCGTGCTGCTCGGGCCAGGTCCGGTTACGGCGCGTCCCGCGTTCTGTACGCGGACTATTCTCTGGCCGAGCTGGAGCGGATGGCAGAGGAGGACGAGGAGGAGATCGCGGAGGTCGCCTCTAAATCCTCGAACCTTAAGGGTACCTTCCAGAAGGCCCTTAAGTGCCGAGGTGCGAGCATGCGCGGCATCATTGCGGAGCTCGTAAAGAGAAAGGCGACCGACGAGACTCGCCAGTTGCAGGCGGTAGTGGATCGCCTGAAGGTGGAGGTCAGCCAGCTTCATCAGAAGCTGGCTGATGTCACGGCTCGGCCGAGTCAGGCCGAACCGAGACCTGCGGCGGAGGCCCCCACCCCCAACGACCTTGAGGATGTTATCCGCAAGGTTGTCATGGAGGAGAGGGCCTTCACCAGAGCCTGCTTAGCAGGGATCGAGGACCGGCTCCTGCCGGAGAAGCGCCTCCGACCACCGCTCGCGGCGGACAAGAGGCGAGCCGAGCCGGGGCCGTCCTCGCAAGGGGAGGACGCCCTTCTCCCTTCCACTACTCCGTCCAACCAGCCGGGTTGGACTGAAGTGGTCCGGAAGGGGAAGGGCCGAGGTAAGAAGACGGTGACAGCCGTCCCTGCCGTCCCTGCCGTCCCTGCCACCACGACTCCCAGCCGGTCGCAGGCGACTGAGAAGGGAAAGCGGAAGGGGAAGGGCAAAAGGCCGGCAACGCCCGGACCAGCCGTCCCAGCCACCATGCCTCCCAGCCAGTCGCAGGCGACCAAGAAGAGGAAGGGGAAACTCGTTCCCCCAAAGTCCGCAGCCGTCGTTGTGACACTCACTGCGGAGGCTGCGGAACGTGGGGAAACCTACGCTTCCATTTTGGTGCGGGCGCGAGCCAATGCCGATCCCACCCAATTGGGCATCAGCAAGGTTTCTTGCCGGCGGACCGAAACCGGGGCTCGAATATTCGAGTTCCCGGGGGCGGAGGGCAGCGCCAACGCTGACCTCTTTGCAGCCAAGCTGCAAGAGGTCATCGCGGACGCTGCCAAGGTGGCCCGACCGGTGAAGTCGGCGACCATCGAGGTGACCGGTCTTGACGACTCGGTCACCAAGGAGGAGGTGGTGGCGGCGGTCGCAGCCATTGGGGGCTGCGGCGTCGCAGCGGTGCAAGGCCGGGACATCAGGCCCGGCCGCGGCGGCATGGGCACTATTCGGCTCGAGTGCCCTGTCGCCGCTGCCAAAGCCGTCCTTGCAAAAGGACGGCTTGCCGTCGGCTTCAGCTCGGGTGCAGTCCGAGCACTTGGAGAACAGCCTCTGCGCTGCTTCAGGTGCTGTGGCATCGGGCACACCCGGGCCCTGTGCCCGTCAGCGGTGGACAGGTCGGAGACCTGCTACCGCTGCGGCACGGAGGGCCACAAAGCCGCCTCCTGCGCGGTCGCCAAGCTGCACTGCGCCGTCTGTGCCGCAAGGGGACGCCCGGCAGGCCATGTGATGAGGGGGAGGTTGTGCAATCCTCCCCCTCAGAGGGGTAAAGCGCAGGTGCCGGTCGGGCCTGCTGTTAGCATCGCCGTTCCTGAGGCGGGAACGGCGGTGGCTGCGGAGGAGGGGGGTGCGATGTCCGATTGATGGATACAATCGAACATCGCATCCTCCAGGCGAACACCAACCACTGCCGGGCTGCACAGGATCTCCTGATGCAGACCATGGCTGAGTGGTTGGTGGACTTGGCGGTGGTCGCCGAGCCTTACTCGGTCCCTGGCCATTGGCTGGGCGACCGAGACGGCCTGGTGGCAATGGTGTCGCGGTCTTCCACAGACTCCCCTCCTCTCTCGCTTTTAGAGAGGGGACCGGGATACGTGGCCGCCGCGTGGGGAGATTTGGCCCTGGTTGGGGTCTATTTCTCCCCAAACCGCCCTCTCTCGGACTTTGAGGATTTCTTGGAGATCCTCACTGCAGCCGTAGGGAGGGCGGCGCCACGCCAGGTCGTGGTGTTGGGCGACCTGAACGCCAAGTCGGTGGCCTGGGGCAATCCAGCTGCCTCTTGCAACGTCCGGGGACGCGCCGTCGAGTTTTGGGCGGCGTCATGCGGTGTGTCCCTCCTCAACAGGGGGGCGGTCCACACGTGTGTGCGACAACGGGGAGGGTCGGTGGTGGACGTTTCGTTCGCCACCCCCGTGCTGGCCGCACGCATTGTGAACTGGCGGGTGGAGTTGGTGGAGACCTTGTCGGACCACCGTTATGTGCGGTTCGACATCTCCACCCAGAGCCCCCGTGGGGAGATGGCCCGCTCTGGCAGGTCTCCCTTCCCACGGTGGGCTCTCACTCGCCTGGACCGGGAGGCAGCCAAGGAGGCGGCCTTCCTCCAAGACTGGCTGTCGCCCCCTGTTGGGGCCCCGGACGTTGACGCCGCAGCGGTCCGGCTGAGGGAATCCTTGACCGAGGTGTGCAACTCCAGCATGCCTCGGTCTCGGCGTCCGCCTCCCCGCCGGGCCGTTTATTGGTGGTCAGAGGAGCTGGCGGGCCTACGAGCCACCTGCGTGGCGGCCAGAAGGGCCTACACGCGGAGCCGCCGGCGCAGCGCCCGTAATCAGGCAGAGGAGGACCGCCTCTACGCCTCTTACCGAGAGGCAAAGGCGGTCCTCAAGTCGGCTATGGGCGCTGCCAAGGACTCGGCGAGGGCCGAGATGTTGGAGGGTCTCGACAGGGATCCGTATGGGAGACCATACAGGGCGGCGCGGAACCAACTGCGGCCCCATGGTCCCCCACTTACGGAGACCCTCGAGCCGGCGTTGCTGGATGGGGTGGTCCGGTCTCTGTTTCCGCGCAGGACCGACTTCACCCCTCCAGCGATGGACCCTCCACAGTCGGCGGCTCCGCAGGAGGAGGAGGAGGCACCTCCGGTGACGGAGGAGGAGTTTCGCGCGGGGGTGCTTAGCCTCCGCGCGAAGAAGACGGCTCCTGGGCCGGACGGCGTCCCCGCACGGGTGGTGGCTATAGCTGCCGCTCAAATGGAGGACAGGTTTCGGGAACTCTTCAGCGCGTGCTTTACGGCTGGAAGGTTCCCGAAACTGTGGAAGGAGGGGCAGCTGTGCCTCCTCCGAAAGGAGGGACGCCCGGCGGATTCCCCCTCGGCATACCGGCCCATCGTTCTGCTCGATGAGGTCGGTAAATTGTTCGAGGGGATCATCGCCGGCCGGCTCAGGAGCCATTTGCGGGGTGTAGGGCCAGACCTGTCGGACGCCCAGTTCGGTTTCCGACAGGGCCGGTCCACCATCGACGCGCTGGCCCTTCTTAAGGGCCAGGTGAAAGAGGCGGTCGAGGCGGGGGACGGAGTGTTGGCGGTGTCGTTTGACATCGCCAACGCCTTCAACTCCGTTCCCCACTCCACCATATTGGAGGCACTCCGGTACCACGGAGTGCCCCAATATTTGAGGAGCCTCCTGGCCAGCTACTTGGAGGATCGAGAGGTCCTCCTTGTGGACAAACTGGCCAGGATGCGGAGATACAGCGCGGAGTCCGGTGTTCCGCAGGGGTCAGTCTTAGGGCCCCCCCTGTGGAACATCGGCTTTGACTGGCTGTTGCGGGGAGCTCTTCTCCAGGGCACGAGTGTCATCTGCTACGCGGATGACACTCTCCTCACTGCCCGGGGGAAGAGCTTCGGGGAGGCGGCCTGTCTGGCCTCGGCTGGCGGGTCCTTGGTGGCAGGGAGGATCCGCCGCCTGGGATTGAGGGTGGCGCTGAACAAAACCGAGGCCGTGTTCTTTCACGGGCCTCGGCAGCGCTGCCCTCCAGACGCCCACATTGTGGTGGAGGGCGTCAGGGTGGGCGTCCAGGCCCAGATGAAGTATCTGGGCCTGGTGTTGGACAGCAGGTGGCGCTTCGGCCCGCATTTTAGCGGGCTGTCGACGCGCCTGCTGAGGGCTGCGGACGCCCTCTCCTGGCTCCTCCCGAACCTGGGGGGGCCGAACGCACGTTGCCGGCGTTTATACGCCGGCATCCTGCGGAGCATGGCCCTGTACGGGGCCCCCATCTGGGCGGACTCCCTCCAAAGGAGGGAGAATGCGACCGTTATGCGCAGGCCTCAAAGGGCCATTGCACTGCGGGTGGCGAGGGCCTACCGCTCGGTGGGCTGTTCGGCGGCGTGCGCTCTGGCGAGCACCCCTCCTTGGGAGCTGGAGGCGTGGGTGCTCGCCAGAGTGTACGAGTGGACGGCGCGGCGAAAGGCCCTCGGGGAGCGCCCCGTCGCGGAGGAGCGGGAGGCCGTGCGGCGGGAGGCGAGGGACGCCATCATCGTCCATTGGACAGAGGACCTCGCCTCCGCCACCTTTGGCCGCCGTACATTGGACGCGCTCGGTCCGGTTCTGCGAGACTGGCTCGAGCGCTCCCACGGGTTCCTCTCATTCCGTCTGGTGCAGGTGTTGTCAGGCCACGGCTGTTTCGGCAAGCACCTGCACCGGATCGGGAGGGAGGAGACCCCGGCGTGCCACGACTGCGGCGCGGCGGAGGATACGGCTCAGCACACCCTCGAGGTGTGCCCGGCTTGGTCTGAGCCGCGTCGCAGTCTAACAGCGGAGATCGGACAGGACCTCTCGCTTCCCGGCGTGGTGAATGCCATGCTGGAGAGTGAGGGGTCCTGGGCAGCTGTCGCCTCTTTTTGCGAGGATGTCATCTCGCAAAAGGAGGCGGCGGAGCGCGCGCGGGAGGACGACCCTCTCGCTGCGCCGCTCCGCAGGCGCAGAAGAGGTCGGAGAAGACGCCGTCTTCTCCCTCCTCATGGTGGTGATGGGCGGGCGATAGGCGCGGGGGCGCCTCCGCCCGCATTGCACTCCACACCACCCTCGCCGTTAATTCCCAGCCCTCCCCCTGAACGGGGAGGACTTGAGGGGCCCGCCGCTTTAGGCGGGTTGTCGTCGGAGGAGGACTGGACGCTAAGGCTGCGCCGATCTCCCAGTCCTCTTCCACTCGGACGACGCGGGAATAACACTGGGTCGTTTTAGTGGGTATACCGGGTCAGCCCGGGGAGTCCCACATACCCCTCCCGTTCCCCCGACGGGAGGGTATGCGTAATGCATTTTTTCCCAGCATAAAAAAAAAAAAAAAAAAGGTTAGGTTAGGTTAGGTTTTTTTTTTTTTTTTTTTATTAGGTAGGAGGGGAAATCCTCATGGACGCCCCAACCGCCTCTCACAAAACATGAGACGGCTGGGGCAGTGCCGGACTCTTACCGGCTAAAACCACCTCCTCCTTACATCAATTCCACTGGCATGGGGCGACCAGTGCTTATATTATTTCTTATTTCATAATTTTACAGGTTTTATACGGGCCCTGTCCTTAAACTAACAATACATACATACTAATTTAATACTATCCTTACTTTACACACGCTTGCTACATCTAAGACCATTTTTTTTTTTTTTTTTTTATTTTTTTTTTTTTTTTTTTTTATTTTTTTTTTTTTTTTTTTTATCTTTAGCTCTATCTCTTTTTAGCATTACAGTTGTATTTTATTTATATTGTTTCCTTTACGTTTATTATTTTTAATTGAACAACCTTATGTTGGTTAACTTATATTAATATTACAAAATATAATATAGTTACACCTTTATTACCTAGGTTTTATTTCTTTCGATTGCTTTTTTGGCAACAATTTCACAAAACTCTATAAAATCACTTCTCACATCTCTACTTGCAATAATCTCAGCTAAATCTTTAGTTTTCAGGTTTCTTCCTATCTTTATTATTTATTTATTTATTTAATTAAGGTTCACCAACAGTTGTAACAGATATTACACAGATAGGAACATATAAGTAATTGTGTCTTAAATCTAACTGCACAACCAATTACAGGCAAACACCACATGCAAAATGCTCTTTGTAATTATAAAATTACTTACAAAGACTTTATGTACAATACTTAGATAACTAAATTAAATACTAATACTAATCTAATCTTTGCTTCCAGATCAAACCTTAAATAGGCATAGATTGGGCACTCAACCAACAAATGCTCCACCGTTTCGTCTTTGCCTGTGTCGCAGGGGCACGCTGGACTCTCCTTGCGCTTGAATCTGTTCAAGTACTCGGAGAATCCACCATGTCCCGTTAACACTTGCACCAGCAGCGGATTGAGCGTTAATTTTTTAATAAGAGTGTAAGCCTTAAGAGCATCGGGAAAGAACATTTTAGTTGTTGACGCTGTGGTTCCTGAAGTGTACCGACGCTGCCATTCCTCCAGTGTTTCCTCGCGAATCTGTCGCTTGATGAAGGATACCGGGCATCTGTCATAATCCGGTTTGGTCTTCAACCTCACAGCTGCCTCTTTTGCCAATTCGTCTGCTCTCTCATTTCCCTCCAGCCCCACGTGTGCCTTTATCCAAAATAATTTAATTATTTTGCCCTGTTCATTAATTTTCAGGATATTTTGTCTTATGGCGACAACCAGGGGATGGAGGGAAACACCGCGTGTTACCGCCTCAAGAGCCGACCTAGAGTCGCTGAAGACATTGAAGCTTTCACCGGATCTACCTAACACCATTTCGGTAGCCTTCACCAGCGCCAGTAACTCCGCTTGGTAAACGGTGCAGAACTGTTCCAGTTTGAGTTTTTTGTTCCTTGTTTCTGCGGCGCCATCCCATAGGGATATCGCCGCACCCACTTTACCATCGATTTTGCTACCGTCAGTGTAGATTCTAATGCTAGCCTCCTCTTGCTGGGCCAGCTCTGCACCGTTCATCACCAATTTAAATTCGATCGTCTTTTGGACCGCTGGATGTAGTGTGTGTGTGAATGGCGTCGATTTTTCCACTCTTCTATCGCCAACTACTCTCAGGGAGTGTCCTTTCCTTATTTCATAAAGTGAGGCTGCTTCCCTGATCCTAAGATCTAGTGGAAGCATCCCTGAGAGCAGTAATGCCGCGTTTAAGGAAGTTGTTCTGTACGACTTGATTATTTTTTGTACAAAACCGCGTTGAACTTCGTTCAGATGTCTCTTCGTCCCTATTTTCTCCGCCGCTGGGGCCCAGGCACTAGCTGCGTACATTATGATAGGTTCCACCACTGAGACGTATATTGTTCTGATTATCTCCGGCGAGATCCCCCACTCTACTCTTGCTGCCTTCGCCAGTTGTTTATACACGTTCAGTGCCTTACGGCAAACGTTGGCCACGTGCGTGTTAAACGTCAACTTGTTATCTATAGTAAGCCCCAGTATTTTAATTTCCTTTGACATGGCTATGTCAACCCCTCCCATGCTCAGAAGTGGTGTGTCGTGCTTAAGCTTGTTTGTAATAACCATTGCCTTTGTTTTCTGAGGCGCGAATTTCAGCTTATTCACTTCGCCCCACTCCTGAACATGGTTTAGGGCCGCATTAGCCTGTCTCTGGACCTCAAGTGCAGTCTCACCGGAGAAAACCAGAACAACGTCGTCCGCAAACGCCTGACAGTAGTCGCCTCTTCTTTCCAAATTGTTTAGCAGTGGGTTTAGCAACAGATTCCAAAAGGTGGGTCCTCCTATGGATCCCTGGACGCATCCTTTAGTGGTCGTTTTCAAAACTTCTGCTCCTGCATACCTAACCCGGACTCTTCGGTTTGACAGGTAACTATCCAGAACCCTACGGATGTTTTTTGGGCATTTGGTTTCTGCTAGTCTGCATCTTATGGCAGGCCACCAAGCGCTATCGAAGGCTCCCTCTATGTCCAACGATATAACTACTATTAACTGACGCTCTTTGAGTTTTGTTCGTATATGTTTCATAAGGTCATAGAGGGAGTCTTCGGTGCTGCGTTGTGGCGTGAACCCGTACTGCCTGGCGTTCATATAATCCATGGTATGCCACCTGACTCGCCGTATCAGCATCTTCTCCCAAATCTTTCCTAATACCGGCAACAGCCCAATTGGCCGATAAGACTTGGGTTTTGTATAGTCGTCTTTTCCAGGTTTGCGTAAAGCCACTACCACTGCTTCTTTCCATGCCGTGGGGAAGAGGGAAAGACCAAGGCACTTGTTTAGCAGCGCCAAGAACAATTCCGGATTACAGACGATGGCCGCTCTGCAGATGTCAGCCGCAAGCCCGTCCAGTCCTGGAGCCTTCTTGGGGTTGAAGCTATCTGTAGCCCACTTGAGTTCATCGGTCGTGAATGAGGGGTCAGATGACTCATCATCTTCACCCTCATTCACTATCTCTGCTTTGGTCCTCACTAACTTATGGGCCACAGTGTCTATTTGGGCTTCATCTTCAGGGTAAAAGGTTTCTGACAGAGCCCTGGCTGACTGTTCTCTCTCTAAGACCGTGCCATTACAGACTAGGGGGATGTCCTCCTGCCTATTTGTTGTGCGGCCTATCACCCGATATATCCCATCCCACATACTCTCCCTATCTTGTTTTCCGCAGAACTCTTTCCAGCTAGCTGTTCTAGCCTTTTCAGCAAGTTGCTTGTACTCCGTTTTTGCCTGTAGATATGCTTGAACGACTCTTTCTCTACGAATTTGTGCAGCATTTGCAATGCGTCTTTTTAGGGTTTTAAGTTTTCTCTTCTTTTGTGTCAATTCTTCTGTCCACCAAGGCAATACTGCTTTCTGTTTTTGTTTTGTTTTAGGTATACTTCGTTCGCATGCTTCTTCTATAACTTTAGTGTACTCTACTATTTTTTTATCTAATTCTTCTACTGTCTCTATTTTTGCTATTTCTTCTAAGTTCAAATTACTTCTTTCCCAATTTTGTGTTATATGTTTCTTAAACTCTGACCAATCTGCCTTTCTAGTATTATACTTCCTAGTAGTTCTTTTTATGTCTGTACCTTTTGATTTTTCCAGATTGACCTCAAAAAGAATTGCCTTGTGATCGGACACAGTTAGATCTCCGTCTAGCCTCCAGTTCTCAACTTTTCCAAGCATATCCACTGAACAGACCGTAATGTCCACGCAACTCGTGAATCTTCTGCCTCCTCTGAGGTAATCGTATGTGGGCTGGGATCCCCGGTTTAGGATGTGAAGTCCCATTTCGTCGAGCGCTCCCGCTAGCTCCTCTCCTCTTCTGTTGGTTTCCCTACTTCCCCACCAAATGTTCCAGGCGTTCACATCCCCACCCAGTATCACGCGTTTGTTTCCAGCTTCATGCATCGTTTTATGGATATGTGTTATATCCGACTCTATTTGCCCGTCCCCCTCCAAGTATACTGAGGCAACAATAATCTCCCAGGCCTTAGTTCTCAATCGTGCCACAGCGATGTTCTCTGTGGTCAGCACTGGGCATTGGGTTATGTCAATATTGTCATCGAATACTGCAATTGCGGACTTGATGGTTTTGTCCGTATTTCCTTCACGTTGCAGTATTCGAGCCCCCTGGTAGGACTTCATTCTCTTGCTGGCGCCGGTATACGGTTCTTGCAGCAATGCGAAAGCAGTCTTCCTCTTTACCGCTTCCATTATCAGCTCGTCTGTTGCTTGTTTGCACCTTTGCAGGTTAGCTTGAATTGCGCGATACTGGTATCTTCTTGGTTCTGTTGCTCCACTATTCTCGTTGTTGCCCGTATCGACCTCAGCAATAAGCTACAGTGGACCTTGCTAGAGTTTCCCACTTTCTCCGAATAGGGCAGTCTGGGCTGAAGGCATTGTGCTCTACGTGGTCCATCTTAGCCTTCTGACAGTTTCTGCATGTTGGCGTATCACCTGCCAGGTAATCTGCACATTTCGTTCGGAGGTGCGGGCCTCCGCAGTGGGCACAGCTATCTTCCTCTTCATTGCAGATTTTCTTGCTGTGTCCATAGCCGAGACATCGTGAGCATTGGACCAGTGGTGACTGGTCCTCTGCTTTTAGTCTCTGTATGTCAATATGGACACAAGTTGCTGCTATCAGGATGCTCCAGACTTGCGGGGACACGCTGAGTACTACATGTTGTTGATGTGGATTCCGAGCTTTCTTTTTATACCTGATTACGGCTCTGTAGTCTTCTTCTATCACGCCCTGCAACAGATTTTTGTTTTGGGTGCGGAGTGCCTTTAGAATGTCTTCTTCGGTGTTATATGTATTGACATTCCTGATGATAATTAGAGGGTCTTTGTTTTTGACCTCCTCTATTTTTAGGTTCGCTCCTTCCCTGCTGAGCTTATCCTTAACTCTATCGACTTCGTTCTTGGTCTTACACCCCAGTATTATTTTTCGGTCTCTTGCCTTACGTATCCTATCAATTTGGAATCCCTCATCCTTCGCGTTTACAACTTTTCTAACCCTATCCATGACTTGGTCACCTGTCTCAGCCTCATCGGCAGAGGTGATTACTACCGAGTGCACGGCCGTATGCTCCGGGAGTTGTCTCCTCGGAGGACCGGCCGCTACACTCGCGTAGGTCACCTGTGCCTCTGTCTGTTTCCTTTCCATTACTTCTCTTAAGCGCTCCATTTCCATCCTGTTCTTCTCTATCTGATTGCTATGGTCTGTTATCTTATCAATAAGTTCTCTCTTAAGCTTGGTCGCCTCTGTTTCCTCTCCTGCTACTGTTTTCTTAAAGTTATCTGTCTCTTTATTTGGCTTCCCACTTTTCTCTGAAGATTTTTCTGCCTCAGCTTCTTTAACCAGCTGGTAGAGTCTCTCTACCGCTTTGTAGATCTCGTCTTTTATCTCCTTCTTAAGGTTGCGAGAACTCAAAAGCTGCATTTTAGCTTTTGTTAGGCAGGCTTTTGCTTCCGAGGTTCTATTGTTGTAACGAGTGGGTTGCGAATTCACAGGTGAGTCGTCTCCGGTTCCTTGTGACAGTTTTCGCTCGTTAGGCTTTGCTTCTTGTGAGAGTGCCATCTTAGATTTGAGTTTAGTCGGAGAAGTCGTTGGGGCCTTTTTTGGTGGGGTTGGTGTTTTGAGAGGCTGTGCTGCCTTAGGCCTGTCAGCCTCCCACTCCCCAATGCTGCGTCTCACTGACGGGCCTGCTTGTGCAATGTGTGACCTTCCCGTATCTAGACTCTCCTCCTCATCTTTTGTCTTTTTCACAACCGGAGTTCTAATACCAGACATTGTGGAATTTCAAAGTTTAAAAATATGAAATCTCCAAAAATTTCGTCAAAGAATACTGAATCCCTGTAAAGGGGGGATCAGTCAAATGTATAAAATAAATAAGGCAAGTCAAAAAGAAAAGTGATAGTTACTTAACTATCTGTCAAGTAATTATTTTAAAAAGTACAAGCTCTATATTGTCCAAACAACAGCTGAAGGTCAATATTTGCAAGAGCAATGTCAGTGAGCCTAGTGCAATTACCTGACGTTTTATACAGTCCTGCTCTAATTTCGGTTATCACAAGTAGAGTTAAGTCAAACTTTTATAGAGTCTTGCTCTGTCAAACTTTCTAACAAACAAATTCTCAGAACTCTGTCTGCTGCCCAAGAGCCTTCAAGGCCGTCTCTAACAATTAATTTAAAGGCCGAGATAAAAAGATTTTTGACTCTATATAGAGTCAATCTCTATACACCAAGGGAAAGATCCCTCCGAGTCCGTTCCAAAGAACCCAAACACGACTACTCTAGCTCAAAGGATTCCCGAGACACAGCTGACCGAAATTCAGGTCGCCTATCCAAGATGGCGCCCGGAATATGGTCAAATGCAGTTATCTCCAAGACCGTCAGCCCAAATACCACCGTGCTTGGGCTCCCCCGTCACGGCCCGACGCAATCTATCCCTCTGTGCAGTTTTCAGGCTGAAAACTTTCAGGTCCCGAAAACTCCTGAAAATGTGCTAGCCAGGTAGGAAAAGGCAAGTCCACGCTCCTACAGAAAACCCGAGCGCTCCACGACCTCCGGTTCAGAAGTTATACAAGCCTGAAAATCGTTTGACAGTTCGAGAACTGTCAAAGTCAATTCTAAACTCAGGCTAACTTCCCCTCCAACGGCCGCAGAATGTCCGTGCTTGGGCTTATCTGACTCAGCTTGACCCGTCCCAGCGCGCAAAGTGACTTTCAGGATCCTGAAATTCCCCAGCTCCAAAACGCTTAAAACTATATACAGAGAATATAAAAGTTGTCCTAAGTACTATAGTGAAAACGGCAGTCTTCTACGACCACCGAGTCCGAAGTTACGCACGGTGTAAGTTTTCAAAGATGGCGTCCAAAATGGCGTCCGCTTGTGTAAATTTGGAACCAATTGTCCAAACTTAGCCGAATTTGGGCTCTTTTGATTGGGCTTGAAGAGCCCAATCCAGATCTTAATTTTTTATTACCAGAAAACTTGCCCCTGATTTATTATAGTCAAAAAAACCCCCTAAAGTTGACTGAAAAACGTGCTACGTAACAATCTAGCTACTGATCATATGTCTAAAATAAAATTAATCTTAAAAATACTTAATTACTATTTTTAGGTAATGGTTCCGGAGGTACAAAGCCCCTATCTTACACCCCTCGTGGCAACCCCTAAACTTCAAAAAATTGTTACACAAAAACGGTGAAGGACAAAAATCTGAAATTCAAGAATTACGTAGGTACTGATAAGACCCTTCAGATACTACAATAAAAGGGGGGGGTCAACGCGACAATTAATTAAATAGAGAATTTTGAAAATTTCAAAAATTTTTAAAACTCAATATCTTCGGAACCACTTCACCTTTTTCGAAGCTCGAAACGGCGTGTTGATGTGCTCGATGTTCTGCTTCGAAGCCACTCGATGGTGTCCGCCGCAGTCAACTGGAACCGGAAGCACGTGGCCACGTGGTAACAGGTTTTCCCGGATTTCCTCTGGAACCGTGGCCGGGAAAAATCGGGAAGCAGGTCACTGCTGTGGACTTCAGTAAGACGCGTCTTTTGACACCAAAAAATAATGGTGTCGTCGCTCTCTTTCTCACAGCGTTTTAATTTGAAGTTTTGGTTTTTGCACAATTTTCACTATTTTGCACTTTTTTTTTTTTTTTTTTTTTTTTTTTTTTTTCAATTTTCATGGCACTCACGAATGCGCGCTCAGCACCAATCGAAAGCTCGTATTTTTACGCACAATTTGACAGTAAACACGATATGAAATGGCTAAAAAATACCACTAATATGATTTTGCAAAAAAAAAAAAAAAAAAAATTCTGCGCGGAGCAGCCTTTGGCACGTGTTATCGTCGCGGGGGGAGACCGCGGACTCTGGTTAGGTTAGGTTAGGTTAGGTTAGGTTAGGTTGGGGGCCTATATGCCGGCATCCTGCGAAGCATGGCCCTGTACGGGGCCCCCATCTGGGCGGACTCCCTCCACAGGAGGGAGAACGCAACCGCCATGCGCAGGCCACAAAGGGCCATTGCACTGCGGGTGGCGAGGGCCTACCGCTCGGTGGGCTTTTCGGCGGCGTGCGCTCTGGCGGGCACCCCTCCTTGGGAGCTGGAGGCGTGGGTGCTCGCCAGAGTGTACGAGTGGACGGCGCGGCGAAAGGCCCTCGGGGAGCGCCCCGTCGCGGAGGAGCGGGAGGCCGTGCGGCGAGAGGCGAGGGACGCCATCATCGTCCATTGGACGGAGGACCTCGCCTCCGCCACCTTTGGCCGCCGAGCCCTGGACGCGCTCGGTCCGGTCCTGCGAGACTGGCTCGAGCGCTCCCACGGGTTCCTCTCATTCCGTCTGGTGCAGGTGTTGTCAGGCCACGGCTGTTTCGGCAAGCACCTGCACCGGATCGGGAGAGAGGAGACCCCGGCGTGCCACGACTGCGGCGCGGCGGAGGACACGGCTCAGCACACCCTCGAGGTGTGCCCGGCTTGGTCTGAGCCGCGCCGCAGTCTAACAGCGGAGATCGGACAGGACCTCTCACTTCCCGGCGTGGTCAACGCCATGCTGGAGTGTGAGGGGTCCTGGGCAGCTGTCGCCTCTTTTTGCGAGGATGTCATCTCGCAAAAGGAGGCGGCGGAGCGCGCGCGGGAGGACGACCCTCTCGCTGCGCCGCTCCGCAGGCGCAGAAGAGGTCGGAGAAGACGCCGTCTTCTCCCTCCTCATGGTGGTGATGGGCGGGCGATAGGCGCGGGGGCGCCTCCGCCCGCATTGCACTCCACACCACCCTCGCCGGTCATTCCCAGCCCTCCCCCTGAACGGGGAGGACTTGAGGGGCCCGCCGCTTTAGGCGGGTTGTCGTCGGAGGAGGACTGGACGCTAAGGCTGCGCCGATCTCCCAGTCCTCTTCCACTCGGACGACGCGGGAATAACACTGGGTCGTTTTAGTGGGTATACCGGGTCAGCCCGGGGAGTCCCACATACCCCTCTCGTTCCCCCGACGGGAGGGTATGCGTAATGCATTTTTTCCCAGTTTAAAAAAAAAAAAAAAAAAAAAAAAAAGGTTAGGTTGGGGGACCCCCCACAGAGTTTGCGTCCACGTCGCGTCCCCTGGAAACGGCCCAGTTTGTCACCGTAACGGAGTGGCATACTGGGTACGGCCAAAGTTCTCTGTGATCTCGCAGTTACTGTTTTCTTTTATCGTGCCTTGTTGACTGCGTATTTGCCGAAGGCGTCATGCCTATGCCCTCGCGGGACGCCTCCGGGCGGTTTTTAAAAGGCCCTTCTCAGGGCCAACCCAAAGGCCCTTCTCAGGGCCAACCCAAAGGCCCTTCTCAGGGCCAACCAAAAGGCCCTTCTCAGGGCCAATCCGACGCTTCAGCGTCGGAAGCTAGTCGCGCGCCGTCTGCGGCTAGCTTCGTTGGAAGGGTGGACTTGTCGGATTCCGACGACGAGTCCCTCTTAAGCGTCTCGGACGCGGGCGACCTTAGGTCGCGGAAGCGGACCTTCCTCAAGGAGGGGTCCGAGGGCTCCTCGGGCTCAGCCAGGAGGTCGAAGGCCAAGAGGCCGACGACAGCCGCGAACACCCACGTGGTGGGTCTCGCGGACGCCCAGCGGCAGCTGGACTTGGCTCGGCGGACGCAGCAGCAGCAGGACCTGGAGGAGAGGGTCGCTGCTAAGGAGCAGCGGGCGCGTGCTGCTCGGGCCAAGTCCGGTTACGGCGCGTCCCGCGTGTTGTACGCGGACTACACATTGGCCGACCTGGAGCGGATGGCGGAGGAGGACGAGGAGGAGATCGCGGAGGTCGCCTCCAAGTCCTCCAATCTGAAGGGTACCTTTCAGAAGGCCCTAAAGTTCCGAGCTGCGAGCATGCGCAGCGTCATTGCGGAGCTCGTGAAGCGCAAGGCGACCGACGAATCGCGCAAATTGCAGGCGACCGTCGATCGCCTCAAGCTGGAAGTCAGCCAGCTTCATCAGAAGCTGGCTGATGTCATGGCTCGGCCAATTCAGGCCGAACCGAGACCTGCGGCGGAGGCCCCCTCCTCCACCAACCTTGAGGATGTCATCCGCAAGGTGGTTATGGAGGAGCGGGCCTTCACCAGAGCCTGCCTAGCAGGAATAGAGGACCGGCTCCTGCCGGAGAAGCGCCTCCGACCGCCGCTCGCGGCGGACAAGAGGCGGGCCGAGCCGGGGCCGTCAGCGCAAGGGGAGGACGCCCTTCTCCCTTCCACTACTCCGTCCAACCAGCCGGGTTGGACTGAAGTGGTCCGGAAGGGGAAGGGCCGAGGTAAGAAGACGGTGACAGCCGTCCCTGCCGTCCCTGCCACGACGACTCCCGGCCGGTCGCAGGCGGCTGGAAAGGGGAAGGGGAAGGGGAAGGGCGGAAAGACGGCAACGGCCGCATCTGCCGTCCCCGCCACCTCGCCTCCCAGTCAGTCGCGGGCGGCTGGCAGGGGCAAGAAGGGAAAGGGGAAACTTGTTCCCCCAAAGTCCGCGGCCGTCGTGGTGACACTCACCGCGGAGGCCGCGGAGCGAGGCGAGACGTACGCGTCAATTTTAGTGCGGGCGCGTGCAAATGCCGATCCCACCCAATTGGGGATCGACAAGGTTTCTTGCCGGCGGACCGAAACCGGGGCTCGAATATTCGAGTTCCCGGGGGCGGAGGGCAGCGCCAGCGCTGACCTCTTTGCAGCCAAGCTGCAAGAGGTCATCGCGGACGCTGCCAAGGTGGCCCGACCGGTAAAAACGGTGACCATCGAGGTGACCGATTTGGACGATTCGGTCACCAAGGAGGAGGTGGTGGCGGCGATCGCAGCCATTGGGGGCTGCGGCGTCGCAGCGGTGCAAGGCCGGGACATCAGGCCCGGCCGCGGCGGCATGGGCACTATCCGGCTCGAGTGTCCTGTCGCCGCTGCCAAAGCCGTCCTTGCAAAAGGACGCCTCCTTGTCGGCTTCAGCTCGGGTGCAGTCCGGGCCCTTGAGGAGCAGCCTCTGCGCTGCTTCCGGTGCTGCGGCATCGGGCACACCCGAGCTTTGTGCCCGTCAGCGGTAGACAGGTCGGAGAGCTGCTACCGCTGCGGCAAGGAGGGCCACAAAGCCGCCTCCTGCACGGTCGCCAAGCCGCATTGCGCCGTCTGTGCCGCGAGAGGACGCCCAGCAGGCCATGTGATGAGGGGGAGGTTGTGCAATCCTCCCCCTCAGAGGGGTAAAGCGCAGGTGCCGGTCAGGCCTGCTGCTAGCATCGCCGTTCCTGAGGCAGGAACGGCGGTGGCTGCGGAGGAGGGGGGTGCGATGTCCGATTGATGGATTCAATCGAACATCGCATCCTCCAGGCGAACACCAACCACTGCCGGGCTGCACAGGATCTCCTGATGCAGACCATGGCTGAGTGGTTGGTGGACTTGGCGGTGGTCGCCGAGCCCTACTCGGTCCCTGGCCATTGGCTGGGCGACCGAGACGGCCTGGTGGCGTTGGTGTCGCGGTCTTCCACAGACTCCCCTCCCCTCTC
Organism: Lacanobia oleracea; assembly: GCA_950371165.1. Lineage (NCBI taxonomy): Eukaryota > Metazoa > Arthropoda > Insecta > Lepidoptera > Noctuidae > Lacanobia > Lacanobia oleracea. Next base: position 24,342,631 of record OX493406.1, read on the forward strand.
GCTTTTAGAGAGGGGACCGGGATACGTGGCCGCCGCGTGGGGGGATTTGGCCCTGGTTGGGGTCTATTTCTCCCCAAACCGCCCTCTCTCGGACTTTGAGGATTTCCTGGAGATCCTCACTGCAGCCGTAGGGAGGGCGGCGCCACGCCAGGTCGTGGTGTTGGGCGACCTGAACGCCAAGTCGGTGGCCTGGGGCAACCCAGCCGCCTCCTGCAACGTCCGGGGTCGCGCCGTCGAGTTTTGGGCGGCGTCATGCGGCGTGTCCCTCCTCAACAGGGGGGCGGTCCACACGTGTGTGCGGCAACGGGGAGGGTCGGTGGTGGACGTTTCGTTCGCCACCCCCGTGCTAGCCGCACGCATTGTGAACTGGCGGGTGGAGTTGGTGGAGACCTTGTCGGACCACCGTTATGTGCGGTTCGACATCTCCACCCAGAGTCCCCGTGGGGAGATGGCCCGCTCTGGCAGGTCTCCCTTCCCACGGTGGGCTCTCACTCGCCTGGACCGGGAGGCAGCCAAGGAGGCGGCCTTCCTCCAGGACTGGCTGTCGCCCCCTGTTGGGGCCCCGGACGTTGACGCCGCAGCGGTCCGGCTGAGGGAATCCCTGACCGAGGTGTGCAACTCCAGCATGCCTCGGTCTCGGCGTCCGCCTCCCCGCCGGGCCGTTTATTGGTGGTCGGAGGAGCTGGCAGGCCTCCGGGCCACTTGCGTGGCGGCCAGAAGGGCCTACACGCGGAGCCGCCGGCGCAGCACCCGTAGTCAGGCGGAGGAGGACCGCCTCTACGCCTCTTACCGAGAGGCAAAGGCGGTCCTCAAGTCGGCTATGGGCGCTGCCAAGGACTCGGCGAGGGCCGAGATGCTGGAGGGTCTCGACAGGGATCCGTATGGGAGACCATACAGGGCGGCGCGGAACCAACTGCGGCCCCATGGTCCCCCACTTACGGAGACCCTCGAGCCGGCGTTGCTGGATGGGGTGGTCCGGTCTCTGTTTCCGCGCAGGACCGACTTCACCCCTCCAGCGATGGACCCTTCGCAGTCGGCGGCTCCGCAGGAGGAGGAGGAGGCACCTCCGGTGACGGAGGAGGAGTTTCGCGCGGGGGTTCTTAGCCTCCGCGCGAAGAAGACGGCTCCTGGGCCGGACGGCGTCCCCGCACGGGTGGTGGCTATAGCTGCCGCTCAAATGGAGGACAGGTTTCGGGAACTCTTCAGCGCGTGCTTTACGGCTGGAAGGTTCCCGAAACTGTGGAGGGAGGGGCAGCTATGCCTCCTCCGAAAGGAGGGACGCCCGGCGGATTCCCCCTCGGCATACCGGCCCATCGTTCTGCTCGATGAGGTCGGTAAATTGTTCGAGGGGATCATCGCCGGCCGGCTCAGGAGCCATCTGCAGGGTGTAGGGCCGGACTTGTCGGACGCCCAGTTCGGTTTCCGACAGGGCCGGTCCACCATCGACGCGCTGGCCCTTCTTAAGGGCCAGGTGAAAGAGGCGGTCGAGGCGGGGGACGGAGTGTTGGCGGTGTCGTTTGACATCGCCGGTGCAGGTGCTTGCCGAAACAGCCGTGGCCTGACAACACCTGCACCAGACGGAATGAAAGGAACCCGTGGGAGCGCTCGAGCCAGTCTCGCAGGACCGGACCGAGCGCGTCCAACGTTCGGCGGCCAAAGGTGGCGGAGGCGAGGTCGTCCGTCCAATGGACGATGATGGCGTCCCTCGCCTCCCGCCGCACGGCCTCCCGCTCCTCCGCGACGGGGCGCTCCCCGAGGGCCTTTCGTCGCGCCGTCCACTCGTACACTCTGGCGAGCACCCACGCCTCCAGCTCCCAAGGAGGGGTGCGTATGCGTAATGCATTTTTTCCCAGTTTAAAAAAAAAAAAAAAAAAAAAAAAAAAAAAAAAAGGTTTGTTGCGGGGAGCTCTTCTCCAGGGCACGAGTGTCATCTGCTACGCGGATGACACTCTCCTCACTGCCCGGGGGAAGAGCTTCGGGGAGGCGGCCTGTCTGGCCTCGGCTGGCGGGTCCTTGGTGGCAGGGAGGATCCGCCGCCTGGGATTGAGGGTGGCGCTGAACAAGACCGAGGCCGTGTTCTTTCACGGGCCTCGGCAGCGCTGCCCTCCCGACGCCCACATTGTGGTGGAGGGCGTCAGGGTGGACGTCCAGGCCCAGATGAAGTATCTGGGCCTGGTGCTGGACAGCAGGTGGCGCTTCGGCCCGCACTTTAGCGGGCTGTCGACGCGCCTGCTGAAGGCCGCGGACGCCCTGTCGTGGCTCCTCCCGAATTTGGGGGGGCCTAACGCACGATGCCGGCGTTTGTATGCCGGCATATTGCGGAGCATGGCCCTGTACGGGGCCCCCATCTGGGCGGACTCCCTCCACAGGAGGGAGAACGCTACTTTGATGCGGAGGCCCCAAAGGGCCATTGCACTGCGGGTGGCGAGGGCCTACCGCTCGGTGGGCTTTTCAGCGGCGTGCGCTCTGGCGGGCACCCCTCCTTGGGAGTTGGAGGCGTGGGTGCTCGCCAGAGTGTACGAGTGGATGGCGCGGCGAAAGGCCCTCGGGGAGCGCCCCGTCGCGGAGGAGCGGGAGGCCGTGCGGCGGGAGGCGAGGGACGCCATCATCGTCCATTGGACGGACGACCTCGCCTCCGCCACCTTTGGCCGCCGAACCCTGGACGCGCTCGGTCCGGTCCTGCGAGACTGGCTCGAGCGCTCTTACGGGTTCCTCTCATTCCGTCTGGTGCAGGTATTGTCAGGCCACGGCTGTTTCGGCAAGCACCTGCACCGGATCGGGAGGGAGGAAACCCCGGCGTGTCACGACTGCGGCGCGGCGGAGGACACGGCTCAGCACACCCTCGAGGTGTGCCCGGCTTGGTCTGAGCCGCGCCGCAGTCTAACAGCGGAGATCGGACAGGACCTCTCGCTTCCCGGCGTGGTGAATGCCATGCTGGAGAGTGAGGGGTCCTGGGCAGCTGTCGCCTCTTTTTGCGAGGATGTCATCTCGCAAAAGGAGGCGGCGGAGCGTGCGCGGGAGGACGACCCTCTCGCTGCGCCGCTCCGCAGGCGCAGAAGAGGTCGGAGAAGACGCCGTCTTCTCCCTCCTCATGGTGGTGATGGGCGGGCGATAGGCGCGGGGGCGCCTCCGCCCGCATTGCACTCCACACCACCTCCGCCGGTAATTCCCAGCCCTCCCCCTGAACGGGGAGGACTTGAGGGGCCCGCCGCTTTAGGCGGGTTGTCGTCGGAGGAGGACTGGACGCTAAGGCTGCGCCGATCTCCCAGTCCTCTTCCACTCGGACGACGCGGGAATAACGCTGGGTCGTTTTAGTGGGTATACCGGGTCAGCCCGGGGAGTCCCACATACCCCTCCCGTTCCCCCGACGGGAGGGTATGCGTAATGCATTTTTTCCCAGTTTAAAAAAAAAAAAAAAAAAGGTTAGGTTAGGTTAGGTTTGGGGGACCCCCCACAGAGTTTGCGTCCTCGTCGCGTCCCCTGGAAACGGCCCAATCTGTCACCGTAACGGAGTGGCAGATTGGGTACGGCTAAAGAACTCTGTGCTCTCGTAGCTACATTTTATATTCTTGCGGTTTTATCTACGAGCTTGCGGAAGGCTATGCCTACGCCCCCGCGGGACGCCTGCGGGCGTTTTAAAAAAGGCCCTTCTCAGGGCCAACCCAAAGGCCCTTCTCAGGGCCAACCAAAAGGCCCTTCTCAGGGCCAACCAAAAGGCCCTTCTCAGGGCCAATCCGACGCTTCAGCGTCTGAAGCTAGCCGCGCGCCGTCTGCGGCTAGCTTCTTTGGAAGGGCGGACCTGTCCGATTCGGACGAGTCCGTCATAAGCGTCTCGGACGTTGGCGACACTAGGTCGCGAAAGCGGGCTTTCCGTAAGGAAGGGTCCGAGGGCTCCTCGAGTTCGACGAGGAAGTCCACGGCCGCGAAGAAGCCGACGACATCTACGGACAACCACGTCGTGGGTCTCGTAGATGCCCAGCGGCAGTTGGACCTGGCTCGGCGGGCGCAGCACCAGCAAGAGCTCGAAGAGCGCGTTGCTGCGAAGGAGCAGCGTGCGCGTGCTGCTCGGGCCAGGTCGGGGTATGGTGCGTCCCGCGTCCTATACGCGGACCAGTCCTTGGCCGAGCTGGCGCGCATGGCGGAAGAGGACGAGGAGGAGATCGCGGAGGTCGCCTCCAAGTCCTCTAATCTTAAGGGCACTTTTCAAAAGGCCCTTAAGTGCCGTGCCGCAAGCATGCGCGCCATCATAGAGGAGTTGGTCCAGCGTGAGGCGACCGACGAATCGCGCAAATTGCAGGCGACCGTCGATCGCCTCAAGCTGGAGGTCAGCCAGCTTCATCAGAAGCTGGCTGATGTCATGGCTCGGCCGATTCAGGCCGAACCGAGACCTGCGGCGGAGGCCCCCTCCTCCACCAACCTTGAGGATGTCATCCGCAAGGTGGTTATGGAGGAGAGGGCCTTCACCAGAGCCTGCCTAGCAGGAATAGAGGACCGGCTCCTGCCGGAGAAGCGCCTTCGACCGCCGCTCGCGGCGGACAAGAGGCGAGCCGAGCCGGGGCCGTCCTCGCAAGGAGAGGACGCCCTTCTCCCTTCGACTACTCCGTCCAACCAGCCGGGTTGGACTGAAGTGGTCCGGAAGGGGAAGGGCCGAGGTAAAAAGACGGCGACGGCCGTCCCTGCCGTCCCCGCCACCACACATACAGGCCAGTCGCAGGCGACTGGTGGGAGAAAGGGTAAGCGGAAGGGCAAAAGGCCGGCAACGCCCGGACCTGCCGTCCCCGTCACCACGCCTCCCAGTCAGTCGCGGGCGGATGGCGGGGGCAAAAAGAAGGGGAAGGGGAAATTGGTTCCCCCGAGGTCCGCAGCCGTCGTGGTGACGCTCACCGCGGAGGCTGCGGAACGCGGGGAAACCTACGCTTCCATTTTGGTGCGGGCGCGTGCAAATGCCGATCCCACCCAATTGGGGATCGACAAGGTTTCTTGCCGGCGGACCGAAACCGGGGCTCGAATATTCGAGTTCCCGGGGGCGGAGGGCAGCGCCAACGCTGACCTCTTTGCAGCCAAGCTGCAAGAGGTCATCGCGGACGCTGCCAAGGTGGCCCGACCGGTGAAGTCGGCGACCATCGAGGTGACCGGTCTTGACGACTCGGTCACCAAGGAGGAGGTGGTGGCGGCGGTCGCAGCGATCGGTGGCTGCGACGTCGCGGCGGTGCGGGGTCGGGACATCAGGCCTGGCCGCGGCGGCATGGGCACTATCCGGCTCGAGTGTCCGGTCGCCGCTGCCAAAGCCGTCCTTGAAAAAGGACGGCTCGCCGTCGGCTTCAGCTCGGGTGCAGTCCGAGCACTTGGAGAGCAGCCTTTGCGCTGCTTCAGGTGCTGCGGCATCGGACACACCCGAGCCCTCTGTCCGTCCACCGTCGACAGGTCCGACGCCTGCTACCGCTGCGGCAAGGAGGGCCACAAAGCCGCAGCCTGCACGGTCGCCAAGCCACACTGCGTGGTGTGTGCTGCCAGTGGCCGCCCAGCAGGCCACGTAATGAGGGGGAGGTTGTGCAACCCCCCCCTTAAGAAGGGCAAAGCGCAGGTGCCGGCCGGGCCTGCTGCTAGCACTGCCGTTCCCGAGGTCGGAACGGCGGTGGCTGCGGAGGAGGGGGGTGCGATGTCCGATTGATGGATACAATCGAACATCGCATCCTCCAGGCGAACACCAACCACTGCCGGGCTGCACAGGATCTCCTGATGCAGACCATGGCTGAGTGGTTGGTGGACTTGGCGGTGGTCGCCGAGCCTTACTCGGTCCCTGGCCATTGGCTGGGCGACCGAGACGGCCTGGTGGCAATGGTGTCGCGGTCTTCCACAGACTCCCCTCCCCTCTCGCTTTTAGAGAGGGGACCGGGATACGTGGCCGCCGCGTGGGGGGATTTGGCCCTGGTTGGGGTCTATTTCTCCCCAAACCGCCCTCTCTCGGACTTTGAGGATTTCTTGGAGATCCTCACTGCAGCCGTAGGGAGGGCGGCGCCACGCCAGGTCGTGGTGTTGGGCGACCTGAACGCCAAGTCGGCGGCCTGGGGCAATCCAGCTGCCTCTTGCAACGTCCGGGGACGCGCCGTCGAATTTTGGGCGGCGTCATGCGGTGTGTCCCTCCTCAACAGGGGGGCGGTCCACACGTGTGTGCGGCAACGGGGAGGGTCGGTGGTGGACGTTTCGTTCGCCACCCCCGTGCTGGCCGCACGCATTGTGAAATGGCGGGTGGAGTTGGTGGAGACCTTGTCGGACCACCGTTATGTGCGGTTCGACATCTCCACCCAGAGCCCCCGTGGGGAGATGGCCCGCTCTGGCAGGTCTCCCTTCCCACGGTGGGCTCTCACTCGCCTGGACCGGGAGGCAGCCAAGGAGGCGGCCTTCCTCCAGGACTGGCTGTCGCCCCCTGTTGGGGCCCCGGACGTTGACGCCGCAGCGGTCCGGCTGAGGGAATCCCTGACCGAGGTGTGCAACTCCAGCATGCCTCGGTCTCGGCGTCCGCCTCCCCGCCGGGCCGTTTATTGGTGGTCAGAGGAGCTGGCGGGCCTCCGGGCCACTTGCGTGGCGGCCAGAAGGGCCTACACGCGGAGCCGCCGGCGCAGCGCTCGTAGTCAGGTAGAGGAGGACCGCCTCTACGCCTCTTACCGAGAGGCAAAGGCGGTCCTCAAGTCGGCTATGGGCGCTGCCAAGGACTCGGCGAGGGCCGAGATGCTGGAGGGTCTCGACAGGGATCCGTATGGGAGACCATACAAGGCGGCGCGCAATCAGCTGCGGCCCCATGGTCCCCCACTTACGGAGACCCTCGAGCCGGCGTTGCTGGATGGGGTGGTCCGGTCTCTGTTTCCGCGCAGGACCGACTTCACCCCTCCAGCGATGGACCCTCCGCAGGCGGCGGCTCCGCAGGAGGAGGAAGAGGTGCCTCCAGTAACGGAGGAGGAATTTCGCGCGGGGGTTCTTAGCCTCCGCGCGAAGAAGACGGCTCCTGGGCCGGACGGCGTCCCCGCACGGGTGGTGGCCATAGCTGCCACTCAAATGGAGGACAGGTTTCGGGAACTCTTCAGCGCGTGCTTTACGGCTGGAAGGTTCCCGAAACTGTGGAAGGAGGGGCAGCTGTGCCTCCTCCGAAAGGAGGGACGCCCGGCGGATTCCCCTTCGGCATACCGGCCCATCGTTCTGCTCGATGAGGTCGGTAAATTGTTCGAGGGGATCATCGCCGGCCGGCTCAGGAGCCATTTGCGGGGTGTGGGGCCGGACCTGTCGGACGCCCAGTTCGGGTTCCGACAGGGTCGGTCCACAATCGACGCGCTGGCCCTTTTGAAGGGCCAGGTGAAAGAGGCGGTCGAGGCGGGGGACGGAGTGTTGGCGGTGTCGTTCGACATCGCCAACGCCTTCAACTCCGTTCCCCACTCCACCATATTGGAGGCACTCCGGTATCACGGAGTGCCCCAATATTTGAGGAGACTCCTGGACAACTTGTTCTGTACGTGTTTTATTAGATTATAGAGGGCGTCCTCGGTGCTCTTTTGGGGCATAAAGCCAAACTGACGAGTACTAAACCGCGGCACAAGCTGCCATTTAACTCTCGCTACCACCATCCTCTCCAGGACCTTCCCCAAGACCGGCAGGAGACCTATCGGTCTATATGACTTGGGGTTCGTATAGTCATCCTTGCCCGGTTTTCTGAGGACCACCACCGTTGCCTCTTTCCAGATGTCCGGGAAGTGTGCCAATTCTAGGCATTTATTGTACAGGGCAAGGAATGCGTCCGGGTCCTGGCAGATCGCTCGACAGCAGATGTCAGCCGTGAATCCATCCATTCCGGGGGCCTTCTTCGGATTAAAGCGTTCCACAGCCACCCTCAGCTCCAGCGGCGTAAACGGTGGGTCATGGTACTCACCATGCTGCCAGTCGTTTACCCGTCTGGCTGCTTCTCTGGTGAGCCTGTGGTCCGCATTATCGTTTTCCGCTGTGTCCTTTGGATAGAAGGTGTCGGCGAGTAAGGCTGCTGACTCCTTCGGGTTCAGGAATGCACCATCGCAAGTTAGGGTCAGATCTTCCTGTCTCCTGGTGGTCCCCCTGATCACTCTGTAGATGCCCTCCCACACTCCTTCACCATCTTGCTTCTCGCAGAAATTCTTCCAGCTGGCGACTCGAGCTTTCTTGGCTAGGCACTCATACTCTTCTTTGGCTTTCAGGTACGCGTCAACGACCATGGATCTACGGACCGGTGCGGCATTGCGGATGCGGTTTTTCCTTGTTGTGACCTCCTTTTTCTTTGCGGCGAGTTCCTCGGACCACCATGGGATATTTAGTTTAACTTTTTTGGTTACTCTAGGGATAGCCTCGTTACATGCCTTTTCGATCATTTCACTGTATCCAACAACCATTCGTTCTAAATCTTGTTTATTAGCTATTTGACTAATGCTATTTAAGTCTATACCCCTCTCACTTTTCAATTCCCCCAATTTACTTTTGAAAATTTCCCAATTTGCTTTTTTTGTGTTATACGTCCTGGTTGTTCTTACTACGCACATCCCTTTTTCCTTTTTTAGTCCCACGTTAAACAAGATGGTATTGTGGTCCGAGCTCGTAACCCCGGTGTCTACGCGCCAACCGCTCACCAGGTCGAAAAGATCGATCGAGCATGCCGTGACGTCAACATGGCTCTTGTAAACTACGCCTCCCCTCACCGTGTAGAAGGTCGGCGTGTCTCCAGTATTCAGTACCTGAAGCTCCAACTCTTCCAGGGTCCCGGACATCTCTTCTCCCCTGAGGTCTTGTATGGTGCTACCCCACCAGGTACTCTTGGCATTTGCATCTCCGCCTATAAGTAGTTTTCCAGTACCCATTTCCAACTTTATTTTGGTCAGCTGATCCAGGTAAGGCCCTATGGGTTGATCCGGCTCGAAGTAGTAAGACACTACTGCGATTTCCCAGGCTTTGGTTCGGATCCCCACCACAACGATGTTATTGTTGGTGAGTTTCGGGTAGGGAATGACCTCCAGGTCATTATCAAAGACTGCTATTGCTGCCTTTACCCTCCCACTTCCTTGAGCCTCGCACTGGTAGATTCTCGCGCCCCGGTAGCTCTTCATACCTCTAGCCCCCCCCACATATGGCTCCTGGATCAGTGCCCATGCGATTGCTCGCTCACTGGCCTCTAAAAAGAGTTCGGTGGTCGCCAGCTCCTTCCTTTGTAGGTTGGCCTGGGCCACCACATATCTTCCGGCTGGGGTGCCTGCTCGGTCGCCATTCTTGCCCTTAGCAGTAGGCTACTCTAGCTCGAGCCAGTATCTCGCATCTCCTTCTGACTGGGCATTCCTCACTAAACGCGTTGTGCTCACTATTGTCGAGTTTCGCGTGCCTACAATTGCAGCACGATGGAACTGCTCCAGCCATCCAGTCTGCACAGTTAGCTCTCATGTGAGGGCCCCCACAGTGACTGCATTTCTCGACCGTTTCTTTGCAAAGACGCCGTCCGTGCCCAAATCCTAGGCATAAGGAGCACTGGACCAATGGCGTCTGGTCGAACACCTTCACCCTTTGCAGGTCGATATGGACATGTTGCCTGACTTGCAACCTGTTCCACACTTTTGGGGAGACCCTGAGAACCACGTGCTGCATGTGAGGATTTCTGGTTTTCTTTTTGTAGAGCACCTCTGCCCGGTCCTCTTCCTTTGTTAGCTCCTCGAAAACGTCGCGGTTTTGGTTGCGGAGGGCCTTCAGAATGTCCTCATCAGTATTGTAAGAAAGGACGTCCCTCAGGATCACCAGAGGGTCCCTGTTCTTAACATCCTCTACTCTCAATACCTCTCCCGCGCTAGCTAACCTTTCCTTGATTTTTTCTCTTTCCTCTTCCGTTTTGCAGCCCAATACTACTTTCCTGTCCTTTGCCTTCCTAATCCTATCCACGGTAATCCATCCTTCCTTTGCGTTAACCGCCTTCCGTATGTGATCAATGATTTCCTCCCCGGTCTCAGTTTCCTTGGTGGAGGAAACCACAATGGAGTGGAGTGCCGTCTGCCTTGAAGGCTGCCTGATAGGTCGATTTGCTGCGACGCTGGCATAGGAGATCTTCCCAATCTGTTCTTCGCTACTTTTGAGCGCCTCTTTTAACCTATCCATTTTTTCGCCGTTTTCCTTTAGATTTCGGCTGTGCTCTTCCAGGGTCTTTTTGAGGGACTCCATCTCCACCACCGGGGTGGAAAACGCCTCAGGTTTATCTTCCACCAAAGCCTGCATTTGCGTCCCTTGGGAACAAGTCGAGACTCTCGGGATTGGTGCTCGTTCCTTCTCCTGCTCAGACTCCTTTATAAGGAGGTAGAGCCGGTCCGCCTGGGCTTTGACTTCCTCCTTAATTTCCTTCTTCGTGGTCTTTGAGTTGGTCATATGTGCCTTTATTTTGTTAAGGCATATCCTGGCCTCCGCGACTCTTGTCTTGGTTGCCGGTGGACTCAGGCAGACAATCTCGACAGATGGTCGTCGAGTCGTCTCTGGTGTCACCTTTGGTGACATCTTTCGGTCGACCACTTTGACAGGAGGCGTCTCCTTTTTTGCCGGCTTTCCAGCCTCCCACTCGCCCACGCTTCTTCTGACGCTTTGTGCAGAGGGTCCAGCCTCTTGTGAGGTGTTCGGGCTCCTGCTTGGCTGAGTAGCCGGCTTTTTGTTAGGCGTACGAAATCCTAGGATCATTTTGTGTTAGGTTTTATTCCTGGCTAGTCCGTCGTCAAATGGGGTATGTAAAAGGTACCCCAGTCCGTAAAAGTGTAAAATATGTATAAATGTATATAATAAGTAATAAATAAAACAGATAAAACAGATAAAACAGATAAAAACGTCGTGGGATTCACTCGAATCTCGTCAGCTTATATTGGATTAATCTTCCAGTCTATATCCACTGATTTACACGCACCACTAGAGGGTCAACAGACGTACCCCAGTAGGTCTAATGCAAACAGTAGAAAGTCGGTATAAATTTTATTCGTCTTCCACAGATAGTCCCTACCGCAATGATGGCTGATACAGCCTATAAAGTCCCGAAAATTAACCGGTAGAGTATGGATACAGGCGCGTCCAGCACTTTATTGTCAATAAGTCTAGCCTCTGTGAGAATATAGTCCAATTTTATTATTTACAAAACAAAAAATTTTTTCTAACTCTATGTTTGTAGAGTTAGCTCTACGTAGAGGCGTTTTACCACCGTCAATGGATGGCTCTCCCCAAGCCCTTTCTAACGATACCAAACACGGCTCGATTGCGTCTAGGGGTTCCGGAGATATCCAAGTTTGAAATAACGCGGTTTTATTTCAATATGGCGGCCCGAAAGTGGTGATTTGCGATATCTCCGCAACCAAAGGTCCGAAAAACCTCGTGCTTGGGCTTATTCTACTTGGCTCGGTGAGTCCCACCCACTGAGTAGGTTTTCAGGCTGAAAATTTCTAAATTCCTGAAAACGCCTGAAATATATTTTATCTCATAGAAGACGGTCAGCCAGTACGCCCAGAGAAAATCCCGAGCCTCTACGACCTCCCGTTCAGGAGCTATGTCAGTTTAAAGACTGCCCAAGATGGCCGCGCGGCTGTCAAAGTCGAACTTTGACAGCTTATAACTCCTTCCCGGAAAGCCGGAGAATCCCCGAGTTTGGGCTCAACAAACTTGGCCTGAGCTCAACCATCGGCTGAAACCACTTTCAGGACCCCGAAATTTGCTAGCTCCAAACCGCCTGAAACTGTGAGGTAGGTTGGCCAACAAGCCCCAGAACACCCCACCGAAAATCGCAACTTCGTACGTCCACTAGTTCCAGAGTTATTGCGGTCCGAAGTCAAACAAAAATGGCGCCGAACTGTCAGATGTGAGTTTTAAATGCCTGTAACTTGCGAACCCCTTGTCCCAGAAAGTTCGGATTTTCGATTTACAGCTCGGCGTCACTTCAGGTATCTCCTGAAACCGGTTTCAGCGATAAAAAAAACTCAGTCGCCCGAAAACGCCTGAAAACCGCATACGCCTATTAACGGCTGTATGCCACCTCCTATTCTCAAAATCCGAGGTTTCTCAGATCAGCGGTTCCCGAGATATCGCAAATTTAAATTTTAAAAATAACAACCGAAAAATGGGGATTTTGTTAAATTTCCCAATTTTGACGATGCACCGTCCGAGTTTGGACTCAAATACGGTGCAACATAGGTGTTGAAGCTATCCCCAAGGTCAAAATCGGGTTTTTCCTATTAAATTTTGAATAAATGGCAAAAAACAGTAAAAATTTGATATCTCTTGATCCCCTGATCCGAAAAATCTGAAAAAACTGTCATAAAAAAGAAGAAATAAAACACTACACGATGCAATACTAAAATTTTTGAAAATTTAAAAGAAAAGTGGAAATTTTTTTGAAAAAGTGAAATTTTGAGAAATTTAGCTATAATTTAAAAACTATTCAATTTAAAAATCTAAAACTTAAAATATAGGTTCTTCTAGTAAGAGCGCCAGAGACTGCAATTGAAGATTTTGAAAATCTTCATCAGGTCCGCAGATACAAAGGTGTAAATTTTGATTTTTCTAACGCTCCTTAAAAATCAGGTAATGAGGGTAGATTAAATCTGATTTCGGTTACCAGCTGTGTTGACTCAGGAGATGATGGCTGCAAATTCTCAGACGTGTCGCTCGTCGCTATCGCCGTTTTCAGCACCACGTGGTTTTGGTTTTTTCTGAATTACTCCTGAAGCTTTGGGGTTTTTCGGCTTCAGGATGGTCACGATGGTGCACGAGGTCAGCCTCCACCCCTACCCTTAATAAAAAGGTAGGGTCGTCGATCGCGTTCCGGCAGCGTTTGCGATTGAAGAATATTCTTCGTCACTTAACCTCCAAGTTGTAGAGTTTTTCAAGTTTTTTCACAAAACCACTGCAATCCAAGTTGGAAAAATAAAGAGGCTTATTCCTTGCACTTAGCCCCGCAATTTGACACCTCACTCGTCAAAATCGGACAACTTTTGACCACTTTTTTTAATTTTTTTTAACGTGGAGCTCACGAGAAAATGATCCGACCGCCACGAGAGCTGGGGGGGTACTGGTTAGGTTAGGTTAGGTTAGGTTAGGTTTTTTTTTTTTTTTTTTTTTTTTTTTTGGATATGGCAGGAGGGGAAATCCTCATGGACGCCCCAACCGCCTCACGAATGACACGGTTGGGGCAGTGCCGGACTCTTACCGGCTAAAACCACCTCCTGCCTTTCAAGGTGTCCTTCTGACATAATCAGAGTCCTTTTTTTACATTTTGGGTGAAATACGTCTGCAGGTGTTTTCATCTTACTCTAGTCTTTACTCAATGATTCATCTTCTATTCTCTACTTATCTATTCTTACGCCTATCCTTATAGTCTAAGGTATTCTCTACTCTATATTAACATTTCCTATAATTTGTGCTTATTTCTATTGCCTTAATTTTATAACGCCTTACTTATTAATTTTACATCTATACTTATACTTATGCTAATCTTATATATTCTAAATTAATATATATATATAGCATAATTTTACTGTACTACTTGTTTCTCTTAATAACTATTTTTGCAACATCCATTATATATTCTATAAATAACTCTCTGGTGTTTTTGTTGGCGATAAATTCTGGAAAGTTTTCCACTACCATTCTACGATCCAACAGGTTTTCTATTTTATAACGTTTTAGGGCGTGAACCGGGCATTCAGTTAGTATGTGTCGCACCGTTTCGGGTGTCCCCGGTTGGCAGATGCACGATGGATTCCCCTTGCACCTGAACCGATTCAGGTACTCTGAGAATCCACCGTGCCCCGTTAGCACTTGGGTTATTATATTGGTCGGGACCAGTTGTCGAACTACTTTGTGGGAATTGATAATTTCGGGGAAAAACAGCTTTGTTACCCCTGCGGTGGTACCTGTTTTGTACCTGCGGTTCCATTCGTCAATCGACACCTTTCGGATCTGTCGCTTGACGAATGAAACCGGGCACAGGTCGTAATCAGGTTTGGTCTTTAATTTTAAGGCTGCGTCCTTCGCCAGTTCGTCCGCCCTCTCATTTCCCGCAAGACCCGCGTGTGCCTTGACCCAGAACAAAGACACAGTTTTGTTCTGGTTTTCAATGGCTCGCAGGTTCTTGCGGGTTTCAACTGCCAGAGGGTGCGTTGTGCAGGAGTTCGCGATTGTCTCCAGCGCAGATCGAGAGTCGCTGTAAATGCCGTAGCTACCTTCACGCCTCCCCTGGATTACCTCAGTGGCTCTACATACCGCGAGGAGTTCCGCCTGGTAAACCGTACAGAATGGGGCCAGCCTGAGCTTTATAGCCTTAACCTCGGCTGCGCCACTCCATAGGGATAGCGCAGCTCCAACTTTCTCCTCGATCCGGCTCCCATCCGTAAATATCCTAATGTCCTGGTTAGAATGGCTATTGACTTGTTCCTGGTTTACCAGGCTCACGAACCCGATCGCGGCATGCTTCCCTGGGTGAGACGTACTGGAGAACGACACTCTTCGCTCGACCTCTCTGTCTACCAGCTCCGGCTGGGATACCCCTCTCCTCGCTTCATACAGGGCGGCTGCCTCCTGTAAGCGAAGGTCAAGTGGCAAAATTCCAGCTAGAACCAGCGCTGAGTGGAGAGAGGCCGTACGGTACGCTCCGCACATCTTCTGGGCAAAGCCCCTCTGGACGGCGTTTAAGTGGCGTTGGACCCCCAACTTTTTAGACGCAGAAGACCAGGCGCCTGCAGCATATGTAATTATAGGCTCTACCGTGGCGGTGTAGATCGTGCGGACTATTTCCGGGTTGAGACCCCAGCTCACTTTCGCAGCTCTCGACAACTGTTTGTAGACACCAAGTGCCTTCTTGCATACGTTGGCTGTATGGCTGTTGAAGGTTAACTTGGCGTCCACTGTGAGTCCCAGGATCTTCATCTCCGAGGACATTCCAATGTCGATCCCTCCCATGGTCAGGTGTGGCGTGTCATATCTAAGCTTCCTGGTGACCACCATTGCGCACGTCTTGTGTGGCGCGAACTTTAGCTTGTTCATGACACCCCATCCCCGAACATGTTCGAGAGCGGCATTGGCCTGCCCCTGGATTTCCAGAGCTGTCTCCCCCGAAAACACCAACACCACATCATCGGCGAAAGCCTGGCAATAGTCGCCACGCTGCGTTAGGCTTTCCAGTAATGGGTTCAAGACGAGATTCCATAGAATGGGGCCGCCTATTGATCCCTGGACACACCCTTTGTTGGTAGTTTTTGCGAACTCATGGCCAGCATACCTTACCCGGACCTTACGGTCGCTTAGGTAGCTGGCCATCAACCTCCTGAGATTCGCAGGGCAATTCTCCTCCGCCAGTCTGAGCTTTATGGCTGGCCACCACGCGCTGTCGAAGGCTCCCTCTATGTCCAGCGAGACCATCGTGATGAGCTTCCTCTCTTGGAGTTTACCTCTCACGTGGGCCAGCAGGTCATAGAGGGCGTCATCCGTGCTTCGCTGTGGCATGAAGCCATACTGACGGGGACTTATCCGCGGTGCCAGGTGCCAAACCAGCCTTTTAACCACCATTTTCTCTAGAATTTTGCCCATCACTGGTAGCAGTCCGATTGGCCTATAGGACTTGGGACTGGTGTAATCGTCCTTGCCTGGCTTCCTGAGCACCACCACAGTGGCCTCTTTCCACAGTGTGGGGAAGTGCGTCAACTGCCAGCACTTATTGAACAGAGCCAGGTGCAGTTCCACGTCCTGCGATATTAATCGCTGGCAGATGTCTGCTGTGAAGCCATCTTCTCCGGGTGCCTTTTTGGGATTGAAACTCTCCGTCGCGGCTCGGAGCTCCTCCGTCGTAAACTCAGGGTCATGGATGTCATCATGGCACCAGTCGTTTACTCGGTCTGCAAGAGCTCTGATCCGACGATGGTCTGGAGTATCTTCCTCTTCTGCGTCCTCCGGGTAGAACGCTTCCGCCAGTATTCTCGCAGAACCTTCCTGACCCGCATTCTTACCGTTCCACACCAGTGGCAGATCTTCTTGCCTTTTAGTAGTGTTCTTTATAACCCTGTATATCCCTTCCCAGACCCCTTCCCTGTTCTGTCTCTCGCAGAATCCCTTCCAACTCTCTGTCATGCGTTTTTTGACCTCTAATTCGTACTTCTCTTTCTTTTCCAGGTACAACGCGACCACACCTTCTCTACGCGACGGCGCAGCGCATCGGATCCTTCTCTTCCTAGTGGCAACTTCGCGCTTCATAGCTTCGAGCTCTTTGGACCACCACGGTAAGGTGAGTATTTGATTTCCTTTTTTCTTTGGGATGGATTCATCACATGCCTTTGTTATTATTTCTGTGTATTTCCCAATAAGGTTGTCTAAATTTTTATTGTTATTTATCTGTTCTATTTGTTTTTTATTAATTTCGGTTTCTATTTTTAATTGGTCCATTTTTTCAAAAAATAGTTCCCAATTGGCTTTTTTCGTATTATATTTTCTAGTTGTTCTTTTAATTTGGATACCCTTTCCTTTTTGTAGTTTAATTTTTATTATAATTCCATTGTGGTCAGAACTCGTCAAGTCCTCAGCTACCGTCCACTCTTCCACCAGGCCGAGCAGGTCCTCTGTGCACAGGGTCACGTCAACGTGGCTTGTTAATCTTCGTCCTCCTCTGATGGTGTCGAAGGTGGGCTTGTTTCCGCAGTTGAGTACCTGGAGATCCAGCTCTCCGATCATTCCTGCCAGGTCATCACCTCTATCGTCGATAGCGCTGCTCCCCCACCACACGCTCTTGGCATTGGCATCGCCTCCAACGATGGCTTTCCTGGGCTTTAGCTCCTTTAGCGCGGTTGTTATATGGTCCAGGTATGGCCCAATGGGTTGATCAGGCTCAAAATAGTACGAGACGGCGAGAATCTCCCAGGCGCTCGTTCGCAGCTTCACCACCACGATGTTATTGGTGGTGAATTCTGAACACTGTATGACGTCGATGTCGTGATTGTACACGACTATCGCCGCCTTTACCGTGCCACCACTGCTGTTCTGGTAGACTCTAGCCCCCCCGTACGACTTCATAGCACTTATGCTTCCCACATACGGCTCCTGGACTAAAGCGAAGGCTATTTTACGCTTCGTAGCCTCGAGCATAAGCTCGTTGGTTGCCAGTTGCTTGCGCTGGAGGTTTGCTTGCGCCACGACGTATACCTGCTCAACTGCTGTTCTTTCAATCCCCGGGACAACCTTAGCAGTACGCTATTGCGGTTCGCGCTAATGCATCCCATTTCCTACGCACCGGGCAATCTTGGCTATAGACCGTGTGGCTTGTGTCGTCGTGCTTTTCTTTGACACAGTTCCTGCACGTCGGTCTTTCGCCCGTTGCCAGCCCGGTGCATTCGGCCTTGAGATGTGGCCCTCCGCAAAAGTTGCACAGATCCACCGCTTCTGTGCACAGCTTTCGGCCATGCCCATACGCCAAGCACTTTGTACACTGAATGAGCGGTGTTTGGTCTTGAACCCGAACGCATTGTAGGTCGACGTATATTCTGCCAGCCGCGGTCAGTCTCTGCCACAGCTTCGGTGTCACCTGTAGGACGACATGGCTCTCTAACGAGTTCCGTGCCCTCCTTCGGTACTTCACCGAGGCAGTCGCTTCCTCGATCGTCAGGTCTTCTATCAGGCGCGCGTTCTGAACTTTTATGGCAGTCAAGATGTCCTCGTCGCTGTTGTAGGACAAGAGGTCCTTGATGATAACGAGTGGGTTACGATTTTTGGCTTCTTCCACTTTCAAGTTCTTATCTTTTTTGAGTTCGGCAGTTGTTTTAGCCATCTCCTCTTTGCTATTGAAGCTCAGGATAACCCTCTTGTCCTTGACTTTTCGGACTCTCTCGATCTGCAGTCCACTCTTCTTTGCATCTAAGGCCTGTTTGACTCTTCCCACTACTTCAGTGCTGGTGTCCATTGTGACATCGGACGACACAATGACCGAGTGTTTCGGCTTTTGGCCCCAGGTGTTTTGGGGTGTGGCTAGGGTTTCAGCGTAGGTGGGTGCTCTCCCTTTAATCTCGGAGACCATTCTTCCCATTTCTTGGGTGGTCTCCTCGAGTGCCCGAATCTCCTTTAGGATTTCTCCGTCATCGTGTCGTTCCCTGTCACGTAGGGCTTGTGCTTCCCCTTGCTCCTGCATTGTCACCTGCAGCTGTTTTATCATCTGGTTACCCTCCTTCACTATCCGAGTTTGCTCTTCTAGTGCGGAGCGCAACCAGGTGATACTGTCCGAGTCATCCCCACTCTCCTTTTCTTTCTGACCCTCATTTCCCCTCCTTTGGTTTGGGCCGCCATCTTTTGTCCTATCCGCCTCTTTGACTAATTGGTACAGCCGATCTATCGCCGCTGTAACCTCCTTTTTAATCTCAGCTTTGAGGTTTCGCGAGTTGTTGAGGTGGAGCTTTGCCTTATTCAGGCAAGCTCTCGCCTCCGCGGTGATGCTGGGGTAACCAGACCCGGCCTGCTTTGTTGGTAAAGTATCACTTGCCAGGGCCTGGCGCGCCTCTATACTGCTGGAGGTTTCCCGTGACGTGCCTGGTATGGCATCACTTTTAGGATTGACTGGAGATTTAGTTTGGGGCTTGGCTTTCCCAGCCTCCCAGTCGCCGATGCTTCGCCTCACACTGGGAAGTGAAGGTTCAGCCTTTTCATTAGTACGCGGCGAGCCTTTAAAACCCGGTGAGCCTTTCAAACCCGATGAGCTCGCGTCTGTCTTAGCTGGTGTGCGGTACATGGCGGAGGAGTGGGTGAAAGTCAGATTCATAAAGTCAGAGGACACCTATTTCCGTATCCCTGTAAAAGGGGGATAGTCAAAAATATGTCCAAAAATGAAACAATGGTATAGAATGAAATGAATAAATAAATAATATGTTAAAATAAGAAACTAAAAAGATATAATATACCAAGTCAAAGTCAAAAAAAAAAGGGCAACATCAAATTATAACCAGGATCTACCTGTAATTGTCGTGCCAATTTAAGTCCTTTGTACTATACAATTGACCAGGTACCATAAAAGTACAGAAAACGTAACAAAAATTTTTTCACAAATGTCAATAGGTTTTCCCTATATACTAATCAATGAAAAAAGGGAGGGTAGGAGGGACATTTTTAGCAGTTCTATGCGAGCCAGCCGCACGTTTGAGGTGTCGGAAGACGCGTCTCGGCGCGGGCGAGCTAGCTAGACCGTTTTCAGAATTTTGAAAAGATCAAAAATGTGCAGGGTTGTCAAAAAACCAGTTTTTTCAGGCAAAAATCGAGTTTTCAGCGACCGATCGGATTTTCAGTTCGCGCAAAGCGCCGAGAATCCGGGGCTGGACAGGTGGAAACTCGATTCCGCAGACAGAATTAAATTCGGATGTAGGGTTGTGCTAATAAAAATAGGTAAGTATAAAAATTTTGTAAAAAATTCACAAGTACTGGAACTGAAAAATTATTTTTCAGGTAGGTCAGTTTTAACGTTTCGGGATGCTAGTAATAGCCCACCGGACAACGTTCCCGCAGAAAACCGTGTCAAAATAGCTGTTCTGGTTACAAAAATATTGCAACTTTTGTCTGAGCAGGGCTCCCTTAGGTGGATTTTGAGGTAAGTACTGGCGAATCTATTTATAGAAATTGAAAATTTTTTGGAGTTCTATGCGAGCCAGCCGCACGTTTGAGGTGTCGGAAGACGCGTCTCGGCGCGGGCGAGCTAGCTAGACCGTTTTCAGAATTTTGAAAAGATCAAAAATGTGCAGGGTTGTCAAAAAACCAGTTTTTTCAGGCAAAAATCGAGTTTTCAGCGACCGATCGGATTTTCAGTTCGCGCAAAGCGCCGAGAATCCGGGGCTGGACAGGTGGAAACTCGATTCCGCAGACAGAATTAAATTCGGATGTAGGGTTGTGCTAATAAAAATAGGTAAGTATAAAAATTTTGTAAAAAATTCACAAGTACTGGAACTGAAAAATTATTTTTCAGGTAGGTCAGTTTTAAGGTTTCGGGATGCTAGTAATAGCCCACCGGACAACGTTCCCGCAGAAAACCGTGTCAAAATAGCTGTTCTGGTTACAAAAATATTGCGGTTAGGTTAGGTTAGGTTAGGTTAGGTTAGGTTAGGTTACAGGGCCGGTCCACCATCGACGCGCTGGCCCTTCTTAAGGGCCAGGTGAAAGAGGCGGTCGAGGCGGGGGACGGAGTGTTGGCGGTGTCATTCGACATAGCCAACGCCTTCAACTCCGTTCCCCACTCCACCATATTGGAGGCACTCCGGTATCACGGAGTGCCCCAATACTTGAGGAGCCTCCTGGCCAGCTACTTGGAGGATCGAGAGGTCCTCCTTGTGGACAAACTGGCCAGGATGCGGAGGTACAGCGCGGAGTCCGGTGTTCCGCAGGGGTCAGTCTTAGGACCCCCCCTGTGGAACATCGGCTTTGACTGGCTGTTGCGGGGAGCTCTTCTCCAGGGCACGAGTGTCATCTGCTACGCGGATGACACTCTCCTTACTGCCCGGGGGAAGAGCTTCGGGGAGGCGGCCTGTCTGGCCTCGGCTGGCGGGTCCTTGGTGGCAGGGAGGATCCGCCGCCTGGGATTGAGGGTGGCGCTGAACAAGACCGAGGCCGTGTTCTTTCACGGGCCTCGGCAGCGCTGCCCTCCAGACGCCCACATTATGGTGGAGGGCGTCAGGGTGGGCGTCCAGGCCCAGATGAAGTATCTGGGCCTGGTGTTGGACAGCAGGTGGCGCTTCGGCCCGCACTTTAGCGGGCTGTCGACGCGCCTGCTGAGGGCTGCGGACGCCCTCTCCTGGCTCCTCCCCAACCTGGGAGGGCCCAACGCAAGATGCCGGCGCCTATATGCCGGCATCCTGCGAAGCATGGCCCTGTACGGGGCCCCCATCTGGGCGGACTCCCTCCACAGGAGGGAGAACGCAACCGCCATGCGCAGGCCACAAAGGGCCATTGCACTGCGGGTGGCGAGGGCCTACCGCTCGGTGGGCTTTTCGGCGGCGTGCGCTCTGGCGGGCACCCCTCCTTGGGAGCTGGAGGCGTGGGTGCTCGCCAGAGTGTACGAGTGGACGGCGCGGCGAAAGGCCCTCGGGGAGCGCCCCGTCGCGGAGGAGCGGGAGGCCGTGCGGCGAGAGGCGAGGGACGCCATCATCGTCCATTGGACGGAGGACCTCGCCTCCGCCACCTTTGGCCGCCGAACCCTGGACGCGCTCGGTCCGGTCCTGCGAGACTGGCTCGAGCGCTCCCACGGGTTCCTCTCATTCCGTCTGGTGCAGGTGTTGTCAGGCCACGGCTGTTTCGGCAAGCACCTGCACCGGATCGGGAGAGAGGAGACCCCGGCGTGCCACGACTGCGGCGCGGCGGAGGACACGGCTCAGCACACCCTCGAGGTGTGCCCGGCTTGGTCTGAGCCGCGCCGCAGTCTAACAGCGGAGATCGGACGGGACCTCTCACTTCTCGGCGTGGTCAACGCCATGCTGGAGAGTGAGGGGTCCTGGGCAGCTGTCGCCTCTTTTTGCGAGGATGTCATCTCGCAAAAGGAGGCGGCGGAGCGCGCGCGGGAGGACGACCCTCTCGCTGCGCCGCTCCGCAGGCGCAGAAGAGGTCGGAGAAGACGCCGTCTTCTCCCTCCTCATGGTGGTGATGGGCGGGCGATAGGCGCGGGGGCGCCTCCGCCCGCATTGCACTCCACACCACCTCCGCCGGTCATTCCCAGCCCTCCCCCTGAACGGGGAGGACTTGAGGGGCCCGCCGCTTTAGGCGGGTTGTCGTCGGAGGAGGACTGGACGCTAAGGCTGCGCCGATCTCCCAGTCCTCTTCCACTCGGACGACGCGGGAATAACACTGGGTCGTTTTAGTGGGTATACCGGGTCAGCCCGGGGAGTCCCACATACCCCTCCCGTTCCCCCGACGGGAGGGTATGCGTAATGCATTTTTTCCCAGTTTAAAAAAAAAAAAAAAAAAAAAAAAAAAAAAAAAAAAAAAAAAAAAAAAAAAGGTTAGGTTAGGTTGGGGGGGGGGACCCCCCACAGAGCTTGCGTCCTCGTCGCGTCCCCTGGAAACGGCCCAGTTTGTCACCGTAACGGAGTGGCAAACTGGGTACGGCTAAAGTGCTCTGTGCATTCGTAGAAATTTTATTTTATCTTGCTTTGCGTCTACGAACCTGCTGTGGCTATGCCAAAACCCCCGCGGGACGCCTCCGGGCGGTTTTTAAAAGGCCCTTCTCAGGGCCAACCCAAAGGCCCTTCTCAGGGCCAACCAAAAGGCCCTTCTCAGGGCCAATCCGACGCTTCAGCGTCTGAAGCTAGCCGCGCGCCGTCTGCGGCTAGCTTCTTCGGAAGGGTGGACATGTCCGATTCGGACGAGTCCGTCGTAAGCGTCTCGGACGTTGGCGACACTAGGTCGCGAAAGCGGGCCTTCCGTAAGGAAGGGTCCGAGGGCTCCTCCAGTTCGACGAGGAAGTCCACGGCAGCGAAGAAGCCGACGACATCTGCGGACACCCACGTCGTGGGTCTCGCAGATGCCCAGCGGCAGTTGGACCTGGCTCGGCGGACGCAGCACCAGCAAGAGCTGGAAGAGCGTGTTGCTGCGAAGGAGCAGCGGGCGCGTGCTGCTCGGGCCAAGTCCGGGCACGGTGCGTCCCGCGTGCTTTACTCGGACTACACCTTGGCCGAGCTGGCGCGCATGGCGGAGGAGGACGAGGAGGAGATCGCGGAGGTCGCTTCCAAGTCCTCAAACCTTAAGGGCACGTTTCAGAAGGCCCTTAAGGTCCGTGCTGCGAGCATGCGCGGCATTATAGAGGAGTTGGTCCAGCGTGAGGCGACCGACGAATCGCGCAAATTGCAGGCGACCGTCGATCGCCTCAAGCTGGAGGTCAGCCAGCTTCATCAGAAGCTGGCTGATGTCATGGCTCGGCCGATTCAGGCCGAACCGAGACCTGCGGCGGAGGCCCCCTCCTCCACCAACCTTGAGGATGTCATCCGCAAGGTGGTTATGGAGGAGAGGGCCTTCACCAGAGCCTGCTTAGCAGGCATAGAGGACCGGCTCCTGCCGGAGAAGCGCCTTCGACCGCCGCTCGCGGCGGACAAGAGGCGAGCCGAGCCGGGGCCATCCTCGCAAGGGGAGGACGCCCTTCTCCCTTCGACTACTCCGTCCAACCAGCCGGGTTGGACTGAAGTGGTCCGGAAGGGGAAGGGCCGAGGTAAAAAGACGGCGACGGCCGTCCCTGCCGTCCCCGCCACCACACGTACAGGCCAGTCGCAGGCGACTGGTGGGAGAAAGGGAAAGCGGAAGGGCAAAAGGTCGGCAACGCCCGGACCTGCCGTCCCCGTCACCACGCCTCCCAGTCGGTCGCGGGCGGCTGGCAAGGGTAAGAAGAAAGGGAAGCTGGTTCCCCCAAAGTCCGCGGCCGTCGTGGTGACACTCACCGCGGAGGCTGCGGAGCGCGGGGAAACCTACGCTTCCATTTTGGTGCGGGCGCGTGCAAATGCCGATCCCGCCCAATTGGGGATCGACAAGGTTTCTTGCCGGCGGACCGAAACCGGGGCTCGAATATTCGAGTTCCCGGGGGCGGAGGGCAGCGCCAACGCTGACCTCTTTGCAGCCAAGCTGCAAGAGGTCATCGCGGACGCTGCCAAGGTGGCCCGACCGGTGAAGTCGGCGACCATCGAGGTGACCGGTCTTGACGACTCGGTCACCAAGGAGGAGGTGGTGGCGGCGGTCGCAGCCATTGGGGGCTGCGGCGTCGCAGCGGTGCAAGGCCGGGACATCAGGCCCGGCCGCGGCGGCATGGGCACTATTCGGCTCGAGTGCCCTGTCGCCGCTGCCAAAGCCGTCCTTGCAAAAGGACGGCTCGCCGTCGGCTTCAGCTCGGGTGCAGTCCGAGCACTTGGAGAACAGCCTCTGCGCTGCTTCAGGTGCTGTGGCATCGGGCACACCCGGGCCCTGTGCCCGTCGGCGGTGGACAGGTCGGAGACCTGCTACCGCTGCGGCACGGAGGGCCACAAAGCCGCCTCCTGCGCAGTCGCCAAGCTGCACTGCGCCGTCTGTGCCGCAAGGGGACGCCCGGCAGGCCATGTGATGAGGGGGAGGTTGTGCAATCCTCCCCCTCAGAGGGGTAAAGCGCAGGTGCCGGTCGTGCCTGCTGTTACCATCGCCGTTCCTGAGGCAGGAACGGTGGTGGCTGCGGAGGAGGGGGGTGCGATGTCCGATTGATGGATACAATCGAACATCGCATCCTCCAGGCGAACACCAACCACTGCCGGGCTGCACAGGATCTCCTGATGCAGACCATGGCTGAGTGGTTGGTGGACTTGGCGGTAGTCGCCGAGCCTTACTCGGTCCCTGGCCATTGGCTGGGCGACCGGGACGGCCTGGTGGCAATGGTGTCGCGGTCTTCCACAGACTCCCCTCCCCTCTCGCTCTTAGAGAGGGGACCGGGATACGTGGCCGCCGCGTGGGGAGATTTGGCCCTGGTTGGGGTCTATTTCTCCCCAAACCGCCCTCTCTCGGACTTTGAAGATTTCCTGGAGATCCTCACTGCAGCCGTAGGGAGGGCGGCGCCACGCCAGGTCGTGGTGTTGGGCGACCTGAACGCCAAGTCGGTGGCCTGGGGCAATCCAGCTGCCTCTTGCAACGTCCGGGGACGCGCCGTCGAATTTTGGGCGGCGTCATGCGGTGTGTCCCTTCTCAACAGGGGGGCGGTCCACACGTGTGTGCGGCAACGGGGAGGGTCGGTGGTGGACGTTTCGTTCGCCACCCCCGTGCTAGCCGCACGCATTGTGAACTGGCGGGTGGAGTTGGTGGAGACCTTGTCGGACCACCGTTATGTGCGGTTCGACATCTCCACCCAGAGCCCCCGTGGGGAGATGGCCCGCACTGGCAGGTCTCCCTTCCCACGGTGGGCTCTCACTCGCCTGGACCGGGAGGCAGCCAAGGAGGCGGCCTTCCTCCAGGACTGGCTGTCGCCCCCTGTTGGGGCCCCGGACGTTGACGCCGCAGCGGTCCGGCTGAGGGAATCCCTGACCGAGGTGTGCAACTCCAGCATGCCTCGGTCTCGGCGTCCGCCTCCCCGCCGGGCCGTTTATTGGTGGTCAGAGGAGCTGGCGGGCCTACGGGCCACTTGCGTGGCGGCCAGAAGGGCCTACACGCGGAGCCGCCGGCGCAGCGCCCGTAATCAGGCAGAGGAGGACCGCCTCTACGCCTCTTACCGGGAGGCAAAGGCGGTCCTCAAGTCGGCTATGGGCGCTGCCAAGGACTCGGCGAGGGCCGAGATGCTGGAGGGTCTCGACAGGGATCCGTATGGGAGACCATACAGGGCGGCGCGGAACCAACTGCGGCCCCATGGTCCCCCACTTACGGAGACCCTCGAGCCGGCGTTGCTGGATGGGGTGGTCCGGTCTCTGTTTCCGCGCAGGACCGACTTCACCCCACCAGCAATGGACCCTCCGCAGTCGGCGGCTCCGCAGGCGCAGGAGGAGGTGCCTCCCGTTACGGAGGAGGAGTTTCGCGCGGGGGTGCTTAGCCTCCACGCGAAGAAGACGGCTCCTGGGCCGGACGGCGTCCCCGCACGGGTGGTGGCCATAGCTGCCGCTCAAATGCAGGACAGGTTTCGGGAACTCTTCAGCGCGTGCTTTGCGGCTGGAAGGTTCCCGAAACTGTGGAAGGAGGGGCAGCTATGCCTCCTCCGAAAGGAGGGACGCCCGGCGGATTCCCCCTCGGCATACCGGCCCATCGTTCTGCTCGATGAGGTCGGTAAATTGTTCGAGGGGATCATCGCCGGCCGGCTCAGGAGCCATTTGCAGGGTGTAGGGCCGGACCTGTCGGACGCCCAGTTCGGTTTCCGACAGGGCCGGTCCACCATCGACGCGCTGGCCCTTCTTAAGGGCCAGGTGAAAGAGGCGGTCGAGGCGGGGGACGGAGTGTTGGCGGTGTCATTCGACATAGCCAACGCCTTCAACTCCGTTCCCCACTCCACCATATTGGAGGCACTCCGGTATCACGGAGTGCCCCAATACTTGAGGAGCCTCCTGGCCAGCTACTTGGAGGATCGAGAGGTCCTCCTTGTGGACAAACTGGCCAGGATGCGGAGGTACAGCGCGGAGTCCGGTGTTCCGCAGGGGTCAGTCTTAGGACCCCCCCTGTGGAACATCGGCTTTGACTGGCTGTTGCGGGGAGCTCTTCTCCGGGGCACGAGTGTCATCTGCTACGCGGATGACACTCTCCTTACTGCCCGGGGGAAGAGCTTCGGGGAGGCGGCCTGTCTGGCCTCGGCTGGCGGGTCCTTGGTGGCAGGGAGGATCCGCCGCCTGGGATTGAGGGTGGCGCTGAACAAGACCGAGGCCGTGTTCTTTCACGGGCCTCGGCAGCGCTGCCCTCCAGACGCCCACATTATGGTGGAGGGCGTCAGGGTGGGCGTCCAGGCCCAGATGAAGTATCTGGGCCTGGTGTTGGACAGCAGGTGGCGCTTCGGCCCGCACTTTAGCGGGCTGTCGACGCGCCTGCTGAGGGCTGCGGACGCCCTCTCCTGGCTCCTCCCCAACCTGGGAGGGCCCAACGCACGATGCCGGCGCCTATATGCCGGCATCCTGC
Source organism: Lacanobia oleracea (assembly GCA_950371165.1). Classification (NCBI taxonomy): domain Eukaryota; kingdom Metazoa; phylum Arthropoda; class Insecta; order Lepidoptera; family Noctuidae; genus Lacanobia; species Lacanobia oleracea. The sequence goes on from OX493406.1 coordinate 24,369,238, forward strand.
GAAGCATGGCCCTGTATGGGGCCCCCATCTGGGCGGACTCCCTCCACAGGAGGGAGAACGCAACCGCCATGCGCAGGCCACAAAGGGCCATTGCACTGCGGGTGGCGAGGGCCTACCGCTCGGTGGGCTTTTCGGCGGCGTGCGCTCTGGCGGGCACCCCTCCTTGGGAGCTGGAGGCGTGGGTGCTCGCCAGAGTGTACGAGTGGACGGCGCGACGAAAGGCCCTCGGGGAGCGCCCCGTCGCGGAGGAGCGGGAGGCCGTGCGGCGGGAGGCGAGGGACGCCATCATCGTCCATTGGACGGACGACCTCGCCTCCGCCACCTTTGGCCGCCGAACGTTGGACGCGCTCGGTCCGGTCCTGCGAGACTGGCTCGAGCGCTCCCACGGTTTCCTCTCATTCCGTCTGGTGCAGGTGTTGTCAGGCCACGGCTGTTTCGGCAAGCACTTGCACCGGATCGGGAGAGAGGAGACCCCGGCGTGCCACGACTGCGGCGCGGCGGAGGACACGGCTCAGCACACCCTCGAGGTGTGCCCGGCTTGGTCTGAGCCGCGCCGCAGTCTAACAGCGGAGATCGGACAGGACCTCTCACTTCCCGGCGTGGTGAATGCCATGCTGGAGAGTGAGGGGTCCTGGGCAGCTGTCGCCTCTTTTTGCGAGGATGTCATCTCGCAAAAGGAGGCGGCGGAGCGTGCGCGGGAGGACGACCCTCTCGCTGCGCCGCTCCGCAGGCGCAGAAGAGGTCGGAGAAGACGCCGTCTTCTCCCTCCTCATGGTGGTGATGGGCGGGCGATAGGCGCGGGGGCGCCTCCGCCCGCATTGCACTCCACACCACCCTCGCCGTTTATTCCCAGCCCTCCCCCTGAACGGGGAGGACTTGAGGGGCCCGCCGCTTTAGGCGGGTTGTCGTCGGAGGAGGACTGGACGCTAAGGCTGCGCCGATCTCCCAGTCCTCTTCCACTCGGACGACGCGGGAATAACACTGGGTCGTTTTAGTGGGTATACCGGGTCAGCCCGGGGAGTCCCACATACCCCTCCCGTTCCCCCGACGGGAGGGTATGCGTAATGCATTTTTTCCCAGTTTAAAAAAAAAAAAAAAAAAGGTTAGGTTGGGGGACCCCCCACAGAGTTTGCGTCCTCGTCGCGTCCCCTGGAAACGGCCCAATCTGTCACCGTAACGGAGTGGCAGATTGGGTACGGCTAAAGAACTCTGTGCTCTCGTAGCTATATTTATATTCTTGCGGTTTTATCTACGAGCTTGCGGAAGGCTATGCCTACGCCCCCGCGGGACGCCTGCGGGCGTTTTAAAAAAGGCCCTTCTCAGGGCCAACCCAAAGGCCCTTCTCAGGGCCAACCAAAAGGCCCTTCTCAGGGCCAACCAAAAGGCCCTTCTCAGGGCCAATCCGACGCTTCAGCGTCTGAAGCTAGCCGCGCGCCGTCTGCGGCTAGCTTCTTTGGAAGGGCGGACCTGTCCGATTCGGACGAGTCCGTCATAAGCGTCTCGGACGTTGGCGACACTAGGTCGCGAAAGCGGGCTTTCCGTAAGGAAGGGTCCGAGGGCTCCTCGAGTTCGACGAGGAAGTCCACGGCCGCGAAGAAGCCGACGACATCTACGGACACCCACGTCGTGGGTCTCGTAGATGCCCAGCGGCAGTTGGACCTGGCTCGGCGGGCGCAGCACCAGCAAGAGCTCGAAGAGCGCGTTGCTGCGAAGGAGCAGCGTGCGCGTGCTGCTCGGGCCAGGTCGGGGTATGGTGCGTCCCGCGTCCTATACGCGGACCAGTCCTTGGCCGAGCTGGCGCGCATGGCGGAAGAGGACGAGGAGGAGATCGCGGAGGTCGCCTCCAAGTCCTCTAATCTTAAGGGCACTTTTCAAAAGGCCCTTAAGTGCCGTGCCGCAAGCATGCGCGCCATCATAGAGGAGTTGGTCCAGCGTGAGGCGACCGACGAATCGCGCAAATTGCAGGCGACCGTCGATCGCCTCAAGCTGGAGGTCAGCCAGCTTCATCAGAAGCTGGCTGATGTCATGGCTCGGCCGATTCAGGCCGAACCGAGACCTGCGGCGGAGGCCCCCTCCTCCACCAACCTTGAGGATGTCATCCGCAAGGTGGTTATGGAGGAGAGGGCCTTCACCAGAGCCTGCCTAGCAGGAATAGAGGACCGGCTCCTGCCGGAGAAGCGCCTTCGACCGCCGCTCGCGGCGGACAAGAGGCGAGCCGAGCCGGGGCCGTCCTCGCAAGGAGAGGACGCCCTTCTCCCTTCGACTACTCCGTCCAACCAGCCGGGTTGGACTGAAGTGGTCCGGAAGGGGAAGGGCCGAGGTAAAAAGACGGCGACGGCCGTCCCTGCCGTCCCCGCCACCACACATACAGGCCAGTCGCAGGCGACTGGTGGGAGAAAGGGTAAGCGGAAGGGCAAAAGGCCGGCAACGCCCGGACCTGCCGTCCCCGTCACCACGCCTCCCAGTCAGTCGCGGGCGGCTGGCGGGGGCAAAAAGAAGGGGAAGGGGAAATTGGTTCCCCCGAAGTCCGCAGCCGTCGTGGTGACGCTCACCGCGGAGGCTGCGGAACGCGGGGAAACCTACGCTTCCATTTTGGTGCGGGCGCGTGCAAATGCCGATCCCACCCAATTGGGGATCGACAAGGTTTCTTGCCGGCGGACCGAAACCGGGGCTCGAATATTCGAGTTCCCGGGGGCGGAGGGCAGCGCCAACGCTGACCTCTTTGCAGCCAAGCTGCAAGAGGTCATCGCGGACGCTGCCAAGGTGGCCCGACCGGTGAAGTCGGCGACCATCGAGGTGACCGGTCTTGACGACTCGGTCACCAAGGAGGAGGTGGTGGCGGCGGTCGCAGCGATCGGTGGCTGCGACGTCGCGGCGGTGCGGGGTCGGGACATCAGGCCTGGCCGCGGCGGCATGGGCACTATCCGGCTCGAGTGTCCGGTCGCCGCTGCCAAAGCCGTCCTTGAAAAAGGACGGCTCGCCGTCGGCTTCAGCTCGGGTGCAGTCCGAGCACTTGGAGAGCAGCCTTTGCGCTGCTTCAGGTGCTGCGGCATCGGACACACCCGAGCCCTCTGTCCGTCCACCGTCGACAGGTCCGACGCCTGCTACCGCTGCGGCAAGGAGGGCCACAAAGCCGCAGCCTGCACGGTCGCCAAGCCACACTGCGGGGTGTGTGCTGCCAGTGGCCGCCCAGCAGGCCACGTAATGAGGGGGAGGTTGTGCAACCCCCCCCTTAAGAAGGGCAAAGCGCAGGTGCCGGCCGGGCCTGCTGCTAGCACTGCCGTTCCCGAGGTCGGAACGGCGGTGGCTGCGGAGGAGGGGGGTGCGATGTCCGATTGATGGATACAATCGAACATCGCATCCTCCAGGCGAACACCAACCACTGCCGGGCTGCACAGGATCTCCTGATGCAGACCATGGCTGAGTGGTTGGTGGACTTGGCGGTGGTCGCCGAGCCTTACTCGGTCCCTGGCCATTGGCTGGGCGACCGAGACGGCCTGGTGGCAATGGTGTCGCGGTCTTCCACAGACTCCCCTCCCCTCTCGCTGTTAGAGAGGGGACCGGGATACGTGGCCGCCGCGTGGGGGGATTTGGCCCTGGTTGGGGTCTATTTCTCCCCAAACCGCCCTCTCTCGGACTTTGAGGATTTCTTGGAGATCCTCACTGCAGCCGTAGGGAGGGCGGCGCCACGCCAGGTCGTGGTGTTGGGCGACCTGAACGCCAAGTCGGTGTCCTGGGGCAACCCAGCCTCCTCTTGCAACGTCCGGGGACGCGCCGTCGAATTTTGGGCGGCGTCATGCGGTGTGTCCCTCCTCAACAGGGGGGCGGTCCACACGTGTGTGCGGCAACGGGGAGGGTCGGTGGTGGACGTTTCGTTCGCCACCCCCGTGCTAGCCGCACGCATCGTGAACTGGCGGGTGGAGTTGGTGGAGACCTTGTCGGACCACCGTTATGTGCGGTTCGACATCTCCACCCAGAGCCCCCGTGGGGAGATGGCCCGCTCTGGCAGGTCTCCCTTCCCACGGTGGGCTCTCACTCGCCTGGACCGGGAGGCAGCCAAGGAGGCGGCCTTCCTCCAGAACTGGCTGTCGCCCCCTGTTGGGGCCCCGGACGTTGACGCCGCAGCGGTCCGGCTGAGGGAATCCCTGACCGAGGTGTGCAACTCCAGCATGCCTCGGTCTCGGCGTCCGCCTCCCCGCCGGGCCGTTTATTGGTGGTCAGAGGAGCTGGCGGGCCTCCGGGCCACTTGCGTGGCGGCCAGAAGGGCCTACACGCGGAGCCGCCGGCGCAGCGCTCGTAGTCAGGCAGAGGAGGACCGCCTCTACGCCTCTTACCGAGAGGCAAAGGCGGTCCTCAAGTCGGCTATGGGCGCTGCCAAGGACTCGGCGAGGGCCGAGATGCTGGAGGGTCTCGACAGGGATCCGTATGGGAGACCATACAGGGCGGCGCGGAACCAACTGCGGCCCCATGGTCCCCCACTTACGGAGACCCTCGAGCCGGCGTTGCTGGATGGGGTGGTCCGGTCTCTGTTTCCGCGCAGGACCGACTTCGCTCCTCCAGCGATGGACCCTCCACAGTCGGCGGCTCCGCAGGAGGAGGAGGAGGCACCTCCAGTGACGGAGGAGGAGTTTCGCGCGGGGGTTCTTAGCCTCCGCGCGAAGAAGACGGCTCCTGGGCCGGACGGCGTCCCCGCACGGGTGGTGGCCATAGCTGCCGCTCAAATGGAGGACAGGTTTCGGGAACTCTTCAGCGCGTGCTTTACGGCTGGAAGGTTCCCGAAACTGTGGAAGGAGGGGCAGTTGTGCCTCCTCCGAAAGGAGGGACGCCCGGCGGATTCCCCCTCGGCATACCGGCCCATCGTTCTGCTCGATGAGGTCGGTAAATTGTTCGAGGGGATCATCGCCGGCCGGCTCAGGAGCCATCTGCAGGGTGTAGGGCCGGACCTGTCGGACGCCCAGTTCGGTTTCCGACAGGGCCGGTCCACCATCGACGCGCTGGCCCTTCTTAAGGGCCAGGTGAAAGAGGCGGTCGAGGCGGGGGACGGAGTGTTGGCGGTGTCGTTTGACATCGCCAACGCCTTCAACTCCGTTCCCCACTCCACCATATTGGAGGCACTCCGGTATCACGGAGTGCCCCAATACTTGAGGAGCCTCCTGGCCAGCTACTTGGAGGATCGAGAGGTCCTCCTTGTGGACAAACTGGCCAGGATGCGGAGGTACAGCGCGGAGTCCGGTGTTCCGCAGGGGTCAGTCTTAGGACCCCCCCTGTGGAACATCGGCTTTGACTGGCTGTTGCGGGGAGCTCTTCTCCAGGGCACGAGTGTCATCTGCTACGCGGATGACACTCTCCTTACTGCCCGGGGGAAGAGCTTCGGGGAGGCGGCCTGTCTGGCCTCGGCTGGCGGGTCCTTGGTGGCAGGGAGGATCCGCCGCCTGGGATTGAGGGTGGCGCTGAACAAGACCGAGGCCGTGTTCTTTCACGGGCCTCGGCAGCGCTGCCCTCCCGACGCCCACATTGTGGTGGAGGGCGTCAGGGTGGACGTCCAGGCCCAGATGAAGTATCTGGGCCTGGTGCTGGACAGCAGGTGGCGCTTCGGCCCGCACTTTAGCGGGCTGTCGACGCGCCTGCTGAAGGCCGCGGACGCCCTGTCGTGGCTCCTCCCGAATTTGGGGGGGCCTAACGCACGATGCCGGCGTTTGTATGCCGGCATATTGCGGAGCATGGCCCTGTACGGGGCCCCCATCTGGGCGGACTGCCTCCACAGGAGGGAGAACGCTACTTTGATGCGGAGGCCCCAAAGGGCCATTGCACTGCGGGTGGCGAGGGCCTACCGCTCGGTGGGCTTTTCGGCGGCGTGCGCTCTGGCGGGCACCCCTCCTTGGGAGTTGGAGGCGTGGGTGCTCGCCAGAGTGTACGAGTGGACGGCGCGGCGAAAGGCCCTGGGCGAGCGCCCCGTCGCGGAGGAGCGGGAGGCCGTGCGGCGGGAGGCGAGGGACGCCATCATCGTCCATTGGACGGACGACCTCGCCTCCGCCACCTTTGGCCGCCGAACGTTGGACGCGCTCGGTCCGGTCCTGCGAGACTGGCTCGAGCGCTCCCACGGGTTCCTCTCATTCCGTCTGGTGCAGGTGTTGTCAGGCCACGGCTGTTTCGGCAAGCACCTGCACCGGATCGGGAGGGAGGAGACCCCGGCGTGCCACGACTGCGGCGCGGCGGAGGATACGGCTCAGCACACCCTCGAGGTGTGCCCGGCTTGGTCTGAGCCGCGTCGCAGTCTAACAGCGGAGATCGGACAGGACCTCTCACTTCCCGGCGTGGTCAACGCCATGCTGGAGAGTGAGGGGTCCTGGGCAGCTGTCGCCTCTTTTTGCGAGGATGTCATCTCGCAAAAGGAGGCGGCGGAGCGCGCGCGGGAGGACGACCCTCTCGCTGCGCCGCTCCGCAGGCGCAGAAGAGGTCGGAGAAGACGTCGTCTTCTCCCTCCTCATGGTGGTGATGGGCGGGCGATAGGCGCGGGGGCGCCTCCGCCCGCATTGCACTCCACACCACCCTCGCCGGTCATTCCCAGCCCTCCCCCTGAACGGGGAGGACTTGAGGGGCCCGCCGCTTTAGGCGGGTTGTCGTCGGAGGAGGACTGGACGCTAAGGCTGCGCCGATCTCCCAGTCCTCTTCCACTCGGACGACGCGGGAATAACACTGGGTCGTTTTAGTGGGTATACCGGGTCAGCCCGGGGAGTCCCACATACCCCTCCCGTTCCCCCGACGGGAGGGTATGCGTAATGCATTTTTTCCCAGTTTAAAAAAAAAAAAAAAAAAAAAAAAAAAAAAAAAAAAAAAAAAAAAAAAGGTTAGGTTAGGTTAGGTTAGGTTAGGTTAGGTTAGGTTGGGGGACCCCCCACAGAGCTTGCGTCCTCGTCGCGTCCCCTGGAAACGGCCCAGTTTGTCACCGTAACGGAGTGGCAAACTGGGTACGGCTAAAGTGCTCTGTGCATTCGTAGAAATTTTATTTTATCTTGCTTTGCGTCTACGAACCTGCTGTGGCTATGCCAAAACCCCCGCGGGACGCCTCCGGGCGGTTTTTAAAAGGCCCTTCTCAGGGCCAACCCAAAGGCCCTTCTCAGGGCCAACCAAAAGGCCCTTCTCAGGGCCAATCCGACGCTTCAGCGTCTGAAGCTAGCCGCGCGCCGTCTGCGGCTAGCTTCTTCGGAAGGGCGGACATGTCCGATTCGGACGAGTCCGTCGTAAGCGTCTCGGACGTTGGCGACACTAGGTCGCGAAAGCGGGCCTTCCGTAAGGAAGGGTCCGAGGGCTCCTCCAGTTCGACGAGGAAGTCCACGGCAGCGAAGAAGCCGACGACATCTGCGGACACCCACGTCGTGGGTCTCGCAGATGCCCAGCGGCAGTTGGACCTGGCTCGGCGGACGCAGCACCAGCAAGAGCTGGAAGAGCGTGTTGCTGCGAAGGAGCAGCGGGCGCGTGCTGCTCGGGCCAAGTCCGGGTACGGTGCGTCCCGCGTGCTTTACTCGGACTACACCTTGGCCGAGCTGGCGCGCATGGCGGAGGAGGACGAGGAGGAGATCGCGGAGGTCGCTTCCAAGTCCTCAAACCTTAAGGGCACGTTTCAGAAGGCCCTTAAGGTCCGTGCTGCGAGCATGCGCGGCATTATAGAGGAGTTGGTCCAGCGTGAGGCGACCGACGAATCGCGCAAATTGCAGGCGACCGTCGATCGCCTCAAGCTGGAGGTCAGCCAGCTTCATCAGAAGCTGGCTGATGTCATGGCTCGGCCGATTCAGGCCGAACCGAGACCTGCGGCGGAGGCCCCCTCCTCCACCAACCTTGAGGATGTCATCCGCAAGGTGGTTATGGAGGAGAGGGCCTTCACCAGAGCCTGCTTAGCAGGCATAGAGGACCGGCTCCTGCCGGAGAAGCGCCTTCGACCGCCGCTCGCGGCGGACAAGAGGCGAGCCGAGCCGGGGCCATCCTCGCAAGGGGAGGACGCCCTTCTCCCTTCGACTACTCCGTCCAACCAGCCGGGTTGGACTGAAGTGGTCCGGAAGGGGAAGGGCCGAGGTAAAAAGACGGCGACGGCCGTCCCTGCCGTCCCCGCCACCACACGTACGGGCCAGTCGCAGGCGACTGGTGGGAGAAAGGGAAAGCGGAAGGGCAAAAGGTCGGCAACGCCCGGACCTGCCGTCCCCGTCACCACGCCTCCCAGTCAGTCGCGGGCGGCTGGCAAGGGTAAGAAGAAAGGGAAGCTGGTTCCCCCAAAGTCCGCGGCCGTCGTGGTGACACTCACCGCGGAGGCTGCGGAGCGCGGGGAAACCTACGCTTCCATTTTGGTGCGGGCGCGTGCAAATGCCGATCCCGCCCAATTGGGGATCGACAAGGTTTCTTGCCGGCGGACCGAAACCGGGGCTCGAATATTCGAGTTCCCGGGGGCGGAGGGCAGCGCCAACGCTGACCTCTTTGCAGCCAAGCTGCAAGAGGTCATCGCGGACGCTGCCAAGGTGGCCCGACCGGTGAAGTCGGCGACCATCGAGGTGACCGGTCTTGACGACTCGGTCACCAAGGAGGAGGTGGTGGCGGCGGTCGCAGCCATTGGGGGCTGCGGCGTCGCAGCGGTGCAAGGCCGGGACATCAGGCCCGGCCGCGGCGGCATGGGCACTATTCGGCTCGAGTGCCCTGTCGCCGCTGCCAAAGCCGTCCTTGCAAAAGGACGGCTCGCCGTCGGCTTCAGCTCGGGTGCAGTCCGAGCACTTGGAGAACAGCCTCTGCGCTGCTTCAGGTGCTGTGGCATCGGGCACACCCGGGCCCTGTGCCCGTCAGCGGTGGACAGGTCGGAGACCTGCTACCGCTGCGGCACGGAGGGCCACAAAGCCGCCTCCTGCGCAGTCGCCAAGCTGCACTGCGCCGTCTGTGCCGCAAGGGGACGCCCGGCAGGCCATGTGATGAGGGGGAGGTTGTGCAATCCTCCCCCTCAGAGGGGTAAAGCGCAGGTGCCGGTCGTGCCTGCTGTTACCATCGCCGTTCCTGAGGCAGGAACGGTGGTGGCTGCGGAGGAGGGGGGTGCGATGTCCGATTGATGGATACAATCGAACATCGCATCCTCCAGGCGAACACCAACCACTGCCGGGCTGCACAGGATCTCCTGATGCAGACCATGGCTGAGTGGTTGGTGGACTTGGCGGTGGTCGCCGAGCCTTACTCGGTCCCTGGCCATTGGCTGGGCGACCGGGACGGCCTGGTGGCAATGGTGTCGCGGTCTTCCACAGGCTCCCCTCCCCTCTCGCTTTTAGAGAGGGGACCGGGATACGTGGCCGCCGCGTGGGGAGATTTGGCCCTGGTTGGGGTCTATTTCTCCCCAAACCGCCCTCTCTCGGACTTTGAGGATTTCCTGGAGATCCTCACTGCAGCCGTAGGGAGGGCGGCGCCACGCCAGGTCGTGGTGTTGGGCGACCTGAACGCCAAGTCGGTGGCCTGGGGCAATCCAGCTGCCTCTTGCAACGTCCGGGGACGCGCCGTCGAATTTTGGGCGGCGTCATGCGGTGTGTCCCTTCTCAACAGGGGGGCGGTCCACACGTGTGTGCGGCAACGGGGAGGGTCGGTGGTGGACGTTTCGTTCGCCACCCCCGTGCTGGCCGCACGCATTGTGAACTGGCGGGTGGAGTTGGTGGAGACTTTGTCGGACCACCGTTATGTGCGGTTCGACATCTCCACCCAGAGCCCCCGTGGGGAGATGGCCCGCTCTGGCAGGTCTCCCTTCCCACGGTGGGCTCTCACTCGCTTGGACCGGGAGGCAGCCAAGGAGGCGGCCTTCCTCCAAGACTGGCTGTCGCCCCCTGTTGGGGCCCCGGACGTTGACGCCGCCGCGGTCCGGCTGAGGGAATCCTTGACCGAGGTGTGCAACTCCAGCATGCCTCGGTCTCGGCGTCCGCCTCCCCGCCGGGCCGTTTATTGGTGGTCAGAGGAGCTGGCGGGCCTACGAGCCACCTGCGTGGCGGCCAGAAGGGCCTACACGCGGAGCCGCCGGCGCAGCGCCCGTAATCAGGCAGAGGAGGACCGCCTCTACGCCTCTTACCGAGAGGCAAAGGCGGTCCTCAAGTCGGCTATGGGCGCTGCCAAGGACTCGGCGAGGGCCGAGATGCTGGAGGGTCTCGACAGGGATCCGTATGGGAGACCATATAGGGCGGCGCGGAACCAACTGCGGCCCCATGGTCCCCCACTTACGGAGACCCTCGAGCCGGCGTTGCTGGATGGGGTGGTCCGGTCTCTGTTTCCGCGCAGGACCGACTTCACCCCTCCAGCGATGGACCCTCCGCAGTCGGCGGCTCCGCAGGAGGAGGAGGAGGCACCTCCAGTGACGGAGGAGGAGTTTCGCGCGGGGGTTCTTAGCCTCCGCGCGAAGAAGACGGCTCCTGGGCCGGACGGCGTCCCCGCCCGGGTGGTGGCCATAGCTGCCGCTCAAATGGAGGACAGGTTTCGGGAACTCTTCAGCGCGTGCTTTACGGCTGGAAGGTTCCCGAAACTGTGGAAGGAGGGGCAGCTATGCCTCCTCCGAAAGGAGGGACGCCCGGCGGATTCCCCCTCGGCATACCGGCCCATCGTTCTGCTCGATGAGGTCGGTAAATTGTTCGAGGGAATCATCGCCGGCCGGCTCAGGAGCCATCTGCAGGGTGTAGGGCCGGACCTGTCGGACGCCCAGTTCGGTTTCCGACGGGGCCGGTCCACCATCGACGCGCTGGCCCTTCTTAAGGGCCAGGTGAAAGAGGCGGTCGAGGCGGGGGACGGAGTGTTGGCGGTGTCGTTTGACATCGCCAACGCCTTCAACTCCGTTCCCCACTCTACCATATTGGAGGCACTCCGGTATCACGGAGTGCCCCAATACTTGAGGAGCCTCCTGGCCAGTTACTTGGAGGATCGAGAGGTCCTCCTTGTGGACAAACTGGCCAGGTTGCGGAGGTACAGCGCGGAGTCCGGTGTTCCGCAGGGGTCAGTCTTAGGACCCCCCCTGTGGAACATCGGCTTTGACTGGCTGTTGCGGGGAGCTCTTCTCCAGGGCACGAGTGTCATCTGCTACGCGGATGACACTCTCCTCACTGCCCGGGGGAAGAGCTTCGGGGAGGCGGCCTGTCTGGCCTCGGCTGGCGGGTCCTTGGTTGCAGAGAGGATCCGCCGCCTGGGATTGAGGGTGGCGCTGAACAAGACCGAGGCCGTGTTCTTTCACGGGCCTCGGCAGCGCTGCCCTCCCGACGCCCACATTGTGGTGGAGGGCGTCAGGGTGGGCGTCCAGGCCCAGATGAAGTATCTGGGCCTGGTGTTGGACAGCAGGTGGCGCTTCGGCCCGCACTTTAGCGGGCTGTCGACGCGCCTGCTGAGGGCTGCGGACGCCCTCTCCTGGCTCCTCCCGAACCTGGGGGGGCCGAACGCACGATGCCGGCGTTTATATGCCGGCATCCTGCGGAGCATGGCCCTGTACGGGGCCCCCATCTGGGCGGACTCCCTCAACAGGAGGGAGAACGCAACTGCCATGCGCAGGCCCCAAAGGGCCATTGCACTGCGGGTGGCGAGGGCCTACCGCTCGGTGGGCTTTTCGGCGGCGTGCGCTCTGGCGGGCACCCCTCCTTGGGAGCTGGAGGCGTGGGTGCTCGCCAGAGTGTACGAGTGGACGGCGCGGCGAAAGGCCCTCGGGGAGCGCCCCGTCGCGGAGGAGCGGGAGGCCGTGCGGCGGGAGGCGAGGGACGCCATCATCGTCCATTGGACGGACGACCTCGCCTACGCCACCTTTGGCCGCCGAACCTTGGACGCGCTCGGTCCGGTCCTACGAGACTGGCTCGGGCGCTCCCACGGTTTCCTCTCATTCCGTCTGGTGCAGGTATTGTCAGGCCACGGCTGTTTCGGCAAGCACCTGCACCGGATCGGGAGGGAGGAGACCCCAGCGTGCCACGACTGCGGCGCGGCGGAGGACACGGCTCAGCACACCCTCGAGGTGTGCCCGGCTTGGTCTGAGCCGCGCCGCAGTCTAACAGCGGAGATCGGACAGGACCTCTCGCTTCCCGGCGTGGTCAACGCCATGCTGGAGAGTGAGGGGTCCTGGGCAGCTGTCGCCTCTTTTTGCGAGGATGTCATCTCGCAAAAGGAGGCGGCGGAGCGCGCGCGGGAGGACGACCCTCTCGCTGCGCCGCTCCGCAGGCGCAGAAGAGGTCGGAGAAGACGCCGTCTTCTCCCTCCTCATGGTGGTGATGGGCGGGCGATAGGCGCGGGGGCGCTTCCGCCCGCATTGCACTCCACACCACCTCCGCCGGTCATTCCCAGCCCTCCCCCTGAACGGGGAGGACTTGAGGGGCCCGCCGTTTTAGGCGGGTTGTCGTCGGAGGAGGACTGGACGCTAAGGCTGCGCCGATCTCCCAGTCCTCTTCCACTCGGACGACGCGGGAATAACACTGGGTCGTTTTAGTGGGTATACCGGGTCAGCCCGGGGAGTCCCACATACCCCTCCCGTTCCCCCGACGGGAGGGTATGCGTAATGCATTTTTTCCCAGTTTAAAAAAAAAAAAAAAAAAAAAAAAAAAAAAAAAAAAAAAAAAAAAAAAAAAAAAAAAAAAAAAAAAAAAAAAAAAGGTTAGGTTAGGTTAGGTTAGGTTGGGGGACCCCCCACAGAGCTTGCGTCCTCGTCGCGTCCCCTGGAAACGGCCCAGTTTGTCACCGTAACGGAGTGGCAAACTGGGTACGGCTAAAGTGCTCTGTGCTTTCGTAGAAATTTTATGATCTTGCGTTGCGTCTACGATCCTGCTGTGGCTATGCCAAAACCCCCGCGGGACGCCTCCGGGCGGTTTTTAAAAGGCCCTTCTCAGGGCCAACCAAAAGGCCCTTCTCAGGGCCAACCAAAAGGCCCTTCTCAGGGCCAATCCGACGCTTCAGCGTCTGAAGCTAGCCGCGCGCCGTCTGCGGCTAGCTTCTTTGGAAGGGCGGACCTGTCCGATTCGGACGAGTCCGTCATAAGCGTCTCGGACGTTGGCGACACTAGGTCGCGAAAGCGGGCCTTCCGTAAGGAAGGGTCCGAGGGCTCCTCGAGTTCGACGAGGAAGTCCACGGCCGCGAAGAAGCCGACGACATCTGCGGACACCCACGTCATGGGTCTCGCAGATGCCCAGCGGCAGTTGGACCTGGCTCGGCGGGCGCAGCACCAGCAAGAGCTCGAAGAGCGCGTTGCTGCGAAGGAGCAGCGTGCGCGTGCTGCTCGGGCCAGGTCGGGGTATGGTGCGTCCCGCGTGCTATACGCGGACCAGTCCTTGGCCGAGCTGGCGCGCATGGCGGAAGAGGACGAGGAGGAGATCGCGGAGGTCGCCTCCAAGTCCTCTAATCTTAAGGGCACTTTCCAAAAGGCCCTTAAGTGCCGTGCCGCAAGCATGCGCGCCATTATAGAGGAGTTGGTCCAGCGTGAGGCGACCGACGAATCGCGCAAATTGCAGGCGACCGTCGATCGCCTCAAGCTGGAGGTCAGCCAGCTTCATCAGAAGCTGGCTGATGTCATGGCTCAGCCGATTCAGGCCGAACCGAGACCTGCGGCGGAGGCCCCCTCCTCCACCAACCTTGAGGATGTCATCCGCAAGGTGGTTATGGAGGAGAGGGCCTTCACCAGAGCCTGCCTAGCAGGAATAGAGGACCGGCTCCTGCCGGAGAAGCGCCTCCGACCGCCGCTCGCGGCGGACAAGAGGCGAGCCGAGCCGGGGCCGTCCTCGCAAGGGGAGGACGCCCTTCTCCCTTCCACTACTCCGTCCAACCAGCCGGGTTGGACTGAAGTGGTCCGGAAGGGGAAGGGCAGGGGGAAAAAGACGGCAACAGCCGTCCCTGCCGTCCCTGCCACCACGACTCCCAGCCGGTCGCGGGTGACTGGGAGGGGAAAGGGGAAGGGGAAGGGCAAAAGGCCGGCAACGCCCGGACCTGCCGTCCCCGTCACCACGCCTCCCAGTCGGTCGCGGGCGGCTGGCGGGGGCAAGAAGAAGGGGAAGAGGAAATTGGTTCCCCCGAAGTCCGCGGCCGTCGTGGTGACGCTCACCGCGGAGGCTGCGGAACGCGGGGAAACCTACGCTTCCATTTTGGTGCGGGCGCGTGCCAATGCCGATCCCGCCCAACTGGGGATCGGCAAATTATCTTGCCGGCGTACCGAAACCGGGGCTCGTATTTTCGAGTTCCCGGGGGCGGAGGGCAGCGCCAACGCTGACCTCTTTGCAGCCAAGCTGCAGGAGGTCATCGCGGACGCTGCCAAGGTGGCCCGACCGGTCAAGTTGGCGGCCATCGAGGTGACCGATCTTGACGATTCGGTCACCAAGGAGGAGGTGGTGGCGGCAGTCGCAGCGATCGGTGGCTGCGACGTCGCGGCGGTGCGGGGTCGGGACATCGGGCCTGGCCGCGGCGGCATGGGCACTATCCGGCTCGAGTGTCCGGTCGCCGCTGCCAAAGCCGTCCTTGAAAAAGGACGGCTCGCCGTCGGCTTCAGCTCGGGTGCAGTCCGAGCACTTGGAGAGCAGCCTTTGCGCTGCTTCAGGTGCTGCGGCATCGGACACACCCGAGCCCTCTGTCCGTCCACCGTAGACAGGTCCGACGCCTGCTACCGCTGCGGCAAGGAGGGCCACAAAGCCGCAGCCTGCACGGTCGCCAAGCCACACTGCGTGGTGTGTGCTGCCAGTGGCCGCCCAGCAGGCCACGTAATGAGGGGGAGGTTGTGCAACCCCCCCCTTAAGAAGGGCAAAGCGCAGGTGCCGGCCGGGCCTGCTGCTAGCACTGCCGTTCCCGAGGTCGGAACGGCGGTGGCTGCGGAGGAGGGGGGTGCGATGTCCGATTGATGGATACAATCGAACATCGCATCCTCCAGGCGAACACCAACCACTGCCGGGCTGCACAGGATCTCCTGATGCAGACCATGGCTGAGTGGTTGGTGGACTTGGCGGTGGTCGCCGAGCCTTACTCGGTCCCTGGCCATTGGCTGGGCGACCGAGACGGCCTGGTGGCAATGGTGTCGCGGTCTTCCACAGACTCCCCTCCCCTCTCGCTTTTAGAGAGGGGACCGGGATACGTGGCCGCCGCGTGGGGGGATTTGGCCCTGGTTGGGGTCTATTTCTCCCCAAACCGCCCTCTCTCGGACTTTGAGGATTTCTTGGAGATGCTCACTGCAGCCGTAGGGAGGGCGGCGCCACGCCAGGTCGTGGTGTTGGGCGACCTGAACGCCAAGTCGGTGGCCTGGGGCAATCCAGCTGCCTCTTGCAACGTCCGGGGACGCGCCGTCGAATTTTGGGCGGCGTCATGCGGTGTGTCCCTCCTCAACAGGGGGGCGGTCCACACGTGTGTGCGGCAACGGGGAGGGTCGGTGGTGGACGTTTCGTTCGCCACCCCCGTGCTAGCCGCACGCATCGTGAACTGGCGGGTGGAGTTGGTGGAGACCTTGTCGGACCACCGTTATGTGCGGTTCGACATCTCCACCCAGAGCCCCCGTGGGGAGATGGCCCGCTCTGGCAGGTCTCCCTTCCCACGGTGGGCTCTCACTCGCCTGGACCGGGAGGCAGCCAAGGAGGCGGCCTTCCTCCAGGACTGGCTGTCGCCCCCTGTTGGGGCCCCGGACGTTGACGCCGCAGCGGTCCGGCTGAGGGAATCCCTGACCGAGGTGTGCAACTCCAGCATGCCTCGGTCTCGGCGTCCGCCTCCCCGCCGGGCCGTTTATTGGTGGTCAGAGGAGCTGGCGGGCCTCCGGGCCACTTGCGTGGCGGCCAGAAGGGCCTACACGCGGAGCCGCCGGCGCAGCGCTCGTAGTCAGGCAGAGGAGGACCGCCTCTACGCCTCTTACCGAGAGGCAAAGGCGGTCCTCAAGTCGGCTATGGGCGCTGCCAAGGACTCGGCGAGGGCCGAGATGCTGGAGGGTCTCGACAGGGATCCGTATGGGAGACCATACAAGGCGGCGCGCAATCAGCTGCGGCCCCATGGTCCCCCACTTACGGAGACCCTCGAGCCGGCGTTGCTGGATGGGGTGGTCCGGTCTCTGTTTCCGCGCAGGACCGACTTCACCCCTCCAGCGATGGACCCTCCGCAGGCGGCGGCTCCGCAGGAGGAGGAAGAGGTGCCTCTAGTAACGGAGGAGGAATTTCGCGCGGGGGTTCTTAGCCTCCGCGCGAAGAAGACGGCTCCTGGGCCGGACGGCGTCCCCGCACGGGTGGTGGCCATAGCTGCCACTCAAATGGAGGACAGGTTTCGGGAACTCTTCAGCGCGTGCTTTACGGCTGGAAGGTTCCCGAAACTGTGGAAGGAGGGGCAGCTATGCCTCCTCCGGAAGGGGGGACGCCCGGCGGATTCCCCCTCGGCATACCGGCCCATCGTTCTGCTCGATGAGGTCGGTAAATTGTTCGAGGGGATCATCGCCGGCCGGCTCAGGAGCCATTTGCGGGGTGTGGGGCCGGACCTGTCGGACGCCCAGTTCGGGTTCCGACAGGGTCGGTCCACAATCGACGCGCTGGCCCTTTTGAAGGGCCAGGTGAAAGAGGCGGTCGAGGCGGGGGACGGAGTGTTGGCGGTGTCGTTCGACATCGCCAACGCCTTCAACTCCGTTCCCCACTCCACCATATTGGAGGCACTCCGGTATCACGGAGTGCCCCAATATTTGAGGAGACTCCTGGCCAGCTACCTGGAGGATCGAGAGGTCCTCCTTGTGGACAAACTGGCCAGGATGCGGAGATACAGCGCCGAGTCCGGTGTTCCGCAGGGGTCAGTCTTAGGGCCCCCCCTGTGGAACATCGGATTCGACTGGCTGTTGCGGGGAGCTCTTCTCCAGGGCACGAGTGTCATCTGCTACGCGGATGACACTCTCCTCACTGCCCGGGGGAAGAGCTTTGGGGAGGCGGCCTGTCTGGCCTCGGCTGGCGGGTCCTTGGTGGCAGGGAGGATCCGCCGCCTGGGATTGAGGGTGGCGCTGAACAAGACCGAGGCCGTGTTCTTTCACGGGCCTCGGCAGCGCTGCCCTCCCGACGCCCACATTGTGGTGGAGGGCGTCAGGGTGGACGTCCAGGCCCAGATGAAGTATCTGGGCCTGGTGCTGGACAGCAGGTGGCGCTTCGGCCCGCACTTTAGCGGGCTGTCGACGCGCCTGCTGAAGGCCGCGGACGCCCTGTCGTGGCTCCTCCCGAATTTGGGGGGGCCTAACGCACGATGCCGGCGTTTGTATGCCGGCATATTGCGGAGCATGGCCCTGTACGGGGCCCCCATCTGGGCGGACTCCCTCCACAGGAGGGAGAACGCTACTTTGATGCGGAGGCCCCAAAGGGCCATTGCACTGCGGGTGGCGAGGGCCTACCGCTCGGTGGGCTTTTCGGCGGCGTGCGCTCTGGCGGGCACCCCTCCTTGGGAGTTGGAGGCGTGGGTGCTCGCCAGAGTGTACGAGTGGACGGCGCGGCGAAAGGCCCTCGGGGAGCGCCCCGTCGCGGAAGAGCGGGAGGCCGTGCGGCGGGAGGCGAGGGACGCCATCATCGTCCATTGGACGGAGGACCTCGCCTCCGCCACCTTTGGCCGCCGAACCCTGGACGCGCTCGGGCCGGTCCTGCGAGACTGGCTCGAGCGCTCCCACGGGTTCCTCTCATTCCGTCTGGTGCAGGTGTTGTCAGGCCACGGCTGTTTCGGCAAGCACCTGCACCGGATCGGGAGGGAGGAAACCCCGGCGTGCCACGACTGCGGCGCGGCGGAGGACACGGCTCAGCACACCCTCGAGGTGTGCCCGGCTTGGTCTGAGCCGCGCCGCAGTCTAACAGCGGAGATCGGACAGGACCTCTCACTTCCCGGCGTGGTCAACGCCATGCTGGAGAGTGAGGGGTCCTGGGCAGCTGTCGCCTCTTTTTGCGAGGATGTCATCTCGCAAAAGGAGGCGGCGGAGCGCGCGCGGGAGGACGACCCTCTCGCTGCGCCGCTCCGCAGGCGCAGAAGAGGTCGGAGAAGACGCCGTCTTCTCCCTCCTCATGGTGGTGATGGGCGGGCGATAGGCGCGGGGGCGCCTCCGCCCGCATTGCACTCCACACCACCCTCGCCGGTCATTCCCAGCCCTCCCCCTGAACGGGGAGGACTTGAGGGGCCCGCCGCTTTAGGCGGGTTGTCGTCGGAGGAGGACTGGACGCTAAGGCTGCGCCGATCTCCCAGTCCTCTTCCACTCGGACGACGCGGGAATAACACTGGGTCGTTTTAGTGGGTATACCGGGTCAGCCCGGGGAGTCCCACATACCCCTCCCGTTCCCCCGACGGGAGGGTATGCGTAATGCATTTTTTCCCAGTTTAAAAAAAAAAAAAAAAAAAGGTTAGGTTAGGTTAGGTTGGGGGGTGTCGGCTTCAGCTCGGGTGCAGTCCGAGCACTTGGAGAACAGCCTCTGCGCTGCTTCAGGTGCTGTGGCATCGGGCACACCCGGGCCCTGTGCCCGTCAGCGGTGGACAGGTCGGAGACCTGCTACCGCTGCGGCACGGAGGGCCACAAAGCCGCCTCCTGCGCGGTCGCCAAGCTGCACTGCGCCGTCTGTGCCGCAAGGGGACGCCCGGCAGGCCATGTGATGAGGGGGAGGTTGTGCAATCCTCCCCCTCAGAGGGGTAAAGCGCAGGTGCCGGTCGTGCCTGCTGTTGCCATCGCCGTTCCTGAGGCAGGAACGGTGGTGGCTGCGGAGGAGGGGGGTGCGATGTCCGATTGATGGATACAATCGAACATCGCATCCTCCAGGCGAACACCAACCACTGCCGGGCTGCACAGGATCTCCTGATGCAGACCATGGCTGAGTGGTTGGTGGACTTGGCGGTGGTCGCCGAGCCTTACTCGGTCCCTGGCCATTGGCTGGGCGACCGGGACGGCCTGGTGGCAATGGTGTCGCGGTCTTCCACAGACTCCCCTCCCCTCTCGCTTTTAGAGAGGGGACCGGGATACGTGGCCGCCGCGTGGGGAGATTTGGCCCTGGTTGGGGTCTATTTCTCCCCAAACCGCCCTCTCTCGGACTTTGAAGATTTCCTGGAGATCCTCACTGCAGCCGTAGGGAGGGCGGCGCCACGCCAGGTCGTGGTGTTGGGCGACCTGAACGCCAAGTCGGTGGCCTGGGGCAATCCAGCTGCCTCTTGCAACGTCCGGGGACGCGCCGTCGAATTTTGGGCGGCGTCATGCGGTGTGTCCCTTCTCAACAGGGGGGCGGTCCACACGTGTGTGCGGCAACGGGGAGGGTCGGTGGTGGACGTTTCGTTCGCCACCCCCGTGCTGGCCGCACGCATTGTGAACTGGCGGGTGGAGTTGGTGGAGACTTTGTCGGACCACCGTTATGTGCGGTTCGACATCTCCACCCAGAGCCCCCGTGGGGAGATGGCCCGCTCTGGCAGGTCTCCTTTCCCACGGTGGGCTCTCACTCGCCTGGACCGGGAGGCAGCCAAGGAGGCGGCCTTCCTCCAAGACTGGCTGTCGCCCCCTGTTGGGGCCCCGGACGTTGACGCCGCAGCGGTCCGGCTGAGGGAATCCTTGACCGAGGTGTGCAACTCCAGCATGCCTCGGTCTCGGCGTCCGCCTCCCCGCCGGGCCGTTTATTGGTGGTCGGAGGAGCTGGCAGGCCTCCGGGCCACTTGCGTGGCGGCCAGAAGGGCCTACACGCGGAGCCGCCGGCGCAGCGCCCGTAATCAGGCAGAGGAGGACCGCCTCTACGCCTCTTACCGAGAGGCAAAGGCGGTCCTCAAGTCGGCTATGGGCGCTGCCAAGGACTCGGCGAGGGCCGAGATGCTGGAGGGTCTCGACAGGGATCCGTATGGGAGACCATACAAGGCGGCGCGCAATCAGCTGCGGCCCCATGGTCCCCCACTTACGGAGACCCTCGAGCCGGCGTTGCTGGATGGGGTGGTCCGGTCTCTGTTTCCGCGCAGGACCGACTTCACCCCTCCAGCGATGGACCCTCCGCAGTCGGCGGCTCCGCAGTCGGCGGCTCCGCAGGAGGAAGAGGAGGCACCTCCGGTGACGGAGGAGGAGCTTCGCGCGGGGGTGCTTAGCCTCCGCGCGAAGAAGACGGCTCCTGGGCCGGACGGCGTCCCCGCACGGGTGGTGGCCATAGCTGCCGCTCAAATGGAGGACAGGTTTCGGGAACTCTTCAGCGCGTGCTTTGCGGCTGGAAGGTTCCCGAAACTGTGGAAGGAGGGGCAGCTGTGCCTCCTCCGAAAGGAGGGACGCCCGGCGGATTCCCCCTCGGCATACCGGCCCATCGTTCTGCTCGATGAGGTCGGTAAACTGTTCGAGGGGATCATCGCCGGCCGGCTCAGGAGCCATTTGCGGGATGTAGGGCCGGACCTGTCGGACGCCCAGTTCGGTTTCCGACAGGGCCGGTCCACCATCGACGCGCTGGCCCTTCTAAAGGGCCAGGTGAAAGAGGCGGTCGAGGCGGGGGACGGAGTGTTGGCGGTGTCGTTTGACATCGCCAACGCCTTCAACTCCGTTCCCCACTCCACCATATTGGAGGCACTCCGGTACCACGGAGTGCCCCAATATTTGAGGAGCCTCCTGGCCAGCTACTTGGAGGATCGAGAGGTCCTCCTTGTGGACAAACTGGCCAGGATGCGGAGGTACAGCGCGGAGTCCGGTGTTCCGCAGGGGTCAGTCTTAGGACCCCCCTTGTGGAGCATCGGCTTCGACTGGCTGTTGCGGGGAGCTCTTCTCCAGGGCACGAGTGTCATCTGCTACGCGGATGACACTCTCCTTACTGCCCGGGGGAAGAGCTTCGGGGAGGCGGCCTGTTTGGCCTCGGCTGGCGG
This sequence comes from Lacanobia oleracea, assembly GCA_950371165.1. NCBI lineage: Eukaryota > Metazoa > Arthropoda > Insecta > Lepidoptera > Noctuidae > Lacanobia > Lacanobia oleracea. Next base: position 24,390,022 of record OX493406.1, read on the forward strand.
GTCCTTGGTGGCAGGGAGGATCCGCCGCCTGGGATTGAGGGTGGCGCTGAACAAGACCGAGGCCGTGTTCTTTCACGGGCCTCGGCAGCGCTGCCCTCCCAACGCCCACATTGTGGTGGAGGGCGTCAGGGTGGACGTCCAGGCCCAGATGAAGTATCTGGGCCTGGTGCTGGACAGCAGGTGGCGCTTCGGCCCGCACTTCAGCGGGCTGTCGACGCGCCTGCTGAAGGCCGCGGACGCCCTGTCGTGGCTCCTCCCGAATTTGGGGGGGCCGAACGCACGATGCCGGCGTTTATATGCCGGCATCTTGCGGAGTATGGCCCTGTACGGGGCCCCTATCTGGGCGGACTCCCTCCACAGGAGGGAGAACGCTACTTTGATGCGGAGGCCCCAAAGGGCCATTGCACTGCGGGTGGCGAGGGCCTACCGCTCCGTGGGCTTTTCGGCGGCGTGCGCTCTGGCGGGCACCCCTCCTTGGGAGTTGGAGGCGTGGGTGCTCGCCAGAGTGTACGAGTGGACGGCGCGGCGAAAGGCCCTGGGCGAGCGCCCCGTCGCGGAGGAGCGGGAGGCCGTGCGGCGGGAGGCGAGGGACGCCATCATCGTCCATTGGACGGACGACCTCGCCTCCGCCACCTTTGGCCGCCGAACCTTGGACGCGCTCGGTCCGGTCCTACGAGACTGGCTCGAGCGCTCCCACGGTTTCCTCTCATTTCGTCTGGTGCAGGTATTGTCAGGCCACGGCTGTTTCGGCAAGCACCTGCACCGGATCGGGAGGGAGGAGACCCCGGCGTGCCACGACTGCGGCGCGGCGGAGGACACGGCTCAGCACACCCTCGAGGTGTGCCCGGCTTGGTCTGAGCCGCGCCGCAGTCTAACAGCGGAGATCGGACAGGACCTCTCACTTCCCGGCGTGGTCAACGCCATGCTGGAGAGTGAGGGGTCCTGGGCAGCTGTCGCCTCTTTTTGCGAGGATGTCATCTCGCAAAAGGAGGCGGCGGAGCGCGCGCGGGAGGACGACCCTCTCGCTGCGCCGCTCCGCAGGCGCAGAAGAGGTCGGAGAAGACGCCGTCTTCTCCCTCCTCATGGTGGTGATGGGCGGGCGACAGGCGCGGGGGCGTCTCCGCCCGCATTGCACTCCACACCACCTCCGCCGGTAATTCCCAGCCCTCCCCCTGAACGGGGAGGACTTGAGGGGCCCGCCGCTTTAGGCGGGTTGTCGTCGGAGGAGGACTGGACGCTAAGGCTGCGCCGATCTCCCAGTCCTCTTCCACTCGGACGACGCGGGAATAACACTGGGTCGTTTTAGTGGGTATACCGGGTCAGCCCGGGGAGTCCCACATACCCCTCCCGTTCCCCCGACGGGAGGGTATGCGTAATGCATTTTTTCCCAGTTTAAAAAAAAAAAAAAAAAAAAAAAGGTTAGGTTGGGGGGTTGGGGGACCCCCCACAGAGCTTGCGTCCACGTCGCGTCCCCTGGAAACGGCCCAGTTTGTCACCGTAACGGAGTGGCAGACTGGGTACGGCCAAAGAGCTCTGTACCTTCGTAGCTACACTTGTTTTTATCTTGCGGTATTGTCTACGATCATGCGGAAGGCTACGCCTATGCCCCCGCGGGACGCCTGCGGGCGTTTCTTAAAAGGCCCTTCTCAGGGCCAAACCAAAGGCCCTTCTCAGGGCCAACCCAAAGGCCCTTCTCAGGGCCAACCCAAAGGCCCTTCTCAGGGCCAACCAAAAGGCCCTTCTCAGGGCCACTCCGACGCTTCAGCGTCGGAAGCTAGTCGCGCGCCGTCTGCGGCTAGCTTCGTTGGAAGGGTGGATTTGTCGGATTCCGACGACGAGTCCCTCTTAAGCGTCTCGGACGCGGGCGACTGTCGGTCGCGAAAGCGGGCCTTCCTCAAGGAGGGGTCCGAGGGCTCCTCGGGCTCAGCCAGGAGGTCGAAGGCCAAGAGGCCGACGACATCTGCGGACACCCACGTCGTGGGTCTCGCAGATGCCCAGCGGCAGTTGGACCTGGCTCGGCGGACGCAGCACCAGCAGGAGCTGGAAGAGCGTGTTGCTGCGAAGGAGCAGCGGGCGCGTGCTGCTCGGGCCAAGTCCGGTTACGGCGCGTCCCGCGTGCTATACGCGGACCAGTCATTGGCCGAACTGGCGCGCATGGCGGAAGAGGACGAGGAGGAGATCGCGGAGGTCGCCTCCAAGTCCTCTAATCTTAAGGGCACTTTTCAAAAGGCCCTTAAGTGCCGTGCCGCAAGCATGCGCGCCATTATCGAGGAGTTGGTCCAGCGTGAGGCGACCGACGAATCGCGCAAATTGCAGGCGACCGTCGATCGCCTCAAGCTGGAGGTCAGCCAGCTTCATCAGAAGCTGGCTGATGTCATGGCTCAGCCCATTCAGGCCGAACCAAGACCTGCGGCGGAGGCCCCCACCCCCACCAACCTTGAGGATATCATCCGCAAGGTGGTAATGGAGGAGAGGGCCTTCACTAGAGCCTGCTTGGCAGGCATTGAGGACCGGCTCTTGCCGGAGAAGCGCCTCCGACCACCGCTTGCGGCGGACAAGAGGCGGGCCGAGCCGGGGCCGTCCTCGCAAGAGGATGACGCCCTTCTCCCTTCCACCACTCCGTCCAACCAGCAGGGTTGGACCGAAGTGGCCCGGAAGGGGAAGGGCAGGGGGAAAAAGACGGCAACAGCCGTCCCTGCCGTCCCTGCCACCACGACTCCCAGCCGGTCGCGGGCGACTGAGAAGGGAAAGGGGAAGGGGAAGGGCAAAAGGCCGGCAACGCCCAGACCTGCCGTCCCCGTCACCACGCCTCCCAGTCAGTCGCGGGCGGCTGGCGGGAGCAAGAAGAAGGGAAAGAGGAAATTGGTTCCCCCGAGGTCCGCAGCCGTCGTGGTGACGCTCACCGCGGAGGCTGCGGAACGCGGGGAAACCTACGCCTCCATTTTGGTGCGGGCGCGTGCCAATGCCGATCCCGCCCAACTGGGGATCGGCAAGCTTTCTTGCAGGCGGACCGAAACCGGGGCTCGAATATTCGAGTTCCCGGGGGCGGAGGGCAGCGCCAACGCTGACCTCTTTGCAGCCAAGCTGCAAGAGGTCATCGCGGACGCTGCCAAGGTGGCCCGACCGGTGAAGTCGGCAACCATAGAGGTGACCGGTCTTGACGACTCGGTCACCAAGGAGGAGGTGGTGGCGGCGGTCGCAGCCATTGGGGGCTGCGGCGTCGCAGCGGTGCAAGGCCGGGACATCAGGCCCGGCCGCGGCGGCATGGGCACTATTCGGCTCGAGTGCCCTGTCGCCGCTGCCAAAGCCGTCCTTGCAAAAGGACGCCTCCTTGTCGGCTTTAGCTCGGGTGCAGTCCGGGCCCTAGAGGAGCAGCCTCTGCGCTGCTTCCGGTGCTGCGGCATCGGGCACACCCGAGCCCTGTGCCCGTCAGCGGTGGACAGGTCAGAGACCTGCTACCGCTGCGGCAAGGAGGGCCACAAAGCCGCCTCCTGCACGGTCGCCAAGCCGCACTGTGTAGTGTGTGCTGCCAGTGGTCGCCCAGCAGGCCACGTAATGAGGGGGAGGTTATGCAACCCCCCCCTTAAGAAGGGCAAAGCGCAGGTGCCGGTCGGGCCTGCTGCTAGCATCGCCGTTCCCGAGGCTGGAACGGCGGTGGCTGCGGAGGAGGGGGGTGCGATGTCCGATTGATGGATACAATCGAACATCGCATCCTCCAGGCGAACACCAACCACTGCCGGGCTGCACAGGATCTCCTGATGCAGACCATGGCTGAGTGGTTGGTGGACTTGGCGGTGGTCGCCGAGCCCTACTCGGTCCCTGGCAATTGGCTGGGCGACCGAGACGGCCTGGTGGCGTTGGTGTCGCGGTCTTCCACAGACTCCCCTCCCCTCTCGCTTTTAGAGAGGGGACCGGGATACGTGGCCGCCGCGTGGGGAGATTTAGCCCTGGTTGGGGTCTATTTCTCCCCAAACCGCCCTCTCTCGGACTTTGAGGATTTCTTGGAGGTCCTCACTGCAGCCGTAGGGAGGGCGGCGCCACGCCAGGTCGTGGTGTTAGGCGACCTGAACGCCAAGTCGGTGGCCTGGGGCAACCCAGCCGCCTCCTGCAACGTCCGGGGTCGCGCCGTCGAGTTTTGGGCGGCGTCATGCGGCGTGTCCCTCCTCAACAGGGGGGCGGTCCACACGTGTGTGCGGCAACGGGGAGGGTCGGTGGTGGACGTTTCGTTCGCCACCCCCGTGCTGGCCGCACGCATCGTGAACTGGCGGGTGGAGTTGGTGGAGACCTTGTCGGACCACCGTTATGTGCGGTTCGACATTTCCACCCAGAGCCCCCGTGGGGAGATGGCCCGCTCTGGCAGGTCTCCCTTCCCACGGTGGGCTCTCACTCGCCTGGACCGGGAGGCAGCCAAGGAGGCGGCCTTCCTCCAGGACTGGCTGTCGCCCCCTGTTGGGGCCCCGGACGTTGACGCCGCAGCGGTCCGGCTGAGGGAATCCTTGACCGAGGTGTGCAACTCCAGCATGCCTCGGTCTCGGCGTCCGCCTCCCCGCCGGGCCGTGTATTGGTGGTCGGAGGAGCTGGCAGGCCTCCGGGCCACTTGCGTGGCGGCCAGAAGGGCCTACACGCGGAGCCGCCGGCGCAGCGCCCGTAATCAGGCAGAGGAGGACCGCCTCTACGCCTCTTACCGAGAGGCAAAGGCGGTCCTCAAGTCGGCTATGGGCGCTGCCAAGGACTCGGCGAGGGCCGAGATGCTGGAGGGTCTCGACAGGGATCCGTATGGGAGACCATACAGGGCGGCGCGGAACCAACTGCGGCCCCATGGTCCCCCACTTACGGAGACCCTCGAGCCGGCGTTGCTGGATGGGGTGGTCCGGTCTCTGTTTCCGCGCAGGACCGACTTCACCCCTCCAGCGATGGACCCTCCGCAGTCGGCGGCTCCGCAGGAGGAGGAGGAGGCACCTCCGGTGACGGAGGAGGAGTTTCGCGCGGGGGTTCTTAGCCTCCGCGCGAAGAAGACGGCTCCTGGGCCGGACGGCGTCCCCGCACGGGTGGTGGCCATAGCTGCCGCTCAAATGGAGGAGAGGTTTCGGGAACTCTTCAGCGCGTGCTTTACGGCTGGAAGGTTCCCGAAACTGTGGAAGGAGGGGCAGCTGTGCCTCCTCCGAAAGGAGGGACGCCCGGCGGATTCCCCCTCGGCATACCGGCCCATCGTTCTGCTCGATGAGGTCGGTAAATTGTTCGAGGGGATCATCGCCGGCCGGCTCAGGAGCCATTTGCGGGGTGTAGGGCCGGACCTGTCGGACGCCCAGTTCGGTTTCCGACGGGGCAGGTCCACCATCGACGCGCTGGCCCTTTTGAAGGGCCAGGTGAAAGAGGCGGTCGAGGCGGGGGACGGAGTGTTGGCGGTGTCGTTTGACATCGCCAACGCCTTCAACTCCGTTCCCCACTCCACCATATTGGAGGCACTCCGGTACCACGGAGTGCCCCAATATTTGAGGAGCCTCCTGGCCAGCTACTTGGAGGATCGAGAGGTCCTCCTTGTGGACAAACTGGCCAGGTTGCGGAGATACGGCGCGGAGTCCGGTGTTCCGCAGGGGTCTGTCTTAGGGCCCCCCCTGTGGAACATCGGATTCGATTGGCTGTTGCGGGGAGCTCTTCTCCAGGGCACGAGTGTCATCTGCTACGCGGATGACACTCTCCTCACTGCCCGGGGGAAGAGCTTCGGGGAGGCGGCCTGTCTGGCCTCGGCTGGCGGGTCCTTGGTGGCAGGGAGGATCCGCCGCCTGGGATTGAGGGTGGCGCTGAACAAGACCGAGGCCGTGTTCTTTCACGGGCCTCGGCAGCGCTGCCCTCCCGACGCCCACATTGTGGTGGAGGGCGTCAGGGTGGACGTCCAGGCCCAGATGAAGTATCTGGGCCTGGTGCTGGACAGCAGGTGGCGCTTCGGCCCGCACTTTAGCGGGCTGTCGACGCGCCTGCTGAAGGCCGCGGACGCCCTGTCGTGGCTCCTCCCGAATTTGGGGGGGCCTAACGCACGATGCCGGCGTTTGTATGCCGGCATATTGCGGAGCATGGCCCTGTACGGGGCCCCCATCTGGGCGGACTCCCTCCACAGGAGGGAGAACGCTACTTTGATGCGGAGGCCCCAAAGGGCCATTGCACTGCGGGTGGCGAGGGCCTACCGCTCGGTGGGCTTTTCGGCGGCGTGCGCTCTGGCGGGCGCCCCCCCTTGGGAGTTGGAGGCGTGGGTGCTCGCCAGAGTGTACGAGTGGACGGCGCGGCGAAAGGCCCTCGGGGAGCGCCCCGTCGCGGAGGAGCGGGAGGCCGTGCGGCGGGAGGCGAGGGACGCCATCATCGTCCATTGGACGGACGACCTCGCCTCCGCCACCTTTGGCCGCCGAACCCTGGACGCGCTCGGTCCGGTCCTGCGAGACTGGCTCGAGCGCTCCCACGGGTTCCTCTCATTCCGTCTGGTGCAGGTGTTGTCAGGCCACGGCTGTTTCGGCAAGCACCTGCACCGGATCGGGAGGGAGGAAACCCCGGCGTGTCACGACTGCGGCGCGGCGGAGGATACGGCTCAGCACACCCTCGAGGTGTGCCCGGCTTGGTCTGAGCCGCGCCGCAGTCTAACAGCGGAGATCGGACAGGACCTCTCGCTTCCCGGCGTGGTGAATGCCATGCTGGAGAGTGAGGGGTCCTGGGCAGCTGTCGCCTCTTTTTGCGAGGATGTCATCTCGCAAAAGGAGGCGGCGGAGCGTGCGCGGGAGGACGACCCTCTCGCTGCGCCGCTCCGCAGGCGCAGAAGAGGTCGGAGAAGACGCCGTCTTCTCCCTCCTCATGGTGGTGATGGGCGGGCGATAGGCGCGGGGGCGCCTCCGCCCGCATTGCACTCCACACCACCCTCGCCGGTCATTCCCAGCCCTCCCCCTGAACGGGGAGGACTTGAGGGGCCCGCCGCTTTAGGCGGGTTGTCGTCGGAGGAGGACTGGACGCTAAGGCTGCGCCGATCTCCCAGTCCTCTTCCACTCGGACGACGCGGGAATAACACTGGGTCGTTTTAGTGGGTATACCGGGTCAGCCCGGGGAGTCCCACATACCCCTCCCGTTCCCCCGACGGGAGGGTATGCGTAATGCATTTTTTCCCAGTTTAAAAAAAAAAAAAAAAAAAAAAAAAAAAAAAAAAAAGGTTAGGTTGGGGGGTTGCGGGGAGCTCTTCTCCAGGGCACGAGTGTCATCTGCTACGCGGATGACACTCTCCTCACTGCCCGGGGGAAGAGCTTCGGGGAGGCGGCCTGTCTGGCCTCGGCTGGCGGGTCCTTGGTGGCAGGGAGGATCCGCCGCCTGGGATTGAGGGTGGCGCTGAACAAGACCGAGGCCGTGTTCTTTCACGGGCCTCGGCAGCGCTGCCCTCCCGACGCCCACATTGTGGTGGAGGGCGTCAGGGTGGGCGTCCAGGCCCAGATGAAGTATCTGGGCCTGGTGTTGGACAGCAGGTGGCGCTTCGGCCCGCACTTTAGCGGGCTGTCGACGCGCCTGCTGAGGGCTGCGGACGCCCTCTCTTGGCTCCTCCCAAACCTGGGGGGGCCGAACGCACGATGCCGGCGTTTATATGCCGGCATCCTGCGGAGCATGGCCCTGTACGGGGCCCCCATTTGGGCAGACTCCCTGCAGAGGAGGGAGAATGCGACAGTAATGCGCAGGCCCCAAAGGGCCATTGCACTGCGGGTGGCGAGGGCCTATCGCTCGGTGGGCTTTTCGGCGGCGTGCGCTCTGGCGGGCACCCCTCCTTGGGAGTTGGAGGCGTGGGTGCTCGCTAGAGTGTACGAGTGGACGGCGCGACGAAAGGCCCTCGGGGAGCGCCCCGTCGCGGAGGAGAAGGAGGCCGTGCGGCGGGAGGCGAGGGACGCCATCATCGTCCATTGGACGGACGACCTCGCCTCCGCCACCTTTGGCCGCCGAACCCTGGACGCGCTCGGTCCGGTCCTGCGAGACTGGCTCGAGCGCTCCCATGGTTTCCTCTCATTCCGTCTGGTGCAGGTATTGTCAGGCCACGGCTGTTTCGGCAAGCACCTGCACCGGATCGGGAGGGAGGAGACCCCGGCGTGCCACGACTGCGGCGCGGCGGAGGACACGGCTCAGCACACCCTCGAGGTGTGCCCGGCTTGGTCTGAGCCGCGTCGCAGTCTAACAGCGGAGATCGGACAGGACCTCTCGCTTCCCGGCGTGGTGAATGCCATGCTGGAGAGTGAGGGGTCCTGGGCAGCTGTCGCCTCTTTTTGCGAGGATGTCATCTCGCAAAAGGAGGCGGCGGAGCGTGCGCGGGAGGACGACCCTCTCGCTGCGCCGCTCCGCAGGCGCAGAAGAGGTCGGAGAAGACGCCGTCTTCTCCCTCCTCATGGTGGTGATGGGCGGGCGATAGGCGCGGGGGCGCCTCCGCCCGCATTGCACTCCACACCACCCTCGCCGGTCATTCCCAGCCCTGCCCCTGAACGGGGAGGACTTGAGGGGCCCGCCGCTTTAGGCGGGTTGTCGTCGGAGGAGGACTGGACGCTAAGGCTGCGCCGATCTCCCAGTCCTCTTCCACTCGGACGACGCGGGAATAACACTGGGTCGTTTTAGTGGGTATACCGGGTCAGCCCGGGGAGTCCCACATACCCCTCCCGTTCCCCCGACGGGAGGGTATGCGTAATGCATTTTTTCCCAGTTTAAAAAAAAAAAAAAAAAAAAAAAAAAAAAAAAAAAAAAAGGTTAGGTTGGGGGACCCCCCACAGAGCTTGCGTCCTCGTCGCGTCCCCTGGAAACGGCCCAGTTTGTCACCGTAACGGAGTGGCAGACTGGGTACGGCCAAAGAGCTCTGTACCTTCGTAGCTACTTATTTTATTGCCTGTGTTCTACGATCCTGCTGTGGCTATGCCGAAACCCCCGCGGGACGCCTCCGGGCGGTTTTTAAAAGGCCCTTCTCAGGGCCAACCCAAAGGCCCTTCTCAGGGCCAACCCAAAGGCCCTTCTCAGGGCCAACCAAAAGGCCCTTCTCAGGGCCAATCCGACGCTTCAGCGTCTGAAGCTAGCCGCGCGCCGTCTGCGGCTAGCTTCTTCGGAAGGGCGGACTTGTCCGATTCGGACGAGTCCGTCATAAGCGTCTCGGACGCAGGCGACCTCAGGTCGCGAAAGCGGGCCTTCCGCAAGGAAGGGTCCGAGGGCTCCTCGAGTTCGGCGAGGAAGCCTAGGGCCAAGAAGCCGACGACAGCCGCGGACACCCACGTGGTGGGTCTCGCGGACGCCCAGCGGCAGCTGGACTTGGCTCGGCGGACGCAGCAGCAGCAGGACCTAGAGGAGCGGGTCGCTGCTAAGGAGCAGCGGGCGCGTGCTGCTCGGGCCAAGTCCGGTTACGGCGCGTCCCGCGTGCTATACGCGGACCAGTCCTTGGCCGAACTGGCGCGCATGGCGGAAGAGGACGAGGAGGAGATCGCGGAGGTCGCCTCCAAGTCCTCTAATCTTAAGGGCACTTTTCAAAAGGCCCTTAAGTGCCGTGCCGCAAGCATGCGCGCCATCATAGAGGAGTTGGTCCAGCGTGAGGCGACCGACGAATCGCGCAAATTGCAGGCGACCGTCGATCGCCTCAAGCTGGAAGTCAGCCAGCTTCATCAGAAGCTGGCTGATGTCATGGCTCGGCCAAGTCAGGCTGATCCAAGACCTGCGGCGGAGGCCCCCACCCCTAACAACCTTGAGGATGTCATCCGCAAGGTGGTTATGGAGGAGAGGGCCTTCACCAGAGCCTGCTTGGCAGGCATTGAGGACCGGCTCTTGCCGGAGAAGCGCCTCCGACCACCGCTTGCGGCGGACAAGAGGCGGGACCAGCCGGGGCCGTCCTCGCAAGAGGATGACGCCCTTCTCCCTTCCACCACTCCGTCCAACCAGCAGGGTTGGACCGAAGTGGCCCGGAAGGGGAAGGGCAGGGGGAAAAAGACGGCAACAGCCGTCCCTGCCGTCCCTGCCACGATGACTCCCAGCCGGTCGCGGGCGACTGAGAAGGGAAAGGGGAAGGGGAAGGGCAAAAGGCCGGCAACGCCCGGACCTGCCGTCCCCGTCACCACGCCTCCCAGTCAGTCGCGGGCGGCTGGCGGGAGCAAGAAGAAGGGGAAGGGGAAATTGGTTCCCCCGAAGTCCGCAGCCGTCGTGGTGACGCTCACCGCGGAAGCTGCGGAACGCGGGGAAACCTACGCTTCCATTTTGGTGCGGGCGCGTGCCAATGCCGATCCCGCCCAATTGGGGATCAGCAAAGTTTCTTGCCGGCGAACAGAAACCGGGGCTCGAATTTTCGAGTTCCCGGGGGCGGAGGGCAGCGCCAACGCTGACCTCTTTGCAGCCAAGCTGAAAGAGGTCATCGCGGATGCTGCCAAGGTGGTCCGACCGGTGAAGTCGGCGACCATCGAGGTGACCGGTCTTGATGACTCGGTCACCAAGGAGGAGGTGGTGGCGGCGGTCGCAGCCATTGGGGGCTGCGGCGTCGCAGCGGTGCAAGGCCGGGACATCAGGCCCGGCCGCGGCGGCATGGGCACTATCCGGCTCGAGTGCCCAGTCGCCGCTGCCAAAGCCGTCCTTGCAAAAGGACGCCTCCTTGTCGGCTTTAGCTCGGGTGCAGTCCGGGCCCTAGAGGAGCAGCCTCTGCGCTGCTTCCGGTGCTGCGGCATCGGGCACACCCGAGCCCTGTGCCCGTCGGCGGTGGACAGGTCGGAGACCTGCTACCGCTGCGGCAAGGAGGGCCATAAAGCCGCCTCCTGCACGGTCGCCAAGCCACACTGCGTGGTGTGTGCTGCCAGTGGCCGCCCAGCAGGCCACGTAATGAGGGGGAGGTTGTGCAACCCCCCCCTTAAGAAGGGCAAAGCGCAGGTGCCAGTAGGGCCTGCTGCTAGCATCGCCGTTCCCGAGGCTGGAACGGCGGTGGCTGCGGAGGAGGGGGGTGCGATGTCCGATTGATGGATACAATCGAACATCGCATCCTCCAGGCGAACACCAACCACTGCCGGGCTGCACAGGATCTCCTGATGCAGACCATGGCTGAGTGGTTGGTGGACTTGGCGGTGGTCGCCGAGCCCTACTCGGTCCCTGGCCATTGGCTGGGCGACCGAGACGGCCTGGTGGCATTGGTGTCGCGGTCTTCCACAGACTCCCCTCCCCTCTCGCTTTTAGAGAGGGGACCGGGATACGTGGCCGCCGCGTGGGGAGATTTGGCCCTGGTTGGGGTCTATTTCTCCCCAAACCGCCCTCTCTCGGACTTTGAGGATTTCTTGGAGATCCTCACTGCAGCCGTAGGGAGGGCGGCGCCACGCCAGGTCGTGGTGTTGGGCGACCTGAACGCCAAGTCGGTGGCCTGGGGCAATCCAGCTGCCTCTTGCAACGTCCGGGGACGCGCCGTCGAATTTTGGGCGGCGTCATGCGGTGTGTCGCTCCTCAACAGGGGGGCGGTCCACACGTGTGTGCGGCAACGGGGAGGGTCGGTGGTGGACGTTTCGTTCGCCACCCCCGTGCTAGCCGCACGCATTGTGAACTGGCGGGTGGAGTTGGTGGAGACCTTGTCGGACCACCGTTATGTGCGGTTCGACATCTCCACCCAGAGCCCCCGTGGGGAGATGGCCCGCTCTGGCAGGTCTCCCTTCCCACGGTGGGCTCTCACTCGCCTGGACCGGGAGGCAGCCAAGGAGGCGGCCTTCCTCCAAGACTGGCTGTCGCCCCCTGTTGGGGCCCCGGACGTTGACGCCGCAGCGGTCCGGCTGAGGGAATCCTTGACCGAGGTGTGCAACTCCAGCATGCCTCGGTCTCGGCGTCCGCCTCCCCGCCGGGCCGTTTATTGGTGGTCAGAGGAGCTGGCGGGCCTCCGGGCCACTTGCGTGGCGGCCAGAAGGGCCTACACGCGGAGCCGCCGGCGCAGCGCCCGTAATCAGGCAGAGGAGGACCGCCTCTACGCCTCTTACCGAGAGGCAAAGGCGGTCCTCAAGTCGGCTATGGGCGCTGCCAAGGACTCGGCGAGGGCCGAGATGCTGGAGGGTCTCGACAGGGATCCGTATGGGAGACCATACAGGGCGGCGCGGAACCAACTGCGGCCCCATGGTCCCCCACTTACGGAGACCCTCGAGCCGGCGTTGCTGGATGGGGTGGTCCGGTCTCTGTTTCCGCGCAGGACCGACTTCACCCCACCAGCAATGGACCCTCCGCAGTCGGCGGCTCCGCAGGCGCAGGAGGAGGTGCCTCCCGTTACGGAGGAGGAGTTTCGCGCGGGGGTGCTTAGCCTCCGCGCGAAGAAGACGGCTCCTGGGCCGGACGGCGTCCCCGCACGGGTGGTGGCCATAGCTGCCGCTCAAATGCAGGACAGGTTTCGGGAACTCTTCAGCGCGTGCTTTGCGGCTGGAAGGTTCCCGAAACTGTGGAAGGAGGGGCAGCTATGCCTCCTCCGAAAGGAGGGACGCCCGGCGGATTCCCCCTCGGCATACCGGCCCATCGTTCTGCTCGATGAGGTCGGTAAATTGTTCGAGGGGATCATCGCCAGCCGGCTCAGGAGCCATTTGCGGGGTGTAGGGCCGGACCTGTCGGACGCCCAGTTCGGTTTCCGACAGGGCCGGTCCACCATCGACGCGCTGGCCCTTCTTAAGGGCCAGGTGAAAGAGGCGGTCGAGGCGGGGGACGGAGTGTTGGCGGTGTCATTCGACATAGCCAACGCCTTCAACTCCGTTCCCCACTCCACCATATTGGAGGCACTCCGGTATCACGGAGTGCCCCAATACTTGAGGAGCCTCCTGGCCAGCTACTTGGAGGATCGAGAGGTCCTCCTTGTGGACAAACTGGCCAGGATGCGGAGGTACAGCGCGGAGTCCGGTGTTCCGCAGGGGTCAGTCTTAGGACCCCCCCTGTGGAACATCGGCTTTGACTGGCTGTTGCGGGGAGCTCTTCTCCGGGGCACGAGTGTCATCTGCTACGCGGATGACACTCTCCTTACTGCCCGGGGGAAGAGCTTCGGGGAGGCGGCCTGTCTGGCCTCGGCTGGCGGGTCCTTGGTGGCAGGGAGGATCCGCCGCCTGGGATTGAGGGTGGCGCTGAACAAGACCGAGGCCGTGTTCTTTCACGGGCCTCGGCAGCGCTGCCCTCCAGACGCCCACATTATGGTGGAGGGCGTCAGGGTGGGCGTCCAGGCCCAGATGAAGTATCTGGGCCTGGTGTTGGACAGCAGGTGGCGCTTCGGCCCGCACTTTAGCGGGCTGTCGACGCGCCTGCTGAGGGCTGCGGACGCCCTCTCCTGGCTCCTCCCCAACCTGGGAGGGCCCAACGCACGATGCCGGCGCCTATATGCCGGCATCCTGCGAAGCATGGCCCTGTATGGGGCCCCCATCTGGGCGGACTCCCTCCACAGGAGGGAGAACGCAACCGCCATGCGCAGGCCACAAAGGGCCATTGCACTGCGGGTGGCGAGGGCCTACCGCTCGGTGGGCTTTTCGGCGGCGTGCGCTCTGGCGGGCACCCCTCCTTGGGAGCTGGAGGCGTGGGTGCTCGCCAGAGTGTACGAGTGGACGGCGCGACGAAAGGCCCTCGGGGAGCGCCCCGTCGCGGAGGAGCGGGAGGCCGTGCGGCGGGAGGCGAGGGACGCCATCATCGTCCATTGGACGGACGACCTCGCCTCCGCCACCTTTGGCCGCCGAACGTTGGACGCGCTCGGTCCGGTCCTGCGAGACTGGCTCGAGCGCTCCCACGGGTTCCTCTCATTCCGTCTGGTGCAGGTGTTGTCAGGCCACGGCTGTTTCGGCAAGCACCTGCACCGGATCGGGAGGGAGGAGACCCCGGCGTGCCACGACTGCGGCGCGGCGGAGGACACGGCTCAGCACACCCTCGAGGTGTGCCCGGCTTGGTCTGAGCCGCGTCGCAGTCTAACAGCGGAGATCGGACAGGACCTCTCACTTCCCGGCGTGGTCAACGCCATGCTGGAGAGTGAGGGGTCCTGGGCTGCTGTCGCCTCTTTTTGCGAGGATGTCATCTCGCAAAAGGAGGCGGCGGAGCGCGCGCGGGAGGACGACCCTCTCGCTGCGCCGCTCCGCAGGCGCAGAAGAGGTCGGAGAAGACGTCGTCTTCTCCCTCCTCATGGTGGTGATGGGCGGGCGATAGGCGCGGGGGCGCCTCCGCCCGCATTGCACTCCACACCACCCTCGCCGGTCATTCCCAGCCCTCCCCCTGAACGGGGAGGACTTGAGGGGCCCGCCGCTTTGGGCGGGTTGTCGTCGGAGGAGGACTGGACGCTAAGGCTGCGCCGATCTCCCAGTCCTCTTCCACTCGGACGACGCGGGAATAACACTGGGTCGTTTTAGTGGGTATACCGGGTCAGCCCGGGGAGTCCCACATACCCCTCCCGTTCCCCCGACGGGAGGGTATGCGTAATGCATTTTTTCCCAGTTTAAAAAAAAAAAAAAAAAAAAGGTTAGGTTAGGTTAGGTTTCCCGGCGTGGTCAACGCCATGCTGGAGAGTGAGGGGTCCTGGGCAGCTGTCGCCTCTTTTTGCGAGGATGTCATCTCGCAAAAGGAGGTGGCGGAGCGCGCGCGGGAGGACGACCCTCTCGCTGCGCCGCTCCGCAGGCGCAGAAGAGGTCGGAGAAGACGCCGTCTTCTCCCTCCTCATGGTGGTGATGGGCGGGCGATAGGCGCGGGGGCGCCTCCGCCCGCATTGCACTCCACACCACCTCCGCCGGTCATTCCCAGCCCTCCCCCTGAACGGGGAGGACTTGAGGGGCCCGCCGCTTTAGGCGGGTTGTCGTCGGAGGAGGACTGGACGCTAAGGCTGCGCCGATCTCCCAGTCCTCTTCCACTCGGACGACGCGGGAATAACACTGGGTCGTTTTAGTGGGTATACCGGGTCAGCCCGGGGAGTCCCACATACCCCTCCCGTTCCCCCGACGGGAGGGTATGCGTAATGCATTTTTTCCCAGTTTTAAAAAAAAAAAAAAAAAAAAAAAAAAAAAAAAAAAAAAAAAGGTTAGGTTAGGTTAGGTTAGGTTAGGTTAGGTTGGGGGACCCCCCACAGAGTTTGCGTCCACGTCGCGTCCCCTGGAAACGGCCCAGTTTGTCACCGTAACGGAGTGGCATACTGGGTACGGCCAAAGTTCTCTGTGATCTCGTAATTACTGTTTTTATCTTGCCTTTTTAATTGCGAACATGCGGAAGGCTATGCCTATGCCCCCGCGGGACGCCTGCGGGCGTTTTCAAAAAGGCCCTTCTCAGGGCCAACCCAAAGGCCCTTCTCAGGGCCAACCAAAAGGCCCTTCTCAGGGCCACTCCGACGCTTCGGCGTCAGAGGCTAGCCGCGCGCCGTCTGCGGCTAGCTTCTTTGGAAGAGCGGACGACGTTTCGGACTCCGAAAACGAGTCCATTATAAGCGTCTCAGATGCGGGCGATTCACGGTCGCGTAAGCGTGCGTATCGGAAGGGAGGGTCAGAAGGCTCCTCGGGCTCGGGTTCGGTGAGGAAGTCGAAGGCCAAAAAGCCGACGACAGCCGCAGACACACATGATGTGGGTCTCGCGACCGCCCAACGCCAGTTGGACCTGGCTCGGCGGGCACAGAAACAGCAGGACCTAGAAGAGCAGGTTGCTGCCAAGGAGCAGCGGGCGCGCGCCACCCGAGCAAAGTCCGGTTACGGCGCGTCCCGCGTCCTGTACGCGGACTACTCTGTAGCCGACCTGGAACGGTTGGCGGAGGAGGACGAGGAGGAGATCGCGGAGGTCGCCTCCAAGTCCTCCAATCTAAAAGGGACCTTCCAGAAGGCCCTTAAGAGCCGGGCCGCGAGCATGCGTGGCATTGTGTTGGAGCTAGTCCAACGCAAGACCACCGACGAAACGCGGCAACTGCAGGCGACCGTCGATCGCTTGCAGGCGGAGGTCAGCCAGCTCCACACAAAGCTAGCTGAAGCCACGGCCCGGCCCCAGCAGACCGAACCGAGACCTGCGGCGGAGGCCCCCACCCCCACCAACCTTGAGGATGTCATCCGCAAGGTTGTCATGGAGGAGAGGGCCTTCACCAGAGCCTGCCTAGCAGGCATAGAGGACCGGCTCCTGCCAGAGAAGCGCCTTCGACCGCCGCTCGCGGCGGACAAGAGGCGAGCTGAGCCGGGGCCGTCCTCGCAAGGGGAGGACGCCCTTCTCCCTTCCACTACTCCGTCCAACCAGCCGGGTTGGACTGAGGTGGTCCGGAAGGGGAAGAGCCGAGGTAAAAAGACGGCGACGGCCGTCCCTGCCGTCCCCGCCACCACACATACAGGCCAGTCGCAGGCGACTGGTGGGAGAAAGGGAAAGCGGAAGGGCAAAAGGCCGGTAACGCCCGGACCTGCCGTCCCCGTCACCACGCCTCCCAGTCAGTCGCGGGCGGCTGGCGGGGGCAAGAAGAAGGGGAAGGGGAAATTGGTTCCCCCGAAGTCCGCAGCCGTCGTGGTGACGCTCACCGCGGAGGCTGCGGAACGCGGGGAAACCTACGCTTCCATTTTGGTGCGGGCGCGTGCCAATGCCGATCCCGCCCAACTGGGGATCGGCAAATTATCTTGCCGGCGTACCGAAACCGGGGCTCGTATTTTCGAGTTCCCGGGGGCGGAGGGCAGCGCCAACGCTGACCTCTTTGCAGCCAAGCTGCAGGAGGTCATCGCGGACGCTGCCAAGGTGGCCCGACCAGTCAAGTTGGCGGCCATCGAGGTGACCGATCTTGACGATTCGGTCACCAAGGAGGAGGTGGTGGCGGCGGTCGCAGCGATTGGTGGCTGCGGCGTCGCGGCGGTGCGGGGTCGGGACATCAGGCCTGGCCGCGGCGGCATGGGCACTATCCGGCTCGAGTGCCCGGTCGCCGCTGCCAAAGCCGTCCTTGACAAAGGACGGCTCGCCGTTGGCTTTAGTTCGGGTGTGGTCCGAGCACTTGGGGAGCAGCCTTTGCGCTGCTTCAGGTGTTGCGGCATCGGACACACCCGAGCCCTCTGTCCGTCCACCGTCGACAGGTCCGATGCCTGCTACCGCTGCGGCAAGGAGGGCCACAAAGCCGCCGCCTGCACGGTCGCCACGCCACACTGCGTGGTGTGTGCTGCCAGTGGCCGCCCAGCAGGTCACATCATGCGGGGGAGGTTGTGCAACCCCCCCCCTAAGAGGGGCAAAGCGCAGGTGCCAGTCGGGCCTGCTGCTGGCAACGCCGTTCCCGAGGCAGGAACGGCGGTGGCTGCGGAGGAGGGGGGTGCGATGTCCGATTGATGTCGATCGAACATCGCATCCTCCAGGCGAACACCAACCACTGCCGGGCTGCACAGGATCTCCTGATGCAGACCATGGCTGAGTGGTTGGTGGACTTGGCGGTGGTCGCCGAGCCTTACTCGGTCCCTGGCCATTGGCTGGGCGACCGAAACGGCCTGGTGGCAATGGTGTCGCGGTCTTCCACAGACTCCCCTCCCCTCTCGCTTTTAGAGAGGGGACCGGGATACGTGGCCGCCGCGTGGGGAGATTTGGCCCTGGTTGGGGTCTATTTCTCCCCAAACCGCCCTCTCTCGGACTTTGAGGATTTCCTGGAGGTCCTCACTGCAGCCGTAGGGAGGGCGGCGCCACGCCAGGTCGTGGTGTTGGGCGACCTGAACGCCAAGTCGGTGGCCTGGGGCAATCCAGCTGCCTCTTGCAACGTCCGGGGACGCGCCGTCGAATTTTGGGCGGCGTCATGCGGTGTGTCCCTCCTCAACAGGGGGGCGGTCCACACGTGTGTGCGGCAACGGGGAGGGTCGGTGGTGGACGTTTCGTTCGCCACCCCCGTGCTAGCCGCACGCATTGTGAACTGGCGGGTGGAGTTGGTGGAGACCTTGTCGGACCACCGTTATGTGCGGTTCGACATCTCCACCCAGAGCCCCCGTGGGGAGATGGCCCGCTCTGGCAGGTCTCCTTTCCCACGGTGGGCTCTCACTCGCCTGGACCGGGAGGCAGCCAAGGAGGCGGCCTTCCTCCAAGACTGGCTGTCGCCCCCTGTTGGAGCCCCGGACGTTGACGCCGCAGCGGTCCGGCTGAGGGAATCCTTGACCGAGGTGTGCAACTCCAGCATGCCTCGGTCTCGGCGTCCGCCTCCCCGCCGGGCCGTTTATTGGTGGTCAGAGGAGCTGGCGGGCCTACGAGCCACCTGCGTGGCGGCCAGAAGGGCCTACACGCGGAGCCGCCGGCGCAGCGCCCGTAATCAGGCAGAGGAGGACCGCCTCTACGCCTCTTACCGAGAGGCAAAGGCGGTCCTCAAGTCGGCTATGGGCGCTGCCAAGGACTCGGCGAGGGCCGAGATGCTGGAGGGTCTCGACAGGGATCCGTATGGGAGACCATACAGGGCGGCGCGCAACCAACTGCGGCCCCATGGTCCCCCATTGACGGAGACCCTCGAGCCGGCGTTGCTGGATGGGGTGGTCCGGTCTCTGTTTCCGCGCAGGACCGACTTCACCCCTCCAGCGATGGACCCTCCGCAGTCGGCGGCTCCGCAAGAGGAGGAGGAGGCACCTCCAGTGACGGAGGAGGAGTTTCGCGCGGGGGTTCTTAGCCTCCGCGCGAAGAAGACGGCTCCTGGGCCGGACGGCGTCCCCGCACGGGTGGTGGCCATAGCTGCCGCTCAAATGGAGGACAGGTTTCGGGAACTCTTCAGCGCGTGCTTTACGGCTGGAAGGTTCCCGAAACTGTGGAAGGAGGGGCAGCTATGCCTCCTCCGAAAGGAGGGACGCCCGGCGGATTCCCCCTCGGCATACCGGCCCATCGTTCTGCTCGATGAGGTCGGTAAATTGTTCGAGGGGATCATCGCCGGCCGGCTCAGGAGCCATTTGCAGGGTGTAGGGCCGGACCTGTCGGACGCCCAGTTCGGTTTCCGACAGGGCCGGTCCACCATCGACGCGCTGGCCCTTCTTAAGGGCCAGGTGAAAGAGGCGGTCGAGGCGGGGGACGGAGTGTTGGCGGTGTCATTCGACATAGCCAACGCCTTCAACTCCGTTCCCCACTCCACCATATTGGAGGCACTCCGGTATCACGGAGTGCCCCAATACTTGAGGAGCCTCCTGGCCAGCTACTTGG